>JAJQQW010000013.1:93927997-95245497 GCA_025583905.1 Ia io
GCCACAGGCCTTGAGTCCATAGACCAGACACCGTCTGTAAGTGCGGACACTAGCCGTAGACCAGACACCGTCTGTAAGTGCGGACACCGTCTGTAAGTCCGGACACCGTCTGTAAGTGCGGATGGGCCTCGATGTCCAGCCAGGGAGGAGGCCAGGGCTGGAATATTCCGGAACCCAATGAGCAGTGACAGTCCTCATGGGAGAAGTGGCTGTGCCAGTGCAGACCTCATTCCGGGCCCACAGGTCTGGCCCATCTTCTGCTAAGTCACCTCCAGGACAATTTGGACGTTACCAAGGAAACCACTTCCTGTCCCTGCAGGTTCCCGCTCATGAGTGGGCCCAGGGTGGTGGAGGGTATGCGGGGCAGGGCTGCCAGCGCCTTCCTGGGAAGTGGGTCCTCCATTCCTCACGTGGCCCTCCCCTTTCTGGCGGGAGAGGATGATAATGACAGGAAGACATATGACTCCGGGGTGGCGGACAGAGAGCAGGGCTCTCGCAGGCCGGACAGCTACTGACACAGGAACACGCAGCAAGTCAGCTCACTGTTCAGGGTTCGTCTCCCAGGTCCTGGTTGGCACCCAGAGATGGGTCAGGAGGCGCCCGCATGCCCCCAGCAAGTGTCCCCTTGAAACAAGAATGAGGCGGCCTACAGGCCATTGCCTTCTGGGATGGTGACAAGACACCCAATCCTAGCCTAGCCAGTTTGGCACAGTGAATAGAGCATTTGCCTGCAGACTTAAGGGTCCCAGGTTCAATTCCGGTCAAGGCACATGCCCAGGTTGCGGGCTCAATCCCCAGTGGGGATCGTGCAGGAGGCAGCCAATCAATGATTCTCTCTCCTCATTGATGTTTCTATCTCTCTCTCCCTCTCCCTTCCTCCCTGAAATTAATAAAAAGCATATTAAATTTTAAAAAAGACACCCAATCCGGGCAGTTTAGTCCGTGACTGCAACCTGCAGGAGGCCCGGTCGTATTTCTGATGCTACTCGGCATTTCCCATGGATTTCTTCCAAACCGCAGACCGTTCACTTTGAGCACTCCTTTCTTCTGAATGGCAGAGAACCAAGGGGAATGCCTGCCTCCAAAGGCTCTGGGCACAGACAGCCTACTCCACTCACGGAAACCGGGCAGAGACTACATCAAAAGCAAAGCCAGGCAGTGGGGAGGGGCCAGGGAGGGCTGTGGGGAGATCGGACCTCAGCTGAGCTGCAGAAGGTGACAGAACGGGCTGTGGGGCAGCCTCCCGGAGACGCTGGAACAGTCGGGCTCTGTCTTCAAAGTTACTCTTAAAAATGATGCCCCACTCAGGCCAGCGTGTCTCAGTGGTTGAGCATCAACCTGTGAACCGGGAGGTCATGGTTCAATTCCCAGTCAGGGCACATGTCTGGGTTGCGATCCCCAGTGTGGAGCATGCAGGAGGCAGCCGATCAATGATTCTCTCTCATCATTGATGTTTCTGTCTCTCTCCCTCTCCCTTCCTCTCTGAAATCAATAAAAATATGTATGTTAACTAAAAACCTGAAAAATGGTGCCCCAGAAAGAGTCTGTGCTGATGGCCGGATTGTGGCCGGGTGCTCTGTCTTGCTTGCTTCTGGCTGAAAGGCCTCTGTGATAGTGGCCGGGTATTGGCCTCACCAGCACAGCAGGGAACCTCGCTGTGCCAACCACCAGGGAGAGACCCCGAGATGCCTAAGGAGGTACTCGCTTCTGCTCTGAGCCATTTGCTGTTGGGCCGTGCGACTGAGTTAGGCGTTTGATTTGGGCTTTGGGGATTCCTGAGCTGTAATGCTTATTTCAGTTAAGATGCTGATTTCATTTTCCTAAAATGTGGGGCGATAAAAACAAGAAAAGCCACGGAGCCTCAGTGTCTAGAAAAACAAAACTAAGCAGGCATCTGAGCAGCACCTGAGAGAGCACCTGAAAGGAGGTGGGCCCCCCCGCCCCACACACACACACACACACACACACACACACACACACACACACACGCCGGCAGCCTCCCACCCGCGGGGAGCTCAGCTCTGCCTGCGCATCCGCATCTGGAGGGTGGCCCAGGAGCTTACCTGAGCTCACACCTTCAAGAACAGTCTACACATCTGAAACAAAGGGGAAGAGAGCGCATGGCTGAGGGTCCTGTGTCTCAGCAGAAACCTGCTGTCTCCACTGTGACTTACTCTGAGACTCCTTTGTCGCAAGAGGTCAGAGCTGGGCAGGGCTGGACACACAGCATTTTCAATTCGCCTATTGCCTCTGGGAGGCAGAATTGACCAGCCACTGTGGCCAACCTGGGCTGGACCAGGCCTGGCACTTTGCTTTTGGAAGTGAGTGGCCAGATCAAGGTTTGGGCTTTCTATTAAGATTAATAGAATCCAAAGAGGGTAAAGGGGCAAATGGTGACGAAAGGAGACTTGACTTGGGATGGTGAGCACACAACACAATATACAGGTGCTGTGTTACAGAATTGTACTCCTGAAACCTATATGATTTTATTAACCAATGTTCATTTAATTCTTTTTATTATTTCAGAGAGGAAGGGAGAGGGAGAGAGAGAAAAACATCAATGATGAGAGAGAATCACCAATTGGCTGCCTCCTGCACCCCCACCCCCCATTGGGGATCGAGCCCACAACCAGGCACATGCCCTTGACCGGAATCAAACCTGGGACCCTTCAGTCCACAGGCCGATGCTCTATCCCATGAGCCAAACCGGCCAGGGCCATTTAAAATTCTTTTAAAGAACAATGGAATCCAAAGGTGACATAGACAGCAAGTTTCACATGCAGATTTGGACGGGACTTACACAAATTCATAATGCTCATCCTGAATTGGCTGGTAGAGAATGACAGGTGGCTAGTACATCCATCATCATTTAGGCCAGTGTTCATCTCTCTGACCATCTTCCCACCCTTCCACTTACTCATCCTTCCATCCATCTATGCATCCATCCATCCGTCCTTCCACTCACCAATTTATTATCCGTCCATCTGTCCATCTGTCCATTTGTCAACCCATCATCCATCCATTCGTCCTTCCACCCACCAATTTATTACCTGTCCATCTATCCATTTGTCTGCCCATCCAGCCATCATCCATTCTTCTATCTGTACATTCACCCATCTGCCCATCATCCATCCACTCCTCCACCCATTCATCTGTCCACTTGTCCATCCATCCATCTACCCACCCATTTGGTCATTTGAGTGCCCACCCCCTGCTCCGGGCAGCAGCAGGACCTGAAGTCAGAACTTGGGCACAGCCACAGCGACACTCCTGCCGCTTTTCTGAGACACTCAAGTCCTTTGAGTGCGGTAGTACTTTCCACCCTTAAGTCTTTTCAGCGTTTAAAAACTCCCCGATGAGGATGAAGGCAATACGTTTTTGACAGTGGTGGCAATTTTTCCAGGGGGTTGGGGACAGCCATTCCATTTGGTGTGACTATAAGCCTATAAAACTCTGACTTGACAATGAGGCCGACCCCCAAGGAGGGCACTGGGCCAGAGAACATGTCCAGATTGTCTTCCTAAATCATCAACAGCAACAGCAATGTGGGCTGATCAAAGAACCGTGTGTGTTTCTTTGGATTTCTCCTTGGAGGAAATGTTAGTGTTTTAGAGGGTGGTCCATCTTGGGTCAGAGGAAAAGGGACCCACCTGGTCACCAAAGGGGCATTTGTTACACATGGACTCTGCCATCTGTGAGGTACAGCGGTGGCCACACGTGCGTGCCCCATCCTGTCTTTGAGAGCTGACCCCGTGATGGTGGAGACAGACGAGAGGACAGGAAACTGTCAGAACCTGGAAGGAACCACGAGAAAATCAACCCAGGGATGAGACAGGCCGGAATGGGCGGGGGGCAGGAGGGGCAGATGCTTTAAAGGGGGCAGCCAGTGGAAGCTGCTCCAAGGAGCCACTGTTCACTTCTGCAAGACTAAGAGCTGGCTGTGCAGCGACCAGGCAGCGAGAGCATCAAGTGCAGGCCTGAGCTTGGCACCCCGAGGGGCGGAAGTCTGCGGCAAGAATGCGGCCAGCTCGCAGAGGTGGTGCGAGAGCGGCCCGGGAGAAGGGCCGGAGGCAAGTCACACAGGCTTCCAGAGACCCATCACAGGGTGAGAAGCCTGAAGAACGCCATGGGGTTTGCTGTCTGCCAGGCGCCTTCAAGTGCCGTGTGGGTGGAAGTCTGAGGATAAGAGCTGCGCCAGAGCACGGGGAAGGAGGGAGTCGGCCCAAGAGTGTGACGAGGGCCTGGGCAGGACCAGAGGCATTGGTGAGGAGAGGAAGGGTGGGGGAGCCCAGCGAGGCGGAAAGAGTCGGCAGGACCCAGGCCTTGTTCGGGGGGGTGGGGGGGGGGGTCGGGGGGGGAGGTGGAGGAGAGGGAGACCTTCCCCGCTCTGCAGCCCGGGGAGTGTGTTCAAATGCAGATCCCAGGCCCTGCTGCCCTGGCTGGGCTGGGGAAGGTGCGTCATGAGGCCTCTGCTTTCCAGTATGGCCCAGCCTGGTTCTGTGCAGCCCACGGCCTCGGCCCCTGAGGAACCAGGTTGGGGTGGGGCGTGGTCCTCTGGTCCACACCCACCGTGCTGGCCCCGCTCAGCAGGTCACTGGCTGACATCTGCCTCCTGGCGAAGCTGGCAGCCAATAAAAATGAGCCCCTCTGATTCATGCCAAAACCGGTTTGGCTCAGTGGATAGAGCGTCGGCCTGTGGACTGAGGGGTCCCGGGCTCGATTCTGGTCAAGGGCATGTACCTCAGTTGTGGGCACATCCTCAGTGGGGGGTGTGCAGGAGGCAGCTGATCTTCTCTTTCATCGATGTTTCTGATTTTCTGTCCCTCTCCCTTCCTCTCTGTAAAAAATCAATAAAATATTTCTTTAAAAAAAAAAAAAGAGCCCCTCTGACCCTGTCTCGTTGGGAACCAGAGGTCGGGGGTCCCCTGAGCTCTCACTGAGCCTCAGTCCCCTTAATGCAAAATTGAAAAGCTTTTCATGTAGTTAAACACACGCCAGCAACTGTCAGAGCCGTGGTCACTGATGATTAATTGTATAGCTGAACCATTTCTGATCAACTATTACTTATAATTAGCCCCATTAAACATGTCTAAATAATCAGTATTGGAATGTCTTAAATGAAGTAAATGCCGTCTTATGACTCTGTCAGGAGGTCAGAAGCACAGGCGGCCCGGGGGTCTGGCTGGGTGAGTGTGGGCTGGGTGACACCGGCTGGTATCCTCGGGGGAAGGTCCCATCGGTTTCAGAAAGACATTCCCATGAGTATCAGGAGAATTTGAGCGAGCTGTCCGCATTCCTAAGTCAAACTCTCTAAATAAAGACCCAGGATTCTGCCCAGAGCTCCCCGTTCAGGCCGCAGCCGCCCAGGCCTGAGGCGGCCTCACCACCTGGGGGTTGAGGGGGTCTTTGGCCAGCACACAGCCTGGCGCCTCGTCCTCCCCACCCAATGTGGACACTCTGCCCGGTCCCGGAGGCAGGCTGCTGGGGTGACTGCAGACGTGGGTGCTGGCTGTGAGAGGGGTACCCCCCTCCGTGTCCTGGACCCCATTGCTGTCAGCTGCTGCAGGTGTCGCTGCGGCCCAGATAAACCCGGGCCGGATACATGGGGTTAGTGCGTCACGTGTACTATGTGCTGTGTTCTTACAACAGCGAGTGAAAGGAAAGTGCTACTAAGAGAAATATAAAAAGAGAAAACACATTATGGCACTGTGCACGTTCATTGAAAAAATCCGCGTATACATGGCCCTGCACAGCTCAAACCTGTTGTTCAGGCGTCAACAGCATAAAAGAGTTAAACTTCTGGTTTTGTACGTGAGTCTTTTGTCAAGGAAGTTGCCGAAAGAGGCCCGTGTTCGCTCTTTGGGTTTGTTTTTGTGGGGCGGGGACAATAGGGTACAGACGTTAAGGGGGGACCGGTTCAGGTGGTGAAAAGCCAGCTTGCAAACCGCCAGCCTGCCTTTGGGTCTGAGAGCTGCCAAATGGCAGCGATGGGACCAGACGGGAGTTCGTCTCACATTGAGCCCCTGCAGGCCAAGTTCTCGTCCCGGGGCAAAGGGGACCCAGGCGCACGCGCACAGCCACAGCCTCAGAGCCTCGGGATGCCGATGTGGGTTTCCATGCTGCAGGAGGGTCTGCTATGGGGTTCCATGCTGCAGGAGGGTCTGAGTGGGGGTCCATGCTGCAGGAGGGTCTGAGTGGGCGTCATTGCTGCAGGAGGGTCTGATGTGGGGGTCCATGCTGCAGGAGGGTCTGATGTGGGGTTCCATGCTGCAGGAGGGTCTGCTGTGGGGGTCCATGCTGCAGGAGGGTCTGAGTGGGGGTCCATGCTGCAGGAGGGTCTGAGTGGGGGTCCATGCTGCAGGAGGGTCTGATGTGGGGGTCCATGCTGCAGGAGGGTCTGATGTGGGGTTCCGTGCTGCAGGAGGGTCTGCTGTGGGGGTCCATGCTGCAGGAGGGTCTGAGTGGGGGTCCATGCTGCAGGAGGGTCTGATGTGGGGTTCCATGCTGCAGGAGGGTCTGATGTGGGGGTCCATGCTGCAGGAGGGTCTGAGTGGGGTTCCATGCTGCAGGAGGGTTTGATGTGGGGTTCCATGCTGCAGGAGGGTCTGATGTGGGGGTCCATGCTGCAGGAGGGTCTGGTGTGGGGTTCCATGCTGCAGGAGGGTCTGATGTGGGGTTCCATGCTGCAGGAGGTACTAATGTGGGGGTCCATGCTGCAGGAGGGTCTGATGTGGGGTTCCATGCTGCAGGAGGGTCTGATGTGGGGTTCCATGCTGCAAGAAGGTCTGATGTGGGGGTCCATGCTGCAGTAGGGTTTGATGTGGGGTTCCATGCTGCAGGAGGGACTGCTGTGGGGGTCCATGCTGCAGGAGGGTCTGAGTGGGGTTCCATGCTGCAGGAGGGTCTGCTGTGGGGTTCCATGCTGCAGGAGGGTCTGCTGTGGGGTCCATGCTGCAGGAGGGTTTGATGTGGGGTTCCATGCTGCAGGAGGGTCTGATGTGGGGTTCCATGCTGCAGGAGGGTCTGATGTGGGGTTCCATGCTGCAAAAAGGTCTGATGTGGGGGGTCCATGCTGCAGGAGGGTTTGATGTGGGGTTCCATGCTGCAGGAGGGTCTGATGTGGGGTTCCATGCTGCAAAAAGGTCTGATGTGGGGGTCCATGCTGCAGGAGGGTTTGATGTGGGGTTCCATGCTGCAGGAGGGTCTGATGTGGGGTTCCATGCTGCAGGAGGGTCTGCTGTGGGGTTCCATGCTGCAGGAGGGTCTGCTGTGGGGTTCCATGCTTCAGGAGGGTCTGCTGTGGGGTTCCATGCTGCAAAAAGGTCTGATGTGGGGGTCCATGCTGCAGGAGGGTTTGATGTGGGGTTCCATGCTGCAGGAGGGTCTGATGTGGGGTTCCATGCTGCAAAAAGGTCTGATGTGGGGGTCCATGCTGCAGGAGGGTTTGATGTGGGGTTCCATGCTGCAGGAGGGTCTGATGTGGGGTTCCATGCTGCAGGAGGGTCTGCTGTGGGGTTCCATGCTGCAGGAGGGTCTGCTGTGGGGTTCCATGCTGCAGGAGGGTCTGCTGTGGGGTTCCATGCTGCAGGAGGGTCTGATGTGGGGTTCCATGCTGCAGGAGGGTCTGAGTGGGGGTCCATGCTGCAGGAGGGTCTGCTGTGGGGTCCATTCTGCAGGAGGGTCTGATGTGGGGTTCCATGCTGCAATAAGGTCTGATGTGGGGTTCCATGCTGCAGGAGGGTTTGATGTGGGGTTCCATGCTGCAGGAGTGTCTTCTGTGGGTTCCATGCTGCAGGAGGGTCTGCTGTGGCGGTCCATGCTGCAGGAGGGACTAATGTGGGGTTCCATGCTGCAGGAGGGTCTGATGTGGGGTTCCATGCTGCAGGAGGGTCTGAGTGGGGGTCCATGCTGCAGGAGGGTCTGATGTGGGGGTCCATGCTGCAGGAGGGTCTGAGTGGGGGTCCATGCTGCAGGAGGGTCTGATGTGGGGGTCCATGCTGCAGGAGGGACTAATGTGGGGTTCCATGCTGCAGGAGGGTCTGATGTGGGGTTCCATGCTGCAGGAGGGTCTGCTGTGCGGGTCCATGCTGCAGGAGGGTCTGCTGTGGGGGTCCATGCTGCAGGAGGGTCTGCTGTGGGGTTCCATGCTGCAGGAGGGTCTGATGTGGGGTTCCATGCTGCAGGTGGGTCTGCTGTGGGGTTCCATGCTGCAGGAGGGTCTGATGTGGATTTCCATGCTGCAGGAGGGTCTGCTGTGCGGTTCCATGCTACAGGAGGGTCTGATGTGGGGGTCCATGCTGCAGGAGGGTCTGATGTGGGTTTCCATGCTGCAGGAGGGTCTGCTGTGGGGTTCCATGCTGCAGGAGGGTCTGAGTGGGGTTCCATGCTGCAGGAGGGTTTGATGTGGGGTTCCATGCTGCAGGAGGGTCTGCTGTGCGGGTCCATGCTGCAGGAGGGTTTGATGTGGGGTTCCATGCTGCAGGAGGGTCTGATGTGGGGTTCCATGCTGCAGGAGGGACTAATGTGGGGTTCCATGCTGCAAGAGGGTCTGAGTGGGGTTCCATGCTGCAGGAGGGTCTGCGGTGGGGGTCCATGCTGCAGGAGGTTCTGGTGTGGGGTTCCATGCTGCAGGAGGGTCTGAGTGGGCTTCCATGCTGCAGGAGGGTCTGGTGTGGGGTTCCATGCTGCAGGAGGGTCTGATGTGGGGGTCCATGCTGCAGGAGGGTCTGCTGTGGGGTTCCATGCTGCAGGAGGGTCTGATGTGGGGGTCCATGCTGCAGGAGGGTCTGCTGTGGGGTTCCATGCTGCAGGAGGGTCTGCTGTGGGGTTCCATGCTGCAGGAGGGTCTGATGTGGGGTTCCATGCTGCTGGAGGGTCTGATGTGGGGGTCCATGCTGCAGGAAGGTTTGATGTGGGGTTCCATGCTGCAGGAGGGTCTGATGTGGGGGTCCATGCTCCAGGAGGGTCTGATGTGAGGGTCCATGCTCCAGGAGGGTCTGCTGTGGGGTTCCATGCTGCAGGAGGGTCTAATGTGGGGTCCATGCTGCAGGAGGGTCTGATGTGGGGGTCCATGCTCCAGGAGGGTCTGCTGTGGGGTTCCATGCTGCAGGAGGGACTAATGTGGGGTTCCATGCTGCAGGAGGGTCTGATGTGGGGGTCCATGCTCCAGGAGGGTCTGCTGTGGGGTTCCATGCTGCAGGAGGGACTAATGTGGGGTTCCATGCTGCAGGATGGTCTGCTGTGGGGTTCCATGCTGCTGGAGGGTCTGATGTGGGGTTCCATGCTGCAAGAAGGTCTGATGTGGGGGTCCATGCTGCAGGAGGGTTTGATGTGGGGTTCCATGCTGCAGGAGGGTCTGCTGTGGGGGTCCATGCTCCAGGAGGGTCTGTGTGAGGGTCCATGCTCCAGGAGGGTCTGCTGTGGGGTTCCATGCTGCAGGAGGGACTAATGTGGGGTCCATGCTGCAGGAGGGTCTGATGTGGGGGTCCATGCTCCAGGAGGGTCTGCTGTGGGGTTCCATGCTGCAGGATGGTCTGCTGTGGGGTTCCATGCTGCTGGAGGGTCTGATGTGGGGTTCCATGCTGCAAGAAGGTCTGATGTGGGGGTCCATGCTGCAGGAGGGTTTGATGTGGGGTTCCATGCTGCAGGAGGGTCTGCTGTGGGGGTCCATGCTGCAGGAGGGTCTGCTGTGGGGTTCCACGCTGCAAGAGGGTCTGCTGTGGGGTGCCATGCTGCAGGAGGGTTTGATGTGGGGTTCCATGCTGCAGGAGGGTCTGATGTGGGGGTCCATGCTGCAGGAGGGTTTGATGTGGGGGTCCATGCTGCAGGAGGGTCTGATGTGGGGTTCCATGCTGCAGGAGGGTTTGATGTGGGGTTCCATGCTGCAGGAGGGTCAGATGTGAGGTTCCATGCTGCAGGAGGGTCTGATGTGGGGGTCCATGCTGCAGGAGGGTCTAATGTGGGGTTCCATGCTGCAGGAGGGTCTGCTGTGGGGGTCCATGCTCCAGGAGGGTCTGATGTGAGGGTCCATGCTGCAGGAGGGTCTGCTGTGGGGTTCCATGCTGCAGGAGGGACTAATGTGGGGTCCATGCTGCAGGAGGGTCTGATGTGGGGGTCCATGCTCCAGGAGGGTCTGCTGTGGGGTTCCATGCTGCAGGAGGGACTAATGTGGGGTTCCATGCTGCAGGAGGGTCTGATGTGGGGGTCCATGCTGCAGGAGGGTCTGCTGTGGGGTTCCATCCTGCAGGAGGGTCTGCTGTGGGGTTCCATGCTGCAGGAGGGTCTGCTGTGGGGTTCCATGCTGCAGGAGGGTCTGATGTGGGGTTCCATGCTGCAGGAGGGACTAATGTGGGGTTCCATGCTGCAGGAGGGTCTGCTGTGGGGGTCCATGCTGCAGGAGGGTCTGCTTGGGGGTCCATGCTGCAGGAGGGTCTGCTGTGGGGTTCCACGCTGCAAGAGGGTCTGCTGTGGGGTGCCATGCTGCAGGAGGGTTTGAAGTGGGGTTCCATGCTGCTGGAGGGTCTGATGTGGGGTTCCATGCTGCAGGAGGGTCTGATGTGGGGTTCCATGCTGCAGGATGGTCTGCTGTGGGGTTCCATGCTGCAGGAGGGACTAATGTGGGGTTCCATGCTGCAGGAGGGTCTGCTTTGGGGTTCCATGCTGCAAGAGGGTCTGCTGTGGGGTTCCATGCTGCAGGAGGGTCTGCTGTGGGGTTCCATGCTGCAAGAGGGTCTGCTGTGGGGTTCCATGCTGCAGGAGGGTCTGCTGTGGGGTTCCACGCTGCAAGAGGTTCTGCTGTGGGGTGCCATGCTGCAGGAGGGTTTGATGTGGGTTTCCATGCTCCAGGAGGGTCTGCTGTGGGGGTCCATCCTGCAGGAGGGTCTGCTGTGGGGTCCCATGCTGCAGATGGGTCTGATGTGGGGTTCCATGCTGCAGGAGGGTCTGATGTGGGTTTGGATGCTGCAGGAGGGTCTGACGTGGGGCTCCATGCTGCAGGTGGTTTTGGACGGGGAGCAGACGGGGCAGCCAGGGAAACACTGCCTTACCCTTCACTCTGGTGGCTGTTTAATTTCTGGGGCAAAAGGTGACGGAACGAAGGTGGGAATCTTCATCCCAACCATGGCAGCTGTTCAGGGTGCCACTGTCCAGGGCACGCGTGTGCCGTCACACACCTGGGCACAGATTCTGAGTCGGCGCCCATGAGGCCATGCGGGGCGGGCAGAGTGGCATCTGTCCCCAAGGACGAGTTCAGGGCCATCTCCTCCCGAGACCAGTGCGGGGCGTGGACAGGGTTTGGGCTCCTGAAACCAGGACTGCACTTTGGAGAGCACAGGTCTTTTTAACTGCCAAGAGGCCCTCTAATAGTGGGTTGCTAAGAAACCACCACAGGAGATGATTTAGAAAAGTCTCATTTGGTTTGATGTGTATGAGTCTCCAGCACCATGGAAACACCCCACCCGCCCCCGTTGGAGTGCTGCGGGGGGTCGGGGGGTGTGTCCTGGGAGGGACTCCGGGGTGTCGGGGGTCAGCCAGGCTGGGGTTGCCTGTGCAAAGAAGCCAACGTGGGGAAAGTCCGTGCCGTTGGAAGGAAGAGTGGGTGCTGTCAAGCCCACAGCCTCCGCGTTCTAGAACCGCAGGAAGGACCGGCCTCGCCCTGCCCAGCTGGAGTCGGGGTTCGATTAGACAGTCCAGCTTCGGGCTTTGCTCTCGGCAGCTGATACCAGGGTGTCCAGACCCAGGCAGTGTCTGAGTTTGAGGCTGTTCAAGCTCAAATCACTGGATGCGGAATCTCCTTCCCCATCTGCTCCTCTCCTCTCAGCCGGGTCCACAGTCCCTGTGCCCTGTGAGGCTTGACAGCTCCTGCCATCTGGGAGAGCAGGCGGCCTGGGCTGCAATCATGTGTGTGAAACAGCACATAGTAATGACCAAACAGCATTCAGGAAAGCAAGAGGACAGACAAGCGGAGGAGTTACAACCCTCGGGCTCAAGGGGCCTGACGGGCAAACCCACTGGGAAATGTCTTGAACCGAGAGGATGCGCAGCGCGCTGGGCATTTTGAAATACAGGCAGGGAGGTGATGGAGCGTTCTGTCTGCCCGTGGTACTTTGATCAGCCCTCCGGATGTCTCGAGCTGCTCAGCAAATCCAGAAGACTCACAGCCAACAATGTCATCTGTCATCATGTTAAATAACATCCACCCAGCGTTTCGCTTGCGGGCATGGCCAGGCGCTCCGGAACCTGCTGGCTGGGCTGCGCTGCGCTGGGTGCCACCTCGGGCGAGCCTGCCACAGACACAGTGATCCTGGCCGGGGCGCGCCTCCAGCATGAAAGTGGCCAGTGAGCCAGCTCGTCCCAGTCCAAACCGCAGTGTGCAGGAGGCGGGGAAGTGCAGGGAAATTAGCTCCTGCCCCATTGGGTCACTCAGAGATGGTGCAGCTGGATGCACGCTGGTTACAGTAGCTTAGAGAGCATGCCCGGGCCAGGTGGCAGGTGCCACGGGGAGGCCACGGCTACAGGGCTCTCGCCCCACAGAGATCTGGGTTCAAGAACACTGTGTCTTCTCACCTGTCACCAAGGAATCCCCACTTCCAGAATCCAACTTTGATTTTGAACCTAACGGATGCATCATGGGGCCTGTTTCCATGTAGCAATGGAGGGAAGGACACCACTGAGGACACGCTGTGACCACGTGCCTGCGGTCAGGAAGAAGCCGCTGCCAGACCGGATGTTGAGAGGGTGGCACATTAAGGACCAACTCTCGGACTTAATGACGTGGAAGGATTCCTGCAGTCCCAGCTCTGCCCTTCCCAGGTCTCAGTACGTCCCGGAACATTAGGGAAATGTATAAGCATTCATTCCTACTGTGCTCTGCAGCAGAGCAATCCGGCACGGCTCCTCAGAGCAGCATCTCCAGGACCACTCTCCCTCCCAATGCTGGCAGCCCTCGCCCGCGGCCATGTGGTCACGCTGGCCCATCACGTCCTTCCCAACTCCTCCTTCCCGCTCTCCGCCTTTATTTGGATGCTACTGCTCCCCGATGCTGTTATTTAAACCAACTCACCTTTTATACTAAAGTTTATTTTAAAGGACATTTTATGTAACCATACCGCTGTCACTAGGCCTAAAAAGACTGGCACCCCCAACATGGCAGCAAAAATGACATTACCGTCTAAACCAGTGGTTGGCAAACCGCGGCTCGCGAGCCACATGTGGCTCTTTGGCCCCTTGAGTGTGGCTCTTCCACAAAATACCACATGCGGGCGCACACGTACAGTGCAATTGAAACTTCGTGGCCCATGCGCAGAAGTCGGTTTTCGGCCTGGGCGAGTATATTTTGAAGAAGTGGCGTTAGAACACTCAAGGGGCCAAAGAGCCGCATGTGGCTTGCGAGCCGCGGTTTGCCGACCACTGGTCTAAACCATCCATCACCGTAAAGGACCACGGCCTGGGAAGTGAATGTCAATACCGGAGCGGCGGAGAGCGGTCCCCTGGGCTGAGGACTGTCACCTGGAAGCACTGTATGTGATCTGATTCCGCCCATGGAGGTGGCGCTCCTCCTGTCACAGCTCAGAGGGTCTCCGGGAACGATGGCCGCTGGCCCAGCTCGGAAATCAACTTGTAGTCCTAAATGTTGTGGGAAATTGTGCATGTCACCCAGGAAGACAAAGGTACCTGTTTCTTCACAGATTACAGAACTAAAAACAAACCCCCAGCTGGAGGAGACTGAAACAGGCCACACCTCCTTTAAGATGTAGTCGGTGTGCCCACAACGCGGGACCCATCAGGTTTGCGCGTGGAGGTGGGAAGGCAGAGTCTGGCATGGGGACGGGCAGCAAGCGGGGCAGCTGGAGGTGAGACCAAGGCTAGGCCTCCTGCTTAAAGGCTGGAGGAGGTGGACCGAGAGCAGGTGGCCCCGCCAGGACGGGTTCTGCGTCGCCCGGGAGCAGCTTGGACAGGGCAGAACCTTGACTGTGCGCACACAGCCCAGCAGTGAGAGTGCAGCAACCGGGGCCTCCAGTGGGGCGGGGGCGGGGATACGGAGGCTGGGCGAGGCTGAGAATGTGGTCCAAGTCTCTGGAGGCCGTGGGCAGGGCCTGTCAGGGAGAGAGGTATCTGGGTTTCTTTTTAAAAGATCACTGTGTGGTTGCTGCAGGTGCCCTGCCAACAAGCACCCCCGTGACCCCAGGTTTCCTGCTCACCTTGGGGGCCTGGCTGGGGGCCTGGCTGGGGCTGGGCTGAGCCGGGTCCGGGAACCTCCCGGGGAGCCCAGGCCATCCTGCAGACAGAGGGCGGCCCTGGCCGGGCAAGGCACTGGCTCGCCCAGGAAGGCGAGGGCCGTGGGCATGGATGCCAGCAGCCTCGTGTTGTTGAAGTGGCCTCCCCCCGCTCCCGCCTCAGGGCAGCAGAGGCGGGGGGTGGTAGCTGTTCTCATCGCTGTCCTCGGTGTCGTCATTGCTGGCTCACTGGCTGCGTCCTGATGGCTCTCCTTGTGGGCAGATCCCTGAGAGTCTTCCAGCGAACACCGGCCCCAGCCAGAGGCAGCTGGGAGGACAGACTTAGGCTCCAGTGGGCACAGAATTTTGGTTTTGCCAGAAGTAGAAGTCCCGGAGGTCCGTGGCCACAGTGTGAGTACCTAGCAAGGCTACACTGCCCACTCACAGTGAGGAGGGTGGGGAATTTAACATTAGGTGGCCTTTTACGCAATAAAAAAAGAATTGCTAGGCAAAGCTAGGCAACCTAAAATAAAATCTACACACACACACACACACACACACACACACACACACACACACACACACCCCGCTTTTTTTAAATAGGACATGCTGAGTCTAGCTGGCAGCTCCCTGTATAGTGTGCGTTTCTCGGGACCTTTCGCCGCGAGGAACAAAGCCAACAAAATCAACCCATTGAAAACGGAAAAGAAATGGAAACATGTTCATGGTCTAAGGGTGTGGGGTTTGGGGGGCCCAGCCTCGCCAGTGCTGCTGCATGAGTGGCACCCACTGTCCCATGGGTAAGCCCAGCAGCACCACGCAGGGTCCCCGCGGCCTGCAGCCAGCCAGCTGTCCTGAAGACGGTCCACGCCGGGCTCCTGTTGACACCCTGGGTGGTTCGGCCGCACCTCCTGGGCACTCCCAGCATTTCCCCACCGGGCACCGCCCCAGCCTCCCATGGTCCCTGGGTTCATAAGCTCTCAGGTGGCTGCCTCCACTGCTCCTGTCCCTGCTAGCAGAACTCAGACTGGGACTGGGCGCATGTGATGGGGGGTGCCCAGTAGAAGAGGAGGGAGGGGAGCAGGCAGGATGGGTGGGGAGAAAGCTAAGCGAGGGTGTGGTCTCAGCGGAGCCCAGCCTTGGCCTGGCCCTCAGCCCCGGCCCACCCCTCCTGGGTGCCCGTTGGCATAGCCGTTCCTGGGCAGGGCTGCCTGGGGGCTCCCGTTGGCCAAGGGTAGCTTTCCATTGACGGGGCAGCTGTGAGCTGCAGGCAGCTGGGAGGGCCGCTGCCCAGTGAACGGGACCAGGCAGGGCACAGCTGCAAGGGGGACCCCTCTCTTTAACGTGTCCTCTAACCACCCGGGAGAACTCCTCCTCCCTGCAGGGCCTGTATTTTAAGTCAAACCGTCCCAAACACGGCCTTGAGGTTTGATGAAGACCCTCCCCTCTCTCCGCCCCTGACCAGCTGGTATTCGTGGCATTTGTGTGGGAGATGGCTCATTACCACAGGCCCGTGGGAGAGCTGGGGGTGGCAGGGTGCAACGTGGGCGTTTCCAGGGATTGCTTTTGTGTAGAAGGCATGCAGCCTCTTCCCCCACCCCCTCGACCAAGCGTACCCCAATGTGTGGAGAAGTGATCCGGTTCTAAGCAGCTGCCTGGTCCCGGGGTGTGGCGACAGAGCAGCCCAGGTGTCCTCACAGAAACAGCTCAGGAGAGACCACGGCCAACTGGGAGCCCCAGGGCTGGAGTCCGGACCAGCAGGCGGCCGAGGGCCCACCGCACGTCAGGACACACGGACCCATCTGGGGCTACCAGGATCACAAGTTTCACGCTTCATTCGACGAGACCAACTCAGATTCACAGGCAACAGCCTCCCTCCTCACACGGAGAGAGGGGTCTTAAATTATTCCTGCCGCAGATTTCAAACAGAATCGCTAAAATCCTTGGCAAACCCCTTTAGTACTGAGAATTATCCGTGTAAACAAGATGGAGCTGGGGTTTAAAATGTATTTCCGGCCGAAACTGGTTTGGCTCAGTGGATAGAGCGTCAGCCTGCGGACTGAAAGGTCCCAGGTTCGATTCCGGTCAAGGGCATGTACATTGGTTGCGGGCACATCCCCAGTAGGGGGTGTGCAAGAGGCAGCTGATCGATGTTTCTCTCTCATCGATGTTTCTAACTCTCTATCCCTCTCTCTTCCTCTCTGTAAAAAATCAATAAAATATATATTAAAAAAAAAATCAAAAAAAAAAAAAAATGTATTTCCGGTCCCTCCGGCTCTTCAGCGGCCCCAACCTCTTTCCGCCATCCAGGGTGCTTATCCAGCCACCGTGCCTCGGCAATCCACACCGCTTCTCGTGCCGCGAGCGCTTTTGTGGGTGATCACAGCGCCCATTTGTTGGGGCACTCAGGTATCCACTGTGCCTCACCCTACCTCTCACCTGGCCCTAACTCCCCAGGTCGGATGGAGTGAGCATCACAGATGGGGAAATGGAGCCTCAGAGAGGCTGAGTCACTTGCCCAAGGTCACACAGCTGGGAGGCAGCAGCTTCCAACCCAGGACTGCCTGCTTCCCAAGCCCCAGTGCATTGAGAAGACCCGGTAATCTCGCCCGACCGTGTGACTGTGGGCAGCCTGCTTGCCTCGCCTGTAAGAGGGGACAGTCGAGGCCCACCTCCTAGACAGAGGACAGACACCCCAGAACGCCCCAGGGACTACCATCTCCTCACACCATTACCCTCATTTTGTAGATGAGCAAAGTGAGTCACAGAGACGGTGTGTAACTTGTCCAGGGTCACACAGCTGGGACCTAAGAGCAGGGTTGGAACGCAGACCAGCTGGGCAGTCCCTGGGGCAACGCAGCCAAGGGGCGAGGCTGGCAGAGCTGCCCTGCAAGCCACTCCTCGCAGCCCCTTTGCCTGGTGTCTGCTGCCCACCGGTAAGCCGGTGCACACCGACCTCTCACACCAAATAACTTGCAGAAACTCACTGTGCACGAGACAGAGGTGGCGCACCGGGTGGGGCGTGTTGCAGCGGACAATTCAGCCGTGCTGTGTGGTGAGATGACCAGGGGCCCCTTAAAGGGGTATCCACCAAAGGCATGTTTGAGGACCTGCAAGTGGGGATTTGGGCGCCTTCATAAGTTCCTGATCCTGCGCCTCCCAGGGCTCATGTCACTGCTGCGCGGGGCAGTGAGCGTTACTCAGGCAGCCTCTGCTGTCCTCACGGCCGGGCACCTGCCACTGAGCCAACATTTCGAAGGGAGAGTGTTCGCACCTGGGCCAGTGGGCGGTATCGGCGCGGTCTGTCACTTCTTTGCATGAAGCCCCAGGGAAGGCCGGTGCCCCTTTGTACCCCACGGCAGACGTCCATGTGCCCTGCCCACCCGCACGGCAGCTGGGCGCCTCTGCTCCACCCAGGGTGCCCGGTCCGCGTGAGCACAGGTGTGGCCCGCAGGACACAGCTCCTGAAACCGATTTCTTTCCGCCGTTCACCGGGGATCCCCTCCTGCTTTTGCAGCAGCCAGGGCCTCTGAACAGGATGCTGCCCGGACCCTTCCCTCCCCCTGAGTGCGCGTTCCCGGGGATGTGTCAAATGGGCATAGGTGCCGGAGGGCAAGGGTGGGGAAGGGTCCGGGCAGAAGGGCTGGTGCTGCTCGGCCTCCGAATCTTCCAAGGCAACACCAGGACCAGGCCTGACATCCACCGAGAGGCGGCCGGGTCTCAGCCCGGCCCGGGCCAGCCCTGTGGCGTGGTAGGCCGTGTCACAGGCACCATGCTTCATGACACGACATATTTGGGCGGCCCCAGGAATGGCCCGGGCTGGGATTCCAGCAGCTCCTGTGCTTGTGACCACATGGGTGGCCACATCTGTGCACAGGAGAGTACAGCCTCACAGGCCTGAGGAGGAGCCGTCTGAATTAACTCCTCCGTCCCGCCCCCAATGGAAAACCTGCTCCCTGGAACCGGCACGGGGCAGTGAACCTCCAAAAGGCCTGGAGAGTGCGTTCTCGGCCCCAGGGTCACAGCCAGGGAGGTGCAAGCCAGCCTGGAAGTAAACGCGGGCCCTGGTTTCCTGCGTTAAGTCTGAGACTGTTTCCTAGATTATCAAATGCAGCGCATGCGGGGCCAGGAATGAAGCGCTCACGCAGAGCCGGCGCGGCGCCAGGCTGCCCTCGGTTCTCCCCGCTTATCTGCTCAGCCCTCCACTGCTCTCATCTACAAGAGGGTTTACGCAAGCACTTCCGTTTGGCCTTGGTGCGCAGGCGCTAATGGCGCCCCAAACCTGCAGCTCAGGCCTCCATTGGGGAGCCACGTGGGGCTTTCCCTGGGACGCCCTGGGAAGCTCCGTGCGGTCTTGCTGAGCTGTGACCTGGAAGCTGGTCCTTGGGGGGAAGGCAACAGAGGGAGGTTCTTTCTGGAGGTGTGGCCCCCTTTCCCACCTAAAAACCCAAGCAAGGTTGGTGTTTGCTTTCGTCATTCTTTTCCTGGTAACGATATTTCCCCTAACATTCACAGGGGATAAAACACCAGCAAGATTAAACCGCTTTCTCAATTGCTCCCCGATTTGCTAAATGCAAAAGCAGCGATTCCACTGGCATGGTTCAGAGGACCTTCTTCTGAAAATAGGTCAGAAAATTCTATTTTCCACTTCCTTAAACACCAAATTTATTTTCTTCTGTCCTGTGAGGTGCTAATTTTTATGATAGCAGAGGCTGTGTTCCTGCCACCCGGAGAGGCACTCTGGTTATAAATGTAACTGGAGCCAGAGGCGACCTCTCGCTCCTTGCAAGGGGTCAGCGGTTGCTGGAAGCCCGAAATCTGTGCCTGTGCGGGCGGAGCCTACTGGAGACTAGAAGGCGCGCAGAGGACCGTGGTTGCCTCCGGTTGCCAGCAGGACAGAGGGTCTCCTAAGCCCCGCTGCGAACCTGGGCTTGCAGGGCTCACTTGCGCTTGTGTCCAGCCCCTTCTACCACCTGGACTTGTCTCCGTGTGACGTCAATGTTAGAGCAGGAAAAGGGCCTGGAGAGGCCGCATGCTCGCCCGACTCTGGGCCTGGGTCCTGGACCTCCAGGCGGCCTGCCCTCCCGGAGAGCCAGGGGCCCGGGTCCTCCCCGCGCCTGGGCCTCCACCTCAGGCTTTAGTCGGACGGGGCTGTCCTCTGGCCTCCAGGTGTGGCTTACAAGTGTGGGAAGTTGCCTTTGTCTCCCACGTGGGCCTGGAAGGTTTCTGACCGGGTGGGGATCTGTCCGGGACCCAGAAACAGGCTGCAGACTGGCTCTCAGGGCAGCTTCTCTGCGCGTCTTCGTCCCCACAGACCTTTCAAGTCCCCCTAATTCACGACACAGAAAAAGCGGGTCCTTGTCAACTCCTCCTGCTCACCAGTCTTTCCATCCTGCTCACCAGTCTTTCCATCACTGCTGGAGAGCTGTCGGGGCTCTGAGATGTGCTGAGGTGGGTGCCACCACAGGAGCCCCGAGGCTGCATCCGGACACCCGGCCGTCCCTGTCAGACCGTGGACCCTGCCTGGAGGGCCTCCGGCTTCTGTCCTCCATTCTCAGCCCGCGCCCCCACCCCCCACCCCCAGGCCTGGGGTCTGTGGACCTGCACGGACTTCACCTCCATCTCCCAGAAGACCTTTCCTTGGAGAGCGTCCCTTCCGGAAGGGCGGGGCCCAGGGGGCGGACGGAGCTTGTTTGCACCCGAGGTGCGTGTTCCAGAGGCATTTAACTCTCCCGAGGAAAACGCCAAATGCACTTGCATTCCGCAGCCCCTCAGCTCTGCGATTGGTCACGCCCCCTCCAAATAACCATGGAGATGGTTGGTGTGTTTATGGAGGTGGCAGTCGGGTGGCACCGACACTGTTCCCGCCCCTCTTTGCCCAGTTGTAGCCCTGTGTCCACCAGTTAGAATGAAGCCCACTTCGGATGCTCGGGTGGGGCCGTTCCCCCTGCGGCCCGTTGGTGTAACATACATGTGGCCTCGGAGCCCCAGCCAGGCTGGGACAGCTACTGACACATGTGACTCCCAGCCCATCCCTGCAGCTCCGTCCCACGAGGAGAGACATTCTGGGGGCGACTGAGCTCTATGGGTGAAACGCACAGCCATCTGCGACATGCCGGGGCTTCTCGGGATGGACCCGCCAGCTGGGGCAGGTACGGCCTGGGGGGACGGGTGCTACTGATCTGACTCTGTGGCCGGAGCTGGGACACAGTGGCTCTGAAAGGCCTCCTCAGAGGGGACCAGTGTTCTGGCTCCTTCCTCCTACGAGATCTGCTGCTTTTCTCAGGGAGCATCTCTGGCCTCCGTCTGCCTCCCTCATCCCCTTGGCTGCACCTTGTTTCAGACTTGGGGCCCCCGTCTCCCCCCCATCCTGTCTCTGCACTCATCTCCCCCAAGCCTTGCTTTTCCCAGAGAGCCCACGGTCATTTAGGGTCCCCAAGGCCACCTCCACGGTGCCCCCTCTTGGCTGCCCCTTGGAATGGCGCAGCCAAGTGTCACTGGGCATTTACCACGCAGGCCACCTGACACTTGTGCCACATGGACAGCACGGGCTGGGCCAGAGGGGCCTCCGTGGGCTGAGGGGAGGACGTGGAAAGCAGGGTCTGGGCTCAGTCAAGCCCGAGCTCACATGTGCTCACAGGTGACACTACTCCTCCCTGCGGAGCAGCTGGCCCTCCTGTCCTGCTCACAGCGGCCCGGCGTCCACGTCAGTCAGATAGGGACAGCAGTAGCCTCGCCAGGGATGGTGGGAGGAGAGAGGGGCGGTCACACCAGAATGGTGTGGTGGCTGGGCAGAGCCTGGTCCAGGGTGCACGCTCATGGTGGGCCAGCCCAGCTCAGGGGACAAACAGGGCCACCCAGCTGGCACCACTTCATAACATCCCCGAAGTGGAGCCCGCACAGCCTGTGGGCCCCCATGAGCCGAAGGCCGCCTCAGCTGCTGGTGGACTGAGCTGGGAGCCCTGAGCACCTGTGCAGGCGCCGGCTCCTGACCGCGTGCCGAGGGGGGCCCCGCTGACCCGTCAGCTTCACGCGGTGCCCATGTGGGAGGGCAGCCTCGGGTGGGGTTACCAGCAGAGCAGTTGATTTTTTTAAAAGTATAGATAGCATTTCTTAGTTCTTCAACACAAAGAAATAAGAAAAAAAAATTGCCTCTACCCCCGCTCAGTTCACCATTGTTGACCTTTTACTTAAATAGAACATGTGAACACGATTAGAAAATTCTCTTGAGTGTCTACAAAGTAACACAGTAGAAAGTAGAGCCCTCCTCCCCTCCACCCACTTGTTCATAACCTTTTCTGATTTCTTGCCCCAAAAAATGAGCTGGTGCGGATGCGCACGCATGCACCTCGGTGAGGGTGAGATGTGAGAGCCGCCTTCGCCATTGCCACTGTCCGGGCCGCCGGCGCCTCATCCCCTAGGCGGTGGGAACAGCCTATGCCAGTGGTTGGCAAACTGCAGCTCACGAGCCACATGCGGCTCTTTGGCCCCTTGAGTGTGGCTCTTCCACAAAATACCACGTGCGGGCGCACACGTACAGTGCGATTGAAACTTCGCGGCCCATGCGCAGAAGTCGGTTTTCGACTCTCAAAAGAAATTTCAATCGTTGTACTGTTGATATTTGGCTCTGTTGACTAATGAGCTTGCCGACCACTGGCCTAGGCGGTCCGGGCAGCAGGGCCCCCAAGAGAAGTCCAGCTGCCTTTGCTGGCCAGCGGGGTGGGCCAGAGGGTGCAGTTGTGAGAGCGAGTTTCCAGCCACCTCAGGGGTTAGTGCCCCCACACCCCAGGTCTGAGCACCTGGGCCCGACCGCACCAAGGCATTTGCCTTGAGTCCTACACTCAAGACGAAACAGACTTCTCACTAACACCTTCGCGCCCATCAAGTCCTCTTCTTCCATTCAGAGGGGCCCTGGGATCTCCAAGCACACGGACCCTTGTTCACCTCAGAAGCAGGCCCTGTGGTTGGCCCACCAGCCCTGCCTTCCCTCTGAGAGCCCTACGCCTTGGGGTGAGGACCCCTGCCCCGTTGCACTCCTGGGGCTGCTTCCCTTGCAAGGAACTGAGGGTCCACCTCCAGGGCCTGAGCACTGTCTGCTTCGTGTTATGAGCAGTGAAGACGGCTGGCTCACCAGCTCAGTGATGACCTCGAGGACTCGGCCCCCTTGTTTCCTGCTTCTACCACCTTAGCTTTGGCTGTGTTCTCGCGATTGCAAGAGGGCTCCAGTGCTCCTGCCATCTGGTCCCCTTGGGAAGGCGAGAGTAGAAACTATCCTTTCCTGCCTGTTATTAGGAAAGCTGAAATGTCCAGTATCCCCTGCACCTGTCCCTTATGTCTCCTCCTTCAGAGACGGTCCCAGATCGCCCTGAGCTGCAAGCGGGGCTGGGACAGCAAATGTTGGCAAAATTCTAGACTCTGTGGTGCGAGCAGGGAGGGGGAGGGTGGGATGTGGGGTCGGCCGTGCTCCCACGCACCTTCACAAGCTAGGAGGCTCCTCATGCAGCTCCCTTCCCAGCCCCTCTGGCTTTGTGAGTGAGTAGATGTTTTATTTCCTTCTTTAGGGAGAAAGGTGGGGCTTTGCAGGTTTATATTTAGACGTCTTCTCATTAATAATTTACGTGTTTGCAGTGACTGTGCCGTCAGACGCTAAGCTGGGTACTGTCACGTGCTGGTGAATTATACGTTTGTTTCTTGGGAGCAGCGTAAAAAGCATCCTGATGCCAACGTACATCAGTCATGTAAATAAAAACCTCTGTCACTTATTCCTTTTAGTACAATTACATCTTGTCTCGTGTTGTGAGTGTCATTGTTGAGCCTCTGGTGACAGCAATAACGGGAGGAAATGGTACTTTTTATAGAGCAGAGTCCGATTATCAGAATTCTTATTGTGGTGCTCAAGTGAAAACTGATGGGGGGGAAGCAGCCTCACACACCTGTGGTTCCCAGGTCTGAGGCGGAAGGCTGCTGCACAGGCGTGATCCAGCCAGCACGCGCCCAGGTGTTCAGTGTGCCTTCCATGTGCGCAGTTTGAGGGTGGGCTGGTGGGGCGGAAGGTCTCTGAGGAGCCACTAGAGGGAGTGCCCACCAAGGATGTCGCTGGAAAGTGCAGGGCTTCACCAAGTTTTTGGTGGGAAAGTTCGACTTCCGTCAAGCATGGCCAACCAAAGGCCCCTGGGCTTATCAGAATGGCCCGCCGCACTCCCCACCCCTCTCCCTGCCCCCAGTCAGACCCCAGGCACAACAGGAGACTGCCCGCCCCCCCCCCCCAGAATGATCTTTGAACATAAAACTTCCAGGGCAGCAGGCTGAAGACCATGTGCAGCCCACCTGGAGCGGCACCGCTGTGCGACCTGCCCGTCCATTGCAGGTGGGGAGAGACGGTGGCGTGTTAGCCAGGTTTCTTTAGAGAAGCAGACCGATAGGACATGTATAGTAGAAAAAGAGACTTACTATAAGGAATTGGCTCATGCAATTATGGAGCCTGGCAAGTCCAAAATCTGCAGGATGGGCCAACAGGCTGGGGACTCGGTGGGCGATGGTGCAGATGAAGTCTGAAAGCTGTCTTCTGGGGACCCCCACTCAGGAGGCCGGTCTTTTGTCCTGTTCAGGCTTCAACTGATTAGATGAGGCCCGCCGCTTCAGGGAGAGCAATCTGCTTTTCTCAGAGTCCACTGATTTGAATGGCAGTCTCACCCAAGACAGCCCGGGCAAGCTGACACAAAAATAACCATTACAGGTGGGGATTGGAGTCCCAGGCCCCAGGCACTCGCCGCGGCCTCATTCTCGAAGGCTTTGTCACCCTGACCATGTCTCACTGGTTTGGAAGTACCTGGGGCAAAGCACACACAATATTCCAAGTGATGCCCCACCTGGTGCTAAAATGAAAACTGATAAACTCTCCTTGAGTTTCGGACCATATTCAGAGAAGAGCTAAAATAGTGGCGGTTTGTGATCGTGTGGAAACTGACGGTTCTAAGCTATCCCAGGCGGTGCCAGCCCAGTCGACAGGATCTTGCAGGACCAGCTTTCCGGCATCAACAGCCAGCCATCCGGGGTTAACCTGTAAGGACCGAGCCTGAGCGGGTGCACTGTGGGCGCTGAGGCTCTGGGGCTTCCCCATCCTGTTACAAGGGCACAGGTCCGGGGCCAGGCTGAGCATGAGGCAACGGGGCATGGTGGGGACTGCGGTGGCCCCGAGAGCAGGCGCCCCAGTGAAGACGGTACTTCTCCATCCTGCTGGGGATTACCATGGGCCCACTGTGCCCAAATGTCCCAATTTTTCAAGAGAAGCCAAAAAAATCCTGATTCTTATGAAAACAGTAGGACAAACAGAGCCTGCGGGAGGCCCACCATTCACGGGACCCCCTTCCCAAGCCCACAGCCATGGCTTCAGCGTGTCCTCACCCCCATCTCACACGTTCGCCACAGCAGCCTGCACAGACGTAGATCCCTGGTGCCCACGTTGGCTCCTGGCAGAGAATCCAGGCTCAAATGCAGCTGCACCCCCAGACCTCCCAACCCGAGGTCTACTAGACAGTCACATCCCTGCCCTCCTTGAGGCAGGAGCTGGGCACACAGAGTTGGGGAGACACTGTCGGCCCCTTGGACACGCCCTGACTCAGGAGCCGGATCTGCTGGACTTCTTGTCGATGGTTCCAAGAGAAGCACGCCACACAGCCTCCGGCATGGCTGCAAACCCGCCGCCACCCCCGAGGGTGAGCGGAGCCTGCTCCACGACACTAGCGGGGCTACGGCGGGGCCGGCCGCGTTAAAGCCCTTCAGCACCATGTGAACGGCGCCTCCAATTGGGCATCGAGAGAGATAAAGCAGGTCCTGCCACTTCGTGCTTCAGAATCATGCACTGAGATGCATGTCTTTCGTTTTCCCTACGTCTGCATTTTCTATCATCATCAAAACGCGTGGAGAGCAGCAAGGGGGGACAGGGGAGACATCTGTAATACTCTCAACAATGAAGGCTTTCTAAAAGCAGGATTTAGAAGCAGGAGAAACAGTTTAGAGATGTTCAGTCCAAACCGTACTTTACAAAGGAAATTACAGCCCAGCAAGGTGAGGGGCTTGCCCAGGTTGGCCAGCAGGTGTCACTGGATGAGCGGGCCTTTTTAGAGCACCACCCACACGGCCTCCTACTGCCAGGGACACTTTCTCGTGGCTCTTTGTCATTGTGCGAGCCTCATCAAAGTGTGCAAGAGACGTGGACATCTGCCCAGTGCCCTAGTCCACTTGGCTGAGCTCTCCACCGAGCTCCTGGGGCATCCCTCCTCTGGACCACCGGGCTCGCTCCCAGATCAAGCACGCTGGTCTCCAGGTGCCAAGTGAAGAGAACTCTCATTCACCACAGCTTTCACTTGTGAAATCAGCCACAATGTCTAGAATTATTCTTGAGAAATGGAAATATTCAGCTACCCTTTTCTGTTGCCCCACAAGTACTCTTAGATATGTCCATCTTTGGGGTTCATAAGTATTCTTCAGTATGGTTAGGTGACACATGTGCTGTATCTCTTGATCTCCCTTTATTGGAGCAGATGACTCCTCATACCATGACGAGGGGCTGGTATTGGCAATGTTGCTGATGGTGGTGATAAATGTGATGCTGACGATGGTGATCATGATGATGGTGATGGTGGTGATAAATGTGATGGTGATAATGGTGATGATGGCGATGGTGATGGTGGTGATAAATATGAAGGTGATGGTGATGATGATGGTGGTGGTGAGGAGGAGGAGGAGGAAGATAGCAATGTTGATGATGATAATGGTGATTCTGATGGTGATGATGGAGATGGTGGTGATGGGATGATGTGATAACGGTGGTGGTGATAAATGTGATGGTGATGGTGGTGATGGGATGATGAGGGTAATGATGATGAAGGTGATGGGATGATGTGATAACGATGGTGGTGATAAATGTGATGGTGATGATGGTGATGATGGTGATGGTGGTGATGGGATGATGAGGATAACGATGATGAAGGTGATAGGATGATGTGATAACGATGGTGATAAATGTGATGGTGATGATGGGATGATGGTGATGGTGGTGATGGTGGTGATGGTGGTGATGGGATGATGGGATGATGGTGATGGTGGTGATGGTGGTGATGGTGATGATGGGATGATGGTGATGGTGGTGATGGGATGATGAGGATAATGATGATGAAGGTGATGGGATGATGTGATAACGGTGGTGGTGATCAATGTGATGGTGATGGTGGAGATGGTGGTGATGAGGATAATGATGATGAAGGTGATGGGATGATGTGATAATGGTGGTGGTGATCAATGTGATGGTGATGATGGGATGATGGTGATGGTAGAGAAGGAGGAAGTTGCAACCCCATATCTTGAGCACTTTCTTCTATGAGTCTTCTAAATTACAAACATTTTTGTTTTAATCCTCTGGGCAATTTTGATGTAATAGGTATCATCACCTTCTACATGAGGAGACAAGGGTTCAGGAGGTCAAACATGTCCACACTGAGAAGTGGCAGGATGGCAGCTTGAACCAGAATTACTGGCATCTCAAACTCATGCTTGTGGTCATTGGTGCATGTTTTCACCATGAATCCGTGTGTCCTGCACCAGATGAACTGCTAAGCCCTTGGACGTCCATTCAGATATTTGGCAGCATAAGAATAAATGCGTGCAGAGGTAGAAACCAAGATGGCGGCATAAGTAAGCACCTAAACTGCAGCCTCACACAACAATTTCAAAAGTACAACTAAAAGACAAAACGGACATCATCCAGAACCACAGGAAAGCTGACTGACTGGAAATCCTACAACTAGAAGGAAAGAGAAAACCATAAGGAAAATCAGAGGAGCTGTAAAAGCCTGAGGTGTGGAGACCCAGGCGCGCGCGTGCAGAGAGGACGGAGCCAGAGAGGACGGGGCAACTGAGTGCCTGGCTGGTGTTCTCTAGTGGGAAGGAGACAAAAGCTCCAGACTGCGCTGAACCCCAGCTCCGACTGCACTGAACCCCAGTTCCGGGCGAGACGCTGGGGACCCAGGCTCATACCGGGGAAATCTGGGCTGTAAGGCGGTAACTCAGGGGAGCGGCGAAAGGCAGAGCTCCAGAGGCTCGCACGGGAATGCGCACAGAGGATGGACTGTTGACTGTGCCGCTGGAATGCCGTAGCGGGAAGGAGACAAAAGCTCCGGACTGCGCCGAACCCCAGTTCTGACTGCACTGAACCCCAGTTCCGGGAGAGAATCTGGGAATCCAGATTCATTGGGGGAGAGACTAGACTGTCTGGCAGTGGGTGAAACTCAAGGGCGCCTTTCTCTCAGAGGTGCTTGCAGTGAGTACTGAGGGACACTGAGACCCAGGAACCTCATAGGGCGGGGCTGACGGGAAGCCAAGGCTGTAGGCTCCACCCTGAAACTCCGCCCCATCCAAGCTGAGCACAGAGGCTTTTGCAATTTTGCAAGTCTAGTCGAATAAGGCTGTCTCCCGGCATAGACACAGCCGATCCTCACAGCCAATTGACCTGGAGGTCAACTCTTCCCACTGATACCAACAACAATCAAGACTTAACTACAACAAGGCTGTACACACAGTCCACAAAGGGGTGCACCAAGAGTGTCCACCTCAGGTAACTGGGGAGGCTGAGCCACTGGCCCATATAGGACACCTAGCACACAAAGCTACCCTACCAACTCAGGGAAGCAGCGAAAATGCAGAGACAGAGAAAAGATGGCGACCGGCAAGAAGGTAGGGAGAGAGAGAGTGTGAGTAAGGAACCCATAGAGGAGAGTGTAGACGTGTAGACGTGTGTGGTGTGTGTGTGGGTATGAGCTAGGGTCAGATAGATTCTGCAGGGCTTCCAAGGGGCTGCCTAACCGGGCAGTCCTAGACGGCGGAGCCCCGCGCACAAAGCGGACACATCTCGGCGGCTGGTGAGGACGCGGAGACCACGCCATCTTGAGAAACAGAGCTGCCTGAGACTCGGATCCTGGCTTCTGACACAAACCAGGACCCTGCAGCCACTGGGGACAGAGAACTGCTATCACAGCTGCAGTGGAAGAAACAACAAGAATCCAGACTTCCCGGCAGATTCCCGTGAGTCAAAGAGCCTATCCCCCTCCCCGCAGGCGCACGCGGATAGCGCCATAGTAACTAATAGACACGCCCCTCACTCAAGCTGCAGAGCTTTGCGCAGGGACGCGCACTCCGCCTTAGGGAATTTGGCGCACAGGACAGAAGCAGCTCACCTTCGGGGAAATCTGTCAGTGCGCACAGAGGGCTCCCCTTTGGGGAATTGGGGGGAATTTGGCTTGCGGGTCACAGCTCCCCTTCGGGGAATCTTAGAGCGTGCACAAAGGGGCTTCCCTTTGGGGAATTTGGCGCGCAGGACGGACTCCGCCCCTCTTCGGGGATTCTGGGAGAGCGCACAAAGGCAGCTCACCTTCAGGGATCTGAGAGTGTGCGCCCTAGCCGGTTTGGCTCAGTAGTGAGAGCACACACAGGACGCAGCTCCACTTCAGGGAATTTGGCACGCCGGACACAGCTGCCTGGGATCCCTGACTCACAGCGCATTCACACTAAGAGCCAACGACCCCAATTGTTGGTGCATGCACACACAGGGACCCTGATTCTCAACGAGAAACTGCACAAGGCAACAGAGACTCTGACACTCGATTCTTGGTGCAGATACAGGGAAACTCTGACTCCTGGCACATGCTAAGGATCTCATTTTCGGCACATACCAACAGTGTGGTGCTGACAGGGCCCCTGATTCTAAGTGTGCACACGAGACCACACGGAACACTGGGGACACTGACCCTGGGCAAGTCTGGTTCCCACCAACCAAACAGCCATACGTCCTAGTGTCAGAGCACTTCAGTGAAACTCGGGTGGAGCGAAGTCCCCACAGCACACGGCCGAGGTTCACACAAACGGAAGCTTGAGCTTTCTGGTGATAGACAGAATGGGGAAACGAAATAACTCACAGAGGAAAGAAAATGTGGAGTCGCCAAGAAAGGAAATTAGTGAAACTGAAGCTTGCAACATGACCGAAAAGGAGTTCAGAGCAATGGTCGTGGAATTTATACATCGGATGGATGAGAAAATCAACAACTTATGCAAGAATCAGGAAGAAATGAAAAGTGATATAGCTACAATCAAAAACACCATGGAAAGTTTCAACAGTAGACTACAAGAAGCAGAGGACCGAATTAGTGAGTTAGAAGATCAGGTACAGAAACAAGCTCAATCTGAACAGCAATTGGAGAAAAAAATTAAAAAGCAGGAGGAAAGCCTAAGGGAGCTTCGGGACAACATGAAGCGAAGTAACATGCGTATAATAGGGCTGCCAGAAGGACAAGAAGAGCAGCAGGGATTAGAAAACCTATTTGAAGAAATAATGACAGAAAACTTCCCGGATATGGGAAAGATAAAAGTCACGCAAGTACAGAGAGTCCCAAGCAGGATCAACCCCAAAAGACCCACACCAAGACATGTCATAATCTCAATGGCAAATATAAATGATAAAGAGAGAATCTTAAAGGCAGCAAGAGAGAGACAGAGAGTTACCTACAAAGGAACACCCATCAGATTGTCAAATGATTACTCAACGGAAACACAACAAGCTAGAAGTGAATGGAAGGAGGTATACAAAGTGTTGCAAAGCAAAGGACTGAATCCAAGAATACTATATCCAGCAAGACTATCAATCAAAATTGAAGGGGAAATCAGGAGCTTCGCAGACAAAAAAAGACTCAGGGAGTTTATCACCACCAAACCAGCAATGCAAGAATTGCTAAAGGGAATACTGTAAAAAGAAGAAATAAACAGGTAAGAAGGAATACAGACACAAAAATAGATATGACTACAAACAAATACCTTTCAGTAATAACTTTAAATGTAAACGGACTAAATGCTCCAATCAAAAGACATCGAGTGGCTGAATGGATAAAAAAACATGACCCATATATATGCTGTCTACAAGAGACCCACCTCAGAACAAGAGACTCACACAGATTGAAAGTGAAGGGATGGAAAAATATCTTCCAGGCAAATGGAAATGAAAAAAAAGCTGGGGTAGCAATACTTATATCTGACAAATTAGACCTCAAAGTAAATGCCATAACAAGAGATAAGGAAGGCCACTTCATAATACTAAAGGGAGAAATCCAACAAGAAGAAATAATTCTGGTAAACATATACGCTCCCAATATAGGAGCACCCAAATACATAAAAAAAACTCCTGGAAGATATCAAGGGAGAGATTAATAGCAATACAATCATAGTAGGAGACTTTAATACCCCACTATCACCATTGGACAAATCCTCTAAACAAAAAATCAGCAAAGAAACAGCAATCCTAAATGACTCACTAGACCAGATGGAATTAATTGACATCTTCAGAACATTTCACCCCAAAGCCACAGAATATACATTCTTCTCAAGTGCACATGGGTCATTTTCAAAGATAGACCATATGCTGGGTCACAGGCAAAGTCTCTTCAAATTCAAGAAGATAGAAATTATATCAAGCATCTTCTCAGATCACAGTGGCATAAAACTGGAAATCAACTACAATAAATGCAATCCAAAGAAATCAAACACATGGAGACTAAACAGCATGCTATTAAACAAGGACTGGGTCACCAGAGAGATCAAGGAAGAAATAAAAAATCATCATGGCAACAAATGACAATGAAAACACAACAATCCAAAATCTATGGGACACAGCGAAAGCAGTCTTGAGAGGGAAGTTCATAGCTCTACAAGCCTATTGCAAAAAAACAAGAAACAATGGTAATAAATTACCTAACCCTGCAACTCAAAGAGCTAGAAAAAGAGCAGCAAGAAAAGCCCAGTGTAACCAGAAGGAAGGAAATAACAAAGATCAGAGCGGAGATAAATGACATAGAGACCAAAGAAACAATACAAAAGATCAACAAAACCAAGAGCTGGTTCTTTGAAAAGATAAAACAAGATTGATGGACCTCTAGCCAGGCTCACCAAGAAGCAAAGAGAGAGGACCCAAATAAACAAAATCAGAAATGAAAGAGGTGAAATAACAACAGACCCCGCTGAGATACAAAGGATTGTTACAAAATACTACGAACAGCTCTATTCCAACAAACTGGACAACCTGGAGGAAATGGACATATTCCTAGAAAAATACAACCTTCCAAAAATCAATCAAGAAGAATCTCAACAGCTCAATAGGCCAATAACTATGGACGAAATTGAAGAAGTCATCAAAAAGCTTCCGGCAAACAAAAGCCCGGGGCCTGACGGCTTCACAGGAGAGTTCTACCAAACATTCAAGGAAGAACTAAAACCTATCCTCCTCAGACTATTCCAAAAAATTCAAGAGGAAGGAACACTTCCAAGCTCCTTCTATGAAGCCAGCATCACCCTAATACCAAAACCAGATAAAGACAACACAATGAAAGAGAATTACAGACCAATATCCCTCATGAACATAGATGCCAAAATCCTCAACAAAATTCTAGCAAATCGGCTCCAGCAGTACATCAGAAAGATCATACACCATGACCAAGTAGGATTTATCCCAGGAATGCAAGGATGGTACAATATCCGCAAATCAATAAACGTGATACATCACATAAACAAATTGAGAGATAAAAATCACATAGTCATATCAATTGATGCAGAAAAAGCATTTGACAAAATCCAACACCCTTTCTTGATAAAAAACTCTCAACAAGGTGGGAATAGAAGGCTCATACCTCAACATAATAAAAGCTATATATGATAAACCCACAGCAAACATCATACTCAATGGACAAAAGCTAAAAACATTTCCCCTAAGAACAGGAACAAGACAGGGATGCCCACTCTCACCACTCCTGTTTGACATAGTACTGGAAGTATTAGCTAATGCAATTAGACAAGAAGAAGAAATAAAAGGCATCCAAATTGGAAAAGAACAAGTAAAGCTGTCTTTATTTGCAGACGACATGATATTGTACATAAAAAAATCCGAAAGACTCCGTCAAAAAACTAATAGACTTAATAAATGAATTCGGCAATGTAGCAGGATACAAAATTAACGCCAAGAAATCTATGGCCTTTCTATACACCAATAGTGAACTTACAGACAGAGAGACTAAAAAGGCAATTCCATTTACCATCGCACCAAAAAAATTAAGACTAGGAATAAACTTAACTAAGGAGGTAAAAGACCTATACACGGAAAACTACAGGACACTGAAAAAAGAGATAGAGGAAGACGTAAACAAATGGAAGAACATACCATGTTCATGGATTGGTAGAATCAACATCATTAAAATGTCCATACTACCCAAAGCAATCTATAGATTCAATGCACTCCCCATTAAAATACCAACGGCATATTTCACAGACCTTGAAAGAACTCTCCAAAAATTCATCTGGAATAAAAAAAGACCCCGAATAGCCACAGCAATCCTGAGAAAGAAGAATAAAGTAGGAGGGATCTCAATACCAGATTTCAAGCTGTATTACAAAGCCACTATTCTCAAAACAGCCTGGTACTGGCACAAGAACAGACATATAGATCAATGGAACAGAATAGAGAATTCAGATATTGATCCAAACCACTATGCTCAATTAATATTTGACAAAGGAGGCATGAACATACAATGGAGTCAAGACAGTCTCTTCAATAAATGGTGTTGGGAAAATTGGACAGACACATGCAAAAAAATGAAGCTAGATCACCAACTTACACCATACACAAAAATAAACTCAAAATGGATACAGGACTTAAACATAAGACGGGAAACCATAAAAATACTAGAGGAATCCACAGGCAGCAAAATCTCAGACATATGTCAAAAGAACTTCTTCACCGATACTGCCCCTAGGGCAATGGAAGCTAAAGAGAAAATAAACAAATGGGACTACATCAAAATAAAAAGCTTTTTTACAGCAAAAGAAACTATCAACAAAACAACAAGAAAGCCCACTGCATGGGGAGAACATATTTGCAAATGACATCACTGATAAAGGTTTAATCTCCAACATCTACAGGCAGCTTATACAACTTAATAAAAGGAAGATAAATGATCCAATAAAAAAATGGGCAACGGACCTAAATAGAATCTTTTCCAAAGAAGACAGAAGGAAGGCCAAGAGACACATGAAAACATGCTCAAGGTCACTAATTATCCGAGAGATGCAAATCAAAACAACAATGCGCTATCATCTCACTCCTGTCAGAATGGCTATCATCAACAAATCAACAAACGACAAGTGTTGGCGAGGATGCGGAGAGAAAAAGGAACCCTCGTGCACTGCTGGTGGGAATGCAGACTGGTGCAGCCACTGTGGAGAACAGTATGGAGTTTCCTCAAAAAACTGAAAATGGAACTCCCATTTGACCCAGTAATCCCACTCCTAGGAATATATCCTAAGAAAACTGGGAACACCAATAAGAAAGGAAATATGCACCCCTATGTTCATAGCAGCACAATTTACAATAGCTAAGATCTGGAAACAGCCTAGGTGCCCATCAGCAGATGACTGGATCAGAAAAACTATGGTACATCTACACAATGGAATATTATGCTGCCATAAAAAAGAAGGAATTCTTACCATTTGCAGCAACCTGGATGGAATTGGAGAACATTATGTTAAGTGAAATAAGCAAGTCAATGAAAGAAAAATACCACATGATCTCACTCATTTATGGATAATAAAGAACATTAAAAACTTGAACAAAAAGATAGATACAGAGGCAGTAAAGCATCAAACAGTCTGTCAAATTACAGCAGGAAGGTTAGGGAGAAGTGGGGAAGATAAGAGATCAATCAAAGGACTTGTATGCATGCATATAAGCATAACCAATGGACGCAAAACTCTGGGGGGTGAGGGCATATATGGGAGTGGGGTGGGGGGGGGCAATGGTAAGATATGTACACATATAATACCTTAATAAAAAAATTGGAAAAAAAAAAAAAAAAAAAAAAAAAAAAAAGAAAATGCAGAGACAAAGTAACAGATCACAAACGAAAGAAATGGAGGAAAACAAATGACTGGAGGTAGAGTTCAAAACCATGGTTATAAGGTTTTTCAAGAATTTCCTACAAAAGTCCAATAAATTTAGCAAGACCCTCGAGGATATGAGAGAGACCCTCGAGGATATGGAAAAGGACCAACTAGAAATTAAGCATACACTGACTGAAATAAAAAATATTATACAGACACCCAACAGCAAACTAGAAGAATGCAAGAATCAAGTCAAAGATTTGAAATACAAAGAAGCAAAAATCACTCAACTGGAAAAGCTAAAAGAAAAAAGAATCCAAAAATTTGAAGATAGTGTAAGAAGCCTCTGGGACAACTTCAATCGTACCAACATCAGAATTATGGGGGTGCCAGAAGAAGAGAGAGCAAGATACTGAAAACCTATTGAAGAAATAATGACTGAAAACTTCCCCCACCTGGTGAAAGAAATAGACTTACAAGTCCAGGAAGCGCACAGAACTCCAAACAAAAGGAATCCAAAGAGGACCACACCAAGACACATCATAATTAAAATACCAAGAGCAAAAGACAAAGAGAGAATCTTACAAGCAGCAAGAGAAAAACAGTTAGTTACCTACAAGGGAGCACCCATACGACTGTAAGCTGATTTCTCAACAGAAACTATGCAGGCCAGACGGGAGTGGCAAGAAATAGTCAAAGTGATGAACAGCAAGAACCTACAACCAAGATTACTCTACCCAGCCAAGCTGACATTCAGAATTGAAGGTCAGATAAAGAGCTTCACAGATAAGAAAAAGCTAAAGGAGTTCATCACCTCCAAACCAGTATTATATGAAATGCTGAAAGGTATTCTTTAAGAAGAGAAAGAAGAAGGAAAAGGTAACGATAAAAATTATGAACAACAAATACATACCTATCAACAAGTGAATCTAAAAATCAAGTGAATTAAAAATCTGATGAACAGAATAAACTGGTGAATATAATGGAATCAGGGGCATAGAAAGGGAGTGGACTGACAATTCTCAGGGGGAAAGGGTGTGGGGGTGCGAGAAGAGATTGGACAAAAATTGTACACCTATGGATGAGGATAGTGGGGGGAGGTAAGGGCAGAGGGTGGGATGGGAACCGGGTGGAGGGGAGCTATGGGGGTAAAGAAGAGGAACAACTGTAACAATCTGAACAATAAAGATTTATTAAATTAAAAAAAGAATAAATGTGTGCAGCACGTTTGTGTTGCCAGTTTGTGTAAAGCCTGAAACAATAAGACATGCCATTGTCCACGAAGTGAATTTCATGCCAAAGCATGGCTCCACCAATCAATGCTCTGCAGTAAAGCTGTGTCGTGGGACAGCTCTCTAGGGTCAAAAGGTGTGTGTTTTATTGAGAAGCTTGGAAGAGACCGTGTCATCAGGGTAGGGAAGAAATTGCTGGAGGGCCCTCACTGGTTTGGCTCAGTGGATAGAGTGTCAACCCGAAGACTGAAGGGTCCGGGTTTGATTCCAGTCAAGAGCATGTACCTTAGTTGCAGGCTGAATCCCCGGCCCAGTCCGGGTGCATGCGGGAGGCAACCAATCCTTGTGTCTCTCTCACATCGGTGTTTCTCTCTCTGTCTCTTCCACTCTCGCTAAAAATCAATGGAAAAATATCCTTGGGTGAAGATTAACCAAAAAAGAAATGGCTGGAGGAGTGTGAGTGTCTAGGGACCATCATTTTGTTTGTCACAGTTAGCCACATTGACCTGTTTTCCTTTTTCATGATCATTGCCCACCAGGTGTCTGGAGCAGGTCCCCGGGGGTCCCATTGCCCTCCGAAGGGCTAAGATCGGGCCGTGCACGCCTGCTCCCTGTACCTCAGGACTCTCCTCACTCGGCTCCCCATAGGCCTCCTGCTAACATGCCAGGTACAGGTTGCTGGTGGGTCGCTGGGTTCATGAATCAGTGGTTTGGCTTGAATCTTCTAAAGATGGATAAAAACACAGAAGCGATGCAGGCCTCCCATCCCTTGTGTCCTTGTGATGCGACTTAGTGCGTTGACAATGGAGAGAGGCAGGAAGGAGCGGAAGCAGGGGCTCCGGGGAGCACGTTGCAGACCACAGGCCTTGCCAAGGAGGCGAGAGCCTCGTGGTTTCCTCCCTGCGGCAGCTGCCTGCCTGCTTTGAGAGCCTGTGTGCGGACATGTAGTATTTCTAAGGCTGACTTCATGAATGTGTCTGGAATTAACCAGCGTGAGAACTTGGGAGAAAAGAGGTCTTGATAAGAAATAGTAATCCGGTAGCAAACAAGACGTCAGGTCAGATGTACCCTAGTTGCAGGGGTGATTAGAAGGGAAGGACCTTGTTGTGAGGCCCTTGTCATCAACAGCCTTCCTCCCTTGGGGGCCATGCGCAGGGTCAGAACAGGCTTAGCCCTCCTCAGGTGTCAAGTCAAATCGTCTGGGTGCTGGCAGCTTCCACAGGAGGCTTTTTCCACCGGGATGTTTAAAGGTGGGATCTCCGCAAACCCTGCCCTCTCCTGGGACTCCATGGCCATTTCTTTCATCCCGTGGCCACCGCTAGGGGCCCCCACCCCGTGGGCTGCTCTGAGATAGGTTGACATTTCCCAAACGCATTTGACCAGGGAATGCTCTCCCACCGCCAGAACGCAAAGAACCGATTTGGGGAAACTAGCCTCGCATTTTGGTTGTTGGTTTAGGTGTAACATGGCCCCTGAGGTTCCGTCTAGTCTCACAACCTGTGGCCTTCCCGCCCTTGCTCTGGGGCAGGCACAGGGCCCTCACAGGACCCTGCACCTCAGGGCAGACAAATAGGAGTCAGGTAATACAGTGAAGCAGAAAGTGAAACTATTGGAAATGCTAACAGGAAGGACCTGTGCTCTGAGTTGGCTGGGGTGAGTGGAGGTGGCACTTAAGCTGAGAACTAGAGTGTGAACAGGTGTTAACACAGAAAAGGAAGGCAGGTGTGGGAACGGCATGTGCAAAGGTCCTAAGGGGGGCGGCGAGCACAGTGCATCTGGGAGCTGAAGGGAGACAGCGTGGCTGCGGGGGAGAGAGAGGGTGAGTGTGGTCACAGCTGAACTGGTGGGCCTGGCTGAGCATGGGAGAGAACAGGAGCAAAATTACATGGTAGAGGCTGGGCAGCGAGTCCAGGAAGCAGACCTGGTTTGGGGTGATGGTCAGGACAAGAAGACCTTTGTGGACAATCTCAGGTCTGCCCACCTCTTCCAGCCAACACTAGATCCCATAGCCAACAGGGCCCAAGACCCCCAGGGCCAGGATCACATTTTCATGGCCTGGGTCATAGAGACCACAGCCATTCCTGGCAGAGGCAGGAGGAGGCGGGCATGCCCCCGCCCGGCTTGACCTGGGGGTCCCAAGGTGTCGTGACCCACTGGGACGCAGCACAGGCTGTTTCCTGGCAGCGGGTCCGGTTCTTCCTTTCTGATGTCATAACAACTCCCCTTTCACTGTGAGCCCAGCGGCCCCTCCCCCCCAGGCCCTTCTCCGCAGACCCGTCGGTGGGCTCTGTCCCCGAAAGCTGCTGGGGATGCCAGGAAGTGAGGGCTCTGCTGCTGTCCCCGGCCCCGCCCAAGCTCAGACTGTCCATGGGGGATCCAGAGAGCTGGCCCCACAGCCTCTGATTGCCCGTACCTGTGGTCTTCACAGGGCTGCCGGGAACACCCGATGACTCCAGAGGAGCGGCTGCCGCCCGTGTGTCACAGCTCCTCGAGGACTGTGAGTACACAGGTGCCTGGTGCTGTGCATTCCAAACCCACACGGCCCTGAGTGAGGCGTGCCCCTGCCGGCCACCGGGCTGTTTCTTGAGCGGTTTGAGGAGCACCGTGCAGGGAAATGGGTGCGCAGATGCCAAGGCTTGGGCCCAGGCTCAGACACTAATCAGGGGCTTGAGGCCTGAGGGAGACCAGGCAGAAGTCCTGGGAAAGGCCGGCCCTAGACTCGGAGGCCCCACACCCAAGCTACCAGTGTGTTGACCTCTGCTCCCCGCCAAGTCACTGACACCTGGTGACTTTGCTTTTGGATGGAGACTTGAGCACTCAAGGGGTGGCACCAAGAAGACTCCGCCCCTCTCAGCTCTGCCTCCTCCAAGAAGCCCTCTTGGATTCCCCAGGCCAGGCTTAGGTGCTTCCCCAGTGCTCTGAGATGTGCTCCATTCCCCAGGGGTCACGTGACTAGCAGAGAGGGGGCTATGGCTGGTAGTTCTGTATTCGAATCCTGCCCCTCCTCCTGGCCCTCACTCTCTACATCCAAAGTGGGCTTGGCACCATCTCTCTCTCGGGTTGTCGGAAGCGTCCCTGCGGTGAGGCATGCTGAAGGGCTGAGTGCAGGCCTGGGGCGGGGCAGAGCAGTCACCGGGTAAGTGCCCAGGAGGAAGATGAGAAAGCGCAAGGCATCACCAGGGTCAGGCACCTGCTTCTGTTTGGCAGAGTGGAGTCCCGGGATCAGTGGAGGGAGGGAGCTCTCCAAGGTGCTAGGACCCATGCAGAGCGAGGCAGGCCGTGGAGGGGGACACGGGCGATGAATGAGCCACATACACTCCAGGTGTAAAGATGATTTTAAAAAGGCAGTTGGCAGTCGCTCACAGGCAGGCAGGCGGGAGGGCTGCTCAAGGAGGCAGCCTTGGGCTGAGACCTGAAGGCTGTGAGGGGCAGGGTGGGGGCGGTCCCTTGGAAGAGGGCGGGGTCTCACACTTTGTAGAGACCAGCTACTCTCAGCTCTTATGGGGCATGCCTGTGATGGAGTTTGCTCACAGTCCATCTTCCCTGTCCCTGCAGTGGCCTCACACAGTCCGCATGGTCCCCGCGTAAACCCTTCTGCCTCCGCAGCTCCCTTCCTGGGTCCCATCACGCTGCCCTGGAGCCCCGGCCGGGAACTGTGCCAGCCCTCCCACAGCTGAACAGAAAGTGCAATTTCACGTAAAAGGATAAATCACAGTGGTGGATTCCTCGTGGGTAGGGTGAAGCCCCAGCCTCAATTTCAGGCTGAATTTCGCTGAGTAGCAGCCTTCCTTTGAAAGTTTGGCAGTTCTGAGCGGGCAGTAAAATCATGGGAGGAGAGTCCCAGGCATCTGTTTCCAACGCCTCCACTCACATCCCTCCCGGGCTGAGTAAGTCACTGTGTCTGCAGCCAGCCGAGCGCCCGGGGGGCGGGGTCAGATGCACACCGTGGCTGCCAGCCTGATGGGCAGCCACTCCCAGGTCCCCCACTAGCATCAGCTTTTCCTTGGTCCCCTCTCAGCCATCCTTCCCTGAGCCGGCAGCCTCACTGCCTGGCCTGGACACGCTCACAGAGCAGGTGTCCCAGCCCACCCTGCTCCGCACCCCGGTGGTCGGCTCCGGCCTGGAGCAGGGCAGGAGCTACAGAGAACTCTCCCTTCGCTGAGCCAGTGGCGGCTGGAGTCGCACAGGTAATAGCAGCAAGGTCCCGCTGGCCCCAGTGCCACCCATTCTGAACCCTCCAGCCCCTCAGACATTTGCCATCACCCTGCAGGGACGGGGGGTCGGGTCGCTGGGCCTTTCAGTCACTGAAACGGCATGGGCCCTCCACCTCCAGGCAGGGCCAGCTTGGGAGTCGCTGGCCTGGGCAGGAGTGGCTGGAACCCATCTGGCATCCCTGCCCACCTCGCCTTCATTGGAGGGACCTCCTCCCCCACTCCATCTCTTGGGCAGAGTGGGTGGTTTCTGCTGCCATCCCAGGCCTGGCCAGTCTGCCACCCATGCAGCTGTGGACTGGTTATGGGAGCATCTGCCGCCGTTACTGTGGTCACACTCCACCACCTCAGCTTCTGCACCACCGACAAACTCAGCCCTGGTTCATGGACAGTTCAGGACCCAGCCCACTGCTGACAGTTAGTACTCGGCTCTCCTTTATTGAAAACAGTGCTGACTGAGCACAGCCCTCCGCCCTCAGTGCTGACTGAGCACAGCCCTCAGTACTGACTGAGCACAGCCCTCCACCCTCAGTACTGACTGAGCACAGCCCTCTGCCCTCAGTACTGACTGAGCACAGCCCTCCACCCTCAGTGCTGACTAAGCACAGCCCTCAGTACTGACTGAGCACAGCCCTCTGCCCTCAGTACTGACTGAGCACAGCCCTCAGTGCTGACTGAGCACAGCCCTCCACCCTCAGTGCTGACTAAGCACAGCCCTCAGTACTGACTAAGCACAGCCCTCAGCACTCAGTGCTGACTGAGCACAGTCCTCGGCTCTCAGTAATGACTGAGCACAGTCCTCGGCCCTCAGTAATGACTGAGCACAGTCCTCGGCCCTCAGTAATGACTAAGCATAGCCTTCAGCACTCAGTACTGACTGAGCATAGCCTTCAGCACTCAGCACTGACTACCAGTCAGATGTGGTGTGGATCATCAGTTGCCGCCTCCCATATGCTCTTGACCACAGTCCTGCAGGATTGGCATAAGAATCCTGTTTCAGGTGAGGAGCCTTCCTTCCCAGGAGGAGCTGGGTGACCAGGCAAAGGAGGAAGCTTGTTCTGAATGGAATCACTGTCATTGTCCCAGCTTGGGTGACGTGCCCCTCCCTGAGGCCCTCACAGTGCCAGGGCAGTGCTCCTGCAGCCCGTAGCAGGGTCCTCCCCACCGTGGTACAGAGCAGGGGGGCTGTGTTCTCCAAAGGGGAGCAGAGTGGGGCTCAGCAGAGAGGCTGGGCTGGTGGATGCCTCATCGCCCCATCTCGGCCTGTGTCCAGCCTCATCCCTCCTCACTGTCCCCCAAATGCCCCTTGGTCCCTGCCCATCCTCCACCCCTGTTGTCTTTCAGGGGCTGGGAGCTGGCCTCCATCCTCAGCGGGGACCTGCCCCCTCGGACTCCCGCCTGGCCTCTCCCCCAGCCCAACCCTGGTCTGACTGCCAACCCCCCTCCCCCACTGTGCTCCCCAAGGACTGGACCCTGTCTGGGGCCCGCAAATCCCAGCCAGCTGCACACAGACCAGAGACGGCGGGAACGTTAGTTAAGCATTAACGAGGCTGACTTTCCGACAAGACTCTTGACTCTCCATTTGGAGACAGAAATGGCAACAGGCAGGGGCAGGATGACAAATCTGAGAGTGAACGCTCACCCGCCAGCTGTCTCGCCATGTCACGCGCCCCATGGACCCTGCCAAAGCTGGCTGAGACGGTGAGCCCGGGCAGAATCCATCTTCCTGCCGCTCCGCGCATGTCTCCACGCCCTGACAGCCAGAGAGACTCCTGGCCCGGGTCTTTGGAAGGAAGAGCAGCCGCACCCGGCTCCCATGCAGACAACCCCTGTCGGCTGGACGCTGCAGACCTGCCCAGACTGCCTGCTCCAGGCCGCTCACTCCTCCAGGTCGCTGCCCAGGAGCCACAGGCCTGGTGCCCGTGAGTCACTCTGGACTCTTGGTCCTGAGCACCATTCTGTGGGAGACAGAAAGGAGGCAGTCAGGAAAAAATGAGCGAGGGAAAGCTGGCAGTGAGAGGGCTGTGAGGTGCGCCCCACTGGCTGTAGCTGGCCCCACGAGCAGTCCAGCCTCGGCTGCTCGACGTCTGGCTACGCCTCCCAGCCGGACACTTCAGAGGGCGGCCAGCCACAGTGGGAGATGCTGGGAGCACCCTGCCTGGCCCACAAGAGCCTGGCTTCTTCGCCCCCAGGCTCACCTCTCTATGAAGTTCACAGTTTTGCTTGTAGGAAACCCCTCCCCAACACCAGGATCAGAAGGTCAGGGTGGGCCCTGGCTGGTGAGCTCAGTGGTTAGAGTGCCAGGCCAAGCACCGAGGGGTTGCAGGTTTGATTCCCGGTCAAAGGCACCTACCTGGGTTGCAGGTTTGATCCCAGGCCCTGGTCGAAGCATGTGCAGAAGGCAACCAATCTCTCCCTCCCTCCCTCCCTTCTTCCCTTCTTTCCACTCTCTCCAAAAAGCAATGGGAAAAATATCCTTGGGTGAGGAATAGCAAAAAAAAAAAAAAAAGGTCAGGGTGGGCGTTGGTGTAGGTCTGGTTGCACTTACCTGGCCAGGCCATGCTCAGGGACCCTCATGCTAAACCTGGGGCAGGTGGAGGCTTGCCTTACTGGGACGGGAAACAAGTCCAGTTACCCAGGCAGGAAGGTGGCATGCACCCACAGGGCTCCGGCCCAACTCTCCCCTGAGCCATTCTTCACTCAGGTCCACATTTGAAAGAGAGAAGCAGATTGTCCCAGTGTGGCTCCTGGGCTGCCTGTGGGCTAGGGGAGGGGGGCATCTTGCCTGACTGTCTCCCCAAGACCACTCACGATGGGGGAACAGTGCTCCCCAGGAGGAAGTCAGGCTTCTGTTGCCGGAGATCGGGGAAGCCTGGCCATTCCCCGTCCGCAGTGGTGTCTTCCGTGCCCCACACCCGGAGCCCAGCAGCCACCGCTGCTCACTGGCGACCGGAGGGTGTTTCCAGAAGCGTGGGACAACCCCCCATCCCCAATGTCCTCTGAGCATCCTCACGGCCTCGTTCGTGTTCCTGCGACTGGGGAGTTTTTCATGATTTATAAAATGCAAAGCAACTGAGAACGGTGATGCACACCAGTGTCTGTGCAACAGCACAGGTGCCTTTTCCCGCCACACGCTGGGGTTTTCTGCTCGTTACAAGCCCCTAGTGAAAGCCATCGAAGGCTGGACTTCATCAGCGTGTAACACCAGAAACACAGACACGCCAGGCCTCTTGAGAGAGAAGTTCGAGAATCAGGGACAGTCGTACGCATCCCTCGTCACCTGCGCCCCACATTGTCCGGTGATTTGATGAGAATGGTTTCCGTGACTGGATGCTGCTGCCCTGGGCCGTGACCAGGGACATTTGGATTAAGCTGCCAAGCAAGCTGAACGAGACTCCCACGGGGCCGCTGGCCGTAATAATTGTTTTCAAAGGCTATTAACACGAAGCTCTCGTCCTGGACCTCAGAGCCACGGTGGCGTTTTAGCGCGTGGAGCTTCGGCAGTCCCGGCACCCTGAGCCGTGTGCGCAGAGCGGGCTGGAGTGGCTGAGAGGCGAGTGGCCCTGGGGAGACCTGGGGAGTCCACGGCTTCCTCATCTTCCCTCTGCTTGTAGAGGCTTCTTAGGAAGGCGACGTAACCAAAACAGGACCTGCGCACCCAACCCCTCTCCTGTGGTGGGTGGGGCTGACATTCTGGGATTTTTCTTGAATGGTCCCTAAAGGCGTCCCGGGGTAGGGTCGGGGAGTCCTGGCTGTCCTCTTCAGAGGGGGGACCTGCACCCCGGTGAGCCAGCCTGGGGAGGGGGACCACACCTCGATTCTCTCCCAGACCCTTCCCCTTCTTTCCTCTTCTCCCTCCCCTTTCCCTGCTCATTTTCTTGCCCCCCATACAGCAGCCCGGTGCCTGAGAGAGAGACCCCGCCCGCCCAACACCCTGCAGCCTCCCTCCCACCGGCCTGTGAAGCCCCGTCCTGGGAGCCCTCTCGCCACCACGCACCCTTAGGGCCCCTCTGCCCCGCTGTGACCTGGCACCAGCTGGCTGGCTGCCGCTCCTCCACCAGGCAGTGTGCCCCTGTTTTGTCTGCTCACCCAAAGTTTATTGAGCACCTACTGTGTGCGTGCTGCAAGGCGTGGCTGTGCCGCCCTCAGGGACCGAGGCAGCTGTGTTGTGTTTCCAGGGACCAGAAACTGGTGCAGGGAATCCTTAGTGCTCAGAATTAAGGGCGGGCATGTGGGCGGGCGAACACATAAGCCTGAGAAAGGCCTGATTCTCAGCATGAAAATCAAGCTGCCCCCATGGAGGTCTGGCAACAGGGCTGGCTGAGGCTCCGGCGACTGCAGGTGCCTTTCGATGAAACAGACTCTCACCTCTGTGCTCCGTGGAGCCGGATTTTAAAAGAAAATTCCCTCTCTTGGCCACTGCAGTCACAGCCAAGTGCAAACCCGCCACCTGCGTCCTGGCTGGTCCAGGGATGGGGCGGGAGGGTGTTTTACTCCCTGAGACATGGGAGCTGTGGCAGGGAGCTCAAATGCCCAACAGGTAACGAAGATAAGAATTCACAATCCGGATACATCACATAAACAAATTGAGAGAAAAAAATCACATAGTCATATCAATAGATGCAGAAAAAGCATTTGACAAAATCCAACACCCTTTCTTGATAAAAACTCTCAACAAAGTGGGAATAGAAGGATCATACCTCAACATAATAAAAGCTATATATGATAAACCCACAGCAAACATCATACTCAATAGACAAACACTAAAACCATTTCCCCTAAGAACAGGAACAAGACAGGGATGCCCTCTCTCACCACTCCTGTTTGACATAGTACTGGAAGTATTAGCCATTGCAATTAGACAAGAAGAAGAAATAAGAGGCATCCAAATTGGAAAAGAAGAAGTAAAGCTGTCTTTATTTGCAGATGACATGATATTGTACATAAAAAACCCAAAAGACTCCGTCAAAAAACTAATAGACTTAATAAATGAAATCGGCAATGTAGCAGGATACAAAATTAACGCCAAGAAATCTATGGCATTTCTATACACCAATAGTGAACTTACAGAAAGAGAGACTAAAAAAGCAATCCCATTTACCATCACACCAAAAAAACTAAGATACCTAGTAATAAACTAACTAAGGACGTAAAAGACCTATACACGGAAAACTACAGGACTGAAAAAAGAGACAGAGGAAGGCGTAAACAGATGGAAGAGCATACCATGTTCATGGCTTGGTAGAATCAACATCATTAAAATGTCCATACTACCCAAAGCAATCTACAGATTCAATGCACTCCCCATCAAAATACCAACAGCATATTTCACAGACCTAGAAAGAACTCTCCAAAAATTCATCTGGAATAAAAAAAGACCCCGAATAGCCACAGCAATCTTGAGAAAGAAGAATAAAGTAGGAGGGATCTCAATACCAGACCTCAAGATGTATTACAAAGCCACAGTTCTCAAAACAGCCTGGTACTGGCACAAGAACAGACATATAGATCAATGGAACAGAATAGAGAATCCAGATATCGACCCAAACCACTATGCTCAATTAATATTTGACAAAGGAGGCATGAACATACAATGGAGTCAAGACAGTCTCTTCAATAAATGGTGTTGGGAAAATTGGACAGATACATGCAAAAAAATGAAACTAGATCACCAACTTACACCATACACAAAAATCAACTCAAAATGGATACAGGACTTAAACATAAGATGGGAAACCGTAAAAATACTAGAGGAATCCACAGGCAGCAAAATCTCAGACATATGCCAAAAGAACTTCTTCACCAATACTGCCCCTAGGGCAATGGAAGCTAAAGAAAAAATAAACAAATGGGACTACATCAAAATAAAAAGCTTTTTTACAGCAAAAGAAACTATCAACAAAACAACAAGAAAGCCCACTGCATGGGAGAACATATTTGCAAATGGCATCACTGATAAAGGTTTAATCTCCAACATCTACAGGCAGCTTATGCAACTTAATAAAAGGAAGATAAATGATCCAATAAAAAAATGGGCAACGGACCTAAATAGAATCTTTTCAAAAGAAGACAGAAGGAAGGCCAAGAGACACATGAAAACATGCTCAGTCACTAATTATCCGAGAGATGCAAATCAAAACAACAATGTGCTATCATCTCACACCTGTCAGAATGGCTATCATCAACAAATCAACAAACGACAGGTGTTGGCGAGGATGCGGAGAAAAAGGAACCCTCGTGCACTGCTGGTGGGAATGCAGACTGGTGCAGCCACTGTGGAGAACAGTATGGAGTTTCCTCAAAAAACTGAAAATGGAACTCCCATTTGACCCAGTAATCCCACTCCTGGGAATATATCCGAAGAAACAAGAAACACCAATCAGAAAGGATATATGCACCCCTATGTTCATAGCAGCACAATTTACAATAGCTAAGATTTGGAAACAGCCTAAATGCCCATCAGCAGATGACTGGATCAGAAAACTGTGGTACATCTACACAATGGAATACTATGCTGCCATAAAAAAGAAGGAATTCTCATCATTTGCAGCAACCTGGATGGAATTGGAGAACATTATGCTAAGTGAAATAAGCCAGTCAATGAAAGAAAAATACCACATGATCTCACTCATTTATGGATAATAAAGAACATTATAAACTGATGAACAAAAATATAGATACAGAGACAGTAAAGCATCAAACAGACTGTCGAATTATAGGGGGAAGATTAGGGAGAGGTGGGGGAGATAAGAGATTAACCGAAGGACTTGTATGCATGCATATAAGCATAACCAATGGACACAAAACTCTGGGTGGTGAGGGCATGTATGGGCGTGGGGTGGGGGGGACAATGGTAAGATATGTACACATATAATACCTAAATAAAAAAAAGTGGGGGGAAAAAAAAGAATTCACAATCCGTTTTCTTGGGAAATCGCTGAGTTTAATATCGCATGAGGAAAAAGAGCTAAAACACTTCACTACAAATTCTCGTCCAGTGTGGGAGGGGTGCCCCCGAGGGCTTGGAAAGCATCTCTCACATGCTCCCACGGGTCAAGGGGACCTTCCAAATGGTGGGCAAACCCACTCAGACGCAGAGCTGTCGTCACCTTCCTGGAGGGCTGGTGATGCATGTATGCACACATGTGTGTATGTGTGTGCCGTTTGTGTATGTTTGCATATGTAAGTATGTGTGTATGAGTGTGTGTGCCGTTTGTATATGTCTGTGCATGCATGTGTGTGCACGCCTGTGTGTGTGTGCCTGTATGTGTGTGTGCCTGTGTGTGCCTATGTCTGTGTGTGCCTGTGTGTGTATATGTGTGTGCCTATGTGTGTGTGCCTATGTGTGTGTGCATATGTGTGTGTGCCTATGTGTGTGACTGTGTGTGTGCGCCTATGTGTGTGTGCTTATGAGTTGTGCTTGTGTGTGTGCCTGTGTGTATGCGCCTATGTGTGTGTGCCTATGTGTGTGTGTGCCTATGTGTGTGTGCCTATGTGTGTGTGCACCTATGTGTGTGTGCTTATGTGTGTGTGTGCCTATGGGTGTGCCTATGTGTGTGTGCACCTATGTGTGTGTGCTTATGTGTGTGTGCCTATGTGTGCGTGTGCCTGTGTGTGCAGTTTGTATATGTGTGTGCACACCCGTGTGTGTGCCTGTGTGTGTATGTGTATGCCTATATGTGTGCAGTTTGTGTATGTGTGTGCGCACCTGTGTGTGTGCCTGTGTGTGTGCCTATGTGTGTGCAGTTTGTGTATTGTGTGCACACCTATGTGTGTGTTTGTGCCTATGTGTATGCCTGTGTGTGTGTGCCTGTGTGTGTGTGTGTGTCTGGGAATCGTGTGCAGCAGTGGACAAGACCAAACACTCCATTGGAACCTGACTTTCTTGATGACCCCCTGCCCCTAAGTTCTTCCACCAGGTCTCTCACTGACCCATTGTTGGCCCAGTGATCCTTACCACACTTTACAATTATGAGAGGGCATCGTTTTGTAGATGCCTCTACTGTGGGCCCATGGCCACAGGAGGGCAGGGCCGTGTCTCAGTTCAGGGCTGGGCACACAGGGCATGGGGGGGGCAGTGGTGCCGGAAGCCGGGGGCGCTGGCGGGCACTACCTGCGGCCGAGGGCCTCTGGTGGCTGCGTCCTGATGGCTGTCCCCGTGGTGGCCTCTCCTTCGGTGCTTCCGGGAGGTGTTTCTGAGTTGCTTGCAATTCAAGCACTTGCTGACTTTTCTCCACTTTCAAGTTCATTTGAATTTAGGCAAATACTCCTCCTTGGGGGGATCCTGCCAGAATCCCTCAGTGGAGGAGGAAGCTGGTGCTCCCCGCAGTCGCCGGCACCATGAGCTGTTTTAATGTAGACATTCCTTTAAAGCAAACCGACCTTTCACCATCTGTGTGTCCTTCGATAGCAAACGCAAAAGAGCGGTGTTCTCGGGCGTCGACCAAGCGCGGGCAGCGGGCTGCTGGCCGTGCTCCTCGCTCGGGGCGGGTGTGCTGCGTGAGGCCTCCCGTTTCCAGACACTTGTCGGCACCGCGCCCTGGCCCGGCGTTCACTCGCAGCATTTCCTCCCCGCACGGTACCAAGCGGGGCTTGGGGCAAAAAGCCCTGGAAGCACAGCGCCAGGTTTCAGAAGGCGCCACTGAACGGCGCCTGGAGAATTAGGCAAATGCACCAATGGTCAAATATAACGAAATTTCTCTGCAAAAATAACATCTCTAAAATACGTGGTGGGTTCTTTTCCGCAGTTTTATAATTAAATGTCCCTGTGAAAGACTGGCCATCTGGCCCAGAAATTGTAGAGGAAGCTGCTCTGGCCCTGGCTCACACACCCTCCTCCATCCAGTGCAAGATAGCCAATGTTGTTTGCGGGCCTACTGTGCGCTCCAAGTGCCCTGCTCTTAATCTATAGTCAAAGGGAGCCCCTGGACTCACCAATATTCTAGAACAAGCATGTCAAGCTCACAGCCCGCAGACCGCATGCAGCCCACAACAAATATTTTTGCAGCCCAGCCAATATAATGGTATGTAAGAAACATTTTAATAAAAATTTCTTAACTTAATTTTTACAGTATCCTGTTGTACATAATCCTATATAATAAAAGCCTAATATGCAATCAACTGAACAACAGAACAACCTGTCACTGTGATGCGCACTGACCACCAGGGGGCAGCTACTGCATTGAGCTGCCCCGTGGTGGTCAGTGCGCTCTCACAGGGAGCTGGGCTCACGGCTGGCGAGTGCAGTGGTGGTAATGGAGCCTCCCCCGCCTCCACTGCATGCAGGCAGTAAGGAGTGAGGGGTCCCAGACTGTGAGAGCCCTGGACTGCGAGGGGGATGTCTGACTGCCAGCCTTGGCCCTGGGAATCGGGCCTTGGCCAGCAGGCGGGCATCCCCCGAGGGGTCCTGGACTGTGAGAGGGCACAGGCCAGGCTGAGGCCTTCCCCCCCTCCTCCAGTGCATGAATCTTGTGCACCAGGCCTCTAGTTATTAATAACGAACTACAACGTTTGCTAATGACTGGTTACTATAATCGTGTTGCATTCATTTCCCTTACGCTCCTTACGTGCAGGCGCACCATTTCTCTCCACTAATACTAGCAGCGAATATTTTAGCAGCCAATTGCTGCATCATTAGTCTTGGACTGACTTGTTTGGTGTGTGCAACAGGAAATATTTTGCTTTTGGAGAACAAGAAAAATAGGTTTATTTGCGTGACGCTTATTAATTTGTGCAGTTCATCAGTGTCTGGTAAGTCAATGTTCAAGAAAAAATATTAATTTTTATTAAAATGTTTTATTGTTTTATGTTAATAATTACTCATTTATTTCAGCCCTTTATATTCAGCATCTCTATCAAATTAAATCTACGTTTCTATGGAAATTGAAGCTTTTGTTTTTTTGTGGCTCACATAACCTTAAACCTTTTTATTTGGCCCATGTCAGCCTGTGAGTTTGACATACTTATTCTAGAACCTTCCGCACTCCTGGGAGCAGAAGTGGTCCCTCACACACAGCAAGCCTTGACTGAGCGTTCCCTTCTCTCCTCAACACAGTGTGGTCTCTTTTAAGCTGTTCTCCATGCACCAAGGAACAATGCCAGCCCAGGCGGCAAACGGGCTTTCCTTTCTCTGATCTAGACTTGCAGCTTTTGCCCCGTTTCCCTGGTGACCAAGTCTGGGTGCAAACTCCCCATGGGTGGAGAAGATGGATCTCAGCCATGGAGAGCCACCTTTCTGTTCAACAACCCCTGGGAATGGAGCCAGGCCCCCAGAAAGAAGTCTCCCTGAGTCCCCACTCGGCTGCCTGGCCAGGGCTGGTCTGAGCAGGTCAGCCTTTGTGTCTGAAGGACGCCACCTGGTGGGCAGCAAGGAGGCATGTGACGAAGAGCGGGCAGAGCTGGTCCTGGGATGCCTGGCACCATCAGTGAGACCACGGGCCAAAGACGGAAGGCCAGGGCCCAGCATGTCACCTCCAGCAGGAGGAACCAGGCCCTCCACCCCAGCTAGGAGCTGTGCAGGAGGCCGCCCAGCAATGCTCTCTGTCGCATCAATGTTTCTCTCCCCTTCTTTCTCCCTCTCTCCCTCCCTCTCTCTCTAAAATCAGTAAAAATGTATTTTAAAAGGCAGATAACGGGGCCTCCCCTCTGAGGGCACAAGTTGGCGGCAAGGACTCCTGCCCTGACTGTCCAGCAGCGGCCTCCTCGGTAGGACGGGAAACGGGGCACCATTTACCTAACCGTCGAGAAAGGAAAGCCCGTTTGCCGCCTGGGCTGGCATTGTTCCTTGGTGCATGGAGAACAGCTTAAAAGAGACCACACTGTGTTGAGGAGAGAAGGGAACGCTCAGTCAAGGCTTGCTGTGTGTGAGGGACCACTTCTGCTTCCAGGAGTGCGGAAGGTTCTAGAATAAGCATGTCAAACTCACAGGCTGACATGGGCCAAATAAAAAGGTTTAAGTTTATGTAAGCCACAAAAAAACAAAAGCTTGCGAAGCCAAGTTCAGGGGTTTCTGGGCTCAAGGGGACAGTGTGGGGGTGGCATCTGTCCCCAGACCAAGGCTTGAAACCAAGATTGACGTATGCTGCTTGGACAGAGCCAGGGAGAGCCCTGCCTGACCAAGGAGAGTGAGGCGGTCAGAGAGAGGACCCAGAGCAAAGACACTGCTCGCAGACAATATGTGTGTGTGTGCACATGCACATGAGATGTGTATGTGAGTGTGTGCACACATGAGTGTGTGTGCATGTGTGTGTGCACATAAGTGTATGTGTGTATGAGTGTGCATGCATGTGTAAGCATGAGTGTGTGTATGTGTACAGGAGAGTGTGTGTGTGCATGAGTGTATCTGCATGTGAGCATGTGTGTGGGCATATAAGTGTGAATTTGTGTGCACATGAGTGGGTGTGAGTGTGTGTTCAGATGAGTGTGTGCATATGACCGTGTGTGTGCATATGAGCGTGTGTGTGCTTCCTCTCCGGAGGCCCCCACCCCGCAACCCTAGGCTTGCACGGACCTACACATGCCTGTGTAATGGAAGTCTTACCTCCTCCGACGGTTAGGTAAATGGCGCCCCCATTCCCATCCTACCGAGGAGGCCGCTGCTGGACAGTCAGGGCAGGAGTCCTTGCCGCCAACTTGAGCCCTCAGAGGGGAGGCCCCGTTATCTGCCTTTTTAAATATGTTTTTACTGATTTTAGAGAGAGAGGAAGGGAGAGAGGGAGAAAGAAGGGGAGAAACATTGATGCAACAGAGAGCATTGCTGGGCGGCCTCCTGCACAGCTCCTAGCGGGGGTGGAGGCCTGCCTGGGCAGGTGCTCTGCTCAGGAATCCAAGTGGTGGCCCTGGGGATGCTCTCCTGATCCTGCGGCACTTCGTGCAGGAATGTCACCAAGAAATGGTGGTCTCTTCGGGTTTGCTATTTCTTCAAGTCAAGTTCAAACTTTTACATTTTCTCAAAAAAGAAGTCATTTTTATTACGATTTCCAACTGAGTTACCAATGAAGTAAATAACATGTTAAGAACTCATATTTTTATCTTACATTTGCCAGAGGTGCATCTGTTCTCTGGAGGATTTTCCTCCCTGAGGGCAGCTCTCGAATTGCTTTATCAGTTCTTCGTTTTCTGTTCCCAGAGGCGGGGTTTCTGCATCTGCCTTTGCTGGCACCCCGTGTTCTCTGCTTGTCCTGCTGTGTCGCGCTCTCCTCACTGCGGCTCTGTTTCAAGGATCAAACATTCAAAGTGAAGGCTTTGCGATGGCTCCCCCTCGGGCCCAGTTCCCGGGCGTGGCCATGTGGTAGTCCATCGTTGTTACAGTATTTAACTAGCCTCTGAATGCAGCTTCGATTCCTACCTAGCCCCATGGTTACTTCAGAATGTTTTTTAAATTCCTGGAATTCTGTAAGTGGCAGCATTAAATTGTAATTGCGTTATTCCAGTAAGAGGCCCTGCCCGATTCTGCTTAGTGGAATTTTTTTAGGTTTCACTGTGGTCCATTTTATTCCAAAATGTGATCCTGGTCCCTGGGCTCCGATGCAAAGCTGCGCCTTCTGAAGGCATGCTCCCAGTGGATGCCCGTGTCTGCCTGCAGGCTCTGTCAGCCCTGTTCTTGAGGTCGTCGCTGTGGTTCCCCTCCGAAGGACCAACTCAGACCCTCCAGGGCCTCTGTCCCAGGAGCGGGAAGACGGGATATTTTCTCCATCTGTGCACATCCAAACTTGCCCGTTGCCTTCCTGCAGGGATGAAAACTCAGCCGCATACATGTATTGGGCACCCACCTTTCTTCCCTCAGAATCCCGTACACTCTGCTGCCTGCTGGCTGTGGTCTTCGCCGAGGTCTGATGGCGGTCAGGCGTGTCTGTGCCAGGCCGTGGCCCTCGTCTCAGCGGAGGCTGTGTCCCCCACTCCCGCAGAGCCTTGCCCCTGGAATCCGGGGTCCTGTGCTTCCCTGTTGCCTGGGGGTGCTCAGCAAGTCCCCCAGCACTGGCTGCCCCTCCGGTGATGGGCTCGTGGAGGAAGCGCGAGCTGAGGCCTGGGTGTGCAGGAAAGGCAGGGGGTGCATGTGATGGGGAGCGTGTCCCCGCTCCGCAGCCGCTGACCGTCCTCTCCCTCCCTCCTCCAGATCCGGTCGGACAAAGACAATGACATCCCCATCCGGTACAGCATCACAGGCGTGGGCGCCGACCAGCCGCCCATGGAGGTCTTCAGCATCGACTCCATGTCTGGCCGCATGTACGTCACTCGGCCCATGGACCGGGAGGAGCGGGCCTCCTACCACGTGAGTCTGCACTCAGGTCCGCGCTGTGCAGGGGGCTCCCCGCTGAGCCTGCCCAGGGTCCCAGAGGGAAGCGCTCAGCGCCCGCCGTGCAGGCACCGCGCCCAGGTCTCCACTCGGGGTGGGGGTAGCCCGAGACCTTTCACTGTACCTCCTTCCCAGGCCAAGGAGGTCACGGTCCACACCCACATGGCTGCCCGGGCGCTGGTGGGGTCACGGACTCCAGCTCTGGAGAGCGCCCCGCAGCCTCCCACCCGCTGCCGTCTCTGAGCCGGGCCTGGGCGGAAGACAGCAAGAAAATGCAGGCGCAGGCCTTCCTTAAAGGGCCGCCTCCTGTCCTCTGGGGCCTCGCCAAACCTGACGTGGTGGCTGCGAGGCGGGCACCTGGGCACGGTGGGAGCAGTGACCTCTCGCTCTCGTGCTCTGGTGGTGCCTGCTGGGCCAGGCTCCAGGCGAGACCTGAGCTCCCCCGCTTCCGCCCCCCCGACCTCGCTCTCTGTCCCTCCCAGAGGCACGGGCACCTTGCTTGGGGTCTGCAGGGACCTCAGCCACTGCTTGGGCCCCTGAACATCTGAGTGAGTGAGCAGAAGGAAGCGGGAGGGGCGCAAAGGCTTGTCCCCCCTCCCGAGCAACAGCGACTCCAGGTCTCTGCTAGCCCAGCCCCAGCATCCCCTTCATCATGGCCAGGTGCCCCGCCCCAGGGCTCCATCCCTGATCAGCCGGCGCCTCTAGTCTCGAGAGCACTGGAGCTCTGGCTCCCTCGGGCCCAGGAGGAGGCCAGCTGCTGGTCAAGTTCACCTTGTTCGAGATTAGAGGATCCATTTCTAATTGTCATGGCGGCACAGAAAACGCCCTCCTGGGCCTGGGAGCCGCCCTCGCCTCCAGGCCTGACCACTTCTCTCCTTTCTGGCTGGAGCTCCCGTCTGGGTCTCCCCAGGCCTGATCTCCCAGTAGCAGGACTTACGGTCCAGCCCCAGGTTGGCCCGAGGGCTTTCCTTCAGCGGTGGTAGGTGGACCTGCACTTGGCTGTTGGTCAGGGCTGATCCAAGCAGGGGTCCCAGGTGGCTTCAGCACTGGGCCTCCGTCAGCCCCAGCTCCTGCCCATCACCCAATCCATCCTCCCATGCCCCCCACCACTGGCCTCTCCGGACCCCCCCTCCCGCCTCCCTGCCTCTCTGCCCCCCCGCCCCTCCCCGCCTCCACAGAAAAGGGAACTGAGGCTCAGAGAAGCTTTGTGATGTGTCCCACCCCCACCCACCCAGCCTTTCCCCGGGGGATCCAGAGCTGCTCTATCATCCCTGCCCCAGCGTCTCAGGTCCCAGGGAACTTGCTGTCGCTGCTCCCTGAGGCGAACAGTCCGGAGTGTCCCCCAGAGGCGCTCAGGCCCTGACCCCGCCTGTGCTGCTTTCCAGCTCCGAGCCCACGCCGTGGACATGAACGGCAACAAGGTGGAGAACCCCATTGACCTGTACATCTACGTCATCGACATGAACGACAACCGCCCCGAGTTCCTCAACCAGGTCTACAACGGCTCCGTGGACGAGGGTTCCAAGCCAGGTGAGCCCAGCCCTACCGCACCAGGCAGCGGGCCGGGAGGCTGGGGGCGGGGGGCAGCCCACCGCGATGAGCGCACCTGGCAGGTGTTTACTGAGCACCACTCGGGGCGACGCTGCCGGGGCGGGGCCTTCGCGGTCCAGATGGGGACAGACAAAAGTGAGCCAATCCGAGGGCATGGAGCCATCGCAGGGATGAGAGGCTCAGTCGGGGACCCTGTAGGCCAGGGCCCCTCCTCGGAGCTGACATGTAGGCCGAGAGCTGGCGTGTGAGAAGGAGCAGGAGCAGAGAAGGGCTGGGACCGGTGCGGTGCTGGAGGGAGGCTGGGGAAGGAGAAGGCACGTGCTAAGGTCCCGGGCCCGTGTGAGGTCAGACAGAAGGCCTGCCGTTCGCAGTCTCCGGGACCACACTTGGGGTTTTATTCCAAACACCGCAGGAAGCCGTGCGAGGCCAGACCTCCCGGCCCAGAGGGGTGAGCCGTGCCTGAGGCCTCGGTCCCCTTGGACCAGACCCGGGAGCCCCTCATCCTGCAGATCTGACCCCGCATCCATGACGACAAACACCGTCACGTGCCGCTCTGGCTAAGCCTGTGACCTGTGTGGTCTCTGGATCCGTAACTACCGAGAAGTGGGCCCGCCCCCTGGGCACAGATGAGACTCCAGGTTCAAGAGGGAAAATGAGCAGCCCAGACCCGCGGTGCGGCTGTGGGTCAGATCCCAAGCCGACTCTGGAACTCAGCCCAGGACCAGCGGAGCGTCGTGTCGGGGGCAGGTCACACGTGGGAGCAGGGGGACTGGGCTGGTCAGACAAGTGGCCCAGGTGGTGTCTGCGGGTGCCCAGGTTTGAGAAGCACGGCCCGCACTGCGGTCTCCAATTGTGAGGCGTCGGACAGGGTCTGAGCCAAGTGCCAGCGCTGAGGCCCCGTGGGGCTGCCGGCTGCATGTGGAGCTCAGACACACACCGAACCATTTTCACATGGTGCTGGCCCCCTGCAACACTTGGAGCACAACTGTAGTGATACCGTGTTCCGCGTTCATCTGCACTTAGCTGTCCACGAGCACTGGTCCCAGGAGGGCTCTGGGCCAGGCCGCCTCCCAGCTGCCCCGCTCCCCCGCCCCGTCCGGGCGGAGGACAAACCCGTGCCATCACTCCGCTGCCGCTGCGGGAGGCGGTTGTCATGGCCCCTTCTCGGGGCTGCTGTTCCAACAAGGTGAGCTGTGTTTTCGATGGGTTGTCTCAGAACCCCGAGGCGTGGGCCAGCCTGGTGTCTGCGAAGGGAACAGGATGTGGCATTATTTCTGCCACAACCTTGGGGGGCTGGTTCCTGCAGTCCCTTGAGGGGCAGGGCAGGCGGCGGGTGGGCAGATGCGCTTCAAGCAGTCAGAGAAAGCAAACAGGGCTGCCAGCAGCCGCCTCCTCCGGAAGCCGGGGTGTGAGTGGGTGTCAGGCTCCGGGTGCTCGCTTGTTAGCAGGTGTGGCGGGGCCCAGGACACCCCGTAAAGGTGCCTGGATTTTCTGTCACAAATCAAACCTCCCTGGTCTTATTTTAAAACGAACTGATGGAGAAAGTCTTCCCCGTTGTGCTCTGGCTTCACTCGCGAGGATAAGAGAGGCAGACACCGCTGTGTCTGCTCCCAAGCCCGGAGAAGCCCTGAGCCTGGGATGCAGTGATCCGCCGCCGCCCGCGGATCCTGAGATGGGCCCCCTTCCCACTCACTCCTGTGCCCTTCCGGGACTGTGTTGGACTAAATGTGTCTGACATTCAGAGCCGAGGGGGACCCCGAGTCCGCCTCCGGTCCCCGAACTGCCCTGGCTGCTGCCTTGGACCCAGCTCCGCGTCCTCACTCACGCTGGTCCAGGGCGAGGGGCTGACGTCTGAACAGAGCCCAACCCGGCCTTCTGGAGGAGGAGACTCCCAGGCCCTGGAAACAGTCCCCCCGTTGCTTCCCTATCAGCATAAATGCCACTACCAGGCTTACCCGGTCTGTGTGCCATAAAGAGGAACCCGCCAGGAAGGGGGCGTCCTGGATGCCAGGCCGGCGAGGGCTCCAGGGTGGGTCCCACGGAAAACCAGGGGAGGGGTGTGAATACAGACTCAGCTCTGAAGAGCCTTCTAGGGCTTGGGTAGCTCATCTGGGGACATTAGCAAGCCAACATGGGGCTTCCCACCCCATGTTCCCCCCTCAATTTTACAAAACCCTCTTTGGTGTAGCTGGATCAGACGGGCTCAAAGGGTGCGGAAGGCCTGGGATGGCCCTGTCCCTTCCAGGGACCCATGTGCTTGGTGGTCTGGGGTCAAGAGCGCCCTCCCTCTGACCACAGCCTTCGCTCTCTTTGTAAGCAGATAGCCAGGCCCACCGAGTGACCTGGCAAAGGGAACACATTGGTGAGGAGCTGGGAAGCCTGCGGTGGGAGCCCCCGGCATGGAGACCGGGGCGGGATGGAATTGTCTGGAGTCCTCCTGGCCACTGTTTGACTGTCTCCTCTGTGTTGGTTTGTTCTTGGGGAAGCTTCCTCTTCTGTGGCCTCAAATCTTTGGATGTTAAAACGGTAAAGTAACCTCTGGGCCCGGCCTGGGCAACATTGTATCCCAAACAACTGTTTTCAAAAGTAACAATAAAACACATATTGTGACTCCCAGTGACACAATGTTACCAGATCTGTACCAATAGCAACGCCTTCCTGCCATCGATGGAACTGTCCCCTCCCTTTCTTGTAATACCTTTGTCTCTTCATTGGAGCTATTCGGGCTTTTGCCCGAATTAGTGACTTCAGAATAGCTGTTCTTATTGATCTCAAGGAATGCTGTTGCCACTCCCTCCGAAAGGCCTTTTACTTTAGCTTAGCACTAAGTACATGCTAGTGAATGGAACCTGATGCACACCTGGCGATGATCACCGTCAGTCCCGCGAGGCAGCGGGAGTCTGGGGAGTTATCTGGGAGCGTCCACTCCCATGTGGAGGGAGGGGGACCTCCACCAGGCCTGCAGCATCCGGCAACTGGCCAGCGCTTGTCCTGCGACTCCCTGAGTCACACACTCCCTGCCACACTGCTCAGCAGCCAGCTTTCCAGAAAATGAGCTCTCAGCGCTCAGGGCAGACCTCAAGGCAGTGTCCTCACAACCAGAACCCCCCGCCGCACAGCGCACGCTCCAGCCCTTCTCCCAGTGGCTCCCCACCCAGCCCAGCCCAGCCCAGTTTCTCGAGCTTCCCGAGCAAAGATGCTTCGTATTACCTTTTCTAAAAGGGCTCTAAGTGGGATTCCTGCTTCTCTCATCCCTTATAACTGTGTAAAGGTGTGTGCTTTAAATTTTTAATTAATGTCACTTTGAAATATTAAATAGCAGAGAAACCTACAAGCAGCAAACGAAGTCCAAGAAACCTTCATCCATATAACTCGGGTCCTGCGCTTAAATAGATTATTCCATTAGTGAGCCCATTTATTTATTTATTAATTTCTGGGCCCGTGGAGGACCCCGAGATGAGCACACGGCCCAGTGCACAGACGGCGCACACTCGGAAGTCATCTGAATATTAAGAATTTAAATCTTTAGCCTCAGTGATTTGAGCAGAAAGCCAATTATGGGGCTGAATTAGTTTTCAAATTAAACTGCAATTTGAAGCTTGTGAAATTAATCCTTTAAGGCGCCTGGCAGTACCTACAGGAGCCCCTCGGAGGCCTGGCCCGGCCGCCTCTGGCCGCGGCGTGACTGATAAAGCGAAGTCTGGAGCCAGAGCCCTGGCAGGGCAGAACGCTCCACTCCCGTCCCATCTCATCTGCTGAGAAAAACTCCAGCCTCTCCTTCTCCTGGGCAGGGGCTGAGGGCTCCCAGGGAGGAGCCCAGGCGGCTGGGCGGCCTGGTCCCCGTGATGGCACTTGCTGCAGGGCGACCGCTCCCTCAGCAGAGGGCAGGTGTGGGCACCCACACAGATTGTTTCCAGGTGGCCTGGCACTGTCCACCGAGGCCCTCTGGCATCGGGGAGCTGGGACTCGAGGCTGAGTGTGGACTCACACCCACCAGCTGAAGAAGGCAGGGGCCAGGAGGGGACCTTGGTGCCAGGGTCACGACTGCCCAGACCCAGCCACCCGGCTCATACCCCGGTGCCCAGCTCACAGGGGGCTCTTCCGCTTTCCCCGTGAGGGACACCTGGCTTCCAGAGGAGGAGCCCCTGGCTCTGAGAGGCTCGAGGACAGGTGAAGCCAGGTCCTGGGAATGACAGAGCCAGGATCTGACTGGATGGAGCACCGAGCCCCGCTCCAAAGTCTCTGAGGCCACAGAAAGGTCGTTGGTGGGCAGGTCTGCCTGCCACAGGGCTTTGTTAGCCGGCATGAGCCCGCCTCAGCCTCAGCCAATCCCTGTGGTGGTGGAATGGAGACCCCCCAAAACCACGTCCACTCGGAACCTCAGATGGGACCTTTTTCAGAAGTAAGGTCTTTGCCGATGGAACCAGTTAAAATGAGTCTGGCAGGGTGGGCCTGAGACCCTGTGGCTGTGCCCTTATGAGAAGAGGAGATTGGACACTGACGCAGCGGAGATGGCCACGCAAGGACGGGTGCAGCCGCAGACAAGGACAGCCACCAGCAGAGGAGGCCACACCCAGCCCTGTCCTGCAGGGATTTAAAGCGGGCGCATAGTAGGTGTTCAGTAAACAGGTGTCAAGGACTCACCCTTTGCCGTCCCCATGGGCGCTGGGGCACAGCAATCTCTGCCACACATCTGTGACCTGCTCTTTAGGGCGAATTCCTAGATGTGGGTTTGCGAGTGGGCACATGGGAAGAGTGTTTGAACACAGATGGCCAACCTGCCTCCAGGACCTGAGGCGGTGGGGGGAAGGTCCCCACCAGTAGGTCTCATCCTTATTTTAAAACTAGTGGCCCGGTGCATGAGATTCGTGCACATTAAAAGGGAATTATTTAGAGGAAATATTTTAATATTGCTATTTGCCCTTTCTCTATAATAGAAGTGTCAGAGATGAAAGAAAATTAGTAAAATGTATATGAAAACCTTCCTCCTGTCAGAGTCTGGGGTGTGCCACGGGACCCAGAGTCAAGTCCCCACCCAGCCGCATGCACCTCAAAATCGCACGAGACCCAGACCTGGCCGGCCCCACCCCCATCAAACCCGCTGGGCGCGAGGCACAGCCTCAGGTCCCCCAGCACACGCCAGGCAGGGGGCATGGCCTGAGGTCCCCTGGCCCAGGTCGGGGTGCGGGGTGTGCCTTGAGGTCCCCCATCAAGCCCCACTTGGCAGGGGGTGCAACCTGAGGTCCCCCATCAAGCCCTACCAGATGGGCAGGGGTCACAGCCTCAGGTCACCCACCCCAGCCTGGCACCACGCAGCCTCAGGTCCCTGCTGATCACTCGTTACGGCTTGTTACGGGAACCCTGCCTCCGCTGTGGGTGCAGCCATCTTGTGACAGTGTGAGGTCAATTTGCATATTTTTGCTCATCTGGTATGTGCAAAATTTCTTCCCTTCATCTCTTTGATCACTAACAAAGTTGATTGTAAAAAGCAAAAGCAATGGGTGGGAAGGCGTGAAGTTCAGGCTCTGTGGCTGGGATGCGGACCGGAGGCGTGTCCAGGGGCAGGGCCACCATGGGCATTGTACTGACTGAGATATCCAGTGAACACACACTGATTACTGTGAGTGTGTTTTATTTTGCAATCAGAAAAGAATTATCAAAAGTATGCCATTTGGTTTTTAAAAATCAGATTTCTGAGCTTAGCCAAGAAGGCAGATGCCCAGATCTAAGACAATTTTGTGATGAGCCTGGAACCGAGGGCGGGTCTTGTTACCAGCCAGTCATCTGGGCCTCCAGGTGGCGAATGCCCTCTTTTTGACTGTCTAAATAAGCCTTTATCTCACTTTTATTTTTAGAAAGCTCAAAATAAAGAATTTTGGGTTGTCCATTATTTTCTTTCTTCCCATTGTTTTCTGGCACCCATCATTTCTACTGAGAAATTGGTTTTAAGGCCTATAGTTCCATTAAAAGTTTTATGCCATTTGAAAAATTCTCTAGCTGCTTTTAAATTTATCTTTTTTAATTAAATTTATTGGGATGGCATTGGTTAATAGGTCACATAGGTTTTAGGTGTAGATTTCTATATTGCAAGATCTGTATATTGCACTGTGTGCCCAACACCCAAAGTGACTTTTTTATCTTTGGTTTTAGCAGTTTGACTGTGATGGGACTTGCTGTGAGTTTCTTCATATTTATCCCACTTAGAATTTTTAGTGCTTCATCCATCTGTGGCTTGACGTCTCTTTTTGGTTTGGGAATTTTTCAGCTATCATCTCCTCAAATATTGTGTCTGCTCCATTCTTTCTCTTTGGTCCTTCTGGGGCTCCAATTATACATACGGTAGACCTACTCATGTCTCAAGTTTCTTACGCTGAGTTTCTTATGCTTTGGTGCATCTTACAATTCATTGACTCTCTCTTTAGTTATATTTAATCTGCTTTTACATCTACTCAGTCTGATTTCAATACTCTTTCAAATATAAATTTTCTGTGTTTTTTTTTTTATAGTTTCTAGTTCTCTGAAAAAAAAAAAATCCATCTCATCATTTTAATTCCTTGAACATATTGAGCTGAGATGTGTTTGTTTTCAAGTCTGCTCCTACCTGCTCTGTCCCTGCCTCTCCCGGGGCTGGCCATTGCCTATACTTTCCTCTCCTTTTTCAGTTGGTTTGTGTGCTTGTACACCTAGTCAGTCAGGCGCTGCCTCTTGCGTAGGAAGAATTGCAGAGATCATTTGAGCTCTGTAGGATGTCATCTCTCTCCATGGAAATTTACTTTTGTTCCCGGCAGGGGACACTAATAATCTCTTACCCTAAGTTACCTCTGTTAGAGCCTATTTATTCCCAGGTCACCCTCACTCCTAGGGTGCTGCCCTTGAGGGTCTGGCCTCGGATTGGAGAGTTCTCTGGGGACTTTCCTTCTGGGCAACCCTAAGCTCAGGTCATTTACTCCTGTTCCCATACATCTGTTGAATGTTCGATATAGCTCTTCAGCTGTCAGCAGCCAACTTCGGAATCAGCAAATGTCTTCTAAGAAAAGATGGCCCCAGGTATTTATCTTTTATCTGCATTACTTGGTGGTCCTTTAATGCCTTTAAGCAGGTGTTTTTATTTTACACTAGAGGCCCGGTGCACATATTCGTGCACCAGTGGGATCCTTGGTCTGGCCTGCGGGATCAGGCCAAAAACAGCTCTCTGACATCCCCTGAGGGGTCGTGGATTGCAAGAGGGTGCAGGCCAGGCCGAGGGACCCCACCGGTGCATGATCGGGACCAGGGAGGGATGTGGGAGGTTGGCCAGCCAGGGAGGGACCGCGGAAGGGCTCCAAGGTGTGTCCGGCCTGTGTTGCTCAGTCCCAAATGACCAGACCCCAGCAGCAAGCTAACCTACCAGTTGGAGCGTCTGCCCCCTGGTGGTCAGTGCACACCATAGCAAGTGGTTGAGCAGCCTTAGCATATCATTAGCATATTACACTTTGATTGGTTGAACAGATGACCGAACACTTAGCATATTAGGCGTTTATTATATAGGATTTTACCTAGCTTTTCTGGTTTTCCTTGGGGAAAAGACTGGTATAAAAACGTAGCCCACCATTTGCTAAAAATAGAACTTCCTGGATTTTTTTTTTAAATACTTAATTTCCCTCTGGGGAAATTCTGCTGATAATTAAATTCATTAAAAGTGGGTTTACACACAATTCTTTAAGAATATATTCATTGCATGAAATAAGTGGGAGAGGTACTTGGAGAACTTTTTTCTAGGGTTCTCAAAACACATACATTCTTTTTTTTCCTAGAAGACACTTAATAAAGATGTGTTAAAGAATGAATGAATGAATGAATATCCTAGTGGGTGCGACATTTTGGTCTAATTACAACCAATCCTATACAAAATCCAATGAATGAATTAGCCTTCTTACTGTCCACCCTCCAACTACCAATACTTCTGACTTCTAACAGTCTGCTTTCGGTACATGTCTTAAAAACACAAACTTGATCACTCATTCCCCTGATGAAAATACAATCCTGGCTTCCCTGTGATCTTAGAATAAAGTCCAGAATCCTCACCGTGGGCCCCACCATCCTTAACCCCATCACATTGCATCCTCCTCTCTTCCACAACACACAGAGCTCTTCCCTGCCCCAAGGCCTCTGCCCCTCCGCCCAGGGTCCTCCTTCCCTCCCCCACCCCCACCTCTCTCAGAGAGGCCTTCCGGTTCCTCTCGAGTTCCCCTTCTCGCCTCGCTTCATCTGCGCACATGGACCCTCTTTGTTCCCGCAAAGCCCTTGTCCTAGTCGGCAGTGATGCATCTCTCCTCCCTCCTTCCCCAGCACATGAGCAGCAGAGTACGGGGTGTCATTCATTCTCACTGCGATGGTCTGAGCACAGAGCCTGCTGTCCACCCCCAACAACTGGGGCGGCAACTGGGGCAAGTAACCCCAAACAATGGAATGTTATTCTGCCATGAAAAGGCACAAACCTTGAAAACATTCGGCTTGGTGAAGAAAGCCAGACACACAGGCCACAGAGTGCAGGGTTTTGTTTGTAGAAAGTGTTCAGAAGAGGCAAATCCGTAGAGACAGAAAGTAGGTCAGTGGCTGCCAGGGGCCAGGGAGCGGGAGGGGGCTGGCTGCTCAGGGATACAGATTTCCTTCGGGTGATGGCAATGCCCCAGAATTAGATTCCAGACAGTTGCACAACTGTGAATAAACAAACCCCTGACTTGTGTATTTTTAAAGGGTGAGTTTTATTGTATGTGACTTATCCTATATAATAAAGAGGGAATATGCAAATTGACCCTCATGCCCTCACACGAGATGGCCACCCCCATGTGGTCAAATATGGCCACCACAACATGGCCAGCAGAGGAGGGTAGTTGGGGGCAACCAGGCCTTCAGGAGAGGGCAGTTGGGGGCGACCAGGCCTGCAGGGGAGGGCAGTTGGGGGCCATCAGGCCTGCAGGGGAAGGCAGTTGGGGGGACCAAGCCAGCAGGGGAGGGCAGTTGGGGGTTACTGGGCTGGCAGGGGAGGGCAGTTGGGGGCAATCAGGCCGGCAAGGGAAGTAGTTAGGCATCGACCAGGCTGGCAGGGAAGTGGTTAGGGGGTGATCAGGCTGGCAGGCAGGTGAGTGGTTGGGAGCCAGCAGTCCCGGATTGTGAGAGGGATGTCCAACTGCCGGTTTAGGCCCGATCCCACAGGGGTCCCAGATTGGAGAGGGTGCAGGCTGGGCTGAAGGACACCCCTCTCCCCTGTGCACGAATCTCGTGCACTGGGCCTCTAGTCTATAATAACAATAGCATAATATGCTAATTAGACTGGACAGCCAAACGACCTTCCGGACGACCTTCCAGATGAAGCCGGGGCTGTCGCCGCAGCTGCAAAGGCAGAGGGCAGCCACCGCGGCTATGAGGGCCGAGCCCCTTGCATGAATTTCATGCATTGGGCCTCTAGTATTTCAATAAAAATATATGCCTGTGTGCCCAGCCAGTGTGGCTCAATGGTTGAATGTCAACCTATGAACCAAGAGGTCACTGTTCAATTCCCAATCAGGGCATGTGCCCTAGTTGTGGGCTCGATCCCCAGTAGGGGGCATGCAGGAGGCAGCCAATCAATGATATATACATGCATGTGTGGGGACAAATGGGTGGGAAGGGCTGTGGCCCCCATGTCCATAGGCCTTTTGGTTTCCCAGAAACCTCTGCAAACACCTCCGCCTGGGTCACTGGCTGTGCCGCCCTGGGGGAGGGATTACTGACCCACGGGACCTCCCGAGGCCAGAAGATGGACAGACAGAGGACATGCCAGTGTCCCCTGCAGACCTCATCACTGGTTCGTGGATGGGGAAGCTGAGGTACTTGCTGAGGGAGGGAATGGGCTGTTCACCCAGCCCCCGGCTCTGAAATGAAGCCAGTCACTCCCCCACGCATGCCCCCAATCCACCCCTTCCGACTCTGAGTCCCCATGCACAGCCTCCCTCTCAGGGCTGCCCTAAGTCTGTTCCCATGTGTCTCCTCAAGCGCTCGTTCCACACCTTCCGTGTACCCGGCTGGGCCAGGCCCTGTTTGTCACTGTGTGCCTCGAGTTCCCAGCACACGGCACCCTGTGTGGGACCTGTCGGGGCTCGGCAAACACGGGGCCTGGCCGTGGTCCCAGTGCTTCGGAGAGCACCGGCTGGGGCCCCACATGCTTCCCCCCATGCTCTTCTTGCTTCTCTCAGACCCCGGGGCTCCCCCACTGCGAAAGGAGGCAGTCCGGGCAGCTGGCCTCAGAGGACCGAGTGCTGGGAGAGACACTTCGGTGCTTCCACCCGGGGACAGTGCCCCCTCTGATGATTGGCAGCCCAGGGGGTGGGGAACGGTGCCTTACACCCAGGCTCCAGAGGTTCTGCGATCCACCAGTGATGTCTGTCCTGAGTGAGCAGCTGTGGCAGCGGCCCTTATGCAAACCTTTTCCCTCTGAGCAGCTTTCTCTGTTCCAGGCACCTACGTGATGACCGTCACGGCCAATGATGCTGACGACAGCACCACGGCTAACGGGCTGGTGCGGTACCGGATCCTGACCCAGACCCCACAGAGCCCGTCCCAGAACATGTTCACCATCAACAGCGAGACAGGGGACATTGTAACAGTGGCTGCCGGCCTGGATCGAGAGGTGAGGTGGGCGTCATGGCCTGGGGAGAGACTGACTCAGCTGGTTGTGTCCCTGAGCCCCCTATTCCACAGAGGACATCAGAGCTCCAGCGTGGCCTCTCCAGTGGGACACAGTCCCAGAGGCACTGGGATGCGTGTCCTGGGTGCCTGGGACAGAGCCAGGATGCGTGTCCTGGGTGCCTGGGACAGAGCCAGGATGCGTGTCCTGGGTGCCTGGGACAGAGCCAGGATGCGTGTCCTGCTGGCATGTGTGGCTTGGATGGCAGTAGGGACCCCAAGTGCCGTGAGCCTAGACCTCAGACTCAGCAAACATGCCAGGTCTTGTCTTACCACATTGTCACCACCCGTGCCTTCCAAATCAATGATTGCCAGGTTGTGGCGTGGCAAGTGCCACTCGCCCCTGTCCTGGGAAGTGCCCGATGGCCAGGCAGCCACAGGAAAGGTCATTTGTGCAGCTGGTGACTCAGCAGGAGGCAAGGCGCCCGCAGTGGCCTGCTCATGGCCGTAGGCACATCAGAGGATGTCTCCAGACCAGGCACCTGCCATCTGTGCAGTGGGCATAGCCTCGCCAGACTCCTGGGCTCCGCAGGGATGGACAGAGGCCCTGCGGCCCAGCCAGGACTGGCAAAGACGGTGTGGGTGGGGCTTCATGGGGGAGGTGGGCCGGGACCCTGGGCTCAGGGTGGCCTCGGCCAGTCCGGGCCCCTCCATCTCATGCTTGGAGGCCCCACCACCCTCCCGATGCCGCGAGCTGCCTGCTCCGCCCCATGAGGCCTGCAGGGGCTGGTCAGGAGCCCGGCCTGGCTTCTGGGAGTCTGTGTCATTAGCCGGGTATCCTGTGATCTGACACCAGGAGCCCTCAGTGAGGTCCACCCACACATTAAGCAAACCAAACACCATGCCGGACTCCCCCACTCAGGGTGGCCGCCTGCCCTGGGGAGAGGCTAGAGCAGCACCCCTTTCTCCACGCTGTCACCTGGCCCGGGTGCTCTCACTCCCTTGGTGATCTGACGGGACCTGTGCATACACGTGCTGGGCCACTCACCCCTCCAGGAGGCCCAGGCCCTGCTCCATGGAAACTCTTTCCCCATGTGGGCAGGGGGAGATGGGGAGTGAGGGGGGCAGGGGGAGATGGGGAGTGAGGGGGGCAAGGGGGAGATGGGGAGTGAGGGGGCAGGGGGAGATGGGGAGAGAGGGGGGAGATGGGGAGGGGGGAGATGGGGGGAGATGGGGGGGGGAGATGGGGAGGGAAGGGGGAGATAGGGAGAGAAGGGGGAGATGGGGAGAGAAGGGAGAAATGGGGAGGGAAGGGGGAGATGGAAAGAGAAGGGGGAGTGGGGAGGGAAGGGGGATATGGGGAGAGAAGGGGGAGATGGGGAGGGAAGGGGGATATGGGGAGAGAAGGGGGAGATGGGGAGGGAAGGGGGAGATGGGGAGAGAAGGGGGAGATGGGGAGAGAAGGGAGAAATGGGGAGGGAAGGGGGAGATGGAAAGAGAAGGGGGAGTGGGGAGGGAAGGGGGAGATGAGGAGGGAAGGGGGAGATGGGGAGTGAGGGGGGCAGGGGGAGATGGGGATCAGGCACAGGTTCTCTCTCACCGCCCTGTAACTCCAGAGTCCGGGCTGTACGTCCTCAGCTGGTGATTCTACTGCCCCCCTTGCCCTCGGTGTGTCCCCCTTTCTGCTCACTGCTCCCAGCAGACCTTGCCCCTCTAGGCAAGAGGGGCAGGAGCTCAAGTTCAGGGCTTGTTGACTTGCAGGCAGGCAGATCCGGCCCCGCCAGCGTGGCAGAGCCTGCCCTCCGTGGCTGCACCAGAGCGCTCTGTTCAATATTTGATGAGTGTGTGGTGAGTGTGTGCTGAGTGTGTGGTGAGTGTGTGGTGTGTGGTGTGTGGTGTGGTGAGTGTGTGATGAGTGTGTGGTGAGTGTGTGGTGAGTGTGTGGTGAGTGTGGTGAGTGTGTGGTGAGTGTGTGTGAGTGTGTGGTGTGTGTGAGTGGTGTGGTGAGCATGTGGTGAGTGTGTGGTGAGCATGTGGTGAGCGTGTGATGAGCGTGTGGTGAGCGTGTGGTGAGCGTGTGGTGAGCGTGTGGTGTGTGGTGAGCGCATGGTGAGTGCGTGGTGAGCGCGTGGTGAGTGTGTGATGAGTGTGTGGTGAGTGTGTGATGAGTGTGTGGTGAGTGTGGTGAGTGTGTGATGAGTGTGTGGTGAGTGTGGTGAGTGTGTGGTGTGTGGTGAGCATGTGGTGAGTGTGTGGTGAGCATGTGGTGAGCGTGTGATGAGCGTGTGATGAGCGTGTGGTGAGCGTGTGGTGAGCGTGTGGTGTGTGGTGAGCACGTGGTGAGCGCGTGGTGAGTGCGTGGTGAGCGCGTGGTGAGCGGTGTGTGGTGAGTGTGTGATGAGTGTGTGTGAGTGTGGTGTGAGTGTGTGGTGAGTGTGTGGTGTGTGGTGAGTGTGTGATGAGTGTGTGATGAGTGTGTGATGAGTGTGTGTGAGTGTGTGGTGAGTGTGTGGTGTGTGGTGAGTGTGTGATGAGTGTGTGATGAGTGTGTGGTGAGTGTGTGGTGAGCGTGTGGTGAGTGTGTGTGAGTGTGTGAGTGAGTGTGTGATGAGTGTGTGATGAGTGTGTGGTGAGTGTGTGGTGTGATGAGTGTGTGGTGAGTGTGTGGTGTGTGGTGAGTGTGTGGTGTGTGATGAGTGTGTGGTGAGTGTGTGGTGTGTGGTGAGTGTGTGATGAGTGTGTGATGAGTGTGTGGTGAGTGTGTGGTGAGTGTGTGTGAGCGTGTGGTGAGTGTGTGGTGAGCGTGTGGTGAGTGTGTGCTTGAGACGGGGGGCGAGGGGCGGGAGAGAACCCCAGCGAGCCCGGCTCTGGCACGCAGCTGTCATCTGCTCCCCCTGAGATAAGAAGCAGCTCGGCCGGCCCTGCTGGAGCCTCCCTGGGCTGCGGGTGCAGGCCGCGTGGGCCTTCCAGAGGGGGCGCTCCCAGAGTCTGCCCAGCGCTGGAGGGGCGCCAGCCTGAGGACCCTGTGGGGCTGCAGACGGGGCACTCCCAAACCTCAGGGCCTCGGAGGAGCTGCTGGTCCAGGAGCATGAGCCCGGGGGACACCACACCTCCGTTTCCCCCGTGGCTTTGCTGCGTTGGAGGCGATGAGGGGCTGTTGCTGGTTTTCATTTATTTGTGAATGAACAGGCAAGTGTTGGAGGGAGGGGGACAGGACAGACTGGGCGGCAACACCCCTTCTCCAGGCTGTCCCTGGCCCGGGGCTTCACCCCCTTGGGGAGAGCACTGAGGGCAGTGATAGGGCCTCCCACCCTCGTGAGCGAGCACCTCCAGCTTCCTGGAGCCGATGGGTGCCGGGCCCATGTGGGCAGGGCACCCGCAGCCCCGGGAGGCTCCACCCGGGCCAGGCGCCTGCCCTGTCGTGGGTGAATCATCCATCGGCCGGAGGAGAACCTGGCAGCCGCGTCCCCAGGTGGAGGAAGGACCCTGCACTGCACCACTCAGCAGGTGCCCGCCCCCCGGCCGCACCCCCACCTTCCCAGGGGCACCCGGGAGGCTCCGCGCCAGCTGGAGTGGCTGTGCCCGCCCACCCCCCCCCCCCCCCAATTCCACACAGGCATCCATCAGAGCCGAGCTTCAGCAAACCACCACGTTCCGTGTGAGCATGTCGCGTGCCAGTGTGGCTGGTCCCTGCTTTTACTTGCTCTGTCTGGCAACACTACCCACCCCAAGGCAGCCGGCTGTCTGGGCCCGGGCCGGGGCCGGGCAGGTGGGGTCGGCCATATGCCAAGGCGCCTCTCTGAGAAGCCTGGCTTGCTCCTGCGCCTCCCCCTCCATGCACCGGTGACACCTGCAGAGGTGAAACTAGACGGGTGCTGACAGGCAACAAGGTCCCTGAGAGCCGGCTCTGCTGATCAGGGAGACAGGACAGGCAGGGGACATGGCAGACAGGGCCCCACCCGCCCTCCAGACACCAGGTCTGATGGTAGGACTGGCGCCGCGCCAGCCCAGCTGTCACCCAAGACAGGATACCGCCCTCACCGCGGGGAGCTGTTTGCCAGCAGCTCCCGGGGGAGCCCTCCCCGAAAATGACCCTGAGCGAGCGCCGAGGGCCTGCCCCTGAGGTCCGCTGGCACCTGGGCCTGCAGGGCCCATTGCGGATACTGTCATGGGGCCCGCAGCTTGCCGGAGGAGGCTGTGTGGGCAGTCCCTCCCAGCCCGCTCCCCTGGCTGTGCGCACGCTGCACACCCGGAATGGAAAGGGCGCGTGGCGGGGCCTTCCTGCTTCCTTCTCTGTAAGGGCACCAGCCCCGCGTGGCAGCGCCTCTGCGGGCACCTGAGAGGCTCCCTGCCAGGTGAGGGAGGGCTCTAGGAAGGGCAGAGCCAACACACCCACTTGCCACGCGTCTGGGTAGCAGAGCGTCTGAATGGAGCACTTCCACGTGATTGCATGTCGGGAGCGGCTGCGTCACACACGCCGGCAGTGTCTCCTGGGAGGCGCCCTCTGGGAGCCTTCCCCGCCCGCTTGCTAACGAGGGGCTCGTGGCCTGAGAAGATGGGGTGTGGCAGGTGGGTTCCCCTCACGCTGAGGGTCGCTTTGGTCGGATGGCCCAGCCGTGCGAGGAGCCCAGAGCCCCGCATCCCAGACCACTTCCTGGCTCGGGGTGGCGTCCATCCCGCTCTGACGACCTCCGCCCGACCTCTGTCCTCGTGTGTGCGGACCTCCATCTTCATCGACCTGAAACTCGCTCCCAGACCAGGTGGCCGAATGGATTCTCTCGGGGTCCCCGGATTTCCTCACGTGTTTTCAAGACTGTCCGCCCTGCGCCTTCGGGCGGGGCGGGGCCGGGCGGACAAGGCTCTGCCCGGGGCTGTGGCCTCGCCGAGCAGTGGCCGGCCACGGGCACAGCCCCAGCGGCGTCCTCAGGCGGCAGGCCACGCGGCCCCGGCTCTGGCAGCAGCGTCGTGCCGCCCGGGGCTCGGACCCTGTCTTCCCAGGAAGCGGCTCCGGGAGCCCTGCCCGGCCGCAGTGTGCGTGGCGGCCCAGCGTTTCTCGGAGGCCGAGTTGCGACGCATTTTTACGGGTCGCTCTCAGACCCAAGTGCGGTTTTGCGGTCTCAGAGAGGAAAGTTACAATTAAGGCAAATTCGCCACCACCAACCTCATTTGCATATTCATCCCTGAGGTCCTGCTTGTTGCCCACAATAGAGGAGAGAGAGAAAGAGAAAACTGAGCAAAGCATCGCTTCCTGCTGTCTGCAGGGTCTCTGGTCACAGGGTGGCCTGCCTGGCGTGGGGGCTTGTGGACACCAGCTGTGCCTGCCCCCGGACGCGGGGCCTGTCCCTCCATGGCGTGCAGGCGCCTCTCGGGGAAGCCTCGGGGCCACGTTCTTGGCCACACGAGGACGCTGAGCCATGCAGCGAGGGAGTCCCAGTCTGAGCGCAGCTGCCTCCCACCATCCCTCCGCCGTGGTTTCCTCTCGTCCCAGCAGCAGCACATTGACGGCAGGAAACCAGAGAAGCAGAGGCCAAGAGGAGCCTCCGGAGGGCACCGGGCAGCAGGGCGCGGCCGGCCCAGGCTCCCGCTGGCACACGCACAGCCCGGCGTGCTCGCATCCCCACAGCCTCCCCGGCTGCTGCTGCTCCGTCGCCGGGTGTGGGTGACTCCGACAGCCCCTGCCACGGGCCTCCCGCTGCTCTCCGTCCTGTTGTTGACAAGCGAGTCCCAGAGCCAGCCCTGGGGACAGCGGGAGCGGGGACAGGTCGGCGGTCCGGGGGGCTGTGCCAGGAGGGGCACGGGGCAGTCACGCAATCAGGGTCGGGGGGCCAGGATGGCATTGTTATTGCTCCTGTGGTCACTGCACTACGTGAACCAGTTCTGGGTGAGACACTTACTTCCCAGGCCGCTTTAGAAGTCACCAGGTGGCCCAGCTTCCTGCTTCTCACCTGGGATCTGTCTGATTGAGAGAGCCGAGGCCACATCAAAGGACAGTGAGAGTGCAACAACCAATCTGCACACAACCCCTCCCGGGGGCAGAGCTGATGATGCACGTGTGGATGCGCGTGTGTTTGTATACACACGTGTGCACTCGTGTGAGTGCATTGCCTTTGTGCATGTACATGTGTGTATAAGCCATATTCCCCAAAGGTGTGCAGGCAGGATGCTCATTGGGCTGGGGGCGCTGAGGAGGTCCAGTGGTGTCACCCACAGCTGGATCTCTGGGGGTGAGGGACTCCCCTCCCTGGCTCTGGGCTGCGCGCGCCTGAGCTCACAGTGCCGTGTGCCCGAGACTGGCGCCCAGAGCCCCAACAGGAGGAAGCGGGCCTGTGCTTCCTCCTTTTACTTCGTCCTCTATGTGCAGCACAAGCCAGGGTCTCAGCCAGAAGCCAGAATCTCAGACCCCGTGGCCCCTGAAGGATGGAGGGAAGTGAGACCACAAAGAGCCCGGGCTCGGGTCTGGAAGGTTCTCCCGTGGGCCGCCAGCCCTCAGACCTCAGCCGCCCCCAAGGCGAGCTCTGTGTGGCCCTGCGGCCAGGCCTGGCTGGGCCGGCCTTCGCTCCCTATGAGGATGGAGGGGTTTTCTGCAACGGGACCTCCAAGGCCGGTGCAGGGCAGGGGACATGCACGCCCTGGCCACAGGGACCGTTCAGCAGTCACTAGTGGGGTATCAGCGACTACCGAGTCAAACTCGACTTCCCCTCGCACTTGACTCACCCTTGAAACCGGAACCCCTGCCCTGGCTCCAGGCCTGTCATCCCCGGGGACCTCGGGCCCCTGCGTGGCGCCCTGGCCACCTGGATGCCTCTGGTCCTGCCGAGGGGACCCTACGCTGTGCTCCCTGCCCGGGCTCCACAGCGCCCCTCCTGCCTCTGTGACCCCGGCCTCTCCTGAGCGCTCGGGAGCCCTCCCGCCTCGGGCGCCTGCAGTGTGTGCTCTGAGGGCAGGTGCTTCCAGAGGAAACAGACGGCCTTCCTTCTGGGTCCTCCAGGGAGCGCTCCCATCGCTGTGAGGCTGGCGGTCCGCGTGTCTGGCGGTCAGCATGGTGGGCAGTGTGTGTACATGCCTCGAGCTGGGCTGCACGAGGACCCCCGCCCCCACCCCACCCCCCACAGACGCAGCCAGAAGCACACGGGGACCTGGCTTTGGGAGCCCTGAAGCACCCTGTTCCCAACCTTTCTGGGGCTTCCAGACACCGTCTCCCTCACAGCCATCTCCCAGGAAGAAAGAAGCCCAGCAGGAGAGCACATGCTCCTTTAAAGGAGAATTAAAGTATCCAATAAAAGGCCCTGTCTGTGTTGCCGGGTTCCCTGGGTGTGTCTCTGCACTGGGGTCGGAGCCGGCAAAGTCACCCCAGAGCCCGCCGCAGGCCATTCGCCCGGTCACTGAGGTCCAGGCCCTCGCGGGCACTCCGGCTGCAGGTGGCTTTTTCCACCTCTGCCTGCTCATGGGCCCGGCATCCGTCGGTGGGCCAGGGGCCGGGGGTGGGGTGAGCTGGCACTGCCCCCGGGCCTCGAGTTCTTTCTGTGGCTGAATCCTGTCCTGCCACGGGCCAGACCACATCTGGTCGCTCGCTCAGCTGTCGGTAACGTGGGATTCTTGCCGCTGTAGCTTCTGGGACTGGTGCTGCTCGCAGCCAGGCACCGCGTTTGTCTGAACTCCGGTGCCCCGTTCTCGTGGCTGTGTGCCCAGCAGTGGAATGGCCGGGTGACATGTGAGTGGGGACCACAGCCTCTCGATGCACCACGTGAATGAGGATAGAGCCTGTGGCTCCTCGTCCGTCCACAGTGTGCAGCCTGCGGATCCTCCAGTCGCGTTCCTGGGCGCCGAGCAGACCCCAGGACTGAGCTGCGGGAGCAGGAGACACAGGCCGGGCCAGCCCTGGGTGCCAGCTCAGCCTCAGGGGACGAGGTCCCAGCAGGTCACTGGCCCAGGAGGGAAGCGCCGCCTTGGGGCGGGGGATGCCAGGAGGAGCTGCAGGTTGGAGCGTGGCGGCTCCCAGCCTTCTAATACTCGCAGCACAGCAAGGCACCGCTGGTCCCCTGGGGCCGGAGCATGGTGTTGAGCGCAGGCCTGGCCGGTGTGCATTGGCGGCAACCCTGGCACCCCGCATGGGAAGCAGGGAGGGAAGGGCACACAGGAGCCTACGTGCTGTTCTAGGGCACTTAAGTGGCTGCATTATTGATGGATGTCACGCAAGATTTATTTTTTTTAATTACTTTATTGATTAAGGTATCACATATTTGTCATCAACCCCCCCCCCGTTCCCTTCCCAAACCCCCCCACATGCATGCCCCCCTCCCCCTGTTGTCCGTGATCACTGGTTAGGCTCATATGCAAGCACACAAGTCCTTTGGTTGATCTATCTCCCTTGTCCCCACCCTCCCCTATCTTCCCTCTGAGGTCTGACAATCTGATCAATGCTGTTCTTGTTCTTCAGTCTATGATGTTCATCTTTTCCCCTAGATGAGTGAGCTCATGTGATACTAGGAATACACTTATAGGAACCGAAAATGAGACAAGCAATAATAGTTATGCTGAGAGGCAAATGAATCAGTCTATAGTGAGTTTCTTTCTGGGCCAACAGTTCTTTTGAGTCCCAGTTTCTATGTCCAACAGTTGTTTATGTGTTCATAACAGCAATGATATTTCAGTTCTGGATGGTGGACAAATGGTGGCAATGCAGGTCCGACCCTCTCTGGTTTGGTCCTGGGCAATCTGCAGTGACGCATATCTGCTGACTGCTGCTTGTATGGCAAGGCATCGTCAGCGTCTTCCATCTCTGGACTGTTTCTCTTCTGACTTCATGGCTGGAGCACTCCTGTCAATTCCTCTCTGTTGCTGGAATCCACATGTCTCGGAGTTGTTTTCTGAAAATATACAAACATATTCTCGACCAAAAGTTAATAAAGGAATATTTTCTATAAATTTGACTTGCGATCCTTTTTCATTTTTTCGCCTAAACGATTTTCCTTTGGCTTGTTTTGACACCATGTATGTTTTACCTGGGTGACTTGCTGTTAGCATTACAAATGAAAGTTAATTTTCTAAAGTAAAAATTTTCTAGATGTAATTTATTTGCAGGATATTTTTCCTTACATGATATTCTTCTACTATCCCCCCTTTTTTGGTTTAAATATTGGGAGGCTTTTGGAAATTTTATGCTGTAATCTTGATAACTTTTAAATTTTACTTTTTTGCACTAAAATGTGACTGCTTTAGGTTCATTATATGTTACGCACTTTTACCATGAGATGAACTATCAATAAAAATTATAGTTAACACTTAGTAACAGCTTTTTTGTCCAGTACAATTGATTTTTCTAGAGTATTTGCTTATTTTGATTGGCCAATTTAAATTAGTCTGAAAACTTGACTACTATTTTACTGTCAAATTTAATACTCTAACAACCATCTTGTTTTACCCTGTAATTATTAGTGGAGAGGATTATTTGCCTTCTTGAGTAGGCCCTGAGCATTCTTGGTGCTAGGCTGGATTTAGATATCATAGACCCCAGTTCTCCGGATCATGGGTGCAAGACATCTCCATCAAGTCTTGTTTCAGTGAGAGGGCATCTGCTGTCGGCCAAGTCTCTGTTACCTGGGTCCCAATGTGAGCTGGGCATGTGAAGCTGAGCAGCCATGGGGGCAGGAGATCTCCTTCAGCAGGGGTGAGGATTCAGGCCCCTGCAAACTTGGGGGGGTGAAGGTCTGTGCCCCACCTCTGTTGACCCCCAAGTTCTCTCCTGATGGCCCCTATGCGACTGTGCCTGTCTTAGGTTGTTCCTTCCCTGAGGAATCTTACCCGTCTCTGGCTAACCAACCATCCTCCGGGGCCAAGCAGGGTGATGTGAGGTTTAGTTCTGTCTCCTTGGTCGCCTATGCCCCCATGGCCTCCACGCCCAGCACCTGCCTTGGGATCCCCTCACCTGCTGGCAGGGTCCCAGCACTGATCACATATCTTGTGGAACCCAGGTTTCTTCTCCAAGGAGGCCCAGCTCACCCCACTGTGCGAGAGACAGATCCATGGTACCAGCCATCACGAGGTTTCAACCTTGGCATGAACAGAAGCTCAGGCAACAGCTGTGGACAATTGGATTGTGAGAAGCGGGTCCCTCTTGGCCAAAAGGGCAAGAGGGGCCAATTTAGAATGCTCAGGTGCCTTCCCAGGAGGCCCTCTACACAGTGGAAGGGATTAAACCCTTTCATGTCCTTTTTAAATTGCTGCCAGACATTCAAAGAATTAGTTTGTAAGTTTGTTTGGGGTAATTGTATAATATGCTGTTGTAATTCTAAAATATCTAGAGATGTGTTACGTTTGTCTCCAAGCACCAAACAGATGATATCCCCCCCTCCCCCCACGGGCGTGAGGAACTATTATAAGTAATGGGGGTGATCCAAATCTGGGAAAAATTTTAATGACGGTGTAGAATAATATCATGTAAAGATATTCTTTGTTCTAGTCCATGGCAATACCCTTTCAAACTGGCTGTCTATTTCTTTTTGTATAGACAAGGTCTTAGTTACATTTTCTGCACTTCTACCGCGGGCAAGTAGTGATAGTAGCGACACCCTTTCTTTGGTGTCCACACAAGCCAGAAACCTCTCTTTAATTTTACACACAAAGTGGCATTGTTTTGATTTTGTGTCATACAAAAGGGAAGCTGGGTGGAGACCCCTGTGTATTTATACTTACTTGCCCCACCCATGGACCTCCTGGATGACCAAGGTGTTTGGTATTATTGGTAACTACATTGGTCAGGGGATCAGCCCATGTAAGGGGTCTTACCCATGAAGGGTCAGGAGCATGAGTCCGAAATACTTACCCTCTTGTCCCAGGTAAAATTACCGTACATCTGATGATTGCTAGCATGGCTAGAAAGGCGTTCTCGTGCATTCTTGGGTTTCTGGTTACCTCACAATTTCTTCCCTGAGGTTTGACATTCTGATTGATGTTTCTCTGTTTCTGGATCTATTTTTCCCCCCATCAGTTTATGTTGTTCATTATATTCCACAAATGAGTGAGATCATGTGATATTTATCTTTCTCTGACTGGCTTATTTCACTTAGCATAATGTTCTCCATCTCCATCCATATCGTTGCAAATGGTAAGAGCTCCTTCTTTTTTACTGCAGTGTAGTGTTCCATTGTGTAGATGTACCACAGTTTTTAATCCATTCATCTGCTGATGGGCACTTAGGCTGTTTCCAAATCTTAGCTATGGTGAATTGTGCTGCTATGAACATAGGGGTGCATATATCCTTTCTGATTGATGTTTCCAGTTTCTTAGGATATATTCCTAGGAGTGGGATTACTGGGTCAAATGGGAGTTCCATTTTCAGTTTTTTGAGGAAACTCCATACTGTTCTCCACAGTGGCTGCACCAGTCTGCATTCCCACCAGCAGTGCACGAGGGTTCCTTTTTCTCCACATCCTCGCCAGCACTTGTCATTTGTTGATTTGTTGATAATGGCCATTCTGACAGGTGTGAGATGGTACCGCATTGTTGTTTTGATTTGCATCTCTCTGATGATTAGTGATTTAGAGCAGGTTTTCATATGTCTCTTTGCCTTCCTTCTGTCTTCTTTCGAAAAGTGTCTATTTAGATCAGTTGCCCATTTTTTGATTGGGTTGTTTATCTTCTTTTTGTTAAGCTGCATGAGTTCCCTGTAAATGTTGGAGATTAAACTCTTATCGTTGACATCATTGGCAAATATGTTCTCCCATGCAGTGGACTTTCTTATTGTTATTGATGGTTTCCGTTGCTGTGCAAAAGCTTTTTATTTTGATGTAATCCCATTTGTTTATTTTCTCTTTAGCTTCCATTGCCCTAGGAGCAATATCAGTGAAGAAGTTCTTTTGGCATATGTCAGAGATTTTTCTGCCTGTAGATTCCTCTAGTATTTTTATGGTTTCCTGTCTTCTGTTTAAGTCCTTGATCCATTTTGAGTTTATTTTTGCGTATGGTGTAAGTTGGTGGTCTAGTTTCATTTTTTTGCATGTATCTGTCCAGTTTTCCCAACACCATTTATTGAAGAGACTGTCTTGACTCCATTGTATGTTCATGCCTCCTTTGTCAAATATTAATTGAGCATAGCAATTTGGGTCGATTTCTGGGTCCTCTATTCTATTCCATTGATCTATATGTCTGTTCTTGTGCCAATACCAGGCAGTTTTTAGAACAGTGGCTTTGTAATATAGCTTGAAATCTGGTATTGAGATCCCTCCTACTTTATTCTTCTTTCTCAGGATTGCTGTAGCTATTCGGGGTCTTTTTTTATTGCAGATGAATTTTTGGAAAGTTCGTTCTAGGTCTGTGAAGTATGCCGTTGGTATTTTAATGGGAAGTGCATTGAAATTATAGATTGCTTTGGGTAGTATGGACATTTTGATGATGTTGATTCTACCAATCCATGAACATGGTATGTTCTTCCATCTGTTTATGTATTCCTCTATCTCTTTTTTCAGTGTTGTATAGTTTTCCGCGTATAGGTCTTTTACCTCCTTAGTTAAGTTTATTCCTAGGTATCTTAATTTTTTTGGTGTGATGGTAAATGGGATTGCTTTTTTAGTCTCTCTTTCTGTAAGATCATTATTGGTGTATAGAAATGCCATAGATTTCTTAGCATTTATTTTGTATCCTGCTACTATGCCGAATTCATTTATTAAGTCTAATAATTTTTTGATGGAGTCTTTAGGGTTTTCTATGTACAGTATCATGTCATCTGCAAATAAGGACAGTTTTACTTCTTCTTTTCCAATTTGGATGCCTTTTATTTCTTCTTCTTGTCTGATTGCAATGGCTAGTATTTCCAACACTATGTTGAACAGGAGTGGTGAGAGTGGGCATCCCTGTCTTGTTCCTGTTCTTAGGGGAAATGGTTTTAGTTTTTGCCCATTGAGTATGATGTTGGCTGTGGGTTTGTCATATATGGCTTTTATTATGTTGAGGTATGATCCTTCTATTCCCATCTTGCTGAGAGTTTTTATCAAGAAAGGTTGTTGGATTTTGTCAAATGCTTTTTCTGCATCAATTGATATGACTATATGGTTTTTATATCTCAATTTGTTTATGTGATGTATGACGTTTATTGATTTGCGAATATTGTACCATCCTTGCATCCCAGGGATAAATCCTACTTGGTCATGGTGTATGAGCTTTCTGACGTACTGCTGGATTCGATTTGCTAGAATTTTGTTGAGGATTTTGGCATCTATGTTCATGAGGGATATTGGCCTGCAATTCCCTTTCATTGTGTTATCTTTATCTGGTTTTGGTATTAGGGTGATGCTGGCTTCATAGAAGGAGCTTGGGAGTGTTCCTTCTTCTTGAATTTTCTGGAATAGTCTGAGGAGGATAGGTTTTAGCTCTTCCTTGAATGTTTTGTAAAACTCCCCTGTGAACCCATCTGGCCCTGGACTTTTGTTTGCTGGAAGTTTTTTGATGACTGCTTCAATTTCTTCCATAGTTATCAACCTATTGAGATTTTTAGTCTCTTCCTGAGTAAGTTTTTGGAAGGTTGTGCTTTTCTAGGAATGTGTCCATTTCCTCCAGGTTGTCTAGTTTGTTGGAATAGAGTTGTTCATAGTATTTTTTGACAATCCTTTGTATTTCTGTGGGGTCTGTTGTTATTTCACCTCTTTCATTTCTGATTTTGTTTATTTGGGTCCTCTCTCTTTACTTCTTGGTGAGCCTGGCTAGAGGTTCATCAATCTTGTTTATCCTTTCAAAGAACCAGCTCTTGGTTTTGTTGATCTTGTGTATTGTTTTTTTTGGTCTCTATGTCATTCATTTCTGCTCTGATCTTTATTATTTCCTTTCTCCTGCTCACTGTGGGCTTTTCTTGTTGCTCCCTTTCTAATTCTTTGAGTTGTTGGGTTAGATGATCTATTACCATTTTTTCTTGTTTTTTTAGATAGGCCTTTAGAGCTATACACTTCCCTCTCAGGACTGCTTTCATTGTGTCCCATAGGATTTGCAATGTTGTGTTTTTATTGTCATTAGTCTCCAGGATGTTTTTAATTTCTTCTTTGATCTCATTGATAACCCAATCATTGTTTAGTAACTTGCTATTCAGTTTCCAAGTGTTTGAATTTTTTGGAATGTTTTTATTGTAGTTTATTTCTAATATTATGCCATTGTGGTCTGAGAAAATGCTTGATATGATTTCAATCTTTTTGAATTTGGGGAGACTTTGCTTGTTACCCAAAATGTGGTCTATTTTTGAGAATGTCCCATGTGCACTTGAGAAGAACGTATATTCCATGGCTTTGGGGTGAAATACTCTGAAGATGTCAATTAGGTCCATCTGATCTAGTGTGTCATTTAGAATTGCTGTTTCTTTGCTAATTTTTTGTCCAGAGGATTTATCCATTGATGTCAGTGGTGTATTAAAGTCCCCTACTATGATTGTATTGATGTCGATCTCTCCCTTGATATCTTCCAGCAGATTTTTTATGTATTTGGGCACTCCTGCGTTGGGTGCATATACGTTTACCAGAGTTATATCTTCTTGCTGGATTGCTCCCTTTAGTATTATGTAGTGGCCTTCCTTATCTCTTATTATGGCCTTTACTTTGAGGTCTATTTTATCTAAGTATCGCAACCCCAGCTTTTTTCTCATTTCCATTTGCCTGAAAAATGTTTTTCCATCCCTTCACTCTCAGTCTGTGTGAATCTTTTGCTCTAAGGTGGGTCTCTTGTAGACAGCAAATATATGGGTCATGTTTTGTTATCCATTCAGCTACCGTATGTCTTTTGATTGGTGCATTTAGTCCATTTACGTTTAATGTTATTATTGATAAGTACATGTTTGTTGACATATTTTTCCTTAGTGTTTATGTTTCTTCTTGCCTTTCTCTATCTTCTTTTTACAGCAGCCCCTTTAGCATTTCTTTCATTGCTGGCTTGGTAGTGATGAACTCTCTTAGCCCTTTTTTGTCTGTGAAGCTTCTGATTCCACCTTCAATTTTGAACGATAGCCTTGCTGGGTATAGTATTCTTGGATTCAGTCCCTTGTTTTGCATCACTTTGAATATTTCATTCCATTCCTTTCTGGCCTGGTGTGTTTCTGTTGAGAAATCAGTTGATATTCTGATAGGAGATCCCTTGTAGGTAACTTTCTGTCTCTCTCTTGCAGCCTTTAAGATTCTTGCTTTGTCGTTGGTGTTCGTCAATTTGATTATGATGTGTCTTGATGTCGGTCTTTTGGGGTTCAACTTGTTTGGGACTCTGTGTACTTCTTGGACTTGGATAGTTTTTTTCTTGCCAATATCAGGGAAGTTTTCTGTCATTATTTCTTCCAACAGGTTTTCTAGTCCTTGCTTCTCTTCCTCTCCTTCTTTTATCCCTATTATTCGAATATTGTTTCATTTTTTGTCGTCCCAAAGCTCCCTTAGGCTCTCCTCTTGCTTTTTAAGTCTTCTTTCCAGTTGCTGCTGTGTTTGTGTGTTTTTTCCTACCTTGTCTTCTAATTCGCTGATGCGGTCCTCAGCCTCTTCTACTCTACTCTTTAAGCCTTCCATTGTGTTCTTTATTGCAGCTATGTCGTTCTTCATCTCCTCTTGGTTTCTTTTCATGTTGGTGACATTTTCATTCAGCTCCTTATAGGTCTCATTGAGCTGTGTGTATTTGTCATCCATCTGTTTAAACATCCTTATAACGAATACTCTGAATTCTTTCTCTGTTAAGCTGCTAGCCTCAAGTTCATTTAACTTCCTTTCTGGTGATTCTTCTTGTTCCTTCCTTTGAGAATTTCCTTTCTGTCTCCCCATGTTTTCCTGTAATGTTTTAATTGTAGTTCCAATTGCTTTGCTACCCAGGATCTTTTGGTGATGGTGCTACTGGTATAATCTCTCAGTTTTCCTGGGCTTGGTAATCTAGTGTAGTTCCCTACTTGAACTATTTGGGTTCTCTTGATGTAGGCCTGCGAGTTTGAGAGGCACAACTGCAGTGTCTAGAGGTCAGCAGTCGTGGAGGGTAGTATCCCATTTTTTCTGTCTTGCACCCTAAATTGAAATTACGCTTGCCCAGTGGGGACTCACAGTGGCTCCAAGGAACCGTCTGTCAGGGTGATGTGGCTCGGGGGGCCTGCATTCTGGAAAGGTGTGACTGTGTTGCCCAGAGTTCAGTAGTTGTGGGGTGGGCAGACTCAGCTTTTAATGCTGTACCTGTGGTGGATAGGCGCTTACTCCTAGTGGCGGCTCACAGGAGCACCTGCGGTAAGTTTGCCAGTGAGGCACACTGAAGCACTCTGAAGAGCTCTGGTAGTGTAACTGTGTAATAGATGCTAAAGGTTTTTCTTTTGGGCGGTACTTATGGCCTCAGGGAGTATTCAAATCCTATAGTGTTAATCAGAGTGGTATCCAGGTGTGGCTATATTGGTTGCCTGGAGACTGGAGGGAGGGGTTATCTCTTAGGAGAAAATGGCGACCGGGGATCCGATGTGACTCAGCCCCAGACACGCTTGCACCTCTGCCCACTCTCCCCAGGTTCCACCACTCCTCCCCTTCTCCTGCACCTCAGCCACGGGTAAGTGTCTGTATCCGAAAGGTCCTACGAACTAGGTTCGGTGGAGAAAGACGCAGGCCCCGGCGCGAAGAGGGACCGCATCTTTGCAATCTCCTCTCTTGCCGGCACTGCGCAGTCGGGCAGTTAGCTCTTCAGGGCTGCCTTTGAGCTCAGATCCCAAATCAGACTCCAAGGTCTAAAATCTGCTACCTCCCACAGTCCCGTGGACCCTTTTTCTCACAGTCAGACACTTTGCCTGTCCTCAGGGACGCGGCTTGGCGCTGTGTAGTTTTCCCCTGACCTTCTGGGTTTAGAGATCCAGCAGATTCTATTGCCCAGATCATTGTTTTACCTTTTTCCAGGAGATCTCTGCCCTTCCCAGCTGCAAACTGTCTCACCAGCCCCTTCTCCTTCGCCAATTCGGGCTGGATTCCTCTGGTTTCAGCTGCTCCCTCTATTTCCTCCTGCGGGTGCGGGGCCGCGCGGTCCACTCACTGTCACGCAAGATTTAAATGCTGAGCTAGGAGAGGCAGTGAAGTCGCAGGGATGGCCACTTCCAGTTTCTTCCTTCTTGAACTTGAACGTGGCCAAGTCCTGCGCCGGGGCGGGCGCGGGGGCAGGCTCAGGGGTGGGCCGGTGGAGAACTGGCCGCAAACAAGCCGGACTGCCTCCGCCCTCGCTGCACAGGCTCCGCCCCCGCTCCGCAGGCTCCGCCCCTGCTCCGGGGGCTCACTCACGCGGCTGCAGGGGCGGGATGACCAGCACGTGAGTCTGAGACGCCAAGGCCTGCGTACGGCTTTTTAATACAGACTTCAAACCCCCAACCATGCCAGGCCCATCCCTGAATGAAGGTGGGACAAGTATGGCAGAGGTGGCCGTGTCCAGAGACGCCAGGACGCCCACCTTCCCTGGCATGCGCCCGGGTCCTGCCTCTGAGCACCACTCCTGAAAGGGATTTGGTGGAAGAGAATGGTCATCACCACTGAGTCTGAAAAGCACACTTTCTAAACCAAAAGCCACGCGAAGGAGCCTGTGTCAGCCCCCCCCCCCCCCCCCCCCCCCCCCCCCCCCCCCCCCCCCCCGCACTCTCAGGAGGGGCTGAGGCACCGAGTTCTGCAGCGGGCGGGGGGCTGCCAGCATTTCCTCCTGCTGACTGCATTTGCTTGCTGCCCCACTCAGGCCAGGAAAGACTCCCCACCCCACTGTCAAAAGCCAGACCTGCGCGCCCTCTAGTGGCAGTCAGCTGCACACACAGGCATTCCCACCAAGGATACACGTGGCTACATACACCCACCCTTACGCGTACCTGTGCCCTCTCTGAGAAGTGTGTTTCTCTGCAGTGTCTCGGGGCAGTGGCCTGGATGGTCCATGGGGAGGTTGTGATTTCTTCCTCTCTCCTCTGGGCTAAATCCTCCCTTTGCTGCCGGCCTCTGCCCTCTTGTTTTCTGCTCTGGCCCCTCGTAGCAGCAGCTGGTCCTGGGGGCTCTAGCGGCCAGCCCTGGTCTTCTTCCCTCCCACCAAGCAGTCAGACAGGCAGAGCCGGGCAGTGGTCACGGGCCACGCCTCGCCCAGCAGGGCCTTGCAGTCTTGCTGACAGTGACAGGCAGCCCTCAGAGGTGGCATCTGGTGCGGAAGGGCCTGACCTGCCTCCTGCCCCGAAGCTGCCACATCCTTGCGGCTAAGTCTCCCAGCCCGTCCTGGGAGGGAGGGGACTCAGATTTGTAAAGAACGAGAGAAACTCAGGTGAGAAATTGAAGAGTTTCAAAGTGAGGCTGCCTGCGGCTTTGTCAGAGAATCTGATTTCCTTCTGCACGTTTCCTCGGGGAGGGGACTGGAGTAACCGAGGCCCCATCCGTGGGGTCGTTGGCAGCTGTGGGCGAGATACAGATGAGAGGCGGCTCCTGGGCAGGACCCGGGGCCCCTCACCAAGGGCATGTGGGACTGGGGTTCAGATTCGGTCTGCCAGCCTCCCCACTAGCCAGTCCCTGTTCCCAGCCTGTCCCTGCAGTGTCCTGGCTGAGGCACGGCCCTGACCTGGACAGGCAAGCAGCGCCCTCTGCTGGACAGGAAAAAGGAGCGCTTTCCTTCTGCTGGGACCCTGAGGCACAAAAGCCAGGAGCAGGGACCTTGGCTGGGCCACACCTGACGTCGGCCCGATGGGTTTCTGAGTGTGCCCTGTACAGACAGTGGCACTCCAGCCTGCTGTCCATCCTGCACACGGAAACTAGGTGCCCAGAGGCGTCTTGGCTAGGATTAGGGTCGCCGAAGGAAGAACACACGCACGAGGCCAAAGCGGTGAGGGATTATACATTTATTAGGTCATCTGGAAACCAGATGGGCTGAGCCCCAAAATGGCGCCAGCACACAGGGGTCTGTGTCCATGTCCAGAGATGCCTGGGAGATGGGGGGTCAGAGGTTTTAAAGGACTCTAGGCGGCTTTTTCTGGGCAGAGAATTCTCTGGGCGGGTCTGGATCCTGGGACGGTCCTGAGGGGAGAGCGAATGGTCTTAGCAAGTGGAATTTGGTCTAAGCAAAAGGGAATGTCTGTTGTGAAGTGGCCAGTTCCCAGGGGAGGGGTATCGATTCAATTGTTTGATCAGACCTCACAGCTGTGTTGGCAACGTTGGCGCCATAACGAAGTCTTGAGAGCAGTGACTGCATCAGCTCCTGATGGCAATGAGGGGGTCTCATCAGGTGCCCTGCTCATCAATCCATCAACTCACCCATCTATCCACCATCCACCCAGTGGCTGGTGTGACCACCAGTGGAGTCAGCTGGGCACATGACCCTGCCCCATCTCAGACTGGAACACGGAGGCCAGCGAGGGCCGAGGCTCGTCTGGCTGGCTGGCCATGGCACTGGGGCTGGTGGGCCTGGTTCCTGCATCATGGGCCACAGCCCCTCTCCCGCGCCCAGCACCTTGGTGAGCCTGTGCAGGAGCCTGACTTCATGCTGAGGACTGGCTTCCTGGCACCTGCCTCCTTGGCGATGAGGAGGATGGGGACCAGAGTTAGCACCCCGCCCCAGCACGCCATCCCTGGCTTTGCAGGCTATGTGACCTCTGTCCCAACCACTCAGCTCAGCTGTTTTCATTGCAAAAACAGCCACAGATAATGCCTAAATGAATGGACGTAGCCGTGCACTAATAAAACTTTACTTCTACAAATCAGCAGCGGTTGGCCCATTGAACACACTCATGGGATTCTGTGACTCATCTCAAAGCCCCCTCAGTCCTTCCAACTGTCCACAAATGCCCAGACACAGGGATCGGTGGACTGGCCTGCCATTCCTCAGAATCTCTGTCGTCATCACAGTCATTGGGAGCATTCAGGGCATGTTCACTGGGCACTACCATATGATAGGCGCCACATTTGACCCTGGGGACACGGTGGTCAGTAGGACAGCCATGGCCTCCAGAGCTCAGTTTGGTGAGAGTCACAGACAACAATCAAATGACGGCATGACCACTGTAAAGTCAGAACTGTGCCACACGCCATGCTGGGGCCTGGCTTGGGAGCGGCAGGAGAATTCCTGACAAAGGGGGGTTTGAGCAAAGATCTGAAAGAACAGTTGGCATTGACTAGGGGAAAATAAGCGTTCCACAGAGGGCAGAGCACATGCGAAGGCAGGGCGGGGTCAGCGTAAGGAACCGAGGGAGGTTGTGTGGGAGGTGTGGGGAGCCTGATTCAGATGAGGCCTGAGAGGTGGTCAGCAGCCAGGCACACAGCCTCGGGGCCGCAGGAAGGACATGGGTGTGAGCCAGTGAGCACTGCTGCATAAAAGAACATCTCAAAACTCAGCAACCAAAACAATGTCCATAGGTTTCTATTTACTTAGCTCTCGATTCCACAGATTGTCAATTTGGACTGGGCTCATCTGGAAAACTCGGGCTTTGGCTAGGCTCATCCAGGCATCTGTCACTAGCTTCTGGGAAGGAGGGAGAAAGGGACAGAGAGATGAAGGGACAGAATGATGGAAGAAAGGATGGATGGATAATGGATGGATGGATGGATGGGTGGATGGATAATGGATGGATGGATGGTGGATGAATGGGTGAGTGGAAAGACAAGTGGATGGGTGGATGGGTGGATGGAAAGATAAGTGGATGGGTGGATGGTGGATAGATGGGTGGGTTGATGGATTGATGAATAAAAAGACAAGTAGATGGATGGATAGAGGAGGGGAGGGATGGACGGATGGAAAGAGAGACAGTCTGGTGAGCATCTGCTCTTTATAATTAGTTCTTTATGGAGCCAGTTTTTGGAACCTGAGCCCACTTCCCTGAATAGGATGGTGGGAACCAACCTTTTTCCTTAACCTCTCAGAGGAGTAGGACTGAGATAGTTTATCACTTGGCTGACATTTCATAAGGTCCCTTTCTGCCTTGGGCCCCCGAATCCTTCCTCCCCTAATGGTGCCAGTGAGATGTGGGATATGGTCCCCACAGAGAGCTGCCACCAAGCTCATCCTCACCTGTCGCATCAGAAGCTCCTGTGATCTCTGGCTCAGAATGGGGACGTAGAAAAGGCTACTTCTGCTGGCTCGGAGGTGTCTGCACCAGTGGCCTTGGCAAGCACCAGGCAGACAAGGCCATGATGCCTGATGGAATTCACGCTTTCCATCAAGTTTTGCCGCCTGTTAAAGCTCACGCCTGCATGCACCTGAAAGCTCAGCGCTCCTTCTGGACTCTATTCAGACCGTGCGCTTGTATCTGCGCATCTGCAAAGAGCGGAGAGGGCTTGTCTCTTGTTTGAACTTCTGCCCTGCAGCTGAGCTGGACCCTGAAAATGCTACAGGCATGAGGTCCTTCCAGACACATGTCTGGGAGTGTCGCTCTCTGCAAACTGCCCGTCCCTGGCTTTGCAAACCCAGTGCAGTGCCGTGCTCCTGGCCCCCTCAGTCTTGGCACCAATTATGATCTGTACTTGCAACAGCCAGAGCCACCGAGATGGCGTCAGCCGGGCTCTCGTGCTGCGCCGTTTCCCACAGAGAACATCCTTCCACCGGCCTTGCTCTGAGTCTGGGGAGAGCCATGTGGCCAGTGTGCCTCGTGCCGGCCTGAGGCCCAGCTGCAGCAAGCTCTGCCCAGGGAGCATGCTCCTTTGATGAAAAGCGTAAGCCGCCTGTAAACTAAAACCCAACTAAGCCCTGTTCTTCCCCAACTCGTTCTTTCTAGAAAGTTCAGCAGTACACAGTCATTGTTCAGGCCACAGACATGGAGGGAAACCTCAACTACGGCCTCTCGAACACAGCCACAGCCATCATCGCGGTGACTGACGTGAATGACAACCCGCCAGAATTCATCGCAAGCACGGTGAGTACCTGGTGGCCGCCTGGCACGTGACCCTGCAAGGCAATTCGCTGACCTTTGGCATTTCTTCTGTCCTTGCTGCTGCAGATAGGAGGAGACGGACAGCCGGGCGGGTAGGGGAGGGGCGCAGGGGCAGAGGCCCTGGACAGGGGAGGCTGATGCAGGGTGACACCTCTGGGATCTCCACCCAGGGGCTGGCCTGCTGGGAGGAGGCCTGTGTTCCAGTCTGGCACAGCAACACCTCCTAGGGACCGAGGGGTGGCACCTTGAGAGATTCCCAGGACAGAGCGAACTGGGCCCTCTTTCTGAATCCAGAAGAGCTGACCAGAGGTGCTCGGGCCTGGCGAGGGGCGGATGTCTCAGCTGCTCTTGGAGCACGCGTGTGGCTGTGTGTGTGGAGCACCTGCTGGGGGCGGCCAGGAGGGGCCTCGGCCAGAGACGGGGCAGGTCTCTGCAGGAGGAAACGGGGTATACAGATAAACTGCCCCGTGCCTCCTTCCCTGTCAGGCATAGCTGGTGGCTGTGACCAGGCCCTGCACCAGGCTGGACCTGTGGCTGAGCCCCCTTGGTGGACATGTATTCATTCACTCACTCCCAGAATGTTACTGGACGTCCATCTGGGTCTAGAGCCAGCAAGTCACGGAAACAAACCGCGTGCGTGTGGGGGACGTCTGAGGGGTGGGGCTGAGGAGTCACAGCCACAAGTCACAAGGCTCCTGTCCCATGAAACCCTCGAGGCTCACGCAGTGCCGACACATTGGAGCCACCCTCTGTGCCACGTGGAGGTCTCAGGACCGGCCTCTGCTCCTCCCCCTTACCAACCACCACCCTCCCTCAGGACCCTCAGGTCCTGTCAAGCAGCACTGCATCCCCAAGACGTCTTTTTGGGCCCCGGGGGGTGCTGTCACGGTGGGGACATGTGCCTACCCCTCAGGTGCTGGTCGAGCAGGGTGGCAGTTTCGGGGGCTGGGACGGGCAGAAGGGAGGGCTACCAAGGGCCCGTTCTCAGGCCTCAGGTCACGTTCTCAGAGCTGCCCTCTCCCAGGGCCGCTGGAGGGCAGAGCGGATGAGGTGGAAGAGCGACAGCAGCAGCAATAACAGCCACCGCACAGCCACGCTGTCAGCTTTCTCGTCAGGCTCGTCTCTAATCCCCACCAACCCACGGGGTCAGGATCCAGTTATGGGATGATGGGGCTCAGAGAGACTAAGTCACCTGCCCAAAGCCACACAGCCTGAAAGCGGGGGCAGCTGGGAAAGGACCCCAGAAGCTGTGCTCTCATTGAGCAGGTCAGAGAGGGTGGGGGAGAGGGGCAGGAAAGTGGGGGGCAGAGAGGAGACCCCTTCTTCTTCTGGTGTCAGCCAACTTGCCCTGAAGGCATCTCATAGGACAGAGCCCTCCCCCCACCCCGCCGCACGAGCCGCCCCACGGCCCATGAACATCCCCTCATCCTGCTGCCCCACGCCCCGCACCCTGTCATCCCCACATTTCTCCTTCTCGAATCACAGAGTCCCAAGATCCCACATCCCAGCATCGGGGAGTCCCAGGCTCTGGACCCCACTGGACCAATTGGGAAGGGCATTCCTGGGTGGTAGCTCTGTAGCCTCGGCCAAGGTAGCACAGCGCCACCTGGTGGTCATGGAGCAGATAGCCACACAGAGGGCGTAGCCAGGCCCCTGCCCACTGGTGAGGGATGCATGGCTTCCTTTTCTGTTTGCTCCCTTGGCCAACGGCAATGAGAGGACACGCCCAGGGCCAGCATCCTGGGGAGTTGAGACATGGGGGAGCAGCTTTCTAGGGGCCATGGGAGAACAACAGCACCCCAAGCCCACACCATGGCCTCGCCCATACCTGGCCCTTTCTTCCACCTGCGCTGCCTTTTGTGATGATGACAGGAACACATGGCTGTCTTTAGGACATGCCAGGCCTGTGCTGGGCAGTCCACGATGCTCAGGCCCCATCTGCTCAGGGGTCTCAAACAGCCCAGGGCAGGTGCCCAGGTGCAAGGACACCATTTCCAGGGACACAGTCTTGTCCTGGTGCCAGCCTGGTCCAGGTGTCAGGGTGTGGCTCCCCTAGGAAACAGCCCCAGGACGGCTGTGGTCACCATGGAGACAGGGCAGAAAGCAGCCAAGCCAATTGTCTCTGATGCGAGTAAAGGCTGGCTTCCAGGCATGAGGCTCCGTGGTGACCTGGAGAGCTCGGGGCTCAGCCCCACCCTGCTGGCTGGTCTCAGCTCACCAGTGGGTTTGGTGCAGAGCACCCAGGGGATACCGAAGGGAGTGCCCCAGGGAGTTGGGTTTTGGCAGGCGACCTGAGAGACCCAACCTGCTCCCAGTCTTGGTCCTAGCCTCAGTTTCCCCATCCACAATGGAGTTTCTTGCACCAAGGTGCCTGGAAGGAGTTTGCAGCCAGCCAGGTCTCACAGGTGATCCCACGACTCAGGGCTGCAGGCTGGATGGGGAGCCAGTGGGCCCCGCACAAGGCGGACCAGAGCCCTTGCCCACCCTCCCGCCTCAATCTGGCTGATTCCACTTCTACGTCCAAGTCGGTTGGCTGCTACTTCAGCGGAGCCAAAGCCAGCAGTCCCACCCACTCCCAGGGCCTCTGGCCTCTGCTTCGAGTCTGACAGGGTGGTGTTCATGGTCCTGAGGTCTGATGGCGAGATCCACAGGCCTCGGTGGGTTGTCAGCAATGTCTGTGCCCATGGAGACACAGAACTTGCCCACCAGCAGCACCTCCCGCCATCCCCCCGGCATGCAACCTCATGTCCATGCCGAGGGCTTGGCTGCTGTTCTAGACCGTCATCCGGGTGGACTCACGCAAAGCACACCCTTCCTTTCCATCCGGCATCTTCCATCGGAACGACGAACGCTCTGGGTCCCATGGCCATCACTGGGCATCTCAACTCTTGGGATTGGGTGGCCTGTGGCATGTAGCCCTTGGGTTGGGTGACAGGCAAGCCCCAACCCTGGTTTCTCCGCACACTGGGGTGGGCGGGGCTGAGGACTGGCCATACCCCTCGAAGGAAGGGAGCTCAATCAGGAACAATCAGCAGAAGCGGAGGAGACACAGTGGTCTTGCATGATCTGACTCCTGTTAAATGTTAATTAAACCTTATCTTCGCTTCACCTGCTCTGCCCGTACACTCTGCCCTGGCTGCCCGCTGCCAGCCTACGTCCTGCTGGGCCGGCCTCTGCACAGCACTCTCTCGGGGTGAGCTGGGGTCTGTTGCAGGGCCGGGGCCCCCAGGACCCCCTGTTTGCCTCATCCTGGGTCCTGGAGTGAAGCTTAGAGACGCAGCATCCTGGCCCCTGGCACGCCTTCCCGCCAGGCCGGGGGTCCACTTCCCTTAGGCGTGGGATGGCCACTTCCTTGGTCGGGCTCCTGAACCCCAGCCAGAACCTCTGAGCCGCGTGCGGAGGTGGGGCCTCGGGTGGGGCTCTGTCGCTCAGCTTCTCACCGGTGAGAGGGGACGCTGTCCCTGCCTACACACAGGGGGCTGGATAAACAGTAAAGTGGTTCTTGTTGCCGTATGTTAATAACAATTACTGTCAACATGATCCTTCACCCTCGAAGAAAAAGCCTGCTTGGAACTGTGGGCCGATCTGTGTGGAGATCAGGAAACCTGTCCTTCCTGGAACAAACCTGCTCTAGGGCCCAAAGGCTGGCGGGGGTCTTCCAAGCCATGTTTTGAGCTAAGCGGCCGGGCAGGTTCCGGGAGCACGTTCCCTGGCTGCCCATTTGCTCTCCAGCAGCCCCACCAGGTGGACAGGGGCTCGCAGAGGGGCCCAGCCAGCACAACCACCTCTGCTGGCCCCCGTTTCCCATAAGATGGAGAAGGAGGGAGCACAGCGCCCAGGGTCCCTCCAGAAAAGAGCCATGATCCCACCAATCTGGCTGATTCCAAGCTCAGAAGCCATCAGAAATTAGCATCGTTTCCCTGGACAGAAAGCTACAAACACCATAACATCCCCAGGAGCACCTGGCCTTCATCCCAGCAGAAGCCACCACAGCCTGCAGGGACAGTGCTGGCGTGTCCCCAGGCGGGTCTGTGGGGACCCCTTCCAGGTGTCCGCAGCCCCTCCAGTTCCTCCACCAGATCCTGGCAGGACGAGCTTCCAGGGCCACGGTCTGGGTTCTGGTCCTGCCTGCCGGATCCGGGTTCCCGGCCGGGAGAGCTAGTTAGATGTCCTCCTCAACCCAGGGCCCAGGGTCTGGGGAGCGGGGAGCGAGGGTCCTGTGTCCCGAGGAGCAGCTGTGGAGAGTCTCTCCCTGAGACTCATTAGAACCAGCAATGCTTCGGAGCACTCAGGGCAGCAGAGCGCCATCTTGGGGTCACGTTGTCTGCGGGATGTAGATGCCGAGGGCCCGAGGGGTCTGTGAGTGGACAGGCATCACTCTCAGGCTTCTTGTCTGGCTGAGGGTATTTCCTGCATCCTGGCTGGGCTTCCTGCTCTCACCCAAATCCTGCTCTGTGCTAATGTTAGAAATAAGCGAGCCCCCCAATTCAGGGGTCCTGATAGAACACAAAACACACTCGGAAGCCAGGCAGCAGTCGAATATCTTTACACCTGCAGGAGGGTGCGCACATGGTCTGGAAGCACGCACACACACCTAGCAGGTGGTCCCCTCAGGATTTATAATCCTAATGCACGTGACTTGTCCCTCGCTCTTGATTGGAGCTCAGGTGCACAGTCTTTCGCAATTGGCTAATTCAAAGGGAGGGGTGGGCCTTTGCTGTTTCAAGATGGCGGCCCCCAGGGAGCTGCAGGTCATGGAGCCAACATGGCAGCTGCCAAGTCACGCAGTCCAAAATGGCGGCTGTCTAAACTGTTCTTTGACAGAAAAGATGACTTGTTTCTTCTCACAGTTCCCCCCTTTCCTTTACTTAAACTCTTTTCTTCAAACTCGGCTGACACCCTTGACTTTCCTGCTCTGCAGTGTCCAGGAGGAGACGACTTTGCTGTTTGGTCAACGCGGTTCCAATTAGCCTTTGGGTAAGACGCCCCACACATGGGATGACGTGACACCCCATCACTGTAGCTCCTAATCAAAGGGGTGAGGTGGACACCATCGCTCCTTCCACTTTCCAACCATCGCTCCAGTGAATCGGAGAAGGAGCCTCGGTCCCAGGCTCCAGCTCACACGTCACTGAACCTGCCAGTGCCTTAGGCTCAGTGACGGTCCGTGTGCTGTGTTGTCAGGGACGAATGTGCAGCACTGGCCCCAACATTGCACATCTTCCTCCTTCTTCTGCCAGAACCATATCTAAGGCCAACTTGTGCTCCCAGGCCATCCTGCTGCTGGCATCTAGCTGCTCACTATCCCTTTAGCTGCCTCTCGAGCCTAGTTAACAAGCCTTTGCTGGTTCTAGTAAATATAACTAATCCACCACATTCTTGTTCACAGTGGTCACCAGCACAGGACAGACTCAAACCCTGTGGCAATCTGAGTTCTAGCCTTAAACTCCTTGGCACCCCTCCTGGAACCCCAATGGGATCTGTGTGTATATGGGGATCAAAGGAGCCCCCCGGACTCTCTCTCCTCTTCCTAGTCTGTCTGTCCATTGAAGAAGGTTTACGATGTGCCAACGTGAAAGGGATAGCCAATTGTATCAGAGCGCAAGGTCCACTCCATTCGCTGGGCAAGGCCCAAGTCATGGTCCCCCATGACACACCAGACATCAGCACGGGGTACCGACAGTGCAGCATGATGGGCTTCTGAGGATATTCAGCCATTTACGCATCCGGATACATTTCTCATAAACTCTGAGCACTGTTCCCCGCCTTGAGAGGCAGGAGGTATAGTTTACATCGGAGGATGGGCTGGCTTGTTTTGGGGGGTCCTTGCTCTTTACCTCTGTTGGATGGGAACAATAGGGCGAGAGTCTTACAGGAAGCGTTTCCCCAGGCGGTTTCCTCCTGGTACAAGGCAAGCACACATTCCATCCCGTTACTGTCTGAGGTCCATCTGAATGGGAATGGGACCACTTGGGCCTCTAGCCTTCCTGCCACCCAAGCGTAGCAGTCGCTTTTATTCAGGGCGTGAACAGAATATTTAATCCATTCCACGTTCCCTTATATCCTACTTCTATTTGCATGGTGGTGGCAGTGGCCTAGAGGATCTTGTCCGGTGACATCTACTCCTAAATCTAGTCCTAGTCAATCTTTTGACCTAAAGGCTGAAATATCCAAGTCATTCAAGTTATCTATAACTGATAACTTAACTGAGTAAGCATGATCCAGATTGTACACATTTCTCCAACCCACATTGTAAGCCCCTGCAATTTGCCAGATTCCTTAAGCCAGTGGTCGGCAAACCGCGGCTCGCGAGCCACATGCGGCTCTTTGGCCCCTTGAGTGTGGCTCTTCCACAAAATACCACGTGCGGGCACGCACGTACAGTGCAATTGAAACTTCGTGGCCCATGCGCAGAAGTCGGTTTTCGGCCTGGGCGAGTCTATTTTGAAGAAGTGGCGTTAGAACACTCAAGGGGCCAAAGAGCCACATGTGGCTCGCGAGCTGCGGTTTGCCGACCACTGCCTTAAGCAAATAGAGCCCAGTACATGATGGTTATTAAGACAGCTCACAGTTTTTAGCGTCAGTTTCAAGGGGACATGTCCTGTGATGGCTGTCCAAGTTGAAGTGTGTCCGCCCTTAACCCGTGTGTGATGGGTCCAACCTCACTCTGCAGTCCGAACAGCAGTCTCTGTGGTAAGCAAGACAGGTAAGGTCCTTCCCAGGAGGGTTTCAACTTGCTTCCCTTCCAAGTCTTGATCACAACAAACATAGTCTTCCGGTCGATGGCAATGAACCGGAAACTCCAGAGGGCCTTGGGTCAGGAGGCCTTCTAACCTGAGAGAGATTAAAGTAGAAGAGATACCCAGTACTCAGTTCTGAAGAAATTGGTCTCTAGTTTCCACTGTAGGAAGATCTTGAGGCATTCCAGGGCCTATTGGAATCACCTACAGCCAGCTCTAGGTAAAAAAAAAACTTTTCTTAAAATTCAACCCTAAGAAGGTTGTCAAACTTGCTTTTACCAAAAGATTATATATTAAAGTGTATTAGACAGGAACATAGGCCAGCAAACTTCAGTTCCTATGATTAAAAGATGGTCTCCTTGCGCACCCCCAGGTCCGGGCGAGGCCGTGCGCCCCTGGGTCCGGGTGAAGTTGGATCCTGGGTCCGGGTGAGGCCGTGCGCCCCTGGATCCAGGTGAGACTGGGTCCCGGGTCCGGGTGAGGCCACGTGCCCCTGGGTCCGGGTGTAGCTGGATCCCGGGTCTGGGTGAGGCCGTGCACCCCTGGATCCGGGTGAGGCTGGGTCCCGGGTCCGAGTGAGGCCACGCCCCTGGGTCCGGGAGAGGCCACGCACCCCCGGGGCCAGGTGAGGCCATGCGCCCCTGGGTCCGGGTGAGGCTGGATCCTGGGACCGGGTGAGATCGCGCGCACCACCTGGGTCCAGGTGAGGCCACGTGCCCCGGGGCCCGGGTGATGCTGAGTCCCAGGTCCGGGTGAGGCCGCATGCCCCTGAGTCCGGGTGAAGCCGTGCCCCTGGGTCCGGGCGAGACCAAACCAGAGGGAGTCGGACCTGCATTACCACCATTTGTCCACCATCCAGAGCTGAAAAGTCAGTGCCGACATGTACACATAAGGAACTGGTGGACATTGAAATTGGGTCTCAAAAGAACTGTTGGTCCAGAAAGAAACTTACTACAGACTGATTCATTTGCCTGTCAGCATAACTATTATTGCTCGTCTCACATTCGGTTCTTATAAGTATATTTCTAGTAACACATGATCTCACTTATCTAGGGGAAATGATGAACAACATAGACTGATGAACAAGAACAGACCCAGAAACAAGGAGGCATCGATTGGACTGTCGTGCCTCAGAGGGAGGGTAGGGGAGGGTGGGGGTAGGGGGGAGAGATCAACCAAAGGACTGTGTGCATGCATACAAGCCTAACCAATGGTTAAGGACAACAGGGGGGTGGGGTGGGGGATGGGAATGGGGGTATGAGGACAAATATGTGACACCTTAATCAATAAAGAAATAAATTAAAAAAAAAGATGGTCTTCTTATTAAATACCTGATTAATATAATTATCCTATATAATAAAAGGGTAATATGCAAAGTGACCATAATGGCAGAAGACCAGGAACAACCGGCCACTATGACATGCACTGACCACCAGAGGGCAGATGCTCAACACAGGAGGTGTCCCCTGGTGGTCAGTGCACTCCCACAGGGGGAGCTCCACTCAGCCACAAGTTGGGCTGACAGTTGCAAGCCCAGCAGTGGTGGTGGGAGCCTCTCTTGCCTCCACGGTAACGCTAAGGAGCGCTAAGGATGTCTGACTGTCAGACATACCCTGAGGGATCCTGAGCTGCCAGAGGAATGTCTGACTGCCAGCTTAGGCCCACTCCCCGGGAGATCAGGCCTAGGCCAGCAGGTGGACACCCCCTGAGGGGTCCTGGACTGCAAGAGGGGCGCAGGCCGGGCTGAGGGACCGCCCTCCCTGCCAAGTGCATGAATTTGCATGCACTGGGCCTCTAGTTTTACTAGAAAAGAACTGACCAAAATAAGGCTTATTTTCTAACTTCATTTGTCCTTGGGTGTGGACAGAAAATGACACTAATTGGATTTCTCCCATCAGTCTTCCTGAGAACTTTGGCATAAGCTCTTTACCCTCTGTTTAGGGAGGCAAAATGCAAATCATTGACTCTTAAGTGTTCTTGATTTAGGGAAGACAGAGTTTTCTAGATGGTTGCAAACTGCTGTTTAAATATCTCAGTTTCCCTGCTCTGTCCTGGCTTACTGGCCTGTATCATTTAATCAATTTCCTTTTAACATTTCTTTTTTATAAACTTCTTATAATTTCCACGGACATTCTTACAATTTTCAAAAACATTTTTACAATTTCCAGAAATAACCACCTTTAGAAACCACCTTCTTTTTCCTTCAAAATGCATAACCATGCCTCAGTCCTTCCATTAAGCATTTCTACAACTTGTACAGACCTTTTCTTTCTTTCTTTCTTTTTAATGTATTAGAATTCTTCACTCTTATAAACCTTAATTTTTCAATGATTACCAAAAAGTAAACAGTCAGCATTTCTTAGATTAACATTTATGAGCATACCTTAAATGCACTTTTCCTTTCAAAAAAATAACCAAGTACAAGAGACCTTCTGTAATAAAAACTAAGAGCAGGCAAATTAAAACTTGTCTAGCAGTTAATTATCAGTTGTGTTATTATTTTTTAATATTTAGATGTTTACCATTTAACCCAGCAATGCTCCAAAGCCTTTAAGTTAATTAAGAAAATTATTATAGGAGCAGGCTTGGATTTAAACTGCTACATTCTTCCTTAGAGCAAACATCACCTAAGGTTAGTGCTGCCCCTTCTGTTTCTGCCCTCCGGGCCAGCCCTTCCCTAGGCCACTTTCCTGAGAAGCCAGGCCAACTACTGGTGACAAAATGTAATTATAATATTTCTTGGCCCAACAGGTCCTCAGGGTCTGGCCCAGAGTACTTTCTCATTTGTTCTTTTAGTCTTGGTAAATTCGGAAGGCCCTTCTTTGCCTTGTTGAATATTAAAGGCTTTATTTAGGTTCTGAGACCAGGGAACTGCTTCCCTAATTCCTTTCATGATTAGCTCCCTAAGGTCTCTCAGGTGCCTTCTATGGTCTATGTTGTTATGGTCCCCCTGGGCCTCCTGGTTTGGAACTTTTACCTCTGCTGGAAGTGCCCTAGGGCCAGTCGGGTGCTCTCGCTCCCAGACTGCCATAGTTGACCTTGGAATCATTGCTCTCTCTTCTCCCAAGAATAGGATTCCTAAAATGGACATTAATTCGGTCCACATATATACTTGTGGGCCTAGAAATTGATCTAATTGGGCAGCCACACCATGTGGGTATTCCAGTCAAGGCCTTAACTCTTTCTTAAGCTCCCTCACTTCTGAACTGGTGAGTGGGGCATTTACAAAGCCTATTCCCCCTCTTCCCAAGGGCACCTTTCCCAAGGGGTACAGTCTGTTGGGAGGAGGTGGAGATGTTGGGAAGGGTAGCTGTGAATATCCTTTTTGCATTGCTCCAATTCTTTTTGTAATCTAGAAAAGGAGGTTTCTGGCAGTGCAGAAGCCGCCTGGCGGCCAGTTGGAGCCTTATCAGGACAGCCCTCCACCTGAGGGGGAGGTTGAGATTGTAAACTGCCATCTTGGATGTTTCCTCAGATTGTCTCACGGTGGCATAGGGAGCAGGGCAGGCAATTCAAGGGATCCCATTTGTCTGTCCACCCTTGTTCTCTTTTAGGCTTCTCTGCTTTACTAACAGGGATAACTCAATGTGAAAGTACCATTTTATTTGAATTATGCTGTTAACTATGATTGCCCTTTCTGTTCAAAGAAAGGACACGGTAATCTGGCTGGGAGTCCTATGCCTCCAGGACCAACCTTGGAATGCGGTCCATCCTCATTCAAGAACCGCCCATTCTCTTGCTGCCATGCCAAGGTCAGCCTTAGTTTCGCCTTGGCTGGCCTGCGCAGGTTTGTGACATCACAAGCAGGTGCCGGCCACCCGCTTCCCATCCTGGTCTGTTCTGGCCCCGTTCCAGTTCCATTTCAGTCCTGTCCCAGTTAATACCAACGCTGACAACTAGATGTTTAATGGACATGATGCTGGGCGGGATTTTGCCAATTTCTCCACCCTGCCCAGTTCGGCAAGTACTTGCCTCCCTTTCTGCTACTTGGAAACCTCGGGCTTTTTCCTTTCCCCTCCCGCTTTGCCTCAGGTGGGGAAGATAATGGTTCTTAGGCTTGGAATTAGCTAACCTTTGTTTTAAACTTCCCTGGGTTGCAACCTTTACAAATTTTACACTTTTAAATTAATCTTAGAATCTTAAAATTTTAACCCAGCACAGCAAAATCATAAATCAGGGAAGAGCAAATTAAAGTCCCTACTTTACAGACATAAAGACAAATAAACAAATTAAACAAAAAAACAGACATAAAACATCAACACACACTCTCATACAGCCGCACGCAGCACTAAAAGTTTACACCAAGAGCAATGTCTCGGTCCCTGGTTCGGGAACTTGCCTCCCCAGAACCTCAGCATTCTCCCAATGGACTATTCAGGGGAGTGTGTTCCCTAGGCCTAGAATTTCTGTTTCCCAACCTCAGCAGGTCCCCTGTGACTATGTACTCAAATCCCCCCATGTTGGAGGTTTCTCATACTTCCCGAGATCTGCTTCGTCCCTCTCTGGCCGCTTCCCTTGTAGGAGAACAGAACCGCAGATCAGAACTCCGTACTCGCTTTATGTCCAAGGCACATCCCAGTCACATATGCCCGACCTCCGAGGACACCCAATCTCTAAAGTAGTACTCAGTCCAATTCCCACCTTGGCTCATGCATGAGGTCACCTGATTGCCGCAGGTCTTGCTTGGGCCCTTCCTGCGTTGCTGGCTGACTCTCGATCCCAAGCTCGTAGTCGGCCCAGGGATAATGGCTGTCCCTCCTCACCAAGGCTGCCACAACTTGGCAGCAGGGTGCACCTCCTCAGGAGAGCGGTCCATTATCCCTGTGGTGACAGACAGTATCCCTGACTCGCCCCCAAATTGTTAGAAATAAGGTGAGCCCCCCCAAGTCACGGGTCCTGATAGAACACAAAACATACTCGGGAGCCAGGCAGTGAGGCGAATATCTTTATTTCTACGTAGAAGGGTGCACACACATGGTCTGGAAGCAGGCACACGCCAAGCAGGCGGTCTGCTTGGGATTTATAATCCCTGACGCACGTGTCCTATCCCTCACTCTTGATTGGAGCTCAGACGCACAGTCTTTCCCGATTGGCTAATTCAAAGGGAGGGGTTGGACTTTGTTGTTTCAAGATGGCAGTCCCCAGGGGAGCTGCAAGCCATGTGGCCAACATGGCGACTGCCAAGTCACGCAGTCCAAAATGGCAGCTGTCTAAACTGTTCTTTGACAGAAAAGATGACTTGTTTATTCTCACATCCCCAAAGTCAGAAGGAGTCAGACTCAGGGACACGCAGCTCCGTCCCTGCCATGGAACCACAGGCCCGTGACTCCCAGGGACAGAAACCAGCTTCAGAGGATGGGGCTGTATGGGGCCTGGTGCTGCTCAAAAATGAGCTGAGGCAGGGGCTCTCGGTGGTTTAAACTGAGAGGGAAGCTGCCACAGCATGTGAGTGGCTATGAAATCCAAGGGCCTGGTGTGGCAGGTGCGGGGGCTCTGCCAGGGGCTGCCGGGTGCAGGGACCTCAGCTCCTGTCCCCAGCACTGGATGGTGCTGCCAACTGCAACCTACCACTGCAGAAGCCTTAAAAATGCCTGGACGGTGGGGCCTGAGCAGCTGGCTACCAGACACTCTCCCCGGGGCACCTGGCTTTTGAAACTCACCGGCCCCTGGAGCCTCAGGGGCATAGGGCAGCTTTTTCCTTTGGCATAAAGTGGCAGCTTGTCTGTTCCAGAGTGTGAGCACAGGCGGTCACCTCGCTGTAAGCCAGGCACTCTGCCACAGGGGGGAGGGAGGGGCACCAAGTGCCTCTGGGCCCCTCCCTTCCCCTCCTGTGACCCCGACAATGGCCAGTGCCTTCTGAGAGAGGCAGCCCTGACACCATGCCCAGCACTTGGGACTGACACTATGGGCCCCTCCCTGTATGGCACCCTGGGTCTTAACCTCTCTCGCTGCAGTCAATAGGGGTATGGGTAGGGTTACATGGGCATAGCCTGGCACGACCCCCGGCAGGCAAGTCAGAGGGCACCCAGTGGTCATTGTTGGGACTTCACTGCTGGGACTACAACCAGCAATCCCTGGATATTTGCACAAACTTCGTCTCTAGGTTTTGTGGCTCAGAAGCATACTCCACAGTGAAGGACTGGCCACGCAATTTGCAGGGCCTGGTGCAAAATAAGAATGTGGGCCCCTTGTCCACAAACTGCTAAAATTTCAAGGCAGTGACTGCTGGTCATGAAACTGAACTTGCGGCCCTTCTGAGCTAGGCCACAACAGCACAGGCAACACGCCCAAAGCCAGCCTGAGCAGTGATGCTCGGCAGGTAGAAGGGACTCTGGTGTCTATGGCCACCCAACACCCACATGCACACACACACGCCTTTCCCTGCATGTAGCTACCCTACCACGTGGACCACACACACTGATGGGAGTGACTTGCAGCCCTCATTGTGCTGTGACAGGTCAAAGGGTTGGGTCACCCGCTTGTCACCAGCGCAGACCCTGAGCCCCGGCCTGTGTAAGGACCACCAACAGGGCAGAACCGATGTTCTCCCCCGGAGCCGCCGTCCACTGCCCTGTCCCCGTCCTGCAAACACATCCAGGCTCCCGTGTGTCCCTGGCTCTTGCATCAGTCCTCTGTTGGCATGGGAACGGCCTGAGGGGGACTAGGAGAGAGGCATGGCGTGCACACATGTGTTTGTGTGTGCGTGCACGCTGGTAAGGATGTGATATGTGTAGACGTGGGTGTCCAGCCTTGCTGGGCCTCCTTGGAGGCACCACCAAGAACGTGGGAGGACCCCACCCACAGGAATCACGAGTCTGAGAGCAGCTGGTGAAGACTCTCCCGACCTCTCTGGGCTTCTGACGGGTTCTGACATCCCCTTCTCTCCCGCTTTGCAGTATGCAGGGGAAGTCCCCGAAAACCGGGTGGAGACCGTGGTCGCAAACCTCACGGTGATGGACCGAGATCAGCCCAGATCACCAAACTGGAATGCCATCTACCGCATTATCAGCGGGGACCCCTCGGGGCACTTCACCATCCGCACGGACCCCGTCACCAACGAGGGCATGGTCACCGTGGTGAAGGTGGGTGTTCTCACCTTGCTTCCTGCCAGGCACCCCTGGCACGTGCCCCAGGACAAGTTCAACAGAAATGATATTCACCCCCAACATCCAAGAACAAAGGATTGCACCCAACCCACTGGTGGCAGAAGCAGCCTGGTCACGAGGACCTGGTCATGTGACCTCCAGGGACTTGGCAGGCTGATCCCCCCACCCCCCAAAGTTACTCTCCCAGCCCCTCCCTGAAGGCTCATTCTTTAATCTGTTGATGGGTGAACTCCACCAGACACTGAAGGTGACTACCCTTGCATTCCTGAGACGCAGCCACATGGTCACGGAAGAGGGTTCTGTAATCCATGGCAGGACTTGTTTTGCTGCCACCTGAACATTTTCCCTGTATTTTTTGGAGCAGTTTAGGCCAATACTTTTCCTTTCCCATACTGTCTCTATCTAGGCTTTGGTACCAAAATTATAGTCTGCAGAAGTGTGCTGGGGGTGGGGAGGGTTTGGTTACACAGGACAGCAGGAGGGGACCTGGGGGTGAACTCCTGTATCTTGGGTATATGACTCTATTGGTCAAAATTCACAAGTGAATCTTGGTGTATGCAAATTTTTTAAATGTTTTTATTGATTTTAGAGATAGAGGAAGGGAGAGGGAGAGAGAGAAGCATCGATGTGAGACAGAAATATCGATCAGCTGCCTACTACATGCCCCCTACCAGGGACCGAGCCCACAACCCAGGCATGTGCCCTGACCTGGAATCGAACCGGTGACGTTTTGGTGCATGGGACGATGCCCAACCAGCTGGGTTACACTGGCCAGAGCTGTGTATGCAAATTTAAAAATAAGTTTAGAACACTGAGCTGAGAGTCCACACAGCCCACTGTCTGCACAGTGTCATGGTCACTGTATCCCAGGCAGAATTCAGCAGTGGGCACCACACTTTTCCCATTTTTCTTTCATTTTTGGCTTTATTTCCTACAGGGCTTGCCTCTGAGATTTCCACTTAAAGTGTGTGTAAGGCGGGATGTTTCATCTTAGCATTTTCAAATTGGGTTTGCGTTCTTCGATAGGGACCCATCCTTTCAGACACTTGCCTTCTGCGGGGTGGCCAGGAGGGGCTGGTGTGGCAGGGACATGAGAAGTGCGGGGGCAGCGAGGGACCCAGCCCACAGGGAAGTCGGTGCCGTGGGGACGTTTGTTCTTGGGTCTCATGCTGGGTCTTCATTCTCCGCCCCCTTCCCCCGGCCGGCCGCCCTCTCTGTGCCTGTTTCCTCGTGGATACGTGAGGCTGTGCGGGGAGTGGGTGGGGGGCAGGTTTCTCACCAACATTAAAACAGACCCTGGATAGAAAGGCTGTGGCCAGCGCCTGCCACGTAGCAAGAGCTCAGCTACAGTCAAAGTAGCTGCAGGCATCGTCATCACGTCCTCGGGGACTGGCTGCTCCCCAGTCGTTCTCAGTGCTGTGCACACGCCCTGCGGCCCTGACCCGCCACCACCCGCCCTGCAGGGTTTGTCTCCACAGAGGCATGGGGTAGGGATGTCGAGTGACCTCAGGCAGGTGCGTGCTGCAGGTCCCAGCCCAGCAAGGCAGGCAGAGCGCCTCTCCTGGGAAATACCCAGCGGCTAGTTCTGGCCCCCGTGTCCTCTGGATGGGACTCCGCCCTTCTCTGAGAGTCCTGTGTGTCAGGGCTGATGCAGCGGGAGGGGCGAGGAGACAGGGGTGCCTGGGCTCTGGCCTGGTCCTCAGCCTTCGGCCTCAGCTCCTGGCCGCACCTCCCTCCCACCCTGCGGTCCAACTGGCTCACTGTCAGAGGAAGTCCACAGTCATCTCAGCGGGTCTTCTGGGACCCGCCCAGTCCCACCTGCCCCCCAGCTCTGTCCTCCGGCCGAAATAGACATGGGGGCTCCTTTAGCCTCACCACCTCTCAGGTGTGCCCAACGAGGGGCACATAGCTCGTCGGCTCTCAGACCCCTTGAAACAGGCATCTGTCACCATCCGCACACCCTCGGGAGCCCCTGTCTATGCTCTCCTCCCTCAGCACCCACTCCTGCAGCCATGAAGTCACAACTTCCTCCAAGGAGAAAACCCCAGCACAGGTTATCAAGTTCTCCCAGCTCTTCACCTGGGCATTGGGGTTTCAATTAAAGCACAGCAACCACACTCTGCTTCCCTTGGTGACAGGGTCTCAGAGGCAGTGAGTGAGCCATGGGTCCGGTGAGAGGGTGTCTGAGGCAGTGAGGGAGCTGTGGGCCTGGTGACAGAGTGTCTGAGACAGTGAGGGAGCTGTGGGCCTGCTGACAGGGTATTTGAGGCAGTGAGTGAGCTGTGGGCCTGGTGACAGGGTGTCTGAGGCAATGAGTGAGGTATAGGCCTGGTGACAGGGTGTCTGAGGCAGTGAGTGAGCTGTGGCCATAGTGACAGTGTGTCCGAGGCAGTGAGTGAGCTGTGGGCCTGGTGACAGGATGTCTGAGGCCGTGAGTGAGCTGTGGGCCTGGTTACAGGGATTCCGTGGGGCGGATGACAGAGTGTCCAAGGCCGTGAGTGAGCTGTGGGCCTGGTGACAGGGTGTCTGAGGCAGTGCGTGAGATGTGGGCCTGGTGATAGGGTGGCCAAGGCAGTGAGTGAGCTGTGTGCCTGGAGACAGGGTGTCCAACGCAGCGAGTGAGCTGTGGGCCTGGTGACAGGGTGTCTTAGGCAGTGAGTAAGCTGTGGGACTGGTGACAGGGTGTCTGAGGCAGTGAGTGAGCTGTGGGCCTGGTGACAGGGTGTCTGAGGCAGTGAGTGAGCTGTGGGTGTGAGTGCAGTGAGTGGCTGTGGGCCTGGTGACAGGGTGTCTGAGAGTGAGTGAGTGAGCTGTGGGCCTGGTGACAGGGTGTCTGAGGCAGTGAGTGAGCTGTGGGCCTGGTGACAGGGTGTCTGAGGCAGTGAGTGAGCTGTGGGCCTTGGTGACAGGGTGTCTGAGGCAGTGAGTGAGCTCTGGGCCTGACAGGTGACAGGGTGTCTGTGACAATGGGCAGTGACAGGGTGAGTGAGCTGTGGGCCTGGTGACAGTGTGTCTGAGGCAGTGAGTGAGCTGTGGGCCTGGTGACCTGGTGACAGGTGTCTCTGAAGTGTGTGGGCCTGGGACAGGGTGAGTGAGCAGTGAGTGAGCTGGGGGAGGTCTGGTACCTGTGTGCCTGTGTGCCTGGTGACAGGGTGTCTGAGGCAGTGAGTGAGCTGTGGGCCTGGTGGGCCTGGTGACAGGGTGTCTGAGGCAGTGTGAGTGAGCTGTGGGCCTGGTGACAGGGTGTCTGAGGCAGTGAGTGAGTGAGCTGTGGCCTGGTGACAGGGTGTCTGAGGCAGTGAGTGAGCTGTGGGCCTGGTGACAGGGTGTCTGAGGCAGTGAGTGAGCTGTGGCCCTGGTGACAGGGTGTCTGAGGCAGTGATGTGAGCTGTGGGGCCTGGTGACAGGGTGTCTGAGGCAGTGAGTGAAATGTGGGCCTGGTGACAGGGTGTCTGAGTGCAGTGAGTGAGCTGTGTGGCCTGGTGACAGGGTGTCTGAGGCAGTGAGTGAGCTGTGGGCTGTGACAGGTGGTGTCTGAGGCAGTGAGTGAGCTGTGGGCTGGTGACAGGGTGTCTGTGCAGTGTGAGTGAGTGAGCTGTGGGCCTGGTGACAGGGTGTCTGAGGCTGTGGTGAGTGAGTGAGCTGTGGGCCTGGTGACAGGGTGTCTGAGGCAGTGAGTGAGCTGTGGGGCCTGGTGACAGGTGACAGGGTGTCTGAAGCAGTGAGTGAGCTGTGGGCCTGGTGACAGGGTCTGAGACAGGGTGAGTGAGCAGTGGGCCTGGTGACAGGGTGTCTGAGCAGTGCAGTGAGTGAGTGGCCTGGTGAGCAGTGAGTGAGCTGTGTGGCCTGGTGACAGGGTGTCTGAGGCAGTGAGTGAGCTGTGGGCCTGGTGACAGGGTGTCTGAGGCAGTGAGTGTCTGTGGGCCTGGTGGTTTGTCTGACATGGCAGTGGTGAGCTGAGGCAGTGAGTGTGTCTGAGGCAGTGAGGAGCCTGGTGACAGGGTGTCTGAGGCAGTGAGTGAGCTGACAGGGGCCTGGTGACAGGGTGTCTGAGGCAGTGAGTGAGCTGTGGGCTGTGGTGACAGGGTGTCTGGGCCTGGGACAGTGAGGCAGTGAGCTGCTGGTGAGTGAGTGTAGGCCTGGTGACAGGGCCTGGGACAGGTGTCTGAGGGTGTGAGCGTGAGCTGTGGCCTGGTGACAGGGTGGTGACAGCCTGGTGACAGGGTGTCTGAGGAGGCAGTGAGTGAGCTGTGTGGGCCTGGTGACAGGGTGTCTGAGGCAGTGAGTGAGCTGTGGGCCTGGTGACAGGGTGTCTGAGGCAGTGAGTGAGCTGTAGGCCTGGTGACAGGGTGTCTGAGGCAGTGAGTGAGCTGTGGGCCTGGTGACAGGGTGTCTGGGCCTGGTGGTCCTGAGTGAGTGAGCTGTGGGCCTGGTGACAGGGTGTCTGAGGCAGTGAGTGAGCTGTGGACCTGGTGACAGGGTGTCTGAGGCAGTGAGTGAGCTGTGGGCCTGGTGACAGGGTGTCTGAGGCAGTGAGTGAGCTGTGGGCCTGGTGACAGGGTGACAGGGTGTGGGCCAGTGAGTGAGGTGTCCCTGGTGACAGTGTGTCTGAGCTGCTGTGGGCCTGGTGACTGGTGGCAGTGAGTGAGTGTGGGCCTGGTGAGCTGAGGCAGTGAGTGAGCTGTGGGCCTGGTGACAGGGTGTCTGAGGCAGTGAGTGAGCTGTGGGCCTGGTGACAGGGTGTCTGAGGGTGAGTGAGCTGTGGGCCTGGTGGGGTGTCTGAGGCAGTGAGTGAGCTGCTGTGGGGGCCTGGTGACAGGGTGTCTGAGGCAGTGAGTGAGCTGTGGGGCTGGGCCTGGTGACAGGGTGTCTGAGGCAGTGAGTGAGCTGTGGCCTGGTGACAGGGTGTCTGAGGCAGTGAGTGAGCTGTGAGTGAGCTGTGTGGGCCTGGTGACAGGGACTGGTCAGTGAGGGTGGGTCTGAGGCAGTGAGTGAGCTGTGGGCCTGGTGACAGGGTGTCTGAGGCAGTGAGTGAGCTGTGTGTGGGCCTGGTGACAGGGGTGTGAGCCTGGTGAGGCAGTGAGTGAGGCTGTGGGCCTGGTGACAGGGTGTCTGAGGCAGTGAGTGAGCTGTGGGCCTGGTGACAGGGTGTCTCTGAGGCAGTGAGTGAGCTGTGGGCCTGGTGACAGGGTGTCTGAGTGGCTGTGAGTGAGTGAGCTGTGGGCCTGGTGACAGGGTGTCTGAGGCAGTGAGTGAGCTGTGGCTGTGGGCCTGGTGACAGGGTGTCTGAGGCAGTGAGTGAGCTGTGGGCCTGGTGACAGGGTGTCTGAGGCAGTGAGTGAGTTGTGGGTGAGCTGTGTGAGCCTGGTGACAGGGTGTCTGAGGCAGTGAGTGAGCTGTGTGGCCTGGTGACAGGGTGTCTGAGGCAGTGAGTGAGCTGTGGGCCTGGTGACAGGGTCTCTGAGGCAGTGAGTGAGCTGTGGGCCTGGTGACAGGGTGTCTCCTGAGGCAGTGAGTGAGCTGTGGGCTGGTGACAGGGGTGTCTGAGGCAGTGAGTGAGCTGTGGCCTGGTGACAGGGTGTCTGAGGCAGTGAGTGAGAGCTGTGGGCCTGGTGACAGGGGTGTCTGAGGCAGTGAGTGAGCTGTGGGCCTGGTGACAGGGTGTCTGAGGCAGTGAGTGAGCAGTGAGTGAGCTGTGTGGGCCTGGTGACAGGGTGTCTGAGGCAGTGAGTGAGCTGTGGCCTGGTGACAGGGTGTCTGAGGCAGTGAGTGAGCTGTGGGCCTGGTGACAGTGAGGGTGGGCCTGAGTGACAGGGTGTGTGAGTGAGCTGTGGGCCTGGTGACAGGGTGTCTGAGGCAGTGAGTGAGCTGTGGGCCTGGTGACAGGGTGTCTGAGGCAGTGAGTGAGAGTGTGGGCCTGGTGACAGGGTGTCTGAGGCAGTGAGTGAGCTGTGGCCTGGTGAGCTGTGGGCCTGGTGACAGGGTGTCTGGCAGTGAGTTTCTGTGGTGACAGGGTGTCTGAGGCAGTGAGTGAGCTGTGGGGCTGGTGACAGGGAGTCTGAGGCAGTGAGTGAGCTGTGGGCCTGGTGACAGGGTGTCTGAGGCAGTGAGTGAGTGCCTGGTGTGAGTGAGCAGTGGGCCTGGTGACAGGGTGAGTCTGTGGGCCTGTGAGTGTCTGAGGCAGTGGGCCTGGTGACAGGGTGTCTGAGTGTCTGAGGCAGTGAGTGAGCTGTGGCCTGGTGACAGGGTGTCTGTGGGCCTGAGCTGTGACAGGGTGTCTGAGGCAGTGAGTGAGCTGTGGGCCTGGTGACAGGGTGTCTGAGGCAGTGAGTGAGCTGTGGGCCTGGTGACAGGGTGTCTGAGGCAGTGAGTGAGTTGTGGGCCTGGTGACAGAGTGTCTGAGGCAGTGAGTGAGTGAGTGAGCTGTGGGCCTGGTGACAGGGGTCTGAGGCAGTGAGTGAGCTGTGCTGTGGGCCTGGTGAGCTGACAGGGTGTCTGAGGCAGTGAGTGAGCTGTGGGCCTGGTGACAGGGTGTCTGAGGCAGTGAGTGAGCTGTGTGAGCTGTGGGGGACTGGTGACAGGGTGTCTGAGGCAGTGAGTGAGCTGTGGGCCTGGTGACAGGGTGTCTGAGGCAGTGAGTGAGTGAGTTGTGGTCTGGTGACAGGGTGTCTGACAGGCAGTGAGTGCCTGAGGCAGTGGGCTGTGGGCCTGGTGACAGGGTGTCTGAGGCAGTGAGTGAGCTGTGGGCCTGGTGACAGGGTGTCTGAGGCAGTGAGTGAGCTGTGGGCCTGGTGACAGGGTGGTCTGAGGTGAGTGAGTGAGCTGAGGGGCCTGGTGACAGGGTGTCTGAGGCAGGTGTCTGAGGCAGTGAGTGAGCTGTGGGCCTGGTGACAGGGTGTCTGAGGCAGTGAGTGAGCTGTGGGCCTGGTGACAGGGTGTCTGAGGCAGTGAGTGAGCTGTGGGCCTGGTGACAGTGTGTCTGAGGCAGTGAGTGAGCTGTGGGCCTGGTGACAGGGTGTCTGAGGCAGTGAGTGAGCTGTGGGCCTGGTGACAGGGGTGACAGTCTGAGGCAGTGAGTGGTGAGTGAGCTGTGTGGTGACCTGGTGACAGTGAGTGGGCCTGAGTGAGTGAGCAGTGACTGTGGAGGCCAGTGAGTGACAGGGTGACAGGGTGTCTGAGGCAGTGAGTGAGCTGTGGGCCTGGTGACAGGGTGTCTGAGGCAGTGAGTGAGCTGTGGGCCCTGTGTGACAGGGTGTCTGAGGCAGTGAGTGAGTGAGCTGTGGGCCTGGTGACAGGGTGTCTGAGGCAGTGAGTGAGCTGTGGGCCTGGTGACAGGGTGTCTGAGGCAGTGAGTGAGTGAGCTGTGGCTGGTGAGTGTGTGGGTGTGACAGGCCTGAGGCAGTGAGTGAGCTGTGAGTGACAGGTGTCTGAGGCAGTGAGTGAGCTGTGGGCCTGGTTGACAGCCTGGTGACAGGGTGTCTGAGGCAGTGAGTGAGCTGTGGGCCTGGTGACAGGGTGTCTGAGGCAGTGAGTGAGCTGTGGGCCTGGTGACAGGGTGTCTGAGGCAGTGAGTGAGGCCTTGTGTGGGTGTCTGGTGACTGTGGGTGTGTCTGGCAGTGAGTGAGTGCCTGCTGTGAGCCTGAGGCAGTGCTGTGTGTGGGCCTGGTGACAGTGAGTGAGTGAGCTGTGGGCCTGGTGACAGGGTGTCTGAGGCAGTGAGTGAGCTGTAGGCCTGGTGACAGGGTGTCTGAGGCAGTGAGTGAGCTGTGTGTGGCAGTGTGACATGGTGTGAGGCTGAGGCAGGGTGTCTGAGGCAGTGAGTGAGTGAGGTGTGGCCTGGTGACAGGGTGTCTGAGGCAGTGAGTGCTGTGGGCTGTGTGACAGTGGTGACTGACAGGGTGTCTGAGGCAGTGAGTGAGCTGTGGGCCTGGTGACAGGGGTGTCTGAGGCAGTGAGTGAGCTGTGGGCCTGGTGAGGGTGTCTGAGGCAGTGAGTCTGTGGGCCTGGTGAGGCAGTGTGTGAGTGACAGGGTGTCTGAGGCAGTGAGTGAGCTGTGTGGGCCTGGTGACAGGGTGTCTGAGGCAGTGAGTGAGCTGTGGGCCTGGTGACAGGTGTGTCTGAGGCAGTGAGTGAGCTGTGGGCCTGGTGACAGGGTGTCTGAGGCAGTGAGTGAGCTGTGGGCCTGGTGACAGTGGTGTCTGAGGCAGTGAGTGAGTGAGTGGTGGGCCTGGTGACAGGTGTGGTGTCTGAGGCTGAGGCAGTGAGTGAGCTGTGGGCCTGGTGACAGGGTGTCTGAGGCAGTGAGTGAGCTGTGTGGTCCTGCTGTGACAGGGTAGTGACTGAGGCAGTGAGTGAGCTGTGGGCCTGGTGACAGGCCTCTGAGGCAGTGAGTGAGCTGTGGCCTGGTGACAGGGTGTCTGAGGCAGTGAGTGAGCTGTGGGTCTGGTGACAGGGTGTCTGAGGCAGTGAGTGAGCTGTGGGCCTGGTGACAGGGTGTCTGAGTCTGAGGCAGTGAGTGAGCTGTGGGCCTGGTGACAGGGTGTCTGAGGCAGTGAGTGAGCTGTGGAGCTGGGGTGACTGGTGAGGGTGTCTGAGGCAGTGGTGAGTCTGGGCCTGGTGACACAGTGAGTGAGCAGTGTGAGCTGTGAGCTGTAGGGTGACAGGGTGTCTGAGGCAGTGAGTGAGCTGTGGGCCTGGTGACAGGGTGTCTGAGGCAGTGAGTGCTGTGTGAGTGAGCTGTGGGCCTGGTGACAGGGTGTCTGAGGCAGTGAGTGAGCTGTGGGCCTGGTGACAGGGTGTCTGAGGCAGTGAGTGAGCTGTGGGCCTGGTGACAGGGTGTCTGAGGCAGTGAGTGAGCTGTGGGCCTGGTGACAGGGTGTCTGAGGCAGTGAGTGAGCTGTGGGCTTGGTGACAGGGTGTCTGAGGCAGTGAGTGAGCTGTGGGCCTGGTGACAGGGTTTCCGTGGGCCTGGTGACAAGGTGTCTGAGGCAGTGAGTGAGCTGTGGGCCTGGTGACAGGGTGTCTGAGGCAGTGAGTGAGCTGTGGGCCTGGTGACAGTGTGTCTGAGGCAGTGAGTGAGTTGTGGGCCTGGTGACAGGGTGTCTGAGGCAGTGAGTGAGCTGTGGGCCTGGTGACAGGGTGTCTGAGGCAGTGAGTGAGCTGTGGGCCTGGTGACAGGTGTCGGTGAAGGGCCTGGTGAGGTGCGTGAGTGACAGTAGTGTTGGAGCTGTTGGACTGTTGACAGGGTGTCTGAGGCAGTGAGTGAGCTGTGGGCCTGGTGAGAGGGTGTCTGAGGCAGTGAGTGAGCTGTGGGCCTGGTGACAGGGTGTCTGAGGCAATGAGTGAGCTATAGGCCTGGTGAAAGGGTTTCCGTGGGCCTGATGACAAGGTGTCCAAGGCAGTGAGTGAACTGTGGGCCTGGTGACAGGGAGTCTGAGGCAGTGAGTGAGTGAGCTGTGGGCCTGGTGACAGGGTATCTGAGGCAGTGAGTGAGCAATGTGGGCCTGGTGACAGGGTGTCTGAGGCAGTGAGTGAGCTGTGGGCCTGGTGACAGGGTGTCCAAGGCAGTGTGTGAGCTGTGGGCCTGGTGACAGGGTGTGTGAGGCAGTGAGTGAGCTGTGGGCCTGGTGACAGGGTGTCTGAGGCAGTGAGTGAGCTGTGGGCCTGGTGACAGGGTGTCAGAGGCAGTGAGTGAGCTGAGTGGGCCTGGTGAGGTGTCCTGTGGGCCTGAGTGACAGGGTGAGGCAGTGAGTGAGCTGTGGGCCTGGTGACACAGGTGTCTGAGGCAGTGAGTGAGCTGTGGGCCTGGTGACAGGGTGTCTGAGGCAGTGAGTGAGTGAGCTGTGGGCCTGGTGACAGGGTGTTCTGAGGAGTGAGTGAGTTCTGTGTGGCCTGGGTGACAGGGTGTCTGAGGCAGTGAGTGAGCTGTGGGCCTGGTGACAGGGTGTCTGAGGCAGTGAGTGAGTGAGCTGTGGGCCTGGTGACAGGAGGTCTGTGGCAGTGAGTGAGTGAGCTGTGGGCCTGGTGACAGGGCTGAGGCAGTGAGTGAGCTGTGGGTGAGACAGGGGCCTGGTGACAGGGTGTCTGAGGCAGTGAGTGAGGCAGGCAGTGAGCTGTGGGCCTGGTGACAGGGTCTCTGAGGCAGTGAGTGAGATGTGGGGCCTGGTGACAGTGAGTCTCTGTGGGCCTGGTGACACAGGGTGTCTGAGGCAGTGAGTGAGCTGTGGGCCTGGTGACAGGGTGTCTGAGGCCGTGAGTGAGCTGTGGGCCTGGCCTGACAGGGTGTCTGAGGCAGTGAGTGAGCTGTGGGCCTGGTGACAGGGTGTGAGCAGTGAGTGGAGGCAGTGAGTGAGCTGTGGGCCTGGTGACAGGGTGAGGCAGTGGTGAGCTGTGGGCCTGGTGACAGGGTGTCCGAGGCAGTGAGTGAGCTGTGGGCCTGGTGACAGGGTGTCTGAGGCAGTGAGTGAGCTGTGGCCTGGTGACAGGGTGTCTGAGGCAGTGAGTGAGAGTTGGGCTGGTGACAGGGTGTCTGGTGACAGGGTGTCTGAGGCAGTGAGTGAGCTGTGGGCCTGGTGACAGGGTGTCTGAGGTGAGAGTGAGCTGTGAGCAGTGAGTGTGGGCCTGGTGACAGTGTGTCTGGGAGGCAGTGAGTGAGCTGTGGGCCTGGTGACAGGGTGTCTGAGGCAGTGAGTGAGCTGTGGGCCTGGTGACAGGGTGTCTGAGGCAGTGAGTGAGCTGTGGCCTGGTGACAGGGTGTCCGTGGGCCTGGTGACAGGGTGTCCGAGGCAGTGAGTGAGCTGTGGGCCTGGTGACAGGGTGTCTGAGGCAGTGAGTGAGCTGTGGGCCTGGTGACAGGGTGTCTGAGGCAGTGAGTGAGCTGTGGGCCTGGTGACAGGGTGTCTGAGGCAGTGAGTGAGCTGTGGGCCTGGTGACAGGGTGTCTGAGGGCAGTGAGTGAGCTGTGGGCCTGGTGACAGGGTGTCTGAGGCAGTGAGTGAGCTGTGGGCCTGGTGACAGGGTGTCTGAGGCAGTGAGTGAGCTGTGGGCCTGGTGACAGGGTCTCTGAGGCAGTGAGTGAGCTGTGGGCCTGGTGACAGGGTGTCTGAGGCAGTGAGTGAGCTGTGGGCTGGTAACAGTGTGTCCGTGGGCCTGGTGACAGGGTGTCCGAGGCAGTGAGTGAGCTGTGGGCCTGGTAACAGGGTGTCTGAGGCAGTGAGTGAGCTGTGGGCCTGGTGACAGTGTGTCTGAGGCAGTGAGTGAGCTGTGGGCCTGGTGACAAGGTGTCTGAGGCAGTGAGTGAGCTGTGGGCCTGGTGACAGGGTGTCTGAGGCAGTGAGTGAGCTGTGGGTCTGGTGACAGGGTGTCTGAGGCAGTGAGTGAGCTGTGGGCCTGGTGACAGGGTGTCTCTGAGGCAGTGAGTGAGCTGTGGGCAGTGAGTGACTGGGTGTGTGGGCCTGGTGAGCAGTGAGTGTGTCTGAGGCAGTGAGTGAGCTGTGGGCCTGGTGACAGGGTGTCTGAGGCAGTGAGTGAGCTGTGGGCCTGGTGACAGGGGTGTCTGAGGCAGTGAGTGAGCTGTGGGCCTGGTGACAGGGTGTCTGAGGCAGTGAGTGAGCTGTGGGCCTGGTGTGACAGGGTGTCTGAGGCCGTGAGTGAGCTGTGGGCCTGGTGACAGTGGTGTCTGTGGCAGTGTGTGAGCTGTGGGACTTGTGACAGGGTGTCTGAGGCAGTGAGTGAGTGAGCTGTGGGCCTGGTGACAGGGTGTCTGAGGCAGTGAGTGAGCTGTGGGCCTGGTGACAGGGTGTCTGAGGCAGTGAGTGAGCTGTAGGCCTGCTGACAGGGTGTCTGAGGCAGTGAGTGAGCTGTGGGCCTGGTGACAGGGTGTCTGAGGCAGTGAGTGAGCTGTGGGCCTGGTGACAGGGTGTCTGAGGCAGTGAGTGAGCTGTGGGCCTGGTGACAGGGTGTCTGAGGCAGTGAGTGAGCTGTGGGCCTGGTAACAGGTTTTCCGTGGGCCTGCTGACAGTTTGTCCGAGGCATTGAGTGAGCTGTGGGCCTGGTGACAGGGTGTCTGAGGCAGTGAGTGAGCTGTGGCCCTGGTGACAGGGTGTCTCTGAGGCGGTGAGTGAGCTTTGGGCCTGGTGACAGTGTGTCTGAGGCTGTGAGTGAGCTTTGGGCCTGGTGACAAAGTGTCTGAGGCAGTGAGTGAGCTGTGGGCCTGGTGACAGGGTTTCTGTGGGCCTGGTGACAAGGTGTCTGAGGCAGTGAGTGAAATGTGGGCCTGTTGACAGGGTGGCTAAAGCAGTGAGTGAGCTGTGGGCCTGTTGACAGGGTGTCTGAGAAAGTGAGTGAGTTGTGGGCCTGGTGACAGGGTGTCTGAGGCAGTGCAGTGAGTGAGCTGTGAGTGACATAGTGAGCTGGTGACAGTGACAGGGTGTCTGAGGCAGTGTGGGCCTGGTGACAAGGGTCTCTGAGGCAGTGAGTGAGCTGTGGGCCTGGTGACAGGGTGTCTGAGGCAGTGAGTGAGCTGTAGGTCTGGTGACAGGGTGTCTGAGGCAGTGAGTGAGCTGTGGGCCTGGTGACAGGGTGTCTGAGGCAGTGAGTGAGCTGTGGGACTGTTGACAGGTGTGTCTGAGGCAGTGTGAGTGAGCTGTGTGCCTGGTGACAGGGTGAGGCGTGAGGCCTGTGTGACAGGGTGTCTGAGGCAGTGAGTGAGCTGTGGGCTAGGTGACAGGGTGTCTGAGGCAGTGAGTGAGCTGTGGGCGTCATGACAGGGTCTTTGAGGCAGTGACTGATCTGTGGGCTTGGTGACAGTGTGTCTGAGGGAGTGAGTGAGCTGTGGGCCTGGTGACAGGGTGTCTGAGGCAGTGAGTGAGCTGTGGGCCTGGTGACAGGGTGTCTGAGGCAGTGTGTCTGAGGCAGTGAGTGAGCTGTGGGCCTGGTGACAGGGTGTCTGAGGCAGTGAGTGAGCTGTGGGTCTGGTGACAGGGTGTCTGAGGCAGTTGAGTGAGCTGTGGGTCTGGTGACAGGGTGTCTGAGGCAGTGAGTGAGCTGTGGGCCTGGTGACAGGGTGTCTGAGCCAGTGAGTGAGCTGTTGTCCTGTTGACAGGGTGTTTGAGGCAGTGAGTGATCTTTGGGTCTAGTGACAGGGTGTCTGAGGCAGTGAGTGAGCTTTGGGTCTGGTGACAGGGTGTCTGAGGAAGTGAGTGAGCTGTGGGCCTGGTGACAGGGTGTCGGTGGGCCTGGTGACAGGGTGTTCGAGGCAGTGACTGAGCTGTGGGCCTGGTGACAGGGTTTCCGGGGGCCTGGTGACAGTGTGTCTGAGCCAGTGAGTGAGCTGTTGTCCTGTTGACAGGTTGTCTGAGGCAGTAAGTGAGCTGTGGGCCTGGTGACAGGGTGTCTGAGGCAGTGAGTGAGGTGTCTGCCTGGTGACAGGTTTTCTGAGGCAGTGAGTGAGCTGTGGCCCAGGAGCCTGAGGAGGTTCGGGTGGTTAGAACACTGGTCAGGGCTCAGTGTGGGGTTCGGCTCTCTCTGCACCCTCCTTCCCACCAGCCCCTGGCATTTCTGGAGTCCTGGCTCCCAGTGCAGTTACTGGCCTGCTGCCCTGTGTGCCCTGGGGTGCGATGCTGGAGTTGAGCCCTGCCCATACACCCTGCCCTTCAGCTTTGAGCCAAGGGCCCCCCACAGCGAGAAAGGGGAGCCCAGCTGAGATGGGAGCAGGTCCTGCCTCTGGAAGTGAAGCCGTTGGAGCACATTCCTGCTGACCCGCCATTGCAGATACGCTTTATCCACCTCCTATGGACTTTCATGGCCATAATAGGGGTTCTGGAAGGCGTCCTGTCTCAGGCTGGGGACACCATTTGTAATGCGCGACAGGCAGCATTTTTCCAGGTCCTCCAGGGACGCAGACCCATAACCGAGAGAAAGACCACTCACTTAGTGACGTATTCATGGACAAAGACATAGTGACTTTATGTGGCAGTAAATTTAAACACAGGAACCCAACTCTCAAAGGCACCTGGGGGAGGCGCTGGCGCGTCGGCAGCTATTCGGTTCTGGGTGCAGGTGGGCACCGTGTGCTCGGAGGCAGCTGAAAGCCAGGAGCAGAGGGTTGGCACCTGGGGGTGGCGGTCATGGTCTCTGGACAGAATTCCCTGGTGAGATATTTCAGGTGAGATGTGACAGGGGATGGATTCTGCATTGGGTGTCTCGACACAGTGGCAGGAAGCTTAGGCCACTGAGGGCCTACCCGGTGACACCTGTGGGTGCGAGGCCCTCCCTCATCACAGAGCTGAGCAGCACCCAGCATGGTGCTGGCAATGGGCAAGAACGAGCTAAAGGCGCGTCGGATCGCCCCCTACGTCCCCAGCACCTGGGGGGTACTGCTGACCCAAATGGCACCATGCTGAGCGCTATGAGGAGTGGGACCTCAGCCGTGAGGACACATGTGCGTGGAGGGAAGCGGCAGGGACCACCCCTTCCTTTGGTGGACAGGAGACCATGCCTGGAGAGGAGGGGGGCTCCCCAACGTCACCGGGGGCTGTGGAGGGTCAGTGGGGCATCAGCACCAGAGCCCCGACCTCCCCACTGCCTCCGGCTTCTCCTGCACGGCCGCTCCTGCTTCCATGACCCACGTCTGTTCTTTTCCAGGCCCGTCGGCTTACATACTTAATCCCTCCCCCTTTGTACTTAATTCCTTAGTTAGACTGTAGACCCGGTCTAGTCAGTGTGAGGGAGGAGGATCCTGGCACCCCCATAAGAGGTACCTGGAAATCACCACACACACACACACACACGCACGCACGCACGCACGCACACGCACACACACGCACGCACACACACGCGCACACACGGGTTTTAAACAACAGAAATGGTTTCTCTCGCGCTTCTGGGACCAGAAGTCTGGAATCCAGGGGTGGGCGGGGCTCCCTCGGAGGGAGGCTCGGCAGCTCCTGCCGCCTCTCCCAAGCTGGTGACTGTCGGCATCTGTCCCTAGGCTCCTGCTGCATCACCGGTCCCCGCCTCTGCCTGTGCCTGGCCTCTGTCTTCACCTGGCCTCTGCCTGTGCCTGGCCTCTGCCTGTGCCTGGCCTCTGCCTGTGCCTGGCCTCTGCCTGTGCCTGGCCTCTGTCTTCACCTGGCCTCTGCCTGTGCCTGGCCTCTGCCTGTGCCTGGCCTCTGTCTTCACCTGGCCTCTGCCTGTGCCTGGCCTCTGCCTGTGCCTGGCCTGTCTTCACCTGGCCTCTGCCTGTGCCTGGCCTCTGCCTGTGCTTGTCCATGGTCTGTCTCCCTGCCTCCCTCTCACACGGGCGCCTGTGCTTAGATTGGGCCCAGCCTCAATCCAGGGTGACTTCATCTCAAGAGCTATAACTTCATCACATCTGCAAAGACCCTATTTGCAAATAAGGTCCCATTCACAGGTTCCAGGGAGACGTATCTTTGGGGGGCCACCGTTCAACCCACAATACCTAGGGGGACACCCCTGGGCAAAGACACTCAGCTGGGGGAGCAGGGCAGGCATGGCATCCCCGGGCCTGATGACAGCCAAGCCCTGGAGGGGCCGGCTGGTGGGTGCCGTAGCCCCTGAGGAGTCTAGCTACGGCCCACTGTGACACAGACAGGAGGGCAGGGTATCAGGGTCCTTCACCCCAAACTCTCTCCTCCCATTGGTCAAACCCAGCAGGAAGCCAGAGACAAGGCAGTCTGGGAGATGGCATCCCTTGGGGCCAGTCTCCTGGGTACAAAGCAGGGAAATGTAGCAACAGACAGGGGCGGTGGGTCCTGACCATCCAGCCCCACGGGCACCCCCTCCGTCCAGCCCCACGGGCACCCCCTCCGTCCAGCCCCACGGGCACCTTTGCAGCTCACACGCTGTCTTCTCTCCTCCCAGGCCGTGGACTACGAGCTGAACAGAGCATTCATGCTGACCGTGATGGTGTCCAACCAGGCGCCTCTGGCCAGTGGGATCCAGATGTCCTTCCAGTCCACAGCGGGGGTGACCATCTCGGTCATGGACGTCAATGAGGCCCCCTACTTCCCCTCCAACCATAAGCTCATCCGCCTGGAGGAGGGCGTGCCGCCGGGCACCGTGCTCACCACGTTTTCGGCGGTGGACCCCGACCGCTTCATGCAGCAGGCCGTGAGGTGGGTCCGAGGACACGGCACCCTGCCACTCGGGCCCTTGGACCAGGGCTCCTCACACTCGGGCTCCCACTTTCCAGGAGAGGAGCCTGAACGCCCCATGAAACCTGAAACCACAAAGTCCCCCTCCCGGAGGGGCTCGGGCAGTCCAGTGCGGCCGTGTCTTTCCAGGCGGGAGCCAGGGCCCAGTCCTGAGGACAGGCAGCCTAACGGGCGATGCCACAGCCACGAGTTGTCCTGTCTGGCACACGGTGACCGGAGTCGGCTGGGTCCTGCTCCTGGCCTCTATCCTCTCTGTTCCTTGTTTCCCCACCTGAGAATGAGGATGATGCGAGTGTCTGCCCCAGGGGTCCTTGTGAGGACGTGGAGCCCGCCCACCTTGGTGACCATGAGTCACTGTTGTCACCGTCCCACCGTGGGAGGACTCTGCACGGGGCTGGAAGCCACCTGGTGCCCCAAAGAGTGGGCGGGCAGCCCACAGGGGCTAGGGCTCCAGGACAGACCCGTGCTCCCCAGTGCTCGGCTCACCCCCGCTTCTCCCTCTGCAGATACTCAAAGTTGTCAGACCCGGCCAGCTGGCTGCACATGAACGCCACCAACGGGCAGGTCACCACGGCGGCCGTCCTGGACCGCGAGTCCCTCTACACCAAAAACAACATCTACGAGGCCACCTTCCTGGCGGCTGACAACGGTGCGTCCCACCCCGGGTAACGGTGGGTGCTCACCCATGCCGTGGGCTCTGGCAGGGAGATTGAGGGAGGCCCGCCGGCACCCAGAGGGGAGGCTGCAGTGGGAGGCATGGTGCCAGGTGCCCTGTGCACAGCTGTGCCAGGGCCTCGCCATCCTTCAGGGCCCCCGCCAGCCATCCTCCCTGCGTTCATTCAGAGCTTCGCCATTCTGCCTGCCCACCGACTCCCATGCCCATCCGACCATTCCCACGGTCACCAGGAAGGAGGGGGCAGGGAGGGAGCCAGGGATGGTGCGGTCAGGCTGGGTTTGTCCCCGCTCTGCAGTGGCTGAACTGCTTCTCAGCTTCCCCCCTGTACACTAAGGCACATGCATGTTTCAGCCGAGCAGCGCTGGCCCAGGACCCTGGGGGCTGGGCCTGGCTCCAAGCCAGCACGGCTGCTGCTATGACTACTCCCTGACCCCTGCCGTCGCCTGGCTCCACTCCTCAGTGGACAGGCAAACAGACGCCCTCCCTTGCACAGCTGGCATTCCAGAGGCCGGTGTGTCCACGAGAACCAGGGTCAGCTGCATAGGAATGACAGTAACTGCAACCGATTAGGCTGGAGGCAGGCACCCAGGGTCAGACCTGAGAGCTGGCCCCCTCTGCCACGCCTGTCCTTGGGGAGCTGCCGCCTGGTCCAGAATGGCTGCTGGTGCTCCCACCATCATGACCACGTTCTGGAAGCAGGAGGAGCAAGGAAGGCAAGGACTTGCCCTCACAGCTCACGAAGGCCAGAACTTAGTCCTGAAACCATGCCTGGCTGCAAGGAATGCTGATAAAAGTGGCCTTCCAATCAGGCAGGGGTGGCCCCAGATAAAATTGAGGGCCCCGTTCTTTTTATGAAGGAAGAAAGGGGGCATGGGTGCTGAGGGACACTCGGCAGTCTGCCCAGAGAGACGGGTGAGAAACAAGTTGACCAGGGCATTTCAGGAGCAAGAAGTGCTGGGAGAAAACAGAACAGGTTGAGAGGGGCGGCAGGGCCTCCTGCGGTGCCCTAGGCTCTGAGGAGCTGACTGTTGGGCCAGGACCGAGCTGCGGGACCAGAAGGGACGAGCAGGGGAAATGGGCAGGAGGGGAGGCCCAGAGTCAGGAAGCAGCCTGTGCAAGGCCACACGAGGCAGGCCGCGCCTGCTGGGTTCTAGGCACAGCTGTGCAGCTGGAGTTCGTAGGCTCGATCCATAGCCCATGAGAGCCACGTCCTGGCAACCACCCGCCGCCCCTTCCCGCCTCCCTGACGGCGGGTCCATGAAGGCGGCTGCAGCCAGCCGGGTTGCGGCTGTCCTCGACACCTCTTCTCCAGCAGCTCCGGTGCCAAGATTAGATTAGATGGTGACTTTCAATGACTCCGTGGCTGGAGTGCAGCAGTCGAAGACCCCAAATGGAGCGCCTGCCTGTGCTGCTCCTGGTGGTGCTCACATAGCTTCTAACGGCAGTCCGAGCTACAGAGCCGTGACGTATTGTGATGTTTTCTGGAAGATTAAAGAAACGTGCTCTAGGATATGTTTTTTACATGCTCCACTTGTCTCAGCCAAAAAACGTGGTTGTTGGTGTCGGGGTCAGGAGCTGGCCTCACAAGGTATAGCCTCTATCAGAAACTGTTGCCACCCCCTGCAGTCCTGGAGGGCAGAGCACATGCTCCTGTGGCTGCCCAGCCTGCGCCCACCATCCCATCAGCCTGCGCCCACCATCCCATCAGCCTGCACCCACCATCCCATCAGCCTGTGCCCACCATCCCATCAGCCTGCACCCACCATCCCATCAGCCTGTGCCCACCATCCCATCAGCCTGCGCCCACCATCCCATCAGCCTGTGCCCACCATCCCATCAGCCTGTGCCCACCATCCCATCAGCCTGCACCCACCATCCCATCAGCCTGGGCCAAAGCGTGGGGGGCACAAGGGGCGGGGCGGCCCTGAGGAACTCTGGGCCTCAGCAGAGCACCTTTTACCACCTAGAGGCCGGCAAAAGTGGAATAACCGCTACAGAGGGGAACCTGCTGGGCAGAGGGGGGCCTGCTGGGCACAGGGGCACGTGATGGGCAGAGGGGGGCCTGCTGGGCACAGGGGGGCCTGCTGGGCAGAGGGGCACCTGCTGGACAGAGTGGGGCCTGCTGGGCAGAGGGGGGCCTGCTGGGCAGAGGGGTGCCTGCTGGGCAGAGGGGGGCTTGCTGGGCAGAGGGGCGCCTGCTGGGCAGAGGCCCTCAATCCCAAACTCGTCTTGCCAGCTCCCTTCCCCAGAGACACAGTTCCTAAGGCTCTGCATCTTATATAATAAAAGCCTAATATGCTAAGTGTCCGGTCGTCTGGTCGGCTGTTCAACCCATCAAAGGGTAATCATACCTAATAAAATGGTAATATGCAAATTACCATCACTCCGCTACGTCCACGATTGGGCTGGCTGGAGGTGCAGGGCGGGACTCAGGGTGGCCGATTGGCTGGCGGTAGGAGCGGGGGTCGGGGACTCGCGAGTCCCCGACCCCCGCTCCTCCCGCTGGCTTAAATGGCTGGCGCTGCGGAAGACGCTGGTGGCGGAACTCGGGGTGGCCGATTGCGTGGCTGCTGGCACCAGTTTTCCGCCAGCAGCAGTTTTCCTCTGGCCACCCGCCCGATCAGAGCGCCTCCTGATCGGAGTTCCTCTCGGGGTGGCCAATCTTGCTGGCGGGAGGCGCTCTGATCAGAGCGCCTCCTGATCGGAGTTCCTCTCGGGGTGGCCAAGCTTGCTGGCGGGAGGCGCTCTGATCGGCGGGTGGCCAGAGGAAAACTGCTGCTGGCGGATAACTGGTGCCGGCAGCCAGGTGAAGGAAAAGTCTATTGCACAAAACTTCGTGCAACGGGCTCCTAGTATGCTAATGATATGCTAAGGCTGCTCAACCGCTCGCTATGATGTGCACTGACCACCAGGGGGCAGGCGTTCCGACTGGTAGGTTAGCTTGCTGCTGGGGTCCGGCCAATCAGGACTGAGCAAGACAGGCCGGACATGCCCTGGAGCCCTCCCACAGTCCCTCTCCGGCTGGCCAACCTCCTGCGTCCCTCCCCAACCTCGATCGTACACCGGTGGGGTCCCTCGGCCTGGCCTGAGCCCTCTTGCAATCAGGGACCCCTCAGGGGATGTCGGAGAGCCAGTTTCAGTCTGATCCCGCAGGCCAGGCCAAGGGACCCCACTGGTGCATGAATTCATGCACTGGGCCTCTAGTTTGGTTATAAGAGTCTAAGTGCAGGGCGCCTGGCCACAGGGAGCCCCACTGGGGAGGAGGGGCAGGGAAACCTGGAAAACTGGGGAAGGGGTCCTGAGTGTGGTTGTGAGCTCTGTGGGCACTGACTCCTGCAGCTGTGCTCTGCGTGGAGCTGTGGGTGCATGTGTGGGTATGTGTGTGCAGGCATGTGCTCCCATGGCTCTCCTTCTGTCTGTGCATATGTCGTGTGCAGTTAAGTGGGTGCTGGTGCAGCTTTGGGCCGTCCTGGGTGGGGCTGTGGTATGTCCTGTGGTTCTGGAGTATCAGCAATGATCCCGCCTGATCACCCGTGTCTGTCCCACAGGGGTCCCGCCAGCCAGTGGCACAGGGACCCTCCAGATCTACCTCATCGATATCAATGATAACGCCCCCGAGCTGCTCCCCAAGGAGGCGCAAATCTGCGAGAAGCCCAGCCTGGACACCATCAACATCACAGCGGCCGATGCCGACATTGACCCCAACGTCGGCCCCTACGTCTTTGAGCTGCCCTTCGTTCCCGCCACTGTGCGGAAGAACTGGACCATCACCCGCTTAAATGGTGAGCCTCACCCAGGCGCCAGGAGAATCAGACTGAGTCTGGGGTGCAGCCCCCAGGGGCCCATCACCCGGGAAAAGCGGGCGGCAGGGAGGGGAGCTGGCCCCTCAAGAGGGGTACGTAGCCTGTCGCCTGTCGGAGTCCCCACGAGGCTGGGGCCCCGCCGTGCTCCAGGGCTCAGCCACGCCCAGTCCCAGGCTCTCACTATTTCCACGATCCCAGCATGAACATCCTTGCAGCTGACCCCCGACCCATACATGTCCTGGGATTGGGCTCCTAGAGAAGGTACCAGAATTCTGACCTCTGCTAGCGTTGTGCGATGCATCTAGAAAGGTGACACCGATTTCCAGTTTCACTAGACGTGCAGGAGTGCGCCGGTCCCCCAGCCTCACCAGCACTGAGTGTCACTGAAAATCACTTTCCCGATTTCTTAGCCCAAATCATTGTTCCCATGTACCTCTTAACTTCTGGAGGACGTTCTCTCATGTATGTACTGGCACTTGGTTTCCTCTGTGAACTGTCCGCCCAGCCCCGCCTATTTCCTCTGAGGCTTTTGCTTACGGTTGATTTAGTCAAACTCTTCACACAGTAGGAGATAGTTCTTCATCCCATGTGTTCGGTGTCTTTTCTTGAATTGACAACGTCTTTCACCTTCGTGGTAAGATGCGGTGTGTGTGTACGTGTGTGTGCTTGTACATGATTACACCTGTGTGTGCTCATGCATGTGTATACCTGTGTGAGTGCATTCTGTGCTTGTGTGTGAATGTACATGTGTATGCATGTGCATGTGTGTGCTTGTGCATGCGTATACCTGTGTATGTGTGTGCTTGTACATGAGTATACATGTGTGTGTGTGTTTGTACATGAGTATACTGTGTATGTGTGTGGTTGTACATGTGAATACCTGTATATGTGTGTGCTTGTACATGTATATACCTGTGTATGTGTGTGCTTATACATGTGTATACCTGTATATATGTGTGTGCTTATACATGAGTATACCTGTGTGTGTGCATTGTGTGCTTGTACATGAATATAAGTGTGTATGTGTGTGCATGTGTGTGCTTGTACATGTGTATACCTGTATATGTATGTGTGTGCTTGTACATGTATATACCTTTGTGTGTGTGCTTGTATATGAGTATACTTGAGTATACCTGTGTGTGTGTGCTTGTACATTAGTATACCTGTATATGTGTGTGATTGTACATGAGCATACTTGTGTATGTGTGTGTGCTTGTACCTGAGTACACCTGTGTATGTATATATGTGTGTGCCTATACATGAGTATACTCGTGTGTGTGTGTGTGTGTGTGTGCTCGCCACACAGACACAGAGTTTCATGCTGTCAGACTCAGTCTTTCCTTCAGAAGCTGTGCTCAGGAAGGAGGACCGGGTGTTCACTAACAAAGCGCATGCTGTTGCTTTGTGCCAGGCGACTACGCCCAGCTCAGCTTGCGCATCCTGTACCTGGAGGCGGGAGTGTACGATGTGCCCATCATTGTCACAGACTCCGGGAACCCCCCCCTGTCCAACACGTCCATCATCAAAGTCAAGGTGTGCCCATGCGATGAGAATGGCGACTGCACCACCATTGGCGCGGTGGTGGCAGCTGGCCTGGGCACAGGTGCCATCGTGGCCATCCTCGTCTGCATCGTCATCCTGCTGAGTGAGTACGGCCGAGCACTGCAGGCGCACACCACCCAGGGTTGTCCAGGAGCAGGCAGAGCCCGGGTTGGCCCTGCAGCCCGTATCTCCCCACCTCTCCCAACCTCCAGGGACCTTTCAGAACGCCCGTTGAACCAGTCGGTGTAACCGCAGACACACTCATGAGCATGCATGCATCCCAGCACGTTCACATGGACTGTCCATGTGCACATGTGTGTACATGGCTGCGTGGGCATGCACATGCATATCCACACGTGGACTGCACAGCGTGTGCACTACAGGCAGCAATATGCACACTCTCACAGGTGCACAGCCCACCCATATTCATCCCAGTGCACACGCATGCATAACATACTCACACAGGCACACACAACACATGGTGCATGCCTGCACACATGCACACACAGCCCTGCTCATGGCGCCCCCAAACTCCACAGCCATGGTCCTACTGTTCGTCATGTGGATGAAGCGGCGGGAGAAGGAGCGCCACACAAAGCAGCTTCTCATCGACCCGGAGGACGATGTGCGGGACAACATCCTCAAGTACGATGAGGAAGGCGGCGGCGAGGAAGACCAGGTGAGAGCAGTGTGTCCTTTGTCACAGCGGGAGATGGCTCAGGTCTAGTGAGGACAGCAGAACCCTCTTCGCCAGCTGGCCCCTCTGCCCGAGTTTCCATGCACCTGCACCACTTCCTCCCTGAGGGGACCCCTCACCCTGCTCCCTGCACCCCAGGGGCTGGGAAGGACAGACCTGTGTGCCAGGGCTGTGGGGTGACCAAGAGGCAGTGTGCCTGGGCGGGGGGATTCCAGGAGCTGCCTGGTTGGACCCTGCGCTCACCACAGCCATTGTGGGAGTCAGGGCAAGCCCTTACCCCACTAAAGCTTCCTGTCCTTGCCCAGAGCAAGGGTGACAGCAGCCCTAGCTCTGGGTGTTCTGAGGAACAAAGTTGGAATGTGTGAGGGAGTCGAGCAGCCCGGGCAGCGGGGTCCCCTAGGGGCCCATCAGGCCAGTGAAGGCAGCCAGGGGCACAGGCCCCCCACGTGCCTTCAGGACAGTCAGGATCTGGATGGAGAGGAGGTGGGCATTGTGGGAAGGCGACCAGGGGAGGACAGTGAATAGGACAGTGGATTTCTCTGGCGCCCTGCCTGCTGCCCCGCCCGTGCCTCCCCCCGATTCCTCTCGGCCCGCCCAGGACTATGACCTCAGCCAGCTGCAGCAGCCAGAGGCCACGGAGCATGTGCTGAGCACGGCGGCCGGGGTGCGGCGGGTGGACGAGCGGCCGGTGGGCACCGAGCCCCTGTACCCGGTCAGGCCTGTGGTACCCCACCCCGGGGACATCGGAGACTTCATCACCGAGGTGGGTGTCCAGGCAGTGGGGAGGGCCCCGAGCAGGGCCCCTCCTAAAGGTAAAACCCTATTAACACATACAACCAACAGTGGTGCCCTCTGCACTGGGCCCTGGAGTGTGGAGAGAAGGCCGAGCCCCGCCCTCAGCACCGGGTGAGGGACCTACTCCCTGCCCTCGATTTCCGACTGCATTTGCAGGGGGGCCGGCCGCACTCACATCCCCGGAATCTGACTTGGAGAGAAGTTATTAAAACGTGGGGGCTCAGTAAAAAAAACAGACTGTGCAGTACAGCCCCCAACACAGGCCGCGTCCCAGGCAAGAGAGGCTTCCACACCTGACCGAAAGTTAACTCGGCTTAGGCAGCGCTCGCTGGCTCCCGTGTAATACAAGTTTTAAAACCCCCGAAAGCAGGCCTTCCCCAATCCATGTTTTTAAAATGTTTCCTTGTTTTATTTTTGTTGCAGTCTAAATTATTTTCTTTTATTCTTTATTGTTGAAAGTATTACATATGTCCCTTTTTCCCCCATTGTCCTCTCCCATCCTGCCCCCGCCCCTCAGCCCTGGCCTTCACACACACCCCCTTTGTCTGTGTCCATTGGTTATGCTTATATGCATACAGGTGGGTCTCTTCCCCTTCTCCCTGCCCACCCTCCCCTGCCTTCCCTCTGAGGTTGATGGTCTGTTTGATGCTTCTCTGTCTCTGGATCTATTTTTGTTCATCAGTTTACGTTGTTCATTATATTCCCCAAATGAGTGAGATCATGTGATACTTATCTTCCTCTGACTGGCTTATTTCACTTAGCACCATGCTCTCCAGGTCCACCCATGCTGTTGCAAATGGTAAGAATTCCTTCTGTTTTATAGCAGCGTAGTATTCCATTGTGCAGGTGTACCACAGTTTTCTAATCCCACTCATCTGCTGACGGGCACCTAGGCTGTTTCCAAATCTTAGCTATGATGAATTGTGCTGCTATGAACATAGGGGTGCATATGTCCTTTCTGATTGGTGTTTCTAGTTTCTTGGGATATATTCCTAGAAGTGGGATCACTGGGTCAAATGGGAGTTCCATTTTTAATTTTTTGAGGAAACTCCATTCTGTTCTCCACAGTGGCTGCACCAGTCTGCATTCCCACCAGCAGTGCAAGAGGGTTCCCTTTTCCCCACATCCTCTCCAGCACTTGTCGTTTGTTGATTTGTTGATGATAGCCATTCTGACAGGTGTGAGGTGATACCTTTTATTGTTGTTTTGATTTTCATCTCTTGGATGATTCGTGACTTTGAGCATTTTTCCCAATCCACTTTTGAGTAACTCTTCCAGGAAGTAAAAATGGACACTAAAGGCTATTCAGTACTGAATGGTCATAAGGATTGGGCAGTGAGGCGTCAGCTAGACAGTGATCACCATGGACACCTGGGCCACCCTGCTGGGGACCTCCCAGAGCTAGGATAGACCCCACACCTCCAAGCTGTCCCATCCACGGGCGGGCAGGGAGGGGGACTGCTCCCAGGGTCACCATCAGCCAGTCAGCCAGCCACATTCAAGGACAAAGCGGGTAGCACCTGGCGGGGCTCCAGCCACACTTGCAACATTGCCGGATTTTGTTCATGAGGATAGTTAACATAACTTCAAAACTCTGACTCTGGCCAGCTCAGGTGCACATTCCATGTGACAATGATCATGGAATCAAGACCCACCACGGGCCTCCGTGGAGGGACTGAACTCCAACCACAGGCCCCGCCCAGCCATGGCCCCGCCCAGCCACAGCCCTGTCCAACCACAGGCCCCGCCCAGCCACAGCCCTGCCCAACCACAGGCCCACACAGCCACAGCCCCGCCCAGCCACAGCCCTGCCCATCACAGCCAGCCAGCCCCGCCCAGCCACAGCCCTGTCCAATCACAGGCCCCACCCAGCCATGGCCCCGCCCAGCCACAGCCCTGTCCAACCACAGGCCCCGCCCAGCCACAGCCGCGCCCAGCCACAGGCCCACACAGCCACAGCCCCGCCCAGCCACAGGCCCACATAGCCATGGCCCCACCCACCCCTCCTACCTCATGCTGGCATTGAGTTTTCCACCTCTAACAGCTTCTGACCTTTCTCTCCTTGGTTATCTGAGATGCCCTTTGGTCAAACATAGGAGCACTTGTTGAGCACCTATGGTATGCAGGGCCCTATAGCTTTGCCTGCCCTAGTCTTCTTCCAGTTCCTGAGGCCACAAACCCTCCACCCTAACCGTGTCTCATGACCCTCAGGGACTCCGAGCGGCAGACAACGACCCCACAGCGCCCCCCTATGACTCCCTGCTGGTCTTCGACTACGAAGGCAGCGGCTCCACGGCAGGCTCCGTCAGCTCCCTAAACTCATCCAGCTCCGGGGACCAAGACTACGATTATCTGAACGACTGGGGGCCCCGGTTCAAGAAGCTGGCAGACATGTACGGAGGTGGCGAGGACTGACTGACCTCTCCCCGGACCAAAGCCGGGCCAGCACTCGGAGGGACAGACGGACAGACAGAGGAGCAGGACTTGGGGAGGCCACTGGTCCTCCCGACTCCCTGCAGACACGTCATTTAGTGGTGTGCTAGGGGGTCTCCCCGCCCCAGCCCCCCAACATTGAGCTGTCCGGCATGGACACTGCTCGCCCACCGCCCATCACGGGAGCTGACAGTCACTCGAGGAAGCGCGAGGCACTCGGTCCTGACTGGAACCTCTTAGAACAGAAGCACTGTTTAAAAAAACAAGTGCCTTTGGTACATGTGTCATCCCCCAGACTCAGGAGTGACTGAAGCAGACAGACCAAGTCCCCCAGCCCGGCCCCAGCACCCTCCCCTGGCTCTTCCGAGCTCCGAAGGCACCACCAACTTAGGAATCAGGAGAATGTGTCTCTTCTTTTATTTTTTATTTTTGGCCTTTTATGAAGGAAAAAAGTGGGCGACTCGCTTGACAAAATTTACAAAGAAAACATAGTTTGGGATCCAAATCCCAACAGCTCAAGATTTGCCTCATGCAGTCTGGGTCTCCTGGAGCCCTTGGGGTGCCTGAGGCCAGGGGACAGGGAGGCCCAGCTTCAGCTCCTGCGGCTGTGTTCCCGGGTACGCCAAAGCCCGTGACCAAAACCGCTGTGTGGTAATGGTTTTCACTGTGGCCCAGCTGTGCACCCCCCTCCCAAGATGCTTAAATAACTGGGGGGGGGGGGGGGGGCTCCCAGTGGCCATCTCTGTCCTTGGCTGTCTCCCTGGGTGCCCCTGGTCAACCATTAGGCTCCCCCACCCCAAACACCATCTAGGCTTCTACTACCTTTGGTCCAGGAGAGTATAGTGTCCCAAGAAGCCACAGCCCAAACCAGCCAGCATCTCACCAAACCATGGCCTGAGCCCTCCTCCCCTCCAGACCGAACCTTGTCACAGGCCCAGCGAGCACCCACGAGTGCAGCCCCAGACCACGGCCATGCCCGGGGCTGTGCGGTCTCCAAGGCCGAGGCAGCCTCTGTCTCTACACTACCCTGCGGGGCCAGAGCTCTCCCATGCTGTGAGCAGCATGGACGGTGGGGACCTGCTCAGAATGTCCTGAGATGCGTCTTGGTGGCACCTGCTGGAGACAGCAGCCCACCCCTTTCTCTGGACCGGGTCAGCACCCAGCAGCTGAAACCGCTCTTCGAATACCAGTCTGACTCAATCCAGAGGCCGGGGACTCGGTTCTGCAGGATGGACAACGACAGGCTGTGTCCCAGGGCCCTGGGGAGATCCCGGCTGCAATCAATGCGGGGTGAGAAGCAGCAACTGGGGCATCCCTGGATGTGAAGGCGCCTCCGGCCGGCAGGAGACAGGCACCCTCAAGGGGGATCCTTGTGCTTGGTCCACTTCAGGCTCCCCGAGGAAGGGTACCACTGGCCTGGCCAGGACTTGGCATCAGGGCCCCCTGGGGGAAGGGAGTCCCAGCTGACCAAGGACAAGGAAACTGGCCTGCTTCTGGGAACAGGGTGGAGCCTGGGGAAGTTGGGGTGCAGCAAGGCAAGTGTTCCCCCTTCCCCATCTGGGGTCCTTGAGTCGTTCCTCCTCCTATGGCCTATCCCCGTTCATGGTCACCCTCTTTTCAGAACAACTTTGGCCTTGAAGGTGAACTTGAGTGCTCATGGGCGTGTCCCCATTGGACATCAGGGTTCTTCCCCAAACCACACTCATCACCAACTCCGTCCATTCTCCCAGAGCCAAGCTGGGCTGCAGCTGCAGCCTGTCCACGAAGGCTCTGTCCCTGACCCACCCATGGCTGCCCAGGGAGGGAGGTCACTGTGTCACATGCTGGATGTCGGGGGTGACCTTCCAAGGGGAGGGGACCAGGCCCCCGGTCCTGAGCCTTGCTATGCAGATTGTCGGGTCAGGTAGAGAACTGCCCTTGCATCTGCAGTGTGGCACGGGAGAGCTTGGTGGTGGGATCAGGGCGAGCAGGAAGTGAGCTGGGATGTTCTGTTTTTGTTTCTTTGGGGAAAGTGCATCCTTCAGGTGAAGTGCTAAGTGTGACTGTGGCTCTCCAGCTGAGGCAGCTGTGGGCCCCTCTCAGAAGTCCCGAGTCCTCCTGGGCCCCCAGAAGCTGGGATGTTCTGTTTTTGTTTCTTTGGGGAAAGTGCATCCTTCAGGTGAAGTGCTAAGTGTGACTGTGGCTCTCCAGCTGAGGCAGCTGTGGGCCCCTCTCAGAAGTCCCGAGTCCTCCTGGGCCCCCAGAAGCTGGGATGTTCTGTTTTTGTTTCTTTGGGGAAAGTGCATCCTTCAGGTGAAGTGCTAAGTGTGACTGTGGCTCTCCAGCTGAGGCAGCTGTGGGCCCCTCTCGGAAGTCCCGAGTCCTCCTGGGCCCCCAGAAGCTGGGATGTTCTGTTTTTGTTTCTTTGGGAAAAGTGCATCCTTCAGGTGAAGTGCTAAGTGTGACTGTGGCTCTCCAGCTGAGGCAGCTGTGGGCCCCTCTCGGAAGTCCCGAGTCCTCCTGGGCCCTCAGGGGTGGCGGTGCCCAGCCAGCCCAGGTCTCAGCAGCCCATGCACCGACCCACCCCGCCTTGCTCACCCCTTCCTGTCCCTCTCCCCCGAGGTGGATGTCCGTCTCATGTGCCTCCCTCCGGCTCCTTCCCTGCCCTTGCCTCTTGTTACTGCCAGGCCCCTGGTTCATTTTGCCTAAATCCTGCAGGCTGAGGCTGCAGCAGCCTGCTGGGGACGTCACAGGGGCCTTCCCATGCCTGTCCCTGCTCCCAGACAGCGGGACAGCTGGGCCCTCTCCCTCCCACCCGGGCAGCCCCCGGGGGCCAAAGAAAGATGGGTGCCCACCCCCTCCCAGATCCATGCCGGAACTCCTCCAAGGCCGAGTTAGCATTAGCTAAGCGTACCATCAGTACTGAACGTCTCTTACGTAGCTTATAGATTTGGCGGGGCCATGAGCAGGGAGCTGGCCTGGGCCTGGACTCAGCAATGGCAAAGAGCTGGGCGTGGTTGGTTCCCGGGGGAGTTTTGTTCTGTGAGCAGGACAGTCCGGTGCTGCGGGGCATGTCAGGAGGCCCTGACCTTGGTCACTGGCACCCCAGCCCAGGGCCGCCATGTCTGCCACACAGGTCGGCGCTTTCTCGTGTCCTTCAGCACATCCAAAGTGTCAGGGTGCCAGGCCCAAACCCCCAGCGCCCCCGGTGAGAGCACAGCCAGCACAGCTCGCTAGAGGACAGCTCTGGTAAAAGCTGGGGCGGGAGAGTCTCAACCGCAGTCAACGCTGAAAGGAGCAGCAGCCAAACCACAACACCTCCCGTGCACAGGCGCCGGGGGGCAGCTCACCAACGTGGTGTACTTAGGCGGCTCTGCCTCGGCTGGGCCACACCTCTGTGGAACTGGAACACGTTCTGCTTTCCTTTCTCCTTCTCCATTCGGGTTCTTTTTATTTTTTTATTTTTTTATTTTTTGCATGTTTCTTTTGAAAAAGGACAAAATGTGTAGCAGCCCGCATGACTGTGGTTGTTTTGGGGAAAGATACTGGAGTGTGATGATTTCGCGCTGCAACTCTGAGTATTGCGCAGTGAGACAAACGTTCTGACTTCTTTTGTAATCGTCAACAGCACAACTATTTTGTATTGTTGTTTGTATCATTTTGTACCAAAAAAAAAAACAAAAACAGGAATAAAAGGGAAACGCGTCGATGTTTTCAGTGTGCTTTCAGTGCAGCGGCCAGTCCTGCTTCTGAGGGAGGAGCAGTCCACGCTTGTCCTGGAGCGGGCCGGGCGCCACACGCTGCTCTGAGGAGTAAATAAAGTCCCCTTTGAAACCGTTGGCCTCACCGGGCTTGTTTCTGTCCCCTTGTTCAAAGGCGGATGGCACTCAGACGCTGGGTGGACGAGCATGTCGGGTTTGGTATCTGTGGGACCTGTCCACTCAGCAAACGTGTGTGAGCACCTCCTCTGTCCCTGGCACTGTTCTGGGCTCTGGGAGCACAGACAGGAACAGTCAGGCCCCCTCACACGGAGGCCCAGGGAAAGTGTGCAAATGAAGGCCCATGTCACTGTGTCTTAATATTTCAAAATTCTTAGATGGCCCAATGCAAGCTAACAAACTGAAATAACATATATCCCTCTCCTACCCCAAAGCAAACCTCCACGAGACCATGGAGACCTGGCTCAAATTTACAATTCTCAGGCCTCCCTCACCCCAGACTGTGAACCCAAAGATAGGCAGGTCCACCCCCTAACCTCCAGGCTCAGCTATCCTTGGAAGCTCTCTGATTGGTCCAGCCTGGTCATGTGACCCAGCCTGCCCTTGATCCCCAGCCTGAGTCTGAGCTGGAAGAGCTGCAGTGCCAGCTGGCAGAGGCCACACACAAGAGCCACCCAGGAGGCTGGACCCACAGAGGCTTCACCCTCCTCAGGGAACCCCACTAAGTGGCACAGTCAGACCCAGAGCTGTTCTGGACCCCAGCACCCCTCCCAGCCCTCTCCTGGGCCACAAATTTGCATGCACAGCAATCCCAGTGCAGGTAATCATTACAGGCACAATTAGCACTTGCTAATTTTAAGGGTGCGAGCAGAGCAGCTCCTTACATTCACAACTAAGCGAGTGCTGTGGCCTGCTCCTGCGGTGGGACAAATGTTCCTGTAACCAGGCCCAGCACCAGGCCCCAGGGAAGTCTGCTTGCAGGACACAGGCTCCACAGCAGAGGGCTGGCTGGCCCAGAGGTGGGGCCTGGCCAAAATAACCCCAAGTCCAGCGGAAAGCCCCTTCCGAGGCCTAGGGGCCTGCTCTTGGGTCATATCACTAGATGGAGGTCGGAGGTCACAGGCCCCTGCTGCACATGGAGCCCTGAAAAGGGGTATTCAGAACTACTGGTGCTCAGGGGTTCCACCAGGTGACAGCCCACCCTGCTGGCCAAGGATGCCTGGTCTGCTGGCTGGGGGCTCTGGAACAGCATGCTGGGGGGCAGGCAGCTGCCCAGATGCACATGAGGACCCCAGGACACAGTGACACAATCCTCCCTCCGTGGGCCACGCCACAGGGGCAGCCCCCAGCCACGAGTCCAATGCCCGCCTCCTGGCAGGAGTCCAGGCTGGCCTTGCCCAGGATCTGGGGGAGGGTAGCAGCCCTGAGAGAGTCTCCTGACCCAGGAGGCCCGGCTTGATCAGATTAGGAAGAGCACAGGCTTGCAGGTGGACAAGGGAACGTGGCGAAGGGAAGGTGAGGTGGTTGTGCAGGTGGGGCAGCCGCCCAGTGGGACTTGGGTGGAAATTGGGGGCCAGAGCAGGACCAGCAGGGGACTGACTGCCCCTGGCATTCAAGGTGAGGCGGGAAGGGGGGAGGATTTCGAGTGTGTCAGGACTGGGCACTGTGGGAGGGGTAGCCACACTGTCCCGAGTCTGTGATACGGGAGAACTCTTGAGACTTGAGACCAAGCAAGAAGCTTCCATGGTTCACGTCAAGGTGCCACAGTGATTGCCACGTCCGACGACAATGCTGGTGGCTACTGCTGGATGAGCACCATCTCCATCTCCCCAGTCCTGGAATGTCCACCAGGGAGCTGTTTTATTTAAGAAAGAAATTATCTACTCTGACCCTAATTTTAACTGACCCAGGCGGTGTGGGCACCTGCCTCTCTCGGCCCCTGGCAGTTGCCCACCTCCTGTCCCATCTCACCCAGACCCTGGTGCCCTGAGGGACATTTCTGTCCCACATGCACATGTCCCTACCCCATCTGCCCGCCTGCATGCTGCTTATCACAGGTCCCCAGGAGCTGCCCCAGCCCCTGACAACCAAGGCCAGGCTGGGGGATGGTGACGAAGGCAGGACCCGGGTGTGGGAAACGCCCCTGAGCGGAGATACCACCCAAGCAGGGCTACGGGTGTGGGGGCGTGGGGGCTGGCCAGTTATCCCGCACAAATCTGCCACACTGGAGGCCAGGACACAGCATCTCATGGTGAGATTGGGAGACACACTCTGACTCCCACTCTGATTTGGGGGCCACCGTCCCAGGAACATGCTACTCATTGATCCCACAGCTCACTGGGCTCTCGCGACAGCCCTGAGGGGCACCCAGGCGGAGACCCAGGCCCTGCCTTAGGTGGCCAGCTAACCTGGACCTGCCCTGGGCGCCTACTAAAGGGCCGAGGGAGTGGGGTGTGGCCAAGTGACAGGTCTCACACACACACACACACACACACACACACACACACACACACACACACAGGGGCAGACTTCAGGCGGGCCTCTTCCTCCACCCTCCCCGCAACCCAAGTGCTCCGTATCACACCCAATGCCTGCCCACCACCAGGCCCCCAGCACTCCCACTCACCCACTGCGGCTCTGGGCGGCTGCAGGGAGCTGTCCGTGGTGCTGAGCCTCCAGGTGTGGGTCTGGTGGCCGTGGCTTCAGAAGATGCCTGCAGCAACTTCTGCTGCTTAGGAATAAATTGTCTGCTTGGAAATCAACCTCAAGGATAAGAGTGGGGACAGAGCTCCAGGCACAAGGAGGTCCCTTCGCCCATCCCTCCCTGCTGAGTGGGCCATGCATTGGCGCCCAGGTGTTGGCCCCACAGCAGCTCCAGCTCCTCTAAGTGGCCTCCCCCTTGCAAGCCTGGGAGAACCTGGGGTGCTGAGTCCTCAGACTCCTTTGTGGGGGAGGCCTTTCTGCCCAAGACCCTCCTGTGGTCCTCACCAACCCCTCGTTTCATTGATTTCTTAAAGCAACTGAATTATTTTACACCTATGTGCTTTCCCTTGAGTATTTCCTCTGGTCTGTCTCTACCTCTTGGCAGGGCCTGGCCAGGCTCCCAAGCACTGGCCTCTTACTTTCCAAGGTCATCCAGCTGGGGGAGGAGTCCCAGAAGAGAAGGGGGCTCAGTCCCGATGGAGGGACTCTGGGGGTGATGCGGGGAAGGGAGGCAGAGAAACTTCCAGAAGCATGTTAAGGGACCAGGCAGGAGGGTTGAGCTTGCTGCACCTGGAGCCATGAGTGACCTCTGCTTCCGCCACCCTCCCTTTCCCTTCCCAACAACCATTTAGGGAATGGTTGCCATGCAAACTGAGGCCTGGGGTCAGGAGCCATTGCTCAACACCAATCAGGTGGGCCTGCTGGGAGAGGTGGTGGAGAAGCCCCCCGGTGTGTGCCCTCCACATCCCTGCCACCCGGCCATGGCCAGCCATGTGAAGCCCAGCCCCTCGGCTGCCGAGAGGAAGCTGCCTGGTGGCAATGCCAGCCGCCGAGGGGCCCTGGCCATGAAGAGGCTGAGCCCACTTTACAGGGTTTGCGCCCCAAACCCAGGAGGCCAGCCTCGGCCAAGGTTTGTTCTCTCCAGCTCACCCCAAACACTGAACTAACTGCTGGGTGTGTTTCCTGGGTCACTGTAACATGACATGCTGGGCGGTTGACACAGATCTCTTTTCTCCCAGATCTGGAGGCCCGAAGTCCGAGCCTGGTGTCACTGGGCTGACCCAGGGCCGGGCTCCTTCTGGGAGCACCCTCCTGCCTGTCCCTCGGCCCTTTAGTAGGCGCCCAGGCCGGGGCTGGGACTGTGTCACCCTAATCTCTGCCTCTGTCTTCACGTGGCTTCTCTAATCTCCCCCAGCCTCCCTCTTAAGGACACTTGTCACTGGATTTAGGACCCATGATGGCCTCACCTAAAAATCCTTAACTTACACCCAGAGACCCTTTATCCAAATAAGGTCACAGCGCGGGGCTCTGGGGATTGGGACTTATTTTGGGGGCCATTTTTCAACTGAACACAATTGTTGACATTGAAAAATCGAGATATTTTAATGCCACCACCCAGCCTCCTCTGCACTCCCTCCACCCCCACCAAAATGAACCAGGGTCTGGGTTCTCTCAGGAGATCATCTGAGTCTGGGGTCAGGGCTACGGGTGTGGGTTAGCTGCTGGAGAGGAAGCGAGAGGGGAGAGCCTGTGACCACTAGGCCGATCCCTGGCTTATCCTCAGGAGGGCAGGGGGCCAACTCTGACCCCACGTGCCACTCCCTTAGCAGGAAGAGCTTGGTCAGCTCCAAGAGGTGACTGGCAGTTGCACATCCCCACCTCCGTGCACCCCCCAATGCTCAAGTCCCTGACCCTTCCCGCCTGCCCCACCTTCCATGTGTCCTGTGTGCCCAGCCCTCCTGCCCGGCCCCCCATGAGCCTCCATGACCCCCACAAATTGCCCCCAGCCCCCACCCATATCAAGCCACCTCTTTTCCCTTTCTGCATTCCCCTCCCACTGGCCCCCACATAAGCCCAGGTCCTAGGGGTCCATGCTGCCACCTGGCTGTCACCTGGTGGCCTCAACGCTGGAAAGCGGTCCCTGCATGTCCTCGATGAATGCACTAGCCCAGCCACCCCCACGGCCTCCTGGCCATGGCCTCCAGCACAGTCTCACCAGGGCGAGGCACCCCCACCACCCATAGACACCCCTGCACTGGGGAGGGGTCCCAAGAGCGTCCCAGAGACCCTGTGCCCACCCTCTGGACTTGTGCCCAACCCCCCCACACTGCCACTCCTGCCTTCACCACATCCCCCGCCAAGTGTCTTCACACTGGAACACGGCTTTTTTATTCACATTCGTTTACTTTTGCATCTTCACTGAGATGTGATAGATGTGCTTATCGCATGTGCTTATGGAATGCAGCTTGAGAAGTTCTGACATTTGCACCATGGCCAGCACCAAGCCCCTCCCAACTCCCAGGCAGCACAGGCTGTCACAGGTCCCTCCGCGTCCCAACGCTGCATCATGGTGACTCTGAGACTCGTGGTGGCTATAAAAAGGAAAGATTCAGAGACACAGACAGACACGCACAGGGAGAAAACACCACACAGAGGTGAAGGGGTGATGCTTCCCAAGCCCAGGACCATCCGAGATGCCACAAGCCAGGAGCTGGGGGAGGGGCCTGAAACGGATCACCCCTTGGACACCCAGCCTGCAGACCTGGACGGCAGATGTCCACTATGGACGCCCCATGTGCTGGGCTTGGCTGCACAGCCGCGGCAGGCACAGCAGTACCGCACTGAGAGCGGTGGTTTCCAGTGTGACTTGTAAATAAGCCCACATATTGCTGGAGATCCATCCGACCAGCTAAAACTTAATGTGAGAAGTAGACACCAACTCCAATTAAGCCAACAACTGGTCACTTATGGCTCAAGAGGCAGTGCACTGCTGTGGATGTGACCCCTGAGTCTTGGAGGGGGTCCTACCTGAACCCTCAGATAGACCGGAAGCAGGGCCACCAGAAGACCCCACCTTCCTCCATGGTCGTGGGTCCTCATCAGGGGTTGGCCATCTAGGCCGCCCGCACAGACTCACCAGCAGGGCCCACCACAGGCCTTACCTGGCCTCGTCCAGCTGGGCCCCAGCTCATCTGCAGGGACAAGAGCCCTGCTGTCCACATAGCACAGGGCCATCTGTGTCCCGTGGGGTGGCCTAGACTGAGAGCCCACCAAGGTGTGAGCTCAGCTCTGCCAGGCCTTACTCTGCACCATGGGCATCTGTCCGTGGAGGTGAGTCCTTGCTAGGTGAGTCGCGGGGGCTTAGATACTGGTTCTAACAAGTGCTCGTAAGTAAGCACCTCAGCAGAGCCAGAGCTGAGTCTCTGGCAGCATCTAAAACTAGAAACTGGGAAAAATAGGCAAAACAAATACAGATAAATTTGTTTTTAATAAAGGAGTTAATTTTCTTTCAACCCTATATAAAACAATAGCAATTAAAAACTTCATTTTTGAAAGTAAAATATTTACATATGAACAAGTAACTGTGCAAAATTTACATGAAAAAATGGAAAGACGGGATTTCCTAAAAGACAAAATAAAAGGTGTAACAGTTCTCAGGTGTCGGTAAAAAATACTGATCTTTCAGCTCCCACTCTGGCGAATTAGTCTACCGTGAGGTTCCCACGGAGAAAGCCAAGTATTTACAGTCATAAAAGTACTATCAATAGACAATTTAATACAATAACCTCTGAAAATATAAAGAACCAATTAGTATATTTGTGATAAAAAAATAGGTACAAAGAAGGGGCTTGCTCTGGGCATCTGTAAAGGGCCCAAAGCTCGCACACAGTCTCTTAGCAAAATAATTACAGTTTACAGAGGCGTTTCATGTTATGTGCCAACATATGTACAATTACTGACAAAATACACCAGCCATTCTCAACACTTGATTCACACTGAGAAAGTCTTTTGATGATTCTTCTCAACTTTGATTTTATTTCATCTAAGTTTTCACTTTTAGCTAAAAAACACAGTGCAAGTAAAATATATTTATGCTGAAAAGGTTTTCATTTCTTTTAACTTTACAGCTTTACAAACTATAGCAAATAAAATGCATTTGTACAGATGCCGGCCACACATCCGGGAGCCGCCAGGCCGGCTCCGCGAGGCAGGAGAGTGACTCACCCAGAGGCTGTGGTGGACCGTGTTCCTCGAGTGCTGAATGGGGGCGGGGGGGGATAAATAGTCTAAAAATCAGTTCGCTTTGCCAACTGACTGATACAAAAATAAAATAAATGAAATGAGGTCATTGGCTTGCAGACACACACCTACGCAGTAAGTGGGGCTGAACTAAAACCAAATGCACAAATAATGTAAAAGCCGCTAGGAGGCGACATAGGGCAGCTAATTATTTGCTAAACGATTCTGTCAGCTTTTATATATGGCTTGTTTGGCAAGAAGGCCACTCAATCAAAGATGAGTTAGGATTTAGTTGTCCGTTAAGAGTGCCCATGGGCCTCTGTTTTCTCTGTTACAGAAACTTGTTTTCTTCCGGATTGAAGAGTTGACTTAGAAACAGGAATATAAAACGGTTCCATTGCAAAGAGGTGGCTGTTTTTTAAACAATATCCCATTTGCTTGTTACAAAAAGGCGTAATCTGCAAATATATAAAAACGTCCCCAGGCGTCTCTAATGAGATGCCGCAGGTCCTGTGCTACTTAAGGAACGCTTTATAAAGCAACAGTGAATGGCTTGTCTCGCGTTCATTTTCTAAACAAAATATGAGGTCCCTGAGGTTGACCCGCGTGATCCTTTGTCGTGTGAACTGTCGGGGGGTTCCCACGCCGGAGCTGCCGGGGACTGCAGAGCCCGGGCCGGACCCCTGGTGACAAAGGAGAAGATAGCCGAGTTAATGGTGCACAGGATAGTCAGGACTCAGGGCAGAAGAAAGGGCAGGGCCACGTGTGGGGGCAACTCGAGTTTCCCTTAGTGTCCCAAGGAGCCCTGACTGTGGAGGAAGCCAGGTGTGGAGGAAGCCCCATCCCAGAGGCCCACTCCTTGAGCTGAAGTGCTCTATGAGTCCCCACGGGGCGGGGCGAGGCAGGGGCAGGAACCCACAATGACCTGCAGGGCCGCGCTCCAGAACACTAGCCCCAAGCTCCCCAGAGCTCAATCTCTGACCCCTGTAGCCTAAGGAGGGAAGAGGTGGTGGCTCCTGCCCAAGGGCACGGCAGAGCGGCTCCTGGGTTTGTGGCCAATGTCCCCCAATCTTCACGCATCTGGGGGCTCAGGCAGGGCCGATGCCTGGGGCCAGAGTATCATCCCCACTTCACTGACAAAGGCACATTCCTGACACCACAAGGTCTGGAACCGGCAGGCTGGTGGTCAGCTGGCTGGGCTGCAGCACTCCGTGGTCACTTGGACAAGAGAGGGGCTCCCTGCTGGTCTGAGCGGATGCAGCCTGTGCCCTGGGCCCCGGATATGGGCCTGAGTCTCTGGTACTTGTAGAGACGAGTCTGGGGGTCCTCCTGGAAGCACCTTGCGGGCCCAGCAGCAGCAGCATCCATGGTCTCAGCACATCATCGCCTCCATCGCACACTCAGGCACAAACCACACAACTCCCACTGCACGGCTCTCGTGTCTCCGAGTGGAGTGGAAACTAAAGTCTCTGAGTCTGATGGTTAAAGTTGCTCGTGTATAGTTCAAGTGCAAAACCACCTTGGCGTTTTTACAGCATTTTCTCCAGGTTTAAGGTGGGAGCAGAGGGGCGAGGCCGCAGCACTGCAGGCGGCCAGCAGGTGGCAGGTGAGGCCATGCCTGGTCCCCCTACCTGAGCCCATTCCCCAGGGGACCTGGTGGTCCCAGGCATCTCAGGCACATCTTCCACCAATAAATTACATTGTCTGTGCACCCCCTAGGCTCCCCAATAGCCCCCAGCCCCGCAACCCTCCCATGACTGCTTTTCCTTGTCTGAAAGAACTACCCATTGGAGTGGTTCGTGGAAGAATCAAACAGCGCTCCGGAAAAGGCTGTGATGACAACACAGCTTAGAGGAGGCAACAGGTCAGCCCACAGAGCAGAGGCCAGTGTCGGGCAGGAAAGCTGGGAGGCTCTCGGACGGTGACCTCTCCCCGACCTGAGCTCACAGAGGCAGGAGTATGTCACTCGGAGGAACAAAGGCACCACCTACATCACGGACCATGTGTCTCTGACACACACTATCAACCTGGACCATGTTTGTGTTTCTGCTTTCAGAACAGCTGAGCGGCTGAAACTGTTAAAAGTCAGAAATCAACATGAACAATGTTTTCTAAAACCAAAACAAATGAGCAAACAAAATAGCAGCAGTCATGGGCAGAGACAAACTGATGGCCAAGGGGTGGGGGCGGGTGAGACTGAGGAAGGTGGCTAGGGACGCAAACTCCCAGTTATGGAGTAGGTCACAGGGACGTGACATATGTGCTCGGGGAGAGCCTTATCACGGGGCTCCCTTGTAATGCATATAGATAGCAAGTCACTGTGTATGCCTGAAACTAATACAATGTTGTAAGTCAATTGTATTTCTTTTCAAAAAAAGACAAATACTTTAACGCAATATTTTTTGGAAATCAAAACCGTTACAAAAAAATCCTGATGGGCAAGCACCCACAGGGCCCATGGGTGTGGCTGTGCACTTCCAGCCGGGGCTCTGAGGTCAAAGAACACAGGAAACCAGCACTTCTCCTGCTTCTGTTGACTTTTATAAAAACCCCTGTGCTCAAGGCACCCTAACCTGACGCTCAGATTTCTTCTAATTACATGGGGGGAGAGCTATTTTTTCACTTCTCCCCAGTCTGAGGGCAGTGTTCATGTCATACTATGGCACCTGGCTCCAAAGGAGGGTCCAGCCTTGGGGGGTAAGAGGAACCTGAGGAAGAGGCCCTGGCCAGGATGGCAGGACAGCCCCAGCCCTGCAGCTGAAGGACCCACAGGACCTAAGATAAAGAGAGTCTGTTCCCGGCTTAGACGTAGGGACCCTGGACATAATTTGAGTGTATGAGAGTGAAGAGGGACTGAGTGGGGACAAGTTAAGGTCCTGCAAGAACGAGAATGTCACCATCAGAGGACAGGTGAGCCCTCCCCTCAGCCTAACCAAACAAAAAACCTGCCCAGCTACCCCAACTTTGAAATGCTGCCAGAAGAGGGAGCCATCCGCCCATTCATCTTGTAAAACACCAAACAAGAGAAACCTAGCAAGGCCCTGAAGAACCGCTGCAAAAGTCAGAGCCCACAATCCCACACGGTCAGAGGCGAACTGTCTGGAAACACAAGAGGAGACTGTAGGACACTTTTCAACAACAAAAAGTATATATGTAAGCATTTGAGAACAGGAAAATCACCTTAAATCAAAAACTCAAAAATTAGGAAAGAAGCAAATTTAAAACCAGAAGAAACAAATTTAAAACCAGGAGAGTTAATTAAACACAAGAAAAAAAATGGAAAGAGCCCTAGCCGGTTTGGCTCAGTGGACGGAGCACTGGCCTGTGGACCTAAGGGTCCTGGGTTTGATTCCGGTCAAGGCCATGTACCTCAGTTGCAGGCTCCTCCCCGGCCAGGACCCTGATCAGGGCTCGTGCAGGAGGCAACCAATTGATGTATTTCTCTCACATCGGTGTTTCTCTCTGTCTTTCCCTCTCTCTTCCAGTCTCTCTAAAAATCAATGGAAAAATATCCTTGAGTCAGGATTTTTTTTTAATGGACAGAAAAGACAAAAGTAGCTCAGAAATGAGTAAATTCACTGCAAAGTGCTCAGGGGAGAACAGACAAATAAAAGTGCAGAAAGGCAGGAAAGGAAAAAAGGAGGTGAGGAAAATGAAAAGGGTCAGAAAAAAGGACAGGGGAAATGGGGAGTCCCCAGAGACCCCCAGAGCCCTGAGGGGGCAGACAGGTCAGCACTAGGACTTGAACTACAATCCCAGAAAACCCTCCAGGACAGACAAAGAGCAGCACCCCACACTGAAAGGGCCTGGGAAAATTAACTGCAAAACTCACTGACATGACCTCCTAACACTTAGTTTCAGAGTCAAAGCTCAGTCCTCTGGTAGAAAGAGAAAACAAAACCTCTGAAGATGAGAGTTAGCGTGGCGTCTACGGCCATACCACCCTGAACGCGCCCGATCTCGTCTGATCTCGGAAGCTAAGCAGGGTCGGGCCTGGTTAGTACTTGGATGGGAGAGTTAGCGTGGCATCAGGCTTCTCAAAGCCCACGTGCACAGCCAGGCGGCCACAGAGCTGCACTGAGTCCTGAGAGGAAGCACGAGCCCAGCACTCCTAGCCAGCTTGTAGTCCTCCATCCCCAGCCAAAGCAAGCCCCTTTCAGTGTACAAACATGGGGACCGTGTCCCAAGGCCGCATACAGGCTCTGTCACAGGATGGGCACCATCCTGACAGGTGACAGCACATCACAGATGGTGGAAATGAGCGCCTGGAATACGAGAACGTGCAGCAACACCAAAGAAAGGATGAGGCAGGAGGACTAGTGACAAGTGTCCTACGCTGTGACAGAGGTGAACTGATGTGACACAGAAGAGGAAGGGAGGGAACGGGATAGGCGGAGTTCACTGACGACCAACAGCCAACAGGTGAGGCTGAAGGTCAAGAAAAATGAATAAGCTGAGTAGCAAACAGTTAGGTGAAAACCAGGGGAATAAACACTGGAAGAGATTTAAGTGCCAAAGTAACCGCTGGAACACAACTGCAGACGGGAAGGAGGGAGGGACCCAGCACACAGTGCCGAGTGGAAACGAGGAGGCAGGTGGGGGACCGGCACCTGCGTGTGTACAGCTCAGACTGCCAAGCACGGCAACGCTTCACCTGAAAACAAGCCACGAAAATCAACCCAGATGTGGGAGTCCCACGGCACACAGACAGCAATCAGAGAAGGTCACTGCATGCAAGCAGGGACAGCCCCTAGAAGGGCGAGCCCATCTAAGTAACTCAAGAGTGAGGGCTGGGCCTGACGCTGTGAGACTAAACAGAACAAGGACCATGAGAACCTCCATTCCAACGGGACATCTCACAGGGCTGCGCAATTCTGAACCTAAACCTGCCCATTAGGATGGAACAGGTCAGTCAGCCCAGAGGAAGGAGGGGCTGCTGGGAGGAGCCTGTGACCTCAGACTGACCCTGAGGTGCAAGTACAAATCCACTGTGTTCAGTCTAGGTGTACATGGGCAGGAACAACACAACACAGACAGTGTGTGCATGCGGAAGCCGCGGGGGCTGAAGGCAGGACATCCCAGGAGCAGGAGTTCACCGGGGCCCAGGCCCTGGTCCCCAAACATGGCTCTCCAAAATGAACCAGGGCTCCTCAGAGAAATGGCTGATCTCTTAGTCATGGCAGGAAAAGTAACATAAGCCTAGAACAATCTGTAGTGTGAGAAAGAAAATCTTTAAAAAGTGATGGGTCGTACTGAAGGACACAGGAGCCAACCTGAAGGAGGTCACAATGAGTGACCGAAGACGAGACCCAGGACAGCAGTGCAGTCCTGTGTCTCCCACAGACAGTAGTCACAAAGGGAAAGGCAGGAACTTCACAGTGAGTCCCCTGCAGGCCCCACGTGGACCAAGTGTGCAGTTACCACCAGCACTGGGGCCTCCAGATGTGACAAGCTGGGAAGGACACAGCACTACTTCTGTGACAGTCCAGCAAAATCACATAACCTGAGTTTAACCACAAGGAAGCATATATCGGCCCGAATTAAGGGACTTTACCCAATAACCAACTCGTACCCTTCAAAAGCGCCAGATCAGAAAGGACAGGAAAGACTGAGGACTGTCACAGATGGCAAGAGACCAAGGAGAGTGAGGATCAAACACCACAAGGGATCCCAGACAAGGACCTGGCGCGGGAGAGGACACTGGTGGAAATGGGAAAAACACCAAATCCAGAGGAAAAAGCTGCAAAAGATACATCTGATAAAGAACTATTACCCACAATATACAAGAACTCTGAACATTCAATAGGAAAACAAACCACCAGATTAAAAAATGGGCCCAAGACCTTCACAGACCCCTCACCAAAGAAGATATGCAGGTGGCAAACAAGCAAATTAAAAGATGCTCCACGTCCTAGGTCATCAGGGAAATGGAAATTAAACAATGAGATTCCACTGCACACCTATCAGAATGGCCAAAATCCAGAGCACTGACAACACCAAGTGCTGGCGAGGACGTGGAGCGGCGGGAACTCTCCTTCACTGCTGGTGGGAACGCAGCTGGTGCAGCCACTTTGGAAGACAGCTTGGTGGTCTCTTACAAACTGAACAGACTCGTAGGACCCAGCAGTCACGCTCCCTGGTATTTACCCAAAGGAGCTGAGAGCTGATGTCCACACAAAACCTGCACACAGGCGTTTACAGCAGCTTTGTTCTTAATTGACAGAACGGGAAGCAGCCCAGACGTCCTTCGGCAGGTGGGTGGATGAATCACCGTGGCCCACCCAGCCAGGGGGATATTATTCAGCACCGAAAAAAATAAGCTGTCAGGCCATGAAGAGACAAAGAAGAACCTGAAATGCACGACTAAGTGACAGAAACCAACTGAAAAGGCTACAGACTGTGTGACTCCAGCTGTGCGACATCTGGAAAAGGCAGCGCTGTGGAGACAGTAAAGGCCATGGTGGACAGGGGCTTGGGGGAGGGAATGGAAGGGAGGCACAGAGGATTTTAGGGCCGTGAAACTACTCTGTGTGGTACTATGATGGTGGGCACATGTCATTACACATTGTCCAGCCCCACAGAACATACAACCCCAAGGGTGACCCCAGTACACAGCGTGGGCTCTGGGTGATGATGTCAATGCAGGGGCACTGACTGTTACAAACGCCCCGCCGGGTGGGCTGTGAGTAGGGGGAGGAGCTACAGGGAACTCTCTGTACTTTCCTCTCAATTTTGCTGTGAACCTAAAACAACTTTAGAAAAAGTTTATTCCTTTAAAATTTAAAATTCTTAAAAACAAAATGAAATGAAGTCCTCAGTGAACAGTATAATATCAATGATACACAGTGGGGAATGCTGGGTGACAGATATACAAAAACTCTCGCCCTACCCAGTTTGGCTCAGTGGCTAGGGCGTTGGCCTGCGGACTGAAGGGTCCCAGGTTCCATTCCAGTCAAGGGCACAAGCCCGGGTTGCAGACTCGATCCCCAGTGGGGGGCGTGCAGGAGGCAACTGATCAATGCTTCTCTCTCATCATTGTTGCTTCTCTCTCTCTCTCTCCCTCTCCCTTGCTCTCTGAAATCAATAACAATATATTTAAAAAATAATAATCCAAAAATTTTTTTTAAACTTTCCAAAGTTTCTGCAACTTTTCTGTGTGTGTAAAAATTAGTTCAAAATAAAAAGTTGGGTTTTTTTTAAAGACATACTCTGAGGGAAAACATAATCTTAAACTTGGGAATAAAAAGACAAGAGACTGAGCACCATCTCTGATGGAGAGGCAGAGAGAGGACGTTAAAATTCTGGGCTTGGTGTTGACCATCGCACGTACAACGCAACTTTTCCTGAAGTCCAAATGGGCAACGCCAACACTGCGGGGAGGCCTCCACAGCCGTCCTTGGTGACAAGCTTCCCACTGGCTCACCTGACTCCCCGGCCTCAGGCCCGTCTGCGCCCTCGCCCGCACCCCTACCCGCGTGGAAGCACTGTGCCTTGTCTGTCCTTTAGAGGTTTTCTGGATATTTCACCTCCTAAGTCAAAACACTCTTCCAGGGAACCTGCCCTCCCGTCCTCGCACAGGGACCCGAGCCACTGACATGGTCGGGAAATCAGTTTCATAAGCAAAATACCGCACACACTGAGAATAGCAGCAGAAACTAAGTTTCCACCAGGAGGGGCACGGGCCAGGGCACGCAGGAGAGAGGCCCTGGGGTGCCCAACTCAGCCTCCATTTCAACGTCAACACTAAGCTGGCTTCAGATACTGAAAGGGGCATGCGTGACACACAGCGCACACACACACACACACACACGGCACACCCATGAACGCACATGTATGCACGACATGCAGTACACACACACACATAAGCACTTGCAGGCACAACACTCATCATGCACACACGCTCACACACATGTACGCGCACGTATGCATAGGCGCCGCCCTGAAAGGAACCAGGGCTCTGGACCAGCTGCTGGCGGGGTGCCTGGAGCCCTTGCGCCAGTAGAAATGGGACGCCTGAGGAATGAGGTGACATTTCAAAAGGATATAGAGAGCAGCTTGAAGAAGCCTCCACTGACCATCTAGAAATAACGAGAGGATTGATTACCACCCACTGAGAGCAACAGGAATCCGCCAGTCCGCGCGCATGGTGAATAGATGAGGATGAAGGCATGAAGGGAGAAGGCGAAGCTCTTCTTACAGGAGAGGCAGCTAATGATGGAGAAGGTGTGACAACAGACAACCCCAATTGGCACCAGTGGTGTTAGCGTGCAGTGGCAGTTGTGCGGGTGCTAAGGCTGGAGGTCTGGTGGGGAAGGAGGTCTGCACATCCCTGCAACGTCTCCTCACTAAGGACTGATCCCTCTGAGGGCGCAGCATGACTGTACACAGGAGTGACCTGGCAGACGCCAGCTGAACCAGGTGGCATCAAGTTCACCAGGGCAACATGGGGGCCTAATGACTGATGACCACAGCAGAGCACCAGCAATCCTGAGCCCAAGGCCTGACCTCTAACCCTGCCCAGAATAGGGACACTTGGAAGAGACTAACAAGGCACGCGAACTGGACCAAAGAGAAAAGGAGACCGACCCTGCCAGGACAGCTTGTGAAATGTGACCAGTCTGAGGACTGGCCAGTGGCCGGATCCATGCTGAGCCCCCCATGACAAGGTTGGACAGGCTGCATCGATGCATGTGGGGGTGACAGAACAGCATATCAGAAACACTGTGTGGGTGTGTACATATGGAAAACAATACAATAATACAAGAAGAAAAAATTCTGTGTTTCATGTACTCACAACTATAAACATACTTTTGCCCCATTCTGTAAAAATACAATACTATATATATAATACCCAAATGCACATACACACAGACATGGGGGTGGGGGAGACAGGGCAAAGAAGAAAATGTGATAAAGTGTTCAGAATGGAAAATCTGAATGAAGGGAGTTCTTTGTACTATTCCTAAAATTCTTCTGTAGGTTTGAAACTATTTTAAAATAAAAACACTTTGAAAGAAGTTCATCAATATATTCAAGGGAGATGGTAACAGGGGCAGCATTTTTAGGATCTTGCCAAAGGCCCATCTATATATATAAAAGCCTATGCGATCGTTTGACTGTTTTACCGTTCAACCAGTAGTTATGACATGCACTGACCACCAAGGGGCAGATGCTCAACGCACAGGCATGGAAACATGGAACAGACTGATGAATCTCAGAGGGAAGGGGAGAAGGGGAAGGGTGGGAAAAGATTAACCAAAGATCTTATATGCATACTAGAGGCCTGGTGCACACATATGTGCACTGGTGGGGTCCGTTGGCCTGGCCTGAGGGGATCAGGCCGAATCCGTGCACCAGGCATCTGACATCCCCCTAAGGGGTCCCGGATTTTGAGAGGGTGCAGGCCAGGCCGAGGGACCCCACCAGTGCACAAATCCATGCACCGGGCCTCTAGTATCATATAAACCCCAGAACAATCATGTAGCAACACCCAAACCAGCAGACACTCTTGAGAACAAAGCCAGTGAAGGTGAACCACAGCAGTCACATGCCTCAATGGTATTGCAAAACCGTGCAGGGCAAGTCGGAAAAAGGCCACCAGCACCACCAAGCCTACAACCCAGGGGCCAGCAGGCCTTCACTGGAAGAGCAATGGCTCATTCAGAGCAGGAGCTAAACCTGGGAGGATCTGTCTACTCACACAGCAGCCCAGTGCTGGGAAGCCTTACAGGACTGACCAGGACTCCCAGTCAGGAAATCAAGCTGAGCAGGAGGGAGGTGGGGGACAGAGAAAGGTGCAGAAAGATAGGGTGGGGAGCTGAGCCATGGACTCTCAGAACATGAGCACCCACACTTGTATCACCATGGAAACAACCCAATCAAGTCACAAACTTCCCTCAAGCCACACTGTTTCTTAAAAGTTCAAGAAAACAAATACACAAAAGTGAGCAACTGAAAGCATCAGCATCAAATCCCATAGAAGACACTACAGGAAAAAGGAGAAAAAGGAGCAAGATAGCATCCCTACAGACAACAAAAAAACAGATGAAAACTGTAATGTGTTAATTCAAAACAAACTAAAGACATTAAGAAAATAATGACAGGCATGAAACAACAAAAATCAGAATTGACAAAACTTAGAAATGAGGCAACAAAACCAAGAATTAGAAATTAGAAATAAAATTTCATTTGAGAAATGAAGACTAAACTAAAAAGAACACAAGAGCAAAGAAGCACAACAAATAACACCTTAAGAAGAAATTACAAAGGTGAAAAAATGAAAAGTATAATTTAAAAAAAAAAGATAGATTGAAAAGATTCAGGCAAAGAAAGTACAACATAGAGTAATGGGAATCTCTGAAAAGGAAAACAAAATAGAAAGGCACCATTAAAGAAAGTGTTCCTGAATGAAATCGGATCTGACGCTGTATGCTGAAAGGACACACCTACACTGAAAAGGCCCATCCAGAGTAAGCAACTCCACGTAAATGAAAGGCTTAAAGAAAAGAATTCTCGGGGCATCTTGGGGCAAAAAGAACATAATACACAAGAGAAATGTAGTATCATCAGACTTGGGGCAGCACTTTCTCCCAGGAACCAGTATCTGGAGTGACACATGTACGGTTCTCAAGGAAAGAAACATGAGCCAAGGATTTTATGGCTATCAGAACTGACCTTTTAATAGAAAAGACAGTTATCAAGATGCGAGAACTTGGGGAACAGTGTCTCCATGAACCTTTCCAAAAAAGTCCGGTAGAGTGAGATTCAGAAAAACAAAATGACGAGACCGATGTCAGCATAGAGAGTGGTCATCAGTATCAAATACACAGTTTCTTCCTGAACTGAGAGTACAGGAGCTACAGGGAGAGGACAGACCAGGGAAGCACTACAGTGCAGTACTTTTGCGGTGAGCCAACGCCCTCCACACTCCTGACACCCAGGAGTAAAGACCCACCCTCCAAAAACCTAAAACCAACCTGGACGGGGTAGGCAGAGCTTGCAGGTGAAGCTGCTAGGTCAGAGGGGCTTCTGAGACCCCATGAGCTTCCTACAGACCCTTTCTAACACCAAAGTGAAAAACAAGCCGAGTGGCAGGACTTCCTGCTGAAACACAGACAACGCTCTTCAGAGGAAGACAAAATCCAGAGTCAACCAGCACGTCAGGCACAATAGCCAGCACTTGATCAACAATCACTAGACACACAGAGAAACAGGAAGTATGACCTGCAGTTGGGGGAAAAGGCAGCCTGAGATGAGCCTGAGACAGCCCAAATGTTGGACTTGACAAAGATATCAAATAGCTTTCATAGACAGGATGAAAGAAAAATGGGAAAATATGGTGTCCACAAGGGGTAATGGGGAAGCTCAGCCAAGAATTAGAAACCATAGAGACCTAAGTGAAAACCCTACAACTTCAGAATACGTTAGCAATGAAAATCTCACTGAAAGGGCTTGCTTCACAGCCGCCTGGAGATGTGGTTGGGGAACTTGAGGATAAGTCAGTAGAAATTATCCAGTCTGGAAAAAAGGTGGAATGTACATGTAACTGGGAGTCCCAGTAAAAAAAAAAGTAAGACGACAGAAAAGAATTTTGAAGAAATAAAAGCCAAGATATTCCAAATTTGAGGAAAAATACTCTCCTAGAGATCTAAGAACTCCAAGCAGGTTAAGTATCAACAGAACTGAATCTGAACACAACACAAACTTCTGACAATCGCAAAACAATAAAGGAGAGGAGTGAGGTGTACAGAGAACAGGGACCTGGAAGACAGTGGAACAACAGCTTAAAGTAGGAGGATGGTTACACGCCTGTGGTTGTTTCTCAGTTTCGAATAGGTGTGCAGTTCGGCAAAGCACACGATTTAGCCTCCCTTCTTTTGTGAGCTGGTCAAGAAACCATGGCACTAGGACATTCCTTAGAAAGGAAGGAACCAGTGGTGCCACAGAGGGGTCCGAAGAACAAGGAAAACGTCAGGGATGGCTAATTCCTGGACTCACTTATCCCTTTAGTCTGTTGTTCTATAAAATTAAGTGATATGTATCTGGTTTTGCTTGGCTTATTCAAGAATGTAGGAGAAATTAAATCTTAAATTTTAAAAAAGAGTTGAAAGAAAAAAACAGACTGTCAACCCAAGATTTCATACTCAGAGAAAACATTATTTGAAACAGAGAAATACAACCATTTTCGGTAATCAAAAGTGAGGCCTCCACCGCCAGCCGCTACCCTATAATGACCAGGTAAGTGCTGCGCTAGGATGGGCCTCAGGAGGGCACCGAGAACACCGGGAACAGTAGAGAAGTAGGGACAAATCAGAGATGACGTTTTTCTCTTCATGTAATTTAGCTTAAAAACAACTGACAGTTTAAAGCAAAATTAGCTTTCTTTAGGGTTCGATCCCTAACTATATATAAAGATATGCCAACAAGCAAAGCAGGAAACTGACACGGCGCTGGGAGTGACCGTCCCGGGCTGATCCCTGTCCCGTCCAGTAAGAACAGCTCTCCTGTGAAGGCCCTTCCCCTGACAGTTATAATCGCCCATATTCTTCTCAAAGCCAGTCTAAATCTCATCGTATTAAACCATGGGACTAAACTTCTTATGGAAAGAACTCGTCTCCTGTGATGTTCACAAATAAGTCAATTTTAATGTAAAGTGTCAACCACGCATGTTAGAACGCCCATTTTCCTACGTGAGTCTGACTACCCGAGGGGTGAGCTGCCAGGTGCCCCACAGCCCCTTCCAGCCCCCCACCCCCACACACTACTGTACCTCGGTCCCGGAGCCCGGGCCTGGGGAGTCCACTTTCCGCTTCTTGCGGGGCCCGATGGCTGCCAGCGCGGTGAGATTGGCGTCACGCTGCCTCATCTGCGCCAGCTCCTGCTGCTGCATCTGTGTGAAGAGGGAACAAGGATGGTCCTCATGTGCGTTTCCTGCTCTCAACAAAGTGATTCACAGACAAGGAGTTGGCACAAATTTTCTAAATTAAAATTTCTTTCATGTTTGAACCGTTTTTTTTTAACAGCATATTTTACAATCAGAAAAACAACAAACCAAGAGGTGCTCATCGTAGAAAGCTCTGGACAAATTTACAAGTACAGACTGAACGCACCAGTGAGAAAGTGCACTAGCTCTGAAGCGGGCAGTCAGCTCAGAGAACACCCGGGCGAGCACTTCAAGCGTCTACAGAAATGCTGCCTCACCAACGCCATCACTAACCCACTCTCCCGCGGCATGTTTCAGGGGACAGGGACAGGTCCCAGCAGCTGAGAAGGCTCTTCCACCCCAAAAGCCCCTCACCTCTTTCGCCTTCTGTTTCAGCCTTAATTGTTCTGGATCCTCTTGTCTGGAGCGAGACTATTTTTCAAAGAGGGGAAAAAGAAAGGTAAGTTATGACCTAATGTTCATGACATGGCAACACCGAGGTTGTAACAGGAGGCGCACCGTATAAATGCTGAAAGCCAAAAGATGAAAATCTGTGTTGCATGTCATGGGGAATAAAACAAACAGAATTCTTCAGAAAACAATACCCCCATAAAAACTAAGATACAGTCTCTGATGTGCCTGCCAGCTACAGGAACCTGACTGGGTAGGACACAGGACAGGTGCCAGGATGCGCCCTGCCCCACGTGCTATGGCTCCTGAGGCCTCACGCCCCAGCCCCACTCCTGATTGCACCCCAAACACCACTCCAGCCCCCTAGGAATCCTGAGGGCATCTGTCGTCCCAGGATACTCAGGAGCACTTGCCTTGGCTGCTCGCATTAAGATCTCTCTTTCCTGCTCATCTTTCCTCTGTTTTTCAATCTGATCGAGTTGTTCAAAAAATTTGAGCTGAGCCCGAACATCACTCGCCTGCTCGTATCTGTCATCATCCTACAAAGAAGGTAAAAATGTTACTTTGATCAATTGGAAACCCAGCTCGACAGTCTGCACCCCCTCCCCGGTCCAGTTCCCGACAGCTCCGCCCTGCAGACCCTGCACCCGATGTGCTCCCACGTTTACACGAGGCAAGGCGCAGTGAGCTCAAGGGGAGTTTTCACTTTATACACTTTGCTGTTTGTTTTTTTTTTAAGTAACATTTAAACACTTTTATAGTAACATAAACATTTTCAGAGTAAAACAGCTCTGTGCTTTCATTCTAACAGCTGCTCTGTAGGCGCTGTCGCCAGTCTATCTTGCTCCTCGGTGCCTGTGGGACAGCACTCGCTGGAGCGCAACAAGGATGCATGCTGACCGCTGCTGTGGAGGCCAGGCCTCTGGTGCAGGTGACCTCAACAAAACACAACAGGCGATGTTCCAAGTCACCGAGCAGACTGGAGCCCCCCATCTGCAGGGTTAGCTGGAAATCCCAGGGGCAACTGGGTGCCCAAGCTGAAAGTCACCTCCACCTCTGCCCCAGCCACAAATCCCTCCGTCCCCAGCCTGGGGGACAGAGCACCTGAGAGCACTGTGCAGCCAAGAAGTGCATCTTCCCCAAACCTAGCTCTGCAGGAGATTGGAACAAGCCAGCGGGGCTGCCTGCCTGCACCAGACAGCAGGACACTGGATCCGGAGAACAGCACATTACCTTATGAGAAAAGTTCTTCTGCTGAGCCGTTTCTGATATTTTTTCCACGAGGTTCTGCAGCCTCTGTTGTGTGGCGTGTGACACGTAACTCACCACGTCGGGGTGCAGTTCTGTTATGCCATGTTTCTTACCTGGGATCAGGCAATAGTTCACACATTAAGCACTTCTTTCTCACCACTTGCTGCCTTACACAGCTTCGGTGCAGCCCAGGCAGGCCCTGGGCAGAGCACCGTCATCACCGACCTCGTGGAAGGTACGACACGGGCAAACCCGTGGTGGGGAGCTGCTGGGAGGGGCAGCTTGACCCCGACCGAGCACTAAAGTCATATTACCCACAGACCCACGTGGGGACGCAGACACCTGTGACAGCCGTGAAACAGGAACGTACCAATTTCCAATATCCTTCTCTGCAAAGGCGCTGGCAGGAGGAAGGTTTCATCTTTGCAGGACCGTGTAAGCGTGCCCACCAACTCAGAGTTCGTGGCTAAGATCCTTGCACTTTCTTCCGACAGGTTTACTCCAGCCATCGATGCCACGTCGTTAATGTCATCGTCGTCCCTTAAGGTAAGAACAACAGATGACTGTGCCAAGCATGGGCTACAGCAGAAGTGCATTCAGGTGGTCCCAACTTCGGGGCGATGATGATGGCGATGACCGGGTGGAGCAAACAGGCCCCCTTGGAGAAAGCATGGCGACCACCTCCCCAGGCCTGCGTCCGCCATCCGTCTCATGCTCTATGCTGTCACCTGAATGAGGAAGCCTAGGGGTCTTCTTTGACAGTGACCCCAGTCTTTTAAAGAAATACCCATTCAGGGTCAAGGCGGGCGTGAGTCTTTGCATATGGATGGACATGTGCACAGAGCTCCCCAACAGTCAATGCCAAGTTCAGACAGCAAAACCCAACACCCTACTCACTGCTCAAGGAGTTCCCCCAAATGGAACTCTTTTTTAAAAGTCACAGAGCATTGCCCTAGCCAGTTTGGCTCAGTGGATATAGCATTGACCTGTGGACCAAAGGGTCCCAGGTTCAATTCCAGTCTAGGGCACATATGCCAAGGTTGCAGGCTCAATCCCCAGTTAGGGGGTGTGCAGGAGGCAGCAGATCAATGATTCTCTCTCATCATTAATGTTTCAATCTCTCTCTCCCTCTCCCTTCCTCTCTGAAATCAATAAAAACACATTTTAAAAAAACAAAACTGAGCTCATTTTACTTTTCAAAAATAAAAGTCACAGAGCATTGCCCTAGTCCAGGGGTCCTCAAACTTTTTAAACAGGGGGCCAGTTCACTGTCCCTCAGACCGTTGGAGGGCCGGACTATAGTTTAAAAAAAACTATGAACAAATTCCTATGCACACTGCACATATCTTATTTTGAAGTAAAAAAACAAAACGGCAAAAACACCCGCATGTGGCCCGCGGGCCGTAGTTTGAGGACACCTGCCCTAGTCAGTTTGGCTCCATGGACCCTGCAGACTGAAGGGTCCTGGGTTTGATTCCGGTCAAGGGAACGTACCTTGGTTGCAGGCTCCTCCCTGGCCAGGGCACATGCAGGAGGCAACCAATCAATGTGTTTCTCTCACACTGATATTTCTCTGTCTTTCCCTCTCCCTTCCACTATCTCTAAAAATCAATGGAAAAATATCCTCTGGTGAGGATTAAAAATAAAAAAGACACAGAGCATTAATTTATGTATCACACAATCGCAGACTCTGGGAAGAACTGGAGCTGAGTATGCAGAACTCCTTCCTGAACCACCTGAGGGTATGCTGCTGACCCGATACCGCTACTCGGCGTCCTCCCTGACAAGGGCACCCCTAAGAGAACCGGGTTGCATCACCAGCCGCGCTCAGACCCGCCCAATTGGTGGCCTGTGCCAGGAGTGCCGTCCACAGCAGAGGTCCTGTTCACAGTCACGTCTGGCATTTTACTCGGTGTCTCTTCAACCTCCTTAGGCCTGAAATGCTCCGAAGCCCTTCCTTGATCTCATGCCCTTCACACTTAGGTCACAGGCCACTTGTTTTAACATGCGTCCTCGTTTTCCATCTAACTGATGTCCCCTCGTGACAAGATGCATCTTTGGCAGGAGTTTCACACAAGTTACGTCCGCCACCTCCACAGGGCCTGTGTTTTGTTGGTCCCTTACTAGCGTTTCCTCCAAGCACCAGCCCCATCGTCCCTGCCCTGCTTCCCCACCACCAGGGCGCTCTGCCCACCCCTGTGGTTGGATGTGAGGACCTGGGAGTGTGTGTGCACCTGTGTGCGCTCTGAAACTGGGTATCCCATTCCTCATAAACTATCAGCTATTCATTTTACAGGCTCATGGCTTCCTGTCTCTGCTGTGAGTACAGTCTGTTCCTACAGATGTGGCCAGCAGGAGGGAGGCCACTCTGAAGACCTCTGTGAGCTCTGACCCCTGCCTGCCCCCCCCTGAACACTGCTCTCTGACCTAAGGAGATGTGCCGAGCCCACCTCACCTTCCCCTGACCCGGCCGAGGGGTCAGCCTTCTCTAGGCACCCTGGTCACTGCAGGAAAACAGTTGTCAGAAGATGAGATCTGAGCACCCGGGTGCTTGCTACCACCAGGTGTCACTGCTCCCGGCTCCTTGGGTGGGCAGAGCGAAGAATTTCCATCTGCTGCTACTTCAGACCTGTCTACACTGCACCAGGAGTTGACGCCACCATGTCCCATTCCAACCCAACACCACAGGTTCACTCAGCTCACTCTGTTCTGCATTTGACTCCCTTCCCTGCCAGGGAGAGGCCCAGGCTTCCCCACCTTCCATCCACTCCCAGTTCTGAGCTACAGTGACCTCACCTCCCATCTCCAGCACCTGCCCCCTCCCCACACCCTGACGCTGCCCTCAAGCTGGGCTGCCCAGGCACATGGCCCCTTGCCCTGCACAGACACTGGCCCGGCTCCAGCCACCTGCTGGCTATGGGGGGGAAGGTCCCATGAAAGCCTTCTGACCAAAGACATTTCCTACGGCTCCATCACAATGACAGTCACCACCACAGCCCTTCCTTCTGCCCCAACAGGTTAACTCCACCATGAGCAGGCTCAGAGCTGCGCGTCAGAGACCCCATCCGCATTCCGAGGGTCCTGAGGCTGAGAGCAGGGCGAGTGAGGCACCCTGGAGAACTGACGCTCTCAGAGTACTGGGCTATTCAAGACCATCACAATGGCTCCTCAATCACCTCAAGCAGGCATTCCTTACCGAAACGAGCCTCCCCCGGGCTCCTTGAGTTTATTTTTCTGCACAGCAGCTGCTTGGGCCGAGACGGCAGAAAGAGCTTTGGTTCCAGGTAACACAGCAGGTTTCACCACCGGGACTGCAAAACATGGGACACAGGAACCCCGCCCGATGCAGATGCATGTGTATCGTGCCCGTGCCCAGCAGAGTCAGGGAGGATGCCCCACCCACTACAATAAAGTTCTTAAAAGCAATGGGTTTCTAACCCCAAACCACAGATAAAAGTCTGAATGGCATCTCTCAAGCCTTCACTCGCTGCACCACACTGACAGGTGAAGACTGACCGCACTGAGTAGTCAATGCCACTGAACTGGACACTCAAACGGCTCAAATGGTCACTTTTGCTGTGTGTGTCCCCAAACCGTAAGAAAACTGGAAGACAGGACCTTCAGTGAGTGACCCTGGGACTGAGGCCTCACCTGGCTGCAGTGGGTTCAGCTGGATCTGCTGGGGTGTGGTCAGCACGATGCGGTTGTGAGGCTGCCGGAGGGCCACCATGGGCGTCTGCGTCAGGGTCACCTGCGGGGGCCGGATCAGTGCTCCGGGCTTGGGCGGCTGCTGGATCACCTGAGGCAGAGCCACGTCCCTATGAGCACTAATAGCACCGGGTTCCCAGCTTTCCCCAGCCATCCTCCTGCCATCGCCCCGGCCAGGGCAAGGTCAGGCTGCCAGGATCACATCAGCTTCAGGGCAGATCTGCACCTAAGTGGCCCGACACCCGTGTGGGACGGCTACTTCTCCCACAGGTCAGTGGAGTTGATATGGCCACCTGAGGCTACAGGTCAAGTTTTTGTTTCTCCTCCACATTTTCTCTAAGAGGGGAGTGGCCTTTAAGCTGGGGGGAGGCTAGATCTCCTACATCCTGCCCTGAACTGTCCCCCAGACATGGCTGCGCCGGGCCCCTGCTGTGTGCCTGCTCCTCTTCCTGCACGGCCTGCACGGCTCTGTCTACCTTAGACTCCTGCCACTGATCACATGCTCGCCTTCTGTCTCTGCTCCCCATCTGCTCATCTACCTGTCCAGTCAACCCACGTCCTCCACATCCAGCCTCGGTCCGACCCCCACACAGCAGCACTCCAAATCCTGGCAGCACCGAGTATCCCCACAGGGGCCAAGCGACACTACAGCCCCTTCTAAAGCCACACAGCTACAGTCCATGTGGCCTCGTTCCACCCCTCTGGGGCTGAGGGTTTCAAAATCCAGTGTCTGGCCCTAGCTGGTATAGCTCAGTGGAAAGAGCACTGGCCTGCGGACTGAAGGGTCCTGGGTTCAATTCCGGTCAAGGGGACATGCCCAGGTTGCGGGCTGGATCCCCATTGTGGGGCATGCAGGAAGCAGCTGATCAATGATTCTCTCCCATCACTGATGTTTCTATGTCTCTCTCCTTCTCCCTTCCTCTCTGAAGTCAATAAAAATATCTATTTTTTAAATCCAGTTTCTGAATTTTACAAAGGTAACCCGGTGCATGTGTTCTGGGGCATGCACAGAGGGGACAGGGCAGTACCCTGAGATCCAACTATTTCGGCAATGACACCCGTGAAAGCCCACGCTGTGCAGGATGAGTAAAGCGACACGCCTCGGGCCTTCAGGTCAGGATGAGCCTGAACCTGGGAAAGCTTCCAGTTTTCACATCTACAAGCTTCAAGGAAACCGGTCAAGCTTCCTGGCTACCCACTGCGGTCAGACACACACACACTGGCTACCCACTGCTGACCACACACACACACACTGGATACCCACTGCACACACACACACACACACACACACACACACACACACACACACACACACACACACATACACATACACACACACGAATCTGCACAGAACCTGGGGAAGCCGAGCGCAGAAGGGTCCCTGCTGGTCGATACAGCCTCTGTCTAAAACCAGGGAACACCCACAGGTCAGTCTCCGAGAACAAGTGGCTTCCCATCAGGCTCTCTTCAAGAGAACTCAGCTTTTGTGAAAATCAGCCCCAGGGGTTGCCAAACAGGGCAGCTCTGTACCTGCGTCACATGAAAGGAAAGGAAGTCTGCCCCTCGGACTGAAAGGAGCGTGGAGCTGTCACATGGGCACCTCGGGCCCTGACACTACTCACAACCTCCCACCACGGGGTCAGCCTGCTTCCTCACCACCGATCCAGGCCAAACCCACGCAGGTTCTAACCTGAGCAGGTGAGAGAGCCCTACGTGGATTTAATTGCCCACTAGGTTACCATGTTGCGCCATCATAAAACACACTCCACTTCTACTACATGCCATGGAGCCTGGGTTGTGTTTTTCTGTAACTGGCTTTAGAGAAACAAAATCTCTTGGAAATTTTTTTTTAAAAGCCCCCAATCTGCCTATGGGAGCAAAGACAGCCTTTCTCCAGCTGCAAAGCTCAGAACACAGAATCCAAGCTGGCAGTAAATGAATGACAGCAGCCTGCCACTCCAGCTCCTGGAGTCACCGAGGCCCAGACTTGCTGCACACCCAGGCCCACACTGTGAAACAAAGGCTCATGCAGCTGCCTGCTAATCCAACACTAGCACACACTATCGGTTTCTTGTACGTGGACCATTGCTCCCAATCAAAGGTAATATCCAGCTAAGAGTCACTATAAACTCACCATGTCCCTGTAAGCCAGGATCACCCCCAACGATACAGGTGCTGGATGGACAGTGGGTGAAAGCCAACACACTAACTTCATGCTACTGAGGAATGAATCACAGAATTGTGGGGCCCAGGCTGCTGGCTTAACCATGGAAGCTAACGCCCAAGGCTGTCCTGCAGGCTCCCTGAGCCGAGAGGCGGGCAGGGGTAAGGGGCTGTCGCCTGCATACCAGCGGCGTGGGCTGCCCCTGCTTGCCAACGCCAACCTGTGTGGGCTGCGTGAGGCTGATGACAGGGGGCTGGAGGGCGCTGGTCACAGTGGCCGCCGTCTTCCCGGCCGTGCGCTGGACGGAGCTGCTCAGCACCACGGCTGTGAGTGCAGTGGTGGCCTGCTGGGCAGGCGGCTGCTGCTGCTGGCTCTGCTGGATGAAGGCTGCGGAGTCAGGGGTCAGCTGTCTCAAGGCGGGCAAGCTCCTCTGGGTGAACACAAACACAGGGTCGGCAGGCAGCATAGCATGGGGTCCCCTCTCCAAACTCAGACACACCCCATTCTGAGATAAAGTTCTTGAGCTCAAGAGTGTCGGTTTTGCCGGCCAGTGTGCCTCAGTGGTCTGAGTGTGCTCCCCTGCACCAAGAAGCCCCAGGCTGGATTCCAGTCAAGGCACATGCCCAGGTTTGCAGGTTCAACTCCCAACAGGGGCATACAGGAGGCAGCCAATTAAGGTTTCTCTCTCATTCATGTTTCTATTGCTCCCTCTCCCACTCTCTCTCTCTCTCCCAAATAAATAAAAACTTTTTTTTAATAGTGTCGGTTTCAGAGCTTAAAGAGATACCTCTGGTGTGGGTGGCAGCCTCCAGCACTCACTGACCCTGAACCCAGAAAGATAGAGCAGCACTTCTGAAATTATCTGAGAATGCTGTGGCACTAGGGATTACCTAAGGGACGACTGCTGCTCTTGGAACCCTGGCTCCTCACTGGGGTAGGTGTCCCATCAACCCTCACGCTCACGGACAACCCATGAGTCGGCCCTCGTGCTTGGAGTGGGACGCACGAATGCCAGCAGTACTAAGGTCCAACTCCCAGAAAAGTCTCTAAGAGGACCCCACACATTCTGCTGCAGGCACTTTAGGCTTTCAACACAAGGTGCCAACTGAGCCCACTCCTCCCTCAGAACAGCACGGAGTTGGACAAGGGCTTTGCCGTTACCTTCAGGAAAGGCACAAGGTAAGGTTGAGGTGAAGAATTAAGTTCTCGGTACAGCCGGCTGGTGAAATCTTCCGCTTCGATTTTTCCATCCTTAAAAATAAAACGCACATGAAATTCCTGCAGGGCTGGGAGTTCACACACACACCTCTTAAGGCTACGCTGGTCTCCTGGTCTCGGCCAGGTCTGGGCTGACAGAGGCAACAGGAGAGTCAGCGTGCCCCGTGCTCGGCCAATGTGGGCATCCCAGGCGTGTGCTGACCAGCCCACCCCTGATCTCCCTCACCCAGCTGTCACTCAACACTGCCCAGCCCTGACCACGTGTCAGGGCATCCTGCCAGGAGCCAGAACAGCCTGAGGGAACCTCTCTGGCACAGTCAAAGCTGCGAGCACAGGCGTAGAGGGGTCAGGGACGCCTGTCCTCAGGGACGACACTTCCACCAAGGCCCCGAGCCTCGGGGAGGAAGCCCGCACGGGAAGGCTCTGCAGACCCCAGGACAGGCTGCCGTGTCACACACGAGACAGGGCTGGTGGCGAAGCCCTTACCAGCAGGTGCTGCACCAGCTCCTTCACATTCGCCGCCGTCTCTGTGGACTGTTTACCGGATGAGGCCAGCTTTATTAACGTAGACAGAAAGTTCTTACATTTCTTCACGTTTTCCATAGTTTCCTGCATTCAAGTAAAAAGACACCTGTGAAAAAGTCTTACAGGCAAATGCCCATCATCACCCTGAGAACTGTTTCTTCTCTAAGTGTTCTCCTAGCCTGCTGGTGGGGCATGGCCCTGGCAGGTGCCCAAGGAGTATGCCCAAGGACACCTGGCCATACAACCAAAAGGGGCCCGGCTCACACTTCCCTCCCTTGGAATGTAACAAGGCGAAAACCACAAAGGTAAAAAGGTGACTCCATCAGATGGTCCCTGCAGTGCTGCTCATCACAAAGAAGAACCGGCATCTCCCCGATGCACAGTGAAAGGGTTACAGTGCCTCACAACTGCTAATGCTGATGGAACTACTTAGTAAAGAAACTGGGAAAAGCCGTAAATAAAGTGGGATCCCAGTTTGAAGATTTATGCACGTGCAGGGAACTACTGAAGTGTAAACCCAAACGGGTAACAGTGCTGTTCTATAGACGCAACTGCAAACGCTACTGTCTGGGCCTCTGTCACCATGGGGAGCCCTCTGCACACGCTGTCCCACCTGAGGGGTGCACGAGGTAGCACTCACCGTGGCAGCTGTGGAGGTGGTGGTGGCCCCCGGGACAGTCCGCTGAGGTGTCCCCGTCTGAACAGCCGCCGCCGTCCCAATTGAAGCCGTCTGGGCAGCGCCACCCAGAACAAGCTGAGGCTGCAAGATTCCAGAACACAAGGTAAACAGAGGCTGCAGGCAGCAGCCTTAGGTCTGAGAAGAGAGCTCCCTGCAGTGGGGCCCGGCTGGCCATGTGTACTGGGGGACACGCACCCTGAGGACCTGCGGACACAGCGACAGGCCGAGCCTGACCACTGCAGTCCTCAGCACCTGAGAAGTAGGATGGTGCACCTCCAGCAAAAACGACAGAAACAAAGCCAATCGCTGGAAGAACCTGGTGCTCAGGAGTTGATCCTGAAAGTCACATGGTGACCAGTACAAATGGCCTTTTAATAAGCAAAGTAGGTCTCATCCTCAGAAAGTTCAAAAAACAAACTGCAATGGGAAATGTCACCGCCTGGTGTGCACAGAGCCTGGTGACAAGTCAGCCCTCCTGCAAGGCGGCTCTGGGAGGGAGTGGGCTGGGGTGCTGGCCCCTGCTGCCGGCCAGACCGGCCTTTTCCTTGCACTTCAAGAGCGAGTCTCATCACGAAGTATCACTAATGGGGAGGGGGTGCAACAGGAGAAATGGGTGGGAGTCAGTGAGGAAGGCCCCTTGCTGAATGAATGGACAGCAGCTCCACCCTTGCCTGAGGTCAGGCTCCTGACCGACCACAGTTCTGCAGCAGGGTCGTGACACCAACATTAACTGGCTTTCTAAACTGGTCCTCGAATTTATAATCTAGCTTTCAACATTTTCTCTCCAATTTTTAAAATGTCCCTTTCTTAAAACTTCTGAAAGTAGGGGCAGTGCAACCCCTGCTCATGGCTCCGGTGTGGCCCAGTGTCCATTAGGGAGCTGACGCAGCCCCTGAATGGACTCCTCCAAGCTCTCGGGTGTCCCAGTGGCCCCAGGCTGTGGACACCAGCTTCAGGGAGGCCCAGGAGCTGCAGGTGGTGATGGGCTTTATCAACAGTCTATCTTCTCTCACTTGTAACGTGAAGCATGAGTCATCACTGCTGTCACCAGCAAACATCAAACTCAAATCTCAGGGAGGAAAGGAGGAGCAAACCATGCTGCCATCTCGGGGCAGTGGGGTTTCCTTCCTTCACATGGGGGCCTGTCCCACATTTGCTCCTGCTGGCCCCACCAACTTCCACTCACAAGACACATCCAGACTACACAGAAGCGGACGCCAAGCTGACTGTGCCTCATGCTTTCTGGAAACCCTTTCACAAAATGTAGAATCAGATGTGCCAACAAGACAGAACCCCAGGCTGAAGCCTGCATCCTGGAAAGTCCCCCACACCTGGACGACCCTTCCTGTGTTTCAAACACCACTGTCGCTCACTGCAGGCGCCACAGGTGAGTAAGAGAAGATGCGATCCAGTGAGAGAAGAGTGTGGTGCTGGGCTGCTCCAGACCCACTACCCACCACTGTCCCTGCCATCTCTGGGCTGTGGTTTCCTCATTCGGAAAAACAGGACAGCACCAACTGCCAAGGGTATCAACACAGACAGCAATGCAGCAAAGAGCCACCCTGGCCACAAAGACACCTGGTGAAACCTGGCCAGCGCTGCAGCAGCTGCACAGTGCACGCTCACTAACACCTCACTGCAGCTTGAGCCTCTGCTCTAGACGCTCTGGCCAAGTCTCCTCTGCTGTGACGGGAGGGGCCAGCCTGTCCGGGACACCAGCAGCTGAGCTGTTGAGAGCATCACAGCCCACCACTGTGATAATGACACCAAGTAAGACCTGGGACACGGTCAACGACAGCACTGCCACCATCGGCGCATTCACGGGGAGGCAGGTACACACACAGACTCTCTGCACTAGGCTTTCCCTGCTCCAGAGATGCCTTACAATCAAATACTGATCAGGTGACCCTTTCATTATCCTCTGGCAGGGGCAGCTTTAAAATGCTGCTGGTGCTCAAGTCCGCGCGGCTTTAAGGAAGGGGGACCCAGCCACAGCCTGTGCTGTCATCAGAGAAGAACCCCCTTCTTCTACAGCCTTCCTCCCAAAACTCTGCCTTGCGTCCCACACCCAAGTTCGTGCCTGGTCCCTGCGTGCAGGATGCCGGGCCTCACCTGCACTCCGGGTGAGCGCTGCAGCGCGGCGGCCGGCTGTACCGTCGTCTGGGCCTGAGACACCTGCTTAATTATGGTCGTCGGGGTCACCTGCCGGGCAATAATAGGGGTCCCAGGTGCCTGGAAAACAAGCAAGACCCATCTAAAAGGGGCAACAGCGTGAGAATTCCCCGCCACCCCGTGCACCCAAAGCAATCCAGAACACAAGCGCGTCCGCAAGTTCACTCGCAGTTTCAACAGAGCCACCCTAATTCTAAATGTTTGTTTCCAAAGTAAAAGTGCAGGCTCCCCATCTTTGCTACTACAATGAAAATGCCTTAGACTTCTTTATCAAACCAGCATGGTCCTTGAAAAACACATGTATCTGGGAATCGGTCCCGTGAGGACTTCTGTGATCTTGTCCACAAGTACTAAAGAGTGACAAAGGCACTAAGAAGTACGTGTCCCCTGGGTCTAAGACCAGTCACACCTAGCCCCGATGGGAAGCTCGAGTCCTGAGCAAGGTAATTATGAAGTTGGTTTGAAAGGAGATGGACAGCAAATGCTGATGGTCACACGGTGACATGCACAACCAACAGCTAAAGTGAGACCACAGATACCGTACGTCTGCCTCACACTGAACAGAACAGACTGGGAAACTGAGCTGTTCCACTCAGCGAAGGGGCCCTTGTGGGTCTCCCAGCACACGCAGCTGCTGCTGCAGTGCAGGGCGCCACCCAGGGTACGCGCTTGGCATCACGGAGAAGGAGGTCTCCACTTCGGTCACTAACCAGCTCATTAGCTGAGAACAGAGGAAGACGCAGTGGACAGGAAAGCACCGCAGACAGAGGGAACGGGACAGTGCTGACACATGCCCACAAGGAAATCATGACACGGACAAGGAACCCAGATGGGGGGCAAGCCCTGCATGCTCTTCAGCATCAGAGCCTGCCTCCCGCCACAGTCTCCAATGCCTGTGTGTGGGGAGGCAGCTCTGTTCAATGCAAGTGTGTCAAGTCCTCTGTGCCTCCCGATGAGAAGGCCAGCGCTCACGTGTGCCTGCTCTGCCCACTAGCTTAGCACTGCACGTCTCCGCTCTGTGGTAGAAGTACTAGTACACGGTCCACTCTGCAGGAGAGGAAACTGAGGCATGGGAAGGTGGAGTCATGGAGAGAGGGCAGCTCTCAGGGACTCAGAGCCAGCTCTTCCCAGTAAGACTGTCCTGGACACCAGGGTCAGCCACCCGGTGGTGGGGCAGGATGCCTGCCACACGGCCCTCGGCAGGTGCAGTGTGTACGCATGACTCACCTGGACGGTGGAGATCTGGACAGGTGGGGCACTTGTGGGGGTTGCAGGGCGGGGTGCCATGGTGGTCTGAGGCTGGGCCTGGGCGTGGGCCTGGGCCTGCATCTGGGCCAAGGCCTGCTGAGGGATCATTAACAACTGCCCGTTCTCGCTGCGCACGAGGACCATACCTGGGGACAAAGGACATCTGGCGTCAGAGCCCGGGAAGCAGTGGCTCTATGGGGAGGCCTAGCGGCTGAGGAGAAATGGGACCTGTGGTGACACATGGAGTCACCGGACTCTGACATGCCTGCTGCCTGCCAGACGGTGCACAGGACAAGGACACGCACAGGGCAGTTTCATGGATTCAAAGAGCAACCGACTGATGCCCAGCCAGTGTGTCTCTGTGGTAGAGTGTGGACCTATGAACCAGGAGGTCACGGTTCGATTCCCAGTCATGGCACATGCCCAGGTTGCGGGCTCAATCCCCAGTGTGGAGCATGCAGGAGGCAGCCGAACAATGAATGATTCTCTCTCATCACTGATGTTTCTCTCTCTCCCTCTCTCCCTCTCCTTTCCTCTGAAATCAATAAAAACATATATATATATATATATATATATATATATATATATATATATATATATATATTAAAAAAAAACAAAGGGGCAACCACGCCTTCCTTCTGTGAGTAAGCCAGGCACCACGGCTCTGCCAGCCCCACTCTCGTCCCACAGCCACCCCACACTGGCCTCAGCATGCACCCACTCGAAAGGAGGAAGCCAGCAGGGACGCTGAGGGCCTGGAAGAGTCCCCACAGGCACACCCTCTCCCCGACACAGACTGCCAAGTGCTCACGAGGCAGCGGTGTCGAAGAGAGGTCGGAGGTCCCGCTGGAGCCGCAGACCCCAGCTCTGTCCAAGACAGGTCCCTCCGCCCTGCCCCCACTGGTCCTGTGACCAGGGGCAGCTGGGACCTGTCCTATGAAACCCCAAACAAACTTCCCCTCCAGCACATGGACCCCGTGGCACCCAGGCACCTCACCTCTCTGGGTGTGGGCAGCATGGTGCCCATGGCTGACCAGGAGGGGGCCCCACAACACAGACGGACAGGGAGAACCACTCACACAGCACATGCTTGAGCTCCATCACTGGAAAGTAAATTCAATCATGCAGGTTTAGCATTAATTTTAGCTTCAAAAACCAGCAGCAGTCATAGCACAGACGCCATCAGACACATAACACAAGTGTCTAAGTTCACATTTAATTCCATGAGAATCAATGATGGAGCTTCAGAGGGGAATCTGCACTCTTCCTCTGGTGGGGCCTCAGCACACCACTGGCCAAACCCCATCCTCCCCTCGGGCACAGCTGAAAAGGGTGCCCTTGGGAAAGGAAATGCCAGGGCGAGGGCGTCCTGTGGGCATCACACCCTCCTGAGTCTGAACTGAGGCTGAGAAGAGCCTCTGAAGGCGCTGGGCTCTGGCTCCTTCAACACCCATCAGGTCATCCAGAAACAACAGGCCTCTCCCTGGACTCACACCTACAAGGCTTAATCCAAAAGAACCACCTAGGGACTCTACCCGTGCACGAATTTCATGCACCAGGCCTCTAATATATATACTAGAGGCCCAGTACACAGGATTCGTGCACTGTGCGGGGGGGGGCATGGCCTGCGGGGATCGGCCCGCTGTGGGAGTGCCACTCATCCCAGTCAGCCTAGCAGCTGTGGACCCGCCCTCTGAGTGGCTACTCCTGCTGTGGGAGTGCACTGACCACCAGGGGCAGCCCCTGCATTGAGCATCTGCCCCCTGGTGGTCAGTGCGCATCACAGTGACCGGTCGACTCGTCGTTCTGGACGTTCCGCCGTTCGGTCGCTGGGCTTTTATTATATAGGATATCTGTGAGTGGATAAGCAAGAGAAATGACAAATGCCACTGAACATACAGGCAATGCAGGAGGCTGTAGAAACAATTGCTCTAACCCAGTGGTCTGCAAACTCATTAGTCAACAGAGCCAAATATCAACAGTACAACGATTGAAATTTCTTTTGAGAGCCAAATTTTTTAAACTTAAACTTCTAACGCCACTTCTTCAAAATAGACTCGCCCAGGCCGTGGTATTTTGTGGAAGAGGGCCAAAGAGCCGCATATGGCTTGCGAGCCGCAGTTTGCCGACCACGGCTCTAACCTGATGGCAAACTTGTGGCTCCTTAGGGAGAAAAAAGTTTGTTTGCATTCGTGGGTGGTGGGCCTGTAGGCTGTAATGGGGTGTGCTTTCCTCTGCCTTCCCTAGATACAATGAATCACAATCACAGGCAAAAGTCAGACACACTGTGATGGCCTGGGGAGCATCTGAACACCAACAGCTGCGTCAATGCATGTTTTAATGACATTATCACAGCTCGGGATCTTGTGAACTGATTATAATCACTCATTTCAAACAGACACATAGCATACTAGTACAGTATCTATTCATGCAAAAGCAAAGAAACACAACTTTGCCTCAAAATGCAACTGAAGAATGTTGGAGAAAAGGTTGTGAAGAAGCAACAGCCTGAGTTCACAGACAGCTCCTGGCTGGGGACACGCATCCGTCCTACTCCATCAGGGAAGGAACCTGGCCCACTCCCAGCTATGGCCCACTCCCACCTTACAGATGGGGCCACCAAGGCAGCGGCAGAGTGATTTCTCCCAGAGTGCCCAGGGCAGAGGCTGGCACACCCCGTGCCTCCGGCTCCACACATACCCTCTGGGTTTCACTTCAACAGTGACCAAGGAGGGCTGTATACCATGGGCCTTATTCTTCCAAGCTTTAAATTGGGAAGGAGAAGGCCACACCTCACATAGTAAACAACTTCAACTTCAAAGGGGCCTTCAGATTCATCTTCCCACCAATGCGGCCGACTCCAGGTCAGTTCCCAACAAGGCAGTTAACAGGGATGTCCGAGTGTGGCCTGGGGCTCTGCCGCCTGATCAAGCCACCCTCCGCCCGGCCACCCTCCCTCAGCCCACAACAGCCTTCCTTGTCTCCCTCCTCTGTACTCGGGCCACCTGAAACCAGAGCAGCCCATCTCCACGAGGAGTGCTCATGATGCACCCCGATCAAGCAGACACAAAACAACAGAGTTTCGTTTTGTTCACGACAGAAAACAAGAAATGAGGAATCAGAACCTCCTGAAACCCCATGCCCTTTGGTTACTAGGCTGCACGGTTTCTTCCACTCTGTCCAGCGTTCACATTACCGTGTGCTTTGATTAACTGTGAAGAAAACCGAGGTCATTTTGTTGATGTGCAGTTTATTTTCTTCTTTCACTTCTTTTTTTTTAAACATATTTTTACTAATTTCAGAGAGGAAAGGAGGAGAGAGAGAAACATCAATGATGAGAGACAATCATTGATTGGCTGCCTCCTGCATGCCCCCTACTAGGGACCAAGCCCACAACCAGGGCATGTGCTCCAACCAGCAATCAAACCATGACCTCCTGGTTCATAGGCTGACAGCCACTGAGCCACACTGACCGGGCTTCTTTTTACTTCTTATATCCTAAGTAATTCCATGTCATTCTACATTCTTCAAAAACAATTTTCAGTGGCTACAAATTTCATCCAAAATGTATTTTTAATGTCCTTCTTGATGAAAACTCAGACTGGTTTCCCTCTCACGTTATCAGGAAAGCTCCAGTTTTAAAGGTACACGTGCAGCATCATACCCTCCTCCCGAAGTCAGAGAGGCGACACTGCGGGCCAAGACTGAGCCGTGCGAGCTGCGCAAGGTGCTCACTGGTAACGGGGCCCTGACAACCACCTGTTTGGGAGGCCAGCGTGGCCCCACCAGGGTGGGGCGTGGCACCAGCAGAGCAACGGGCAGCCCAAGGCCACCAGGCCACCCCCATCTTCACCCAAGCATGACCACTATGTCTTAAGGACTGAACGAACCCTCCCCTCCGACTCACCAGATTTCAAGGAACACTCGAGTGTTCTTACGCAGTTACAGCTTTCCTGACCCTTCTCATGCCAACGTTCTACTGTATCCGAAATGAAAACTAGGTCAGCCCAGCTGCACCGCACAGTGGCCAGGCATTTTTGGACTTGCCTGGGCCTCCGCCTGGAAGAATCCCACGCCACGCGCATCAGCATCAGCTTACCTGCCACAGCCCCTCACACATACTGTTCTCACATGTGGTTCAGGGGCTCCCCCAGCCCTGGGAGGGCACATCACCTGGGAAAATGGCCCAGGCATAATGACAGGAGCAGGGACCAGACCCCTGCACTCACCCTCACCCCCATGAAGGTCCCTAGGCTGTCGCCTGTCAGACGGCAGAGAATCTGCAAAGACAATGGTACAAAAGGCAAGGCCTCTGCAGTTAAACACGGGCAGAAGGAAGCTGTCCCCCTGAACAATGACGCTGATACCAAAGCAGCCAGGAGAGGGACTGGAGCAGAGAGCACGAGGCACTGTCTGAAATACATGGAGAATTTGTTCTGAGGCTGCCCCGCGGAGTCCTAACTGCCCAAGGGGGCTTTCGAAGATGTCACTATGGGGACGGGAGGAGGAGTCTGGACAGAGCCAAGAGACCAGGAGGACAACCACCCTCAGCCCACAAAGTCCTTCCCACCAGACTGTCCTCCTCAGCTCTGTGCCTTCAGAACAGGATACAGTGTACTTGGCAAATACACTTCTGCACTGGTTTACCAAAAACCCACTAACTTCACCTTTACAACTCACATCGTGCCAGGCACACAGTGGTGAGCACACGTCACCGTCACCCACTGACCGGGAAGAGAAGTGCTCCGGCCCCTCCCTCTCATCCCCCAATGGCTGCAGGGCCCCTCACTCTCCGCCTCAGTGGCCCTGCCATGGTTTGTGACCAGTCTGCTCAGGCAGAAACCACAGGCCCCTGCAACTCGCAGAGTCAGGCAGGGGGTGACTGGGCTGTCCATGTGTCACGGCCACAACCTCCATGACAGCCAGGCCCTCCCACAGTGTGGGCCAGTGCTGCCATTGCTTCAGCTGAGGCTCCAGAAGTGGACCCAGGACCCCCAGGCAGGGCCTGCTCCAGCCTCCACCTGTGCTCAGGGGAGAGCACTCAGGGTGACCTTGGCGACAGCACAGGGTTCTGTCCTCACTGCCAGCATGTAGCTGTTTCCAGCCCTCATCCCCCCAGGGCTGCTTTAGGCCCTGACACCTCCCCACACACGTCAGCTCCTAAATTCTCTTCAAGTACAAGTTAGCTTTAATGACTAGTAGTACACTTTGCTAAGATCACAAAATTATCAATGCGAAAATGTGCTTACATGTAATATACAATTCATGTGAGAGTGAAAGTGTATTTGACTATGAGTGTGTGTGTGTGAAAGTGTGTGTGAAGGTGGGTGAGTGTGAATGTGAATGTAAGTGGGTGAGTTAGACTGAATGTAGGTGAGTGTGAGTGGGTGAGTGGCTGAGAGTGTGAGTGGGTGTGAGTGTGTAAGCAGCTGGTGCTGGACGCAGCGCTGTTGTGAACTACCACCGAAAGCTCCTCAAGACCCACCTGACGCCCGTCCCCACAGTGCACTCGCTGCACATTGAAGATGTGGAAGCCACATGGCCTTTTGCCTAACGACCCCAATAGCACATACCAGCACAGGCTGGACCCCGCAAACGCCCACCCAGGTCAGCTATGAATTAAGTCTCTTGGATAAAATGGTCAGGACAGGTGAATCAGGGAGAGTACAGAGCTGTTCCCTGGAGGCCTTTTGTATGAGCCTGAAATTTGTTAAAATACAAACAAGCCAGAACATGCTTTGTTCTCAAGGGACGCATACTCAGGTGGCAGGAGCGGGGTTTGGGGTGGGGGCAAGGGAGGTGCGGGCAAGGCAAGCACATGCAGTTCCAGTGCCTGACTTTTATGCTGGGGCTTGGTGATGAGTCCCTAGTGGCAAGACCCCTGCTATCTCGGTACCCCAGGACCTCGTACCCCCAGGCACACACAGTCTCAGTCATTCAGTCCTGAGCGTGGCCCCTGACCTCCAGGCCCTGACAGACAGAGAGAAAACACTTTCATCAACCAGAGGACTGTAGGTGGCCAGGGATCAGCCAGAATCTGGACAAGCGGGGAGAACAGAGTGCTATGGATGCGTGAAGATGACGTGGGCATGTGGGGCTGGCCAGGCAGAGGACGACAGTATGCCGGGTGGGGAGGTGGAGGAGTGGTGGAGCTCGGGGGTGACAGGCCACAGGGGCACCAGGCAGACAGTGAGCAGCATTGTAGCAGAGGACCCACACCCACACCTCCAAGCACTAGGGAACAGTGGCCTGTGTGCCCCTTAGTGCCTCCATGGAACAGATGCAGCAAATGGCATCAAGGCCACAGATTTCACCCGAAAACTACGCAGAATGGCTTCTTCACATAAAAGTCTAAAAATAATTCAGATTTGCTTTCTGATATAAACACATAATTTAAAATAGCCCAAAATGTGAGAACCATTTTCTGTCATGTAATAATATGGTAATAAAAAGTCCCCTGCCTAGCAGTGTGCATTATGTGTTTTTCTTAAAATCACCGTTTGGTGGCCCATTTATGCCCTGTCCATGAGGGCAGGCTGAAGGGAGCCTCCCTCGGGGACACACACTCGGATGTTACCTCGGAAGGCCTGGGCACAGCATCATTACAGGAAAAGTACCCAAAGAGTCAACAGCATAGTGCCTTTTTATCTGATGTGCAAACCACACCCCTCAGGCCAACTCCAAACATGACCAATCAGAGTAAGGCAAACAGCCCAGAAAAATAAGAAGCAAGTGTCAACCGGGCTGATGCACACATAAAGAATTATTTTTCTATACTATAATGCTTCCAAATACTAAAGGTTAGACAAGATATCTGAAATAGCTGATTAAAACAAAAATAAAAACACACACACAAAAAGCCCACGACTGGCAGACCCCTTCCGTCTTCCTCCCGCCTTTGGGTATGTATCCCACCCCACACCTGCAAACATCATGTAAGCAAAGCCCAGGGCAGGGGTCAGAGAGGAGGGTGGCCCAAACCTCGGCCGTGAGGACACCTCACTTATCATTTCATAGACAACACTCAGTCTTGATGAGACTTAGGGCTGCCACGGTTAAAGCAGCAGGTCCCCTAGAGGTCCTCAGGTGCTGTGTTTAAGAACCTCACTACAGTGCACAGGTGCACGCAAAGGCACCCACCGAAGAATGAGCATGAGGACAGGAGGAGGTCCTTGCTGGCATCACACATTGCCACGCAGGCTGACATTTTCAATGAACAGGTCTAGAGTACAATTTCTGAAAACTCACATGGTAGACTAAAAGAGAACAATCACGTGAGCATCATATATGAACAACTAGAGGCCCAGCACACGAAGTCGTGCAGGTAGGGGCCCTAGGCCTAGCCTGCAATCAGGGCCATCTTCTGCCCGTTCGCCAGTCCCCAGGCCCAACACCGCCTCCGCTGCCGGGGTGGGTAGGTCACAGACACGCCCCGCAGCTTCCATCAGCGCTGCAAGCTGCAGCGGCAGTAGCGGTGGTTGCGGCAGCGGTGGCGGCGCCTGCGTGAGTGGCCCCAAGCGGACAGCGCATTCCATCAGCAGCCGGCCTGGTGCACGCGCATGGAAGTGAAGTCGCAGGCACCCGCATTCCCGCCGGCCTGAGCCCCGAGCAGCTGTGCACACATGGAGGTGAAGTCGCCAGCGCCCGCTTTCCCACCGACCTGAGCCCCCGAGCAGCCAGGGATGAGTTGGGGATTCCAATGGCCTGACAACCAGCCTGGTCCTCCTGCCACCCATCCCGGTTCCCCCGTTCACCATCGCTGATCCATCGGAGCCTGCGGGCCAGTTGGAGGGACTAAGAGGTCAGTTATTCAGCCCGCTCACGAGTCACCAGTCCCCAGTCCCACCCCGCCGCCTCTCGCGGGCAGGGGGGTTGGGGGGTGACCAAGAGGTGGTCAGTGCACCTCATGGCAACTGGTCCAGCAGTCATTCCAGTCGTTACGCTTGTGGTCCCTGGCCTTTTATTATATAGGATGGCATATGACAAGAACAGACAACATTTGTGACAAAAAAATCTTCACCAACTAGCAAGAGAAGGAAAGTCCTCACCTCACTAACAAAGGGCATCTCTGAAAACCCAGACATAACAAAAGAGGTGGGAAAAGAGGCACACACGTCCCTTCTCGTTGCTTCTGTTTCACATGCACTGGGGGTTTCAGCCAGGCAGTGCGACAGGAACAAGAAATTAGAGGACAGGTGATGCAAACCAGAAAGGATAAAGTGCTGCAGACACTACGCTTGTTTTTATAGAAAAATCCTAAGAATGCTACAAGACCCAATATGTGTTTAAGCAGGGTCACAGGATCTAAAGTCAATACTTAAAAAATGGAGAACCAAGATGGCGGCATAGGTAAACACCTATACTTGCTGCCTCTCACAACCACATCAAAATTACAACTAAAAGGCAGAATACCTACCACCCTAAACCGCGGGAAAGCTGGCTGAGTGGAAGTTCCACAACTAGAGAGGTAAAGAAAGCACATTGAGACTGGTAAGAGGTGCGGAGGCGCGGAAAGTGCTGGCACCTGGATGTGCTGCTCTTTTAATTGGGAGGGAGATACAAGCTCTCACTTGCTCTGAACTCCAGTTCCGTGCAAGACTCCGGGGGACCGAGACACATACAGGGAGAAACTGGACTGTCTGGCATCGGGACAAGAATGCGAGGGCTGCTTTCTCTCAGAGGTGCTCACAGCGATCATTGTTCCTGCACAGGGGCACAGGACGCAAAGATCTGGGGACTTCTCTGGTTCAGGGCTGACTGGCAGCCATTGCTGTTTGCTCCGCCCTGGTGATTCCCAGAGACCCCAACCCACCCAATTTACAACCCCACCCAAACTGTGCACATCGGCTTTTGCATATGAATGGCCTGTCCTTTCTCCACCTAAAACCTGTCAAACTGCAGCTGGGTCAGAGAGCCCCAGAGCTTCCAAAAGAAGGCCCAAGGCCTGGCAGCAGCAGCCTGCCTTGCTTCACAGCTGGGCCTCATCTGGGCACTTCCAAAGCCCATACAAAGACAAGGAATCTGCAGATGTCTCTGTAGCTCCTGCTGGGTGGCCCCAGACAGTGACTGACCTTGCACCTCCTTGGAGATCCAAGAGCCAGTGTACTCAGTGGTCACAGTGAGACCATACCAGGTTACAATTCTTCACGTCCATAAGGGACACACACCAGGGGCAGACTCAGTGAGCGCCAAAGCCCCACTGAAGCAAGTCCTGCTCCATAAGGGTGTCTCCTTCCAATGTAGACACAGCTCATCATCACAGCCAATTGGCCTGGAGGTCAATTCCTCCCAGTGATACCAACAGCAATCAAGGGTTAACTGCAACAAGACTGTGCACACAGCCCACAAAGGGGTGCACCAAGAGCGTCTACCTCAGGTGAATGGGGAGGCTGAGCCAACTGGGCCCTATAGGATACCTACCACACAAGGCCACTCTACCAACTCAAGGAGACTTAGCAGCTACCCAGTACATAGAAACAAACACAGGGAAACAGCCAAAATGCAGAGACAAAGAAACAAGTCACAAGTGAAAGAAATGGATGAAAGCAAAATACTGGATATAGAGTTCAAAACCACGGTTATAAGGTTACTCAAGAATCTTCTAGAAACCTCTGAGGAACTTAGTGAGACCCTCAAGGATATGGAAAAGGACCAATCAGAAATTAAGCATACACTGACTGAAATAAAGAATAATATACAGAGATCCAACAGCAGACTAAAGGATCCCAATGATCAAGTCAAAGATTTGAAATACGAAGAAGCAAAAAACACCCAACCGGTAAAGCAAAATGAAAAAAGAATCCAAAAATATGAAGATAGTGTAAGGAGCCTCTGGGACAACTTCAAGCGTACCAACATCAGAATTATGGGGGTGCCAGAAGAAGAGAGAGAGCAAGATACTGAAAACCTATTTGAAGAAATAATGACAGAAAACTTCCCCCACCTGGTAAAAGAAATAGACTTACACGTCCAGGAAGTGCAGAGAACCCCAAACAAAAGGAATCCAAAGAGGACCACACCAAGACACATCATAATTAAAATGCCAAGAGCAAAAGACAAAGAGAGAATCTTACAAGCAGCAAGAGAAAAACAGTTAGTTACCTACAAGGAAGCACCCATACGATTGTCAGCTGATTTCTCAACAGAAACTATGCAGGCCAGATGGGAATGGCAAGAAATATTCAAAGTGATGAACAGCAAGAACCTACAACCAAGATTACTCTACCCAGTAAAGTTATCATTCAGGATTGAAGGTCAGATAAAAAGCTTCACAGATAAGAAAAATCTATAGGAGTTCATCACTGCCAAAACAGAATTATATGAAATGCTGAAGGGTATTCTTTAAGAAGAGGAAGAAGAAGAAAAAAGTAAAGATAAAAATTATGAACAAAGTAACAACAAATACATATCTATCAACAAGTGAACCTAAAATCAAATGAATAAAAAACCTGATGAACAGAACAGACTGGTGAATGTAATAGAACCAGGGGCATGGAAAGGGAGCAGACTGACAATTCTCGGGGAAAAGGGGTTGTGGGGGGTGCAGGAAGAGATTGGACAAAGAGCTTACACCTACGGACAAGGTCAGTGGGGTGGCAGGAGTGGCGTGGGAACCGGGTGAAGGGTAGCTATGGGGGGGGGGTGGGTAGAGAGGAATATCTGCAATAATCTGAACAATAAAGATTAAAAAATAAATAAAAAGACTTAATAAAGAGACTGTATTTCTAAATGTTAGCAACAAATAACTGGAAATTTCAATTTTTAAAAATATCATTTATATAACATAAAAATATGACTGTTTAAGGATCTAGTTCACAAAAACATGCAAAGGACAAACACTGAAAACTATAAAACAATGCTGGTAGAAACTCTGAAAGACCCAAATACTAGTAAATGGAGAGGCTTACCATGTTCATGAATCAGAAAACTCAATATTGCTAAGATGTCAATATCGCCCTAACCGGTTTGGCTCAGTGGATAGAGTGTCGGCCTGCAGACTGAAAGGTCCCAGGTTCGATTCCGGTCAAGGGCATGTACCTTGGTTGTGGGCACATCCCCAGTGGGGGGTGTGCAGGAGGCAGCTGATCGATGTTTCTCTCTCATCGATGTTTCTAGCTCTCTATCCCTCTCCCTTCCTCTCTGTAAAAAATCAATAAAATATATATTTTTTAAAAGATGTCAATATCATAAATCTAATATACAGATCAACACAATCCCAGGCAAGATATTGGGAAGACTTTTTGTAGAAAATGGCAAGCTGATTCTAGAACTTATATGGAAATATAAGGACCCAAGTAGCCCCCAAACACTTCTGAAAAAGAAGAGAGGCTCAGTCTAAGTCCAGGCCTTCCTCCAAAGGGCTACAAGGATCAGGTTCTGTTCCACAGTCTGGTAACTCAATACACACACACAAGGGCCACTGATTTTCAATGAAAGTCGCAGGAGAGCCCTAGCTGGTTTTGCTCAGTGGATAGAGCGTTGGCCTACAGACTGAAGAGTCCCGGGTTCGATTCCGATCAAGGGCACATATCTGGGTTGTGGGCTCAATCACCAAGAGGGGGCATGCAGGAGGCAGCCAATCAATGATTCTCTCTCATCATTGATGTTCCTATCTCTCTCTCCCTCTCCCTTCCTCTCTGAAATCAATAAAAATATCCTACCTAATAAAAAGGTAATATGTAAATTACCATCACTCCGCTACGCCCATGATGGGGCCAGCGGGAGGCGCAGGGGGCGGGACTCGGGGTGGCCAGGGTAGCCGATTGGGCCGGCAGGATGCTGAGCTCGCGTTGCCGGAGGCTTCTGAAAGGCCTGGTGCACCAGTGGACAGGCTCCCAGCTCCACCGCGATCGAAAGCAAAAGCGTGTAGGGGACCCTACACATGCATGATTCAATCATGCACTGGGCCTCTAGTATATTAATAATAATAATAAAATAAAAGTGTCAGGAGAGGCCACCTGGTGTGGCTCAGTGAACTGGTCATCGTCCAGTACACCAAGAGGTTGCTGGTTCGACTCCTAGTCAGGGCACATGCCCAGTTGTGGGCTAGATCCCCAATAGAGGGTGTGCAAGAGACAGATGATTGATGTGATGTTTCTTTCTCATCAATGTTTCACTCCCTTTCCCTTCCTCTCTCTAAAAATAAATATAAACATTTTTTTTTAGTGACAGGCAAATTCAACAGAGACAGAAGGTGTTTTCAACAAACAGGCTGGAACAATTGGATATCCTGTAGGAAAGAAAATGAATCTCAACTCCCCCTCCCTTACAACTATGCCCAAATTAACTCAAATTGGATCGAGTGAGAACTAAAACCATAAAAATTCTAAAGGAAAACTTGTGCTTGGAGTTAGGCAAAAATCTCTTTGATGAGACCCAACATAAATACTGAAAGAAGTAAAATGATAAACCAGACTTCCTTAAAATTGAAAAGTTGTTCTTTGAATAAAAAGGCACAGACTTAAAAAAAATTATAAAACAATTCTATCTGATAAAGGACTTGTATCTAGAATATGTTTTTAAAACTCTTATCAAATCAATAATAACAAAAAGAACCCATTTAAACACACAGGCAGAAGATTTAAATAGACGTTTCACAAAAGATATGTAAATAACAAATAAGGGCATGAAAAGATGCTCATCATTAGTCTTTGGGGAAATGCAAATTAAAACCCCACTGGAATCCAATCAAAAAAATGGTCAAAGGACCTAAATAGATACTTCCCGAAAGGGGACATACAGAAGGCCAAGAGACACATGAAAACATGCTCAAAATCACTAATCATCTGAGAGATGCAAATCAAAACAACAATGAGGTACCATCTCACACCTGTCAGAATGGTTACCATCAACAAATCAAAAGTGCTGGAGAGGATGCGGAGAAAAGGGAACCCTCTTGCACTGCTGGGGGGAATGCAGACTGGTGCAGCCACTGTGGAGAACAGTATGGAGTTTCCTCAAAAAATTAAAAATGGAATTCCCATTTGACCCAGTGATCCCACTTCTAGGAATATACCCCAAGAAATCAGAAACACCAATCAGAAAGGACATATGCACCCCTATGTTCATAGCAGCACAATTTACAACAGCCAAAATTTGGAAACAGCCTAAGTGCCCATCAGCAGATGAGTGGATTAGAAAACTGTGGTACATCTGCACAATGAATACCACGCTGCTGTAAAAAAGAAGGAACTCTTACCATTTGCAACAGCATGGAGGGACCTGGAGAGCATTATGCTGAGCGAAATAAGCCAGTCAGAGAAGGATAAGTATCACATGATCTCACTCATTTGTGGAATATAATGAACAACATAAACTGGTGAACAAAAATAAATCCAGAGACACAGAAGCATCAAACAGACCTTCAAACCTCAGAGGGAAGGCAGGGGAGGTTGGGAGAGGGTGGGATAAGAGATCAACCAAAGGACTTGTATACATGCATATAAGCATGACCAATGGACACAGACAGTAGGGGGGTAGAGCATGTGCTGGGGGACGGGAGCGGCCGGGGGGAGGTCAATGGGGGAAAAAGGAGACATGTAATACTTTCAACAATAAAGAATTTAAATTTTAAAGAAAATCATTAGGCCAGCATTACAGCCAAAAATGGCTAAAATTAAAGACTGACCACAGTAGCGTTGGACGTTGGGTGAGGACTCGAAACAGCTGGCACACACTGTTAGTGGGAAGAGCACAGGCACTCCTGTACCCAACAACCCACTCCTTGGGTCTACCCAAGAGAAATGAAAACTTAGGTCCACACGAGACTCACAGGGATGTTTCTCAGAAGTATTCACAACAGCCAGAGCTGGAAACAACCCAAAGCTGGGGGCTGGATGGAACCAGCAGTCAGTCCATCACCAGCATGGAATCCTCCTCCACGGTGAGAAGGCGCAGACTCTCAACACAACTATAGAAATCTCACGCAAGCCCTGCTAAGTGCAAGAAACCAGACAGGAAGCAGTACGGTTGAATCGTTTCATTTACATAAAACTCGTGACAGCCCTAGCCAGTTTGGCTCAGTGGATAGAGAATTGGCCTACGGACCAAAGGGTCCCGGGTTTGATGCCGCTCAAGGGCATGTACTTTGGTTGCAGGCTCCTTCCCCACCGGGCCTTGGTTGGGGCTCATGCAGGAGGCAACCTATAGATGTGTTTCTCTCACATTGATGTTTCTCTCTGTCTTTCCCTCTCTCTTCAACTCTCCCTAAAAATCAATGGAAAAATATCCTTGGATGAGGATTAACATAAAACCTATGACAGGGCAGCACTGGGTGCTGGGATGAGGGTGGAGACAGATAACCACCCAGGGCAAGAGGAATTCTGAGGCTCTGGAGTGTTTCTGTATCTTGCTATGGGGAAAGGTCTATAGTGTATGTGCTTGTGAAAAATCACAGACCATACACTAAGGGTGAGCGCTCCTGGTCTAAACCATGCCCGTTAACGTGAGAAACATGCACATGCTGGTGGACAAGGACAACAGAACCCTCGGGTCTGCCAAGCCACTTAGGAGAAGGGCTGGCGGTTCCTGACGAGGCTAACCACACACTTGCCACACAGCTCAGCCATTCCTCCTAAAGTCCACCCAAGAGAGGAGGGTCCACAAAGGAGCTTTAGCACCCTGCCCAACACTGAGTGGATGATACGTGTGGAAACATGGATGCTCTCACCATAAAAAACACATCACTGCTGCATACGGTGACATGCACAGAGTGAGGCCAGGTACATCCACAGTATTTAAGCCATTTAGGTGAGATTCTAGAAAGAATCTGGGCAAAAGGCAGAAAGGTCTGCCCCACGGGGAACATGGGCAGCCAAGGGCATGCAGGGCCTCCAGGGGAGAGGGACATCGAGTCTGATGGTGATGGTGGAGAGAGGGGTGCACAAACTTCTCAAAACTCAACTGGGCTCTAGACGGTGGCTCAATGGTTAGAGCATTGGCCCACACACCAAAGGGTCACAGGTTCGATTCCCAGTCAAGGGTATGTACCTGGGTTGCAGATTTAATCCCCACCCCCGACCCACCTCCAGTTGGGGCGAGTGTGGGAGGCAAGCCATCCATATGTATCTCTCTCGGTCATGTTTCTCTTTCTCTATCTCCCCCCCCCCCCCCCCCCGCCCACTCCCTTCCTCTCTCTCTCTAAAAATCAATGGAAACATACCCTCAGGTGAGGATTAATAAACAAAAACTTCAAGCTGCAGCCCTAGCTGGTTTTGCTCAATGGATAGAGCGTCAGCCTGCAGACTGAAGGGTCCCAGGTTCGATTTCGGCCAGGGGCACATGCCTGGGTTGCACGCTCAATCCCCAGTGGGGGTCATGCAGGAGGCAGCCAATCAATGATTCTCTCTCATCATTGATATTTTTATCTCTCTCTCTCCCTCTCCCTTCCTCTCTAAAAATCAATAAAATATTTTTTTTTTTTTTTTAAATCAGGCTTCACACTGATGTCTGTGCCCCTGCTGGTGTAAGAATAAGAACCAAAGGTATGTATGTTCGCACCTGCTTCAGTCTACAAAATGCATCCGGAGAGGATGGCCCAGAAAGCACTGAAATTAACATTGGGAAGGTACTGACGGAAGAGGAACAGACCAAAAGTGAATCTAGAAAATTTGGCTTTTGTGCCATGGTAATGTTCCACAGATTCAAAACATAAAATTATTATTTTTCATTTTTACTGAATTTATTGGGTTGACACTGGTTAATAAAATTACATAGGTTTCAGGAGTACAATACTACAATACTGTATAGTGTACTGTGTGTTCATCACCCCAAGTCTCCTTTCATCACCATTTATCCCCCCATACCCTCTCCTACCGCCCCTACCCTTTCCCTCTGGTAATCACCATACTGTTGTCTGTGTCTGTTTGGGCGTTTTTGTTGTTGTTTTTGCTTAACCCCTTCACCTTCACCTTTTAAAACAAACGGAAAATAGAAACTAAAACAAACAAAAGTGAACTGTATATCCAAGTGGTAACATCACACACACAGAGAATCATTTCCGTGGAGTGTGAACACACAGAGAACCTTACACTGAGTCTCACTGTCGTAGCTAAGAATATGGTAGCACATGCCAGGTACACAGATGCTTCATTTCATCAGGATCCAAGGTTCTCTGTGCAAGAGGAGGGAGGCAAACATCATATCAAAGCATTTATGGGCGAAATCTGCTGCATCAGAAACTGAACCGGCAATACCGTCTTGAACTCATCCGCGTGGCTGCAATGGACTTCCTGGCCACCTCCACTCAGACCCCGGGAGCAATGACATGTCGCAGCAACCCCAAACCTGGCCAGAAAAGTCCCCCTGCAGGCCCAGGGCAAGGAGAACCCAGGAGCCAAGAGCTCTCCTGCCCGGTGAGGGAGCGCTCACTGCCGACCAGGACAGAGATGTGAGGGGACCAAAAGAGGCCACCTCTGGGACCCTCCCAAGGCCAACTTGCCTTACTATATGCAAAAATTAATCCCAGAGGTGCTTACTACTAACAGGAAAAGGACATTCAGGACACGCACATGAAGACGGGTAACATCCAGGTAAATTCAGGCAGGGAGAGCCACCGCACAGGCAGGAGAGAAACGGCACCCTGCCCCCACTCACACCCGTCACCCACCACGCTCACCCCCACCACACTCACAGCAAGCCTGCCACTTCTTCAACCCCTGTGACCACTTTCCCCACCAGAACACAGCTCCAGCTCAGCCTGACGTCTGGAAGATTCCTCTGCCAGCATTCAGGGCTCCCTGTCCCACCTCAGAGAGGCCTCCCTAACCAGACGCGAACACCTGCTCCGCCCCACACCTGCCTGCCTCACTGTGTCTGAGCTTCGGGGAAGGGCACGTGCTCCCCTTCCGGCAGCACCCCTCACAGGTGACAGTGCCCGGCACAGAGCGTTGGCATGCGCTAAGTCCTGGAGAATGAACACACTCACTACCCATCCATTAAAGTCGTGCTGACTACAGAACAGGTAAGGATGTGGGAAACATCAAAACTGGGGACAACATCAGGGACAATTATAAACACTTCTTGGTGACAGAACTACAGATTACTACTCATTTCTTTCCCACATTATTCTGTCTTTACCAAACTTTCCATGATGAGCATGTATTACTTGGGGAGAAAGCAACTATTAAAGACTTGTAAGTAGAGAATGTCTTCTCGTGGCCACCCCCAAAACCAGCGCACCCAGAGGAAGGCTCAGCAGACCTGCAGTTCAGTGCACAGCCCCCACAGACGCCCAATCTTCTCTCTCCAGTGAAGACGGCGGAGGTCATCATCTGAGCAGACAGGTGGAAGTGGCAGGTGCTACCTGCAGTCCCTACCAGGCTGCTCGTGGCCCCTGGGCTGTGGGAACCTCCTTTCACAAGCACAACAATAACTTCTTGTCTCACACACAGGGGACAGCAGACCTGAACTTCAAACCAATAAACAGACACAAGTCACAACTCGCACTGCAGCCTGAAACACTGCAGCACCAGGGCAGGAGAAAGAACCACGGTGAACTCTTTTGTACAGCTGTGCTGAAGTGCGGCTGACGGAGAAAAAATGCACCCGTTTTAAATATACAATCTGATGAGTCTGAGCAAATGCACACATTTGTACAGTCACTACCACAATCAAGACTGAACACACTTCCATCAACCTGAACAGTTCCAGCGGGGCGGCAATCCCACTGGGGAGCTAAACTGCTAGAACCCCGCTTGGTGGGGTCAGACAGTGATGGGCTGTTGCGTCTGGCTTCTCCAGGGCAGAGTATGTTTAGACCACGCCCCCACATTGTTGCAGGTGTCAGCACTCTGCTCCAGGTGTGGCTGAGGGCACACTGTGGATGGATCACCTGATACACCTCCAGATTCTTCCCGGTTTGAGCTATTATCAATTAAGGCCAAAGCTTCCCACCAGGGTCTCTTCCCGTGGAGCGGGACTGCTGGACATGGCAGTACACACTGCCAAGCTGTGCTCCTACCCACTGTCCCCGCTGGTTCCCCCCCTCCACATCCACCGCCAGGAGGGATGGTGGGTCCCTTAATGACAGCGTGCTGAGGGTGGATTGACTGGGTATGCCATGCGGCTTTCACCTGCACGGCCTTGTGGGATGTGGTATCTGTCACACACTTGCTGGTTTTTGTATCTTCTTCCTGTCTGTGCACACCTCCTGCTGTTCTTAACAGAGCTGAGTCCTCTTACTGGGAGCTGTGGGTCCTCCCCCTGCACCCTCACTGCACGCCCGCCTCACTGCACGCCCGCCTTCCACTCTCTGAACGTCTGTCAATCCTGAAGTCCACTTTGTCACCTCCTCCTCCAGGAGCGTGCTGCTCCTGTCCTAGGAAACCTCCCAACACGCAGTCACAAAAGGTCACCATCTGTTTTCCTACAGGTACTCTTTTCTTAAAAGGTAGGGCTTCAGCACACTGTGCAGGGGACTCACTCTCACTTCCGGGGACTCTGCTATCCTGAGGCAGTTGGTACCCCAGTCTCCTCAGTAAGAGCACAGAGCGATATAAATCCACATGATCACACTTCGATTGTGGGAAGAAGTGACAGTCAAGGGAGTCCACGCCTTGACTCCCCCACCAGGGCATCCCAACTCGGGGCAGCTGACTAACCAGCCTCATCCCAAGCCCTTCTTCCTCCTACCTCCACCATTCCACCAGTCCCACGGGCACCCAGACAGGGAGGGCCAACAACACTGCTTGGCCACCATGCCCATGCAGCCCCATCACGAGGCACCCTCTTGTCATCGCAGAGGGTGGCTTCCTAGTACAAGTACTGAAATCACCCTGCATGTCTCCTAAAGCCCCAGAGGGTTCGGGCTGAGCCAGCTCCCTCCCGGGCACAGGGGCACCTCGCTCTCTGAACCCCAAAGCAAGGCCTGCCTTGTGAGGATCCTGGTGTACCAAGACCTGTTCTAAAGGCACGGACTCAGAATCAGGGACTGGCAAGAGGGACAGTCTATCGCTGCACTAAGCCCGGACACACCGCCCCCCTCCCAAGGGGCACTGCTCACTGCCTAGTTACCGCCGGGACAGCTGACATTCCGAGGGTTGAGGGGCAGGGGAACCTGACTCTCGCGGGACCCTTCCTGCCCTTGGACCAGAAGGACAGAGACAGGCAGAACCACCTGCAGAGTGGAAACTGGACATCCCCACCCATCAGCTTCTAGGGCTCCTCCTCCCATCCCCTCCCACGCAGGGCAGCCCCGCCCCTGTCCTGGCAGAGGCCTTGAACTAGTGAACAGTTGCAGCAAGGTTGCAGGTTATTAGGTTTATACACAAAAGTCAGTCACTTTCCTATAAACTAGCAATGAACAAGTGGAAATTGAAACTAAAAACACAACACCATTCACATTAGCACCCCAAAAATGAATTACTTAAGTACAAATCTAACAAAATACATATGAGGTCTATATGAAGTCAACAACAAAACTCTGAGAATGAATCAAAGAAAAACTAAGTTGCTTGGCTGGTGTGAACCATGAACCAGGAGGTCTCCTATTTGATTCCCAGTCAGAGCACATGCCCAGGTTGCAGGCTCGATCCCCAGTAGGGGGCATGCAGGAGGTAGCCAATCAATGTTTCTCTCTCATCATTGTTTCCATCTCTCTATCCCTCTCCCTTCCTCTCTCTCTAAAATGAATAAAAACATTTTTTAAATAAAATTAAAGAACTGCCGAAACCGGTTTGGCTCAGTGGTAGAGCGTCGGTCTGCGGACTGAAGGGTCCCAGGTTCGATTCCGGTCAAGGACATGTATATTGGTTGCGGGCACATCCCCAGTAAGGGGTGTGCAGGAGGCAGCTGGTCGATGTTTCTCTCTCATCGATGTTTCTAGCTCTCTATCCCTCTCCCTTCCTCTCTGTAAAAAATCAATAAAATATATTAAAAAAAAAAATTAAAGAACTAAGTCAACGGAGAAATATTCCATGATCATGGACAAGAAGAATCAATATTGTCAAGATGTCAGTTCTTCCCAACTTGATCTGTAGATTCAACACAATCCCCATCAGAACCCAGCATGTTATCTTGTGGATATGGACCAACTGATTCTAAAGTTTATATGGAGGCGAAAGACCTAGAGCAGCCAAAGAAACAATGAAGGTGAAGAACAGAGTTGGAGGAGTGACGCCACCGACTTCAAGACTGACTGTAAAGCTACAGCAATCAAGACAGCGTGGTTACTGGTGAAAGAGCAGACACACAGACCAACAGAGCAGGACAGAGAGCCCAGAGATAGACCCCCATAGATAGGGCCAACTGATCTCGACAAAGGAGCTAAGGCAGCTCAAGGGAGAAAGGACAGTCTCCTCAGTAAATGGTGTTGGAACCGCCGGGCATCCACATGCAAAACAATGAATCTGCACGCAGCATTAACCCAAAATGGACCACAGACCTAAACGTAAAACGCAAACGTGTAACACTCCTAGAACGCAACACAGGAGAACACCTAGAGCAGTAGTCGGCAAACTCATTAGTCAACAGAGCCAAATATCAACAGTATGACTGAAATTTCTTTTGAGAGCCACATTTTAAACTTAAACTTCTTCTAATGCCACTTCTTCAAAATAGACTCGCCCAGGCCGTGGTATTTTGTGGAAGAGCCACACTCAAGGGGCCGAAGAGCGCATGAGGCTCGCGAGCCGCAGTTTGCCGACCACTGACCTAGAGGACCTTGGGTTTGGAGGTGACTTTTTACAATGACAAAGGCACGACCCATGAAGGAGACAAGTGATGAGCTGAACTTAATTAAAACTAAACACTTCTGCTCTACAAAAACAATACTGAGAGAATGAGAAGACAAGCCACAGAGAGGAGAGATATTTGCAAAAGACACATCTGATATAGGACTGTTTTCCAAAAGATACAAAGAATTCTAAACCCAGAAAGAAAACAAACCACCAGATTAAAAATGGACCAAGACCTTCCCAGACCCCTCACCAAATAGATACACAGATGGCAGGTAAGCAAATTAAAAGATGCTCCACGTCCTAGGTCATCAGGGAAATGGAAATTAAACAATGAGATTCCACTGCACACCTATCAGAATGGCCAAAATCCAGAGCACCGACAACACCAAGTGCTGGCGAGGACGTGGAGCGGCGGGAACTCTCCTTCACTGCTGGTGGGAACGCAGCTGGTGCAGCCACTTTGGAAGACAGCTTGGTGGTCTCTTACAAACTGAACAGACTCGTAGGACCCAGCAGTCACGCTCCCTGGTATTTACCCAAAGGAGCTGAAAGCTGATGTCCACACAAAACCTGCACACAGACGTTTACAGCAGCTTTGTTCTTAATTGACAGAACGGGAAGCAGCCCAGACGTCCTTCGGCAGGTGGGTGGATGAATCACTGTGAAACAAAAGCGACTCTAAACAAACTATATTTGCCTTTTTTAAGATGATGTTGCTAGTACTAGAGACTCCAGGAGATGGCCTAAACCCCCTGAGAAACAGCCTCTGGTATCTGGCTGGCTGGCAGAGCTGGGATGTCCGGGCCCCAGGACAGGGCAAAGCTCCAGGGAATTCGTCCAGGAGCCCACGCACATCGGGGGACAGGGCGACAGGGCGTGGGACGCGGACTCAAGGCGCCTCCTTTCAGCCAGGAGAGGCTCAGTCCTAGGTGCCGTGGGCATGCAGGGCACAGCCATCTGCTCACATGCAGCCTCCTCCACAGTGACCTGGGACTAGTCCCAGTAGGACATCAGCAGCAGGAGTGGGACAGCCACTGGATACTCCGGGATACCCTGCCCAAGACAATCCTTCTGTCTGGGCTCTTTAATCAGTGTCCTCCTTCCACTCTCAATAACACCTGGTGAACAATCGCCATCACACTGATTTGACCCACCTAATACCGGATCCCCCAGCCACTTTTGATCACTCTGCACTCACCAAACCCAACACCCTGGCATGGCCACAGTGTCCCAAAAGCTGACCCACAGCTTGGTGCTCTTCCTACTAAATTAAAGCTAAAATCAAGCCATGTGTTTAGCCATGTCTGGGAAGAGGCCACAAGCAGGTGTGAAAGAGGAGTGAAGATGTGGTGACCATGGGGTGAGACAGAGGCTGCCAAAGGTGAGGTGGGACACTGGCCAGGTCCCAGCTTTTCTGGGGTAGTGTTTATAGGTGCTTATTTTTAAAAATATATTGTTATTGATTTCAGAGAGGAAGGGAGAGGGAGAGAGAGATAGAAACTTCAATGATGAGAGAGAATCATTGATCGACTGCCTCCTGCACGCTCCCTACTGGGGATCGAGCCCGCAACCCAGGCATGTGCCCTGACAGGGAATTGACACTGAACCACTGAGCCACGCAGGCTGGGCTGTAGGTGCCTATTAAACTGTTTAAATGACATAAATAAGACAGCCTGCGCCAGGACCAAAGACTGTGACTAATTCAAGTCCATGCATCTGACTCCTAAACATGGGCCCTGTCTCACCTAGTCCCCTGTCTCAATTAAAGGCCTTCCAAAGTCCCAGCCTGTCTGCCCAGTGGACAGACCACAAACACCTCCAGGAAACTCCCTGACTCAGGCCACAGGCACGCCCTACCACGCGAGCGCTACACTCATGCTCAGGTTCCAGAATGAGACCAGCCAGTCATGCCCACGGCCCTCAGTGAACCCCAGAGTCCCACCTCACAGGCTCAGGACCACTTGCCCCATGGCCAAACCCACGGACACAGCCCCAGTGAGACAGAGCGTCCTGAGAAAGCACCAGGCGTCCAGCAGGCACACGGGACCTGGGGCCAGAGTGCTGAGCAGGGTGTCCAGAAAACCATGTCCTAGGCAGAAGGGCCAGCGACTGCAAAGGGCAGCCATGACCTGGCCTGCTGACCGGTGAGGGAGGAAGTGGGCTGTGCTGGAGCTGGGACGAGACTGTGACACCTCCCAGGTTCAGTCTACCATCCGGAGGCCGGACTTCATTCCAGAAGCAACAGAAACCATGAGGTCCTAAGTGGAGCAGGCCCAGCCAGGGGACGAGCAAGGAGCAGCCAAGAGCGCGCTCGGCCTGCACACTGAGGGGACTGAGACCACACCCTCCCAGCCGGAAGCCACCTGCCCACCAGCCTGCAAAGAACATCCAGGGGCTGGCTTGATAAAGTTTCAAAGATACACACAACTATGAGAATAACCACTCCAAGACCTCCCACCAGAACAAGTGGTTGCTAAAGTTATCCTAATAGCTCAGACCTCTTTCAGAGAAGTAAGAACTCGCAGGTAAAGGTAAAGCACCCACCCCGAGGTCCAGGCCCACGTTCCAGTCCCCGGAAGGGGACACCTGCAGGGAGTCCTAGGACCAACACGCCCTCGACACACAGGTAAACACAGACCTCACCAGCATGTGGCCCTTCACAGATGCCGAGACAGACTCACACGGGACACCGTGCCCACCTGTGTCCTACACACAGACACCTCACCATCTCACATGCAGACACAGAACTGAGTTTGACGACTTCTTACCGCCTGTGCTCTCACAGGTTGTTGCTGCCTGAGTATATCTTCAAGGATGTGAAATGCTACCTGTGTCCCCAAAGCCGGGCCTCTGGCTCTTCCAACTCGGGATTTCTCTAGAGCAGTGGTTCTCAACCTTTCTAATGCTGTGACCCTTTAATACAGTTCCTCATGTTGTGGTGACCCCCAACCATAAAATTATTTTCGTTGCTACTTCATAACTATAATTTTGCTTCTGTTAATGAATCGTAATGTAAATATCTGTGTTTTCCGATGGTCTTAGGCGACCCTGCTAGCGGTCGCGGCATTAGAAAGGTTGAGAACCAGTGCTCTAGAGCAGGCCTCCTCAAACTACGGCCCGCGGGCCACATGCGGGTGTTTTTGCCGTTTTATTTTTTTACTTCAAAATAAGATATGTGCAGTGTGCATAGGAATTTGTTCATAGTTTTTTTTAAACTATAGTCCAGCCCTCCAACGGTCTGAGGGACAGTGAACTGGCCCCCTGTTTAAAAAGTTTGAGGACCCCTGCTCTAGAGCAATAGGTCCCAGCAGGGTGGCAGCTCTGCAGTCACCAAGCCATCCCGAAGCACAGTCTCAGGGACCCACAGAAGCATGTCTGGGCAGGAAGCCCCAATGCTGGGTGAGGGCAGCCTCCACCAGGGGTTCAGGGTCAGCACCCTACTAGTAGATAGCACCCAGTCAATGGTTTCCAAACTTCCAAGTGTGACATGAAAGTAGGGTTGGCTGCAGGGTGCAGGAGCCCGCCTGGATTCAGGACACAGAAGGGTGCCAACTCAGGGCTGCCTGTGCCTCCCAAGCCCACCACAATTGTGGCTGGCCTGGGACCATCTTCGCCACCTCACTCCAGAGCTCTCAGAGCAGACTTTTTGGACCAAGTTTCCCAACTCTAAGTACATGACCAAGTGGCACCAGCCTGACTATTTCTAATTAGGTTAAAGTAGCAGAGGAACTGTAGTGCCCATGTGAACACGACAGACAGAACGCCGGCCTAAGACAGTGCGCTGGGACAGAGCAGCTGACGAGACTCCATTCAGAAACGACACCACCAACTGGACACCCTCACCACACTCGGATCTGCTGTGGTCCCAGCACAAGCCCATCAGAGGGCAGGACATGGGCCTGGCTGAAGCTGGTGCTCAGTGAACATTTGCTGACTGAGTGACCAAACGCACAAGCCAGCGCCCAGCCACGAGGCCAGGTCAGGGCTGATGGTTGTCCACCAAGGCAGCCCCCAGGCACAGCAGCTCCTACAGCTCCCTGTGCAGGAGAAAGGGACCACTCCCAGACGAGGGTGCCTCCAGGCCACTCACCCTTCCAGCTGGTGTGATCACCGCACAGCCCACAGGAGCCATTCAGACCTTCCAAGGTGCGACCATGAAGGACAAGTGCCTGCTAACCAAGGAAGTCCAGAGGCTGCTCACCTCCTACCCCCAGGTCTCTGACTGACACACACGTGCCAGCTCCTAGGCACAGTCAGCCTCTCGCTGGGCATGCAAACACTTCCCTTCGTGGCATTTCTCTTTAAAAAGCCTGGTCCCTGTGTATCCACTGCCTCATGTGGACACAACCAGAAGAGATCCCACAGGAAGGAGCCAGCCCCGAGGGCCTCTCTCCAGGCCTCACCCCTCTGTTAAGTGGCCATAAGGTCTTTGAAAAGCTCCTCACCTCTGCTGGCCTCAGTAGCTTCGTCCAAGGGAGCTTATCTTCATGGGTCCATGTAGCTCCAGAAACCTATAGACTCGTGAACCGTCCCTCAGCACACGGCAGGAATTCTAGGATTGCACACACAGAAACTGCAAGCCACCTGAGTCTATCAACTCAACTATCCATCCAAAGTAGTAACATCTATTCTAAGCCATTTTCATAAATAAAAAGGCAAAGGAGCCAGGAGACAATTGCTACTCTTAATGACAAACATCCCTACATTATAAAACACTTTTATGCCCTAGCCGGTTTGGCCAAGTAGACAGAGTGTCGGCCTGTAGACTGAAGGATCCCAGGTTCGATTCCGGTCAAGGGCACATGCCTGGGTTGCGGGCTAGATCCCCAGTGGGAGGCATGCAGGAGGCAGCCAATCAATGGTTCTCTCTCTCATTGATGTTTCTGTCTCTCTCTCCCTCTCCCTTCCTCTCTGAAATTAATAAAAATATTTTTTAATCTGTTAAAAAAAAAAAAAGCTCTTAAGCCCTGGCTGGTTTCTCAGTGGTTAGAGCGCCAGCCCTCTAACTGAAGGGTCACAAGTTCAATTCCGGTCAAGGGCATGTACCTCGGTTGCAGGCTCAATCCCCAGCGCAAGTCATGGCCTGTGTGGGAAGCAATCAGTCAATGTGTCCCTCACATCCATGTTTCTCTCTCTGTCGCTCCCCCATCCCAATCTCTCTAAAAATCAATGGGAAAATATTCTGGGGTGAGAATTAACCAAAAACAAAAAAATCTTAAAACAAGTGCCCCACATATAATTTTATCTCCCAGAGACCTGGCAGCATTCAGGACCCACTCTGCCTGGCCCCAATCGCCGCCTCTCCCCTGCCACCCTCTAAATTCCATCAGATGCCCTGAGTCCCAAATTCCGACCTCTTCTTACCTCTCCCGGCACCCTTGCCTTACATTCACTGCCTCATACACCTCTGTTCCTTCCTCTCGGAAACATGTCAAAACAGGAACACTGGTCCCCCTCCCCTCAGCAACTGCCAGATTCCAGGGAGGGCAGTCCCAATCTCAGTCAACCCTCACCTCAAATCTATCAGCATGTCCCGTGAATATGTCCACAGCACGGCTGCCCCCTCACCAGCACCTTCTTTCCCCAAAGTGCTCAGTCTCACTGGCTGCCGCCACAGCCTTTCCCTGTCCTGTGCAGTCTGCTCTGGGCCAGCAGCTGCCACACTGACACCGCGACACATACACACAGCCTGGGGAGGAGGAATTGCTGTCCTGGCTCCTAGTGTCCTGCTCTGTCCACTCAGACCACTGACGCCCCAAAATAAGTCACTTCAGGCAAGAGAAGCTCCTATCGTTTGCCACTCAGGTTCTGAAATCTGACATCCATCTGATGGTATCATAAAGAACTGTCCTCATTTCTCCCCAGCCTCTGGATTCAGAAACCATTTGGACATAGGCCCTCTGGGGTGCAAGTTCCCCAATGCCGTGGGATATCCAACCCTACCCCCTTCACATGGACACACTGCTCCTCATGAGATCGGGGGTCAAGAAAGCACGTGCATTCCTTCCTCCCAGGCCACGTGGGAGAGGCAGAAAGATCCCATCAAGGCTCTAACTTCAGGAGGGAAGCTCGAAGGTCCAACCCAGCAACACAGGCCAGGGCTGCAGAGGGCTGAGCTCACGACACCCACAGTGGCAGGGCGGGGAGCTCCATAGCCTCCACCCGCTAAATCAGTTCCCTGCCCCCAGCCCTTTCCCCCAACCCCCATCCACGACCTCAGCTCCCAACTTCAGCCCCTGCCTCAGCCTCAGTCTACTCACACACAGCAGTGTGTGGACAGGTAGGCAGCCAGAGAAGGGAACCAGACAAATGGGAGAGAGAGGGGACACCTATGCATTTTTCAATTCCGGTCAAGGACATGTACCTCGACAATTTTTATATCTGTTTCCTGAATGCTCTGATTACTTGGACTAGACATCTAAGGACATGTAAAAATCAGAAGTTCAGCCCTAGTTTGTTTGGCTCAGTGGATAGAGCATCGGCCTGCAGACTGAAGGGTCCTGGGTTCGATTCTGGTCAAAGGCACAAGCCCGGGTTGAAGGCTCGATCCCCAGTAGGGGATGTGCAAGAGGCAGCCGATCAATGATTCTCTCTCATCATTGATGTTTCTCTCTCTCCCTCTCCATTCCTCTCTGAAATCAATACAAATAAAAATCAGAAGTTCTAACTCAAAACAAAGAGTTGATGGCCCCACCACAAAGATACCCACTTTCCAGTCTCACACACAACTTTAGAGCACTCACTACTTCACGGGGGGTGGAGGAATTATTTTAAGGCATGCCATATACACGTGTGTGTAACGCACCATGCCACCACAGGAAAGGACAGTCCCCGTCACCCTCCTGGCACACAGCACTCAGGACAGAGGGGCCTGCTGCAGAAGCCCCTCCCCTCTGCCTTCTGACTCACTATACCTGTCTGATGACTGTCAGAGGTCCATCAAGTCATGGCTACCGGCCTCTAGACTGCGGCGACTGTCAGAGATGACAGCACTAAGCAGTCACTATTTCCCAGGACCAGGGAGCCAGCCTGAGACTCCTGCTCCATCAACACAAAGAAAAGTTAAAGTACTTTTGAGAACTATGCAAATTTCCCCATATCTGAGGCAACTTTCTCCAGAGTCCTTTCAAATCTCTGCTTCAAGATTTTCAAAACCAATTGTTAGATTTTGATCAACTCACATATGACTAAAAAAGCTCTTCAGTCATATATTTATAAATGTGTGGAACTCTGGACAGGTGTTTAAGAGCAACTCCTTCAGTGCACCTGAGAGCCAGGCAGTGGGCCTCCTGGTGATGGCAGAACTGCCCTGGGAGCCAGCCCTCTGGCCCATTGGGACCACCAGCCACCCATGTAGCCAGGATACCACTTCCCTAAATGCTTTATTATGGGTCCCCCACAAATAGGGCCCTGCCCCTCATCTGGCAAATTGTAAAGAGCTGGAAGAGCCGCCCACTTTTCAAACTCCGGTAATTCAGCCCTAAGCCCTCAGCACAGGGCAGTCAGCCCCCTTTACAGCGAGGGGTGGGGAGAGACTAAGCGACCTGGTTGCTAAAATGTGAGGACCACCAACTCCAAAAGACACCCACATCGGCATGAAACATTATCCCAATCCCAGCACCCAGACAGCTCTGTCCACCCTAATGATGCTGGGGACATCCAGGAGTGAAGCCTGGACAGAGGGTGAGAAAGAGGGATCCCTGCTCACCCCCAGGACCTCCCTCCATGGGCAGTACAGAGGTGCTAGGCCAAGGAGAGCTGTCCAGTGCTGGCCATGGATAGCTCTCAAAAAGTTAGTCCTTTTTCTTTTCAAGCATCACTGTTATCTAAGTATAGCCAAAGAAAAATTGGGTTAAGGTCTTTGGCCTAAGCGAGACCCACTTGTCGGGGACCCCCTGCAACAAGATGGGCTGGTTTCTCCTCATAGAACCAGCTTCAGCTACAGCAGCAGGCTCCTGGGTCCCTGAGAATACGGCCGTCTGGACAGTTTGAATGGGAACAAAGCTGTGTGGAGTCTTCGCTGCCTCTACAGCCACATGAAGTTCTAAAACCAGTGAGAACATAAGGGGCTGGGGCAATGTGTGAATACTTAAGGCTCCATGGTGGCCGTGTACAGGGCTCACCAGATGCAATTTCACAGGCTTCACAAACGCCAACCCCTCTTCCAGCTGGGAAAGCCGAGGCTCTAAGGAATCATGTTCCGCCCCAGGTCAGAAAGCAACAGTGTCCTTGAGTAACAAAATCTCAGCTTCTAAGAATGTCCCTCATGTCAAAGCACTTGCTACAAGTCAGCCACCAGAATTTCCATTTCTTGTAACTTCAGGGCTGGGCCCTACATGCTCCACCACCCAGCCTGGGGACCACACTCCCGACTCAGCTGGCCCAAGCAGCACCGGCAGCTACCACTAGATTCTCTCTTTCCCCACCAACAAATCATTCACTTCACCTGTCAGGGAAGCAACACGCAGACACTGGTCTCTATAAGCATATTACCCCAGGGAGTGTTCACTCTACTGATTTTAGAGGAGGAAGAGAGGAAGAGGGAGGGAGTGAGAGAAACATTGATGGGTTGCCTCCCATACTCACCCAGACCAGGGTTCGAACCCAAAACCTGGGTATTGCCCTGACCAGGAATGGAACCCGCCACCTTTTGGTGTACGGATGACTCTCCTTTTGGTGTACGGATGACTCTCCTTTTGGTGTACGGATGACTCTCCTTTTGGTGTACGGATGACTCTCCAACCAACTGAACCACCCGGCCAAGGAAGGAGTGTTCACTTCAAATAAATCACATGCCAGTGTCCCCAAGGGCAAGGTCCCTGGGCCAGTGGGGGGAAATGGTGTTGCCCTGGAATGAGAGCACACACTGGCCAAGCCTTAGAGCCACAGGAGAGCAAATCCTCTGTGGAAGCAGGACAGACAAGGTGTAAAGGAGAGAGGGACAAGGGTCACCATCCCTTGGAGGCCATCCCTGGGCCTTGGTACTTCAGTGTTACCCTACGGTGGGCTCGTGCTGAATTGGTTTTTGGCAAGCTCAGTCTTGGTAGTCTCCCTGCCACCCAGACTGACCCCAGGAAGGAAGGGTTCTGGGAGGGCGGGCTTCCTTCACTCATTCCAACTGCCCACAGTCTGTTATTTCACTTGGCACCTATGTGTGTGGCTTTAACAACCCTGAGACTCCTAATACCTCCCCAAGCATTGTATCACAGTTGTAACAAGAATAATCTATTAGCCAAGCAAGCGTCATATTTGTAAGTTACTTCTACCTCCGCTTTATGTCTTTTCATGATGAAAGACTTGATTTAAATGAAAAGGAAACATCCAATAGGAGAATTTAGTATTTTCTGACCAATTACGTGATGTAGCTAGAATATTCACATGTCACTTTGGTTTACAGAATTAAATTGTACTGTTTTAAAAGAAGACACTGTTTTGGGGGCACTGGGAGAAGTTTCAGCTCTTCTTTTTTTGCTTCTACTGTTATTAAAATGGAGTAGCTTAATTAATCATAGTTTCCTATCAGAATATCAACCGGGGAGGAGGGGTATGAAGAGATGTAAACATTTTGTCTTCTAGAAAACATCTGGCTCCTTTAAAGCACAGCTCTCAGCATCTGTCACCCAAATGTCACTATGAGCCGTCCTGTGCTCTCACACACGGGACTAATGCAAAGCCTCATGAGACCTCGGGCACAATCTTTACTACGTTGTTGTCTACCTGTCACATGAAGACATCCCTCACGCTGACATCAGAACAAAAGATGCAAGTGAGTCTAGGGTCACTGTCCCTACACTAGGAATCACACCAAGAGGATCCGTGAATCCCAAACACCACGCCTTTCACAGCCTCTGCAAGCCAGGCCCAGCGCCCACCTCACAACCCTCATGGACAAGCTCACAGCAGGTCTAGGTAGCAAAAGTACTGCGTAGGCATTGTCCTTGCTGAAACAAGGCAAGCGCTGAAGCCAGCAGGGCCACTGAAGGGGCCTTCACCGACAGGTAAACAGCCTCCTGACAGCTTACATCACTACCACAACCCCGAATTCCCTTTTGTAAATGGCCCTAACAACTAGCCATACTTTCTACTAAAAGGTCAAAATACGCATAACAAGTAAAACAGAGCCACCAATAAAACACCCCTACAAACTCAAACAAACACAACGTGCTCAGGTAACTACGCCTCATGGCCTTTCCCCCTGGCATGCTGCCCCACCACCACCCACAGCACTGGTCCTGGTGGCCGGGTCCCTCCCTGCCCAAGTCCCATCAAAACAGATGCCCGCCAAGCTCTGCCCCCAGGACCAGCTCGCCTGTGGGGACAGGAAGCCTCTCCTTCTTAACTCGCTGGAATTCTTTCTCAGGGTGACCTGTGGCTCTTTCCAGCAAGCACTAGGGGACAGGAGGTGCTGTTTCTCCTACTCCTGCCACCTCTGCAGCTGCTACACCAGCACACGTTACTACACAGCAAGGGAGGAGCTCTCCAGAAGCGCAGCACTCAGTCCCCGCAGGCGAGGCGGAGCGGACAGAACACAAAGCAGGCGCCACAAGTGTAAAGTTTCTCTCGGCCTAAGAATCCCAGAAGGAAGCAGCGGGACGAGTCAGACTGTGGGGCCCTTGCACTGTCACACCCAAAGAACCCGAAAGGATGGCGAATTGACAGGAAACTGAGAGTGGAGGACACAGGCTGTCCGTCTGTACCTCTGAAAAACCCACTGCCTGGAGAGCACGTGCTCACCGCTGATGTCACCGGATGGTAATAACCGAAGGAACCGAGGTCCTTTCAGTGATCACACTGTGCTCAACGAGAAAAGAGCTGAAATATCCCTGCAGCCCAGGAAGGGTACGTGCCCAGGAGTCCCCCAAGGTGCCCAGGACCTCTGTCACCCGGGTGTTAGCAGGGAAGCAGAAGCTCTCCATGCAGACCTGCCCAGCCTCAAGGAGGGGCGTCACTCTGCCTGACCCACCCTCAGGGTACACATCACAGCCCGACACCAAAGGAGCAGGAAAGTTCAGTGAGAACACAGGCCATATGCCTCATCCCAGAAACAGGAGGGGAAATCGCCAAGTGTGGGAAAACCATGGAACCAGGCTGTCTGCACACCCTGTGTAAACCAGTAAGGTGTGCCTGGGAGACCTTCTACTGCTCTCCACAGAGGAGACACCAACAAGGGCACACAGGGCCAGCAGAGGAACTGTGAGCACTGGCACAAAAACTTTGCAACGCAAAGACCTGAGCTGAAGCCAACGGCTGCACAAGGTAACAGATCCGGCTGCCACATCACATTGGGTGTGCAAGAACTCACACTCCCAGCACCTGGGCTGAGGTGCACCTGAGCTTGCTGCAGGCCCGTGCAAGACCCATGACCTTAGATCCTCCAGTCCTACAACTTCCTGGACTCTCTACTAGGGCAGCAAAGACCCTCCTCCCCCCCCCCCAGTGGTCACTCACCTGGGGGCAGCTGGAAGTTCTGGATGTTCGTTGGGTTCTGGGGCGGCTGTGGCAGACGAGGGGCCAGGACCGTGGGCGTCAGCGTGGCCCGGATACCGCTGGTAGTGACTGAGGGCGTCCTAGGCAGACTCTGGGTGACCGCGCTGGCGGAGCCCTTGGGCAGCCCGGTAGGGGTACCGGGGGCGGGAGGTGGGAGGCCAGTGGCGGTGGACAGCGCCCCTTGCATAGTTGGCCCGAGGATCATGCCGGCCCCCGCGCCGGCCGGGCAGCTGGCCGCCAGGGTCTGTGGTGGCGGGGGCGCCGGCTGCACCGCGGTCTTGGGTGAGTCTGCCTTGGCCACCTGCACGGGCGCGGCGGCGGGCCCGGGCGCGGCGGCGGGCCCGGGCTGACTGTTGGCGGCTTGCGCGGGGGAGGGCGCGGGGGAGGGCGCGGGACCCGGGGCGGGCGCGGGCGCGGGGGCTGGGGCTGGGGCAGGCGCGGGGACTGGGACGGGCGCGGGCGCAGCGCTGGCCCCGTTCTGCGCGGCCACTGGGGGTCCCGCCGGGTGGCCGGCCGGCCGGGCCAGGCTGGCGGCGGCTGGCGGCGGCGGCGGGGCGACGGCGGACGCAGGGGGCGCGGGGGGCGCGGCGGGCGCGGCGGGGGGCACAGGGGGCGAGGGGGCGCGGGGCACGGGCGCGGCGGGGGCGCCGCGGAAGGGCGGTGTCTGGATGACAGTGGCGGCGGCGGGCTTGGGCGGCGGCGCGGGCGGGGGCCCGTTGTGCAGCAGGCTGACAGCAGGTGCGGCGGCGGCGGCGCGGAGTGAGTTCCCCAGCGCGGCGCTCCCATTCAAAGTTTGCGCGGCGCCGGGGCCGCCGGGCGGGCCGTTGCGGGCGGCGGGCTTGGCGGCTGGCGCGGCCCCGGGCCCGCCGCAGGCCCCGGTTCCGGGCCCCGGCGGCGCTCCGGCCTCGAGTGTGCTCAGCTTGGCGGCGGGCCCTGCGGGGACAAGCGGCGGCGCGATGAAGAAGCGGGCCCGGCGGCTTCCGCCCGCCCCAGGCCGCGCCGCGCCGCGCTCTACCTGCGGGGGGCGGCTCCGGCGCCGCGGCGGGCGCGCCCTCGGCCGCTCCGGCTCCGGTGTGGTTCCCGAGCGCGGCGGCGGGCGCGCGGGGCGCGAGGTGGTGGTGGTGGGCCGCGCTGGCCGCCAGCTGCGACTCGAGCGAGCCCACCAGGTCGCTCACCACTTTCTCGTCCACCTCGCTGTTGAAGAAGACCTCGTCCAGCAGATCCGAGCCCGCCGCCATCTTTCCTCCTCGGCCCGCCGCCGCCGCCGCTCGGCCGGCGCTGGGCGGGGAGGCGGCTCCGTGCGGGCGGGCGGGCGGGCAGGCGGGCAGCCGGCGGGGGCGGGCGGGGGGCGGCGCGCGCCGGGCGGGGCGGGGGCGGCGGCCGGGGGCGGGGGGCGCGGGAGGCCGGCGCTTGGGGGGGAGGGGGCAGGGCCGCGCTGGTGCACTGCGCAGGCGCGGCGGCGCGCCCGCCCCCGCCCGCCGCCCGGCGCCTCCCCATTGGCCGCGGTGCCCCCCGCCCGCAGCCCAGCGCCTCGCGATTGGTCGCTGCGCTCGCTTAAAAGGCGCAGCCAATGGCTGCGAGCGGCAGAGGTAGGGGCGCGGGTGGGCTCCCGGGTAGGTTATGGTCGGTGGGCGCCTGCGGGCTGCGGGCTGCGGGCTGGGGGGTGTAGGGATGCGGACCGCCGGGCAGGCCGGGTCGGACAGCAGCGGGCGCGGGGGGGGGGGGGCTCTCTCTTTGTCTGTGGTCGCTCCAAAATGGCTGCGGCGGGAGCGGACGGGGCGCCGAACCGGTGTGAGAGCGGGGACGCCGTACTCCGCGGCCCCGAAGTCCTTCGCCACGGAGGCCGTGCGCCCGGGAAGGACGCGGGCCCGGGCAGGGTGACGCCCGTTGTCGGCGCCATTGCTCTGAGCGGGGGGTGGGGGCGGGCGCGGGCCTGCCCTGCGGCCCGGCGGGGTGTCCGCGACCGGGCTCCGCGCAGCACGTTTCCGGGACGCGGCGAGAGGACTCTGCCCGAGACAGACCCGCCGAGGCGTCCCCGGTGACTGTCCTGTCACCCGGCCGCTCGGTCTCCAGACAAGTCATTGGAAGCTAGACGCGCCGCGGGGACCGGTGCTCCGTGGGCAGCGGACCCATCAGGAGGTCCTTTCCGCCCCTTGTTTCCTGTAAGTCATCTGAAATCGTGTTTACCAACACTTTATAAAATATCTCGGATAAAGTGATGTCTGTGCGGTTTTTGGGGGGTTCACCAAAAGATGGCCATGCTCTGGGGCATTTCCAGTGGTTTTCTTCTCTTTTTTGGGAAAGGCAGTGGGAGGCACAGGGTCGGGCTCCCGCTGCAGGGACAGTGGCCGCAGGGACACCCACCTCAGCTGTTGACAGCTAATGCCCCCTCCAACCGCCCTGAGCTGAGCGGCCCTGCTCCCAAACCGGTGTGCGGGCTGACTCCTGGGTCCCCGGGTCCCGGAGTGTCTGTGCTCCCTCGCCCCCAGCTTCTAGACCAGGAGCAGGGGGGGCTGGAGCCCAGGAAAGGTGCCTCCCCGGGAGTGTGTCGGGGCGAATCCGCAAATGTGCAACCGGAATTTTGCACCAGAACTTTAGCACCCAAGAGGCAGGAGAGAGGAACCCTGATGGGGACTGACCCTAGCCACCTTGAGCACAGCGTGGGCCTGTGGCCTGGTTTTTCAAACAAGAGCAGACGTGGAATTGTGTGTAAGATCTTAAATGCTGACAACTGATTAGAAAATGTTCAAGTGAGCTGAACAAATGCGTCAGCAAGACGACTTCAGCCCGGTGTAGACATCTATGGTGGGAAACACAAAGGGTCTACATATGCCCTCAAAACAGACAGGAGTCCGGGTGGAAAAGCAAACGGCTACAAAGCTCCCAGACTCAGGCCCTGGCAGGGCCACGTGACTGCGGGGGCGGGGGCCCATTTCTGTTACGCACTGAGATAATTAGTAAAGGTCCACCGCGCCATTGCAGGCTGCTCCTGGTCCCCACAGAGCGGTGGCCTCTCAAGTACCCCCAAGGCCCGCCAAGATCCTCCTCCAACCCAATATGGTCCCGGGGCCTCCTCCGCAGCCTAGACTCTGTCCTTGGGTGCCTGCCAGGGCCCTCCCCTCTGCAGCAGGCCTCTTCCCGCATTGGTGCTGACATCACCCCCCAGAGTCCTCTGGGGCACCCTCAGATACAGCAGGAAGTGTGGGAGGTCGAATCTGTGCCCTGCCCCCACCATCCCAGCGCCCTGGAAAAGGTGGGAGCTGCCGACAGTTCAGGCAGGTCTGGCGCCCTCCAAAGCTCTGCCCACCTGCAGAGGGAAGCCACTTGGCTCCTCCCCTCCCCTAACTGAGCCGGGAGGGAGACCAGCCAGTCAACCTTGGTCACCCTAGAAACGGCATTTTCTTCCAATATCTGTATGGTTTCATTTGTTGCCATGAAGTAAGATCACACCTGAACATAAAAAGGGGAAAGGGGGAATGAAAACTAGTGTAAAAATACTAGTAAACACCAGTTTTAAATATGGAAAAAAAAATGTTTGCTGTGAGAATGGCAGAACCCCAAACAGTACACCCTCCCTCGCCACCTGCCACACTGCAGATGGGCAAGGCCATGGGCAAAAGGCAGACTCCCTCGCTGGCAGCTTTGTGGGCCGTTAAGTGTATTCTCTTTTCAATAAAGTAGAAAAAGCAACAGACATACTCATTTAATATAAGAAGAGATAGCCAAGTCAATCATTTCTGCCTTGCTCTGTTGTACGAAAGGTACAAAGTGTTTGCTATATTCCCAGCGCTTTTGTTGTCTACCTGAAGTACATAACAAAATAGCTTTTTAATAAAGGCTGGCAGCCCTGGCTGGTTTGGCTCAGTGGATACATCGTCTGTCTGTGGACTGAAGGGTCCCAGGTTCAATTCTAGTCAAGGGCATATTCCCAGGTTGCAGGCATGATCCCCAGTGTTGGGTGTGTAGGAGGCAGTCGATCAATGATTCTCTCTCATCATTGGTGTTTCTATCTCTCCCTTTCCCATCCTCTCTGAGATTAATAAAGATTTTTTTTTTTTTAAATAAAGGCTGGCAGCTAGATGGCAGCTGTGGGGGCCCAGTTCCTGGAGTCCTATTCATCTGGGTGACTCCCCCACCCCAGCCAGCAGTGCTTGGTCAAGTATATCCACATCCCCGGGACAAGCTCATGAACACATACCTAATCTGTAAACACCCACATTCATTTCTCAGGGCCTTCGGAACATTATCACAGACCTGGGGACTTAGACATTTATTCTAGTCACATGGCTTTTCTCTTTCTGCCCTCTCATTTTATTAGGACACCAGTCATTGGATTTAAGGTTCATCCTACACCCAAAATTACTTCCTATCAAACTTCTTAACAATTATATATGCAAAGACCCTCTTTCTAAATAATGTCGCATGTGAGGTTCTGGGTGGACATGAATTTGGGGGAACAGTATTCAACCAGGTATACCAGATGACCAGTTAGTCCACTTGTGGAGAGCAGACCTATCAGATCAGTCAGAAGGCACTCCTTAGCCTGACTGGCCCCTTTGCCCCAGGACATGGCTGTAAGAGGCTAGAGTACTAGACAGTAGCCTGTGACTTGAGGGGTCTGGAGAAGAGACAGTCCCTCTCTGTTCTGCCTTGCCAAGAAAGTGGCCACCTCTAGTTATTATCAGTAATAACTAGACTGATGCACAGAGCTCTGCCTCTGAGCAAGCAAAGACTGTGTTAGAGAAGAGGGAACCGAAGCTTGGGAAGGTCAATCAATGGCCCAAGGCGTCTCTTCTGGGGGGTGGGGGGGCGGGGAGGGAACAAACCTGGAACTTAGACTTAAAGCTGGACAGACACACAGCCTCTGGAACAGCAGGACCCCACTGGTCAGATGTTAGCTCCTAAATTAGAGTCGGGCCTGCTGCAAACTGACTGACCCAGATCTTCAGGATGGGGCTGGCTGGCTGCAACTCTCAAATGACTCACAACAGCCTCTGGGCTGACTCCCACAAAGGGCTAACTATAGCCATTGTACATCATTTTACTAGTTCTGCTCAGAGAGGAGCTTACTTCAACGCTCAAGTGCGAACTTCTCGTTCCTGGCATCACTCTGACAGGCCAGCTTCCTCATGTCGTTCCCTGACCACCCCAAGTGCAAACCTGGAACAGCCTTGCTCTCAGGTGAGGCCTGGTGGCATCCCATGTCCCCCTTACCTGGACAGGCATGACACTGCCAGGCTCCACTTTCTAAGCACCATGCCCATCTAGTGGTTTCTTACAATTGCTTGTTGCTGTGGTTACTGCCTTACCTAAGTTGCCCCTCACCCAGCTCCAGAGTGAGTTTATAAAGCTGAAGCCCCAATCCCTGAAAACTTTTAGGTTCCCTGCAAGTGCCCTGGGCAAGGCAACAAGCCATGGGTTAGTCATTGGCAAAGTCCGTGTAGTGAGCATTGATCGTTCAGACAGGCTATCCAAATCTAAAATATTAGGCACTGACCATTGAATGGCAGTTCAGAAGGAAAAGATTAAACTTTTAAAATGACACCACTTAAAAGAGCATCACAAAACCAAATGCCACTCAACTGGCGTGGCTCAGTGATTGAGCGTCGACCCATGAACCAGGAGGTCACAGTTCAATTCATGCTCAGGGCACATACCTGGGTTATGGGCTTGATCCCCAGTAGGGGACCTGCAGGAGACAGCCAATCAATGTTTCTCATCACTCCCTCTCCCTTCCTCTCTTTGAAATCAATAAAAACATATTTTTTTTAAAAAAATAGCCCTAGCTGGTTTGGCTCAGTAGATAGAGTGTCAGCCTGTGGACTGAAGGGTCCCAGGTTTAATTCCAGCCAAGGGCACATGCTCAGGTTGCGGGCTCGATCCCCAGTAAGGGGCATGCAGGAGGCAGCCGATCAATGTTTCTCTCATCATTGATGTTTCTCTCTCTCCCTCTCCCTTTCCCTTTCCCTTCCTTTCTAAAATCAATAAAAAATATATTTAAAACAACAACAAATGCCTTGGTATAAAACAAAAAAAGCCAAAGACAGCCCTAGGCAGTTTGGCTCAGTGGATAGAGCGTCAGCCTACAGACCAAAGGGTCCCGGGTTCGATTCCGGCAAGGGCACGTACCTTAGTTGCAGGCTCCCAGCTCTGGTTGGGGGCATACGGGAGGCAACCAATAGATGTATCTCCTCACATCGATGTTTCTCTGTCTTTCCCTCTCTTCCACTCGCTCTGAAAATCAATGGGAAAATATCCTCGAGTGAGGATTAAAAAAAAAAGCCAAAGACTTATAGACACAAAATCATAAAATATGATTGAGAGAAATTATAGAAAAAATAAACACATGAGGGACATACCAAGTTCAAGAATCAGAAAGCTCAATAGTATAGTGTAAAAATGGCGTTTCTCCTCAACATAATAGTAATCTACAGATTCAGTGCAAAAGGGATTCTAAGATCCCAGCAGGGTTTTTATCACAGAAGTGGACGCTCGGGGTTTCCATTTCCAGTGTGGTGGCATAAACTCCAATGGAATTGCCCTCCCGCAGATGGACTGTGAACTCTGGACAAAACACAGAAAAGCACCTGCAGCTGCCAGGGTGAACACAGGCAGGCAGGTGACTGGCGGAGTCAGGGAAGGAGGGAAGGCTGGGTAGCTGCCTGTTTTCACAGCTACCAGTCTGAGGTCAGACCACAGTCCCTGCCACACAGGGCAGATACTACACCAACAAAACACCTGCAATCCTCTTGCCCTAGGAGACACATTTGAGGCAATGACACCCTCTGTAAAGTAAAGGGGCATCCCAGAGGGGACCAGTGGGAGAAGAGGAACCCCAAATTTTGTTTGTACACTTGGCTTAAGTCTCCAGGTGATATTTCAGTACAGATGTGGAGCAAACTCCAAGCAGCTGGGCTGAAATCTGAACTCTTGTGCATGGGACCATCAGATGCCTTTGCAGCCTGAGCCCTGAGTTAACTGCCTTGTGCTAACAGGAACACAAAAATAATAAAATCAACACTCTCTGAGTTATTATAAGAATCCAACATCAACACAAAGTAACACTCACAATGTCCAGGATATAATCCAAGATTATTCAGTATACAAAGAAATGGAGAATTTTAGCCATTCTTAAAAAAAAAAAAAAAAAAAAAAAGAAGTAATAGAGATTAATTCCTAATATGACCCCAATGATGGAATTAGCAAACAAAGATTTTAAAGTAACTATTATAACTACTAGAGGCCCCGGTGCACAAAATTCATGCACTCCCGGGGGTCCCTCAGCCCAGCTTGTGCCCTCTCACAGTCCGGGAGCCCTCAGGGGGTGTCTGACGGCCGGCTCAGGCCTGCGGAGAGCCTAAGCCAGCAATCAGACATCCTAAGCGCTGCTGCAGAGAGGCTCCCACCACAACTGCTGCGCTCACCAGCCTTGAGCCCCGCTCAGAGCTTCTGCGTGAGCGGCACTCCCCCTGTAGGAGCGCACTGACCATCAGGGGGGCAGCTCCTGCATTGAGCGTTTGCCCCCTGGTGGTCAGTGTGCATCATAGCAACTGTTTGTTCTGCTGTTTGCATATTAGCCTTTTATTATATAGGATTAGAGGCCCAGTGCACAAAATTCATGCACTGGGGGAGGGGGGGTCCCTCAGACCAACCTGCCCCCTCTCACAATCCAGAAGCCCTCAGGGGATGTCCTACTGATGGCTTAGGCCTGCTCCCCGCTGGGAGCAGGCTTAAGCCAAAGTCTGGCCTCCTTCTGCAGGAGGCGACCAGCTGATAAGGGGAAGGCACCACCCCCATCACCCCGCTGCTGCTGCCACTGCCAGCTGCCACAGCCACCAGGTGTTTTCATTAACATCAACTCCAGTCCCTTCACCACGAAAAAATGACAACTTTCTTTAGGCATTTTCAAGATGTCTCTTTCATAGGATATGACATCTCTTTCCTTCTTTCTCTCTCTTTCTTTCTTTCTTTCTTTCTTTCTTTCTTTCTTTCTTTCTTCCTTTTATCCTCACCTGAGGATATTTTTCCATTGGTTTTTAGAGAGCATGGAAGAGAAAGGGAAAGACAGAGAGAAACATCAATGTGAGAGGGACACTTCGATTGGTTGCCTCCTGCATGAGCCCTGACCTGGGCCCCGGCCAGGGAGGAGCCTGCAACCTAGATACAGAATCGAACCCGGACCTTGCGGTCCACAGGCCAAGGCTCTATCCACTGAGCCAAACCGGCTATGGCAGGATATGACACTTCTTAGCCCTCCAGCAGCGGACCTTTGTTTTTTCCTCCAGGAGTGAGGTGGAAAAACCCTAGATCACCTTCTTGGATTCTTATTACCCAAGTTACCAAGAACACTGTGAGTGGTGTACAGGGAGCTTAGCCAATGGGCTATAAGAAAAGGTGTTTCCTCTGCAGCTCACATGCAGAGGCGGGACTGCTGGCGCGCTGTCTCCCAGGGAGGGTGGGCCCCGCTGTGTGTTGTGTCTCCACTCTGGCACCGGCCCCGGCCCCAGCGGCTGCTGCACCATGGCCCCTGGAGCCAGGGGCAGACCCCCCTGTGTGTTGTGTCACCTCTCCGGGCCCATCTGCACGTGCAGCCTCCTCCTGAGCCAGTATGACTGTTAAGGCATCCCGGCTAATTTGCATATTACCTCTTTTTAAATAAATAAATATATATATATATATATATATATATATATATATATATATATATATATATATATATATATATATATACATATATACTAGAAGCCTGGTGCACGAAATTCGTGCATGGAGGGGGGTTGTCCCTCAGCCCAGCCTGTACCCTCTGTACCCTCTCCAATCTGGGACTCCTGGAGGGATGTCCGACTGCCCGTTTAGGCCCGATCCCCAGGGGCAGTCGGACATCCCTCTCACAATCCAGGACTGCTGGCTCCCAACTGCTTGCCTGCCTGCCTTCCTGATTGCCCCTAACCGCTTCTGCCTGCCAGCCTGATCACCCCCTAACCACTCTGCTGCCAGCCTGGTTGATGCTTAACTGCTCCCCTGCCAGCCTGTTTGCCCCCAACTTCCCTCCTCTGCTGCCCTGGTCACCCCTAACTGCCCTCTCCTTCAGGGTTGATCACCTCCAACTGCCCTCTCTTGCAGGCCGGGTGCCTCCCAACTGCCCTCTCCTATTGGCCATCTTGTAGTGGCCATCTTGTGTCCACATGGGGGCAGGATCTTTGACCACATGGGGGCAGAAATATTGTGTGTTGGAGTGATGGTCAATATGCATATTACTCTTTTATTAGATAGGATAGAGGCCTTGTGCACGGGTGGGGGCCAGCTGGTTTGCCCTGAAGGGTGTCCCGGATCAGGGTGAGGGTTCCCTTGGGGTGTGGAGCAGCCTGGGCGAGGGGCCTGTGGTGGTTTGCAGGCTGGCCATGCCCCCCAGCGACCCAAGCAGAGGCCCTGGTATCTGGGATTTATTTATCTTCTATAATTGAAACTTTGTAGCCTTGAGTGGAGGTGAGGGCTGGCCAGGGCGGGCGGGAAGCTTGGCTTCCTCCATCACCAGGGGCAACCCAAGCCTCTGGCTGGCTCCAGCTCCATGGCCCCTGCCATCTTTGTTGGGTTAATTTGCATACTCACTCCTGATTGGCTGGTGGGTGTGGCTTGTGGGCGTAGTGGAGGTACGGTCAATTTGCATGTTTATCTTTTATTAGATAGGATAGATAGTCACTCCTGTAAGAGAAAACGTACCTTTAACAAGTGAAATGATATTTTTTAAATCACAACAGAGAACTAGAAATTATCTCTAAAAAGTGGAAATTCTATAACTGAACATTAGAATATCATAAATATAAAGTTAATGACTGGATGGGCCTAACAGAAGAGTACAAGGGCAGAGGAGAACTCAGTGAACTGGAAAATTATTAATAGAATTTATTCCATCTGAAAAAGACAGTGGGGAGTAGATTAAAGAGCCTGAGGGATCTCTTGGACAATATAAAAATATCTACATCTGTGCAACTGAGATCGCAAAAAGAGAGAAGTGAAAGAATGGAGCAGGGAGAAGTATTCAAAAAAATAATGGCTGGTGCCCAGGCCAGATTGCTCAGTTGGTTAGAGTGTCATCCTGTGCACCAAAAGGTCACCAGTTCCATTTCAGGCCAAGGCACATGCCAGGGACTCAGGCTACCTAGCTGATGAGGAAGAGAGCACCTGCTGATGAGAATGGGAGTGGGTTCAACCACCTGGAAAATGGCGATTTATACTAAAGCTGAGTCACTGCTCAGCCTGGCCCCAGTATTGTCCCCATGGAACCCACCAAAGCATGTCCTCTATGCACCAGGGAGAGGGCTGGGTGGCTAGAGCAGCCCTGCTCGTGACCACTCCAAACTGGACACAACCCAAAGTCTATCTGCAGTGAAATGGGTAAATAAATGGTGGTCCATACACACAGTGAATGGCTGTGTTCACTTCACAGAACGTGTTGATGTGTGTCGTGTTTTGCAGGTGTCACACTTGAGGGAAAGCTGATGAAGGACGGTGTCAGGCTCACTGTGCACACCAGCTCTCAGAGCTGCACAGCCTCGAACAAACACCTCGCTCTGTAAGAGAAGGCAGCCTGAGCCCAGGTGTTAGAAACAGAGCCACAGGTGGTCCATCTTCAAGGCGAGGCATTTAACCCGGAATGACAAATGGCTGCCTGGCGGCCTGCGGACAGGACAAAGCTCACGCACCTGGAGAGCCCCAGGCAAACAGGATGCTAGAAAGAGCTCACCAACAGGGAGGATGGATCACGATGAAATGAGGAAGTAGGTAAAGACTGTATACTGTCAGAAGGCACACCCCAGAAAGGCCTCCCGCCACAGAGACAAAGGGAGGTGGAGACAAAAGCCCACAGCCCACTTTTAAAATAGCCCAATAGGTAATAATGAAACTTGGGCGATGTCTGGGAAGGTTGTGCATTCCACATTACTCAGCCAACGAGGAACCGGGAGAGGGACTTGTGCACTAGGGATAAATTGCTAGTTGTAACCACCCCTGGTGTGCCTGCCTACCAGACACCCAAGCAAGCAAGACCACCATTAAAAGTTTTGCTATTGCTGTACTTTGTGTCTCCTAGTCCATTATTTGAGTTTGGACAGGTTAGCATGTTCCTCACAAGTTTGGGGGCTCGTCCAAGGTCTCTGTGCCCATGCAGAGCGTGGCCCTGGTCGAGGAGGAGATGCGTCCCACCAGATTTCAGGGGGCCTGCTCTGCATGGGTGCCCCATCTCCCCATGGAAGCCATAGACAAGCCCGAGACCGTTTTCCAGAAGCCGTCAAGACCAACACAGGGAAGAGAAAGAAGGCACCGTGGCAACCAGGCAACCTCATGCATGGGCCAAGGTAGGAAAATTGGACTGCCTTGGTGGTTGGGTATTTTCGGAGACAGAGCATGTATGACTGAGACATGTCCTGGACATGAAGTGAGTGTGGAATCCCGATCCAGGGTTTCATTCCCCTGCGAGGGAAACGGTGGGAGATGGACGAAGCAAATCTCAGGGTGTGCAAGAAACCTCCAGTAGGGGGTTGAGCACAGAGTAATCACAAAGGACCTGCCAAAAATGGGAAACAAGAATTCTAGGCCAGCCGAAACCGGTTTGGCTCAGTGGATAGAGCGTTGGCCTGCGGACTCAAGGGTCCCAGGTTCGATTCCGGTCAAGGGCATGTACCTTGGCTGCAGGCACATCCCCAGTGGGGGGTGTGCAGGAGGCAGCTGATCGGTGTTTCTCTCTCATCAATGTTTCTAACTCTCTATCCCTCTCTCTTCCTCTCTGTGAGAAAATCAATAAAATATATTTAAAAAAAAAAGAATTCTAGGCCTAGGGAAGCCAAGGAAAGCGGAGCCAAGGAGGCTCGATTAGACATTCCCCTGTATTGTCCACTGGGGAGAATGCTGAGGTTCTAGGGGGGAAGTCCCCAACCAGGGACAAGAAGAAACAAAAGATGAAGAAGCACTGTTGTTTGCTATGGCCTAAAGACCCAGTCTGTAGACCTTCTGTCTTTTGGCCCGTGTTTGGCTCAGATGAAGACTGGGTGTGCCAAACTCTAGTCATTTAGGTGAATGACAAAACCTCATCCACACAGGAGGAGAAAGCTTATGCTCTTTGCTGGTTACAGGGACAGGCCCGTATGTTTCCTCTTAAAGAAAAGGAGAAGGGACTCAAGGAAAAACGCTGGTACCCCTTATCATGTTTACCCCCTCCTTACATTCCACAGACTGAGAGGCAGGAGGAGCAGAGGGTGGCCAAGGAGCCAGAAGAGACAGGGGGTCTAAAGATTGTGGGGGAGCTCAGCCAACTGCTCCTCACCCAAATCTAAGAAAAGAATTAGAGCAATGTACGAAAGACATCGAGAACTTACCAATCCCTTATAAGCAGCCAATGTTTCCTCTCTGAGAGGTTCCCATAGTATGAGGAGAAATTGGATTTGTGAATGCTCCTCTCACCAGCACAGAGGTTAGGAATTTTAAGAATGAGATGAAACCATTTTTAGAAGATGCCCTGGGGCTAGCAGACCAGTTGGACCAGTTTTTAGGACCCAGCTTCTAGACTTGGGCTGAGATTATGTTCATTATGAACATCTTATTTATAGGGGAAGAGAGAGGAATGATCAGAAGGGCAGCCATGAACATCTGGGAGAGACAATATCCTCCTGGGCAGGGGGTTTTGTCTGTGGAACAGAAGTTTCCGAATGTTGACCCCAACTGGGGTAACAATTACCCCAGGGACTGAGTGCAAATGCAGGACCTGAGGGAACTTATAATTAAGGGGATAAAAGAGTCTGCTCCTAGGTCACAGAATGTGTCTAAGGCATTTGAGGTCCAACAGGAGGAGGAAACCCCTTCAGCCTTCTTACAAAGATGAGAAAATATCCCAGCCTAGACCCAGAAGACCCAATAGAACAAGGCCTATTGAAGGCCACGTTTGTGACCAAGAGCTGGCCAGACATTGCCAAAGGTTGCAAAAGATTGAGGGTTGCAATGAAAAACCAAAAAAAGAATTACTGATATAACCATGTTGAGAAACAAAGATGGCGGCATAGGTAAACACCTAAACTGTTGCCTCGCACAACAATTTCAAAACTACAACTAAAAGACAGAACGGACATCATCCAGAACCACAGCAAAGCTGGCTGAGTGGAAATTCTACAACTAGAATGAAAGAGGAAAGCACATGGAGAATCAGAGGAGCTGCAAAGGACTGAGGTACGGAGACACGCGCAGAGAGGAAGGGCGGCTGAGTGCCTGGCTGGCTTTCTCTGGCGGGAGGGAGAAGGAAGCCCCGACTGCAATGAACCCCAATACTGACTGCAATGAACCCCAGTTCCGGGTGAAACCCCATGGACCCAAGCTCATATGGGGGGAGTCTGGACTGTCAGGTAGAGAGAAAGGTACATGGAGACTCGGAGACTTGGGGAAGCCGCGGCGGGCAGGGGTCTGGAGGCTCACGCACACGCGCAGAGAAGACTGACTGCTGAGGTTGCCGCTAGCTCTCCCTAGCGGAAGGGAATCGGAAGATCCTGACTGCACTGAACCCCAGTTCTGGGCGAGCCTGGGGGAATCTGGACTGTCAGGCGGAAACTCAGGGGAGCCATGGAAGGCAGAGGTCTGGAGGCGCGTATGCAAGGGCAGGGCTGATGGGAAGCCAAGACTGTCTGCTCAACCCTGAGACTCCACCCCATCCAAGCTGAGCACAGAGGCTTTTGCAATTTTGCAAGTCTGGTCCTATAAGGCTGTCTCCAGCACAGGTCTCCTGGCATAGACACAGCTGATACACATAGCCAATTGGCCTGGAGGTCAATTCCTCCCAGTGATACCAACAACAATCAAGACTTAACTACAATAAGACAATGCACACAGCCCACAAAGGGGTGCACCAAGAGTGTCCACCTCAGGTGACTGGGAGGCTGACCCACTGGGCCATATAGGAAACCTAGCACACAAAGCTACCCTACCAACTCAGGGAAGCAGCAAAAATGCGGAGACAAAGAAACAGATCACAAACAAAAGAAATGGAGGAAAACAAACGACTGGATATAGAATTCAAAACCATGGTTATAAGGTTTTTCAAGAATTTCCTAGAAAAGGCCGATAAATTTAGCCAGACCCTCGAGGATATGAAAAAGGACCAACTAGAAATTAAACATACACTGACTGAAATAAAAAATATTATACAGAGACCCAACAGCAGACTAGAGGAACGCAAGAATCAAGTCAAAGATTTGAAATACAAAGAAGCAAAAAACACTCATCCGGAAAAGCAAAAAGAAAAAAGAATCCCAAAAGTTGAAGATAGTGTAAGAAGCCTCTGGGACAACTTCAAGCGTACCAACATCAGAATTATGGGGGTGCCAGAAGAAGAGAGAGAGCAAGATACTGAAAAGCTATTTGAAGAAATAATGACTGAAAACTTCCCCCACCTGGTTAAAGAAATAGACTTACAAGTCCAGGAAGCACACAGAACCCCAAACAAAAGGAATCCAAAGAGGACCACACCAAGACACATCAAAATTAAAATGCCAAGAGCAAAAGACAAAGAGAGAATATTTTTTTAAAATATATTTTATTGATTTTTCACAGAGAGGAAGGGAGAGGGATAGAGAGCTAGAAACATCGATGAGAGAGAGACATCGACCAGCTGCCTCCTGCACACCCCCCACCGGGGGATGTGCCCGCAACCAATGTATATGCCTGTTAGGTCCAGCCTGACGACTGAACCGGGCTGAGGTAGGGAGGTGGGAATCGAGAAATAGAAAGAATAAGAGAAATAAAAGCAAGAGAAACAACAGCGGGGTCAGGAGGTCCAGAACTCTCGGGGAGCTCTGGCGACTTTTATAGGTAACACAGTGCTTTTTATACATAAGACACTAAGCAGGGAATCACTCACAAGGAAAACATTCTTTGTTTCTCTAAAATCACTACTGGAGGGATAAGTGGAAGGACAGGTTTCTTGTTACAATAAATCTCACTAGTTGGATACATATTTCTTGGTAAGCTATGAAAGTAGCTCTTATCCTACTGATAGCAGTCATATAAACAAACCCTGGGAAAGCTCTGTAGGCAGGGGCTGCTCTCATTATACTGATTAGTTGCCATCCAAACAGGCCTGGGAAATCTGTGTGGGTAGGGTGCCAGCCTTGCTAGCCCCTACAGGTGCAAGGACTGGGTCAACTTATATCTGGCTCCCACATATGCCCTTGACTGGAATCAAACCTGGGACCTTCCAGTCCACAGACTGACGCTCTATCCACTGAGCCAAACCGGTTTCGGCATCAAAGAGAGAATATTAAAAGCAGCAAGAGAAAAACAGTTAATTACCTACAAGGGAGCACCCATACGATTGTCAGCTGATTTCTCAACAGAAACTATGCAGGCCAGACAGGAGTGGCAAGAAATAGTCAAAGTGGAATAGACAGAAAGATGGCGACTAGCAAGAAGGTAGGGAGAGAGAGAGTGTGAGTGAGGAACCCATAGAGGAGAGTGTAGACGTGTAGATGTGTGTGGTGTGTGTGTGTGTATGAGCTAGGGTCAGTTAGATTCTGCAGGTCTTCCAAGGGGCTGCCTAACCGGGCAGTCCTAGACGGCGGAGCCCCGCGCACAAAGCGGACACCTCTCGGCGGCTGGTGCGGACGCGGAGACCACACCATCTTGAGAAACAGAGCTGCCTGAGACTCGGATTCTGGCTTCTGACACAAACCAGGACCCTGCAGCCACTGGGGACAGAGAACTGCTATCACAGCTTCAGAGGAAGAAACAACAAGAATCCAGACTTCCCGGCAGATTCCTGTGAGTCAAAGAGCCTATCCCCCTCCCCGCAGGCGCACGCGGATAGAGCCATAGTAACTAATAGTCACACCCCTCGCTCAAGCTGCAGAGCTTTGAGCAGGGACGCGCTCCGCCTTAGGGAATTTGGCGCGCAGGACAGAAGCAGCTCACCTTCGGGGAAATCTGTCAGTGCGCACAGAGGGCTCCCCTTTGGGGGATTGGGGGGAATTTGGCTTGCGGGTCACAGCTCCCCTTCGGGGAATCTAAGAGCGTGCACAAAGGGGCTTCCCTTTGGGGAATTTGGCGCGCAGGACGGACTCCGCCCCTCTTCGGGGATTCTGGGAGAGTGCACAAAGGCAGCTCACCTTCAGGGATTTGAGAGTGTGCGCCCTAGCCGGTTTGGCTCAGTAGTGAGAGCACACACAGGACGCAGCTCCACTTCAGGGAATTTGGCACGCCGGACACAGCTGCCTGGGATCCCTGACTCACAGCACATTCACACTAAGAGCCAACGACCCCAATTGTTGGTGCATGCACACACAGGGACCCTGATTCTCAACGAGAAACTGCACAAGGCAACAGAGACTCTGACACTCGATTCTTGGTGCAGATACAGGGAAACTCTGACTCCTGGCACATGCTAAGGATCTCATTTTTGGCACATACCAACAGTGTGGTGCTGACAGGGCCCCTGATTCTAAGTGTGCACACGAGACCACACGGAACACTGGGACACTGACCCTGGGCAAGTCTGGTTCCCACCAACCAAAGGCAGCCACACGTCCTAGTGTCAGAGCACTTCAGTGAAACTCGGGTGGAGCGAAGTCCCCACAGCGCACGGCCGAGGTCCACACAAACGGAAGCTTGAGCTTTCTGGTGATAGCCAGAATGGGGAAACGAAATAACTCACAGAGGAAAGAAAATGTGGAGTCGCCAAGAAAGGAAATTAGTGAAACTGAAGCTTGCAACATGACCGAAAAGGAGTTCAGAGTAATGGTCGTGGAATTTATACATCGGATGGATGAGAAAATCAACAACTTATGCAAGAATCAGGAAGAAATGAAAAGTGATATAGCTACAATCAAAAACACCATGGAAAGTTTCAACAGTAGACTACAAGAAGCAGAGGACCGAATCAGTGAGTTAGAAGATCAGGTACAGAAACAAGCTGAATCTGAACAGCAATTGGAGAAAAAAATTAAAAAGCAGGAGGAAAGCCTAAGGGAGCTTCGGGACAACATGAAACGAAGTAACATGCGTATAATAGGGCTGCCAGAAGGACAAGAAGAGCAGCAGGGATTAGAAAATCTATTTGAAGAAATAATGACAGAAAACTTCCCGGATATGGGAAAGAAAAAAGTTACGCAAGTACAGAGAGTCCCAAGCAGGATCAACCCCAAAAGACCCACACCAAGACATGTCATAATCTCAATGGCAAATATAAATGATAAAGAGAGAATCTTAAAGGCAGCAAGAGAGAGACAGAGAGTTACCTACAAAGGAACACCCATCAGATTGTCAAATGATTACTCAACAGAAACACAACAAGCTAGAAGTGAATGGAAGGAGGTATACAAAGTGTTGCAAAGCAAAGGACTGAATCCAAGAATACTATATCCAGCAAGAATATCAATCAAAATTGAAGGGGAAATCAGGAGCTTCGCAGACAAAAAAAGACTCAGGGAGTTTATCACCACCAAACCAGCAATGCAAGAATTGCTAAAGGGAATACTGTAAAAAGAAGAAATAAGCAGGTAAGAAGGAATACAGACACAAAAATAGATATGACTACAAACAAATACCTTTCAGTAATAACTTTAAATGTAAACGGACTAAATGCTCCAATCAAAAGACATCGAGTGGCTGAATGGATAAAAAAGCATGACCCATATATATGCTGTCTACAAGAAACCCACCTCAGAACAAGAGACTCACACAGATTGAAAGTGAAGGGATGGAAAAATATCTTCCAGGCAAATGGAAATGAAAAAAAAGCTGGGGTAGCAATACTTATATCTGACAAATTAGACCTCAAAGTAAATGCCATAACAAGAGATAAGGAAGGCCACTTCATAATACTAAAGGGAGAAATCCAACAAGAAGAAATAATTCTGGTAAACATATACGCTCCCAATATAGGAGCACCCAAATACATAAAAAAAACTCCTGGAGGATATCAAGGGAGAGATTAATAGCAATACAATCATAGTAGGAGACTTTAATACCCCACTATCACCATTGGACAAATCCTCTAAACAAAAAATCAGCAAAGAAACAGCAATCCTAAATGACTCACTAGACCAGATGGAATTAATTGACATCTTCAGAACATTTCACCCCAGAGCCACAGAATATACATTCTTCTCAAGTGCACATGGGTCATTTTCAAAGATAGACCATATGCTGGGTCACAGGCAAAGTCTCTTCAAATTCAAGAAGATAGAAATTATATCAAGCATCTTCTCAGATCACAGTGGCACAAAACTGGAAATCAACCACAATAAATACAATCCAAAGAAATCAAACACATGGAGACTAAACAGCATGCTATTAAACAAGGACTGGGTCACCAGAGAGATCAAGGAAGAAATAAAAAACATCATGGCAACAAATGACAATGAAAACACAACAATCCAAAATCTATGGGACACAGCGAAAGCAGTCTTGAGAGGAAAGTTCATAGCTCTACAAGCCTATTGCAAAAAACAAGAAACAATGGTAATAAATTACCTAACCCTACAACTCAAAGAGCTAGAAAAAGAGCAGCAAGAAAAGCCCAGTGTAACCAGAAGGAAGGAAATAACAAAGATCAGAGCGGAGATAAATGACATAGAGACCAAAGAAACAATACAAAAGATCAACAAAACCAAGAGCTGGTTCTTTGAAAAGATAAACAAAATTGATGGACCTCTAGCCAGGCTCACCAAGAAGCAAAGAGAGAGGACCCAAATAAACAAAATCAGAAATGAAAGAGGTGAAATAACAACAGACCCCGCTGAGATACAAAGGATTGTTACAAAATACTACGAACAGCTCTATTCCAACAAACTGGACAACCTGGAGGAAATGGACATATTCCTAGAAAAATACAACCTTCCAAAAATCAATCAAGAAGAATCTCAACAGCTCAATAGGCCAATAACTATGGACGAAATTGAAGAAGTCATCAAAAAGCTTCCGGCAAACAAAAGCCCGGGGCCTGATGGCTTCACAGGAGAGTTTTACCAAACATTCAAGGAAGAACTAAAACCTATCCTCCTTAGACTATTCCAAAAAATTCAAGAGGAAGGAACACTTCCAATCTCCTTCTATGAAGCCAGCATCACCCTAATACCAAAACCAGATAAGGACAACACAATGAAAGAGAATTACAGACCAATATCCCTCATGAACATAGATGCCAAAATCCTCAACAAAATTCTAGCAAATCGGCTCCAGCAGTACATCAGAAAGATCATACACCATGACCAAGTAGGATTTATCCCAGGAATGCAAGGATGGTACAATATCCGCAAATCAATAAACGTGATACATCACATAAACAAATTGAGAGATAAAAATCACATAGTCATATCAATTGATGCAGAAAAAGCATTTGACAAAATCCAACACCCTTTCTTGATAAAAACTCTCAACAAGGTGGGAATAGAAGGCTCATACCTCAACATAATAAAAGCTATATATGATAAACCCACAGCAAACATCATACTCAATGGACAAAAGCTAAAAACATTTCCCCTAAGAACAGGAACAAGACAGGGATGCCCACTCTCACCACTCCTGTTTGACATAGTACTGGAAGTATTAGCTATTGCAATTAGACAACAAGAAGAAATAAAAGGCATCCATATTGGAAAAGAACAAGTAAAGCTGTCTTTATTTGCAGACGACATGATATTGTACATAAAAAATCCAAAAGACTCCGTCAAAAAACTAATAGACTTAATAAATGAATTCGGCAATGTAGCAGGATACAAAATTAACGCCAAGAAATCTATGGCCTTTCTATACACCAATAGTGAACTTACAGACAGAGAGACTAAAAAGGCAATCCCATTTACCATCGCACCAAAAAAATTAAGATACCTAGGAATAAACTTAACTAAGGAGGTAAAAGACCTATACACGGAAAACTACAGGACACTGAAAAAAGAGATAGAGGAAGACGTAAACAGATGGAAGAACATACCGTGTTCATGGATTGGTAGAATCAACATCATTAAAATGTCCATACTACCCAAAGCAATCTATAGATTCAATGCACTCCCCATTAAAATACCAACGGCATATTTCACAGACCTTGAAAGAACTCTCCAAAAATTCATCTGGAATAAAAAAAGACCCTGATTAGCCACAGCAATCCTGAGAAAGAAGAATAAAGTAGGAGGGATCTCAATACCAGATTTCAAGCTGTATTACAAAGCCACTATTCTCAAAACAGCCTGGTACTGGTACAAGAACAGACATATAGATCAATGGAACAGAATAGAGAATCCAGATATTGATCCAAACCACTATACTCAATTAATATTTGACAAAGGAGGCATGAACATACAATGGAATAAAGACAGTCTCTTCAATAAATGGTGTTGGGAAAATTGGACAGACACATGCAAAAAAATGAAGCTAGATCACCAACTTACACCATACACAAAAATAAACTCAAAATGGATACAGGACTTAAACATAAGACAGGAAACCATAAAAATACTAGAGGAATCCACAGGCAGCAAAATCTCAGACATATGTCAAAAGAACTTCTTCACCAATACTGCCCCTAGGGCAATGGAAGCTAAAGAGAAAATAAACAAATGGGACTACATCAAAATAAAAAGCTTTTTTACAGCAAAAGAAACTATCAACAAAACAACAAGAAAGCCCACTGCATGGGAGAACATATTTGCAAATGGCATCACTGATAAAGGTTTAATCTCCAACATCTACAGGCAGCTTATACAACTTAATAAAAGGAAGATAAATGATCCAATAAAAAAATGGGCAACGGACCTAAATAGAATCTTTTCCAAAGAAGACAGAAGGAAGGCCAAGAGACACATGAAAACATGCTCAAGGTCACTAATTATCCGAGAGATGCAAATCAAAACAACAATGCGCTATCATCTCACACCTGTCAGAATGGCTATCATCAACAAATCAACAAATGACAAGTGTTGGCGAGGATGCGGAGAAAAAGGAACCCTCGTGCACTGCTGGTGGGAATGCAGACTGGTGCAGCCACTGTGGAGAACAGTATGGAGTTTCCTCAAAAAACTGAAAATGGAACTCCCATTTGACCCAGTAATCCCACTCCTAGGAATATATCCTAAGAAACTGGGAACACCAATAAGAAAGGAAATATGCACCCCTATGTTCATAGCAGCACAATTTACAATAGCTGAGATCTGGAAACAGCCTAGGTGCCCATCAGCAGATGACTGGATCAGAAAACTATGGTACATCTACACAATGGAATATTATGCTGCCATAAAAAAGAAGGAATTCTTACCATTTGCAGCAACCTGGATGGAACTGGAGAACATTATGTTAAGTGAAATAAGCCAGTCAATGAAAGAAAAATACCACATGATCTCACTCATTTATGGATAATAAAGAACATTAAAAACTTGAACAAAAAGATAGATACAGAGGCAGTAAAGCATCAAACAGTCTGTCAAATTACAGCAGGAAGGTTAGGGAGAGGTGGGGAAGATAAGAGATCAATCAAAAGACTTGTATGCATGCATATAAGCATAACCAATGGACGCAAAACTCTGGGGGGTGAGGGCATATATGGGAGTGGGGTGGTGGGGGGGGGCAATGGTAAGATATGTACACATATAATACCTTAATAAAAAAATTGGGGAAAAAAAAAGAAATAGTCAAAGTGATGAATAGCAAGAACCTACAACCAAGATTACTCTACCCAGCAAAGCTATCATTTAGAATTGAAGGTCAGATAAAGAGCTCCACAGATAAGAAAAAGCTAAAGGAGTTCATCACTGCCAAACCAGTATTATATGAAATGCTGAGAGGTATTCTTTAAGAAGAGGAAGAAGAAAAAAATAAAGATAAAAATTATGAACAACAAATACATATCTATCAACAAGTGAACCCAAAAATCAAGTGAATTAAAAATCTGAGGAACAGAATAATCTGGTGAATATAATAGAATCAGGGGCATAGAAAGGGAGTGGACTGATCATTCTCAGGGGGAAAGAGGTATAGTGGGTGCAGGAAGAGACTGGACAAAAATTGTACACCTATGGATAAGGGCAGAGGGTGGGGTGGGAACTGGGTGGAGGGGAGCTATGGGGGAAAAAGGAGAAACTATTGTAATAATCTGAACAATAAAGATTTATTAAATTTAAAAAAAGAATTGCTGCAAAAATAAATAAATAATAAATATAACCATGTTTTCTAGAAGAAGAAGAAGAAGAAGAAGAAGAAGAAGAAGAAGAAGAAGAAGAAGAAGAAGAAGAAGAAGAAGAAGAAGAAGAAGAAGAAGGAGAAGAAGAAGGAGAAGAAGAAGAAGAAGAGGAATTACTGAGGGACGCTCAGAAAATCTTTGTAAGAGGGAGGAGGAGACACAGAAACAGAAGGCAAGCAGCATGGTCTCCGCTGTGGACGAGGTGGTCAGACAGCGGTGGGTCAGGCTCCTCCTGGCAGACATAGAAATGCTAGCCAGCAGAGAGACAAAAGGGAAATGCAAGGGAAAACTTCTAAAAATATAAATGGGTGTTACAAGTGTTAAAAGCTGGGACACTTTAAATAAAGTGCCCAGAATTAAAGATGGAGGAAAAAGTGATCCCCTTCAATGAGGACTAGGGGGGTCAGGGGTTCCTTCTGACTAGGTCCCACCAGGAACCCTTGGTAAATTTGAGGGTGGGACCGGAGGGAGAAGAGGTGATTTTTTTGGTCTGCTCACTCCTCTCTTATGTATCAACCAAAGGGTACAGAATTATCTAAGGAAAAATTAACTGTCTCAGGGGTAAAAGAGAAGGGATTTCAGGTTTCAGTTTTCAAGAAAATGCTACTCATGATGGGATCAGAACAAATTGAGGGGTCACTGTTATGTGTTCCTGAGGCAAGAGCTAACCTTCTGGGTCAGGACTTGATTGTGAGGTTTGGCCTAGGTTTAGGGGTAGAAGAAGTCAAATAAAAGTAATGATGAAAAAAAAAAAAAGTAAGGATGGCTCTTCCGATGGAAGAGGAGGAAAAGAAGATGGATCTCCTCGTGTGGGTCAAGGAGGGAAACAGGGGAAGCTTAAACATCACGACATTACAGATTGAGCTAAAACAGCCAGGGGAAATCATTTGCAGAATGCAATACCCCATCCACATTGAAGGAAGGAGGGGCCTACAATTGGTAATCAAGGGATTAATTAAAGATGGACTGTTGGAGCTCTGTATGTCACCGTACAACACCCCAATCCTCCCGGTTAAGAAAACTGATGGGGCCCTAACCAGTTTGGCTCAGTGGATAGAATGTGGGCCTGCGGACTGAAAGGTCCCAGGTTCGGTTCCGGTCAAGGGCATGTACCTTGGTTGTGGGCACATCCCCAGTGGGAGGTGTGCAGGAGGCAGCTGATTGATGTTTCTCTCTCATCGATGTTTCTAACTCTCTATCCTTCTCCCTTCCTCTCTAAAAAAATCAATAAAATATATATTTTTTTAAAAAGAAACCTGATGGGTCATACAGACTAGTGCAGGACTGAGGGCTATAAATCAGATTGTCCAGGCCCGCCATCCTGTTGTGCCTAACCCCTAACCGTCCTCAGCAAAATCCCATTTGAACACAAATGGTTCAGTATACTGGATCTAAAAGATGCATTTGGGCATGTCCCCCAGACCCTAAGAGCAGAGACCTCTTGGCCTTCGAGTGGGAGAATCTGACAAGTGGTGGGAAACAACAGTACCGCTGGACCGTGTTACCCCAAGGCTTCACGGAGGCCCCACGTGTATTTGGCCGGATCCTGGAAAGAGCACAGAGGAGTTTCAAGCTCTTGCAGGGACCCAGCTTCTACAGTACATAGATGACCTCCTCATAAATGGGGAGAGGAAAGATAAAGTGTCAGGAAACTACTACAAATCTCCTCAATTTTCTGGGAGGAAAGGGTTGCGTGTCTCCAAAAATAAACTACAATTTGTAGGAAAAGAAGTTAAGTACTTAGGGCATTTAATTAGTGAAGGAAAAAGACAAATAAACCCAGAGAGGATTCCAGGCATAGTGAGTCTGCCTATACACAAACAAGGAGGGTGCTCAGAGGGCCTTGGGGTAACTAGTTATTGCCGGCTGTGGATTGACTCATATGCTCAGAAGACAAAGGCTTCATATCTCAAGCTGTTAGAAGGTCGCCTGACCCCTAACATGGACTCCAGAGGAAACTCAGACAACAGAGGAACTAAAACAAGCTCTCACTGCAGCCCCGGTCCTCGCCCTACCATCTTTGGAGAAACCCTTCCATTTGTTTGTAACAGTGGACCAGGGAGTAGCCCTTGGGGTGCTCGCCTAGACCTGGGGGTGGAGGGATACAACCCGAGGCCTTTGTTTCCAAGCTCCTTGACCCCAGAGGATGGCCTGAACGTGTGCAGGCTGTGGCAGCTACTGCTTTACTGGCCGAGGAGAGCAGGAAACTGACTTTTGGAGGAGCCTTAATAGTGAGCACTCCACATCCAGTCAGGAGCATGCTAATCAAAGAGCGGGGAGATGGCCCACAGACTCCCGAGTTCTGAAGTATGAAGCCATCCTATCTAATAAAAGGGTAATATGCAAATTAACTGTCACTCTGTCACAAAGAGGGCGGTGCCCATAGCCACAAGATGGCGGCGCCCAGTCCTTTCAGCCCCGCTGGAGTGCCCCAGTCCTGAGAGCGGGCAGCATGAGCGGCCTGGCAGAATGCTTGCTTTGTCTCCATGGCGATGAGGCAAGCATTCCACCCCAGCTGTGGAGGGCCTCTGGCCAGGCTGGGGTGCAGATGGGCCTCTGGGCCACGGAGAGCCTCTGGGCAGCGGGCACGGAGCACCCAGGCCCTGCAGTGAGCTACTGGCGCATGGATTCGTGCACAGGGCTACTAGTACTATTAGAAAGGGATGATTTGGTTTTGACCATGGATGCCTGCCTGAGCCCACCAGTTTCCTATGGAAAGGAGAGGGAAACCAGGCAACATCCGCACACAGCTGCCTAGACATCACAGGATACAAGCGAACATCCCACTGCATGTTGGGGCCAAGCTGTTCCTTGATGGGTCATCCCGGGTAACAGAGGGAAAGAGACATAATGGCTACGCCATCATTGATGGAACCAAACATTCCTTGTGTGAGTGAGGTAGACTCTGTAATAGCTGGTCAGCCCAGACCTGTGAATTATATGCTCTTAACCAGGCCTTAAGAAGGCACCAACTGTAACTATGCTTATGGAATAGTGCATACTTTTAAAAAAAAAATAATTCTTTATTATTGAAAGAATAACATTATTACATACTAGTATGTAATAATATTATTCTTTAATATTATTACATACTAGTATGTAATAATATAATATTATTGAAAGAATAATATTATTACATACTAGTATGTCCCCTTTTGTCCCCCATTGACCCCCTCCATCCCACACCCCCTATGAACACAGACAATAGGCCTTCAGCACCCTATTGTCTGTGCCCATGGGTTATGCATATTTGCTCACAAGGTCTTTGGCTGATTACCCCCACCACCCACCCTCCCCCATGTTCCCTCCAAGAGTCCTCACTCTGTTCCATGCTTCCATGGCTCTGGATCCACTCCGTTCATCCATTTATTTTGTTACTTAGATTCCACGTATGAGTGTGATCATGTGATACTTGTCCTTCTGTGACTGACTTATTTCACTCAGCATGATACTCTCCAGGTCCTTCCATGCTGTCTCAAAGGGAAAGAGATCCTTCTTTTTTACTGCTGCATAGTATTCTATGGTATACCAAGTATTCCAAGTAATGTACCACAGCTTCTTTATCCACTCATCTACTGATGGGCACTTGGGCTGTTTCCAGGTCTTAGCAATTGTAAATTGTGCTACTATGAACATAGGGGTGCATACATTCTTTCTGATTGGTGTTTCGGGTTTCTTAGGCTATATTCCTAGAAATGGGATCACTGGGTCAAATGGCAGTTCCATATTTAATTTTTTGAGGAGACTCCATACTGTTTTCCACAGTGGCTGCACCATCTGCATACCTACCAGCAGTATGCTAGGGTTCCCTTTTCTCCACATCCTCTCCAGCATTTGTCATTGGTTGATTTGTTGATATTAGCCATTCTGACCAGGTGTGAGATGGTACCTCATTGTCCTTTTGATTTGCATCTCTCTGATGATCAGTGACTTTGAGCATTTTTTCATATGTATCTTGGCCATCTGAATGTACTCTTTGGAGAAGTGTCTATTTAGGTCCTTTGCCCATTTTTTAATTGGATTGTTTGTCTTCCTTCTGTTAAGTTGTATGAGTTCCTTATATATTCTGGATAGTAACCCTTTATCAGATGTATTATTGCCAAATATGTTCTCCCAAACAGTGGGTTCTCTTTTCGTTTTGTTGATGGTTTCTTTTGCTGTGCAGAAGCTTTTTATTTTGATGTAGTCCCATTTGTTTATCGTCTTAGTTTCCTTTGCCTTAGGAAATATATCTGTAAACATATTGCTATGAGAGATATCTGAGATTTTGTTGCCTATGGTTTCTTCTAGGATTTTTATGGTTTCAAGACTTACATTTAAGTCTTTCATCCATTTTGAGTTTATTTTTGTGTATGGTGTAAGTTGGTGGTCTGGTTTCACATTTTTGCTTGTATCTGTCCAATTTTCCCAACACCATTTATTGAAGAGACTGGCTTGACTCCATTGTATGCTCTTGTCTCCTTTGTCAGATATTAATTGAGCATAATGGCTTGGGTTGATTTCTGGGTTTTCTGTTCTGTTCCATTGATCTATATGCCTGTTCCTGTACCAGTCCCAGGCTGTTTTGATTACAGTGGCTTTGTAGTATAACTTGAAATCTGGTATTGTGATTCCTCCAACTTTGTTTTTCTTTCTCAAGATTGCTGCAACTATTTGGGGTCTTTTTAAATTCCATATAAATTTTTGGAGTATTTTTTCTAGCTCTGTGAAATAATGACATTGGTATTTTAATGGGGATTGCATTCATCTGTAGATTGCTTTGGGTAGGCATTTTTTAAATATATTTTATTGATTTTTTTTACAGAGAGGAAGGGAGAGGGATAGAGAGTTAGAAACATCGATAAGAGAGAAACATCGATCAGCTGCCTCCTGCACACCCCCTCCTGGGGATGTGCCCACAACTAAGGTACATGCCCTTAACCAGAATCGAACCCAGGACCCTTCAGTCTGCAGGCTGACGCTCTATCCACTGAGCCAAACCAGTCAGGGCTGTTGGGTAGGCATTTTAATGAAGTTGATTCTACCAATCCATGAACATGGTATACTCTTCCACTTGTTTATCTCTTTTTTCAATGTCCTGTAGTTTTCTGAGTACAGGTCTTTTGCCTCCTTGGTTAAGTTTATTCCTAAGTATCTTAATTTTTTTGTTGCAATGGTAAATGGGATTGCTTGTTTAGTTTCTCTTTCTGAGAATTCATTATTGGTGTATAAAAAAGCCATCAATTTTGGGGTGTTGATTTTGTATCCTGCTACATTGCCAAATTCATTTATTAAATCTAGTAGTTTTTTGGTGGAGTTTTTAAGGTTTTTTATGTACAATATTATGTCATCTGTGAATAATGAGAGTTTTACTTCCTCCCTTCCAATTTGGATGCCTTTTATTTCTTCTTCTTGCTGTGGCTAGGACTTCCAGTACTATGTTGAATAAGAGTGGTGAAAGCAGACATCCCTGTCTTGTTCCTGTTCTTAGGGGAAATGGTTTTAGCTTTTGCCCATTGAGTATAATGTTGGCTGTAGGTTTGTCATATATGGCATTTATAATGTTGAGATATGTTCCCTCTATTCCCACTTTGCTGAGAGTTTTTATCAAAAATGGGTGCTGGATTTTGTCAAATGCTTTTTCTGTGTCTATTGATATGATTATATGATTTTTGTTTTTCAATTTGTTTATGTGATGTGTCACATTTATTTATTTTTATTGATTTTTTATTGATTTCGGAGAGGAAGGGAGAGGGAGAGAGAGAGAGAGAAATATCAATGATGAGAGAGAATCATTGACCAGCTGCCTCCTGCATGCCCACACTGGGAATTGAGCCTGCAACCCAGGAATGTGCCCTTGACCGGAATCGAACCTGGGACCCTTCAATCCACAAGCTGAGGCTCTATCCACCTAACCAAACTGTCTAGGGCTATATCACATTTATTGATTTGTGAATATTGTACCTGCTTTGCATCCCTGGAATAAATCCCACTTGGTCATGGTGTATGATCTTTTTAATGTACTGCTAGATCCAATTTGCTAATATTTTGTTGAGGATTTTAGCATCTATGTTCACCAGGGATATGGCCTGTAATTCTCTTTATTTGTAGTGTCTTTATCTAGTTTTGGAATTAGGATAATGCTGGCCTCATAAAAAGAGTTTGGAAATGCTCATTCGTCTTGGATTTTCTGAAATAGTTTGAGGAGTAGAGGTGTTAGTTCTTTTTTGAATGTTTCGTAAAACTACCTTGTGAAGCCATCCGGATCTGGGCTTTTGTTTGCTGGAAGATTTTTGATTACTGTTTCTATTTCATCAGTTGTTATTGGCCTATTCAGGTTTTCTGATTCCTCCTGATTCAGTTTTGGGAGATTGTATTTTTCTACGAATTTGTCCATTTCATCCACATTGTCCACTTTGCAATCCTTTGTATTTCTGTGGTGTCAGTGGTTACTTCTCTGCTTTCATTTCAGATTTTATTTATTTGGGTCCTCTCTCTTTGTTTCTTGATGAGTCTGGCTAATGATTCATCAATTTAATTTTGTTTATCCTTTCAAAGAACCAGCTCTTGATTTCATTGATTTTTTGTTTTTGTTTTTTTATTCTCTATGTCATTTATTTCTGCACTAATCTTTATTATTTCCTTCCATTTACTCTGGGCTTTTCTTGTTGTTGTTCTTCTAGTTCTTTAAGTTGTATGGTTAAATAGTTTATTGCTGCTTTTTCTTGTGTTTTTTTGTTTGTTTGTTTGTTTGTTTTTGTGGTATGCCTATAGTGGTAAGAACTTCCCACTCAGGACTACTTTTGCAGTGTCCCAGAGATTTGGGGTTATTGTGTATTCATTTTCATTTGTTTCTGGGAAGTTTTTTATTTCTTTCTTGATCTTGTTGGTAACTCATTCATTGTTTAATAATATGCTATTTAGCCTCCATGTGTTTGAATGTTTTGGGGTGTTTCTAGTGTAGTTGATTTCTAATTTCATTCCACTGTGATCTGAGAAGATGCTTGATATGATTTCAGTCTTCTTGAACTTGTAGAGATTTGTTTTGTGTCCTAATATGTGGTCTATCTTTGTGAATGATCTGTGTGCACTTGAGAAGAATGTATATACTGCTGTGTTGGGGTGATATCCTATATAATAAAAGGCTAATATGCAAATTGTCCCCTCTACCAAGAGTTTGACCTGGAGTTCAACTGGGAGTTTGACCAGGGGACAGGGCCAGCTGGCCAACCGCCCGTGGCCCCTCCCCATAGCCAGCCCTTCCCCCAATCGCCCCCGCACCCCGATTGGGGGGTGGCCAGCTCACCAACCTCCTGTAGCCCCTCCCCCCAGCCAGCCAACTGCCTGCGGTCCCTCCCCCAGCTGGTCCCACCCCCAATCCGCCTCCCACCCCAATCAGGGGCAAAGCCAACCAGCCAACTTCCCACAGCCCCTCCCCTGGGCCTGCCCTACGCAATCGGCCCCAGCTAGACCCCACCTGTGCACAAATTCATGCACCGGACCTCTAGTCTATATATATAAAAGCCTAAGCGACTGGTGTAGTATGACACACACTGATCACCAGGGGGCAGATGCTCAATGCAGGAGTGGATACCACAGGCATGGAAACATGGAACAGACTGATGAATCTCAGAGGGAAAGGGAGAGGGGAAGAGCGGGAAGAGATTAACCAAAGATCTTATATGCATACTGGAGGCCTTGTGCACTGGTGGGGTCCTCAGCCTGGCCTGTGTCCTCTCTCAATCGGGGACCCCTCAGGGGATGTTGGACTGCTGCTTTCGGCCCAATCCCTGAAGGCCAGGCCGAGGGACCCCACCGGTGCACAAATCCGTGCATTGGGCCTCTAGTATTCTATAAATGTCAATTAATAGTAAATCCATCTGATCCAGTGTGTCCATTAGAGTCACTATTTCTTTGTTATGTGTTTGTCTGGAAGATCTATCCAGTGAAGTCAGTGGGGTGTTAAAATCCCCTACTATGACTGTATCATTGTTGATCTCTGCCTTAAAGTCCTCTAGAAGTTTTTTTATATATTTGGGTTATCCTATATTGGGCACATATATGTTTACCAGGGTTACGTCCTCTTTTTGGATAGATTCCTTTAGTATTATGTAGTGACCTTTGTTGTCTCTTGTGATGGCCTTCATTTTGAAGTCTATTTTGTTGGATATGAGCATTGCTATTCCAGTTTTCTTTTTCTTTTCCATTTGCATGGAAAATTGTTTTCCATCCCTTCATTCTCATCCTGTGTGTGTCTTTTGTTCTGAGGTGGGTCTCTTGTAAACAGCATATAGTTGGGTCACGTTTTTGTATCCATTCAAAAACCCTATGCCTTTTGATTGGAGCATTTAATCCATTTACATTTAGGGTTATTATTGACTAGAGGCCCAATGCATGAAATTTGTGTAAGAGTAGGCCTTCCTTCCCCCGGCTGCCAGCACCGGCTTCCCTCTGGCACCCAGGACCCAGGCTTCCCTTGCAGCCCTGGCTTCGTCCAGAAGGTCGTCCGGAAGGATGTCTGGTCTAATTAGCATATTACATTTTTATTATTATTGATAGGTACTTATTTATTGCCATTTTAATTCTGTATCTCTCTCTCTGTTTCTTCTTCTCATTACAGCAGTCCCTTTAGCATTTCTTGTAATGCTGGCTTGGTGGTGATGTACTCCTTTAGCCTTTTATTGTCTGGGAAGCTCATTATCTGACCATCTATTTTGAATGATAGACTTGCTGGATATAGTAATCATGGTTTCAGATCCTTGGTGTTCATTACCTTGAGTACTTCATGCCATTTCCTTCTGGCCTGTAGAGTTTCTGATGAGAAATCAGGTGTCAGCCTTACGGGAGCTCCTTTGTAGTAACAGTTTGCTTTTCTCTTGCTGCCTTTAAGATTCTCTCTTTGTCTTTAATTTTTGGCATTTTAGCCCCAGCCAGTTTGGCTCAGTGGATAGAGTGTCAGCCTGTGTACTAAAGGGATCCCAGGTTTGATTCTGGTCAAGGGCACATACCTTGGTTGCAGGCTTTTCCCCAGCCCAGGCCCTGGTCAGGGCTCATGTAGGAGGCAACCAATTGATGTGTTTCTCTCACATTGATATTTCTGACTTTCCCTCTCTCTTCCACTCTCTCTAAAAATCAATAGAAAAATATCCTTGGGTGAGGATTAAAAAATAAAAAATAATAATTTTTGGCATTTTAATTATGATGTGTCTGGGTGTGGGCCTGTTTGGGTTCTTCTTGCTTGGGGTTCTCTGTGCCTCCTGTACTTGTGTGACTTTTTCCTTTACCAGGTTAGGGAAGTTTTCTGCAGTTATTTCTTCAAATATGTTCTCTATCCCTTTCTCCTTTTCTGGCTCTTCTGGCACACCTGCTATTCTAATAATGTTATGTTTCACATTGTCCCACAGCTCCCTTAAGCTGGCCTCATGTTTGTTAGTTGTTTTTTTTTTTTTTGGTTCTCTGATTGAGTGATTTTTTTCAACCCTGTCTTGTAATTCACTGATTCGATCTTCACCTTCCCCTAATCTGCTATGTAGTCCTTCCAATGTGTTATTTGTGTTATGTCATTCTTTATTTCCAACTATTCTGTTTTCATAGTTACTATATCTTTTTTCATGCTGTTGAGCATCTTTACCATCATTACTGTGAACTCTGTTTCGGATAAATTTCTTATCTCTTCCTCATTCATCTCTTCTGGAGAATTCTCTTGTTCTTTCATTTGGGAGTTGTTTCTTTGTCTCCTCATTTTGGCTGTCTGTTTGGGTTTGTGACTATGTATCAGTAGTGCTTACTTTTGGATAAATTTGGGCAGAACAGGTCTCATCAACAGCCAGGGAAAATAATTGGTCCATGGAGTTATAGTCTAGCAAGTCTTTTATTCCCAACAGAAATGGCTGTTGTCCATGTAAACAGACACCAGAAGGGAAGCTCTATGGAGGCTGTAAGTAACAGACTCGCAGACGAGGCTGCCAAACAAGCCTCTCTGGAGGAAGAAATCGGACTCTAACCCGATCCTCAGTGTTCCAACTCCAATGGTAACAGTAAGGCCTGGGTTTACTAAAGAGGAAGAAAAGGAATTAGATAAAATAGGAGCAACTAAAACAGGAGATGGAAAATGGGTGCTCCCTGATGGGAGAGAAATGATAAGCAAGCCCACAATGAGGGACCTGATGTCCATACTGCATAGGGGGAGTCACTGAGGTCCCCAACCCATGTGTGAGCAATACTTAAGAATTATGGGTGTGTGGGTGTCTATACTATTGCTAAACAGGTATGTGGGATGTGTGACTTGCCAAAGAATAAACAAAAAGGTAATAAGGAAACAGATGAAAGGGGGAGACCACCCAGATTGAGACCATTTCAGAGCATTCAGGTAAGACTTCCAGAGCTGCTAGGGTGGGACGACAAAGATACCTACTGGTAATAGTGGATCCCGTCTCTGGCTGGGTGGAGGCCTTCCCCCCTCAACTGCCACAGCAAGGAGAGTCATCAAAGTAGTCTTAGAGCAGATCGTACCTACGTTCGGTCTAATGGAAAATGTCGACTCAAACAACAGGAGTCACTTCACCTCAAAGGTGTTGAAGAGAATAACGGAAGGGTTAGACATCATTTGGGACCATCACACTCCCTGGCACCCCTTCCTTGGGAAAGGAGGAAAGAATGAGTCAGACGCTTAAGAGACAAATTATGAAACTGATCCTAGAAACCAAATTGTCCTGGACCAAATGTCTCCCAAAGCTCTCCTTAGGATTAGAACAGCTCCAAGGAAAGATGGGGATTGTCCCCTGTGAAATGTTATATGGGCTCCCATACTTGGCAGGACTGCTGACCTTCCTACCATGGACACTAAGGATCAACTTTTGAGAAACTATACACTGAGTGGCCAGATTATTATGATCTCTGAATGCATAATAATCTAGCCACTCAGTGTAGACTGACCACAGAGTTTGGATTTTAAAATAAGGTTTTTCCATGTATAAGAACTGCATTGTGGGTAGTTAGAAAGAAGCAGAGGACTTACTAGTCAGAGGCTGGGGGCCACTATTCCTGGTCCCTTGACATATCAAGATTTGCAAGCTTTCCCTTATATATAAGTACACTGAGTGGCCAGATTATTATGCGTTCAGAGATCATAATAACCTGGCCACTCAGTATATATTGGCCATATCTCCTACCCTGTCATCCCTCAGGCTCAGAGGACTCCTCGCCCAGACCCTGCCTCTCAAATTCGCAGTTCATCACGTCCAGCCTGGTGACCTGGTGCTGATCAAGACCTGGAAGGAGGACAAGCTCCAACCCAATTGGGAGGCCCCTACCAAGTGCTCCTGACTACCGAGACTGCCGTACAGACAGCCGAGAGATGGTGGACTCATTACACTCGAGTTAAAGGACTGGCAAAATAGCAAGGGGAGGGAGAACCAGGGGAAGTATTGGAGTCCCCCAATAAACCTCTCCGAATAGTTCTGAAACGAAGAGCTTAGTGTCCGTAGAACATGTTGAGCTGGAAACTGCTCTGGGTTGGATGGGAATGATACTGAATGTAAGCTCTCATACCTTGGTTTCTTGGTGGCAATATACATAATGCTGATTATGAGCATCCAATCAAGCTTGTGAGTAATATAACCAAGACCTCTTCCCCTCAGACTATTAAATTTGATACAGGTCAAGTTTTATCTTGTGGGAATCTGGAAAACCAGAGGAGACTTTCAGAAGACAAATGCCTTTGTCCAGAACCAGAAATAGGCTATAGAGGCCTTGTCCCAGTTGGAATTAAGTACGATGGAATACTCAGTATCAGGGTTGGACAGCAAATGCACCACAGGTTAATTCCCAACTAGCACCCTTAAAACCAAAGCTATAGTTACCTAAAGGCATCCCACCTGACAACTGTAAGAATTTGGAGTGTAACCCTATACTCATAACGGCTACTGACTCAGCCACCCTGGACCAAGCACCCAGGATAGTAAGAATAGATGGACTAGGAGCAGACGTCTCCAGGACTGATCCCTTAGGAAGATTAGCCCTCCAGTTAATTGAGAAAAAGACTTTAGCTTTATCGGCAGATACGGTGATCAGGAACCAAGTTAGGAGGAACTAGCACCCCATAGTCCAGAAAATGATTCTAAGAGAATAAAGATAATTGAAGTCAAAGACTTAAGGCAGACTTAAAATAGAAACTGGGTATGGTGATATGAATGCCTGGGTTGAATGGGTTAAGTTTATGGTCCAGGCTCTTAACAAGAGCGATTGTTTCGCATGTGCTGCAGGACGGCCACAACCACAGGTGGTTCCCTTTCCCCTCGGAAGGGATACTGATCCTGAAGGAAAGTATTGCATGCCGGCCCTGTACCAAGACAAGGATGCATGGGGAAATGAGACCTGTAGGAGTCTGTCTTTGCTCTTTCCCGCTTTGCAAAGATCAGACCCTAAGGCCATCCCCTCTTTCTCTATAGGGAATGTGAACTATTCTTCTTGCCTCTCTAGGCAGGGGGCAGAATTCACTAGACCCATGGGAGAACTGACGACTTGCACTGATGGGCCCTAGTTGGTTTGGCTCAGTGAATAGAGTGTGGCCTGTGGACTGAAGGGTCCTGGATTCAATTCCGGTTATGGGCACATGCCCAGGTTATGGGCTCAATCCCAGTAGGGGGTGTGCAAGAGGCAGCCAATCAATGATTCTCATCTTTGATGTTTCTATCTCTCTTTCCTCCCTTCCTTTTTGAAATCAATAAAAATATATTTTAAAAAAAATAATGCCCTTTAATTAATAAATAAATAGCACCGATGGGTCAAGCACTGGCAATTACTCAACTCTCCATATACCCCAGGCACAGGTCTGGTGGTATTGTGGGAAAGGGAACCTCTGTAGCGCACAGCATCCAATTGGACTGGGACGTGTGCCTTAGTTCAATTGGCTATACCATTCACCCTGGCATTCCACCGAGAATCCAGACAGAATAGTCAGGACACGAAGAGCAGCAGCAAGATCTTTGGACTCCAATATTTATATTGATTCAATAGGAGTCCTGAGGGGGGTCCTAGTGAATTTAAGGCCTGGAACCAAATAGCTGCTGGATTTGAGTCTGTGCTCTTCTGGTGGTCCACTATTAATAAAAATGTAGACTGGATTAACTACATCTATTACAATCAGCAGAGGTTTATCAATTACACCGGGATGCCCTTCAGGGGGTAGCTAGTCAGTTGGATGCCACTAGCTAGATGGCTTGGGAAAACAGAATAGCGCTAGACATGATACTAGCAGAAAAAGGGGGGGATTTGTGTTATGATAGGGAGAAAACGTTGTATCTTCATTCCCAATAACACAGCTCCCAACCCAATGGCACCATCACAAAGGCATTCCAGGGACTGATGACTTTGGCTAATGAAATGGCTGAAAATGCCGGCATTGATGACCCCTTCACAGGATGGTTGCAGAGATGGTTTGGAAAATGGAAAGGCTTAATGGCCTCGATTCTTACATCTCTCATCATTGCAGCAGGAGTCCTGACAGCGGTAGGGTGTTCTGTTATCCCCGTGTGAGAGGATTAGCACAGAGACTAATTGAGGCAGCTATTAACAAGCAAATGCCCGTGACTTACCAGCAGAATAACCTGTTATTATTAGAAACCAAATTAGACTCACTCTTCTATGATGAGAAAAGTCAATAGATTCTAGAGCAATTTGAAAAATGAAAAATACAAGAGTGAGAATAAGACCAGTAAAAGTAAAAAGAAAAGAGGAGGAATTTGTTAGAAATAGAGCCACAGGTGGTCCATCTTCAAGGCGAGGCATTTAACCCGGAATGACAAATGGCTGCCTGGCGGCCTGCGGACAGGACAAAGCTCACGCACCTGGAGAGCCCCAGGCAAACAGGATGCTAGAAAGAGCTCACCAACAGGGAGGATGGATCACGATGAAATGAGGAAGTAGGTAAAGACTGTATACTGTCAGAAGGCACACCCCAGAAAGGCCTCCCGCCACAGAGACAAAGGGAGGTGGAGACAAAAGCCCACAGCCCACTTTTAAAATAGCCCAATAGGTAATAATGAAACTTGGGCGATGTCTGGGAAGGTTGTGCATTCCACATTACTCAGCCAACGAGGAACCGGGAGAGGGACTTGTGCACTAGGGATAAATTGCTAGTTGTAACCACCCCTGGTGTGCCTGCCTACCAGACACCCAAGCAAGCAAGACCACCATTAAAAGTTTTGCTATTGCTGTACTTTGTGTCTCCTAGTCCATTATTTGAGTTTGGACAGGTTAGCGTGTTTCTCACACAGAGATGGCAAGTAACCTGTGTAAAGCCACCAGGAAGTGGGAGCATGTGGACCAGAACCCAAGATTCCTGCATTCCCAGCCAGGGTTGCACAGCGATCTGTTTCAGCAACATCCTTTTTTTCTAGTCGTGGTAAAAAGAAAATGACATAAAATTTACCATCATAACCATTAAAAAAAATTTTTAAATTGATTTTAGAGAGAGAGGAAGGGAGAGAGAGAAACGTCTAAGGAGAGAATCATCTATCAGCTGCCTCCTGCATGCTCCCTACTGGGGAAGGAACCCAAAACCTGGGCATGTGCCCTAACCAGTTATCGAACTGGTGACCTCTTGGTGCAGGGAATGACGCTCAACCACTAAGCCACACAGGCTGGATTCATAACCATTTTTAAGTATACAGTTCAGTACTTAAGAATATTTGCTTTGCCAAAACCGGTTTGGCTCAGTGAATAGAGCGTCGGCCTGCGGACTGAAAGGTCCCAGGTTCGATTCCGGTCAAGGGCTTGTACCTTGGTTGCGGGCACATCCCCAGTAGGGGGTGTGCAGGAGGCAGCTGATCGATGTTTCTGGCTCTCTATTCCTCTCCTTTCCTCTCTGTAAAAAATCAATAAAATATATTTTAAAAAGAAAAAAAAAAAAAAAAAGAGTATTTGCTTTGTTGTACAATAGATTCCCAAAGGTTTTTCATCTTTTCAAACTGGTACTCTCCCCATTAAACAATAACCTCCAAGCCCCCAGCCTCTGGCACCACCATTCTACTTTCTGTATCTATGAATCTGATGATTTCAAGTGCCTCCAATAATTGAATCACACAGTATTTTGTCCCTTTGTGACTGGTTTATATCACTGAGCATAATGTCCTCAAAGTTCACCCATGTTGTAACAAGTGTCAGAGTTTCCTTCCTTTTTAAAAATTGATTTTAGAAAGAGAGGAAGGAAGAGAGGGAGAGGGAGAGAGAGAGGGAGAGGGAGAGGGAGAGGGAGAGGGAGAGGGAGAGGGAGGGAGAGGGAGAGGGAGAGGGAGAGGGAGAGGGAGAGGGAGAGGGGAGAGAGAGAGAGAGAGAGAGAGAGAGAGAGAGAGAGAGAGAAAACAAACACTGATGGGCTGCCTCCCGCAAGTGCACCGACTGAGGATTGAACCTACAATCTGGGTACGTGCCCTGACCAGGAATTGAACTGACAACCTTTCAGTGCAAGGGATGGCATCCAACCAACTGAGCCACACCAGCCAGGGCAGGGCAGCTATTCTGCCCACAGGGTGCCCTCTGAGTGTGCTCTGGAGCTGCCCAGTGGCTGGCACACCACAGTCGATGGTTCCTCCTGCCCAATCCTGCTCCCTCCTTTTCTGCTCTACAAGGTGTGACTTTTTTGAGAAATCTTTTGTATTCCCAACTTCCACTTCAGCATCTGCTCCTGGAGACCGGAGGAGTTGAGAGTAGGAGTGGGGTCGTCCAAGAAAGCAGGCAGTGAATGGGTTTGTGCCTGGTCAGAGAGGAAGCCCCATCCCTGGTGCAGAGGGGTACACACAGCCCCACTGTCCAGAGCCCTGTCGCTGACACTTTCCCCGGGGGTGACTTGGGAGAAGGTGCTGGTAGAGGGGCCAGTGGATTGGACTGAACAGGCCTAGGTGGCCCAGGACCAGGCTTCAAACTGATTCCGCTATTTGAAAAGTAGAAGAGGGAGGAATAATGGACCTGGAGGGCTGTTAACTAAGTCGCACTGATCTAGAGACGATAATGACAAGTGGAGGGCAATTAACAAACAATTGAAAACCCAGGGGAGAGCCCCAAATCTTATTAGCTTCAAATGGGCCCACATCTCTGGGGGAAGAGCAGAACAACTCAAGTTCAAATCCAGATGCAAGAGCCACAGTGGCTGAGCTTGAAAAGTTATGCCAGTGTCAATGTCTGGGCCTTCCCCATTCCCCCAACCCCCTGTGTGGGGACCTGGTGTGCATGCAGTTTGACTCTTGGGATGCCTCTGAACCTTCTGAGCCTGCTGACCGGGGCCAACCCCTTCCCCTGGGGAGACAACAGGTGCCTCTCTGGAGCTGTCCCCACACTCTGTCCAGGCCTGTAACCAGAGTTAAGTCACAGTGTAGCTGGGCTGATACCGGAGGAGAGGGGCTGTACCCCACCGAGGAGCTGCAAGCTCAGCCAGCATGTGCCACCAAAGCAGAAAGGGGGCACTTGTGGGCTGGACACGTTTTGGGAAGCCTGGACCCTCTCCCCTGGCCTCTGCCAACACTTTATGCACCGGACTTCACTCTTGGGGCTGCAGCTCAGCCAGGCCGGCGCTCATATACCATCAGGCAGGCCCAGCCTTGGAATTCACATCCTCTGGCAACTCCCTGGGCCCCATCCTGCATCCTTTGCATAGGGTTGAGAGAGGACAGACTGCGAGGAGGGAGCCTCTCAATTCCCTGCGTCCTCCAGTGCCCAGCTGCAGCCTCAGGACCACTGGCCTCTGTGGCAGATGTCACTGCTAGTCTCTGGCCCCCACTGAGTGCTGTGAGGCAGGGCATCTGGTTGGCACTCACCAGCTATGTGGCCCTCACCGGTGTGGCTCTGGCTCGTTTTCTCACCTCTCAGGACTGGAAAGGAGTTAGGCGTGGCCCAGCTGCACTGGGGCTGGCACAGAGCAGGCTCAGTACACACTGGCCACCATGGCCACTTAGTAAGAGTGTGAAGTATTGGCTCCAAGTTTAATATACACATGCATAAAAGTGCTCAGGTCAAGAGTATTCAGCTCGATGGATTTTCACAAATGGAATGTGCACACCTGAGTAACCAGCCACCCATAGGCAGCCAGAAAGCCCCAACCCCCACTCCCAGACCCTCCCAGCCATTAGGCCCTGGTGACAACCATCCTGACATCTAACAGCCTACCTGCATTGGCCTGCCTGGGACTCTACACACCGGAATTAGGCCCTTCATTTCAGTGTGTGTCTCTCTCTGCTCTCTGTGCTGCTGAAGTCCACTCATGCGCAGTGATCCAGAATCTTCCATTGGGGCACACACCGCCATGAAACCATCCAAATTGTCATTTGATCTTCAGAACTATCTTCTATCTATACTAATAAAAGGGTAATGTGCTAATTAGACCGGGTAATGGGACATCTTCCAGACAGTTAGGTGGAGACCAGTCTGGCAGGGGGGCAATTGGGGGGCGGCCAGGAAGGCCGACAGGGGGGCAGTTGAGGGGCGGCCAGGTCTGCTGGCAGGGGCACAGTTGGGGGCCGGCCAGGCCGGCAGGGGGGCAGTTAGGAGGTGATCAGGCAGGCAGGCAGGTGAGCTGTTAGGAGCCAGTGGTTCCGGATTGCAAGAAGGATGTCCGACTGCCAGTTGTGGGATCGGGCCTAAACCGGCAGTTGGACATCCCCTGAGGGGTCCCTAATTGGAGAGGGTGCAGGCCGGGCTGAGGGATCCCCACATGCACAAATTTCATGCACCAGGCCTGTAGTCCTATCTAATAAGGAGGGAATATGCTAATTTACCGTTACAACCTCACGAAGATGGCAGTGCCCACAGCCAATAAGGAAGGAATATGCTAATTGACTGCCATGCCCTCAAAGATGGCAGCGCCTACAGCCATAAGATGGTGGCGCCCAGTCCCCTCAGCCCCGCCGGGGTGGCAGGCATGCGGCACAGCCGGGCCTGCCCCCAGGCGGGTCTGGCCGCTCTGCACGCCTGCCTACAGAGTCCCCCAGTCCCCACAGCCCCCCAGCTGCCCAGGGCCGGCCCGAGGCACAGGCAAGCCTTGAATGGTGGCTGCCCAGCCGCCCATGGCTGCCCAAGGCTCAGGTAACCAGGACCGGCAGAGGCTTACGCTGCCAGCAGTGGCAGCAGCAGAGGTGTGATGGGGGTGTCACCTTCCCCTGATCGCCGGGTCGCCTCCTGCCCCTGAGGGCTCCTGGACTGTGAGAGGGGGGCAGGCCGGGCTGAGGAAGCCCCGCCCCCTCCAGTGCATGAATTTTCATGCACTGGGCCTCTAGTCCTAATAGAAGCCCAGGGTTGTAACTTGTAACAACTGATCATGACCAAAGGCTGACCAACTGGAAGTCAGTGCTGGGTTGCCGTGGTGACCTTCACAGCCACTGCCACATGCTGTGGGCTCGACTGGTCAGCTCTCCCCAGCCCATAGGAGACTGGCGAGCTGCAGCTGATGGAAAGCAGTGAGCCCAGGCTGAGCCGCCCTGCGATCACGGGGAGAACAGGCCAGGCCAAGCTGCCCCACGATCACGGGGCAAACAGACCAGGCCATGCCGCCCCGCGATTCTGGGGCAAAGAGCCCAGGCTGAGCCGCCTCTCAATCATGGGGCAAACAGGCCAGGCCGAGCCACCCCACGATCACAGGGCAAATAGGCCAGGCCGAGCCTGGCCAAACTGCCCCACAATCCCAGGCGAAGAAGCCACTCCGCTGACCAACCTGCGCTAGGGACCTGTTTGGGTATGTGGCGCGGAGTCCGGGGCCTCTAGCCTGCAGCCACGGGAAGTCTCCCTCTCCCCAGAGTTAGGAGCACCAGCCCAGGTCTACCCAGTGGCCTGGTCCTGACTGCAGGGGTGAGTTCCTGCAGGCTGGGGTTTGATCCCCATGCATTAGCAGTAGGAGATCAGTGCCTTTGTTATTGCTGTGTGTCTGGATTTTAATTGGACAAGTGCCCGGCATCCAGGGCGCCAGCTTAGCAAAATCTTTTAGGAGGAGAATTCTGTCTGGGTTTCCTCAAATTCCCTCAGCCCCTACTCACCCCTCCGTAAAGCGCAGAACAAGTGAGGCCCTTAAATAAAAATCAGAGGTCTCCAGAAACAGTGGGCCTCTCTCATCACAGTCATTTGGACTGGATGGCATTTGAGTATTTATCTAGGCACCATGACAGAGAAACACAAGCTCAAGTCATGATCTCTGCCCTTAAAAAATTCACAATCTTATTAGAGCGAGTGGATGATAAAAGCCCAGTAATAACATCAGAATGTAAGGCAACAATACAGAGGAACAGAGGCAATTGCTAGGATGATTTTCCAATAATTAGTACAAAGAGTATGTGCTGTGAATTAAATAAAAAAATGTGTGTGGAAGTAGCTGCTTCATGAGTATGGTATCCCTTCCTATTTTAAAGGAAGCTGAGTTCCATGTGAACTGTGTACTATGCTATGATATCTGAGGCACAGGACAAGGGAGGCCCTAAGTGTACAATGCTTTGATATTTGAGTCATTCTTTATTGTTCAATGTGATTTACTTCTGTACGCCTCAGTTTTATAATAAATTACTAGAATAATACATCTTGCTATAAAATATTACTAGAAGATCAAATGATCAGGTGACATTTATTGTTATTTTCTATAAATGAACACAATCTCTGGTATGCTAAAGTGATAGGTATTATAGAAATATTCAGATAGGGAGACCTATAGGCTTGATTACAAGTGAGGCTTACTATCACAACCCAAATTTATTGCTTAAAAAAAAAAAAGCAGGGAACCAACTAGAAACTGAACCAAATATAAGCCCTTGAAGGGCAAATGTAAATTGGATAAGCTTTGCTATTACAAGAGCAAGAAGAAAAAATTCAGATGCAAGAATGAAAACCACATTGCATCCACTGTAAGTAGCTGTTAAAGAAAAAGAATGATATACTATGAAAATACTTAATACAGATTATAAAGACATTTGTTCAAAGAGGATTTCCTAGAGTAGGTGATATTTCAGTTAATTTTTTTAAATGTGAAGAGGTTAGCTAGATAAGAAAAAGGTGTAGGGGTCCCGAAATGCAGAGGGTGCAGGTGAGGCTGAGGGACCCCCCTCTGTGCACGAATCTCCTGCACCGGGCATCTAGTATATATATATATATATATAAGCCTAAGAGACCGAACGACCGGCCGGTAGCTATGATGAGCACTGACCACCAGGGGGCAGATGCTCAATGCAGGACGCACACTGAGGACTAGGGAAGTGCCACTCAGCTGACTGACACACCAGACACTGGGCTCACAGCTGGCGAGCACCTCCCACCTCTGCAGCAGCGCAGTGGAGCCGGGATGAGCGGGAGCGGGCTTCTAGTTTATTGATAAATAAAAACAACCTCACCCTAGCTGGTTTTGCTCAGTGGATAGAGCATTGGCCTGGGGACTGAAGAGTCTCTGGTTCGATTCTGGTCAAGAGCACATGCCCAGGTTGCAGGCACATCCTCAGTAGGGGGTGTGCAGGAGGCAGCCGATCAATGATTCTCTCTCATCATTGATGTTTCCATCTCTTTCCCTCTCCCTTCCTCTCTGAAATCAACAAAAATATATATTAAAACACAAACAAAACCCAAGTGTGCAGGGTAGTGTGCTCAGGTGTCACTCGGGCCCCACATTCCCCTTGCCCACACCCCACATTCCATTTCCTCACTCTCACTGTGGCCTTGGTGACTATGTCATGCTTTCCCTTCTTCCCTATGGAACCACCAGGAGGCAAGGACCAGGAGGTGACTATGCTAGAACCCAAGCCCAGCTCGTAGGGTGGTGGGTGTAGGCTGGGATCCCCTGAGCTGCTGGCCTCCCACATTTCTGCTGTGGACTGCCCTGGGCCAGAGGCCAGGTGGGGGCACAGGGAAGAGAGGGGGAGGTGGAGGGGGTAGGAAAGACGAGGGGAGGAGGTGGAAAGAGAAAAGTAGAGAAGGGAGAAAGGGAAGGGGGAGAGGAGAGGGTGCGAGGTGCAGGAAGCTGTGGGCACTGCATTGGAGGAGATGGATTTTAGCAGGATTCTGAGCAGGTCGGATCTGGGGAAAATTCCCCGCCCTCCTTCCTGTCTTTACCCAGGGCCACAGCTTGGGCCAGGGCCTGAACCAGCTCTCTGGGCCTCCCAGCTCCTTTCCCTGCCTCATGATCTAGTGACACCTTCAAAGCCAGCTCTGACCTCCCCGCCCAGTCCACTGCAACCCCTCAGCTCCCTCCCACTCCTTGGCTCCAGCTCCCAGGGTGATGAACATCTGCTCCTCCCTGTGCAGGTCCTGAAGGAGAGGAGGGAACAGGCCAGGTTCTGTCTCACAGGCTCAGCCCTACATTCAGACCACTGCCTTGATTTCTGCTTATCTGTGGGCCACCTACTATTATTATTTTAAATAATTTTATTGATTTTTAGAGAGAGAGGAGGGAGAGGGAGAAACATCGATGAGAGTGGAACATGGATAAGCTGGCTGCCTCCTGCACACCACCTACTGGGGGTTGAGCCCACAACTGGGGCATGTGCCCTGACCGGAATCGAACCAGCAAGCTTTAGTGCACAGGACAATGCCCAACCAACTGAGCCACACTGGCCAGGGCTGGACCACCTATTTTTAACATTTCTTTAAATCAATTCACCTGTTCTGTTTTGCTCCTACTAAGCAATACCTGTGAAAACCATGGTCATGTGGTCATTCTTCCTGAAGTTGTATGTTAAGTCACCTGCTGCAGGATATTGGCTGTGACTCTAGCTAGACTGGTGATGACACCCAGAGCAGTCACACCTGCTTTTTTCCCTCCCCTTTTAATCCTCATTCAAAGAGTGATGATTTCCATTGACTTCCAGAGACCATGGAAGGAAAGAGGAGGGAGAGACATCGATGTGAGACACATTCAACGGTTGCCTCCCGTATGCAAATCTGCAACCCAGGCACATGCCCTTGACTAGGAACTCAACCTGCTACCCTCTACTGAGCCACATAGGCCACGGCACACCTGCTTTCATTAGGGACTGTTTCTCCTCCTACATACAGTAGGCACTTAATAAGTGGCTCAAAGTCGCAGTGGAAACCTCGCCAGCTGTCTCTGTGGTCCTCTGCTTACCAGGTCTCTGATGTGTGGGCCCCTTGGCCTCTTTCAAAACCCTTTACGGGCACTGTATTCTGAGATCCTCCCATCCACCAGTGAGACAGGCATGTGAGCTATACTCTCCATTTGGTAAATGGAAAAACTGAGGCAGCGAGCCTGACCTGCCCAGGGTTTTTCAGCTTCTCACCTCATCTCTCTACACCCCTTTACTCAGGACTGGGTGGGCACCATGAAGAGCTATTTAAGGTGAAGGTGTTTGGTAGGTGTGTCCCGACTGGAACACAGGCCACATCAATTGGCTCCTGGGTCAAGTTTAGGTCCCAGCCCAACTGCTCCCCTTCTGAGACCTTTGGCAAGTGCCCTGCCCTGCACTCCGGGCAGGACACCACAGGGTGAATGGCACGACCAGTGTTCCGGTGTGTGTGCTATGTCTATTTTAAGCCTCTGCCCTGCCTAGGTATTTGCTCTGTGGCTAATGTCCTCAGGAAGCCACCTGGCAGCACCCACACCCAGGAGCCTTGTGAGCTCCCAGAGTCTCCAGGAACTGCACCCCACCCTGGTTCTGGGGCTCTGGATCCAACTCCCTTTTCCAAGATAGAATCAGCTCCTATTAGTGAAGAATGCAGCCTACCCCAAACACACACAGAGGCTTTGGCTCAGACACCAGAGGTGTGAAGCATAGCATCCTTGACCTTGGGCAAATCATGTTCTGGACCTGAAAGTGGGGGGAAGGAGGATGTGATCCGGAGAACTGGGGCAGCACCTACTCCAGTCAGGCGCACCCGTGGGGAAGGTTGTGCTGTGCTGAGGGAGAGTCCCATGTCATTGATCTCTCTCACTGGGGCTGGGTGAACTCTGTGGCTAGGCTGCCCCCATTCTTACCAGTGAGTTTCCAGGAGCCAAGAAGCAATTGTGGAACATACAGGTACATTTTGGCAGATAAATTTTGAAGACGTTTCCCTTTTCTCAAACTCATTACTGTTCTCTTACTAGATATTGCTGGGTGCAGGAGAGACCAGGGTTTACAAAGGGCAGGAGCCTGCCCCCCTCAACTATCCTGGAAAAGGGGAGTCAGTACGCCTACCTTGCTTAGTAGGGAAGTTCTCTGCCGCCGCTTCCCCCTAGTACTTACAGAAATACATTCACCTCTTAAGCAAGTACCTACTTAAATACTGTGTATAAGCGAAATAACTGTTTCACAAAGCAATACTCTAATATTTTCTTAGTCTGTTTTATTTTTATAAAATACTGGTCACGAGGGAGGGAGGGAGGGAGGGAGGGAGGGAGGGGGGAGAGAGAGAGAGAGAGAGAGAGAGAGAGAGAGAGAGAGAGAGAGAGAGGAGAGAGAGAGAGAGAGACAAAAAGTGAGCGAACATGCCCTGGCCGGTTTGGCTCAGTGAATGGCTCAGTGAATAGAGCGTCGGCCTGCGGACTGAAGGGTCCCGGGTTCGATTCCGGTCAAGGGCATGTACCTTGGTTGCCGGGCACATCCCCAGCGGGGAGTGTGCAGGAGGCAGCTGATCCAAGTTTCTCTCTCATCGATGTTTCTAACTCTCTATCCCTCTCCCTTCCTCTCTGTAAAAATCAATAAAATATACTTTTTTAAAAAGTGAGTGCACAGTTACTAATGGAGCTGAGCGCTGGACGGGGAAGGTGAATCCAAACCGACTGAGGGCCGCCAGATCCTCCACATCAGAGCCGGGGATGCGGCCAGGCCTGGGGCAGCCGGGCGAGGCGGCAGGCAGGCGCGGTCAGGCGGGTTTGAGGCCCTGGTGGCGGGTGGTCTTTATTTTAAGGCACCGGGAACACCACCCCAGGTTTGGGAGAGGAGCAGGGTTCAATGAGAAGATGCCTTCAGCTCGTTATGTTCAGCGACTGACGCGCCGAAAGTGCTATTTACCGCAGCTACCACTGCACCCCACGCCCCGAGAGCGACCCCGGTCCCTGCCGTCAGGAAAGGGACCTTCTCCCGTCTTCGCCGCCCCGCCCCTCCAGGAACAGGGGCCCCAGCCTTCGTCCCGCGGGTCAGGGACCACCCCTACCCCGGCTTCACCCCCAGGACAGGGGCCCCGGCGTCACCCCGCCGCGCAGGGACCACCCACCTCCACCCCGGCTTCACCCCCAGGACAGGGGCCCCGGCGTCACCGCGCCGCGCAGAGACCACCCACCTCCACCCCGGCTTCACCCCCAGGACAGGGACCCCGGCGTCACGCTGCCGCGCACCCCAGCCCGCAATCCCGCCCCGCGCACGCGCGTTCCGCACCCCCATTCCCACCCCTCCTCCAGACCCTCCCGCCGCGTCTCGCGTTGCGGCCCCCACTTTGCCCCCCGCGCGGGGCCCGCCGGGAGCCGACCGAGAAGGGCGGGGAGAGGGAGAAAACCAGCTGGAACTGGCGCGGCCGACTGCGCAGGCGCGGAGCGAGGGCCCGCCCCCAGGCAGGCGGCGCGGCCATATTTAAAGGGAGACCAGCGCGCTGAGCCAATGGGCGACGAGCGTGCGGGCGGGGCGTGGCGAGGCCCCGGATGTGGCTGCTGCGGCCCCTCCTCCCCCGCGCTCCCCTCGGAGACCCCGGTCGCGCGCGACTGCTCGCTACTTGTCTCCACACGGGCCCCTCGGTCGGCGGTGAGGAGGCACGGAGGCAGAGCGGACGACGAGGCGACCGCGCGGAGGCGAGCGGGCCAGGCCCGGCCGGGCGGCCGTCGCCATGAGTGGTTCGTCGGGCACCCCGTACCTGGGCAGCAAGATCAGCCTCATCTCCAAGGCGCAGATCCGTTACGAGGGCATCCTCTACACCATAGACACGGACAACTCCACCGTGGCGCTCGCCAAAGGTAGCGGCCCGCGGGCGCCCCAACCGCCCGACCCCGCCCGCCAACAGCCCGGCCCCACCCCCACCCCCGGGGTCCCCGCAGGATCCCGGCCCGCATCACCTCTCTGGGCCTTCACTCCTCTGAACCCTTCCCCCCGCAGGCCGTCTCCCTTGCAGGCCCCCACCCTCGGCCATCTTCTCCCCGGCCGCCCCTTTCCCCCGGCTACCCCCTCCCCCTCGCCCCCGCCGGGCACACCCCCTGCCCACCCCCTCCCCCGCAGGCCCTCACCCTCCTGGCACCCCCTCCCTTCGCCCCCTTTCATTCCGCCCCCCCGCCCCCGGGTGTTGTTTCCCTCCCCCGGGCCTGCACTCGGAGCCCAGGGCTCGGCCGGCACAAAGGTCTCCCCGCCCCGGCGTTATTGTGTGCCGCCGGCCCGCCCAGCCGGTTGGAGTGGGGAGGCGGGGCGGGTCCAGCTTCCGCGGTGCCGCCCCCTCCTCCGCGCCGCCCTCCCTGCAGGTGGGGGTCGGTAGCTGGGCTGCTTTTTCCCCACCTGACTGAGGGGCAGCTGGCGCCGACCACCCGGTCCCGGTGGAGTGAGGCGAGGGCCGGAGGCCCCGCCCTCGGCCCCGGCCTCCCCAGAAGGGGAGAAAACCCGGCTGCTGCAAGCCCTTCTGGAAAGGATTAAGCAGCCGTGGCCTTGAGCCTGAACAAATACCGCGTCTTATCGGAACCTCATGTCAGCATAGGAGCCTTGGCAGCTAGGTGCCCCCATTTACAGTGCTTGCTGACCCTACCCCAGACATTGTCTGTGGGTTTACCCTTTAGTGACAGATGGCTCCCTGTAAGCACTGGCAACCACACAGCCTTCTGGGACGCTTCGTGGAGGGAAGGTGGTTGGATTGTGGCTCTTTTCTGAGCTGCTGCGGCAGGAGGTGGCCTCAAAGTTTCTTTGTCTACATCCTCGGAGAAAGATGGCGAGCGTCCTTTCTATGCCTCTTCCAGAGAAGTGCCGAGTGCAGCCAGGTCTACAGAATCCCTGTTGGTTTGGACCTGGGTAGGCCAGAGCTCCCACCAGAGGCCTGTAAGCGGGCAGAGCTCCCTCCGATGTCAGGGACCCCAGGCCTCAGGGTAACACTCCTTGTAAAGCCTAGTGCTCCAGTCCTGGCGCAGACTGCGCTGCTCGGGAAGATAGTTCAGGGTCAGGAGGCATGCGCTCCCTTGTACTCCGGGCACTTGGCTACATTTACGTGACATTCCAGTTGGAGAAACACCCAAAGCAGCCCCTGGTCCGCAGCAGGAGTTGTGCCCAGATTAGATAGAGGGCACCCAGAGATCTGAGACCTGGGTGGGCGCCAGCCCATTGGGGTAGAGAAGTCCCTCCATAGACAGAGGAGCTGGTGGGGCGGGTCAAGTTCTGGATCCCCTCTGTAAAGGCTCCGCCCCCGCTGGTGTGGGTAGGAGGGCGGAAACGATACTGTCCATGTATTCGCGTCTCTCCCAGAAAAGGGGGCACTGCCCAGGGCTAATGTGTCCGCAGGTTCCTATCAAAAAGCAGCTGTTGGGCTTTGAATCTGTCAGGTGAGGTGTGCGGGTGTTCTGCAAAGCACCTTGTTCTCCTGTGAGCACATTGAACTTCGTGAGGCTGCCAGGCCCGGGAGTTGTTCCTTGTGATTTTTGTGACCTAGAACTTTTTGGAGCTTTGCCAACTGGGGTCTTACCCATTGAAAATTGGAGGGGGGAGTAGTTGAAGTGTGGAAACTGGTGCTGGGCTACGGGTGGCACCCAAGGAAGGGGCTGTAGCCTTAAAGGGTTGGTTGAATGTACTTGGCTAGGACAACTAACATGTTTTCTCCTCTGCTCCTAAGTGAGGTCCTTTGGTACTGAAGACCGTCCCACAGATAGGCCTGCCCCTCCCAGAGAGGAAATTTATGAGTACATCATTTTCCGGGGAAGCGATATCAAAGACATCACAGTGTGTGAACCTCCAAAAGCTCAGCACTCTCTCCCTCAGGACCCTGCCATCGTCCAAGTGAGTGCGGGCTCTGTGCCTGTGGGACACAATCTCTGAGGGGCGCTGGAGGCCAAGTGGAACTTGGTGTCGACTGTTTGGCCAGAGCACTCAACTCGAGGAATGGCCTTTTAATGAAAAGTTGTTTAGTTTTTGTCCAGGCTGTTGGTGTTGCTGTGGAAAGCCTTAACTCCTGCAGCATCAGTATTGTGTGTGGAGTGAGACAATGCTGTGTGTGTGTGTCAGTGTGTCAGTCAGTGTCAGGGGGGCGGGTGAGTGCGCCCAAGGAATCGGTGGTCAGTCTAAATCCCCAGTGGTATGGTGTGCATGGCATAAGATGCTAGAAGGGACAGCAGGACTTGTTCTGTTAACTCTGCCCAGATGTTAAATTGCAGTGCTGTGTTATGGTGTGTTTTGCTCAGGATTACCAGGGAGCCCAGGTTAATGTTTTCTCCTGACTTGTAAATTAAGTATTCACCAGCTCCTTTGGAGCACCAACTGCAGGGAGAAACCCCTAAGTGGGCCTGAGAGAATGGGGACTCTTGGCCTCCTTCCCATTGGGGGCAGGGCCAAGCCAAGGATGGTGTGTCTTCTCTCTTGCAGAGCCTAGACTACCTGATGCAGGCAGTGGGGAGCCATTAGAGGGCTTAATTGAGTTAGGAGAAATTTGAGTGAGAATTACCTGGGCAGGTGGGGCTGGGGATAAAATGTGGAAAAGGCAGCTGTAAGCTCCCTTAGACCATCCTGGGAGCTTACCCCCCTTAGGGTCACCCAAGCTTCCAGGAAGCAGGCTGGCAGACGGGGATGTCTGTCCCTGTCTGAACAGGCCGGGTGACAGGGGCCTGGCACTGCTCTCACCTGTGTGTCCCCTTGCTCAGTCTTCCCTGGGCTCGGGCTCCTCCTTCCAGCCGCACGTGCCTTACAGCCCCTTCAGAGGGATGCCGCCCTACAGCCAGCTGGCCGCCAGCTCCCTGCTCAGTCAGCAGTATGCAGCTTCCTTGGGTCTAGGTGAGTAACCTTTCTTTCTGCTAACCTGCCGTGCTGTGGCCTCCAGGAAGCAGGCTTCAGCTCCTGATGGGGACACTGCCCTTCGAGTGCTAGGACGTTCAGTGACTACTCACTGAGAGTAGGAGAGGCAGCAGTCTGGGTCCTGGAACAGGTGAACCAAATCCATGTTCATTTGGTGTCAGCCCAGGTCTGGGGGAGGCCGTGGTACATTGCTTCAAAGACCTGATAACTTCCAGGTGTAATCACAGTGCGTCTGACTCCTTGCACATTTGTAAGCCTGCAAATGCGAAACTTAAATACAGCACTGCCAGGTTACTTCGTCTTCATTCTCCTGTCGATGCCTCGCTCAGAAATTGTTTTCCCCAGTTGAATAACCCTGGAATAAGACTATCCTAACACGTAGTGAGGATCTGCCTGGGCCTGGCCGAAGCTCTTCTGAGCAGTCAGGCCATTGGGTTGGCAGCCTCACCCACCTTGCTCCTGCTCTAATGATAGGGTGTGATCAGGCCCTCAACGGTTGTGTGGTCCCTTGCTTCTGAGTCCTGTTGTCTTGGCTGCTGCTCCTAGTGTGGCAGTGCCCTCTCGGCCCAGCTCCTTGTGTTTCCAGAACAGGTTTGTGTGAGCAAAGTGTCCTAGGAGAGATGCTTGGCTCTTTCCAAGCCTGCTAAATGCAAGACAAGTGTCTCATTACTTATCTGTGCCCTTTCTTTTTGCTCTTCTCTCCTTTCTCTTCTTTTAGAGAAGCTGGTAAGCCCTCCAGCCTCAGCCGCAGCCTCCAGCCCTAGCTCCTCTCCATCTCCACAGCCCGTGTCAGAGCCTGACATGTCCTCAGAGCCACACCAGCTCACTTCCAAGGGTAACGGCAGTTTGAGAGAACTGCACGCTGTCTTTCCATCCTGAGAGCAGGGGGGTAAACCATAGGTAGCCCAGAGGGACAGTGGCTGTGACAGGATTGGCTGAGCCTGTGGATCAGTTAAACTGCGTTTCTGGTTCAGCACATGGTCCTGACTTAGAAACTCTGGTTTTAAAGAAGGGCTAGAAAGAACCAGGGAGCCCTTCGCTTGCTGTGCTGTCACTGCCATGTGTGGGCACTGCCCTCTGCTCAGAGGGCTGTTCCCCTGGCTTTCGGCCGGTCCTCCGTGGTCTGGATTGCTGGGGAAGACTGCAGAGGAGCCTGCAGCTCTGGGACCTGGGAAACATTCCTCACTCATCAAAATTGGGCCTCACATGGCTGAGTATGATGAAGCCACTTTAAAGTTGGGTGACCAACCCGAGCTCTTGACAGGTGAACAGTGTGGGCTGATGACCGGCCTGTTAATGCTGGTGGTGGGGGTTTCTGGCCTTGCCTGGCCTTGCCTGGCATTGGTTCTTTGCGTTTGCTGGGGGTCTGGAGTTGACATGCATGACTGGAGACAGAGCTCTGCCCACACCGTGTAGAGACTCACTCGGTCCAAGATAGTGCCTGTCAGCCTGTGTTTTGCATGTGCCCTGCATGGGTGCCAGTGCACTTGCGGTACCAAGGAGTGATGCTTTCTCCCTCCTTAAATGTTACGCAGACACTCTGTTCTTAGGACCCTGAAAACTGCGCCTAGGCAAGATGGTTTAACTGCTCCACCGGTGTCAGAGAAAGCAAAGAGGCCCAAGGTTTTTGCCTGTGCGTTAGAGTGTGAGGACTCAGTTGGGCTGTGCGGCTCAGGGAAGGCTGTGCTGGGGAGGTGACAAGCCAGAGGAAGTTCTGGGGCAGTGCCCATTGTAGGGACACTGCAGTTGCCTGTGACAAGGCTGTTCCAGTCAGCCGTAGGAGTACTTTGATTGGGTGACAAGGAATTTGTCACAGTAATTTCTCTGTTTTTTGTCCCGTTGGAAAAAAAGTTTGTGATCTTCACTTGTCCTGGGCCACCCCTCTTGAACTAAGGACCCGAGGTTAGGGCTGGTCTTTTCTGTCTCAGACCTTGGTGCACCTCCACCCACAGACCCAGGACCGGGTGAGAGGGGAGTAGACAGCTGATGAGTAAGGCACATCCCTCTGTCCTCTTTCTTTAGAGGACCCTCTTGTGAGGCTCGGTTTCTGAGCATCTGTGTCCTGTGCTCAGGGCTGGGAGTGCAGCTCCATTGCCCAGGGCAGCCTGGAAGCCTTCGTTCTTCAGGACAAGCCTGGACCCTCGAGAGCACCGCAGGCCGCACTCCTCTGTAGTCAGCGCTGCTCGTCTTTTCTGCTTTGTTACGCCTTATGCAAAAACAACAGTACCCTAAGACCTTGACTCCAGTGGCTGGCCAGTCCCGGACTGGGATGGTTCTTGCTCAGTGTGGAACAAACCCTCGTACAGCATCTCGGGACCACCAAGCCCCCTTGGGGTCAGAGCTTGTGTGGTTTTTGAAAGCCGTTTCTAAGCCACCTGGGAGGTGCTCCTTGTGGCCAGGTGTTTTCCCTCTGTGGGGTTTCCGCACAGAGCCTGGGCCTGAGCCTGCAGGCTGAGCTGGCCTTGCTGCTGGGGCTAGCCGCAGAGGTGCGGCCTGCTGAGGGGCTTGGACTGGGTTGGGTAGACCCCTTCTGGGTGGTTGCCTCTCCTGCTTGAACAGAAGTGTCTGCAGGGACCGGGGAGCTTGCTCCTTTGCTCTGTTGTCAATCTGCCTTCTCTCCCCAACTCAGGAGCTGGTTTTCCATCCATCCCCGTTGGCAAGAGCCCCATGGTGGAGCAGGCCGTCCAGACTGGTTCTCTTGATAACCTGAACGCCAAAAAGCTGTTACCTGGCGGCAAGGGCACCGTGGGGGTGCAGCTCAACGGGCGCCCAGCCCCGCCAAGCGGCAAGAGTGCCAGCGGTACTGAAACACTCGCTCCCTGGGGTGTGCTCCCTCTTTTCACCGTGCACACTGCTGCCTGGGGGCTTTGTAAAAGGAATTGCACCCCTCCTAAACACCACGTGCATTTGCAGGGCAGGCCCCTGCCGCATGTCCCCTGGGGTGGTGCCACCTGCTTCCGTCCCAGCTTCTGCTCTGGCAGGCGCTTGCCTTACTATCCCCTTTTGCGCCTTAGATATAGTTCAGCCAGCCGCTGTGCAAACGCCAGGGCAGGTGAACGACGAGAACAGGAGGCCCCAGAGGAGGAGATCAGGTAACAGCTGCTGCCACGTTTTGGCGTGCTCTCTGCCCCCACCCCTAACCCCCCCGCCTGCTTCTCTGGGCACGGTTTCAGGGGTGCAAGGGCTCCGTGGTGGCTTCAGTGTGCTCTCTTCTCTTTTCCTCTCTTTGTCATCTGTCTCGCACTCAGTAATATCATGTTGGTGGCTCATCAGCCATGACTGTCGTTTCTCCTCACAGGGAACAGACGAACAAGGAATCGCTCTAGAGGGCAGAGCCGCCCAACCAACGTCAAGGAGAACACAATCAAGTTTGAGGGGGACTTTGACTTTGAGAGTGCAAACGCCCAGTTCAACCGCGAGGAGCTGGACAAGGAGTTCAAGAAGAAACTGAACTTCAAAGGTCTGAGTCCTCATGTGGAAATTGCCCTTGTTCTCCATGGAGTATCCACAGAGTGGGTCAGACAGCTGGGGCCGTGAGATGCGGTGGCGGGGGGGGGGGGGGGGGGGTGATGGGGGCCAGTGTGGGAGCTATGCCCTGTAGGGTGGATGGCATGGGCTGGAGGGAGAAGCACAGAGCACTCATTTGGCTGCTGAGTGACAGCGGGCCTGCCGAGACAGAGGTGCTTTTCCTGCCTCCAGCAACTCAGTGGGCTCCACTTCTCTGTGCAGATGACAAAGCTGAGAAGGGGGAAGAGAAGGACCCGGCAGTGGTGACCCAGAGTGACGAGGCTCCTGCTGAGGAGGACCACCTGGGGCCCAACTGCTACTATGACAAGTCCAAATCCTTCTTTGACAACATTTCCTCTGAACTCAAGACCAGGTCGGAGGGCGGGGGTGAGAGGGGTGGGGGTCCGGGTGAGCTGGTGGGAAAACACACTCTGCCTCAGTTTCCAGGACTGGGACGCACTCTCTTGGTGACCACTCAGCTCTCAGGTTCAGGCCCTACTCACATGTCTGTCCCCGTGGTGGCAGCGTGGGAGGCCCTGGCAGTCACAGGCACTGAGGGGTCTGCCCGAGCCCCACTCTCACTTCCTTCCTGGCTTCTCTGCCCTGCCCCTTGAGGCTGGGCTGGCCCCACTCCCCAGCTGAGTGACTATGGACTTACTTCCTGATTCCCAGCTGACCCTGGAGGCCTGAGGTTCTTGCTGCCTGAATGTCAGGAGTGTTCTGTTCCGGGTGCTCTTTCACCTGACGCTTGAGGCTGGGACCCCTTGTGTGATTTGTTTTCAGCACCTGACGGCTGTTGCCCTGTGAACAAGCTAGACCAGGAGAGAAATCTGCTGAGCCAGGCATGCTGCAGAAACTCCGATCCATCCACTGGCAAGCAGAGTGTCAGGCACACTGCTGAGCATGGAGGGTGCAGCAGAAAGCAAGCTGGGGCTCCTCGCTGCCCTGCGCAGAGAAAGTGGATGAGGAGGGGCAAGATACACACACATAAGATTGAAATGCATTGAGGAGAACCGGGCGGTGACTTGAAATGGGCTGAGGAGTGCTGTGGGCCAAGAGAGCAGGTTTTCAAGCCTGTTCTAGTGGGCAGGGCAGGCAGCTCTCAGAGGTTGGGAGCCCAGGATTGAAGCCACCTGACCTTTTACCACGTGAGTCTTCGGTGAGAGTGGCTGCAGCTGGCCGCTTCCCAATAGTTCAGGTGTCTCAACTGGGGCTGGTGATCCAGAGAGGCTTGGCTTCTGAACTGCTTTGAAGGTGGAGCTAGTCGTTTGCTGGCAGGTTGTGAGGAGAGCCGGTTGGCCTCAGTGGCAGTTGGGATACAGCTGCTGTTTCTTTAAATGAGGAGGATTGTTTTTTTTGTTGTTTTTTTTTTTTTAAATATATTTCTGTATTGATTTCAGAGAGGAAGGGAGAGGGAGAGAGAGTGAAACATCAATGATGAGAGAGAATCATCGATCGGCTGCCTCCAGCACATCCCCCACTGGGGATCGAGCCCACAACCCAGGCATGTGCCCTTGGCCGGAATCGAACCTGGGACCCTCCAGTCCGCAGGCCAACGCTCTATCCACTGAACCAAACCAGCTAGGGCGAGGAGGATTGTTAACAGTTGCGGATCTTCACTAGAGATGCTTGGGGAACACAGGGTTCTGGAGCCGTGCTGTTGCTGGTTCCCAGCACCCATAAAGTATAAGCACATTCCCGGGGACCCTGCCTATTTAGCCCAGCCCCTCCTCATCTGGCAGAAGCCTGTTTGGAGGGCCCATGGTCTGCTCCAGGTCTTGGAGACTGTGCAGGCCTGAGCCCAGCAGCAGGAAGACTTCCATTGGAGTGCAGTAGTACCATGGGCTTGTCTGGGGGACAGAGGCGTGAGCTCTGTGCCCAGCAGCCTAGTTCCGTGAGGAACGGGCCTGGAGCACCTGCATTGTTGGGTATCGAACTGCAGGGGACTAGCTGGGTCACCCCTCCAGTGGCTCCAGGAACACACTGACTGTCTGTCCTTCCTCACAGGCTCAGAAGGCTGGGATGGCTGCCCCTGCAGTCAGTTTTCACAGTCCTTGTCTGGTTCAGTTCCAGGCGGACCACGTGGGCTGAGGAGAGGAAGCTCAACACGGAGACCTTCGGGGTGTCGGGAAGGTTTCTTCGTGGCCGTGGATTCCGAGGTGGACTGCGAGGGGGCAGGGGCAGTGGCACCACCCGGCGCAACCCGACTTCCCACAGAGCTGGCACTGGCAGGGTGTGAAGAGCAGCCAGAGGTGGGTGGGGGACCTGCAGGTCCTCTAAGGGGAGGGCATGGGGACACAGTACCCCCACAGGGAGCCTCTTCAGGAAGAGTGCAGAGCCGAGGGCCTCCTTCCAAACCTCCAGGGGGCTCTTGGGGGCCCTGGGCCCAGTGTTGTCAAAGTGGGTTCCTGTGCAGGAAGGCTGGGTGCTCGTTCCTCAGGGGCGGGGGGGGGGTCAGCCAGGAGAGCTTGTGACAAGCCAGGGTCTCGGTGCAGCCTGGCCCTGGCTTTTTCACGAGGTCCCAGGTGACGTGTGTGCCCCTAGGGTCTGGGTGATAAGTGGGTTATGGTGGATGGGACCCGGAGCTGCCTGCTGCGGCATGCGTACAGAAAGAATTTTCCTGGTGGGCTGTGATGGGGGAATCTGGGAAGCCCTGGCCTGCCATGGGGGGACGCCTGCTGAGCGCACTCGCATGATGTCATGTTCCCCCTGCAGGCTCCTGCAGAGGCAGCGGCAGAAACGAAGCTGAGTGAGGACGCTGCACTTACTGGACAGACAGATGTTGGGTCACCGTTTATTACTTTTGTTTTGACGTCATGGAACTTGGACATGATCCGAGTTAGAACTGCTCATGTTCGGGGAGTGTTTAGGGTGAGACCTCTCTGAGGTCTCTGGGTCTTTCCTCTTCAGTTACACACAGTCTAACCTAAGGTTTTGGTGTTTTGCAAAAAGTTTTCTAGAGCGAAAGCTTGATCCTCACTTTGAAAAAGAAATTTTTTTTTTACAACTTTGACTTTTAAAGTGGACCGTGTGGCAGCCAGGCACAGCTGTCACCCAGCTGGCCCTCGTGCTGCTGGCCTGGTACCCCCACTGCCACTGGTGGGCCTCAGGAGCAAGGCAGGGCCAGCCCAGGGGGTGTGGGGTCAGGTGGGCCCCAGTAGGGAAAGTGGAGTTCCTGCAGATCATGTGTGAGCAGATAGACCACCTGATGTCCAGGGTGGTGGTGTCGAGGTTGGGACTGGCAGGCTGACATACTTGGAGGCACAGAAGGGGCCTGAACATGAGCTGGGAGCTGTTGCTCAGAGCTTGGCTTCCATAGGAATCAGGGTTGGGGAGGCATACCCATCCTTTCTGTCCTGCCAGCCCCTGCCAGTCAGTGTTGGACTCAGGCCACTGTTTGAGTCTCATCCACTTGGAAATGAGCCAGTCTTTTTTGTAAGCTCGGCTGATAGAGCTCCGAGTTGTAAATAGTTGTGTTTGTTTTGTAGGTGGGTGGAGGGTGGTGGGATGTCAACTGTTGCATGAGTAAATGGGTCACCTTAGTACAAGCATGCTCCCCCTGAAGACAGGACATCTTGGTGAACATAAGCACCTTGATAACTAAATTCCCTAGACAGCTATAAAGATTTTGGTTCTGTATTAAGTTACTGTAAAAGCTTGGGTTTATTTTTGTAGGACTTAATGGCTAAGAATTAGAATGTAGCAGTGGGGCTGCTCTGTTGGAGTAATGTATATTGTAATTAAAATAAACACGCAAACTTTAAAATTTTCTTCTCTGCTTTGAAAGTAAGTGGTCCCGTTGACTCTGCCTGAATCCCATCACACCTGACAGGCTGGCCCCAGGCAGGCCTGAGCAGGTCGGCCTTAGGGGACCTCTGAAGCTCGTCTCAGCTGGACTGGGCAAAGTGTCAGGCCCGTTCACCGTGGGCCACACTTTTGGGATGAGTGGCTCTGCTTTCCTGACACAAAGTAGTTTCTAAAACTCAGTTCACAAATGAACCTGATTCAGAAATGGCTCCTTGGCCCATCCCTTACACAGCTTCTAAGCTGCCAAGCATCCGTTTTCTTTCAAACCTGTTCCAGGGCTGGGCCCTGGACTACAGAGCAGCAGACAGGCCTCCTTTCAGCCTTGGAAGCATCCCTCCACTCTGATGGGTTTTGGGTGACTTTAGAAGCAACACACTGGTTAGTTGTGTCTCCTCCCTCCATACCTGCCTGCGGTCCAGTCAGGCCCAGAGTTGGACTGAGCAGCAGGCCTCTGAAGTCTGGGCTTGGCTGTCACTCACAATTTGACAAGTTTTTGGCAAACTTCCATTTTTGGGGGGCAACTAACATCCTTGACCAATGAAAACAATCCTCCCAGGCGCACATGCTAGATTCAGATAGCCAGGGCACGAATTTGAAATTAGTTGGGAACAGTTGGACTAAAGTATTTTCTGTGCTGAGATTCTACATATTGTCAATTCAGTTACCATATGTAACCAACCTTGCTGCTCAAGTCTTGAACTGAAAACCATTGACAGTTGTGTTTTAGGTCAAACTAAAGTATCTGGGCCTCTTGATTCCTTTTTAGAAGGTAGATTACATGTGCCCTCAAGGGGAATGTGGAGTAAGAAAGCTACTGATGGAAGCAGAAAGGAGGACTCTAGAATCCTAGCAGAGTTGTAAGGGGCAACCAGCCCAGGGACCCAAAGGCCACCTGTCACCAAGACCAGCGGCCTCCGGCAGAGTGGCAGGCCAATGGGCTTGTTAGGGTTTTCTGTAGGGACAGCAAGGCTATGACTTACACTGCTGCTGGCCTAGAGGCTAGGACGACAGGTTTTCTGGCTAAAAAGTGAGCGAGGCACTGGCTGGGTAGCTCAGTCGGTTGGAGCTTCATCTTGTACACTCGAGGGCTATGGGTTTGATTCCTGGTCAGGGTGCATGCAGGAGACAACGGGTCCATGTTTCTGAACACTACCTACCCCCCTCACCTCCCCACCCCCGCTTCCTCTCTCTCAAAATCAGTAAATGTCCTCAGTGAGGATAAAAAGATTAGAAAGCGAGAGGGTGGGTAACAGTAAGTACCAGAAGTCTTAGTGGAGAAAATATGAGAAGTGTTGACCTAGTAAAATAAACACAGGCTAGTTCTGAACACAACTGCTACTATGCAAAATTTTGGGGTAAGCACTTAAACTGAGTGCTATTTGTGCTCCTGTCCTTGACCTTATGCTAATTAGGAGCTTGAACAAAGGTCAAAGGAACAATCAACCTATTTGGAACATGAAAAGGAGGGTTAGAAGTGCCAGGTGCCCCTACCTACAGCAGCCTCGCACTACAGCCCTGACACCCCTGGCACTGTGTGCGCTCCGACTCCTTGTAGCCCTTGCACAGTCCCCAAGGCACAACCCCCACTCAGTCTGTGGCTGTTGTCTTGGAGCCTGGCAACAAAGATGGGGAGGAAAGCTTTCAGAGACTGACCACGAGGGGTCAACTCCATTTCCTCAAGAACTACTATAATCCAGCCCTGGCCGGGTAGCTCGGTTAGATACGCCAAGGTTGCAGGATGCCAGTCAGGGCACATACAAAAATCAAACAATGAACGCATAAATAAGTGGAACAAATTAATGTTTCTCTCTCCCACTCAAGTCAATAAAAATAAAAATTTTTTAAAAAAAGAGCTACCATAAATCCACCCAAAAGACGCATGGCCTGTAAAAAGGCAAGGTTAAAAACTTGGAGTTTATTGTAGGACACAGACAATGGGATGTCAGTGCCTGCATGTTGGTTGGTTCTCACATCACCCATGATTTGCATTTAAAAATTGCTCCCAGCAAGATTTGATTGATCATGATGCTTTCTTTTGTTTCTTCTTTTCATTTTCTTCTTTTTCTTTTTCAATTTCAGCCACATATTTCTCAATTTCTTCAGGATTTAAAATCTACCAAAAGAGAGTTTCTAGTTAGCCCCTCAGCCTCCGAGGTGCCCCAGTGCAGTAAGGCCCCCCACAGGGAGGGGGCTCCTGGACGCCCTACAGCTGCTTCTGCAGGTTGACAAGGCCATGTGGCCTGTGTGGGGATTAGTGAAAAGCAGAAGCCAACCTGCACAGCTGCTGCCGGCTTGTCGGCGTGCCAGGAGCACATGTGATCACCATCTGTGACCATGCGGTCAGCCCTGGCGTGCTTGCTTCCCACCCGTTTGTGGGGAGTCTTGCAAAGAGCCTTGCCTGGTGCTAAAGCCACAGCAGCGAGAAGCAGCATTGCCCTGCCCGTCCCCAGGAGCGCTCCACTGTGAAAACAGCAAGAGACATGGGTTTACCTTGAGGGGCTGGTCTCGCCTCATGACAGCCAGTTCGATGTTTTTGCCGCCTGACTGAACCACCTTGGGAGGAGCGGGAGAGAAGAGCATTAGATAGACATGCCCACCTCAGGACCAAATAGGGTCACCAACCAGTGGTCTGTGAGGTCCGAAAGGTTGGCGACCGCTGCTTTAGAGGATCACCTGTGCACCCAAACACAGCACTGCCACTCGAGGGGACAGGCCGGGCACACTGCAGTTCCCAGCACCCACAGCTTCTGCGCTGCCTCCTGCCTCCTGGCAGTCAGACCTTGGCTGGGTCTCTGGTCCCTGCTCCTGCACAGCAGCTGGGCTCCTGACACCAAGCCCCGGTTCTCTACCCCAGCCTAGCCTCCAACTAGCCCATCTCTGCCTCTGGCTTTACCCTTTAGCATCTGCAAGATGCTAGACCCCACAACTCCCAGCAGTCCTCCTAATTTCTGCTTTCCCAGTAGCCGGAGCCCCAGGAAGGCTGAGTGTGATTGTGAGCTGTGCCCTGACTGTGCCAGTCATATGCAGGAGCTGGTTGAGCAGAGCAAACCCTTGTAACCTGCCACCCAGGGAACACCTTCATGGCATGGGTGCCCTCACCGGCTTGTCCAGATGCAAAGGCACACTTACTTCCAGGAGAGCCTTGATCACCAGCTTGATGGTCAGATCGTCTGTCTCGATGGCTTCGTCAGTGTAATTCTTCTCCAGAAACTCACGCACTGACTTGGCACCCCGGCCTATGGCGTTGGCCTGAGGAGTGTTATACATCACAGGACAATCCAGACCCAAACCAACAACTCGGCCACTGTGTGGGCCAGCCAGCCGCCACCCTGCTCCTCCTGTGTGCTGTGCTTGAGAGCAGCCTGGGCTCTCCCGGCCCTGCCCCGATTCTCACCAATAGTAGATACCATTTCGTTGCTGACAGACTCGTGGCCATTTCACTTTAAGCCATGAGTCCTTACAGCTCACTGCCCTTTCCCCCCAAACAGTGCTGTTCAACAGGCTGTGTGCACACACGGACCTGAGGGAGGCACAGCCCCCCAGTGGCCTCCCAAGCCCCTTTACTGTGGCAACACAGCCTGCAACCCCTCTGCCAGGGACTCACCTTCCAGGCATGGTATGTGCCCGACGGGTCAGTCTGGTAGAGTCTGGGGGTGCCATCAAAGTCGAAACCCACAATAAGGGCTGAGATGCCGAACGGCCTGCGCCCATTGCTCTGCGTGTAGCGCTGACAGGAAACGGAACACATCACTGTGCCATCTCAGCACCACAAGCCCGCCCATGCCCACAGGAAATCTCCACTTCACTTAGTGAAGGATGAGGACAGCCCCAGGTCCCCTTTTCAGGTTACTTCTAAGGATGAGCATGAACAGCAATCGCTCCCTCTCTTCTTTTCTGCATTCTCACCCAGTCGCCCCATGGAGCACAGCTGAGGTCATGCAGAGGGTGGGACACCAGACACACATTCTGGCTGCACAGCTGGTTTGAAAGGTGACCAGCAGTTCACCTTAGGGCAAGGGTGGCTTCCAGCCCCTCCCAACTCCTTAGTGACCATCACTCAGAATGGCAGGATAAAACTATCCCTTCCCTCCAGAAATAGGTGTGTGGACTGCCCCATGCCCATCAATAAGAACGATGCCACCAACATAGGCAAGTGACAGCAAACACATGCACAAGCAGGGCTGGGCACCAGACGAGTGCAGGCCTCGACTTTGCTGCAGTGACGTGTGCCAGCACCCACACTATACAGCAGGACACCCTCCAGGACCAAGCAGTGACCACACGTGTGCAGGGCCGAGCCGCAGGTGGGGCCTACCTGCTTCAGGCTGGCGATGTAGCGGGTGATGTACTCCACGGTGACCGGGTCCTCCACTGTCAGCCGGTGGCTCTGGCACTCCACCCGTGCCCTGTTGATGACTATCCTTGCGTCGGCGGTAAGGCCTACAGGACAGCAGAGCATCACCACGTGGCCATGATCAGAGACACAGATCACATGAGCAGACAGCAAGGGTTCCAAAACTAGTCCTCTAAAGCAGCGGTTGCCAACCGGTGGTCCGCGAGGTCCGAAAGGTAGGCGACCACTGCTCTAAAACTCAGCACAGGGTCCATTGGCAGCACTGACCCCAGACGGGGTGGACCGCTCAGCCTCTGGGCTCACCAAGAGCTGTGTGTGCCAGGCCCCGTGAAGTCAGGCAAGTCACCCTCGTTTAGCACAGGGGAACTGGCATGTTCCCCAAATGGACCCACCAAGGGAGGAGAGCGCTGAGAACACAGCTCCCACCAGCCCCGCTGCACAGGCGCAGTAGCTGTAGAAAGCCTGACCTCTCTCTAGACAGTAACTATAATCAGGGACATGCCGTTGACAGTGGAGGTGACAGCAAAGCCCTATGTCCTGGGGTAGCTATTCCTGCAGCCTCTGCTCCAGCCACCAGGGGCAGCTAGCCTCCTCACCAAGAAACCACGGCCAACCCTTTAAAGGCCCAAATCCATTGCTTTCAAGGACGTGGGTTTACCCAGTTCGTACGTCTCCCAAAGCTCCGCTTGGCCCCAGGCTCACCTGCGAACGCCATGCAGACGTTGTCGTCCAAGGCACAGATCTTCCGCACTGTCCTCTCATCCTGCAGTTTGGCCACCGACTTCTTTTCCACACCAAGAACAACAATGTCTTTTCCTCGAACGCCAACCTTCAAGAAAAACCAACACAGCACTAAGAAAGTGACCTGAGGGTGTGCAGCAGGCATGGAGCTCTGAGCAGGTGTTCAGGGTCCTGGGCCACCGCTGTGGGTGCCACACTGGCCAACCACGCTACTGATCTGCTGTGGTAGAGCTCCCCCAGCTGTCGTGACTGTGCCCAGTCCTGTAGCTTCAATGACAACACCTGTGGTGTCATCGGTGTGTATGTGTGTCACTCAACCCACTGAATCAGTCATACGCAAGGCCTCGCAGCCCGAGACCCTGGGTCCAAGCCAGGTGTTCTGAAAGTCGTGGTTCTGGGCTTGTGACCTACGCTACTACCCACCCTTCCTTTGAATGTGTGCAGGACACCTATACCTACTATTCCTGGGAGGTTAGCACTGTTTTATGGCTGGCACTGAACAGGGGAGAAGGACGCATTAAAACTACTGCGTGTTAATCCCCCACCCCACCCCTGGTCCCTGGCAATGCAGGTGTAAGACAAATGGGGTCAATCCCTCAGAGAAGCAATATCCATGCTTAGTTCAGAGCAGGGCTCCTCAGCCTGGGTGCAGTGGCCCTGGGCTGGCTAACTCTTTGAGGTGGGGGCTGCCTGTGCGCTGTAAGGTGTTTACCCCTAGATGCCAGAGGCACCCTCTATAGTGTTGGACAAAGAACAATGTCTGCACAGGCTACCAAATGCCTCTGGGGGTGCAAAATGACTGTTCTGCCTGTCAGATTTCAAAGCGCTTTCTTCAGAGCTCCCCGGGACAGGCAGGCAGGCCCTGAGGTGCTAGGTGGGTTGAGCAAAGCCAGCCTCATCACATGGGGCGGGGTGTGTGTGTGTGTGTGTGTGTGTGTGTGTGTGTGTGTAAGGGGGGGCAGGGGAGAGGATCAGCAGACTCTTGTTCCAGTGCTCTTTAAGCTGAGTTAGGTCACAAGATGGATTCTGATCTTAATTTCAAAAGATGTTCAAGAAATGGAAACACCAAAATTCACAGAATTGTGCGTTCTTTGTTCTGCTTGCTCAAATCTCTGAAATACCAGGTAATAAAAGAAAAACTGACCAATAAGCAAACTGACAACGACGTCATGAATTTCAAAATGAGAGGTACTGCTCAGGACAGTGGGTCAGCGCATTGGCCGCCCCCCGCCCTCCTGCTCCTTGCCCAGGGGAGAACCTCCAGCTCAGGGGGAACTACTCAGCTCACACCAAGAACCTCCACTTTTTTCTGGAAGCCCACCTGCACCTGAGGACAACGGTTCTCCCTAGTGGGGAAGTCCCCTAACTGGGACCCATCTGGATGCACTTAAGTCACCTGCTTACCTAACATTCACAGAGCTAGTGAGCAGCCAGCCCAGCCCGGCTCACACGCAGGGGCCTCAGCACAGCCCACACCCAGCCTCACGGGCGGGGGCGGGGCGGGGCGGCGCAAGATGGCCGTCACCTCCCAGGCCCGCTCTGCGCTACCGAGGCAAGAGGAAGGTGGCACTTCGAAGCTCATCGATCGCACCCTATTTGCTGGTTTGCAAAGCACCCGACGATCACCAGCTAACACCCCCTCAACGGCCCTTGTTGAAAACCCCGTGTCCGGAGGGCGGTCCCATCAGACTGCCTGTCCGCCGCTCCCGCCCGGGCATCCAGTGCACAACGTGCCCTTCCCATTCCCTTCAGGGATGCCGACGCCTCGACTCCTGTGACCAACTAACGCCAACCGGACACAAAGCACTGACGGCCACGAGGAGCCTGTCAGCGCGGCCACGGCCTGGGCTCAGTGGCAGGACGCACCCGGGCCTCCGGGCCCCATTGGGACGCTCCCTCCGGAGCCCCCTGCTGTCCATTGCCGGGGCCCCGTTCGATTGGTGGCACCGCCCCGCCCCGGCAGAGACCAGTCCGGGCCTCGCGGATTCCTAGGTGCACCCAGTCCGGGGGCCTCCCCCGACCCCCCGGCCGAGCCCCTGCCGGCTCAGCGCACCTCCCGCGCCCCCGCGCCACGGGCCGGCCCGCTTCCAGCGGCACCCCGGGACCGCCTGCTTCCGGCCGCCCGGCCCGGCCCGGGCGCAGAGTTCGCCGCTCACCGCGGTCGAGCCCTTCTTCACGGCCTCCTGCGCGTACTCCACTTGGAAAAGGTGGCCGTCGGGCGAGAAGACGGTGATGGCGCGGTCGTAGCTCATGCTGGCGAGCGGCGCGGCCAGACAGGGAAAAGCGCACACTCACCGCCGCGAGGCCCACGACTCACCGCTCCGCTCGGCCGCGCCGCGCCCGCGCCGGCACCACCCCCTGCGTCGGGCAGCGTTCGGCGGCGTCGGCGGCGTCGGGCGGACGTGCGCGCGCCGGGCGGGGCCCGGCTGAACCACCGGCGCCAGGGGCGGGGGGCGGCGGGGCGGCGGCGGGCCGGGCGCGGAGCGGGGGGGCGGTCCGCGGGAGGCGACGCGCGGGGCTGGGCCTTGGGGACTGGCGGTGCGAGCGGTGGCGCGGCGGCGGGCCCGGAGACGGCGCGGCGGCAGCGGGGGGCGGACGAGCCCACGTAGGGCTCCCCCGCGCCCCCAACCCCCAGCGACCGCAGAGAATGAACACCTTGGGCTGCCGAGCGCAGCGGGAGAAGAAGCCCCGATGATCTTGTGTTGAGCTCGCGCCGCGACCATGTCGGTGGCCTTCGCGTCCGCCCGGCCGAGAGGCAAAGGGGAGGTCACGCAGCAAACTATCCAGAAGGTAGGCGGGGTCCCGCGGGCGAGGGCGGTGCGGAGTGCGGGCGTGCGCGCGCGGGGCCGGGACGCGGGCAGCCGGCGGGCGCGGGGCGCGAACAAAGCCGGGGCGCAGCCGATGGCCGTCACCCCGCCGGGCCCCACGAGACCCCCGCCACCAGCCTGCGCCAAGGTGGGCGGGGGCTGCGGGTAGGGGTGACGGTGTCCGAAGGGTCGTGTCCGCGGGCCAAGCCGGGCGCAGTGCGGACCCGCCGCCTTGGGGTACCCTGCGCCGCGGAAAGGGGCGTAGGGCGGCTGGGCCGGCGCCCTCGAAATGGTGTTGGCGGGATGGCGCCTGCGGGTTGGGGGTCGTGGGCTAAGCCAGGAATAGCCGGGCCACACCAAGCGCAGAGGGGTTTCCGTCTGACTGGCTAAGGCTGTGGCGCAACCCCGCGGGCGGCCCCTGGCCCCAGGGTCCAGCTTGGCGAGTGGAGGGGGCCCAACAGCTGGCCACACTCACCCCTCAGTAAGGTGCTGGCACGTCCCGAGTTTGCGATTCCCTTCCCGTTCAGGCTCATCCGCGGCCCTTTGAGGAGTGCTGGACGCCTCGAGGTCGACCAGCTGTCCAAGCTTTGCTGCCTTTAAGCGCGTGTCAAGTTGTTTTCAGCCTGACACCGGGGCCAGCACCCTCACCTAACAGAAACCTGACGGATTCGCTTTGTGATCTTCTAGAGATAACGTTTACATGGAGTTGGGGCGCCTTTAACAAAACCCTGAAATTTTGAAGTTAGATTTACTGTTTTCTGCTGTTTCTCCAACGTTTTTGGTAGATTTGCTTATTTCTTTCTAAGCTTGGAATTCATGGGGTTAACAGCAGTATTCCTTGGTTCCCAGGAGCCTTTGCTTTCCCTGAGGGGATTCACCCCAGTGCCCTGCCCCTCTTCTTGATGATGCCAGGATCTGTGAACCTTGTCTGCTTGGCTGGTTTTGACAGATGAGTCTCAGTAAACTCTAACCAGGAAAGAAGCCAGTTGAGAAGCAGCAAAAACACAGACTTTAAAATCTGGCATTTTTGTTTGTTTATTACGTACTTATGTGGTGCTTACTGATACCAGGCACTGCTCTAAGGCTTTGCAGATATTAACTTATTTAATTCCTTGTAGTAGTTACTAACATTCTCAATTTATAGGTATGGAAACTGAGGCAGAGGGAAGCTAAGTGCCTGATGGTTAGTGATGGATCCAGGAGTTGAACCCAGACAGGCTCCAGGATTTGCTCCAACCATGACACCTGATGTGGGAACACTTGGTGCAGCGTCGAGTGCTTGCTCAGAGACACACTTCGGCAATCGCTAGGGCCTCCGGGCATCTGGCTCTTGGGCGTTAAGTGTGATGAGCAGAGTCGCTGTTCCTGAAGCCAGTTTTCGCCTTCAACATTCATCCAGTTATTTGCACCTTGCACTCTCTTGTTAGTAAAGCTCCCCACATTTTCCAGGCAAAGCACTGCTCCCAAACATCAGATCAGAAAGTTGGAAATGGGTCTTCAGTTTAAGTTGTCATCTGATTTGACCTGATTGAGCCAGCGATGTGTATACTCACCTTGGTGTTTTGACAGTGAATTTATGTACCCAGGAGTCTTTTACTTGCAGTTTGAGAAGGCCATGAGAGGTGTGTGACTCACACTCTCACAGGAGCTGTGTCCACAGCGTGTGCTCATGCTCAGAGCATTGAGAAAAGCCAGGGTTTTTCAGAAGCTGCTTGGTAGTGAGGGAGCAGGAAGTATACAGCTTGTCCTTAGAGCGTATTTGCATAGGATTCTGCCAGGCAAACTCCTACTCAACCTTCAAGGCCCTACTCAAATGTTCCCTCGCTCATGCTCCTTTGACAGTCATGTGCTGAGTTTTGACACATTGCTTGGGCTTCCACGTTTGCATGTCACTGACTTATTTGCAAAGTCCCAACCTGTCAGTGCCCAGTACATGCTAGAGTGTCTGTGATACTGGGTATGTCAGTGGAAGTGTTTGAGATAGGTAGATGTATTTGTTTCTTTTGGCTGCCATGACAGGTTACCACAGACTGGGTGGTTTAAAACCGCAAACATTTTCTCAGTTCTGGAGGCTGGAAGTCAGGGTTGGTTCCTGTTTGGGGCTCTGGGGGAGGATCGGTCCCATGTTTTCCTCTGAGCTTCTGATGGTTCCTGGCAGTCCTCCTTGCTCCGTGGTGTGTGGGTGCCTCACCCCATCTCTGTCTTTGTCTCATGTGGCCTCTCTTCTCTGTATGTCTAAGAGTCCAAATTTCCCTCTTCTCCTAAGGACACTTGTCATGGGATTTAGGACCCACCTTAATCTGCACTGACCTCATTTATCTGAACTTCACTGTGTTTGCAAAGACCCTGTTTCCAAATAAAGTCACATTTACAGTTACCAGGGGTTAGGATCAAACCTGTTTTGAGGGTCACAATTCAACCCAGTACAGAGGCTGTATGGAGGAGGGGTGTTCCAGACAGAAGAACCGAGGAGCAGAAGTGGAAGGGTCTGGAACAGGGGTCCTCAAACTTTTTAAACAGGGGCCAGTTCACTGTCCCTCAGACCGTTGGAGGGCCAGACTATACTTTAAAAAAAAACTATGAACAAATTCCTATGCACACTGCTAAGTCGGCTGCTAAGCAGGACAGGCAGCGGCGGCAAAAACACCCGGCGGGCCGGATAAATGTCCTCGGCGGGCCGCCTGTGGCCCGCAGGCCGTAGTTTGAGGACCCCTGGTCTGGAAGATCCAGGGAGTTGCAGGTGGTCCTGCCCATGGTCTGCATGGAGCAGGCATGAGATGCAAATTAGAGGGGCAGGCAGTGCCCGCTGATCTGGGGAGCCAGGGTGGGGTTAAGGTGGAGTAGCCGGTGGTGACCAAAGACAGTTTTGGTGCAGGGTGAGATGCAGGCGGAACTGCGCTTTGGTGAGAAGCACAGGGACCCTGAGGTGGAGATGGGCGGTGTCCCAGCAAAGTCTGTGGCCTGCGGGCCAGGACCTGCCCTACACGGCTCTCCACTGGTTTGGGACCAGGGAGCCCCTGCTGTCCAGTGCCGTGTTCCCGACACCACTAGCCATCTCCCTGGACTGCGAGGCTGGGTTTGGGCTCCTTGGAGGGGCCCCTGGGCACTAGGCCTTAGCTGGCATGCAGGTGCCTCCTTGCTCCTTAGCACAGGTAGTTGCTTAATAAATTTAAATTTCCGGCGTAGGTCAGTGGTTGAGCGTTGACCTATGAACCAGGAGGTCCGGGTTCAATTCCCGGTCACTGCACATGCCCAGGTTGTGGCTCGATCCCCGGTGGGGTGTGCAGGAGGCAGCCGATCAATGATTGTCTCTCATCATTGATGTTTCTATCTCTCTCTCCCTCTCCCTTCTCTCTGAAATCAATCAATCAGTAAGTTTAAGTTTCATTGTTACTGTTTGTATTGGGGCTCTCGATTGGTTTTCTCTGCAGTCTTGTCCTTCGTGCCAGCACCTGAGTAGGGGAGACAGTTCCATGGGGACAGGACGGAGCTGATAGGCAGGTGGGCATCTGGGTGTTTGCCATGTGGGTCAGGAATAGGAAAGTGAGACCAGTGAGGGCAGGTGCCATGCCCAAGATCTGAGAGCCAGGAAGACGTCAAAACCAGGCCAGCCCTGCTCTGTTGTCCGTGTCAGGGGTGGGGGTAGGGGTGAGGGGCAGGCTCCCTGGGCTCTGTCAGATGTGGAACTTGTTTGTTGCCTTCCAGAATGTGGACTAATTCGGTAAGGAAGGTACATTGGCTGTTTTCAAAAATTAGAGTGTCCCTGTGGCTGCAAATGGCTTGGGGACTCCGAGCCTCCCTTCACTTGGCTAATTGATCATTTTAGGCAGTTGTCACTGAAAGTGCTTTCTCCCCAGGGGTGGGAGGGGGCACTGTCCAGGCCTTGGGCCCGCCCTGGGGAGGTTGGGGATGGACCCCCTTAGCTGGGTAGTGGCCTAGCGAGAGCCAGGGTCTCCCTCCTCACTTCTTGTTTCCAGGTTAGACTCTGTGCTGATCAATATCACGCCTGCACGTGAAGAGTCATGGTGCTGCTGTGTGTTACTAGTAAAAATCCGGAGTGATCCGCCTTTTGCTGCCTTTCCACTTCCCAGCAACACCCTCTTGCCCTTCTCATCACTAAACCAAGTGATGCTTTCTAGATGTTTTTAGTTCTAGGCTCTGTCTTCGTTGTCTCCAGCTGCTGTAGACGGGGCACTTAAACAGCAGACATTTCTTTCTCGGTTCCCATGGCTGGAAGTCCGAGGTTGCGGTGCCTAAGGTTTGATTCTTGGTGGCGCCTTCTCCCACTGTCCTCACATGGTGCACAGAGCTCAGGAGGCTGTGCTGCCCTGCCCTCTGTATCTCCGTCTTTCCTCCCAGGCTCTCATTTTCCTGGAGACACCTTCCCCCCTCCCTCCCGACCCCTCCCTTCCCTATTTCCTGCCAGGTGAGCCGTGGGGAAGGGCCAGGGATCTCAGCCTCCTCCAGCCTGGTGCGTCCCCAGGGTGGGCTCCCCGGTGGCACAGTGTCACTTGCAGCACCCTGGGGTCTGCTGGTCCAGTTATCACTTGTCCCTTTGCTTCCAGAATCCTGCTGATGGCTCAGCTGTCTCAGCCCTGTTCCCTTCGTCCCTATGAGTGTTTGCCTTTCTCCCCTAACTCACTGGGGTGGGTCAGAGGGTTGTGGCGCAGCAGTCACCCTCTTGGCCCTTCACCAACATGTTCTGGACTTCTTTCCTGAGTGTGTTTGTTTGTTTGTTTGTTTGTTTGTTAATCCTCAGCCAAGGATATTTTTCCATTGATTTTTTTTTTTTTTTTTTTTTAGAGAGAGAGAGTGTAGAAGAGAGAGGGAAAGACAGAGAGAAACATCGATGTGAGAGAAACACATCGATTGGTTGCCTCCTGCATGCACCCGGACCAGGCCCGGGCCAGGGAGGAGCCTGCCCAGACCTTTTGGTCTGCCGGTCGATGCTCTAGCCACTGAGCCAAACCGGCAGGGCTTCCTGAGTGTTTTTAACTTAGCTGAGACAATATTCTGTGTCCTACTTCTTTCTTTGTTTCTCTCTCTGTCTCTTAGTATTTTGTAACATTTTCTCATCCTGACAGATTTTGTAACATTTTTTCAAGCTGATAAATTTTATAACATTTTCTCATGCCCTTAAAGACTATAAAAACGTTTGTAATGCTGCTTAACATCGTACACGGTTCTTCCATAACTGCAGGCCTCCCAGCATCGCCCATTTAGTTCCCCCCACTCCCGAAGTGAACATGGGTGCAGAAAATGTTTCAGTCCTTAACGCATGGTGTGGTCCTTGGGAGGGAATTCTTGCCTGGAGGCTGGAGCCTTCCAGGGAAAGGAAGCTCTGTTCGTTGTTTTCCTTTGTTAACCGATCTGGAGAAAAGAGTCATAATGTATGAAAGACCCGAATGCCCTTTCCTGGTGTGTTTGAGCACCCTTCACTGGTCCCCAGCTGAGCGTGGCAGGCAGTTCTGGGCTCACAGCGCCCCCTGGTGGCTCCCCGTGTTAGCAGGCTGCTGGGTCCACGTGGGAATTGCTGTACTTGGGACACCACCTCCACAGTGGGGACAGAGTTGGAAAGCCAGGGGAGGAGGAAGTTGTAATGTCAATAAAAATCAGCCTGGCTGGCGTGGCTCAGTGGTTGAGCATCGATCTATGAATCAGGAGGCCGTGGTTTCATTCCAGGTCAGGGCATATGCCCAGGTTGCATGTCCGAGGGGGGGGGGGCGTGCTGGAGGCAGTTAATCAATGTTTCTCATCATTGATGTTTCTATCTCCTTTCCTTTCTGAAATCAATAAAAATGTATTTCTTAAAAAATTAAAGTAAGAGGAACCAGCCCTGAGGACTTGGAGGCTGAGGGGCAGAGGGGGCAGCTGACCGTGGCCCTGCAACGTGGTGGGGCCTGGCCCCTGTCTCTTCTCCAGGGACAGTTTGGGCCCCAGGCTCCATAGGAGTAGGCTCCACTATCAGAGACCAGTTAGGTGGCCATGTGGCACAGTGAGGGCGTGGCGTGGCGCTGGGATCCTGTGCTGCGGCGCCAGCACAGTGCCAGGTGGGTGGTCCCCTCTGCCCCCTCGCTGCAGGGCCTTCCCCGCTCGGGGCCAGCAGAGCTGGCCAGATGACTGGGCACAACCTGGTGGGAACAAAAGGCTTTTCCTTTGGCGATAGTCTCTGGACAAAGGCCTTTCTATTGGAAGTGGCTTGCTGTGGGCTGTTATGCTATTCCTTCCCAAGCAGGGAGGTTCCTGCGTGGAGAGCCATGAATGAGCCGCATGCTTCCATCTCTTCACATCCAGGCAGAGAATGGTGCCCCTGGGTCCGCCCCTGGCTGTCCTGTGTGCTCACCAGACATTGCACCTGCCAGTACCTGCCACACAGCCCTCCCCTTCCACCCTCCCATCCTCCCATTAGGCCGTCCTCCCTCTCCTGCTCCTTCCATCACCTCCTCCTGGGTCTCGTAGCTGCGGTCCCCCCAGTGGCCGTCCTGAAGAGGTGGCTCTTGTAGGTCTTTGTGATGCTCTGTGGGGATACAAGCTGCCTCCCCTGGGAGGGGCAGCTGTGTGGCTGGCATTTGTGGACCTCACACCCTCCAGACAGGTCTTAGGGTCCCCAATCCCTGTTGTAGGTTTTTAACACCCCTTAGCTGGACAAATGCACCATGCTCTGGGGCCCTAAATGGGAGAGGGGGAGCATCCCGGGACTGTGGGATCCCATCTGCAGGTGACAAGAGAACGTGGGACCTGCCCCTGGGGAGGGGGTGCTGTGTGCTTAGCATGGGGCTGTGGAAAGAGCTCGGCCTTGCTGGCTGAGGTTATACAAATGAGTGGCAATGTGTACATAGAATGCTGACAGCAGGTATTGTCACATCGAGTCAGCGACTGAGCCCACACCCCCTAACCTCCAGCAGGCACTGTAGATGCACCCACGTCCTGCGCTCACGTCTGCTTCTCCCTCAGATGCTGGATGAGAACCACCACCTGATACAGTGCATCCTGGACCATCAGAGCAAGGGCAAGACGGCCGAGTGTGCCCAGTGAGTGACCCCTCCCGCAGCTAAGCTGTCAGGTGGTACAGACTCTGCCCAGCGCTGGAAAGGCCTCCTTTAGGGGTGTTGAGTGGCCTGGGCGTATTGGGCGTTGGAGGTCACTTAAGCCACTGAGCGTCACCCCTGGAGGGTGACTGCATTGCCCCCCAGGTTGCTCCCCAGAGAGGTGTGGGGTGTTTGAAGGGAAATGGAAGTGTGGGAGGAGAGAGGGCCGCTGGGGAGGCCCCAGCCGTACGCTGCTGGCACCTCTGTGAGCAGTTGGAGGACACACCTGGGGACATTGGGCTCCATCCAGGTAAGACCTCCAGGGCTGGACACAGAGTAGGTGCACAGGCTGGGCATCAGAGCTACCTGGAGGGAGACGAGTGTGAGTGGCCGTCATATCCCCTGGGCATTTCTCCTAGCACCTCTTCAGGGGGCATGGAGGATTGCGTTAGCTAGGGGCATCTGCAGAGGGCTTGTCCGCACCCCCTCTCTGAAGAAGCCGGGTGGCATGTCCCCCTTGGCCACCACCTTGAGTTTGTTGTTGGACGGGCACCCACTCCCCACCTGGCCCGTCTGGGACTGCAGAGCACTCTGCTGCTTGCCCTGTCCCCAGGTGTCCTGTGGAGTCAGTGTCCCCGGGGCGGGATGCAGGGCAAGCTGTCCTGGGTGAACTTTGCTTTGGGTTGGCCTGCGGGCTCCCCTGCTTACCACATGCCCCTCACCTGCAGGTACCAGCAGATTCTGCACCGGAACCTGGTCTACCTGGCCACGATTGCAGACTCCAACCAGAACATGCAGTCCCTGCTGCCTGCCGTGAGTGCCAAGGGGGTGGGGGCGGCTCCCACCCTGCCTGGCACAGTCAGGCACTGCCTCAGACCGCCAGCGAGGGAGCAGAGGTCTGAGGTCTTACCTGACATAGCCAAGGTCACCAACAGGGGGTGAGAAGGGGCAGGTCCTCCCATTATGAGGGAAGTCAGCTGGACAAGTCCCTGCAGTGACTGCTGGTTGGTGGTCGTTATCTGAACTGACCCTCCTCCCCATAACCTCCTGTTGCCCACAGCCGCCCACCCAGAACATGAACCTGGGCCCCGGAGCGCTGTCCCAGAGCGGCGGCAGCCAGGGCCTGCATTCCCAGGGCAGCCTCAGTGACGCCATCAGCACTGGCCTGCCCCCCGCCTCCCTCATGCAGGGCCAGATCGGCAATGGTGAGCACCCTGGTTTGGGGTTTGGGTTTGTGGTTGGTTCTGGCAACAGTGTCACCAATGCAGGCTCCCAGGTAGCCACACGGGACAGAGCGAAGGAGACACCTCTCTCCAGAGGTTCTGGCTGCGGGCCAGCTGCAATGCCAGGTGCAGGGGCCAGGTGACACCTTATTCCAGTTCTCCTGCTGAATTTGCACCTCAGGTTAGGGCCACTTCGACTCACAGCATAGGTCCCGTGGGACTTTCTGACGAGAATGGACGTGCTCCTGTCTGCAGCAGAACTGTTGCCACTGGGACCTGTTAGTGATGGCACAGCGCACCTACCTGAGGAACCGGGGTGTCGGGCAGAGAGCCCCGGCCTGCCGTCAGAGGTGGCTTTAGATGGGTTGAAGGCATCCTCACCCATCTCTCCTGGCAGGTCCAAACCATGTGACCCTGCAGCAGACAGCACAGAGCACGCTGCCCACCACCTCCATGAGCATGTCCGGCAGTGGCCACGGCTCGGGGCCCGGCTACAGCCACTCAGGACCCTCCTCGCAGAGTGTGCCCCTGCAGGGCCAAGGTGCCATCAGCAACTACGTGTCACGGGCCAACATCAACATGCAGTCCAACCCAGGTAACGCCCCGCCCAGGCCCAGCCCATGTGCACACCTGTCCTTGGGTCCCTCCAAAGTGTACAGGTCACACATAGGCTGCCCTGCTAGGCACGGGCTGGTGCTGAGGAGGAGAGGGGTCCTGAGGGCTGCCCCCCTGGAGCTCCCCAGGGTCAGGGGTTGGTGAATACAATTCAGGCAGTGCCCAGCTTTAGGGGACCGAGTCTGCTCCCCACGGCACCCGGGAAGGCTCTGCAGAGGGTGCCTGGGTTCTGCTGAGAGGACAGGACCGGGGTCACTTGGGTGGGGAGAAGGCATAGTGGGGCAGAGAACTACAAGGGCGAAGGGGTGGCCAGGGGCCCTGGGCGCTCTTCCTAGCGGGGCCCCCAGAGCTGGGCTGTCCACCATGGTGGCCTCAGGGTGCTGAGTACTCAGGGAGCATCAGGTGCAAACTGAAGTGTCCTGTGAGTATCAGACACCGGGTTTCAGAGCTCAGTCCAGAAAAGAGGGTGTGAGGCATACTCAGTGTGTTAGTAGTAATTACATACTGGACATGATCATATTTTGTATCTATTAAGTCAGATAAAGCCTATTAGTAAGACATATTTCATCTGTGTTTTTTCACTCTTTTGTTTGTTAATCCTCACACAAGAATATTTTTTCCATTGATTTTTAGAGAGAGTGGAAGGGAGGTAGACAGCAGTGTGAAAGACACATTGATTGGTTGCCTCCACATGGGCCCCTGACCTGGGCTGGGGATCAAATCTGCAACCCAGGGACGTGCCCTTGACCGGGAATTGAACCTGTGACCCTTTGGTACACTGGCCAATGCTCTAACAAGTGAGCAATACCAGTTAGTTAGGGCTCTTTTAACTGTTTCTGTTTTAATCCTCACCTGACGAGAATATCCATTTTTCCATTGATTTTTAGAGAGTCGAAGAGAGAGTGAAAGACAGAGAGAAACATCTGTGTGAGAGAAACACATAGATTGGTTGCCTCCCACATGCACCCCGACCAGGGCCTGGGCCGGGGAGGAGCCAGCAACCGAAGTTCATGCCCTCAACCAGAATTGAATCCAGGACCCTTCAGTCTGCAGGCCAACGCTCTATCCATTGAGCAATACCAGCTGGAGCTCTTTTCACTCTTGACATGGCTCACATCCGTTGTGCTGGGCGTTGCTGAGGGAGAGCTCTGAGCAGGGTGACTGAGTGGACAGGCAGGTGGCGGGGGTGTCCGGATGGCCTGGGAGCCTGTGGCGTCTTCTGAATGTCACCATGGTGAGAGTTGGTGCCGAGGTTCGCTGGTAGGCAGTGTGACAGGGCAGGGAGGAGACCATCTCTAGGGGAGCCCAGGGGTACAGGGAAGGCTTGCCTGGGAGAAGAGCGCCTTCGGGCCTGAGCGAGGGTGAGGTGCTGCCCTGGGAACTTCTCGGGGTTATTCGGGTCTGTCGTGTCGCCCAGTGTCCATGATGCATCAGCAGGCTGCCTCGTCCCACTACAACTCGGCGCAGGGCGGGAGCCAGCACTACCAGGGCCAGCCCATCGCCATGATGGGCCAGAGCGGGCAGGGGAGCAGCATGATGGGACAGCGGCCCATGGCACCTTACCGGCCCTCCCAGCAAGGTACCACCATGCGCCCGCAGTCCATGCGCTCCCTTCCAGGGCTGGGAGGACGAGGGGGGGGGGGGCGGGTGGTGGGGGTGTGTGTGTGTGTGTGTGTGTGTGTTTGTTTGGTATTGCACAAGGAGGATGCCGTGAGTTGGAGCCTAGTGGGGCCACAAAACATTGAAGTTTGAAAGCTGTGTCTTCCCAGGGGGTGGACGAGGCTGGAGCGCTCAGTGGGGTTGCAGGAGGCCGCGTGGCTGCAGAGGGGGTGGGCAGCTATGTCTAAGCGACAGTCCAGGGTGTAGAGGGCTACCTGTGGGGCAGTGCCGTGGTATCCCCGGGGTGGTGTGGTGGGGCATCTCGATTTGTGGCCCGTCGAGGAGGTGTTCATGGGGCAGAGGCCCCAAGTTCACTCACAGCCCGCCTGCCCGCAGGCTCGTCCCAGCAGTACCTGGGCCAGGAGGAGTACTACGGGAGCGAGCAGTACGGCCACGGCCAGGCGGCCTCGGAGCCGCTCAGCCAGCAGTACTACGCTGACGGTGAGCCCCCGGAACGCCTCTGCCGCACCCGCCCTCCACGCCCGCCCACCCAGCATCCCGGTCCCTGGGCCTGAGTGACTGGCACCTGTCACGGCCACTCGCCTCCTTGGGCTGCTCGTCTGTCTTCCCCAGCGGCGGTGAAGCGGGGCCAGCTATGGGACACTGAGCAGGTAGCTGTGGCTACTTTAGGGGAGGGACGCAGCGGCCTGTGAAACGCCTCCAGGAAGGTGATGGGCCGGCCACTGCTCGTGTCTTGTGACACTCGGCTCCCAGCTGGTCATTCGTATTCCCGCCGAGGGTTTTCCTCTTCATTGTCCCCTCTCAGTAGTCCCGGGTGTGGCAGGTGGCATTTACGGTGGTCGGAGGGGATGGCTGGGGAGGCCTCCCAGACAGCAAGCCGGCAAGATCGGGTTGGGGTAGCGGAGACTAGCACGGGGCTAGCCAGGCCCGCCACATAACATGAAGGTCTCTGCGGGGCACAGCACCCCAGATGGGATCCCCCATGGCAGACGGCAGATCTGATGCCAACGGCCACGGTGCCTGCCGCGTGTCAAGACTGAATGTAGTCAGTCCTCGGGGCACCTGAGGGCCGTGTGGCCATCTGCGTTTTACTTACAGGGACCATTGGTGGGCTCCATCATGGGCGCCATCTGTGGGGAACTGATCGTGCCCGGCTCTGGCCGCTACCCCACCCCACGGCACTGCCCGCCCGACTCAGGCTGCCCCCGCCCCGGGTCTGGTGGTTAGGTCCCTGACTGCCAGCCATCGGTCTGCTTGCAGGGCACAGCGATTATGCCTATCAGCAGACGTCCTACTCGGAGCAGAGCTACGACCGGTCCTTCGAGGAGTCCACGCAGCACTACTACGAGGGTGGTAAGCACAGCGCCACGCCGGAGGGTGGTGTGCCCCCACTGAGATGCTGGTTCGCAGGCACCCGGCATGCTCAGGGCAGGGCCAGAGCTCTGTGGGGCCGCATCGACTTCTGGAAGTGGGAGGGCAGGCAGGGTCCTGCTCGCCTAGTGTGGTCATGAAACAGGAGGGCTGGCCACAGGGGGCAGGGAACCAGACGCTGCTCTGTGACAGGCTGTGTGTGCAGAGCAGCCCCCAAGTGCCGAATTTGCCAAGAGACCGAAGAAGGAGGCAGACGAGGCCCGCTGTGGTTAGTGGGTTTCACAGAGTTCTACATGCAGGAGCAGGTCCTGGGTGGCTGCAGGTGTTCAGATCTCCGCACCCTTCACCCCAGACCACCCATTCTGTGCCCCTAGAGATAGACCCACAGGTCAGGAAAGCAGTGTGGAGGGCCAGGGAACCAGGGTGATCCAAGAGGTAGACGGCTAGGGGTTCTGCAGCCCGAGTGTAGCGCCTGCCCGTCCCTGCTGCAGACACCCGCTGCCTTCAGGCCGTCAGTGTGACTCTCCAGACGTGGGTTTGGGAGGAAACACTTGCAGTTGGTTCTCGGGTGGGTGCTAGCTGCCCGGCCCTGTGGGGGAAAGGTCCAGCCGCCGCCCTCACTCCCGAGAGAGAAGAAGCAGTGAACTCCCAAGTGGTGTGGCCTCAGCATCAAGTGCCAGGCTTCCTGCTCTGGACGTCAGAGTGGGGAAAGTAAGGCTCCTGACAGCCCCTGACAAACAGCAGAAGTCACCTGCATTTCCTCCACTCTGCAGGGAACTCGCAGTACAGCCAGCAGCAGGCGGGGTACCAGCAGGGCACAGCCCAGCAGCAGGCGGGGTACCAGCAGCAGTACCCCAATCAGCAGAGCTACCCGGGCCAGCAGCCAGGCTACGGTAAGAGGGCGCTGCCCGGCCCGCGCCCCTGCACTTTGACGGGGTGGTTTAGGCTGTGTTGTGGGAAAGCTGCGAGGAGAGGAGAGTCCTGTTGTCGTGGGACTGTCACACTAAGAGGCCAATGTCAGTCCATCGCTGCAGTCCAAACCCACAGGGGATTCAGACGTCGCTGGTTTCCCGGAATGTCCTTTTCTAACGGGGACCCTCTGGGCCCGCAGTCTCCCTGCTCCTTACGCTCTTCTGGGCTCCGACAGTCGCTCCAACTTTCTCTTTGTTTTTTTTTTAAGTCCTCACCCGTGGATACGTTTTTTTTATTTTAGAGAGAAGGGAGAGAGAGAAACATTGATATGAGAGAGAAACATCAATTGATTGCCTCCTACACTCGCCCTGACCGGTAATTGAACCCAAAACCTAGGTGTGTGCCCTGACCGGAACCCACACGCAACCTGTCCTTGGTGTGCGGGACGATGCTCCAGCCAGCTGGGCCCAGCCGGCTCTCCTCTTTCCTGCCTGGCAGCTGGGAGGCGGGCCAGGCAGGGACTGTGTAGTTTGTCCCTCAGGTTGGGTTTGTCTGACGTTTTTCTCAGGACGAGACTGGCCTGTGGGCTTTGGAAAGACCACAGAGGTGAGGTGCCCTTGTCGCCTCCTGTCAGCGTGACGCCTCCGATGCTGATCTCGGTCACTGGGGTCAGGGGGCATCTGTCCAGTTACAGCTGCTCCCTCCCCGTTCTGTAATATTTGGGAGTGAGTCCCCGAGTGCAGCCCACACTCTAGGGGGGTCTACATGGGTTATTTGGCATCCTGTCGGGAAGGTCTGTCTCCTCCACTGAGTCATTAATCACCACTTATACAAAGACGACTTCGTGATCAGGCCCCAGGGCACTTTGTTTTTAGTTAATACAGAAATGTCACGAAAATCAGTCACATGGAGAAAATGCAAAAAAATGAATTCATAAATATAAAGAATTCTATGTAGCACATTTTCAGACTACAGTGAAGAAACACTAAAACTACAGTAAGGCCGGGCTGGCATGGCTCGGTTGAGCGTCGATCCAGGAACCAAGAGGGCACGGGTTCGATTCCCTGTCAGGGCACATGCCTGTGTTCTGGACTCGATCCCCAGTGCAGGAGGCAGCTGATCGATGACGCTCATCATTGATGTTTCTGTCTCTCTCCCTCTCCCTTTCTGAAATTAATTTATTTTAAAAAAAGTAGTCTCTCTCACACACACACATACACATATAGTAAGAATGGAACTAAATAGTAAACAACAATGTAGAATGTTAAAAATTCTCTTAAGTTACACCCAGCGGTCAGGGAAGAAATGCTATACAAAAATTACAGAATATTTTACAATGAAAACAAAGAAAGAATTTCATAATATATGAAATGGTGCCATGTAAATACCTGTGAGAGAGTGAGAGAAATATAACAAACTAAATCTCTAAATCCCTTTAAAGGGAAAGCAACCCCCAAAATATAGAAATAGAAAAGCCAGATAAAAATCAGCAAAACAGCCCTAACCGGTGTGGCTCAGTGGATAGAGCGTCGGCCTGCAGACTCAAGGGTCCCAGGTTCGATTCCGGTCAAGGGCATGTACCTTGGTTGTGGGCACATCCCCAGTAGGGGGTGTGCAGGAGGCAGCTGATCGATGTTTCTCTCTCATCGATGTTTCTAACTCTCTATCCCTCTCCCTTCCTCTCTGTAAATCAATAAAATATATTTTTAAAAAAATCAAAACAGAAAGAAGTCATTATTTGTATTAGGTGACGTGGATGTTGGGCTGTAATTCCGTGCTTATTTATTGTTGTTCACGTCATCCCAGCGCTGGCTGCTGTACCTGTCCTTTGTTTTCTGAGCACTTGCTTATTTCTGGGCCCACAATGCTGTCCTCCTGCAGCCTTTCTGAACTCTCCCAGAGCTTAGTGTCCACTGTCTTTTGCATGGGTGCTCACTGGTTGCTGTGAACTCATGTGGGCCACGGGGACCACCGTGACGTGAAGCCCTTGGGGCAGCAGGCGATGTACTGGACAGCAGCTCAGCCAGCTGAGCGCGCTCGCTACACAGACTTGCCCCCTGCTGTCTGGAGCCTTCCAGGGGACTGGGCGTGGTGGGGTGGCCTCACCACAGCTGGTGTGTTCCCAGGGCCGGCCCAGGGAGCCCCCTCACAGTATTCCAGCTACCAGCAAGGACAAGGCCAACAGTACGGGAGCTACAGGACGTCGCAGACTGGCCCGTCCGCACAGCAGCAGCGGCCGTACGGCTACGAGCAGGCAAGCTTTCTGGATATTTCCCCACATGCAGGTCTGCATGTCTGTCAAAACATAACTGAGGTTCTTCCGTGGTCACGAACAACGCGGTGAACCAGCCGTCTTCCAAGGCCTCTTCCAGGGTGTTATTCTCTGACCCTGTAAGGTTTTAAAAATTACCTGGACATGCAGCTCACCCTGGTCAGACAGCTGGTTTTGTGCATGCTCAACTCACTCAGAGTCTGGCGTTCTCTCCTGCCGCGGAGGCTCACGTGTGCCCTCTGCGTCCCGGAGGCACGGCAACTAGACACAGGTGGCCACACTTTTAGAGCTTGGGTCTCGTCCCACAGAGCTGGCTGCTTGGGGGCCAGGAAGGAGCCGGGCAGACAGTGCTAGGAAGAGGACCTAGGGGGCCGAGGGCTGGCTCAGGCCACCATAGGGGCCCTCTGTGCTGGGAAAGCCAGTGACTGCCCTGTCCGCTTGTTTGCCTGTTACACCTCCTTCCTTGTCTCATCCTGCACATTGGCGGGGTGGGGCCTTCTCCGTGCGTCTGGGAGTAATCTCTGTCCTGGTCTCTTGCAGGGCCAGTATGGGAATTACCAGCAGTAAGGGACAGCGTTCTTGGTGGAGCCTTGCAGTGGTGTGTCCATTCGGCGTGGACAGACCTGTGGCGGTTCTGACAAACTGTGGCCCGTCGGTTCCCCTTTGCCCCACACGTGTCGCATGTGAAGTGTGCACATTTCATGCTGGGTATGACGCCGAGTGTGCCAGAGGCTTGGGACTGCGCGCTGATGGTGTGACGTACCTGGTGCTGAGTATAGTATCATGACCACATGGTGAATGGAGACGTTGATGTTTCTAGCTAGCTTTAGGGTCCTCTTGCCATCAGTATTCTGTGCCCAGCGATGGAAATCTATAAGATGCCATAGTCAGTGTATCGTATAAACAGATCTTAGGTCCAGCTCTCCTCACGCAGGGTAACATGGGTTGTAAACCTGTCTCACTGGCGACCCCGCAGCTAGACATGCTCACACAGCCCTGGGTGCAGCCTCTTCCCGGGCCTCAGTGGGGAGGGGCTTTGTCTGTGTTTTGGGTCTGTTTCTTTTAAAGGCTGCATATGTTTCATGTGGAGAGGCTGTGAACTACCCGGTACCTCTCGGAGCTCATTACCTATGTCTCTCGCTGATTCCATCTACCCAAAAAGTGACATGCTCTCCTTTTAAAATGTAAAGCAGGGTCAATGACTGTGCTACAGATACGAGTCCATGAAGGCAGCCATCTTTAGCCTAACCCCAGGAGGCAGTGCCAATGGGCAGAGAGGAGGTTCTCTGACATGGCTTGGGCTCCAGCCCATGTTTACCTGATGGTCATTTTTGGGGTTTGAATATTAAATGTGCCCCATTCTAAATTTATAGCTTAAAATAGTGATACCAAATTTTCCACACAGTTGGCAAGTTGTTCGTTTTATGTTATTTCTTCCAGGACCTGCTTGTTTAGATCTCCAAGCAAGCGTTCCTTTTCTTTTAGGGACATCTGAAATTTACAACTCATTTTTAAAAAGAACCCCACTGAAGATATTGTGGTGTTCCTAGTGAAAAGGAAAGTTTTTACGTAGAGAAATGTGAATAATTTTTACATTCCCAGGATGTTAAATCCTATTTAAATTCTGGGCAGGCATTACAGATAGCTCACTTGGAAAAGTCTGGTCAGAGAAAAAAAATCCTGCATTTCACTAAGTAATACTGACATTTTATCAATCTTAACTTGGGTGATACCTGCTTTTACTGTGAATCCTTTAAAAACATCTTTGGATGAATGCTGACATTTCCAAGAACAACCAAGAAAATACAAAAAAGATCCAATTCTTGATACATCAGCTATGCTAAGATAGAAGCGTTTATTTTAGAGGTATATTGGTTTTAAAAACCCCTAAACACTGGTAAGGGCTTAAAAATATATATCTATATTAAATGGCTGAGATGAGAGTTCTTATTTGCTAAATGACACAGACATTAGCAGTGTCATCTCCCTTGATTTTGTTTTGTTCTTTCCTGACAGTTGTCATAGAACTAATTTGTAGACTCAATCAGGAACTAAAATTTCCCATTGAAAATGTTAAACATTTTAGATAACAGTGAAACGGTTATTTTTATTTCTTGCCATCCTGGGAATATGCCTTTTATGTGTGTAGGGTTGGCTTTTTTAAATGAACACTTTTTTGAAAGAAAAGGACACTTGAAAGTTATCCTGAAACTTCAAACTGAAATGTCTTACATTAAGAATTTCTTGAATGTTGTGTATATATTTTAAAAAGCACTTTGTGAAATAGTTTGTACATTTATTTCCTTATTTATACATGATTTTTGGTGTTAATATATTTAAGGAGTAATAACAGAATGTTTATTTAATGCAGGGGTGGGGAACGTCTGGCCTGAGGGCTGTATAAGGCCCGAGAAATCATTTGGTCTGGCCCTGCCAAGGCAATTAGGGGTGAGTTAATTAAATGTTTGACCAAATGTAGCAGGCTAATTTTTAAGTTGATAATTTTGCATGGCCTGTGAATGATGTTATAAGTACCCAAAAATGGCCATTGGCAGGAAAAAGGTTCCCACCCCTGATTTAATGTGTTGTCTGTGTTTATGTGACATTGTAGGGAAAAAGTGATGCCAGCAATTCGTTGTCGTTAGCTGTGTAATATTTTCTCTTCTGTGATATGAATGTTTGCAAAAATTAGGCTAAAATGAACTGTTTGTGCAGTGTGGTGGGCTTTGTTTTTATGACTACTTCTACAGGTCAGTGCGATGCAGAGGGAGACGTGGAAATGGGTGCTCGTCCTGCCTCCTGTTGTCCCTGACACCCAGCAGGTCTTGAACTTGAAAAACGACCGCAATTTTCAGAAGTGCCGACAAATTCATATTGGTGTGCAAAAGCTCAGCACCCATTCGGGTTTGTTCTGGAACCACAGGTGTTGAAAGTACTTAGAACTCATGTGGAGAATCGGGAATCACATCAAGGTGTGCATGGTCTCCAGGACCTCCAGGGAAGCCTTCATGTGCTCCTGTTGTTGGAGCCTAAGTGGGCCTCTGAGTTTGCCAACATATATATATATATATATATATTTGAATATTGGGCACCTGCTCAGAATTGCACAAAATGGAAGACCATTTTCATTTCCATTTAAAAATGTTTAGCCATTCATTTCTACTTACTGAACAGGTCAAACTCATCTTATCTGTGAGCACAGGACTTTTTTTGGAGATCATCTTTATTGTGTGTTTTTTCCCAGCCGGCGGAGTTTGGTGTATAAATTGTTTATGCTTTTGGTGTAATTAATAAACTGTTTCTTCAAAAGTCACTCTAAAAAGTGAGTTTTCATGCCGTTAATGGGATGCTCCGTGACTTGAACCTGGGCCCAGGTGTCTGTCTCCGTGTTGAGTCACCTTCCTGGGAAGCCTGTTTCCTGGGTACTGCCCTGTCAAGTCTGACAACCCACGGTGGCAGGGAGCTGACCCAGGACACTGTCGCATTGCCCCCTACCCCACGCGGACCCCCTCACTGGGAGCTACGGCCACAGTGGACGGAGGGGCCTGCTCGAAGAGTGTGAAGGTCAGGTATGCGATGGGGAGGGGCCGGTGAGGTCACCTGATCGGAGACGACGCAGAGGCTTGTGGAGACCGGCTGGTCCAGGCGGGGTCCTGAGAAGGTGCTCGGGGGCTGCGGGGCACCGCACCGCGCCGGCGCACAACCCGCGGCGGGATGCGCCGGCGCACAACCCGCGGCGGGATGCGCGCGGGGAGGCGCTGCGCGTGCGCGGTCCAGGCCGGTCCCCGGAAGGAATTCGTCGCGGCAGCGGCCCCGGAAGTGACGAGCCCTTCCGCGTAGGTGAGTGCGGGCGCGGAGGCCGCTGCCTCGGGAGGCCCAGGCGGGGCGCCGGGCGGAGGGAGGGGGTCGTAAGCGGCACAGCGGCGCCGACCAGGCGACCCTCCCCCCGCGTCCTGTGTGTAGCGGGACAGTCGCCGCGGGCGTGAGCGCGGGCACCGGGGAAGCCGGCCGGGAGTCCGGCAGTGCGCGCTTGCGCACGAGTGCCCCTCCGGCGGGGCCTCCGAACGGCTGCCAGCTCCTCGTCCCCGCGATCCTGCACCCACTTTAAGGAGCTCCGCTATTTCCTTGGACGCACGGACCTAAGTACTAAACATTGTCTTCTGGATGCTTCTTTATAGTTGTTTGCGGCGCAGAACAACGTTAGCGCACACCGGTTTTTATAAGCATTTCATTCAAGTTACCGCAAGTGCAGCTCTCGTCGGTGGGTGGTTTTCCAGTGAATTCCCTTACCACGGCCGCCCTTCGCCGAGGGAGGCGCGTGTATTCGTTCCCCTCTCCGTGGCCGTGGGCAGAGGTGTCGTGCTCTCACCGTCGGCAGGCGAGGGGGCGTTCCAGAGGCTCGGCGCCTTGGCTTGGGGAAGGAGAGCACCCCGCGGAAAGGAGGAAGGGGAGGCAGAACGCGGTTCTTCTGAGTGCAAGTGTGCGCTCAGATCGGTTTAAGCAGAGAGAACACAGCAAAAGTTAGGAAGCGGAACACCGGTTCCTTTGAAGTTATCCTTGGGAAATGGTTGTGTGTGCACACTCACTTTGAAGATTCCTGCTGTGACTACAGGCCCAGCACCCTGCCGGTGAGGCCAGAGGACACTGTGACTTCGGGCAAGTCGCTTCACCTCTGAGCCCCAGCCTCTCTTGCTTTAAAACTGGCGTTAAAAATGTAAGCTCAGGAATCATGGCCCCATCGCATAGGATAATTTAAGAAGGTTTCTAAAGGGAGAGTAGGGCCCTGACCGGTGTGGCTCAGTGGATAGAGCGTCGGCCTGCGAACTAAAGGGTCCCAGGTTCCATTCCCGTCAGGGGCATGTACCTTGGTTGCGGGCACATCCCCAGTAGGGAGTGTGCAGGAGGCAGCTGATCGATGTTTCTAACTCTCTATCCCTCTCCCTTCCTCTCTGTAAAAAATCAATAAAATATATATATTTTTAAAAATAAAGGGAGAGTAGGGAAACGGTAGAAGTGGTGTTTTAATCTGGAGCAGTGACATTGGAGTTGCTTCCACCCCTAGACACCAAGGCAGAAGGGGAGGGGCAGTTACCGGAGACAGCAGTGCCCCCTAGGGATTGAGGGGGCAGGGAAGTCACCCTCCTGGCCTCCTGCTCCTCCCTCCAGTCTCTGCCAGAGGCCAGGGTAGCCAAGGGCAGGTCCCTGAAGCAGCAGGATGGAAAGTGGGTCTGGAAAAGCAAACAGGATGCCTGCTCATACAGTTATTGTAAGGAATAAATATGAAAATTTCCATACAAGGTTTAGCAGAGGTTCCCATGGCCAGGAACTTCACACTTTAGGGAACAAAGTAGCTATATCTGAAGCGTAGCCCTTGCTGAATGACTCCCCAGTCTTCCTTTAAAAAAAAAAAAAAAAGGTTTTCTTCATTTCAGAGAGAGGAAGGGAGGGAGCAAGGATAGAAAGAAACATCAATGATGAGAGAGAACCAGCTGCCTCCTGCACACCCTTTACTGGGCTTGAGCCTGCAACCCGGGCCTGTGCCCTGACCAGGAATGGTCATGGGTCGACAGTCACTGAGCCACATCAGCTGGGCTCTCTAGTCTTTCTAAAGCCCCGTCCTGGAATCAAAGTTCGTCCAACTTAGATCCAGGCTTTTGTACGCACAGTCTCATCTTTTGTACTCCGCTCACCTGGCCCAGTAAATGTGTTGAGGCGGACACATTCGCATCTGTGCTGTCCAGTTTGGCGCCCACCGGCCACATGTGGCTATGAGTGCTTGGAATGTGGCTTGAATGACTTGAGTTTTTACATTTTCAAATTTTGTAATTGATTTAAACTTAGTAGCCACATGTGGTCAATGGGTAGCTTACTGGATAGCACAAGTACAGCATTAGAAGGAAAATGAAGACCAAGTAACAGTGTGAGACACAGCTGAATGGCTCACCTGGCAGGTACTGGTTCAGGGGGTTTTCCAAACAGAAATCGAAGGGCTGAAGGGGGATGTACTCCAAATTAGGCCAGGCTGGGCGGCCACGTTTCTGGTTGGCTTTGCCACACTTCACCTTCTCTGCATCCATCTTCAGGTTTCATGTCGCCAGGGCGGGGAAGCCTGGTTTCTGCCACCTCGGGAGAGGTGGCATCGCTTGCCAGCGGGCTTAGCTGCATGCAGGGTTGGTGATCAGTGAGTTGTTATTTTTCCTTTAACAACCTGTTTTCAACTCCACTTGTGCCTGTCCTAGCTCACAGCACTACGGCCTGGGGTAGGTCATTTTACTTTGTCTCAGTCTCCTCATTTTCTTTACAGAATTGTTAGGAGGACTAGATAACCTAATTCCTGAAAGGTGCCAAGGATAGAATCCTGCAGATAGCGAGGCAGGGGTTTCGAATGTTTATCATTGAACTTTTGTCCAGAACTTTTTGTAACTAGTGTTTCCGCTTGTATGTAAGAATACAATTGATTGATGTGCAGGGCGCAGCTGGACACAAGGTTGTCGGGATTGTTTGCCTCTGTTCCTGATCATTTCCTTTCTGTCATGTCAGATCTGGGTACCGGGGCTTCTCTGGCCTCAGGCCATGGTTTGGGTGTAGTCTCACCCTTCTCTTTCCTGAGAAGGTTCATGTGAGATTGCTGTTACTATCTCTGGGATGTTTGATGGAATTTACCGGGAAAGCTGCCTGAGTCTGGAGTTTTGTTGGAGAATGTTCTTTAATAACAAATTCAACTCCTTTAGTAGTTACGGGTAATTGACATTTTCTGTTCTGTTTTCTTTGTGGGTTTTTGTTTTGTTTTTATTTCTTCTGGTGTCTGGTAAGGTGCATCTTTCAGGAACTTGCTGGGTTTGAGGCACAAGTGATTCCTTGGTGTTCTCTTGCCCTGATGCCTGTTGTTGTTTGTTAATCCTCACCCGAAGATAGTATTTTTTCCATTGATTTTTAGAGAGAGAGGAAGGGAGGTGGAGAGGGAGGAGGGAGAGAGAAAGAAAAACATCAGTGTGAGAGAGACACATCGATTGGTTGCCTCTGCAGGAGATCAGACCTGCAACCCAGGTATGTGCCCTGCCCTTGACCAGGAATCAAACCTGAGAACCTTTGGTGCGCAGGCCGATGCTCTAATCAGTTAGCCACACCGGCCAGGGTGACACTTTTTATGTTCCTGGCCATGTGGTTTTTGTCCTCTTACTTCCTTGAGCCCTCTAGCGTGTAGGGTTTGTCCACTCTGCTTATATTTTATTTATTTATTTATTTATTTTTATTGTTTATTTTAGTGTGTGTGTGTTAATCCTCATCCGAGGTTATTTTTCCATTGATTTTTTAAAAATATATATTTTTATTGATTTTAGAGAGGAAGGAAGAGGGAGAGAGACATAGAAACATCAATGATGAGAAAGAATCATTGATTAGCTGCCTCCTGCATAACCCCTACTGGGGATGGAGTCTGCAACCTGGGCATGTGCCCTGAACAGAAATTGAACCTGGGACCCTTCAGTCTGCCAGCCGAAGCTCTATCCACTGAGCCAAACCACCTAGGGCTAGTGTTTATTGTTACTAGAGGCCCGATGCATGAAATTTGTGCAAGAGTAAGCCTTCCTTCCCCAGGCTCCCAGCACCACCTTCCCTCCGGCACCCAGGACCCCACCTGGGCTTCCCTCTGGTTGCCAGCAGGCACCTGGGACCCAGGCTTCCCTCGCAGCCCCTGCTTCGTTGGGCAGGTCCGTCTGGAAGGACGTCCAGTCTAATTAGCATATTATGCTTTTATTATTATAGAAGATTAGGTTTCACACCATTAATTCATTTAATCCTCCCAATCCTACAAGGTTAAGTACCAGTTATGATCCCCATTTTGCAAAGAAAGAAAGTACAAGGAAATCATCCCGTCAGCTGTGGAGCTGGGCATCAGTCTTAGTTTCATAGGGCCGCCGTAACAAAGAACCAGACATTTGTTCTCTCATAGTCTGGATGCCAGGAGTCCAAAGTCAAGGTGTCAGCAGGGCCATGCTCCCTTTAAGACTCTGGGTAGAGCCTTGGCCCCGGGTGGCAGCAGCCATGCCTGGTGCTCCTTGTCTCAGCTGAACTGCTCTAGTCCCTGCCTCCCTTACCACATGACCATCTTCTCCCAGTTGGTTTTCCATGTGTGTGTTCAGCAGGCCAGTCAGGGCTGCCGTACGTTTTCCGTTGTTGGTTTTCTGTTTCATTTGTTTCTGGTCTTTATTATTTCTTTCCTTCTGTTTACTTTGCTTTTCTCTTTCTGGTTTTTGGACTTGGAAACTCATATCACTCATTTTAGCCCTTTCTTCATTACTGAGAGAAGCACTTACAGCTATGGTGGCTGCCCACTTACCCAGTTTCACTTTCCGAGGTCTCAGCTACCCCAGGTCAGCTGACATTCAGAAATGTTAAATGGAGGCCTGGTCAGTGTTGCTCAGTGGATAAGCATCAACCCAGGAACCAAGAGGTCATTGGTTCCACTCCTGGTCCAGACACATGCCCTGGTTGTGGACTTGATCCCCTGTATGGGGTGTGCACGAGGCAGCCAATCCATGATGTTTCTGTCTCATCGATGTTTCTATCTGTCTATCCATCTCTTTCTAAAAATCAATAAAAAACATATTGTTTAAAAATAGAGTTGGTTCTCTTTTTTTTTTAAATGTTGCCTGGACAGTGTGGCTCAGTGATTGAGCGTCGACCTGGGAGACAGCTGATCGGTGGTTCTCATCATTGATGTTTCTATCTCCCTCTCCCCCTTTCTCTCTGAAATTAATAAAAATATATATTTTAAAAAGAAATGTTAAATGGAATTTCAGAAATAAACAATTCATAAGTTTTAAATTGCACCCTGTTCTGAGCAGCATGATGAAATTTTTTGCTGTTGTTTCTTTCTGTCCCGCCCCTTTTTCTAGCTCCACACTTCCCATTAGTCACTTAGTAGCCGCCTTGGTTAACACAGAGACAGAGACACCACCAGACACCACATCACATGACCTTATTACAGCATTTTGTTACAATGGCTTTATTTTATCATTATTGTTGTTAATCCCATACTGTGTCTAACTTAGTAATTGAACTTTATTATAGGTATGTATGTATATATAGGAGGAAACATAGTATCTATAGGGTTTGGTACTATCCAAGGATCAGGTCTTGGCCTGTGTCCCCATGGATGGGGAGGAGGGACAACTGTAAGTTGCCCTCTGAGTACTACATTACCTGCATCCCATAAACTTTGGATGATGACTCGGGTCAAAATATTTTGATTTTGACTTCTTCTACCTATTGGCTTAGTTAGAAGAGCTATTTCATTTCCAGTTTGACATTTAAGCTGCACAAGATAATAGCGCAGCATTTGCGTAAATGGGTGCTTTAATTTTTTCAGGAATTTTTATTTTAGGCTCCGATTTCCTGTCATAGTTTCATTTAGCAGATACTGCATTCGATGGGGGAGTGTTTCCAGGGTCGAGAGAGGTTTGATGACAAAACCTGTGTACACAAACCTGGCCCCAGGGAGCATGTAGGCCAATGGGTCACATGACTCCTCGTGACTCAGGGTCCAGCATGGCAAGTGAGGGGAGAAAGTCATAGCCCGCAGTTTACTTATTTGTTCCAAAAACATGCATGAGATTTTAGTTTGTTTGAAGTTCACGTGTAAACCAGGGACCTTATTTAGCCAATTTGACTTTTGTTAGGGAGCCATGATGTCTGGGAGGCTGTTCTCTGCAGGACCACGGAGCGTGTTGGAGGGCCTGGGGCGCTGGACCCTGGCCCCACAGGCCGCCCTGGGCCGACTCCTCCTGCAGCACACTGCCCCCCGGCTGCTCTCGCTCAGCTTTGCGGACTGCGCCAAGGAACCCTCCAGAAAGAAACTGCTCTCCGAGAAAAAACTGGTGAGACTTCTGACCGGGAAGGAACTTATCCGAAGCTTCCCTCTCACAGGCGTTGTGAGTTCTCGTTGTCGTGTCTCCATCTGTCCTGATTATCTGATTGAAGGGACACAGGTAGCACTTGAAAATGATGAAATGAAACTTATGTAAAACATGAACGAGGAAAAACAAACAGGAGTGGGCTTTACTTTAATTCAAGAAAAGCCCCACCTCGTTTCCTCCTAAGCGGGCTCCAGGTCAGCAGAACTTCCTTGGAGAAGCGCCGGTGCTCAGAGCCGTGTCCGTAGCACTGTCTTTGCCCAGCGGGGAAATGGAGCCGGGCTTCACCTCCACGTGCTCGTTGCATATTTTTATTGGTGTCAGAGAGGAAGGGAGAGGGAGAGAGATGGAAACATCAGTGATGAGAGAGAGTCCTTGATCGGCTGCCTCCTGCATGCCCCCCACTGGAGATAGAGCCCACAACACAGGCATGTGCCCTGACTGGGAGTTGAACCATGACCTCCTGGTTCATAGGTCGATACTCAACCAGTGAGCCACACCAGCTGGGCATCCATTGGATGGATTTTGATGTTGGCATACAGCAAAATTATACGCTAAGTTTTTAAAATAGTAATTCATGTTTTTTCCATGTGGTGGTGCCAAAAAATCTGAAAATATTTGTGTTTTCTTAAAAAAACAATCTGTGTATCAGGTGGAGGGGCAGATGCCCTGGGTCTGGCGGAGGGCCGGGCGCTGGCCAATCTGTCTGTGCACACAGCGCAGAAAGCAGGTGGACTCCCCAGAACAGGACGGCCTGCCGGGTGGCATCTCAGTGCCTCGCCCTGGCTTCTCGGGTAGCTGAGCTTGTTGTTGGAGCCAATAGCTATTCAACAGTCACCTGCTTGGTTTCAGTTCTTTAGCTGGAACTGAAGAGACCTGGAGAGAACGCACCCTCCCATAGGAGCTCTCCCTGCATCGCTGAGTTTACAAAGGAGCCCTGTTCAGTCAGGCCAAGAAGATGCCCTTTAGCGATGTGTTTCTGTTTGAAGAAGCTGAGACGACAGTTTGTTTCAGGAATATTTTCTAAACAATCCTGTTTCCTCAAGTTGGGCACGTTGAGTCTGTCATTGAGTGTGTTTTCCTTACCGGCCACTTCTCACGTCTGCCGGGAACTGTTATATTTGCATTTTAGGAGAGGTTAGTGATAATAGCATCATTGACCTCTAATTTTAAAGCCCACGTAGGTAGGAGAGGTGCTCCAGGGGCTGCTTGGTTAGAGGATTGCAGCATTCGTGACGAACCGGATCTGTGCTCTCTGCAGAAAAGGCATTTTGTGGACCATCGCTGGGTGCTTGTCCGAGGGGGACACGGAGGCGACGGGGTGAGCTGCTTCCACAGTGAGCCCCGGAAGGAGTTTGGGGGTCCCGATGGTGGCGACGGAGGCAACGGTGGCCACATCATCCTGAAAGGCAGGTGCTCTGAGAGGCAGCTTGGGCAGGACCGCTGTGTCTGCACATGTTGGGGCAGAAAGTTTCCACCTTCTCATCCTGACAAGAATTTGAATTCAAAAGTTGATGTATGGACATCATTTTTGTTAAATTATATGAATGTTTACATTTAAAAAATGCACCAAAACCCAACTTTGATAGTGGGGTTTAAAAAGAATTTCAGGTACACAGATATCTCACTATCAGGAAATCTAACGTTATAGTAAGATAGTCAGAGGGTAAATGTATGTTACCATCTAGGCAAGTGCTGGGAGGGTATTGATTACTCAGCACCTTTTGAGCACAGATGCTAGTAAACTGGAAACTTGGTAAATATCTGAACAATAAAATGTAACTACTTTTAAATTGGAAACATTCACAACTAATAAAATGTAGCTATTTAAAAATTGATAACATTATAGGTAATTTTGAATTTTTCAGAAATTGTACTATTTTTTTGAAAGAAGATCAAGAATTTATAGCTTTTTAAAATATCACTTTGCTACTTTAGTAACTTCTGCTATGGCTTTGTTCTGTTTCCATGTGCATTCCTAATGTTCCTGAACTAGACAAAAGAAAGTTAACAATATGCAGCCGATTTTTTTAAAAGTAGACTTGTATTTTATTTTTATTGTTGGCACTATTGTTATGGAGACTTTATTTTTAGTTTTTTGTTTTGTTTTTGAAAATATATTTTTATTGATTTCAGAGAGGGAGAGAGACAAATATAAATGATGAGAGAGAATCATGGATCAGCTGCCTCCTGCACAACCCCTACTGGGGATCGAGCCTGCGACCCAGGCATGTGCCCTTGACTGGAATCGAACCTGGGACCCTTCAGTCCGCAGGCTGATGCTCTGTCCACTGAACCAAACCAGCTAGGGCTTATTTTTAGTTATTATTATTTTTTAATCCTCACCCGAGGATAATTTTCCATTGATTTTTAGAGAGAGTGGAAGAGAGAGGGAAAGACAGAAATATTGATGTGAGAGACACACATCGATTGGTTGCTTCCTGCACAAGCCCCAACCAGGGCCCGGTGGGTGAGGAGCCAGCAACCGAGATATGAGCTCTTGCCTGGAATTGAACCTGGGACCCTTTGGTCCGCAGGCCAACACTCCATCTACTGAGCCAAACCAGCTAGGGCCCGATTTTGTTTTTAACACAAAGGAACATGTAGGTTTTCTCTTTTAGTCGACCGACAACTCAAGTCACTGTCCTCAGTCCTGTCCCAGTACCAGGGCTTTGATGGAGAAGATGGTGGCAGTAAAAACTGCTTCGGGCGAAATGGCGCTCTCCTCTATGTCCGGGTAAGCCCCAGCTGCAGAGCATGCCCTGCCCCAAGTCCAGACCTTCAGGCTCCTCAGGTTCCAAGCTGTGGTCCACAGGGGCCCGTGGCCTGAACCACACAGCCATCTCCCACAGAGCAAACCCCAGCCTGAACTTTGTACTGATTTTTATACCATGTGCTATATGACCTGTTCAAAAAGTTACAAATCATCCTGGCAGGATTGCTCAGTGGTTAGAGCGTTGGCCTGCGGACTGAAGGGTTGTGGGTTTGATTGCTGGTCAAGGGCATGTACCTTGGTTGCAGGTTCAGTCCCCAGCCCCAGTTGGGGCTCGAGCAGGAGACTACCAATCTATATGTCTGTGTGTCTTTCTCACATCAATATTTCTCTCTCTCTCTCTCTCTCTCTCTCTCTCTCTGTCTCTTTGTCTCTTTCTCTCTCTCTCCCCTCCAACCCCCTCTCTCCCCCTCTACGCCCTGTTCCTTCCACTCTCTAAAAATCAATGGAAAAGATATCCTCACTCCTCTGGTGAGAATTTTTTTTTTTTTTTAAGTCTCAAAATCATTACATTTTACAAAAAGGAAACCCACAGGGTCCCCTGGCCAGGAGCCACCCTGTCCCCACCCTCGGGCCCTCTGAACACTGCTGTTCTCATGTTAGCTCAGCGTTTCTGCTGCTTCAGCTCACCTCATGGGTTAGAAACACTGTTTGAAAAGCTGTGTGCACAGTTCACTGGGGTGTCACCAGCCCCGTGAAATCCTTGGAGGGCTGGGACCTTTCTCCTGGAACTCAGTGGCTCTGGAGCCGCTCCTCTCTGGGTCCTGCCCTGCACCCCCTCCCAAACAGAAAACACCTGGTCTGGCCATTGTCTTCCTGCTCCCCGACAAATGCTGCATTATTTTTCAGGTCCCCATGGGCACTTTAGTGAAGGAGGGAAACGAAGTTGTGGCTGACCTCTCACACCCCGGGGATGAGTATGTGGCTGCTCGGGGCGGGGCAGGAGGAAAGGGCAACCGCTTTTTCCTGGCCAATGACAACCGCGCGCCCGTCACCTGCACCTCTGGGGAGCCTGGGCAGGAGCGGAAACTCTTCCTGGAGCTCAAGACCATGGCCCACGCTGGCATGGTGGGTATCACTGAGAGCCCCAGTGGGAGGAGGGGGTGCTTTGCACACTGAGCTGTGGAAAAGCGGTTTCTAGTGGATGGGGCATGCCACCAGCCTGCAGGAGAGGGGCAACCCACCCCAGTTGGCATCCTGTGACCTTGAACAGGGGCTGGGCCCTCACCTGTGTGGTTCCCAATTCTGAGACTCACCCCGATCTCTCTCTGTCCCAGATGGAGGAAATGGTAGCACATCCCCCTGTCTTGCAGGTCGGATTCCCCAACGCAGGCAAGTCCTCGCTTCTCCGGGCCATTTCAAACGCGAAGCCCGCCGTGGCTGCCTACCCGTTCACGACCTTGAACCCCCACGTGGGCATTGTGCACTATGAGGACCACCAGCAAGTAGCAGGTAGACCTCCCAAAGGTGGGGGTCGTGAGGTGGGTCATTCGGAACTGTTAGCAAGCAGCTTTCTGCCTGAAAAGCTGCATCTTTCCTAAGTTAGCAGTTGTGATCCTGTGGCCATGTTAGGGTTTACACTTCCTTCCCACCGCGTGCCGACGTCTGTGCGTGCAATCAGGAATTAGAATGTAAGTTTCTGACCTGGGAAGGCTGTTCCTTCCTGCTGCCTCTACTCCCCTTCCTCTCGGGAACTCAGCAGTGCCAGTCATGGAGCCTGCCGTGATTTTAAAGCTTTCCCGTTACCATTCTGAGATAAGGAAACTTCCCAGAAGATAACGTACCCATTAAAAATAGCAAGCCCGCTGGTAGGTAGCTCTGTTTCTATGGCACTTTCCGTTCGCCAGGTACTCTGTGATCAAATCTATCAGTAATCAAATTATTAATGGGTTACAGAAAGCTGGGTCCTCCTTTTAAAATCATTTTTGAAGCCAGAAAGACTGGAATGTGTAATTCCAGTGAATAAATATTCCTTATTAGATGGATCTGTCACTGTACCCGTCACCCAAATATTTCCAAGCATCTTGTGAAACTCAAAGCTGAAATGTCTTCGTGGCAATTGGCCTGATGAGTCACCGAGACAGTAACTCGATTGACTTGGGTTTAAGGTGTTCCTTGAAAGGAAAGTCTTAGACCTCGGGGAACGGGCCGGAGGTGGCCCGGCCCCCTGCTCTGTCTCCCGCAGTGGCTGACGTGCCGGGCATCATCCGAGGCGCACACCAGAACCGAGGCCTGGGGCTGGCCTTCCTCAGACACATCGAGCGCTGCGGCTTCCTCCTGTTCGTGGTGGACCTGGCGGTGCCGGAGCCCTGGACCCAAGTCGAGGACCTGAAGTATGAGCTGGAGAAGTACGAGCAAGGCCTGTCTGAGCGGCCCCACGCCGTCGTCGCCAATAAGATTGACCTCCCTCAGGCGCGAGCCAACCTGCCCACGCTGCAGGCCCACCTGGGCGGGAAGGCCATCGCCCTGTCGGCGGTCACAGGTGAGAACCTGGAGGAGCTGCTGCTGCGCATCAAGGAGCTGCATGACGAGCACATGGCCGCCAGCCTGGCGCAGGGCCACCAGCTGTTCAGGTGGTAGCATGTGGCTCTTTGCGGTGGGAGCTACAGGTGGCACCTTCCCACTCAGCTCGGGCCACCTCGAAGGCCCTGGCGGCCTGCTCCCGGTGCTTCCCGCGCCCTCGGCCTGCTCTCTGGCCCCCTGAGATGGGCTTGTCCCTGAACTACCCCCTGAGTAGTAGGAGCCATGCTGCCCTGTGTGCAGGGAGCCAGCACAGCCAGATCCGAGCCAGAGGCATTGGTCCAGTTCCTAAGTGCCAGCCCACACATGAGCGACTGTCACGCTGGACCTGCGAGTCCTTGGCTGTCCCCACGCCCTGCAGGGCGGCCGGGGACAGGAGCGTGCTCTGTCGGATGCTGCCATCTGAGCAATGAGGCACCTCCCCTGTTGTCCTCAGACTGCGCCGAGCTCTGGTAGCTGAACATGGCATTGGCTTCACGACTGAATGCACCCAATATCCGGCCGGAGACGCAGCTTCTGACGCTCATCTGTGCAGAGAGTTATTAGCTGATGGTGGCCGGGCTCCGAGAAGACATGGGCCGGGTCCCCCCTGCGCTGTCCCTGCAGGGAGCAGAGACTGCTGGGCCTGCACCGACCACCAGCCTGTTGTCAGCACATAGAACCCTGGGGGCCTGGCCAGCTAGTCCATGGAGATTCTGTCTCTGCTGATCGGTGGCAGCTAAGAGGCTGGCGCTCCATAAGCCACCCTGCCCACTGGCTGCAGGGGTCGGTGAGGGTGGCGCACTGCTGCCCACTCGCTCATCCACCAGAGCACACTGCAGCCACTGTTTCCCCAAATAAAATCGAATGCTTCTGACTTGTCCCCGAGGGCCCTTCAGGGAGGAAGCGGAAGGGACGGGAGGAGTCAGGAGCGAATGGGTATTGAGGAGTTCAAGTGTGCAGGAGCAGCATGAGCCCTGTCCTGCTCCCTGTCTGCACGCAGGGCCCTGTGCTCTAGAACCAGCCGTGTTCGCGTCCGGTCGCTTGCTCAGGCCCACCGGCTTTCACAGGACACGAGGCCGTTGTCCAAGGCCTTGTGTCTCGGTGGCTGCCCAGGGAGATGTGCCTTCTTTCCGGGAGCACGCCGAGGGCAGGGTCTCATCCTGTTCAGCTGTGTCCCGCAGCTTCGGGACCCAGGGACCCTGCACGGAGAAGGCACGACAGACCTTTGGGGAATGAAGGTGTGAATGATGGCCTGTATTAGCTGCGTCCAGGTTTCCTTTACTTTGAAGATACTTGTAAAAGGCAAGTGGTGGGTGCCGAGCGGCTCACATCCTGTGCCGCCGCCACTCCTGCCCCCCTGCCATCCCTCTGGCCATTTCTATGAGTCATCTGTCCTGAGGCTGGTCAGCTGTTTCTTCATTTCAGTCTGGGCACCCCTGTCCACCTCTCATCCACAGACTAGGACTGCGCTTTCTCACGTCCCCTGCCCCTCACCCCAGTGACTTGGGTCTGCATGTGAGGCTGGCCGTGTGCACAGTGGCTCAAGGCGCAGACCTGGTCCAGGAGCTGCCCTGCGTTTACTGCCTCATTTTCTCTGCCTCTGGGTACTGTTTCTGTCCACGGTGGCCGTCACCTGGTTGCCTCTCTGGAAGCAGGTCTGAGGATGGGGGCTTGAGCTTCAGGAAGCAGGGTTTCCTAAATTCCCCAGTTTCCAGCCCTAATTTCCAGAGTTCCCGTGTCTAGCTGCAGGGCTCCCCAGGGGGCAGCAGCTGCCTTGCCCTGTCCCCACCCCCCACAAGGTCCCTACCCTGCCGGTCTCTGGAAAGCTCTCATTCCTCCCTTGCCATTTGAGGAGGCTCATGCCTTCCTCATTCCTTTCCTGTTGTAGTGGGGCCTCAGCAGGAGCCGTGGGCACACAGGTGTCTCCTGGGTCTGGGAAAACCAGGGGAGAGCAGCATGCTCGCTCGGAACTAGAAATCTGTCTTGGAAAGCACCTCGGCTTCAGCAGACACAAGCAGGGCCAGTGGCACGGCTCTGCCCTTGCCCTCCTGCTGGGCCGCCTGCCCTGCCCTGACAGACAGGGTGCAAAAGCCACTGCTGTCCCCGCTGAGCGGGCCTTGCCACTCTCCTTGCCTGGCCACTGAGGGGAGGACAGTTTGTTGACACCATTCAAAGGAAGCCCAAGGACCCTGAGGGTCACCAGGGAGAGGCCCGAGAGGAACACTGCCTGCCCGCCTGGCCTCCTGGCCTCTTGGGAAGCTGAGGTTCTGCATGCTGAGGGACCAGCCGGGGCGGGAAGAGGGTAGAAGGCAGAGGGCTGCCCTCACTCCTGCAGCTCAGCTCCGAGCTAGGTTTGCTGGAATCGCATTTAAAGATCATCAACTTGGTCCTGTTTAAATCTGGGAACTAAAATTTGGGGTGACTCTGGGGGTCACAGATGCATTTTTAGTCCATTGCAGTTTCCACAGTGTCACACCTCTGTCTTCTCATCCAAAGCCACCATTCTCCCTTCTCGCCTTTCTTTCTCATTTGAACATTTTTGTGCTTCAGAGATTTGTCTGACAAACTTCCAACTGGGGCACTAGCTCTGGACACAGTGCCCATTTCCCTGGGGCAGTGCCCTCCCGTGGGCCCCACAGCCTAGTCCCAGGCTCTCAGGGGCCCTCCTGGGATGTGCCTCCAGACATCACTTTGTTTCCCATTGAGGGAGGGGCACCGAGATGGTCCGTGCGAGGGCACAGTGCTGCGGGGACCACCTCGTGTGCCGCTGCCCATGGTGCCCAAGGGAGGACCCAGCGGAGTGGGTGGGTGGAGTCCTGGCCCCCTGACTGCTGAGTATGGGTGCATCACCCTGTCTCTGAAGCCCCAGTTTTCGTGTCTACGTAGTGGATGGGGTGGCTACAAGGATGGGGTGCACCAGTAAATGTTGGTGGAAAGATTCTTTGTACCCCCAAGCCCAGTCATGAGGGTCAGGCTGGGATGGGGGATGCAGGGAGGTAGTGGCCAGCCACATGGGTCCCCCCGACGGCTCAGGGCTCCAGAGTCCCTGCCCTCCCTCATCATGGCCCTGACTCCCCAAATGAAGTGTTGGTTAACTGCCTTTTTTGAAAGATCAGGGGTTGCCTGCTGGGCACCCTGAGAGCTAAGGGTCTTTAGTCCAGGCTGGAAAGGACCCTCACCCCACACGAGCTGTTCTGGGGCACCTCCAGAGCCAGCACCAGGGCACCTGCAGCCAGTGCCAGCCCGAGGGGCCCAGGTAGGAGGATGCTGCAGGCTCTCTGGTCCTGGGCTGACCCTCAGCCCCTCCAGCCTGGCCACAGCCCCTCCTGCATCTGGAGAACAGGCAGGTGCCCTGCTGGGAGCCAGGTCGCCCACTTCTCTCCAGGCACTGCTGAGCTCCCCACCCTGAGCCTCTGGAGCCCAGGGAATATGGAAGGAATAAGATGTCAGCTCCTCCGAGAGGCTACCTTGGGTTGTGAGCTGGGCCACCCTCCTCTGGGGCCTCTGCCCTGTTTACAGCCCTGCAGCCCCCAACCTCATGGAAATGGCCCCACTTAACTGCCAGATGTTTGTTTATGCGTCTCCTAGCAGCCAGCCTGGCACACAGTAGGTGCTCAGTAAACATCCGCGGCTTTGTCTCTGGCCCATTGTGGGATTCAGGAGAAGGGCCCCTGCTTGTTTGTTTGCTGCTGGGCCAGGCCCCATGGGCTTGGTGACTTTCTTCTCTCCTCCCCCACCCCCTTGCGGAGCAGCACTTTCCAGAGATTGAAGGCAAAATTGCTTGAAAGCCTGTGCTTTTATCCTCCAATTTGTAGCCATTTAGCAGGGCTGGGCGGAGGGGCAGTGAGGGCTCTGGCTGTGCTGTCTGCAGGAAGGTGCCTGCCGCTGCTGCTGCAGAGATCGGAGAACCAGTCCTTTGTCCTAGCTTGGACAGCCCTGGGCTGAGGGACAGGCGCCTGCGGGGGCTCAGGCTGGGTCCTATGTGGCCTGCAGGGTGGCCAATGGCTAGTGTGCAGGCAGCATCAGCCTCCAGAGCTACCTGCAGGGCTTCCCTGAGCTCTGGGCCCCGCACATGGTGGTGTCCACTGTCCCTGCACCACCTTCCCCTGCAGTTGCTCCAGCCTCTGCTCATGCAGCACCCAGCCTCCAGGGAGCCCCTTTCTCTGGTCATTAGGGGAGGGGTCCCCATGGTACAGGGGAGTGTGAGGGGTGGGTGCCAGCTGGAGGAGTTTCCTGGGCTCCTGGGAAATAAAGTGCAGGCACCTGGGGTGGCACGGTGTCTGCCGGAGGGTTGTCATCTTCATGTCCCCAGGCGGCTCTCTGCGGGGCAGGACTCGGCCTCTGCACTGACCTGCCTGTGCTGTGGAGAGGCCCTGGGACCCACGCCCAGCTGTCACTGTCTCTGCGTGGGGAGTGAGGTGTGGTGGGCAGGGCCAGCACCGTGGGGACAGGGGGGGCTATCTGTGAGGGGCAGGGAGGGCCCTGTGGCTTCTCACCCGGGAGTCTGATCTCCCGAGTCGGGCTGCCCTTGCCCCTTTCCTGGGGTAAGGCCGAGGTCTGCTGCCACGCGGAGCCCAGGACTCATGCAGGTCCTCCTTCTCCATTGTCACCCCCAGTCCTGCCTCCAGGCCTTTGGGCAGGATGGCTCCTCTCCCAGAGATGCCTCCCCTCCCTCTGGTACCTTCCCCCCCCCCCCCGCCCCATCCCTCAGCTCCAGCCCCAGGAGTCCGGGAAGTTTCCCGGGTGGAAGTCATGGCCAAGAAAGATGAGAACCTCATCCTGGGGGCAGGCAGGCTGTGGCAGGTGGGGCTTGGGGTGTCTTCTCAAAGCAGGAATGAGTCCCCTGGGCAGGTGATGGTCCAGCAGGGGGGGGGGCACTGCCGGGCACCTGCCCCTTACTAAGATTAAGCCCTGGTGTGCCAGCCAGGCTGCTTTCTCCCCACTGCAGTCCCCCACGTAGAAGAGAACACTGAGGCCAGGGGAGGGGCAGGCCTGGGTCTCACACCCAGAGTGGCCTGGTATCTCCCTAGCACCCCACTTCAGCCCACCCCCCACAAAGTCCTCAGGAATCAGCACCAATAAAAAAATACACTTTACTGTGGACCTCAGAGTCTACAGGGCCGGCTCGACGGTCCAGGGGGCGCGGAGCATGCAGGGTGCCACAGGGTGCACGGAATGTGGTGAAGGGACCCTCCACTAGGCACCCAGGCCTGGTCCCTCTGACTGCCCTGCAGGCCTCAGGGCCCTCGGGGCAGAGCCGGCCCTCGGACCCATCAGCCCAGGAAACGCTGGTTGAGCAGAGGAAGTGGGTGGCAGCCTGCTGACAGTGTCCGGACTCTGGCCATTCTCAGAGCCACCAGTCGGGCCCAGCACCCAAGCCAGGGGCAGGGTGGGCAGAAGCAGCTGGTGCAGCTCAGCCGGAAACAGCAGCACGAGGAGAGGGCGTGGGAGCCCACACCTGCCAATCCTGCCCTGAGCTCCTCTGTAATCTTGTCTCTCTTGATTAAACATCCAAGGAACATCGAGTTCACAGATGTGTGTTCTTCTTCTTTGTCTTCCTGAAACACCCAGAATGGAAAAGCAGAGAACAGCAGCAAGCTGTTGGCACTTTGGGGACAGAGAGAGTTGGAGGAAAGAGGGCTGAAGGAGTCGGGCTGGGCATAAGAAGGGGCAGGTGGCCGCAGAGCGAGTGGCCTGGGCTTGTCTGGAGCAAGGGAAGGTGTGCAGCTGTGTGCAGGTGTGCGCACATGCAGGAGCAGACTGCTGGGCAGGAAGCATGGAGCACACGCCACGCGCTTGCTTTGGGAAGAACACCACGCTGTAATGGTGCAAACGGTGGACCCACTGGTTGCCACACTGTCTGTGGGGAGGTGGGCATTGTGGCCGAGACCCCTAGATTGTCTCTCCTGGGGAAGAGTTAGGATTTGGGAGGCAGGGCTAGCCACTCACATTCCAGTTCAGGCAGCAGGGTCCTCGGCCAGCCCACCAAGCTGCCTCCATGGCAGGCAGGTGGTCTAAGAGAGGCCACATGGCAAAAGTGTGGGCCGAAGAGGAGGCGGCAGCTGCCCAGAAACCTGGGGCCAGCTCACTTCCAGCAGTGCTCCAGTGAGCTGTGAGGCTGGACCTTGAGCTTGTGGGGGCACAGCAGCTTGGTGAAGGCCCGGCGAAAGCTGTAATGGCACAGCGGGTAGAGGATTGGGTTGACTGCCGAGTTGGCCCACAGTAGCCAGAAGGATGTCTCATACCAGTAGTCGGGGACGCAGTGGCCGTGGCAGGCAGCCCGGATGATCATCAGGAGGGTGTACGGGGCCCAGCAGAGTCCAAAGATGCTCACGATGATGGCCAGCGACTTGGCCACCTTCTTGTCCCGGGACAGCCGGAAGCGCTGGGTGATGCCCTGGGACACCATCTTCATGCGCTTCTCTAGCGATGCGGAGGACGCCGATGGCTTGGAGCCCCTCTTGAGCGAGCGAGGCCGCTCTGTGCCCCGCGAGGAGCTGCCTGAGCTGGAGGTGGGCGAGTCTGCGGTGCCCCCACCACTGCCCCCCAGGGCTGCCTCCCCTGCCTCAGTGCCAGGGGCCACCTCGCCGACCCTGGCGCCATACCTGTGCAGTGGCATGGCCTCCCTGTGCCCCTTCTGCCAGCAGCCCCAGCAGCCAGGTGCGGCTGGCGGAGAGGGCTGGGCCTCTGGTGGGGGCTCCAGGCCAGTGGCCTCTCGGACCCCGTCCAGCCGGTCGCGGGTGCGCTTCTGGATGTTCAGGTAGATGCTAAGGTTGAAGAAGGTGACACTGAGGAAGGGCGTGAAGAACTCGAGCGTGGAGGCCGTGATGAGGAAGTACCAGTTGTAGAAGAACTCTGCGTAGCAGTGGCCCTCAGGGATGGAGCTGCTGCCCGACAGGTGCTCCCAGCTCAGGATGGCCGGCCCATACAGCAGGAAGGCCAGCACCCACACCAGCACCATCTTCCACACCGCCTGCCGCGTGTTGCCCTGCTGGGCCCGGTAAGAGACCTGCGGGGAGACAAGCTGGGTCAGGCATCTTTTGGTTATCATCTCATTTGATCTTCACAACACCCCCATTAACTCTCCCCACTTTCTGGATGGTTCAGGAGGGAGGGACAGACCAGGTGGATCGGCTAAGGGGGAAAACTGGGGTTCAACCCAGGCCTACTGACCTCAAACCCATGCTCTTTGCACTCTTTCCCATGCCCTTCTAGATAGGACACATGTGGCTCCTGAGCAGAGAGCCCCTGGGGTGCCCAATAAAGCCACCAAGGAGAAGACATATGGGCAAGGTGAGACTTCTGCTCCAGTGCGCCAGCCTCGTGCCCATGTGGTACTGTCATGGGAGCCCAGGCGGTCCAGGGCCCCAACTAATGGTGGCCACTCACACCAAGGGGAACTGGTGGAGCCAGGAGCTGATGCCTGTCTTCCTGGGATGCACAGAGACACACAAACACATACAGAACACATACACACATATAGGCAGAGACATACACAGACACACACACAGGGCAGGGGGGTGTCACCAAGGGCCTCTGGCTCAGATCCTCCTTCAGCTCCAAAGATTTTGCACCTGCCCCAAAAAGGAGGCTGAAGTGACCCTCTTCCTTCAGGAACATCTGATGCCAGGGTCAGGTGGTGCCTCCTGCCTGTCCCAGGACCGGTCTACTGGCAGCAAATGGCTACTGAGTGGGCAGCTGGCTGTATAGAGTGCCTGGCATGACAGGTGTGAGGCAGGCGGGACCAAACTCACCTGGCACTGCCCACATCCCCTGCCGGGTGCCTTCTGGGCCACTCATGACCACCTCCCCCCAAGAGTGAGCATGGGCACCTGCATCCCAGACTCACAGCGCGGGTGACCGACAGGAACCGGTCATAGCTGATGAGCACGATGTTGAAGACGGAGGACGTGCAGAGTAGATAGTCCACCACCAGCCACAGCTTGCAGAGGCCCCTGCCGAAGGGCCAGCGGCCAGTCAGCACATAGGGCACATACAGTGGAATACAGAAGGCTCCTGTGGGAGAGCAGGGCGTGGTGGGTCAGAGCCAGACCAGGGTCTGTGGTCAGACCCTCCACAATGCAAAGACAGGCAGGACCTGTCAGTCGCCACCCTTCTTGGCAGCAACCTCACCTTACCCACCCCTTCCACCCTGTCTCCTAGACACACCCTCTGACCTGGAACTGGCCTTCGACCCTGTCCAGCCCTCCCAGGCCCCAAGAGAGGAAGAGGGAGAATTTCCTCCCTCTAGCCACCTGGACCCCAGCCCCTATCCTGGCTTTGGACAGCCTTTCCTCTTCAGTTCAGAAACCAAGAAAGCCTTTTTCCTGATTCAGAGGACACTCTGCCACTGCCACGCCAGCCGCTCCCGCCGCCAAGCCCCTCTCCGAGCGCCTGGCAGACGCACGCGCGGCCCCAACAGGTGTCTGGCGCTCCAGCCCCCTCCGCGCGCCCGCCCTCAGCCCGCAGCAGCTCACGGACACGTGAGAGCGCTCTCCGCCCCCCCTTCCCAATGCCCCCTCCCACAACACGGCTCTAAAACCCCCATTCCGTGTCCCCTCCCCCAAACCTTCCCCGGCACCCTCCATGAGTCCCAAGTCCCCCATAGCCTTTGTTTGCTACTGCAGGAGCCGGCGCCGTACCCGCGGCCGCTGCGCCTGGCGCCTCGAGCGCCCGCCTGCTCCGGCCCCTTCCCCAGGAACACATTCCCAGCCTCCGCAACGCGGCGGAGAGGCCAGGAACTTCGGCCGCGCCCATCGCCCCTAGCCCCACGAGTCCCAGGCGCCCCCTCGCCGGGCCAGCCCGCCCCGCCCCGCCCCCCACTAGGGCGTGTGCCCGTACAAAAGGCACCCAAGTCCGGCGCTCCAATTCCCGCTGGTCTGGCGGGCCGAGCGCTCCAGGACTCGGGCAGGGGCTGGGGGCTTTACCCACGAGAAAGTCGGAGATGGCGAGGTTGAGCAGAAAGAAGTTGTTCTGGGTGCGGAGGCTCGAGTCGGCCACGAAGGCGAGCATGACCAGCGCGTTGCCCAGCACCGTGGCCACAATGAGCAGCGCCATGAGCGCGGCCAGCACGGCGGTCCAGGCGGCGGAGAAGCCGCGCGCCCCGCCCGCCGCCGCCGCCGCCGCCGCCTCTCCAGCCAGCGCCCCCGACGCGTTCAGCGGCCCGTCGGGTGGCGGGCGCTCCATGGCCCTGCCGGCTCACGCAGCGCTGGTGCTCGGGGCGGGGCGCGGACCGCCGGCTGGGCAGCCGGGAGGGGCCCGGGCCCGGGAGCCTGGTGTTTGAGGGCTTTCAGCCCAGCCGGGTTCCCCGGGGGATGCCCGGCGCATGGTCCGCGGGCGCAGAGGCCGGGGCGGGCAGCGCCGAGGAGGCCCAGGCTGTATTCCAACCCGAATAGGGCCAGTGGCACAACCGCAGCGGCCCGAGCGGAGCCGGAGCCCGAACCGCTGCCGGAGCGTCTGTGCGCCCCAAGTGCAGCGCGCTGCCAAGTGCGCCCCGTGCCCAGCCGGCCGCCCCCCGCGCCCCGCGCCCCCGCCCCGCGCCGGGCTCAGCTCCGGCACCATTGGCTGCAACCCTCGCCCCGCCCCCGCTCCCGCCCCGCCCCGCCCCCGCCCCACCCGGCGCCGGCAGCACCACGGACAGCGCCGCGTGCCCGCCAGCCGCCGGGGCTCAGCCTGGTGCGCACAGCCGCCGGCTGGGAGCCGGGCCAGGGCGCGATGAGGGCGGGGCTGGGGGCTCCGCCTGCTGTCAGCCGGCCCGTGCGCTCTGGAGCCAGGCTCTGGGCCGCTCCGACTGCCCCGTGATCCCTGGCCGGCCCTCGTCGGGAGTCGGGAGCCGGGATGCCTGAGGGGACCTGGAGTAGGAGTAGGGGAAACACCTGCACCCGCGCGACCCCTCCTCATTCATCCTTGGTGCCAGCGAGTCTGAGGGGAGGAACGTCTTAAAGAAAAAAAAGGGAGGGATCTCTGAGAGCTTGTGCTCTGGTCAGGGTCAGTCCCCCCCTCCCATCTGCGTGGCACTCTGGGTCTCAGTCTCCCCGTGGACAGGGCCCAGCGAGGCGGGCAGGGTGACCTACAAGGCTCAGACAGATGTGGAGTTACATAAGGAAAGATGGGGAGCCAGTGGGCCCTGCCAGGAGGGGAGCTTGCCCACCAGGCGCTCAGGTGGGGCCCCAGGTTGAGGGGGGAGTGTTCAGCAGCTTGGAGCCCATGGGCCCCCTGGTGGACAGCACCATGAGGTGGTCAGCGCTGCATGGACAGAAGAGGTCACTGTGCTCGCTGGCACAATCAAGGCACCAGTAGCTGCAACTGCGTTAGCGCCTGCGGGAAGGAGTGGGGGAGGAGAGGCAAGGGAGGGAATGCCCCTCCCTCCCGGGATGTTCAGATAGACAGGGTCAAGGACAGATTCAGCTGGAGACACTCACAGACAGACAGACACGCCCACACGCAGATACACAGACACCCACACACCAGGGAAAATCACCCAGCATCAGTCTGGGGCCTCAAAACGGCAGTTAGACAGACACACACGTCAGACAGCGACAGCAAGGGGAACAGTGCCTGAGGGGAGGGAAGCAGGGGCTCCCACTCCTGCAGCCACACCTCTGCGGGGCCGTGGAGAGGACAGAAAAGCATTGTCCGTGTGTGGGTGGGGGCTGGGAGACTGGGGCAGAGGCTGCAGACCGGACCCCAGGCGCGGGCACTCCTATACTTACAGCAGTTTCCGGATCCTTTGGGGACCACCCCTCCCACTAGCCCCAAGAGGTACTTTAGAAACTTTGAGGAGTGGGGGCTGGGCTCCCTCTGCCCTCTCTCAGAGCTGGGAGCGGGAGGGGACCCACACTCTCGCTGAAGCAGACCCGCTAATCCACAGCTTCTTGCAGCCTGTGCTGGGCATGTGGGGCTCCAGCTCACGCTCCCAGAAGCCTCGCTGAGTACCTGGCTATGTCCCTCCCACCCACCAGCAGAGCCTGCTCCTCTTACCAGCTCCCCAGCTCTCCCTCACTGCACCCAAGGTGACTGGTGGTCACCCAGGACCAGGCACTTAATTGGTGGTGAGACAAGCAAGTTGAAGAGTGCCTAGAGTGGTCAGTGAGGGCTGCTGGACCTCATTGCTCTCATCACCAAAGCCTTCCTGTGCCTTTGGTGCTGGGCCAGGGCTCACTGTCCATGCTCCCGTGGGATGGACTCCACCAGGCCCTGCTCCTCCCCAACCCTCACGCGGCTGGCTCTGGCTAGAGACGCTGCATGCCCCCACCCCTGCCCCAGCCTTGGGAGATGGAGTCGAATGGGGTTTCAGAGGGGGCTCTGGCTCTCTCACTCACTGGCTGGGAGCCTCCTCCCCAGTCTCAGTGGAGGAGTATGTGTTGCTTACCATCCAGGATGGAGGGCCCATAAAGGGGGCATCTGTGTAGTTGATGGCTCCTTCAAAGTCTCAGTGACCCTGTGGCTATCAGTATTCTGGAGATTTCCCTGGTGGACTCACCCCACAGCAGCTGGGGTGGGGGATGGGCTCAGTCAGACTCAGGGGTGGTCTTCCTCTGTAAATTGAGGGCTTTGGGAGAGGAAGGGCCAGGGCTGGGCCAGTGGTTTGAGAATGGCCGTGGCCCACATGGAGAGAATCATTACATGTATGATCTTATTAGCCCCCTATTTACCCTATGAGGTTGGTAGGACCAGTGGGCCCTGTACAGAGCTGGACACCACTGCCCAAGGTCACACAAGGCCAGGCACCCCTCTCTTAATGGCCACACTCCTGGCCAATTCTTGAGGTCAAGGCCCCTGAGGCCAGCAAATGCACCAACCGTTGGGGTATAGTGTCCTCTAGGTCCAGCCCAACCCAGCCAAGGCAATTCAGGGTGAATAGGGCAGGTTCCTATTGGCTATCCACAGGGCATCTTGCCCAAGGAGTGGGCATCCAGGCCCCAGATGGTGGGGAACCCTAGGAAAGGCTGGCTGAGGGCTGGGATAGAGGACAGACCTTGACTCTCCACTCACTCAGACCCCCAAACAGAGGGAGTAGCCTGGGGCTCTGGTTTCTCCATTGTTGAAACAGTCAACATTTGGGGCGAAATATGTCCAGTCCAACAAGGAAGCCATGGGGAAAATGCCCCATTCACACCAGCCCTAGCCAACTAGCAAAACCAGCACCTGCAACTTCGCATACTGGAGGAGACACACCCGCTGACTGAGTGACCATCCATCTACCCAGTCATCCATCCAGAGCTCTTACTGCCAACCCTCAGGCACCCGGCTGTCCTGTGACAGAGGGTACGCAGTCATAAGTAATGTGTGTGCAGGCTCTAGGTGCTGGCTGGGAGGAAGGAAGCATGGCCGGGGACGGAGAGCACCAGCACAGGGCTCCCCTTCAAGAGACAGCCTGCCATGTGAGGTGAGGTGAGCTGACAGCCCCTGGTGGCAGTCTGGCCTTTGAGGTCTGCTGCTGAGCTGGAGCTGAGGCAAAGGACACATCTTCCCAGTGGGTGGGACTTGAAGCTCCTAGTCATGCATCTTGTGAGGGCAGGAAAGTGGCCCAAGTGAGAATACCTACGCGTTCAGAGGCAGTGCCCAAAGGCCTGGAGGGCTGGTCAGGGCCTGGAGGGACAAGGACCTGGTGGAGGCAAGGGGTTTGGGGCTGGAGCCATGTGGGTGGACATGTGATTGTGGGCCCCAGCGTGAAGGCCCTTGTATCAAATGCAAATACCCACCAGGAAGCTTCCATCAGGAAGAGGCGGTTTAGCAGGCCCCTGGCACAGGCCACCCAGAACTGGCATGAGGTGGTCACGCTGGAGGCCCTGCTGGGACGAGGAGTGTGGACTCCCACCTCCCCAGGTTGATCAGGCTACTGCCACCTCTGAATGTCCACCCCACCAACCACACAACCAGGCCGAGCCCCCACTGTGGCATGTTTTCCAGGAGAAGAAACTGCCACCTGGTGGCGAGTTGACCACATTGGGCCCTTCCTCACATACCTGCTCAGGTGTGGGCTTGACCCTCTGCCCACAAGGCTGCACCAGCGTCCAGGTGTGGAATCCCACATGGCCTGGGGCCCACTTCCCAGACAAAGATGCACTGGTTGCACTGCCTGACACACCGTCCTGCAGCCACTTGCTTCACAGGACACAAGAACAGCCTCCCGAGGGCACACGGCACAGGTGGGCACCGCCCCGCTGATGCAGTCTAACAGGAAGTACACAGCACTTCATCTCCAACAAGGAGAGCTAAGCACCTGGGGCTGGGGTGGAGGTGGGCCTGGGCCCACTGGCCCCTCCCAGTGACCCACTGGGGAAATTGTGCCTCCACCCTCTGCGCTCTGCAGGGTTAGAGGTCCCCGCCCCAAGGGGTGCACTCTGGCCTGGGCACATGGGTGTCTTTTGAAGCTGACATATGAGAGGTATGGGAGACAGAGGTCAAGGCTGACTACAGGGTTTTGGCTCAAGCATCTCAGAGGATGGCGTTGACAGGAACGAGCAGGGGAGTCTGTGGGTGGAGCAGGTTGAGGGATGATGGAGTGCTCTGATTGGAGTGTGTCGAGCTTGATGCCAGTTGGACATTCTGGTGGGGAAGTTGTTAGGCCCCCCCAGGGTCCAGTCCCGGGCCTGGAATCAGAGCTTGGGCCAGCAGCGGCCTGCCCTATTCCTTCTGGGTCTGGGGCCAGAGGAGCTCTGCACTGGAGATACAAAGTTGGGGCCACCAGTGTCAGGCCAGCAAAACACTGTCCCGTGTGTCCTGTGCTTCTGCACATCCTGTATGTCCGGCGCTGTCACGGGCAGCAGGCTGTGCCTCCACGCTCTCATTGGAAAACCTTTCTCCTCCAACCAGCTGCAGGCCCACCGCTGCCCCCACAGTGCTCTACCCTGTGCGTGGGGACATGGCCCACTAATGAGAGGAGCCAGGAGTCCGAGGCCAGCTGCCGGGCAATTGTCCTGCCAGTATGGCCAAGGCACGTTTCCAGGGTCAGCGCGGTGACCGCTCTGAAGGAACCAATGTTTGCTTTCTCCTTCTGTGGCAGCTCATTTAAATAAGGAAATGCAGCCAAAACCGGTTTGGCTCAGTGGATAGAGCGTCGGCCAGCAGACTCAAGGGTCCCAGGTTCGATTCCGGTCAAGGGCATGTACCTTGGTTGCGGGCACATCCCCAGTAGGGGGTGTGCAGGAGGCAGCTGATCGATGTTTCTCTCCATCGATGTTTCTAACACTCTGTCCCTCTCTCTTCCTCTCTGTAAAAAATCAATAAAATAAATAAATAAATAAATAAATAAATAAATAAGGAAATGCAGATTTTTCTTTTTTTTGTTCCTTGTCTTTTTTCCCCCAGTGACATTCTGAGCCAGCTATGGGTGCAGCCTGATGAGCTCAGAGTTTGGGTGTGATCAGAATGGCTCCTGATGCCACAGATTTGAAATAAAAGCCAAGTCTGATTTCCCTGCCTTGAGGGTCAGGGCTGAATTGGGCCCAGGCCCAGTTGGCAGGAAGGCGAGAGAGGACAGGAGAACCAGGGGCACAGTTGCCGTGGTTTGGCTACAACTCAAAGAGGCTTCAGGAAGGGAATGTTTCTTGTTTGTTGTCCATGGCTGGAACATCCCGGAAATGGGCTTCAGACACAGCTGCATCCAGGAGCTCAGAGACAGCTGCTTCTTCCCACCTGTCTTTCCCTGCGTCCACCTGCTCCCCAGCAGGGACTTTCTCCCTGAGCTCTCTCCCTGCAGCTCCACTGCTCTCCTAACTTTCTCTTCACTCCCCAGGAAGAAGGGGAGCTGCCAACAGCACCCCAGAATGAGCCCTGCTCAAACAATCCTGGTGGCTGGCTTGCGCATGCAGCAGTGTGGGTCAGTGTCATTTGAACCACCCCTGTGGATGGAGGGGAGGCTGTCCGGCAGGTGGAGACATAATTCTCCCCAGCAGCTGCCCTGGGGGGTCCTGTGAGGGGCCTCTGTCTGCCCTTCCCCCAACAGTGTCTTTGTTGGCAGTGCTGAGGGGCCTGGGCACTGGGCCTGGGCACTGAGAGCTCTGTAGGAGACCCCCAGGGGAGGCCCAAAGCTCCCTGCCCTCAGCCTTGGTTAGGTGGTGGCCAAGCCATTCTTTTGTCTGGACTCATGGCCAGCCCCTGGCCCATTGCTGGCTGCCATCTGCCTGCCCTTGGAGGTCCTGCCCCCACCGGAGTGTGTACCTGCTCTGAGCCCTCTGCCCATAGTGCCACCATCACAGTGAGTTGGAGCAGCCTGACCATCCACAGCCTCGCCCTCCCTTTGGGGTTCCTGTCCTGCACTGGGCCTCTCCTGCGGTGACCAGGTTGGGTGGCCCTGATCACAATGCTGATGAGGTGAACTGGGCCTGGTGTCCTGATCCACTGTGCAGACCCCAGGTCCACAGTCCCACGCTGACCTGGTCAAGGCCCCCAGTCCGGCCCAGCCTGCACGCCTCTTCCCAGCACACACACTGGTAACCCCCACCCCAGCCCTGCCCATCAGGATCAGCCCACCTGACCCCTTCCCACCTCGCCTCTCAGAACCTTCAGGACTACCCCAGGTCTCTGAAATCTTGCCGGTGCAGTTCCGTGCTGGGGCCCAGACCTTTCATATGCTCCTGCAGGTGAATGTGCCTGTGGCGTATGCCTAGTCCCAACACCTGGGCAAAGGAGCAGCGCCCTGATCCCACATGTCATCCTGGGCTACCCTCCCTCTAGACTCTAGAGTCCAGAGGCAGCCTTTTGGGGAGCCCAGGGGCTGGAAGGAGGGCCCCACTCAGAGAGCTGCTTCCTGCAGGAGAAGGCAGAGCTTGGCCCCAACTCGCCTCTGGTACTCCCCCAGGCTCCGGGGATTCAGGGCAGCTCCCTGGAAAGCCTGTGCCTGCCAGGAAAATAAAGAATGAGGCGCTGTCTCCGTGTCAGGGGCTGGGATCCAACTAATGAAGACATCCCCTGAGGTCTTGAGGGAGGAAGCAGGGGGCCTGGGGCGACCCCCAGGAGCAGGGCCAGTTGTGTGTGTGTCTCTGTTTATGTCTATGTGTGTCTGTCTGCCTATATGTGTGTCTATGTATGTGCATTCCTGTTCATGTGGCACGTGGGTCTGGCTGTTCTCATGTCTGTGGGTCAGTGTGTATGTCTCTGTGGCTGGGTTTCTGACTTGGGCCAGGAGCAGGGCTCTTGGAGGAAGCTGGTGCTTATCTTCCTTCCTCCCTGTGGGGACAGGCCAGGTCAGAGAGATGTCCCCTCTCCACAGTGCCCTGGCTATAGGACCAGGTCTTGGGCCAGGGCAGAGGTCAAGTGATTACTCCCGAATCAGCCCCTCCCCTGGGTCGGGGCACGGCTCTCAGCCACTCACTAGCCACGCACACTCATACAGTAACCAAACACGGGAAACAAGCTGTCCCTCCTGGCACATCCTGGATGGGTGGGGGCCACCAGGCCAAAGCAGGCAGGAGCTCAGCAGTTGGAGGGGCTGGGGGTCAAGGGTGTGGCAGGGCTGGGGTACCCGAAGCAGCCCCTCCTCCAGCCTTGCCGGGGCTTCTCTTAGGAGGCTGGCTGTTTGCTTTGGGACCTGCCTGGCCAAGTGGCTTTGTGCCTTTGTCCCTCTTACCCGCAGCGGGAAACCAATGGCAGGGCCAGGGCAGCCAGCGCAGCTCTGGCCGTGGACTAAGGACATGGAGTTGGAGCCCTCAGCCCCAGACCAGAGCTCTGCCTTCCACACTGTCACAGAGGGGCCACCTAGCTTCTCCCTGTGGTCCTGGGTAAAGGGCAGCTTGACACTCCAGTGGGACCCACTGCCCTCTCTCCAGCCCCTGCCCTCTCCCCCACACCCGCCAGGCCTCAGTTTGGGCCCACCTTTGCCGGGCATTGCCTTTTCCTTTTCTTCTCACATTTTCTAAATGTGCTCAGCTGATTCAGGCAGAGCTGGAAACGCCCCTGTGACCAGTAATGAGGTTCACCGGGAGGCCCCTCTCTTCCCGAGGCCCAATTTTCCCATGTGTACGATGGCACAATACTGGATGAGCCAGTGGCTAAAAGCCACCTGGGGAAAACATCTGGGGCTTCCTGCAGTCTGTCCTTGAGTGACTCACCTGTGTGCCGTCTGGAGGGGGGTCCCAGCCTGGGATGTCTTGATGGAGGAGGAGGGGTCCAGAGGCCTGTCCAAACAGGTGGCTATGCTCCTCGCGTGTGGAGAAGAGGGCATAGAAACCGTGGTTCCACAGGGCATACATCTGACAGTACACCGATGGTGTATCTCCTTCAGGCATGGCTGGATCCAGGAACCCGATAACTCTCATCAAAGCCTGTCTTTCAGCCCTTGGCACAGGCCTGCTTCCCGCTCACGCAGCTGTCCCCTCAGGGTGGCACCTCCAGGCTGACGTTCCACAGCTCTCAGCCCCAGATCAGATGCAGGGCCTTGTGCCCAAGCCCACGGCATGACCAATTATTCCAAAGCGATGTGCCAGTCATGTGCCCCTGCCTGGAGCTAGAAGTGAGGTCAGCCTGGATGGGGTGGGGGTCCCCACTGGAGAATTTGGGGTTGTTCCTAGAAGACAGGGTGGATGCTGGGCAGAGCACCGGATGCTTGTCAGGGGGCCCAATTCCATGTCCTCTGCCCCCCAAGTCCATCCTACATGGGCTTCCTCTACCAGGGGCTTTCCATGCCTGACTTCCTTGGCCTCACCAAGCCTTGGGGATACCGAGGCTCCTTGAGACTATCTCTTAGCAAGTGGCAGAGCCTGGACTTGCATGAGGTTGCTGGCTCCATCTAAGCCTTGGTCATTGCCCAGATCAGACCATCCCACCCATCTCCTGCAGGCATTTATTGAGCACCTACTATATGCAGCTTGACTAGGAACCCAGAAGGTCATGTTGTTATTGAGGCCAGTGAGTGATTGGAGGTGCCAGCTAGCTTTGCCTCCAGCGGGTAGCTGGGAGAGGATCCAGCCCTGAGGGTCCCCTGAGCCCGGGCTGTGGGATTCCCGGTAGACTGCCTTCCTGGGCTGGGGCAGTGCTGGCAAACTGCCTAGCATGAGGCCTCTCATCAGCCCCTTTGCCTTGTCCCCAGAACAAGCCTGGCCTGCTCGCCAGCCTGCCACCCTACTGGAGGGGTCAGAGCCCCCAGCTGGCGGTGTGCAGCTTCTGAAGCCCCGAAACTGGAGAGCAGCACCCATGGGCCCTGAGTCCTGCACTGAGCCTACCGCACTTAGGGTGGCTACAGAACTGGGGACCCCGCCCCAAGTTAAGAATTTCCAACGGTGACAGCAGAGCAGCCGGTTTAGCACAGAGCCCCACCCAGGTTGCAGCCCCGTGGCCCTGGCACTCCCAGCCCACACTCCAGCCTACTGGGCCCCCTCTCACCCCTCCTCTGTGAGGGCAAGTCTGGGGGTACCTGGCAACCGCTCTGACTGGCTGTCCCCCCGATTGTGGCTGTCGCCCCTTTCCCCGCCCCTGCCTTCCTCTCCCATGGATGGAATGATGGAAGTGGGGAGCACGCCTATCCCCAGAAGGACCCAAATGCCCGCTATTTCTTACCCCACCTTCCAGAGCAGGGTGCTCCCGCCAAGGATGGGGGCCCTGCCACCAGTCTCCACCCTGCCTTCCACACTGTCACAGTGGGGCCACCTAAGTTTTCCTCATGACCCTGGGGAAAGAGATGGGCTTTGTTTAAAAAGCTTTCCCAGACCCACCGGCCTGCTAAGCAAAGGCCCGGCAAGGCTAAAGGAGGGGTTGCTTCAGGGTACCCCAGCCCTGCCACACCCTTGACCACCCCCCAGCTCCTCCACCTGCTGAGCTCCCACCCTGCCTTGGCCTGGTGGCCCCCACACATCCAGGGTCTACCGGAGGGACAGCTTGTTTCCCGTGTTTTCTTGTTGTATGAGTGTGTGTGGCCAGTAAGTGGCTGAGAGCCGTGCTTAGACCCAGAGAAATGGATCACATTGCTCTCCCCCCCCATACCCCACCTCTACTCCCCAGGTATATTTAAACTCCCGCCTCACCCCACTCCACCCCTGCACCGAGGCTAGCCCCATCTGGAAAGTTAAAGCCCTCCCGCTCCCTCCTGCCTCACTGGTCCCTGCTCGGATGCGCGTGCAACCACCAGAACCCCTGGGAAGGGTGGAGAGAGAAGGGCAAAGCCCCCTGCTTTCCCTGTGGCCCCCAGGTCTGAGTCTGCTCACGGGGGCACGCACACCTGCCCCATGCAGGGCAGCAGGGCAGCAGGTGCTCAGCAGGCACTTCGAGAGGAAACTAGCGCTCAGGGCGCAGCCACCAGGGGGACAGCACTGAGGCTCCACCCCACAGGCTGCTGGAGTGCAGTAGGGGCCCAGTCTGTGTGGCAAGGGTGTCAGGGCCTGAGAGCTAAGAGTTCTGCCTTGCACCTGGCACCGCCCCTCTTCCCAGGCAGTGATGTGATGGTGAACCCACACCTTGAGAGGTGTCCAACTCTGGGCCTGCCCTGGCCGAAGCTGGAGGACACCTGGAGGCCAAAGGCAGGCCTAGGTGGTATCAGGGGTCTGCACAGGTCCTCTGACAAATGGCCACCCATGATCTTCTCCCCTGAGTCCTCTGTTTTATTCAGGCTGGCAATGCCTCAGTAAAATGCTGCTGTGGCACCAATAGCAGCATGGGATGAAGTACTAGACAGTGAGGTGTCAGCAGAAGTGCTTGGTGTATCTTCAGGGACAGATACACCAGGGAACTGACTCACCTGGTGGGGCAGCACCTCTGTCCTTGTTCTTTCCCCCCTTTCCGTCTTCCTGGTCAAATGCACATGTGATGGCTGGAGCACAAGCAGCCATATTGTGCCATGAGGTGACAATGAGAATGGGAGCCAACACTAGAAGGGTGGTACAATAATATAGAAACTGGGTCCCTGATGATGCCTGGTACCTTACCTGCCTGCAGCTCTAATTAATTCTAAAGGGCAGGCAGCCAAGGTGGCTCAAATGTCCCCCCAGCCAGGTGGATGGCCACTCCAGCATCCTACAAGACGTTTCATAGAAAAGCCTCCCAGTGTTTAGTTTTGTATTGATTTCAGAAAGGAAGGGAGAGGGAGAGAAAGATAGAAACATCAATGATGAGAAAGAAGCATTGATCGGCTGCCTCCTGCATGCAACCCAGGCATGTGCCCTGACCGGGAATAGAACTGTGACCTCCTGGTTCATAGGTCCACGCTCAACTGCTGAGCCACACCAGCCAGGCTCTCTCTCATTATTGGTGTTTCTATCTCTCTCTTCCTTTCCCTTCCTCTCTGAAATCACTACAAATATATTTTTTAAAAAGTTGGCAGAATTTAATAGGTGCAGATTGCTCAGGTCCCGAAGCCATGGGAAAAAAAAGGAAAAGCCCTTTGAGGCTGCTATTGAGAACTTGTCTCTCTTCAGGTGGTGGGTTCAACACTAAAAATACCCTCTTCCGACAACAGGGCGCCAAGCACCGTCACGTTGCACAGGAGATTAGAAAGTTGTGTGGGAAGGATCAGCTTGGGCCACGTGAGGGGCAGGGCCAGGCTGCAGTGGCCACCGCCCTGTGCTGCATCCAGGTAGCAGATTTCCCAGCAATCCACAGAAGGGAGTGGGGGTGTAGGGAGAGAAGTGAGCCTCAGGCCGTGCTCCCGGGGGCAAAGGCCGGGTCAGCAATGCCGGGCCCCAGCATTCTTGGATGCCCAGCCCTGCTGGAGCGCAGGAGGCAGCTCTGGCCACAGACAGAGATAAGACATCAGCTCAGGCCCAGAAACCTGCTGAGAAGGTAAGAGTGGAGTTGGTGAAAGGGCAGTGGGTTATGGGTAGGGCTGGCATCGCTGACCTGCTCTGCTGTATGGCCCTGAGCAGGCTGCTCCACTCTCTGAGCCTCAGTTTCCCCATCTGAAGTGGGGAGCAATTGCCTCTGCTCAGCCTCCTCGAGGATGATGGATGTGAATGTGCTTTCTCGGGGCAAAGCCCCGGCATGCACTTCCATGTGGCTGGAATCTCTGACCCCAGCAGCCAGGCCTCAGCCCGCAGGGTCTGCTGGCTGGCTTCCAGGGCAAAGGGGGGTGCGGGCGGGGGTCATAGGCCATTATAGTCCCTGATTCTGACTCAGAAGGAATTGTGACAGGGAGGCTCCAATCATCCCTGCCTAGGGAGTCACAGACTGGCAGGACTGTGGGGTTCACTCTTGAGGCTGGCCTGGTCTGAGAGTAGTTCTGGTGGAAGTAGTCACCCCAAAATGATTAGACCAGCATGTCTCAAGCTCTGAGGACCACATATGGATGGGTCCCTGGGGTCCTGAGAGGACTCTGGGACCTGAGCCAGGCCCAATGCTCAGGATGGGAGGGGACACCGTGATGACCCCCCTCCCCACTATGTAGCAGGCCATCAGTCAGTTGATATCATGACCCATGAGGCCCCTAAGGTCCCAGCCACCCAGGAGCACCCGGGCATCTTGTTCAGGTGCAGATCCTGGTCTGGGACGTGTCGGGGCTACTTCCGCAGAGCAGGCCCAGTCGTCTCCTCATCCGCAAAGTGGGAATGGTGACACCGTGTCTACTGGCCAGCTGCTGCAAATGTGAAACTGGATGAGGCATAGAAATCACGGGCCCTGGATAATGTCAGCTGTCACTGTTGTCATGTCATTACTGCATGGCCCAAACCTCTGTCTCCTTTTCTGCTCCTGTCCTTCGTCCCATTCCTGCAGAATTTTGCCTCTGGAATTAGCCTCTTCATCTAGCAAAGATTATGAAAACGTTCCTGAGTTGGTCCCCAGGCACCTTCTCTCCAGCCTCCAACTGAGGGAGGGTTCCCCCCCCAATCGTTGCCTCAGGGCCAGGAGGAGGCAGCAGTGGTTGGGAACCCAGCATATTGCCTCTTTTTAAAGGGGGTAGCATGAGGTGATCCATGGGCATACTGGAGGCTCACTGGACCCCAGCCTCTCCTCTGGCCCCAGCTCCTTTCCCTTCCTCTCTGAAATCACTACAAATATATTTTTGTGTGGCCTTGAGCTTATGAGCACCGCAATTTTCCAAGTTCATGGCCAAGGGTTGGGTTGATAGATTGAGCCTCTCTAGGGCTGGTCCTTTTTTTAAAATATATTTTTATCGATTTCAGGGAAGAAAGGAAAGTGAGAGAGAGAGAGAGATAGAAACATCAGTGATGACAGAGAATCAATGATTGGCTGCCTCCTGCACGCCCTACACTGGGGATGGAGCCCACAACCCTGGCATGTACCCTGACTGGGAATCAAACCGTGACCTCCTAGTTCATAGGTTGACACTCAACCACTGAGCCACACTGGCCGGGCTAGGGCCTGTCCTTCGAATGAGGGTCAGAGCCTTAGGGACTAGTCAGGGTGAGGGTTGTGGAGGGTGGTGGTTTTCCAGGACTCTGCCGGGTCAGGGCCAGGCCTGCAAGGGAAGCTGCAAGCATCTCCCTGGCAACTGTCCTTGTCCTTGTCCGGGCTTGGGGGCCGGCATGCACTCCATACCCTTCCCTCTCCTGCTGCAGTCTATTTCTTCAAGGGTAACCATGGAAACACCTTTGTTTCTGAGGCCCAGCCCCGCCTCCCTCTGGTTTCTCTCAGCAGCAGAGGCTGGGAGAGACTATTCTCCAGCACTGGCTGACAGTGGGCCCACCAGTGACCTGGCCCAGCCTGGGGATGGAGATGGCTGGCTTTCTGGTCCCAGAATGCTGCCTGAGCTCCACCCTTGCTACATAGGCCCTGCCACTTACTTACGCCCTACTGTTTACAGGGAGCACCAATGTCTGCCAATAAGGCCTGCTCGTGACCCCCAGGCACCCTTGTCCTGCTGGGGGCAACATGTGTGTCATTCCCCACTGCTGGAAATGGAGAAACACATTCTGAGGAGGGAGTGCAGAGGCCCAACTGGGGCTGGCTTTGTGGGACAGGTAGCGGTGAGCAGGGCCTTCAGGATGCGCTCTGTGATCGCGGGGACCAGCAGTGCTCTGGGGGTCTATTCACTGGCTTTAGCAGAAAGGAAAAGGTAGCTGGCCAGATAACAGAAAAGTCTAGAATTCAGCATGCTTAAGGTGCAGCGGGTCCCAGGTGACTCGGGATATTTGCTCTTGCTTTCCCCTGGGTTGGCTTCATTCTCAGGTGCTCTCTCCATTCATGGTGACAAGATGCTTCAATAGCCCCATCCTTACATCTTTCTGTCACCTACCTCAATTCTGGGAAGGTCTGTGAGCAGATGGGAGAGTCTCAGCCATCCCTCTGGCCTGAGCTCTCTGATCTCCAGCCAAAGTCCCAGGGCTGACCCTTCTTGGCCAGTACAGGGTCACCTGCTCACCCCTGAGCCAGCCTGGTTTCCTGTTACTCCACCCACCCCAAATCAGACCCAAGACAAATGGACGAGGGTGGGAGGCACTGATTTGCAAAGGAAAATTGCGGTGCTCATAAGCTCAAGGCCACACAGCTAGTAAGGATGCAAGCTGGGGTCTCACTCCAGAGCTCCTGGGCTTAAACCATGGAGCCACTGCAGGTCAGGAACTCCCAAAGATTACAAAGGGAACGGTCAGCAATGCAGCCAGGGGGTAAATAGGCGCCGGGTTTTGCTGAGCAGTGAAGGGCATTCCAAGGAGTTTGGGCGGTGGGGAGGCCTGCAAGATGCTTGCGTTGACGGAGGCACCGCCCGCCCTAGGAGGTTGCGAGCCTTGGGCTCAGAGCCCGCGCCAGCCACCTGACTCGCTGTTTGTAAACTCAGCTCTCCAAGCCTCGCCCCTTCCTACCTCTCGCCCGCCCTCTTCGGGTCAATATCTGCATAACCCCGCCTCTTCATGCTATGACTGGCTGTCCGCGTCGTCACTCCTACGTATGGGCGGGACCTTCGAGGAGCATAGACGGTGTCACTCCAGCGAAGTGATTAGTATAGTCCCGCCTCCCAGCGCTGCTCTCGGGTCGAGCGCTGATTGGGCGGGCGGCGGTCTACGCGGTGGCGCGGGGCGCCTCAAGTGGCTGGCGCGGGCTGTCAGTCGGCGGGGCGGCTGGCCGCACTTCCGCCTCGGTGTCAGTGGGTCGCGCGGGCCTGCGGGGCGGGGCGGGCAGCGAGGCTAGGCGGCCGCCGGACGGACCGCGGTCCAGGTGAGTGACCCAGCCCGGACCCCGGCCCGGAACCCGCATTGCCAGGAACGGCTCCTGGCACCGGGCGGTCGGGCGGCTGGGAGGCCGGACCGGGCTCGGGTAGCCGGAGCCCGGCGCCCACCCCTCCTCGGCCAGCAGGCCCCGGCCCTGGAGTCTCGGCCGCGAGGGAACTTGGGAGGAAAGTTGGTGCCGGTGGTGGGGCGTTGGGCCTGGGTCCCGGGCGGCAGCCGAGACCCCGCGTCGCCAGGCAACTGTGGCCGCAGTCGGACCTGCCGCCGCAGCCGGAAGTCGGGTTCGGGGTGAACTCGGAGGCCGGGCCGCCTGCCGGCCTCCGTCGCGGTCGGGGTCATCAATACGGTGGGCTCGCCGGCCGGGGGGCGTTTGGACCCCAGGCTTCACTCGCGTATTTGAGGTGAGAAGTCGGTCCCCGCTGCTGGAGACCCCGCCCCTCCCCTGGGGCGACCACCTGTGGAGACTTCTCCGAAGGTTTGTGCCTGTGTCCACCCCGCACCCTGCTCCGTCTTATTTTTAGTTTGTCGACCGGAGCAGACCCCGCGGACTGTGGAGAGCTCTTACCTGACGCGTATGGTAGCTAAACTAGACATGGCATCAGATTTTAAAAGATTCCTTGCTTCAGCTACAACGCGGTAACCAGGAGAGTAGGACTTACTCTTGGTAAGTTGTAAGCACAGATGGAGACCGGTTTTCAAAGGTTCCTTCCTGCTCTGCAGCTAAATTCAACAGTTAATCAAAACCCGGTGGTTGACTTTATAAGTTGGTGAGCCCAGAAGCTAGGTGGCCCCTTAGTTCGGGTGGCTCCTGAGTGTGTGTGTGTGTGTGTGTGTGTGTGTGTGGGGGGGGGGGGGGGGGGGGGGGGGACACCTCTCAGGAAGCCGTGCTCAGGTTTTGGGGGTTTTATCCTGAAGGGTCAGTCTAGGACAAGCTCTGGACCAGGAGCCCACAGCGCTCGCTTTCGTCCCTTTCTGGGCCTGCCCGTGCCCATCTGGACATGGGTCTCATTGCCTGTGTCCCCGGAGATGACAGTTCACAGCTAGAGAGCAGAGGCCCCTCCTGACTGTGCTGGGCTTGCCATCTCTCCTGGCCTCGGTTCCTTCCTCTGTGACAGGTACCACCCACCTGGTGGGGCTGATCAGAGAAGCGGATGTAATGATTTCCCCCAGCAGTCTCTGGCACATGGAAGGTGCTCCAAATTGTTAGTTCCCTTTCCCTTGCTGAAGACAGGAAACTTACTGGCTACACTTCCTCCTTGACCAGCCGCCCGGTGCCAGAGCTGGTGTTGTCATTTAAAACATGACAATGAGTGATGAGTAAACAGATGGATCTCCTTAGTCCAATTTACCTTTCCTGTTTGCCTTCTGTGCCCTCCTGTTAGCAGCTCTTACCTGAGGTGATGATGCCATGTAGCAGTTGTTCCAGGATGGCCAGAAGCACCTATAGTTGCTTCATCCACGTGGTCTTCACAACAACCTGCGAGACCAGTACTAACATGAGCCTCCATTCACTCGTGTGGAAGCTGAGGAGTAGAGAGGCTGAGTAACTTACTCTACATCCCACAGCAGTGAGTTATGGAGCAGGGAGGCAGTCTGGCTCTGGAGTTCACACTCTTTGTTGTTTTTGCTGTTAATCCTCACTGGAGACGGGGAGAGAAATATCGATGTGAGAGAGACACAGTGATGGCCGGAGCTCCAGTGGCACAATCGGTTAGCGCGGTACTTATAAGAGAGAGACACGTTGATAGGTTGCCTCCCACGCACCCTGAGGTATGTGCCCTCGACCAGAACCGGACCTGGGACCCTTCAGTCTGCGGACCGACACTCTAACCACTGAGAAACCAGCTAGGGCCTAAGTTCACACTCTTAAATTCCTCTCTATACAGCCTTTTAAAACCAAAATTTTCATTTACAATGGCCCCTCGACATTTTCCTTTAAAACATTCTAATTGTGCTGCATTACAGTGTGTCCAAACTTTGTTTCTTGCCACAGAGATAATATATTTTCATTCTTTTGTGAGCACAAATATTTATAAAACCATTTTATTTTCTTCTAAAATAAAGTGGTTCTTGGTGAAAAGAATATCATAACTTAGAATAAATAGACTGAGAAAAAAACAGTAACGTAAAGTGATTCTCTATCGTGCTATCCCAGATTTAGCCAAAGCCCCTTGCCTTAGTCAGTAGCAAAGTCATTACTGTTCATGGTGTGAGAGGGGGAGCTGGAGGAGCAGGAGTGATGATGGATGTCCACAGTGTAAAGGATGAGGTTGCCCTTGGGGATTCGGCTCTGAACGATCTTAATGCAGGTGTCTGTTTAGTGTGCACGGAGGCACCTGCCCTCCTCTCATGCGTTCAGGGCTCAGACTCTTATCTGTTTGACATTTTGATGTGCAGTGTTACTTTAGTGTTTAAGAAGTGCCACTTGCTTCTCATCCTAGACTCTCTTATTCATGCCCTCCAGCAAACGGTAGCAAATGAGTCTTAGATAGGATCTGTGCTAAAAAGTTGCTCAACTTTCCAATTGTATTACATCCAGCTAATTACATAAGTGACAACTTTTTGGTTTTGGTGGGGAAAGTTTTGAAACATTTATGTACTTGTATACTATCTTCCAATGGGGAATTAGCTGTCTCTTGCAAATGACTGCTTTGGTATTCCCATGAGAAGCCAAGGCCTCCTCTTTTCCTGGGAGTTTGGCTGTGGTGGACATAGGCTTATAGAGCTTATGTATTTGCAGGAAAGCTGTGACAATGGGCCTCGAGGTGACTAATGTGTTCCATTCAAGAGGTTAAGAATCTTTCTGGAGATCAGAGGGGCGAGCCCAGGCTGGGGGCTCTCGGGTTCTGGCTCCCTCACTTTCTAACTTTGCCCGCAAAATGGGTTATTGTGTGGAATATATGGGAAGAAAATGTAAGGGAGTGTCTGATGTTGTACTAGGTGCCCAGTTCACCTTCAGTCACTGACCTGAGAGCATTGAAATTGACCCCACCTGACAGTGACGCATAGACACACACAAAAATTCAATTTAGAAGTGAAGCCAAGTAAGTCTTTGTTAGGCATATTTGCATTCTATTGAATGTTACCGTGATGCTTTATAATAATGTTACATTGATACTTTATAATAATGATGACTACAAAAAGACCCCTGGACCCATGAGGACCTGCTGTCACTCAGCTGAGGCCCTGGACAGTATGCGGACAGCGTGGGTGTGGCTGTCTCCTGGTCACTGCTGTACTTCCTGCTGGAAGGCTGACGTTCGTAGAGTTTATTTATTTATTTTTTATTCCTCACCTGAGGATATTTTTCCGTTGATTTTTAGAGAGAGGGAAAGACAGAGAGAAACATTGATGTGAGAGAAACATTGATTGGTTGCTTCCTGCACAAGCCCCAACCAGGGCCCAGGCTGGGGAGGAGCCTGCAACCGAGGCACTTGACTGGAATTGAACCCGGGACCCTTCGGTCCACAGGCTGATGCTCTATTCATTGAGCCAAACCGACAAGGGCGGTAGAGTTTAGCACTAACAAGGGCGAGGCTTGATTCTGAAACTCGGTGTACTTCAAGGTTGGTCTTTAGCTTATTGAGACTGAACAGAAGTTAGTATTTAAACATGACTTAAATATTAAGAAATACTTAAATCCTAAGTGTTAATATTCCAGGGACTAGTTCGACACTTTAAATGCAGTTTCCATGGACAGTGGTTAATTTGTATCTCTGCTATAATTTTTATGTTTTCAGAGTGTTTTTGATGGTAAATCTCAGGTGTTGGCCCTGCCACGGTCAAGCCCACTGTGGATACATGGTGTGGAGGACCCACCCATGCCCGCAGCTCTCCTTAATGACCATGTGATTAAATGGTCACCTAGCCATGCCCATGAACATCATGTTGCTTCTTTCCTTTTCTACCCACATTCAGAAAAGAACTTAGGGTCCCATGGCAGAATCTCAGAGCATGTCGTGCTGTCACTGGGACCTTCTGGTGACACAAGTACTCTGACCTGTGCCCTGGGGTAAACAGTGCAGCACGCCTTCCGAAAGGACTGTGAGCAGCAGGGATGCTTGTAGACTTTTGCCTGGTGTTTGCGTCTGTCTCTCCTTGCTTTTTCTGCTTGTCGGGATCTTGCGGGGTTGTTTTGAGACGTGGACTCTGGGATTGTGCTGACCTGGGCATCTCCCTCCCACAGCTCTATCGAGTCATGCTGGCATGGGAACCGCTGAGTGGCTCTTGGTTGGGCAGACCTGTCTGACTTGAGCTGGTCCCTTGACCAGAGGGTGGAAGCACTGGCCTTAAAAGGTGCCAGGAGAAGCTTGTTCCAGGCTGGTGTCAGGTGCTTGGGGAGAAATGGTCTGCGGATGGTTTGTGGGGAAGTTGTCCTGACTTCGGGTTCCAGAGAGGACGATGGCAGCCAGTGGGGAGGGCAGGCTGTGACACCGGGTGGGAGCTGTGTGTCCCACTGAACAAAAGAAGGCTGCTCCCAGGCTGAGAGAGAAAAGTCAGCTGTCACCTGGCACCTCTACACTGGGCTTGGCTGCAAAGTGACTTCCACTAGTGCCTTAATATCAGGGTGGCTGTGTGATCTGATGTCCCCGCAGCAGCTTTCAGGGAGGGAGGGGCATTGTGGTTTCTCGTGCAGGGGCAGCACCCAGTGTTGCCACGGTTCTGTTTATAAGGCAGTTCTGCATGCATGGGGTTGACTGCCGATGCTCATCAGAGTAGAAGGTCCCTGGCTGACTTTGTAGGGTTTGCCCCCGGCTGCTGGGAACCTCATAAGAAGTGCGGCTTTGGCCCGGCTGGTGTGGCTCAGTGGTTGAGCATCGACCCATGAACCAGGAGGTTACCAGTTTGATTCCTAGTCAGGGCACATGCTCCGATTGTGGGCTCGATCCCCAGTGGGAGGCATGCAGGAGGCAGCCTGTTATGATTTTCTCTCATCATTGATTTGTGTGTGTGTCTCTCTCTCCCTCTCCCTCTCTGAAATCAATAAAAATATATTTAAAAAGAAGTGCAGCTTTGGGAGGGAGGCCCAGGGATGTGCAGCACATCCCACCATGTTGCTGTACCCTCAGCCGTGCTTGGAACCCCTGGTGGGGGTCTTAACCCTATTCTGGATCAGCGACCCCTTTGAGAACCTAGTGGAGAGTCTAAATCATCTTCCTGGGGAAAAATGAACACAAACAAAAGTTTGTTATTATCCCTTTTTTATTTTTCTCTCTTTTGGGGGAGGGTGTAGTAATTCAGGGATTTTCCTGACCTTGGTTTAAACCCCACCCCCATTAGTGCTCAGGAAGTGTAGTTGGGAGTGAGCGGGCAGGTCTCATGTTAGGATGACCAGTTTCTCGGCACAGTGAAACTGGTTCAGAGGCTGAGCAGGTGGAACTCGTATGAGAACTGACAAGGAAGGACCTGGGGTGGGAGAGGCAGCAGGTGAAAGGGCGAGGGTCTCAAGACTGGATTCTGTCAGATGGAGATGGCATCCGAAGCATCTGGCCTGATTGCATAGATGCTTCAGGCAGGGCAGTGGGGCTCTGGGGACATGGGGGTTGGGGGTGGGAGCGTGGGCATGCTCCACGCCCTCCCCCCCCCAGGGCTTCCCACTGCCCCCAGGGCTGCAATGCTGGGTCTTCCAGTTGTCCAGCCGCCACCTGCTGGTTCAGGGCTCTGGTTCTGCTCTCGAAAGTGGACAAGCAGAGGGCAGTGAGTGGCCCTACTGACGGTCTGATTTCTCTGATTTCTCTGCTGCTCTCAGGGCGCATGGTGCCCGGGTGGGCGGGGCTGCTGCCCTGAGCTTCCTTCCTCTCCCTGCATTGGAACTGCTTTTCTCTGCTATAGAACAGAATGACAAGGTTCATCGACACAAACACTTGGCGCGGAAGAGCCTCCAATTCACCTTGTCTGGGTTTTGAAGCACTTTGTTCTGGATTGTTCTGGATTCATGTCCCTGTTCCTCGGTGTCTTTGGCGCTCACTGTTGAATATCAGTTTCAAGGGGCGGAAGGGACTTGGGGAAACTTGTGGATGGCAGGACTCTAGGTCATCACCTGTTGGGTCCCTACCAGAAATGCTGGTCCCTTGGCTCCTTGGGTCAGGCTGGTGTCCCCTCTGCCTGCCTGTCAAGGCCACCCTGTTGGCCATTTGTGCATCTTCCTTGGTGAAATGAAATGTCTATTTAAGTCCTTTGCCCATTTTTGAATCAGGAAATTTTTTGTTGTTGCGTTTTGATGTCTTTCATTTCTTTCTCTTGTCTGATTACTCTGGCTAGATCTTCCAGTACTACGATCACAATAGCATTGGTGAGTGGGCATCCTTGTCTTGTTCTGAAGTTTGAGGAAAAGCTTTCAGTCTTTCACCTTTGAGCATGTTGTTCCCTGTGGAATTTTTATCTATGGCTTTTATTATGTTCTGGTAGTATCCTTCTATTGGTAGTTTATTGAGTGTGGGTTTTGTTTTTGTTTTTATCATGAAAAGTGTTGAAGTTGGTCAGATGATTTATCTGCATCCATTGAGATGATCATGTGTTGTTTTTCATTCTGTTAATGTGATGTATTACATTGATTGATCTTCATGTGTTGAACCATCCGTGTATTCCAGGAATAAATCCCATTTGGTGTATAATCCTTTGAATGTGTTGCTGAATGCATTTTAATGTATTTAGTTTGCTAGTATTTTGTTGAGGATTTTTGTATCAATGTTCATAAGGGATGTAAGTCTGTAGTTTTCTTTTTTTGTAGTGTCTTTATGTGGCCTTGGTGTCATGGTTGTGGGCTGGCCTCATAGAATGAGTTAGGAAGTTTTCCCATCTCCACGTTTTTTGGAAAACTTTGAGGAGGTTTGATGTTATTTCCAATTGAAATGGTGGAATTCACCAGCGAAGCCATCAGATACAGGGCTTTTCTTTATTGGGAGCTTTTTTATTACTGATTCAACCGCCTTGCTTTTGTTGTTGTTGTTGTTAATCCTCATCCGAGGATATTTCCCTTGTGATTTCTTCTTTGATCCATGGGTTGTTTAAGAGCATGCTACTTAATTTCTACAGTTTTGTGGGCTTTTCAGATTTACTTTTGTTGATTTATAACTCATCCTCTTGTGGTCAGAGAAGATGCTTTGTATAATATCTGCCTTTTTAAATCTATTGAGATGGATCTGTGGTCTCACATGTCCTGGAGAATGTCCTGTGTGCACCGGAGAACGCGTATGTTGCATGTGTCTACCTGATCTTGTTGGGTTAATTTGTTGTTTAAGTCCTCTCTTTATCCTCTGTCTGGTTGTTGCTTGTTAATGCATTTTTAAGTTATTAAATATAATTTATATTATTTTGAACAATTCAAATTCAGAATTCATAGTTAACCTCCAAAGAGGACCCAGAGTTTTCGTGTCATTGGTGAACTTTCCATGCTCTGTGAACATCTCGGTTGCCTTGCCCATTTTTATAGAGAAGAGAAAGAACACGCAACTCTGCTCTTTAGTGAGCTAACTGTGGACATAAACCCTCCAGGTCCACAAGCTCTTAGCCAGTCGCCTGATTCCCAAGTGACTAGATCTGTTTATCTAAGAAAAACATAAAGGTGCATTTGTTAGACTTGAGAATCATTGATTGGCTGCTGCTTTCATACCCCACACTGGGGATCAAGTCCACAACCTGGGCATGTGCCCTGACTGGGAATCGAACCGGTGACCTTCTGGTTCATAGGTTGACACTCAACCACTGAGCCATGCCAGCTGGGCTGAGCCAAAATAATTTTGAGGAAATTTAAGTTGATTTCAGTTTATGCTGATAATAGCTAACTTATATAGCAGCTTCTCCAGAATTGAAAATTGGCTTCCTGTTGATGTGAAACAAATATTTTAACATGATTTTTCATTTATAACCACCTGCCTGTTCTGAGAAAGACTTCAGCACAATCCATGAGCTGTGTCTGGCCTCTGATGTGGGAATGGAAACTAACCTGCTCGTGTGACTGTCCCAAGTCAGTCGTTTTACCATTTCTTATACAACTGTAGGTGATGGTTTTATTTTTAATTTATTTTTGTTAATACTCACCCGAGGATATTTTTTCCATTGATTTTTAGAGAGAGTGGAAGGGAAGGAGTGAAGAGGGAAGAGAGAGAGAAAAAAACATTGATGTGAAGGAGACACATAGATTGGTTGCCTCCCGCACATGTCCTGACCAGGGCCAGCAGCTCAGGTATGTGCCCTTGACCAGGAATCGAATCCAATGCTCTAACCACTGAGCACACCAACCTTGGCTGTAGATGAAGATTTTAAAATAAAAATAACTTCAAGTAATGATTACTTATTGATGTTAGATATTTGTATTATAAATGTTTCCTCTCATATTTTCTGAGATGAATTTTGTTATTTTTAAAAATATATTTTTATTGATTTCAGAGAGGAAGGGAGAGGGAGAGCGATAGAAATATTAATGATGAGAGAGAATCATTGGTTGTCTCCTGCATCCCCCGCCAGGGATCGAGTCTGCAACCTGGGCATGTGTACTGACCAGGAATCAAACCTGACCTGGTTCATAGGTCGATGCTCAACCACTGAGCCACTCCAGCCAGACAAATTTTGTTATTTTTAAATATTTTTGTTTAATTCTCGCTGAGGATATGCTTGTTTGTTTTTCATTGATTTTTTAAAAATCCTTTTTTAAATCATGTTTTTATGTTTTGTTTTAAATATATATTTTTTATTAATTTCAGAGAGGAAGGGAGAGGGAGGGAGAGAGATAGAAACACCAATGATGAGAGAGAATCATTGATCGGCTGTCTCCTGCACGCCCCCCAACAGGATCAGGCCTGCAACCTGGGCATGTGCCCTTGACCGGAATTGAACCGAGGACCCGTTAGTCCGTAGGCTGACGTTCTATCCACTGAGCAAAACCAGCTAGGCCTGTTTTTTATTGATTTTAGAAGAAAGGAGAGAGAGAAACTGATGTGAGAGAGAATCATTCATCAGTTGCCTCCCATACGTGCCCCGACCAGAGAGTGAACCCACAAACTAGTTATATGCCCTGACTGGGAATCGAACCCACAGCCTTTTGGTGTAGGTGATGATGCTCCAACCAACTGAGGCCTCTGGCCAGGCTCATATATTTGTCATTAAATCATTAATTTTATTTCTTTGCTAAGATGTAATTGAGATTGATTTAAAAAATGACAGATGGGTATTTGAAAAATGTTTCTAAGCCATAAAACTTCTGAAAGTTAAGTATGCCAAAATGTTTCTCCTCTTAGATCTCCACCACCTATTGGATTTTACCCCACAAAGCTCCCCGTGTGAAGCACCTGACACCGTCAATGTAGACCCAGGCAATGATTCAGTAGGAGACTGCAGATCGGGGCAGGGCTCCTGGCTGCCCAGCATGAACGGGGACGAGGAGTTCTTTGATGCCGTCACAGGTGAGCACAGAGAACGGGTCCATCATTCGCTAGTTCATGGAGCGCGAAGCCCCTACCCGGGTCTCAGACCTACTCTTCAGATTGAGGATGGTCAGGAAAGCATGTTCCCAGGCTTGACTCTCAGATCTGGGGAGAAAGCTCAGCTTTAGACGACAGGAAATAAAAAGAAAGGGCAATTCAGTTTTTAGTCTTTAAAAGAATTGCTCTTGCATGTAAATGCTCAAAGTTCAGTTATTTTCCATTTCCCCACAGCCTTTCTAAGTAGTGGCACATAGCCTGTAGTTGGAAAGCTGCTTGGGTGTGCCCGAGTGGAAACAGCGTTGATGGGAGTGTTTGTATGAGGGCGGTGGGGCAGCAGGCTGGGTCACTGGGCTGGGTGGGACATATAAACTTAGAGCAGTCCCTTCTCCCCATCACAGTGACCACTTGAGGTCCAAAGCTCTTAAAGTTCAAGACAGCCATTTACTTTCTACCCGCCACCCTCACGGCCCACTTTTGGAATCTTGTTTTGGGTATCCAGGTGTTAGTGACAGTCTTTCCAAGTGGAGTCAGGGGGCCACCTGTGTAGTTACTGCCAAAACGACATGGTGCCCAGCACAGCACAAGGTTCTTTGTGACGGCTGTCACTGTCCCTTGACACGCTTCGCTGTCCCCTGAGCCTGGTCAGCACGTTCTTGGGGCGTGCGTCCATCACCACCAAGCTTCTCTTTCCCAAAGCAGGAGTAGGGGCCAGTGCATGGACAGGCAGCCCAGATTGCTGATTTATTCTTGTGGGAAACCCAGGAGGAAGGAGGCACTGGGCACGCCGCCATCCCTCACGATCAGGTGCGCCCTGTGGAGGTTCCCCCAGAGGTGTGTCTGACTCACCTGCCCTTCACCCTTCAGCTCCTGATGAGACTGAGCCCCCACTCAGTGGCGGGCTCAGGGAATTGCCCTCAGGCCTCCAGAGAGGCTGGCCTCTGTGGGTCTCTCTCTCCTGGGAACCAGTGTGACCGAGACTGGTGGCCGTCTGAGTTTCTGCCAGAGGATTGTCCCGGAGAGGTCTGGAGCTCACGTGGTGTGGTGTTTAGGTGGTGCCTCTCGTCTGTCTGCACAGCAGTAATGCTCTGCATGGACTCAGGAAAGGGGGAAAAGGCAGGTGAAATGATGTGTCACCTCCATCCTTTGGTTCCAAAACAAACAATGGGAGGAATGACAATGGGAAGGGTCCCCTTGCAGTGAAGTAGCCGCAGAGACGCAGAGCAGCCTGCTTCACTGTCTGGAGCACTGGGTTCCCCTTGTGACTCACCTAAAAAGTCTCTGAACCCAGCAGTTATTAGAGGAACGACTTCTCCAGGCAGCCACTTCCTCCAGGAAGGTCTTCAAGTCCAGGAAACACGTACCGCCTGAGGGTGAAAACTTCCCGAACGGGCCTGTTGGAGGGGTTGTCTCTGAAGGATCAGATCACAGTGATTTCAGGTTTCCCCTTTTCTACAGTAAATACATGTTTACAGAGCACTGGCTTAATTTGAGGCAAGACCTTAACATAATTGTCAACGACATGTGGCCTGTTTACTGGGCACACGTCCGGATGTAGTTGAAGCAAACGGTCCACATAAATCTCTCAGCACTGAGGGAGGGGTGTGGAGATGGGCCGCCTGGCACAGGGCAGTGGGCAGGCCCTGCAGACATTCTCTTAAGTCAGGATGCTTCAAGCTAAGTGTAGATTGGGGGTCAAGTAGATGTGCTTTTGGGATTGGCCGTGAACATTAGAGGCTCTTTCAGAAGACAGTGGTCAGTTAAGAGGTTCATTTCTAATATATCCTTTCAAAATCATCGTGCAATTAATCTCACTCCTACATTGTATAAATTTGTCGATGTGGGAGAATATGAAAGGATATTTTGCTTATTCTCAGTGAGGCTTAGCAGCAGATGTTGTAGGTTAGGGGTCTGACAATTAGCCCCTAGCTTTACACTGGGCCTCGCCTTGCTCTCTGTGAAATGGCACTGTTGGGGAACCCCGAGCTTCCCTTGAGCGTAGGCCCTGCTGAAGTAGTCTGGGTCGCCACCGTCACTGGCAGGAGCCACCTCACCCTGGCGGCCCAGTCCCTCTGCCTTGCTCGGGTGCAGAGCGCCCATGCTCCAGTGCCTGCACCAGGTCCTTCCCCACCGTTGCCTGCTCCTTCGAGAGGAAACCCTTTGGGGGAAAGGGTCCAGGAGCACGTCCCAGTGGGCGCTCTTCCTGAGGAGTCTGGGTGGCCTGGAGAACATACTCAACTGTAGTTTATGTGAGACCTAAATAGCTCATTTCCCCAGTTTTCTATGCTATGGAGGAGTGCTCTAGTTAAACCAGCCACTCGCTCTCAGTGACCATCAGTCTGATCGGTTCTGGTAGTGTTATGGCACAGTGTCTGCCTTCCTTAGAAACCAGCCCAGTGGGTTGGATCTTCAGATGAGGTGTGGAGTAGGACTGCAGATCTTGTGCAAACAGGACACGCTGCCTCCTTGAGGCCCAGGTTAGAGCGTTGTAGAGGCTCCAGCCCAGAAGGGTGTGAGCCATTGAATAAAGCCACAGGAACTTTGTTCTAGGGCCCTGAGGCTGAACCTCAGGTCAGCGACAGTCCCCAGCAGGCCCAAAGGAGCCTGGTGTATGTGAAATTCCGGTCAGAGTGGACGGTCTGTCTCCTTTGGAAGCTCCCCCAAGTGCTCCTGCTTCTTTGCCCTTCGTTCTTGGGAAGCAGACTTAATTAATCTGAACGTGCCCGTAGAAGCAATCTAGACCTTCAGGTATTCTGCTTGCACAGAATTCTGGGAGGCAGGCTTTTATCTTCCACGTCCTGCAAAAATGACCACTCTGTTTGTCTTGCGCAGGCTTTGATTCTGATAACTCTTCTGGGGAATTTTCAGAAGCCAGTCAGAGAGCCCCCGGAGGGCTGCCTGTGGACACCAGCAAAAGCAACGGCATTGGGGAAGCTGGGGAAAGGCCCCCACAGGAGAATGGGATTCAGAGGCACAGGTATGGCGTTCCACGTGTGTGATTTACAATCTTCCAGTGTGTCCGTGACGGCCCCCAACATGCCGAGTCCTGAGGGCCATGTGGGCCAGCTCCTCTGACAGAACCCAGCATCCTTGCAGCCAAGATTTCCAGAGATCAGTGATGGCGCTTGTGCGACTCCTGGTCCCATCATCTGTAGAATGGCAGGATGGCCACCCTGCCCCACAGTGCTGGGGAGCCTGAGCGCAGCGGGCGACCTGGCACCACATCTGGGGCCTGGCACACTGCAGGGGGACCCTCCTCCTTCAGTGCAGGGAGACCACATTCCAGTCTCCTCTCAGTGTTTCATTCACAGGCCATGAGATTCTGATGACAGTGACCCGATGCGTCAGCGGGGTGGAGCTCGTGAGGTGGTGTCAGTGAAAGGTGGGCCTCTCTCCACCCCGAGCTGGCTTGCATCTGGGCTCCAGGGCGCCATCCACCTTCACCCTGACCTGTTCTGAGCTTTAGGCCCAAATGCTTACTCCCCGCCTGCCCTGGAGGACTCATACTTTTACTTGTTCGGCCGCTTGCTCGGCAGATGTTGGCACACCTCCTGCATGCTAAGGTGACCTGGCCCATGCAGGTCCGACCTCCACTGTCAGCCCCTCCTCCACACCCTGTGACTGGTCCATAGCCAGACATTGGTGAGTCAGCCCGGAAGCTTCCCCTTTTTCTCCCCTTCCCATTACCCAACTCTGACACACGCCTGGGCCCTTTCAGTCCTTCTGTCCGCTGTCACATCCACCCCATCCCCTGGGTCTCCTGCAGTCACCCTGGTAACTACACCCACACCCCCTCTTTCTTCATGCTGCAGCAGTCACTTTTTCAGACAGGTCTTACCAGGCCACGTCCACCCCCCACTTAAAACTCTCAGGTGGGCCCTGGCCAGTATGCTCAGTGGTTAGAGTGTCAGCTCAAGCACCGAAGGGTCACAGGTTCCATTTCCAGTCAAGGGCATGTACCTGGGTTGCAGGTTTTGATCTCCAGCTCTGTCAGGGCACATGCAGGAGGCGACCAATCCAAGTCTCTCTTTCTCTCTCTCCCTCCCTGCCCTCCCTTTACTCTCTCTAAAATGGAAAAAATATCCTTGGGAGCCCTAGCTGGTTGGGCTCAGTGGATAGAGCGTCGGCCTGCGGACTGAAGGGTTCTGGGTTCAATCTGGTCAAGGGCACATGCCCAGGTTGCAGGCTTGATCCCCAGTAGAGGGCATGCAGGAGGCAGCCGATCAATGACTCTCTCATCATTGATGTTTCCCTCTCTCTCCCTCTCCCTGCCTCTCTGAAATCAATAAAATATATATATTTAAAAATATCCTCGGGTAAAGAATTAAAAAAAGAAAGAAAACCATCTCAGGTGGGTGTTCACATGGTGCCCCTCCTTGGGATTCACGAACAGCACACTTTTCCTCTCAGAAGTATCTCGGTGTGGACAGTGAACTCTAAGGTCACGTCCTCTAGGCTGAGGGCCAGCATCCTCTCCTCCTCTCTGGCCCCCTCCCTGTTGTCTCTGGGCCCAGCCACAGTGGCTTCTCTTGGGTCCTCCAGGGCCCCCACATCGGGCTGTGCCTGCCTGCCCCTCTCCACCTCCTCCATCTCTGGTGTCTCCTCTCCCCTCCTGTTTCCATGCTCCCTTCTCAGCCCCCTGCAGTCCAGCCCAGATGACAGTTGCCGATTGACCAGGTGTCAGTTGCTGGCAGCCTGGCATGTGGCGCTCTGTAAATGGCAGTTTTTCTCATTTTGTCTCCAGCTGCCTCTCTCTTTTCCCTCCCATCCCTGATGAGCAGTGTGCCCTGACTCAGCTTCCCTAACTGACATCCCAAGGGAGAGCTTGGGGTCCTTATGGGGCGAGAGCACTGCTGTCATCATTCCAAGCAGAGTGCTGGAACAGAGGCGCTGGCTCATGGTCTTCCCGCCCTGAGAGCACTGACCCGTCCAGGGGAGCACTGGGTGGCTTCTGGGACGCAGGGAACCACTGGCTCAGTCTTCAGTCTCGGGTCCATCTCGCTTCCTGCAAACCCGTACCTCCGTCCCACTGGGCACCCCTCCCTCCCAGATGGAGTCAGGGTCTCATCCCAGCCAAATTCCCAGAAGGGAGACCAGGCCCCGCTTGGGTCAGGGGTTCCCCATCCCAGTCTCCTGTGAACTGGGTCTCATGGTGCAGACATGCTTGTGGGGCTGCCTCTGGTCTGCAGGGAGGTCACTGGGGCAGGAATGTGCCTCAGGAGCACACACACAGTGAAAGGGGCAAACAATGCATTTCTGAAAAGGTTTTTTCTTTTAAACTATTTTATTAAACATTTAAAAAAAATATGTGTTGTTTTTTATTAATTTCAGAGAGAGGAAGGGAGAGGGAGAGAGAGATAGAAACATCAATGATGAGAGAGAATCATCAATCAGCTGCCTCCTGCACGCCCCTGACTGGGGATCTAGCCTGCAACCCGGGCATGTGCCCTGATGCTCAGTCACGGAGCCACACTGGCTGGGCTGAAAAGGTTTTCTTAATGGAGTTTCCTCTTGGGGATCTTGTGGCCTGGCCTCTGTCCATGGTTCTGCAGTGCTGCAGGCGGCTGGTACACTGCTGCTCTGGGGACAAGGCAACCTGTCCCCAGCTCTGGAAGGAGAGTCATTGGTGTGGTCATGGTCATTTTCTTCCAGGGTTCCTCCCACAAGTCCATTCCTTTGGGACTGAGCTAGCAGGCTGATCTTTTTCTCTTTAGGCATGCCAGGAAAGTTAGAGAAAAATGGTCATTGAGCAAAATCACCAGTCATAAGGGAACCTCATGTTGGATTAATAATAACATGTGTTGCTGTGGTTACTGTTTTTCAGGACGTCCTTGCCGGCCCCGATGTTCACCAGGAGTGACTTCAGTGTGTGGGGGATCCTGAAGAAGTGCATCGGCCTGGTGAGTGGGCAGCCTGTCCGAGCTCAGCGTTAGACAATGTGAACCCACAGAAGGGTTCACTCCCCACATTTTTTTGCTTTGTTTTGTTAATCATCACTCAAGGATTTTTAGAGGAAGTGAAAGGGAGGGAGAGAAACACAGAGAGAGAAACATTGATGTGAGAGAGACATATTGATTGGTTGCCTCCAGGGCCAGAATGGAGCCTGCAACCAAGGTATCCTTCAGTCCATGGGCCGATGCTCTGTCCAATGAGCCAAACCGGCTAGCGTGACCCTGCAGATTTATAAACGGCATGGAGTAAAGATGATGAAACTGGAAAGGCACAAAGATGTAAGGGGAGGAGGTGAGGAAGCGAGGTTACTGATGGACAGGAGGAAACAACTCTCTAGGTTAAACTTGGAACGTTTCCCTCAGTGTTCTGTGATGTGCTCTTGGTAATCGGTGTGAAATGGGGGTGTTTGTGGGGTTCCTGGACACACACAGAGGGTGAGACCCAGAAGGCCATCCATGAGGGCTGCAGGCAGAGTTCTGATGCTTGGAGTCTGTGAAGTATTTTCCCGTGCCTCATCTCACTTAATCCTCACAGAAGTCCTGGAGTGGGTAGATAGGAGACTCGGTAGAATCCTATTTTCTTTTCATTAGCCGGAAAACAGAGATTTAGAAAGCTTAGAAACTTGACCCGGCTGAAAAGAAGTAAAAAATGGTGGACCTTGAAAATGACTTCAGGCTTTGTCACTGCTGCAGTTAAATATTTACCCTTTGTTTTCCCTGCGTGATCTATAATAATAACCTGCTTCTTGTTGATATTTACTGCTGTGTTGCTGACAATTACCTGAAAGAGAAGTTGGGGTGCTTCACTGGGCTGGAAAAAGTTTAGCTAAATCAGAAAGCAGGTCTAATTAAGCAAGTTTATTCTATATTTATAAAAGGCTAAGTTGACTTGTGCACGTGTGATACATATAAAGCTCTCACTGTCGCCAATCACATGCATGTGTTTCCATCTGTCATTGTTGATCGTGAATTTGGTTGACACTTCTATTATAGAGAAAGGGTGAATAGCGATACCAAAATATTTCTTCTAATTAATTTCCTTTCAATGTGCACGAATTCGTGCTCCGGGCCACTAGTCTGTATATATAAAAGGCTAAGTGGCCATCTGTTCGTCCGTCCAACCGACTGACCGGCCGGTACATATGATAGCACTGGCAATTTAAAAATAAACGTTGATTCGCGCATGCGTGATACATATAAAGGTCTCGCTGGTGCCAATCGCACCGCGTGTGTTTCAATCTGTTATTGTTGATTGTGAATTTGGTTGTTTTTGTTGACATTCTGAGGCTGAAAGAAAGTGGCATTGTCTTCAAAATATGTCTGAAGACCAACTATTGATACTTCTATTATAGAGAAAGGGTGAATAGCGATATTAAAATATTTCTTCTAATTAATTTCCTTTCAATGTGCATGAATCTGTGCACTGGACCATTAGTATTTCTTATATTTTGCTAAAGGATGGGGCTCTTTTTTAAAATATATTTTTTCATTGATTTTTTTAGAGAGGAAGGAAGAGGGAGAGGGAAAGAGAGACAGAAACATCAATGATGAGAGAGAATCACTGATTGGCTGCCTCCTGCACACCCCCACTGGGGATCCAGCCTGCAACCTGGTCATGTGCCCTGACCGGGAATCAAACTGGCGACCTCTTGGTGCATGGGGTGACACCCAACTGCTGAGCTACGCTGGCCAGGCAGGATAGGGCTCTTTTTAAACATGACCACCATGATACCGTCAGGTGTGCACTCTGTTCAGGGTTCCCGTTGTCTGTGGTTTTGCATCTGTGTGTGGGGTTCTTCCATCGGGAGACAGCTTGTTGCTCTTGCTCTGAGTTTAAGAACTGCTGGGCTCAGTGCCAAGACCCATGCACTCATTAGGGCTGCAGGTCAGCGCCGCACTGACCCGCCTCACGTAGTACCTGGGCTGTCTGCGGTGAGTGTGGTGTCATTAGGAGGTCAGCACCAATGAATGAATCTTCCTCAGAGTCTTCTAATTATGTGTTTGATTCACTACCATCACCCAGTATGCTGGCATAAGTGACTAGTATGTCTTTTTATGTCTTTTTAATTTTAAAATTGTATTTTTAGTCATTTTAGAGAGAGGAAGGGAGGAGAGATAGAAACATCGATGAGAGAAACATCAACATCAATCACCTGCTTTCTGTATGCTCCCTACTGGGGACAGCCCACAACCTGGGCACGTGCCCTGACTGGGAATTGACTGGTGACCTCTTGATGTATGGGTTGACACTCAACCACTGAGCGACACTGGGCTCTTTTTTATATATTTTAAACGAGTGGGGTTTAACCTGCTGGACATGCTCCAGTGCACAGGTTGATCCATCTGTGGCTGTGAGAGCCTCTTCAAGGCTCCAGCTCACCCTGTACCTTTATTGTCCCAGCCTGCAGCCAGCCACTCATGCAGGGAGAGAGGCCTCGGGACCATGCTGGGCCCTGGGGAGCTGCAGGATTGCTCTCGTTCCCAGTCTTTTTTATGCATTCTGTGGGAGACAGCAGCTGTGCTCTGATTTGTCTCAGGGATGACAGGATTGATTTGACAACTCTTCTGGCTCCTGTATGTTTCTCTTCTCCCCCACACACCGACACTTCCAGGTGTTGACGCTGGTGCTGCCTAGTGCTGATGGTTGAGCCTAGCATGTAACCAGTGACTCCCTCGCTTTATCCCAAGTGCACAGCAGTTCTGGGAGCAGGATCAACTCACCCAGTAGCGTGTTTGCCCTGAAATCCAAGTCCTTTGGTGCCCCTAGCTCTTGCCGTCCTCAGGGTGCATCTCCTATCCCTGCTTTGGGGGAAGGGGCTCCTCTGGGTGGTTGTGCCCAGGGCTGTTCCATTTTATTCTCCATGCATGCAGATTGCTTTCCTAAACGAAACTTTATTTTGACATTGTAAGTCCTAAGTCAAAGCTCTCAAACAAGAGTATCCTTCTATATACTCATTCAGCTTCCTGTCCCTGCCCCTCCCCGAGAGGCAACCAATAAAAATTCTGTGCTCCATCTTTCCAGGAATCATAAAGTGATGTTGTGTCTCTCCTCCCATTTTCCTGGATAACTATAGGCTTCCCACCACCTTACCCACCCCCAGTGCCAGGGCTCCCAAGCTGCTTCCCACTCCTTCTGCCCTGCCTGCTATTGGGTGTAGGGTCATTTCTGGACCCAGGGTGGTGCATGTGCAGCTCTGCCCATGCAGCAAATCTGGGGGAGCGGGGGAACACCACTGCCTTCCCACCAGCAGGTGTGGGGCTGCCTCCCACCACCGCACCCACAGTGGGTGTCAGGTTCTGATGAGCAGATGAGCAGTGGAATCTCATGGTCACTGTTTCCTCTCCTGGCGTGAGCCAGGCCAGCATCTTTCCTGAAATTACTGTCTGCATTTCTTTCCCTCCACCTCTCTTCTCCTCCCTCCTCCCCTCTCTAGCCCCCCTCCCTGTCAGCGGCTTCCTCCTGGTGGGGCCACTGCCTTATCTAAGTCTGTCGGACCTCCTCCCTACGCGCAGAGTGCACTGCCCCTCAGTTTCCCTGCAGCGTCCTCCTGGCTGCTCCTGCACTGCTCGCTTTGCCCGAACATTGCCTGAGAGTAGGTATCAGAGTGGGTGGTCTCCCTTCCCTGCCTAAGGCATCCAGTCACCCTGGACATGATGGGAGGCTAGTGATTCTTTTGTTTTTTATTTTATTTTATTTATTTAAAAAAAAATGCTTTATCGTTGAAAGTATTACATATGTCCTCTTTTTCCCCCTATTGACCCTCTCCAGCCCGCTCCCACCCCCATGGCTTCACCATTGTCTGTGCCCATGGGTTATGCATAGATGCATACCATACCTCCCACCCTCCCTGCCTTCCCTCTGAGATTCCACACTCTGTTCCATGCTTCCATAGCTCTGGATCCACTCCGTTCATCAGTTTATTTTGTTACTTAGATTCCACATGAGTGAGATCATGTGATACTTGTCTTTCCCTGACTAATTTATTTCACTCAGCATGATACTCTCCAGGTTCGTCCATGCTGTCTCAAAGGGTAAGAGATTCTACTTTTTTACTACTGTATAGTATTCCATGGTATAAATGTATTTTTATTGATTTCAGAGAGGAAGGGGAAGAGAGAGAGAGAGAGAGAGAGAGAGAGAGAGAGAAACATCAGTGATGAGAGAGAATCATTGATCGGCTGCCTCCTGCATGCCCCATACTGGGGATCGAGCCCGCAACTTGGGCATTTGCCCTTGACTAGAATCGAACCCAGGACCCTTCACTGTGCAGGCTGTTGCTCTGTCCACTGAGCCAAACCAGCTAGGACTGTACCACAGCTTTTTTATCCATTCATCTCCTGATGGGCACTTGGGCTGTTTATAGATCTTAGCTATTGTAAGTTGTGAACATAGGGGTGCATACATTCTGGGGGGAGGGCCACTGGAGGCGGCCAGTTGGCAGCTCCTGCCACCTTGGTGTGCATGTGGTCTGGAACAGGGCAGGGGGCATAAAGTGGCAGAGGACTGGGAGCCATCCTATGGGAGACAGAGTGGAGCTCACCATGTGGCGGGGAGGGCCTGGCTTCCCTTCCAGGTCGGCTCACCAGCTCAGCGGGTTTCAGATCTTGTTCCCACAGGCCTTTGCTGCTCCAAGAAGTGACTGACTGCATGGGGCAGGCCAGGGGCTGTGCTTTCTGGGAACTGCCTGTGATGTCCTCGCTGTCCCTCCAGGAGCTGTCCAAGATCACAATGCCCATTGCCTTCAACGAGCCCCTGAGCTTCCTGCAGCGGATCACGGAGTACATGGAGCACATCTACCTCGTCCACAGAGCCTCCCGCCAGCCCCAGGCCCTGGAGAGGATGCAGGTGGGTGGGCCCTGCGCTGGGGGGAGCCAGACCGCGGCAGTGGGTGGATGTGACCCTATTTGACTGGTCACGTCCTGGCAGAGACTGGGCACCTCTCTAGTGGAGAAGAGGCAGCACAGTGCACACGCACTCTGGGTGCTGTCCTGCCAGCAGCTGAGACATTTGTGCTGGGGCGTGTTCTCCACAGGAGTGCATGGGGCCTACACCTCAGCTCCTCCTAGTCTTTTCAGCACCACACCTGTGCTTGTGCATGTGTGCGCACATATGTGTGTTTGCCTGTCCACATGTGTTCCCATGCGTGTGTGAGTGTACCTGTGTGTGTTCGTGCCCATGTGCATGTATACAGCATGTGTGCCATGTGCATTCATGTGCCCATGTGTGTTTAAAGGGGACAAACACATGGCCCTTGCCACAGGGCCTGCCGAAGGACAGGCTGGGACCTGGAAAGCAGCAGGGCTCCTGCTGTCTGTGGTTTTGAGGAAGTGGTGGTGACAAAGGGCACTTCCTGGAATCTATGACCTTGGACACGTTACAAGGGGAAGACTGAACAGTCACTAGATAGTGAATCCTGATGCAGACATGCCAGGTGCCAGCAGCTCTCTATAGCCTTGGGCCCCCTTCCTGGTGGGGACTACTCACGGCCTGTGTGTTGTTTGCAGTGTGTGGCAGCCTTTGCAGTGTCGGCGGTGGCTTCCCAGTGGGAGAGGACCGGCAAGCCGTTCAACCCACTCCTGGGAGAGACATACGAGCTGATCAGGTAAGGCCAGGCCTGAGTGCCATGCGCGGTGCTGTGGAGGACGGAGAGTGTGGTTCTTCCTGCAGCATGATTCTGCCCTCTGACAGCCGACCCTGTGGATGGCAGGTTCACTGAGGGCCCTGGAGCACTGCTGGGGCGAGGAGGGTTCGCATATGGGGGATGTCAGGTCGATCTGTAACAAAACCCTAGTGCTGTGAAGTAGAGTTGGAAATGGGATCCTGTGTTGGACTCAGGAGTGGAGAAGGGAGTGTCTGTGAACAAGCTTGTTAGCTTTGGCCTGAAGTGGAGATGGGTCCCGTAAGCACATTTGCCCACTCACCGAGCATCTCAGGAATGTTGTACAGAGAGCAGGTGACCTAGACTGTGGGAGGGCTTCGCTCCCAGCCACCGCTGACTGCCATGCAGCTGCCCCTGGGCTCAAAGGCCTGGCCAGCACTGGTGATGCAGGGACCAGACCATACCTTATTTTACTTTCTTAATCCTCACCCTAGGGTAAGTTTTTATTGATTTTAGAGGGAATGGAAGAGAGAGAGAGAGAGAGAGAAGAGAGAAACATCAATTAGTTGCCTTTCCTATGTGCCCTGACTGGGAATTAAACCTGCAACCTTTTGTTGTACAGACGACACCCCAACCACCTGAGCCACGTGGCCAAGGCCACACCTTATTTCAAGTGCAGCTGAAATTCCTTCCGATGGAGTTTCTCGCAGGCAGCTTCAGCAGCCCCCCCGCGGCTGCTCCCCTCCTGCCCGTCATGCAGCCTGGTCCTAGAGCCTGGGACAAGACCAGGGTCCCTGTCTCTCGGGCTGTGCAGTCACTCAGAATGAGCCTTGGTCCAGTCGGCCTGGCTGAGAGTACCACCCAGAGCTCACAGGCAGTGTGATGGGCCCCCAGGTCAAAGGGGTCACAGCCTGGCCGGGCTCGGGAGCAGTTGGTGGCATGTACGGTTTTTCCTGTTTCGCCCACCCTTGGGTCCCAGGGGGCATCTATTGTGGTCTTTTATTAAATACTAGTTTGTCTTTAGTTATGATAGCATGCTCTGCTTAGGAAATGTGTAAAATTAAGAAAAGTGAGAAAGATGAGTTGGACAGTCCTGTGAGAGTCTGGCTGAAGTTTGGGCCGAGTTCCTTTCTTATGCGCGCACACACGCATTTCCATAATGCAACAATGCTCATTTATATCCTTTTCCATTGAACTTTATGCCACACTCATTTCCCCGTGATTATTGAAACTTTTTCTAAATTTAGTATTTCGTTGATGATAAGACATTTTTCATGTTTTAGCATTTCTGTCCTAGTTTAATTTGCAGTATTTCTTTCTTTTATAAATAAAATAATGGTGTGTTATGTGGTCAATGGCATCTTGGGCTCAAAGAAGTATAGTTTCTTTGAAGTTTCTAACTGTGGTTGCCAGCCCTTTACTACACATGTGTTGTGATGATCAGGTGAGTGAGTGGCTGGGGGAATTGGGGTGTCGGTCTGCTTACAATGGCGCTCAGGTGAGTAGAGCCTGCAATGGTGTGTGCAGCTGTGTGTCAGCTCTGGTCGCAGACGGTGTGGGGGCGGGATCATTGATGTGGAGACGCGGGCAGGCCTGAGCACCTGCAGGCCCCCCGCTCCCGTGGTGTGACAGTGGGTTAGTAGTCACGCCCCAGAGGCTGACCGGTGTCTGACTTGCCTGCTGGTGCAGTGGCTGCCCCTCCCCTGGCCCCACTGGTGTGGGAATGCCATCTGGATTCTTGGTGGGGCTACATGGGCTGGTGGTGAGCAGTGGTCTCGAAGTCTTGCTAAATGGAGAAAGCTGGATGTGCTAGCAGAGAGCAACAGAGTGTGCCTCCCGGGGCTTCTTTGCAGATGACAGATGCAGCAGGTGACCATGGGTTACAGCATGTCACAGCGAGAGAGACGGTGAGCAGCCCTGTGCCTTCAGTTTAGACACTGGGAAACTGAGGCCCAGATGCCAAAAAGATTTGCCCGAGAGTCACCACTAAGGGGTCTTTTATTTGAATTCAGTAGCGTTGTCCTGATGATACCTATGCTGAGCGGGTGTCCGCCTCTGTCTGCAGGTGTGAGTGCCCGTGGCCTCATCTAGATGCTAGCAGAGGGTTAGTATCTCAGTACGTTCAGAGCGTCATTAAAATGTCTTGAACAAAAGGGGAGTCAAGACATAACGTGAGCAGAGCTTTGGTGGTGGAAATAAGCCACATGGGTTGAAGGAACATGGACTAGTGCTGAGTGCTGGGTGAACACCTCATCTGTACCCCATCCAGGCCTGACCAGGGCAGGACCACCATTCCACGCCTGACAGAGAAAACTCACGCTCTTTCTAAACTCTAGTTCACGCTCCCATCTCAGTCCCAGGTCCCCGTGTGCCCGTGTCTGTGGCTCATTGTGCGTCCGGGGCCCCAGGACCCTGGGACCTGAGCAGCCTTCCTGTTTGGGAGCCACAGAACCTCCCGGGCTGCTGCTGAGAAAAGACTGCTTTGCTTAGACAGGCATTCATTGTGTAAATTACATGCCTTGGCAGGCAACCTTTAAAAATCTAATTTTTCAACTTTTTTTCCTCTGTAATGGTTGGAAATTCAGATTCCAGTTAAGTTAGTAATTACGAGGTTGAGCTTTTATAATTATTAAACTACAACTGTAGGTGTATTCACAGTTCCAGAACAATTAAAACATGACATTCTTCTTGAACAAGAGAGTGTACTAAAAATCCTATTTCCTGGACAGAAATATCTTGGAGCGTGAGACATCTCATCACCAACCTTACAGGAGCCTAGAGGAGACCGAAGAGAGCCCCCTGGGAAGGCTGGGAGTCATGGCTCCAGGCGGGGGGCAGTGGGCAGCCCTTGATCACTGGCACAGCATCTGCCCTGGGTGTACTCGGGCAATGGTTCTAAGTGGTCGCCAACCTTTCGGACCTCACGGACCACCAGTTGGCGACCCCTGCTCTGAGAGATGCTTGCAGACCTCCGTGTGCTTGGGTGGCCCCCTGGAGCACAGTTTAATGCATGTGTGTGGTGCATGTGTTGTCAGCATTAGGCAAATGTGACATCAGAGCACGTGTTGCCTATTTCTGCTATGTGTGGCAGCATGGAGTGGTCCCCATTTCCCAGTGCCTCTCCGGGACATGAGGGCCCTGCAGTCACGTGCACGTGGCCACTGAGCTGACAGGGACGCTGTGCTGTCTTCGTGGGTTTTGCTGTCACTAATGGGCTCCCCCTCTTTCTCTCTTGTTTTCGTACCTAGGGAAGACCTAGGGTTCAGGTTCATATCCGAGCAGGTCAGCCACCACCCCCCTGTTAGTGCGTTTTACTCTGAAGGACTCGGTCAGGACTTCCTGTTCCACGGCTCCATCTACCCGAAGCTCAAGTTCTGGGGGAAGAGCGTGGAAGCGGAGCCCCGGGGCACCATCACACTGGAGCTTCTCAGGTGAGCCTCCCTGGGCTGGAGCCGCCTCCCTCCGCCTCCACCAGCCAGGCCGGCCATGCTGTTTGTGGACGTGCGGAGGGGCCGGGGCTGCCTGCCAGCAGCAGAGCCCTCCCGAGTCTGCTCCCTCTGTTAGCGCCGACCTGGACATGCCCCAGGCGGCCTGGGCGTGCTCCCACATGGCCTGGACACACTCCGGGCACTGTTGTAGCAGTGGCCTATCCTGTGCGAAGACCCCACACTCAGAAGCTCAGGACGTGGTTTCTGAGCAGCTGGGACCTGCACAGGGGTTATGCTGGGCTCCTGGGAGTTGGTGTCAGGACTTGGGCACAGCACCTGTTTCCCTGGCAGTTGGTGCTGACATCCCTCAGAGCCGGGATCCAAGGAGAGAAGCCACCAGGAGGGAGCCACAGTGTCTTTTATGACCTAACCCAGAAATGACTCAACTGTGACCCTCCCCCACACATGTGCTGTTGGTCACACAGACCCGCCCTGCTCAGTGCAGGAGGGGTGAATTCCGGGAGCCACAGGGGGGTTCTGAGCTGTGGCAGCACCGTGGGGGAGCATTGGATGGAATCTGTTCCCTGTTGGCCCCGCCTGGCTGGTTGCCAGGGGTGCATGGGGACCTCGGGGAGCAGCGCTTCAGGGAGACTGCGCGGTGGTCTTCACTTTCCTGGAACAAGGCAGGTAGAGTTGAAAGGTTGCAAACCTTGTTGGTTCAGGTGTTTGGGTTCCAACTGGGAGATTCAAGGAATTGCAGATATTTATCATGAAATACTCTGCACCAAGCTGGTTTTGCCGCAGCCTCCCTGGGGCACAGCCTCCCTGGGGACACAGCCTCCCTAGGGACACAGCCTCCCTGGGGACACAGCCTCCCTGGGGACACAGCCTCCCTGGGGTCGCAGCCTCCCTGGGGACACAGCCTCCCTGGGGTCAGAGCCTCCCTGGGGCACAGATCTGGCAGTCTGCTCACTTCATGTCTGTGGGGCCTTTTCTTCTGGGGTCAGGTCACGGGGGAGGATGAGGAACAAAAGGGAAGGTGTGTGCAGTGGCTGTTGCAAAACGCAGACCACGCATCCCACTGGGAGCACCTGGCGGGAGATGGTGGCTCTCACATCCTCACAGAAGAGCTCTCTGTCTCAGTCTCATTGATATCAAGTAGAAACCTTTGTTGTTGCTACAAAGGAAAGAAGAAATAAATTTCAAACGAATGCTAAGTAAGGAGCTGCTGTTGGAGGGAGTTCAAAGCAGTGCTCTCTGCTGCGGGTATTAGGGCAATTACTCCCTGCTGCTGCTTTCCTCTGTCCCCGTGGTGTCTGCTGGCTCTGACAGGCATGTTTTCCGGTCTCTCTGACAGACACAATGAGGCCTACACCTGGACCAACCCTACCTGCTGTGTGCACAATGTGATTATCGGGAAGCTCTGGATAGAGCAGTACGGGACGGTGGAAATCCTAAACCACAGGTACCACACGCTGGGTGGGGGGCCCACACACACCGCTGTCCTGGAGCTCTGGCTGTGATCTCAGGACTCGCTTTCACTCTGCTCTGCGTCCTGCCCCTCGGTGTCCACCCTCGGTATCCAGACAGGGAGCCCCGGGCCCGTGTTGGTGGGAACTGGTTCTGGTCAGCGTGAGGCACCATTCACGCTCTGTGTTGAAAGTTTTCTTTCTAATCACAAGTTAACTTATTTTGACATTTTAAACAATACAGTGACCATCCTCTGTCCTGTCTACACTGCAGCCTGTCATTCCTTCTTCCTGGACATCTATGACACCAGTTCTGTTTTCCACAACCTCATTGAGATGTAATTCACATGTCATAAAGTCCACCCAGTAAAAGTGGGCACCTGAGGATAGAGTGATATGTACTAAGTGTACTGAACTGTGCTGCTGTCACCCGCGGGCACTGTTGGAGCCTTCCCGTCACCCTGGAAAGGTCCCTGTGCCCTTGGCTGTCACTCCCTGATGGCACCCCCAGCCCCAGGCAGCCTCTGTCTGCTCTCTCTCCCTCCCTCTCTCCTTCCCTCCCTCTCCCCCTCGCCTTGCTTCCTCTCCCTCTCCCACTCTTGCTCTTATTCTCTCACCTTCTCTCCTGCTCTCTCATCTTTCTGGACGGCTCAAGTCCCACAACCAAGGCCTGTGCTTCTCCCGCAGGACTGGAGATAAGTGTGTGCTTCACTTTAGACCATGTGGGCTGTTTGGAAAAGAGCTTCACAAAGTGGAAGGACACATTCAAGACAAAAAGTAGGTCCACGTGCGGGTCTGCTCAGAGAGCATGTGTGCGCTTCAAAGAAAGTCGTTAAACCAGTGATGTCTGTTCAGGGCAGAAAAAATTAGGACCCTTTTATACCCGTTTTTTACTTAGAGAAACATTTCATGATTGAGCATAACAGGAGATAAAAGCAGCTTTGGTGTCATTTCAAGGGTGGGGAGTGGTTGGCCCATGTCACCCTCTCGCAAGGGTAAAAGATAAATGGACACGAGGAAGCAGGAGGTTTCCTGCGATGCTGCTGCAGGTTTGCAGACAGCGGGGCTGGGAATCTGACCACATGTCCTTCTCCCGCACCATGCGTGCAGGTGGTCGGCGAAGCTCGCACGTGGCTCTGTGAGCTTCATCTGCATGACATTGGTTCTTTCCAGTCCATAAACTAGGGAAGTTTAAAGGCTTTGTGAGCAGAGAAATGGTTAGTATCATTTTAACAAATTTTATGAGTTTTTCCCCTCTTTGGTTTAGTAATCTCATTTTGGGTCTCAATTTTCTCATTTTTCCCCATAAGTACTTTGGGCCATGTAATGGCCAAGGCTCCTTTCAGCTCCCAGAATCTGTACATATTCAGTAGAAACAAGCTCCTAGGGGAAGCAGGTCTGCCCAGCCCCACTCAGCCTGGGAATCACCGTTCCACTATGACTCGGCCCACCCACCCTCAGTACAGCAGCCTCTCCCGTGGAGGTCCAGGAACGGCCATGGGTGTGGGGGCAGCACCCACTGTGAGCATGTTGAACTCTGGTCTGGTTTTCTGTTTTCCATCCCAAATTCAAGTGAGCGATTTCCTGACGCTGAGCCTGTTAGTGACAGTGCGCGTCCACCGAGCTGTGTCTCCTGAGAGGAGTGCGTCCTCCAGGCTGGGCCTCTGAGACACGGGTGCCCCGGGGCCCTGCCCTGGCACAGCAGCATCTCCAGGAGCTCGGGACCCACTGTGCTCTCCCCCAGAAGGTGCAGCAGGAGCAGCCCGACACTGGCACTGCTCCTTCGGGAGCCAGCAGGTGGCCCATCTGGGAAGGTCCCCAGAGGTTGTTCCTACCTGAGGAAGCAGGTGGGCAGAAGGACACAGAATCCGCCTGTCAGTGAAGCTCTGACGTGTGGCCTTGAGGATAAAGCAAACTCAACAGGAGGAGGCCTGTTCCCGGGATTTATAGAGAAAGGGCTCGAAGTCAGCGCGCTCACGGGGAGATTGGCACATGGGGTTTTACATCTGAACATGGACTCTTCCGCTTGTCTCCACCCTCGTCCACCCTGTTAGCTGTTGTCCCTTCCCTCTTTCTTTCCCTTTGGTGTATTTAATAATTAGGACCATCAGTGTCGAATGGCAGGAGCAGAGATCCTAAAATGCAAATTTTCGTCTTTGCGTTTTTGTGCAGAGGTAGCCTGAGATTGGTGAGAAGACAGCCAGACAGGACCTGACGCCACGGCTGAAGTGGGAGCGCTGCATTGGGGTGGCGGTCTGTCTGAGCGTGGTTTCTACCCCTTTGTTCCAGCAAAAAGAAGCTGTTCATCTACGGCAAGTGGACCGAGTGTTTGTGGGGCATAGACCCTGCGGCGTACGAGTCCTTCAGGAAGCAGGAGCGGAGGGGTGAGACCCCGAGGAAGTCACAGCCGGTAAGGCGCTGCCCGGCTCCTACCCCGCTCCTGCCCGGCTCCTGCCCGGCTCCTGCCCGGCTCCTGCCCAGCTCCTGCCCCGCTCCTGCCCCATTCCTGCCCCATTCCTGCCCCGCTCCTGCCCCGCTCCTGCCCCGCTCCTCCCCGCTCCTGCCCCGCTCCTGCCCCGCTCCTGCTCCGCTCCTGCCCGGCTCCTGCCCGGCTCCTGCCTGGCTTTTGCCCCGCTCCTGCCCTGCTCCTGGCACTGCTTGGCAGAGGCTCCGGGAACCAGCCGTGACCCCCAGCAGGGCCCTGTGGGAAGACGATGCACAGAACCCGCCTGTCAGTGAAGCTGCTGTCTGTGGGCCTCTGGGTTGGGAAGGTTTATCTGCACTCTGACAGCGTGGAGGGCACGGGTCCTGTGTCTCAGCGTCAGTCTGTCCCCCGATTCAAGCAAGGTAGAACCAGGCGCCTCCATTTCCTTCTGGAAATGCCATGTTCTGGATGCCTCTTAACAAACCTCCTGTCTGCCTGCCCCTGTTAGCTTAGACCTATTCAAACGAGGGAGTGTCCTTTCTGCCATTTCAGTTCTGAGTCCAGACGATGCTCACAGTCAGGGCTGTGCCAGGCGGGGAGGCTTCTCCCTGGAGTCTGCATCCCGCCGCCCTCAGGCCTCGGAGCTGGACCTAGAAATGCGCTTACAGAGGCGTCCCATGTTCTAGATGACACGCCCCCCTCTCAGGCAGCGCCGTGCCTTCCCGGCTGCTCCGTGTCTTCATGTGGTGGTTCCCATGTGCTGTCAGTGTGGCTTCCAATGACTTGTGTCACTCAGAGAAATGAAATTCCACTTAGAGACTGGGCAGACCAGCGCGTTAGACCCATGGCTGATGCCTTCGGCGTGTGCACTGAGCTTCACTGTCCTGGGCAACCTGGAGGGGACAGAGTCTTGTCCCGGTTTAGCTCTGGACCTCACTGTGTAGCCTGCTGTCAGGTGGCAAGCCCTTAAACTGCTTGGGTCACACTGACACTTGTCACACTAGCACACTGTCCCCCAACAGCTGCACGAATAACCACTGCTCCATCTCCAGGCCCCCTTGGGTTTGAAAGGTAACCGCAGGTGGCATATGTCTTTAAAGGGTTTGGTCTCCAGTGGGGTGTGGTCTAGAAGTGCTGGGATATCATGTGATCACCCATCTGGACCACGTCCTTATTGAGGGCAGCATGGAGGGAAGTGCCCTCTCAGAAATGAGCTGTTCCAGTCCCCTCAGCTTAGATGAATGTGCTTTTGATGGTGCCAGTTCATCCTTTCATGGTGCCTGCATTCCCAGGACAGCCGTACCTGCCACTGACTCGGCACCCTGTGTTTGGGGACCCCTCTGCAGGAGCCTGTGCAGGGGGAGGTGAGCACGGCAGACGCAGGAGCCAGCATGTAGGTCACAGCGGGGCAGTGGCGCCTCCTTCCTCAGCAGCGCATCTTGCTCTGCGTGGGCTCAGAACGGGGTGAAAGGCACTCCAAGAGCCACTCCCTCCGGCTGCCGACCAGCGTGCTCTGTGTTTCAGGGCATCGGCGTGGAGGATGCTGACACTGAAGTGGTGGACTCCATGCCTGAGGTCCAGGACACTGTGCAGGTCATTCCAGGCAGCAGGCTCCTCTGGAGGATCAACACCCGGCCCCCCAACTCTGCCCAGGTCAGTGCTTCCCCCCCTACCTGCCCTTCCAACCCCATGTGCACACCAGCTACCTCAGTCCTCTGTCTCAGAGTAGACAGAGGACCCTCCATCCCCTGATCAGACTGAGCTCTCAGTGTGAGCCTCCGAGGACTTCCTGTCCCACAGAGCCTCCGCCAGCCCCGACCTCAGCCCACCCTCCCAGCGACACAGCAATGCTCTGTCTACATGAGTCATGGTGGCATGTTGACACAGAATTGACACACATGTCTGCACACATCACAGTATCACAGTGGCCCCGGATACTCCTGAGTAGAGGTGCCTCGGGACACATGGTGTGCCCTGGAAGGTCTATACAACCACATCTTACCCAAAGGGGTTTCCAGAGTGGCTTGCAGGGGTTGTTTTCCCAGCGTGTCAATTTAAATGCTTCAGTGCATTTTGATATTTATTTTTGAAAATTAAACTTACAATTTGTATTATATATAAATTTGTTACATGCAATAATATATATGAAAATACGTGATAAATACAACATTATGTAATAAATCATATATTTTCATATGAGTTATTATATATAGAATAAATATACAATGTATTATAATTTTTTGTTGTATTACCATGTCCAATAACATAGCAGAGCATGTAAAACATAAACCACTCATCCCAGAGATGTTGGGGAGTCAGACCTACAGGTTGGGCATCAAGTGGGGTGGCCCAGAGGAGCCCGAGGCTGGTGCGTCTCAGGCCCAGGAAGGAGCCCTGCCCCTGCGTGATCCTGACGGGGACGTCTCCAGGGAGCGTGTCTATGGCTCCAGAGTGGGCGGTGCCCAGGAGAGAACGTTGTGGCCGTCACAGATTTCTGTCTGTCCTCAGATGTATAACTTCACCAGTTTCACTGTTAGTCTCAACGAACTGCAGACGGGCATGGAGAAGATCCTGGCCCCCACAGACTGCCGCCTGCGTCCCGACATCCGAAGCATGGAGAACGGCAACATGGGTGCGTGCCTGAGCATTGGGGGCAGTTGCGTGGCCGCCTGGGGACGAGCAGAAGGAATGCAGCCGTGTTTCACGAGCAAACAGGCGCTAGGTCCCCCGGCACAGAGCATGCGGACTGCCTGGGTGACGGTTTCAGAGTTCCAGCCTGTAGGAGACCAGTCCTTTTGTAAATAACAGTAAGGTTAAGTTACTAGAAAAATGCGATGAAGAGGAATACACACAGAAGTCAAGTCCCAATACTCGATTCTTAGGTAGAATATAGGGCTGCCTTTCAGAACCCACATACTGTTCATTAAAGTCCCCACGGCCGTCGTGTGGGGCCCTGCTGCAGGTGGGATGAGAGTCCTGAGTCCAGCACCTGGTGGCACACGCTGGGTGACTGCTGTATAGGGTGGCAGGAGGGGTCAGTGTGACGAGCGGCTGCCTCCTGCTCACCACACATCACTCTGAGCTAGGTCAGCAGCAGGACTCCCGGTGCCCATGCAGGTGCGCCTGCTGCAGTTCGTGGGGTCAGCAAATTTCTCAGGGACTAGTGTGGATGGCAGGGCGGTAGGTGGGGGCCTGTGGTCAGGGTCCTCAGTCCTTGGGACAGCACAGCCGCTGACCTGAAGGTTAAGGTTGAATGTGACTGTCTGTGCGAGGGAAATAAGGACCCATGCCAGGGCTCTATTGACACCGCCCCTGTGGGTGACATGGCCCCAGGAGCTGAGCACCTGCCCGTGGCTGGTACTGCACTAAGGATCCCATGGTCCCTCGACGCCCAAGGCCTAGGCCTTTGGGTTTGGTTTCTTGATGACAGTTACTCTCCATGGTTTTCGAACAAGGGTGACCAGGAGCGTCACTGTCCACCTGACTCCTCACCCAGCCTGTGTGCTTGGGCCTAGATCTGGCGAGCCAGGAGAAGGAGCGGCTGGAGGAGAAGCAGAGGGAAGCCCGGAAGGAGCGTGCCAAGGAGGACACTGAGTGGCAGACAAGGTGAGGCCCTGCGTGGATGAGGGGACAGTGAGGAGGGCCCCCCACCCACCTGGGGACAGTGAGACGGGCCCTCACACACCTGGGGACAGTGAGGAGGACCCTCACACACCTGGGGACAGTGAGGAGGGCCACCCACACACCTGGGGACACTGAGACGGGCCCTCACACACCTGGGGACAGTGAGGAGGGCTACACACACCTGGGGACAGTGAGGAGGACCCCACACACACCTGGGGACAGTGAGGAGGACCCCACACACACCTGGGGACAGTGAGGAGGGCCCCCCACACACCTGGGACAGTGAGGAGGGCCCTCACACACCTGGGGACAGTGAGACGGGCCCTCACACACCTGGGGACAGTGAGGAGGACCCTCACACACCTGGGGACAGTGAGGAGGGCCCCCCACACACCTGGGGACAGTGAGACGGGCCCTCACACACCTGGGACAGTGAGGAGGGCCCTCACACACCTGGGGACAGTGAGACGGGCCCTCACACACCTGGGGACAGTGAGGAGGGCCCTCACACACCAGGGACAGTGAGGCGGGCCCTCACACACCTGGGGACAGTGAGGAGGGCCCTCACACACCTGGGGACAGTGAGGAGGACTGCACACAACTGGGGACAGTGAGGAGGACCCCACACACACCTGGGGACAGTGAGGAGGACCCCCCACACACCTGGGGACAGTGAGGAGGACCCCCCACACCACAGTGAGACGGGCCCTCACACAGTGGGGGAGGAGGAGGACCCCCCACACACCTGGGGACAGTGAGGAGGACTGGAGGACCCCCACACACCTGGGGACAGAGGACTGCACATACCTGGGGACGGGCCCTCACACACCTGGGGACAGTGAGGAGGACCCTCACACACCTGGGGACAGTGAGGAGGACTGCACACACCTGGGAACAGTGAGGAGGACCCTCACACACCTGGGGACAGTGAGGAGGACTGCACATACCTGGGGACAGTGAGGAGGACCTGCACACACCTGGGCCCTCACACACCAGGGACAGTGAGAGGGCCCTCACACACCTGGGGACAGTGAGGAGGGCCCTCTCACACACCTGGGGACAGTGAGGGACTGCACACAACTGGGGACAGTGAGGAGGGCCCCCACACACCTGGGGACAGTGAGGAGGACCCCCCACACACCTGGGGACAGTGAGGAGGACCCCCCACACACCTGGGGACAGTGAGACGGGCCCTCACACACCTGGGGACAGTGAGGAGGACCCCCCACACACCTGGGGACAGTGAGGACTGCACACACCTGGGAACCCCTCACACACCTGGGGACAGTGAGGAGGGACCCTCACACACCTGGGGACAGTGAGGAGGGCCCTCACACACCTGGGGACAGTGAGGAGGACCCCACACACACCTGGGGACAGTGAGGAGGGCCCCCCACACACCTGGGGACAGTGAGGAGGACCCTCACACACACCTGGGGGACTGGGGACAGTGAGGAGGGCCCCCCCCACACACCTGGGGACAGTGAGAGGAGGGCCCTCACACACCTGGGGACAGTGAGACGGGCCCTCACACACCTGGGGACAGTGAGGAGGACCCTCACACACCTGGGGACAGTGAGGAGGACTGCACACACCTGGGGACAGTGAGGAGGACCCTGCACACACCTGGGGACAGTGAGGAGGGACCTCACACACCTGGGGACAGTGAGGAGGCCCTCACACACCTGGGGACAGTGAGGAGGGCCCTCACACACCTGGGGACAGTGAGGAGGGCCCTCACACACCTGGGGACAGTGAGGAGGACTGCACACACCTGGGGACAGTGAGGAGGGCCCTCACACACCACCTGGGGACAGTGGGGAGGAGGGACCCCCCACACACCTGGGGACAGTGAGGAGGACCCCCCACACACCTGGGGACAGTGAGACGGGCCCTCACACACCTGGGGACAGTGAGGAGGACCCCCCACACACCTGGGGACAGTGAGGAGGACCCCACACACACCTGGGGACAGTGAGGAGGGGCCCTCACACACCTGGGGACAGTGAGGAGGGACCTCACACACACCTGGGGACAGTGAGGAGGGCCCCCCACACACCTGGGACAGTGAGGAGGGCCCTCACACACCTGGGGACAGTGAGACGGGCCCTCACACACCTGGGGACAGTGAGGAGGACCCTCACACACCTGGGGACAGTGAGGAGGACTGCACACACCTGGGGACAGTGAGACGGGCCCTCACACACCTGGGGACAGTGAGGAGTACCCCCCACACACCTGGGGACAGTGAGGAGGACCCCACACACACCTGGGGACAGTGAGGAGGGCCCTCACACACCTGGGGACAGTGAGGAGGACTGCACACACCTGGGGACAGTGAGGAGGACCCTCACACACCTGGGGACAGTGAGGAGGACCCCCCACACACCTGGGGACAGTGAGGAGGACCCCCCACACACCTGGGGACAGTGAGGAGGACCCCCCACACACCTGGGGACAGTGAGGAGGACCCTCACACACACCTGGGGACAGTGAGGAGGACCCCACACACACCTGGGGACAGTGAGGAGGACCCCACACACACCTGGGGACAGTGAGGAGGACTGCACACACCTGGGGACAGTGAGGAGGGCCCCCTGCACACCTGGGGACAGTGAGGAGGACCCCCCACACACCTGGGGACAGTGAGGAGGACTCTCACACACCTGGGGACAGTGAGGAGGACCCTCACACACCTGGGGACAGTGAGCAGGACCCTCACACACCTGGGGACAGTGAGACGGGCCCTCACACACCTGGGGACATTGAGGAGGACTGCACACACCTGTGGCTGAAAAGCCATCTCTGCTTCGGCTACGATGGTGGCAACAGCTTTTTGTCCAGGCTGTACCCACCACGCTGATAGGCCGATGCTCCCAAAAGTAGTGCCACCTGCTGGTGTGAGACAGGTCACCTGGGACCGGCCTCCCCATCCTGGCCCCTGGGTATTTGACCCTGAGCACTTTTTCAAGTATGGTAAATTAAAAAGAAAATGTAGCCAGAGCCAAGCCACTAACTGAGGGAAAACACAGTTCTCAGAGAAGAGGTACTGTGCGCCCAGAAGCCACCCAGGTGCTGCTGGGAGCAGCGTGCTGTCCCCACATGTTCCCCATCCATATGACACAGTGCCCCAGAGGCCGTGATGGGGAGCGGGCTGGCTGTCTTTCCCATGCCTGGGAGCACTCATCCCATGAACATGTGAGTGGAATGCACATGTGTGTGTCTGCACAGGCCTTGACCCAGAGGAAGCCGTCCGGGAGGAGTATCTCAAATCAGTCATTTGTTCTTTTATAGTCATAACTAGATGCCTGATGCATGAAATTCATGCAAGGCCTTCCTTCCCCTGGTGCCAGCACTGGCTTCCCTCTGGCACCTCGGACCCGGGCTTCCCTTGGGCCGCTAGCAGCCCCAGCTTCATCGGAAGGATGTCTGGTCTAATAAGCATATTACACTTTTATTATTATAGATGTGACAACAGTCCACTTAATAAGGACTTGGTTAAGTACTGTAATGTTTAAACAAAATTTAAAGGTACATGTAAGCTACAATTTTAGTCTTAGAAAACTGGTGGTTCTGAGTTGTTAACCAGGATATTTTTGCCTGTCTGTTGTGTTCAGGGCCCAGTGAAATCACCTGGTGACTTTTATGTGGCTATCGTTTTTAAAACTAACTTTCAAAGGTTGGGCTTCCAATTTCGTTTAATATTATGCTCTTAACTAGAGGCCCGGTGCATGAAATTCGTGCACTCGGGGTTGGGGGGGTCCCTTAGCCCGGATTGCGAGAGGGCGCAGGCCAAGCCGAGGGACCCCATTGGTGCACGATTGGGGCCAGGGAGGGACGCGGGAGGTTGGCCAGCAAAGGAGGGACCACAGGAGGGCTCCAGGGCATGTCTGGCCATCTCGCTCAGTCCTGATTAGCTGCACCTCAGCAGCAATATAACCTACCAGTCAGAGCATCTGCCCCCTGGTGGTTAGTGCATGTCATAGTGATTGGTCGACTGCTCGACTGTCTGCCCCCTGGTGGTCAGTGCATGTCATAGCAAGCGGTTGAATGTCCTTAGCATATCAGTAGCATATTACACTTTGATTGGTTGAATGGCCGACTGGATGACAGGACACTTAGCATATTAGGCTTTTATTATATAGGACTAGTGGCCCTGTGCACGAAATTCGTGCACGGGGTGGGGGGGTTCCCTCAGCCTAGCCTTCACCCTCTCCAATCTGGCAATCTGGGACCCCTCGGGGCATGTTTGACTGCTTGTTTAGGCCCGATCACTGTGGGATCGAGCCAAAACCGGCAGTCGGACATCCCTCCCACAATCCGGGACTGCTGGCTCCCAACCACTCACCTGCCTGCTTGCCTGATTGCCCCTAACTGCTTCTGCCTGCCAGCCTGATCACCCCCTAACCACTCCCCTTCCAGCCTGATTGATGCCTAACTGCTCCCCTGCTGGCCCAATTGCCCCAACTGCCCTCCCCTGCTGGCCTGATCACCCCCAACTGCCCTCCCCTGCAGGCCTGGTCTCCTCCCCAACTGCCCTCCCCTGCAGGCCTGGTCGCCCCCAACTGCCCTCCTCTGTAGGCCTGGTCACCCCCAACTGCCCTCTGCCAGCCTGGTCGCCCCTTACTGCCGTCCCCTGCAAGGCCTGATTGCCCATAACTGCCCTCCCCTGCCGGCTGGTTCCCCCCCCCCCCCACTGCCCTCCCCTGCCCACCTGGTCCCCCCCAACTGCCCTCCCCTGCCGGTCTGGTTGCCCCCAACTGCCCTCCCCTGCCCGCCTGGTCCCCCCCCCAACTGCCCTCCCCTGCCCACCTGGTTGCCCCCAACTGCCCTCCCTTGCCAGCCTGGTTGCTCCCAACTGCCCTCCCCTGCAGGCCTGGTTGCCCCCAACTGCCCTCCCTTGCTGGCCTTGTTGCCCCTAACTGCCCTCCCCTACAGGCCTGGTCCCTACACCCCCAACTGCCCTCCCCTGAGGCCTGGTCACCCCCAACTGCCCTCCCCTGCAGGCCTGGTTGCCCCCAACTGCCCTCCCCTGCAGGCCTGGTTGCCCCTAACTGCCCTCCCCTACAGGCCTGGTCCCCCCCCAACTGCCCTCCCCTGCAGGCCTGGTCCCCACACCTCCAACTGCCCTCCCCTACAGGCCTGGTCCCCACACCCCCAACTGCCCTCCCCTGCAGGCCTGGTCACCCCCAACTGCCCTCCCCTGCAGGCCTGGTCACCCCCAACTGCCTTTCCCTGCCGGCCTGGTCGCCCCTAACTGCCCTCCCCTGCTGGCCTGGTTGCCCCTAACTGCCCTCCCCTACAGGCCTGGTCGCCCCCAACTGCCCTCCCCTGCTGGCCTGGTCCCCCCCACTGCCTTCCCCTGTAGGCCTGATTGCCCACAACTGCCCTCCCCTGCCCACCTGGTTGCCCCCAACTGCCCTCCCCTGCAGGCCTGGTTGTCCCCAACTACCCTCTCCTGCCCACCTGTTCCCCCCCAGCTGCCCTCCCCTGCTGGCCTGTTCGCCCATAACTGTCCTTCCCTGCCGGCCATCTTATGGCGGCCATCTTGTGACCACATGGGGGTGGCCATCTTATGGGAGGGTGTGATGGTCAATTTGCATATTACCTCTTTATTATATAGGATAGTTTGATATGTGGAATTTGCTGTTTCAGAAAACGATAGTTTGAAAATAGTCTATGTTCCTTCGTTGTATTTTTTTTTATTGTAAAAATAATGATATTTTATCCTGAGAAGACAATTACTTCTACCTCTCGAGTCCTCCACACCCGCTCCCTCTCCCACTGTGCAGAGGCCAAGGGTGGGTGACCGTTGCGCTGGGGCTAATGACAGTGACTGGATTGGCTCATAGACAAGCTGGAGGCCACTGTGACCCTCTCTGTCCTTGATCCCACCCCTCCTAGTTAACAGACCATGCAGACCTGGCCAGCTCAAAAGGATGGAAATAGCACTGTCACTGTTCTCACCTGGAAAGGCACAGAGTGGCTTGGGGTTCAGCGCCCCTTCTCTGGTGATGGCCCCGCCTGAGTGTTTTCTGTTAACTCCATGAGGTTTTTGTCAGGAAGTGAGGCTGACATTGGGGATGTGTGCAGGGTGAGTGTAGGTGTGAAAATGTGATTACTAAGCCTGAGTTGAAGTGGCTGCCTTTAGAAACGCACATTTCTGGGTGATGGCTAATTAGAGGGTTCTCTGTCCTACCTGAGAAGGCCGGCGACAGTGACTGCCCAGCCACTCCCTGACCCTCTTCTGTGTTGCAGGTGGTTCCACCAGGGCAGGAATCCGCACACTGGGACCCCCGACTGGCTGTACTCAGGGGGCTACTTCGAGCGGGATTTCTCAGGCTGCCCGGACATCTACTGAGGTCTGGGAGTGCCCCAGGACCCGGACCCCTGCCAGGCTGGACTCCGCCACGTGGCTCCTTGAGTTCCGGGTACGGCAGCACCGGCCTTTCTAAGGACCGTGTTCACTGAGAAAGCACCATTCTGGCTGAGGACTCAATCCTAATTAACTTTTGATTGCCAACCATTCATTACTGTTGCCGTCTCTTCATAAAGCTTCCCTTGGGATCATCATGTTTTCATTAAGACTTGAGAAGGAGCATTCTTCAACTCCTTTTATGTGACAGGTCAGCTGGGGCGTGCTCAACCGACAGCAGCCTTGATGATAAGTTTGAAACTAGTGGAAGGAACAGGAAGGAGGGACCGTGTTCCTCCTTAGAATGCAGTGTCACAGAGTATCCAAAAGTAGTTTAAATTGGAACCAATAACAGAAAAGACAGATCTTGAAACTAACCCTGCAGCGAGCTCTCTGCGGCCAGGAACTGCTGTCTGCGTCGGGAACAAAATGAGTGTTTCAGAGCATTGGATTAAATGAAATGGGTCGCTGTCAGGTTCTGTTTTTTTGCCAACCTTCAATGATGTAAAGATAACTTTTAAATATTTAAGTTAAAGCTGCTTGACTAGGATTTGCTGAAGAGCAAGACATGCATTAATTGCCAGCTGTATACGCAAAAGGAAGCATTGCCATGACAGGGTCCAGAAACACTGCAAGTTGTTGACCAAGTCCCCAGACGGCTCCCAGCCTTGAAGGGAGCCCTGCCTCTGGCTGTGTCTGCTCTGGTCACGAGGGCTGCACTGTCATTGCAGGCCAAACCCATGTCACAAAACGAGTCACTCGTTAGAACGTTTGGTCTGTCACCACAGCGCTGTGTCCTTGTTTTCCCAGCATGCGTATTTGAAACTCAGGATACAGGAGGCCACACCTGGTATGCACTGGGGGGGTCAAAGCAGAGGCTACTTACAGGTGAATTGGGGTTATTTTATAGAACACGGGTGTACATCCATCTCTGCACATGTCCTGATCAGGTGACTGTTTTCTTTCTGTAGAAATATCAACACGTAGATCATGGTACCACTCTGAATGGAAGACAATCTGCTGCATGCGGGCGTGCACACACAAACACACGCACGTGCACACACGCATACGCGTACATGTGTGCTCTCACGTGCACACCCACATGTGTGCACATGTACACATGCACATGCAGTTGTATGGAGTGGTGGGTTCCCTCTGAGAGGGTGTCACTATTGTGTGTCCAGGCTTCAGAATCACATTTGTAATTAAAACTCTTGAAAGCGAAGACTTGCTCTGAAGACTTGATTTTGTAGCTTTGCAACTGGAAGCCCCGTGTTGTAACAGAGTCCTGGGTGCAGCCGTGTGCCCATTGACCCAGTGCCCGTTTTCCCGAGAGCCCCCGGGAGTTGGCTGTGCAGACAGCCCGATCTCGAGGAGCGTGTCTTGTGTAAAGTGTATATAATGGGAAGGGACCCACTGGTGCCAGAGGGTCAATAGGGAGCCTAGTGTTGGGGCTGGATGGTCGCATCTGGGTTACTTGGCTGGTGCAGCTCTGTCCCAGGAGAGGTGCTGCCTTCCCGGAGCGGGGGGGCGGGGCGGGTCAAGGTCAGGGTGTCACCAGGACCTCGGGCTTCTTACAGGGTGTGGCCTACTCCTGAGAAGGTCTCGGAGAAGCAGGGCTGGTCCCTCACGGGCATCATAGCACTTTGCCACTTGGGGCTGCTTGTCTGTGTTGCTTCTCTGGACATGTGCTCTCAGCGGGGAAGTGGCGTGCGAGTCTGAGCCAGCACAGCCCTTCTCGTGGAATGGAAGAGGTCTCGGGAGGGCCCCATGGTTGTCCTGGCCCCTGTCTCCCTCTCAGACTGTCCCCAAGGCTCATGCTGTTGTGCTTGAGGAAGGGTCAGCTGGTAGATGGGCCACACATCATCTGGTCCAACCCCGCCGCTCTGGAGATGGGCCAAGTGCAGCCTGATGGGCTTGGAGCTGTCCAGGAGACATGCTGAGGATGCAGAGGACAGGCTGCTGCATGCTGGGTCCTTGTTGGGTCACAAGATCAGGACCTGGGACAGGATGAGAGAAACGCTGCAGGAGGCTTCCCACAAGCCTGCCACCTCCAGGCAGCCTGGTGAGACGCTTCCTCTCAGGACACCAGCTCTGGGAAAAGTGCTCCTAACGGAGGTGGTGGCTCACAAACCTCACGGGTCTCACTGTGCATGAGGAACAATGAGATAAAAATGGTTAAAAATGCTAACAAGATCCAAAATTCAGAAGCACTGGCAGCCTTATCCTTAGAGGGGTGGGGTGGTGAAGAGCTGTGTCCTGCACAGGACACCTGGACCCCAAGGAGAGTGGAATCAATAGTTCCTACTAGTTCTGGTTGCTCCTGTCCCAAACGTCTGGACTTACAAGCATCTTTCAAGGGATCTTGCTGTGTCCACTGGTGCAAAGGTTGGGTCCCTGGTGAGAAAGCGTGTAACCTCTGGTTGAATCTGGGCACGTCCCCTGGTGGCTTCCCCGTGTGTGTAACCCCTCCGCCTCACTGTCTCCTCCGTCTTCAAGTGAGGAGGGTCCTGCAAAGTGAGTGTCTCTTGGGATGTGTTTACTCGATGGTCAGTCCCTCGCTAGATACACGGCTCCTTCCCCTGTTTGAGAACCAAACTGTCCTGGGTCAAAGGTTTAGGAAGGTGCTGCTTGGTCCCTGCAGGGTGACAACACACAGATTGGGTCCTTCCTCCCTCTTGGTGCCTTGTACTGGGCTGGTCTCAACTGCTCCCCTGGCGCTGCAGCATGCCAGCATGCTGGTGATGGGCTCATTTTATAACCTGTAGCAAACAGAACCAACTGCTCGTAGGGTTTTTGGAGGACTGATACTGACCTGTGAAGACCCAAGTTAAACCCTGGCTGTGGATAACGATCCTTTAAAAATGGTTGTTGCTGACATTTTTGCACTGAGCAGTTTTCACCATCTCAGCTCCTCTGCCCCCTTGGAAAGGGCTGCAGACGAGCCCTTGTGCTGGGTGCAGGTTGGTACTATGCGTTCTGTAGGGTGGGCCCAGCAAAGGGACTGCTACAGAAGACAGCTGGTCACTGGAGAAGGGCACCAGGGATGCTGTGGCATTCCTGGGGGGGGGCGCATGTAGTGGGTGGGGGTTTGGGTCTTTGAGCGTCGGGAGCTCTGGTTGAGTCTCTCCTCTCCAGGCATTGGAGACTATGAAGCAACTAAATGCCCAGAGTACTGTTACTTTGACTCGAGGGTCCCCACCGTCTGACCACTGTCCTAGGTGCCCAGCAGCTGTGCTTCCTGGGAGGTTGAGCTGAGTGGGGACACTCATGCCAATAGCCAAGAAGGCCCTGGGCAGAGGGACAATCATAGGTGTGAGTGCTCTCAGAATGCTCAGGTTCACAGGTCTGGGCCACTGCCACAAGCACCACATCTGATGATGGGGCCACAGAGCACCAGCCCCGTGGAGCCCAGGCCTGGTGACATGGTGCTAACTCCCCACAGACTAACCCAGGCCACAGGAAGGTGGGCGTGCCCCACCTTTCACAGCAGGTAAGTGGAGGAAGTGGCTTCAAGCCCTACACACAATGAAACCATGTGTGCAGTTGACAAAGTCACACTGTCTTGTAACCACCACTGTGTCAACATATACACTGAGTGGCCAGATTATTATGATCTCTGAACTCATAATAATCAGGCCACTCAGTGTATAGCCTATATAATAAAAGGCTAAGATGCAAATTGTCCCCTCGACCAAGAGTTTCGACCAGCAGGCAGGCCATCCAACCGCCCATGTCCCTTCCCCCTGGCCAGACTGGCCGGATCCCACCCATGCACAAATTCATGCACGGGGCCTCTAATCCTATATAATAAAGAGGTAATATGCAAATTGACCATCACTCCAACACACAAGATGGCCACCCCCATGTGGACACAAGAGGGGAGGGCAGTTGGGGGTGATCAGGCCTGCAGGGGAGGATAGTTGGGGGGGACCCAGGCCTGCAGGGGAGGGCAATTGGGGGTGACCAGGTCAGCAGGAGAGAGCAGTTAGGGGCAACCAGGCTGGCAGGGGAGGGCAGTTAGGGGCAATAGGGCTGGCAAGGGAGGGAAGTTAGGGGTGACTGAGCCAGCAGGGGATGGCAGTTGGGGGCGACCAGGCCTTCAGGGGAGGGTAGTTGGGGGTGACTAGGCTAGCAGGGGAGGGCAGTTAGGGGCAATCGGGCCAGCAGGGGAACAGCTAGTTGTTGATCAGGCTGGCAGGGGAATGGTTAGGGGGTGATCAGACTGACAGGCAGAAGTGGTTAGGGGCAGTCAGGCAGGCAGGCAGGCAGGCGAGTGGTTGGGAGCCAGCAGTCCCGGATTGTGAGAGGGATGTCCTAGATTGGAGAAGGTGCAGGCTGGGCTGAGGGACATCCCCCCTCCTGTGCACAAAGTTTGTGCACTGGGCTTCTAGTCTAATAAAAGAGAAAGATGCAAATTGACTGTACCTTTGCTATGCCCACCAGACAATCAGGAGCAAGTATGCAAATTAACCCAACAAAAATGGCAGCAGCCACAGAGCTGGAGAGAGCACGAGGCTTGGGTTGCCCCCAGCGATGGAGGAAGACAAGTTTCCCGCTGCCCTGGCCTGCCCTGGCCTCTGCTCAAGGCTACAAAGTTTCAATTATATTAGATAAATAAATCCCAGATACCTGCTTCCAGCTGGACCTGGCCACCGCTCAAGGAGGCGCTGAAAAAAAAAAAAAAAGGAGGAGCTGGGAGCCTGGGTTGCTGGGGGGCGTCCATCAGCCCCTTATCCAGGCTGGCCAGGCATCCCAGCAGGACCCCCCACCCTGAAGGGGCTGTGGCCAGCCTACAAACAGCCATCAGCCCCTCACCCAGGCTGGCCATGCCCTCCCAGTGGGGACCCTCACCCATGGGGGCGTGGCCAGCCTACAAACTATCACAAGCCCCTTTCCCAGGCCACCCCACGCCCCAAGGGAACCCCCACCCTGATCTGGGACACCCTTCAGGGCAAACCAGCCGGCTCCCACCCGTGCACCAGGCCTCTATCTATACTAATAAAAGGGTAATATGCTAATTAGACTGGGAGACCTTCCAGGAGTCCTTCCGGACGTTCCTCTGGACAAAGCCATGGTGGCGGGGCCGAGGTAGAGGTGGTTAGAGGCCAAGAGGGGAGTGCAGTTGTGGGTGATCAGGCTGGTGGGGGGCGGGGTTGTTAGGGGTAAGCAGACCAGCAGGGGGGCGAGCAGGCCATCAGTGGGGGTCAGTTGGAGGTGAGCAGGACAGTGGGGGGGCAGTTTGGAGTGAGCAGGCCAGCAGGGAGGCAGTTGGGGGCGAGCAGGCCAGTGGGGAGGGAAGGTGGGAGTGAGCAGGCCAGCAGTGGGGGCAGTTGGGGGCGAGCACACTGGCACAGGGGCAGTTGGGAGTGATCAGGCTGGCGTGGGGGGGCATTTGGGGGCAAGCAGGCAGGCTGGCAGCGGGGGCAGTTGGGGGCAAGCAGGCGGGCAGGCAGAGTGGTTAGGGGCAATCAGGCAGGCAGGCAGGCGAGCAGTTAGGAGCCAGAAGTCCTGGATTGCGAGAGGGATGTCCGACCACCAGTTTAGGCCTGATCCCTGTGAACTGGCAGTAGGACATCCTTCGAGGGGTCCCAGATTGGAGAGGGTGCAGGCCGGGCTGAGGGACACCCCCCGCCCCCCCATGCACCGGGCCACTAGTATGTGTGTGTGTGTGTGTGTGTGTGTGTGTGTGTGTGTGTGTGTGTGTGTGTATGTATATGTGTGTATATGTACACACACACACACACACACACACACACACACACACACACACACACACACACACATACTGAGTGGCCAGATTATTATGCGTTCAGAGATCATAATAATCTGGCCACTCAGTGTATAGTCAAATGACAGGCGTTAAGACCATTCAAGGGGAAAGGTGTGGGGAACACATGGTGCTGGGAAAACAGGACATCCCCATGCAAAAGGATGTACCCTTACCTCACACCATATACAGAATGAGCTCAAAATGGATTGAGGCCCTAAATGTAAGAGCTAACCCTGTAAAACTCTCAGAAAAAGACTAGGGCACAAACTTTATGACACCAGACTGGCAATGACTTGGCTATGTCACCAAAGGCCTGGATGATAAAAGAAAAAATGGACCAATTGGACTACATGAAAATTTTAAAAATGTTGTGCATCAGATACTATCACTAGAGTATAAAGGCAATCTACAAAATAGGGTGAAATGTTTGCAAATCATACATCTAAATATAGAGAGAACTAAAACTCAACAACAACAACCCCCCACACCTGATTCAAAAATGGGCAAATGATTTGAATAGACAAATGGTCAATAAACCCATGAAAAGATGCTCAACATCACTAAACATCAGGGAAATGAAAATCAAAGCTGCAATGAGATGCCATCTAACACCTATTAGGATGGCTACTGCCAGAAAAACATAACAAGTGTTGGTGAGGATGTGGCAAAACAGGTGTACTGTTGGCAGGAATGTAAAATGAGGCAACCACTATGGAAAACAGTATGGTGGCCCCTCAAAAAATTAAAATGGAATTACCATATGGTCCAGCAATATGACTTCTAGATAGACACCTAAAAGAGTTGAAAGCAGGGTCTTGGACCCAGTGTATGGGAGAACATATTTGGCAATGATGCATCTGATAAAGGGTTACTATCCAGAATATATAAGGAACTCATACAACTTCACAGAAGGAAGACAAACAATCCAATTTAAAAATGGGCAAAGGAGCCAAAACCGGTTTGGCTCAGCGGATAGAGCGTCGATCTGCGGACTGTGGGGTCCCGGGTTCGATTCTAGTCAAGGGCATGTACGTTGGTTGCGGGCACATCCCCGGTGGGGGGAGTGCAGGAGGCAGCTGATCGATGTTTCTCTCTCATCGATGTTTCTAACTATCTCTCTTCCTTCCTCTCTGTAAAAAAAATCAATAAAATATATTTAAAATAAAAATAAAAATGGGCAAAGGAGCCCTAACCGGTTTGGCTCAGTGGATAGAGCGTCAGCCTGTGGACTCAAGGGTCCCAGGTTCGATTCCGGTCAAGGGCATGTAACTTGGTTGCGGACACATCCCCAGTGGGGGGTGTGCAGGAGGCAGCTGATTGATGTTTCTCTCGCATCGATGTTTCTAGCTCTCTCTCCCTCTCCCTTCCTCTCTGTAAAAAATCAATAATACATATATATTTTTAAAAATGGGCAAAGGACCTAAGTAGACACTTCTCCAAAGAGTACATTCAGATGGCCAAAAGTCATATGAAAGAATGCTCAAAGTCACTGATCATCAGAGAGATGCAAATTAAAACAACAATGAGGTATCACCTTACACCTGTCAGAATGCCTACCATCAACAAATCAACAAATGCCAAGTGCTGGAGAGGATGTGGAGAAAAGGGAACCCTTGTGCACTGCTGGTGGGAATGCAGACTGGTGCAGCCATTATGGAAAACAGTATGGAGTTTCCTCAAAAAATTAAATATGAAACTGCCATCTGACCCAGTGACCCCACTTATAGGAATATATCCTAAGAAACCCGAAACACCAATCAGAAAGAATGTATGCGCCCCTATGCAACACAATTTACAATAGCTAAGATCTGGAAACAGCCCAAGTGCCCATCAGTAGATGAGTGGATAAAGAAGCTGTGGTACATTACTTGGAATACTTGGAATACCATGGAATACTATGCAGCAGTAAAAAAGAAGGATCTCTCATAGAAAGACAAGTATCACATTATCTCACTCATGTGGAATCTAATTACAAAATAAACTGATGAACAGAGTGGATCCAGAGCCATGGAAGCAGGGAACAGAGTGCGGACTCTCAGAGGGAAGGCGGGGAGGGAGGGAGGGTGGGTGGGAGGTAATCACCAAAGACCTTGTGTGCATAGATGCATGGCCATGGATGCAAACAGTGGGGAGAGGAGGGTCTTGGGTAGGGGTGGGCAGGAGGGGGTCGATGGGGGAAAAGGGGGACATATGTAATACTTTCAATAATAAAGATTAAAAAGAAAAAAGAAAGCAGGGTCTTGGAGAGGTCTGCACACCTGTGTCCCCAGCATTATTCACAGTAGCTGAAATGTGGATTCCATTGATGGATGGAAATGGATGAGCAAAGAGTTACTCAGCCGTAGAACGGAAACCCTGGCACCTGTTACAACGTGGATTGGTCTGAGGACATTGCTCAGTGACATAAAGCAGCCACTAAAGGATAAACACTGCATGTGGATTTTATCTATCAACTAGAGGCCTGGTGCACGAATTCATGCATGGGAGGGGGGTTCCCTCAGCCCAGCCTGCACCCTCTCCAATCTGGGACCCCTTGGGGGATGTCTGACTGCCGGTTTAGGCCCAATCCCCGGCAGTCAGACATCCCTCTCACAATCCTGGACTGCTGGCTTCTAACTGCACACCTGCTGGCCTGATCACCCCTAAACGCCTCTGCCTGCTAGCCTGATCACCCCCAACTGTACCCCCCCCCCCCGCTGGCCTGGTCGCCCCCAACTGCCCCCCCTGCCGGCCTGGTCGCCCCTCACTGCCCCTGCTGCCGGCCAGGACACCCCTAACTGCCCCCCACTGCTGGCCAGGTCGCCCCCTACTGCCCCCCTTCGCCAAGCTTGGTCGCCCCAGGCAGCCTGCTGTTTGGTTGTTTGGTCGTCCCTCACTAACCCCCCTGCCAGCCTGGTCACCCCATGCAGCCTGTTCAGTTGCATCTGGTTGTTTCGGTCGTGAGGGCCCCTGGCTTTTTATATATATGGATATTTATCATACTAGAAATTTAAATGAAATAAAAATATTAACTAATTAAAAATAACAAACCCATTACTTATGAACATAAATTATATTTTCAATGAAAAACAGCTATATTTTCTAAAACAATTTATGACTAGCCCTGTGGTAGTGGAACGCAAGTTGTGGTGCTGCAGGAGTCCCGTGAATGGGCATCTTAAAAACAACTGCGAGCCCTGGCCAGTTTGGCTCAGTAGGTAGAGCGACAGCCTGGGGACTGAAGGGTCCCGGTTCGATTCCCGGCAAGGGCAGTGCCTGAGTTTCGGGCTCGAACCCCAGTGGGGAGCGTGCAGGAGGCAGCCGATCAATGATTCCCTCTCCTCAATGATGTTTCTCTCTCTCTCTCCCTTCCTCTCTGAAATCAAATGAAAAAATAAAAAACACACACACACACAACAGTGAATGAAAACACCTTCACCTTTATGCTCTTCATAAGAAGGGTAAGAGCACATTTGATGTCCACGCAGACAGTAAGTCACAGTGTGGAGGCCCCATGGCAGGACGCCTCTCCTCTGGGGCGGGAGCGGCGGCCGGGTGGGAGCACAGGGCTCTGGGCGCTGGGATTGCCCGGGCTCCGAGGGGCACAGGTGCCAATGCGGGGCCGTGAAGGCAGTGGCCGGTGGTGGTGGGGGGGTCTACCCGCCTTAACGGAGGACGGCTGCCTAATGTCCATTCTGACCTGCACATCAGCCTCTGAAACTCCCAGCGCAGATGGGAAGGAGGGAGGCCCAATGTCAGTACTGTTACTGAGGGTGGAGTCTAGGGTAAGGTGATCAGACGTCCCGCTTTTGGAGGGACAGTCCCCATTTTTAACAATTTGTCCCACGTCCCGTGGCGTTTTAAAAAAGTCACGATTTTTGGAAAGAATGCATGACAAGCTAGGGAACGGCGGGAGAATGGGAAGGGAATATATGGTTTTCGGCGGCCATGTGGCTATTTAGCCAGGATATGAGTTTTATATTATTTTTGTTAATTTAATTTAATTTATTTATTTTTAAATATATTTTATTGATTTTTTTTACAGAGAGGAAGGGAGAGGGATAGACAGTTAGAAACATCGATGAGAGAGAATCATCGATCAGTTGCCTCCTGCACACCCCCCACTGGGGATGTGCCCGCAACCAAGGTACATGCCCTTGACCGGAATCAAACCTGGGACCTTCCAGTCCTCAGGCCCGACGTTCTATCCACTGAGCCAAACCGGTTTCAGCTATTTTTGTTAATTTTATAATGTTAAACTTTAATAATAACAAATAATTGTTGAGAACTGATTATCGAGAACTGCTTATCAAAGTTCGCATTGTTGATCAGTTGTTAGAATTCGACCACCATTGTTTGACTTAATGAACAATGGCATTTTTTGGGATTGGGCAACGACGAAAACATTTTGTAACTGTCTCTCAGACGATACACATCGTACTGCGTGCTAGTAAGCTAGTTAAACAAGTGATGTCATTACAAATCAGCTATTCAGATAATTTAGGAAGGCAATTTATTTATTTATTTCATAAATACATACATTTTCTTGAATTTAGCAGACAGTACTCGTATTATTTATATTTTATAGTGGCGGCAAAAAGTCTAGCGCCGGCCTTGAAAGTGACACTTAAGACTTACGTTACAGCAAATTCAGAGGAAAAATAATACGTTAGTATTGTTTTTGGAAAGAAATACAGGATTAAAATAATTTTTAAAATATAGTTACTTTATAACAATCAAATTAATTTAATTTATAAACTAACAATAAAATTTGTTCATGTAATTATGTACCTACTTACTGTGTTTTTAAGCACTATGTATATAATAATTTATAATATAATTTTAAATTTTTTTTTAGATTTTTAACATAATGAGTAAGAAAAGAGGATGCAAATTCAACAATGATCTAAGAAGTGAATTTCCTTTTATTAAAAAAACCAAAAGCGATAGAGCGTGGGCCTGCGGACTGAAGGGTCCCGGGTTCGATTCCGGTCAAGGGCACGTACCTGGGTTGGGGCACATCCCCAGCGGGGGGCGTGCAGGAGGCAGCTGATCGGTGTTTCTAACTCTCCATCCCTCTCCCTTCCTCTCTGTAAAAAGTCAATACAATATATTTTTTTAAAAAGGACCCCCCCGCCCCCCGTCAATGGTGTCTCGCTTTACCAATGTTAAAATCGGGTCACCTTAGTCTAGGGGCCCCCGGGAGAAAGGGGGAGACAGCCTGTAAGCACTGTTTTCGGGTGGGGTTGGGGCAACCCGGCGGGGACCGCGCGCCCCTTGAGTTCCAGGTCCGACGGGCAATGCGGGAGTCCGGGGCTGCGGTTCAGTCATTCCCCGGAAGACCCGAAGCCAGTCCCCGCGTCCTAAGATACCCGCTCCCCTGAGCCCTGGACGGTTTCCCTCCGTCTCGGGAACTGGCGCCCCGAACCAACAGTGGCCCTGAGAGACGCCGCCTCGCCTGGGGCCCTCCCGGAGTCCATCTCCCCCTGCCCGGCTCGCGCCCGCCTCGCCGTTCCCGGCGTTGCCGCCAGGGGCCGCCGCCGCGCCCCTATGACACAGCAACAATAGGGGCCGCTCTGGCCCGCGCGCCGCCGGCCCGCGCTTCCGCCGGAAGGGAGCCGCCGGCGTGGGGGCGGGCCGGCGCGGCCTGATGGACCGCCGCCCTCGCCAATCGCTCGCGGGCCAGTGCCGGCCCGGCCTCGGACAAGGTCCAATCGGCGGCGAGAGCGGCGGGTAGGCGGGGCGAGCGGAAGCTTCCGGCGGGGCCCGGCAGGCTCCGAGGAGGAAGAGCGATCGCGCACGGTACATCTCTCAGCCGAGTCTCCGCGTTGGCCAGGTTGAGTGGGGCGACCGGGGGCGGAGACGGCTGCGGGGAAGGCTGGGGACCGGGCCTGCGCCTCCGGGAGACCCCCCAAGCTGGGCGCCGGGTGCGCGGAGGCCAGAGGGGCCGGGGGTTCGGGGTAGAGGGGCCCGGGGCTGAGGGAGCCGGGGGCCTGGGAGCCGAGGTCTGTGAGCAGTCCGGCGCTCTCGGGGGCTGGGGCTCGAGGGTCCCTGCGCGGGGCGAGGACTTTGGGGCTCGGGGACGGCGGCGGGGACTCTCGGGCCAGCCGGGGGCACCGCCCTGCTGCGAGCCGCCCGGCTCCTCCGCCCAGCGCGGAGCCGAGGGCGTCGGGCTGCCAGGTGTGCGGGGTAGGGCGGGCCGTGCACCCCCGCAGACTTTGTGTTTGAAGGGAGCACACCTGCAGCTTCGCGGGCCCGTGTCCGACAGAGATCAGGCGTTAGGCCAAAGTCTTGCGTCCCATCTGGTGTTAGCGGTGTCCCCGTCCAAGTTTTTAAATTCTTGCGGGGGGGTGTCCCAGACTAAGGAACAAGTTTGCAAGTACAGAAAGTGGCCGCGGCTGCGAGGCCCTCTGCGTGCCGAGGTTAATTTCTTTGAGAAACGTGAGGCGCTGGGTGTTGGCTCCATCCTTCAGGTGCCCGCAGGCTCCGAGCCCGCCCGCCCCCCAGTTGGTTTGAGCGGGTTTTGGCAGCTTTCGGGTGCTCCCTGGCGCCCAGCGTGGCAGCAGCCTGGAGCTTTAGCGAGGGGCGCTCTCACTGGGTTGGTTTGGTGACTGCTGGCCCCCGTTTCAGGATGGCGACTTCAGGCGCGCTGTTTCCAAGCCTGGTGCCAGGCTCCCGTGGGTCCTCCAACAAGTATTTGGTGGAGTTTCGGGCAGGAAAAATGTCATTAAAAGGAACAACTGTCACCCCAGACAAAAGAAAAGGGCTGGTGTACATTCAGCAGACGGATGACTCCCTCATTCACTTCTGCTGGAAAGACAGGACGTCTGGGAATGTGGAAGACGTGAGTCTCTGCCCTCTGGGTGGCCAGTGGCGGGCCTTGGAGGTCGTGGGTGGGGTGTGTGGGGTTGCTTCGAGGCTGCTCTCAGAGCTGTTTTGATTTGCTTATAGGTCTTCCCAGTCCCACTGATTACGTAGGTTTCTCTTGTCACTGTATATGCTTGCTTTATTTATTATATTTTTATTGATTATTGATTTCAGAGGAAGGGAGAGAGAATCATTGATTGGTTGCCTCCTGCATGCCCTACACTGGGGATCAAGCCCTCAACCCAGGCATGTGCTCTGACCTGGAATCAAACTGTGACCTCCAGGTTCATAGGTCGATGCTCAACCACTGAGCCACGCCAGCTGGGCATCACTCTATATACTTTAAACTTTGAAGATTAGGGACTAGAAAGGGAGAAGCCATGTAAAAATCCTGATCTTGACTCCAGCCCACCAGACAGCTTCCTCCAGTGGTCATTTTACTTAGTGTTCTTTGCCCTTCAGACTAAATTGTTCTGTGTTAGGTTCAAGCAGGTCAGAGTTGACTTTTTGACTCATCTAGGAATGTTCCCACGATGTTTCTATTAAAAAATCCTTTAAGAGCCCGCGTTCCCTGTTCAACACCAGGCCTGCGCCTGGCCTGCAAGCCTTTTCCTTCCTGGGTGCCTCTGACCCTGGCTTATCTGCCCTGCAGAGACCCTGCTGGTGAGGAGGGTGGTCTTGGCCCTATGCCCTCCTCCCCAGCCCACACGCTGAGACACAGCGCCCAGCATGTGTACCTGGGAGGCTCGGGGGCTTGATGATGTGTCACAGGAGAATGACTCTTCCCTGCCGTGGCTCTGCAGGATTTGATCATCTTCCCTGACGACTGTGAGTTCAAGCGCGTGCCGCAGTGCCCCAGCGGGAGGGTCTACGTGCTCAAGTTCAAGGCAGGGTCCAAACGGCTCTTCTTCTGGATGCAGGTATGTAGGTTCTGTTCGGATTTTTTCTTTCCTCATAGAGCTAGGTTAGAAACCTGCTCACCAGATGGTAGAATTGGCTTCCACAGCCAGCTGGGGCTGACCAAACATGCTGCGTGGAGCCTCCAGTCCCCCCTGTGGCCCTGAGTGCCTTCCAAGGTGTGGAATTCCTTGGCAGGCAGATAAGTGACTTCCAGGCTAGGCTCCGTCTCGGGGCATTGATGGGCACTCGGCCTGTGGTTTGCTTGTCCCCCAGTGCCCTTCAAGGGTCATGAGGACCCCAGGGCAGAAGCCAGGGTGACCGTGTATAGTCTCCAATGCAGTGTTCTCTCCGAGCTCTCTGAGCCTGCCTCTCTCCCAGTGGAGTGCTCTGGAGTCTTAGGGTCAGCACGCATGGGTGCCAGGCAGTTCTCCATCAAGTCAAGCTGCTGCCATGTCTTGGCTCCTTCTGCTCCAGGCAGTGCTGTGAACATCGCCTTGTGCCGGTTACTGTGTGTTTGAGGATAATCTGTGTGCTAAATGGAGTGGCTTGTGGGTACACGTGTGTGCAGTTTTGACAGGTGTCACCATATTTCCCCCCGAGTCTGGACTTGGAGAGCTGGCAGGAAAGGGTTTCCTTTTGGGGGGCCCAGCTGCTCACCTGTGCCGAAGTAGTGGTGCAGTGGCCGGGCCAGGAAGAGCATGCCTGGGCGCGCAGCCCGGCTCCAGTCCAGCTTCATCTGCAGGCTCATGGGGCTGAGGTTTGCAGCTGCTGGGGCAGAGCTTGCTTCTCCAGTTTTGCCAAGAAATCTTGTCAGAGGTTCGCCCCACACTAGCTAGTTTACCAGTTTTGCTCATTTGACGTCTCTCCTCCTCCTCCTGCGTGCCTGTCAAGTTCCTGTGTCCCCACACAAATGCATGCTCAGTGACTATAGACAGATCAGTCTTGGGTGCTTTGTCTTGCAGTTCTGGGCACTGACAGGGTGGCATGCCCGATGACACCCACCACACCCAGGAAGGGGCTCATTGTGGTGCCCTGTTCACCCCAAGGGGCCTGGGCCGGGCATGGTGCGGGCAGTGCTGTGGTAGAGGTCATTTCATCGAGTGCATGAGGTGCAGGAAGGGCCTGGGGCTGTCTATGGTCAAAGGAAGCCCCTGGCCTGCGGGACAGGACCTGCCCTGGCACGTCTCGTGCTCTTAATGTTTTTGTCTATAACAGGCACGTCCGTCGTGTGGGACTGCTGGGTCTTCTCCCTGGTGCCCTGGGAACGTGGGCAGGTGACTTCATCTGTCTGAGCCGAGGTCTCTCATCTGGAAGTCTGGTCTCTGGTGGGCGGGCTGCTCAGCTGCGGCTGTTGTCCTGTCCTCCCACAGGAGCCTAAGACGGACCAGGACGAGGAGCATTGCCGAAAGGTCAACGAGTACCTGAACAACCCGCCGATGCCTGGAGCACTGGGGGCGAGCGGGAGTGGAGGCCATGAGCTGTCTGCACTAGGCGGTATGCTGCCCTCCCCTCGGGTGTGCTCGGAGGTCCCAGGAGGTGTCAGATGGCCCTTGATGAAGCAGACCATTTATGGTTTTTAAAACTGATTGGAGAGAGAGAGGCAGAGGAGAGAAGCATCGCTTGCTGTTGCACTTATTTGTGCGCTCACTGGTGGATTCTCACATGTGCCCTGACCAGGGATCACATCCGCCATTTTGGCCTCGTGGGGTGGTGCTCTAACCACTGAGATCCCTGGCCGTGGCCCAGACCAGTTGTTTTAAGTGCAAGTGAGGAGTCAAGCTGAAGCCCTTCCCAGGTCCCCACTCCCACCCTCACAGGCGAGAACAGTGTCAGAGACCCACCCACCAACTCACTTCATGCAACACGCATGGAGGGGCAGTCCTGGGGGCTGTTTGGTTTAGCTCCTTTTTGCCTGGAGGCACCAGCAGTATGAGCTCTTCCGAGAGCACCTTCCCAAGGAACTGCAGGGTGGGCGCAGGTGGGCCCTGAACCTGAGCACCTTCTGTCTTCCAGGCGAGGGCGGCCTGCAGAGCCTGCTGGGGAACATGAGCCACAGCCAGCTCATGCAGCTCATCGGACCCGCCGGCCTCGGAGGACTGGGTAACACCCTGTGGACCCCGGAGCCTTTGTTTTAATTCGGACAACCTTCAGCTGTGGTTGCTTTTGTGTTTGAGTTTGTTTCCCTTAAGCTCCTAATTGGCTGAGTGGTGTCTATGTGTTCCCTGCGCTGCCTTCCCCGGAGGAGGGCCTGTGAGCCTTCTGGTTTGAGCAGGAGCCGAGTGGGCCAGGCCTTTCAGGGCCCCTAGTGAGGACCCCGCTGTGTGGCCCAGGGGAGCCCGGCCGGCTGAGGAGGGGCCTGCTGCCACCTCTGGGGTTTGGGTGGGCGTGGCTCACAGCTGCACCTGCTTCTCTGCTGGATTTGCGCTGCTGTTACCTTGACCCCAAGTGTAGTGAATGGAACAGAGGCATTGACTTAGGAATTGGCTTCCAGAACTCTGACCTGAGCAGGCGCCGCCGCTCATGGGTCCACACCGCCCCCTGCTCACCCCGTGGCTTCCATGCGGGCCATCTCTGCTGCTGTGGTGGGCGAGGCGGGTGCTCCAGGTGAGTGACATCTGAGTGTGTCTCCTTGCTCCTCGTAGGTGGGCTGGGGGCCCTGACTGGGCCAGGCCTGGCCAGCTTACTGGGGAGTGGAGGGCCTCCGGCGAGCAGCTCCTCATCCAGGTGAGCCTTGCCCCTGCCCCTGCTGCTCCCTTTGAGTGCCACCAGGAGTGAGTGCCCTTCTTCAAGAAGACTGGGCACAAGACTATACTTTCAGGGGTCACTTCTATAGTTTGTTACTGGAGAAGTTTCTCTGAATGTGTAGAGCACCCGAAACCATGAGGAAGTGCAGCGTTCTCTCCTGAGTGTGAAACCGGCTCTTGGCTTGCTTCTGCAACTGCCATTAGCCACTGATGATCGTTCTTCTCTTCTTAATGGAAGAGGGAGAGAATGCCGTCTGAGTGGCTTTTGGAAAAAAAAGAGATTGGGCAGAGGAGCTGCAGGACAAGATGGGCTTCTGGGAGGGTCCTTTCATAGCCCAGGTTCTTCCCGGTGCAGGGCCTTTGGGGCAGGACCAACGTGGTGAGGGTACCTATGTGGGCGCCTGGCGGCTCCACCTGCCCTGCTCTTCCCAGCTCCCGGAGCCAATCAGCAGCGGTGACCCCGTCCTCCACCGCCTCTTCTGCCCGCGCCACCCCAGCCCCTTCTGCTCCAGCAGCTGCCTCGGTGACCAGCCCCAGCCCCACGCCCAATCCAGGTAATGGAACCAGCACGGCAGCCAGCCCAACCCAGCCCATCCAGCTGAGCGACCTCCAGAGCATTCTAGCCACTATGAACGTGCCAGCCGGGCCAGGAGGCAGCCAGCAAGGTAACACGCTCCTCAGTTCCAGGGGGTGAAGGTGCCTGCTGCCCCCTGCCCCCTGGCTTTCCAAGGCACGGCCGAGCGTGTCCCTGGGCCGAGCTGCCGTCCTACACATGCGCTGCCGTTGCTCCCTCATCTTCTCTCGCCACACCACACCTAGCAGAGCACAGCCTAGTTTGTCACAGCCCTCCGAGTGGGCGCCTGGGCCGGCCGCAAGCCCTAATGGCCGTGTGCTTGCGTCCTAGTTGACCTGGCCAGTGTCTTGACGCCTGAGATCATGGCACCAATCCTCGCCAACGCGGATGTCCAGGAGCGCCTGCTACCCTACCTGCCCTCTGGGGAGTCGCTGCCACAGACCGCAGAGGAGATCCAGAACACACTGACCTCCCCTCAGTTCCAGCAGGTAATGCCGCGGCCCAGCTGCCTGTCTTTAGCTTGGCGCCCCATCTCCAAGAGTCCCTGGCCTGCTGCTGGGGCACCCTCGGTGCCTCTGGCCCCGCCCCAGCTTGCTTAGAGATGGCTGGCTCTTCTTTGCAGGCCCTGGGCATGTTCAGTGCAGCCTTGGCCTCAGGGCAGCTGGGCCCCCTCATGTGCCAGTTTGGCCTGCCTGCAGAGGCCGTGGAGGCCGCCAACAAGGGTGGTAAGTATTGCTCCTGTGCCTGCTATGGCAGGACTTGGCATCCTGTGGTTAAAGGCACAAGCCTCCCTGTTTGCACAGCACAGGGCTGGCTGTCCCTAAGGCCCAGGAAGTTGGCTTCAGGCTTTCCAATGCATTGTAGATGTGGAAGCTTTTGCCAAAGCGATGCAGAACAGTGCCCGATCGGAGCAGAAGGAGGGCGATGGGAAGGACAAGAAGGACGAAGAGGAGGACATGAGCTTAGATTAAGTTATTTGCTGTCTTTTATGGGCGGGGTTCTTGGCTGTGTGGACGAGCAGTGTGTTTGTGGGCTGTCGCATACCCTCACACCTCTGTTCTAACTTGCTAATAAATAAAAGTTTTTTCTTTTACCTGCCAACTCTGGTGTTTCTGTGCCCCATCCCCTGTGGACAAGCTGTCCCTTGGTCTGCAGTGTTTTGGGTATTGTGACTTTGAGGTGAAAGACCTGGGGAGGTGGGCCATGAGCTGCCCCCACGGCCAGGCTCTCTACGCACCTGTCCCGTGCTTTCCTCTTTCTACATTTAAAAGTCAGCACTTATAGGAAATATGCTGGGGGGTGGGAACGACGCGGGAGAGGTCAAGGGGGGGAAGGAGACATGTGTAATACTTGAAACAATAAAGAATAAGAAAAGGTGTTTTTTTTTAAAAAGTTGACACTCAGTTACATAAGCTCCTTTTTAATTTTTTTTTCAAGAGAAGGGACCAGTGATTTACAGACTTCTCAAACTAGTAAAAATTGGTGGAAGGGAAATCTCACAATTATACAAGATATAATAAAAAACCCATTTTATTGTATTTTAAACTTTCATTTAAAGTCAGGCATAACTTAAACCATTTCCTGTAGACTCGAGTCTAGGGAAGAAGTTCATACAAACTTCATCTATGAGACTGGTGGAGGGTGGCATTGTCAGCGAGCTGTCTGAGCAGCAGGTGCCCTCCTGCATGGCTAGGGTTCCAAGGGGCAGCTGTGCTATGTGGCTGGGCAGCCACTGGCCCCCACTGCGCCTTGGACACGTGCAGAGCGAGGCAAGGTGACAAAGGCCCAGTTCACCATCAGATTCCTCATGCAGCCTTGGTAGAAAGGAGGCCAAGGGTGTGTTGGGGTGGGGTGCCCAGCCTGTGTGTCTGAGGATCCTGGGATGCAGGGGAAGAGGAAGGGAGACAGGTTGGAGCATAGACTGGCTTCCAGCTGGTCCACCACAGAGAGCAGCCGACCCCAGTGCCTGGTCCCCGAGGGGTAGCTCCCCCCACCTAGGCTGAGGTCACACTCACCGGGCAGGCCCCCCAAGTGCAGAGGCACTGGGGTGCTGTCTGAGGGCTGCAGCATGGGACCCAGGGTCTGGTTGCTCTGGGAGTCCACCTCCAGCCGGAGGGCGGTCCTACTTTTGGTCACTGTGGGACACAGGCTCCTTGTGGCTGGCCTGGGAGGCCCTCTCACCCGCCGCAGAGCGAAAGGGCCCACCCAGTGTTTGGCTTCTGCAGCTTCGTCCTCCCGAGTCCCTCCCAGGCTCTCTGCAGAAGCAGGGCTGCGGGGTGTCAAGAGTCTCTGGTCGTGGGACAGGGGGCCCAGCTCACCTGTCAGTTGGTGCCACTGCCCGTCACACAGCTCCTTGGAGAGGGTCACCAATGTGGAGAACTTGCCTGCACCATCGTCTGCCCACAGCAGGACCTGGGTGGGGGCTGGACATCAGGAGGGCCCTGCCAACCCCAATTCTGCCCTTTGGCCATGGCCCCCCCACCCCCGACTTACCTGCTTCTCCAACACCTGCAGCTCTAGGTAGGGGGGCACCTGGAACTGGCCCAGGTGGAAGATGAGGCCTGTGGCTGTCTGGGGCCGCACCTCCAGCTTCAGGCTCACGTCAGGAAGGGTGGTTCCCTGGGTGTCTGCGGGGAGCGACTGTGAGGGGAAGAGGGCCTGGCCCCAGGCCCCTTGCTTCCTGGCATGGCTCCCCTGACCCCACAGCCCAGGGCACATGCAGGGAGTGGGGGGACAGCAGACTGACCTAGAGTGATGGCTCCCCTACTGCCGGCAAAGAACAGACCCATCTCCAGGGGTTCTGACGAGCAGGGTGTGACCCCCACCATTCGGTTGGGGGTACTCAGGGGCTGCCCGTCCACCATCAGTCTCCTCACACAACCGCTGAACCAGGAGCTGCTGATAAACATCTGTGGGGCACAGGTGGGTGGACGTGGGGTCAGGTTCAGGGGTGCTGAGGAGGGTGGGCTGGGCTGGGGATCGGGTAGGGGTGCTGGGGAGAGGCAGTTCTCACTGGGAGCTTGGGGCCATGGACAGGAAGACCCCCCACAAAGAGAGTGTAGGGCTGGGGGCCTTCTGCCCCCTGATACTGCTGGCCAGGCTCCTGGTTAGGCTGCTCCTGGCTCTGAGTCCAGACCCCATCCATCTGCAGCTGGATCCGAGTCCTCTCCCAGCGCACAGACACCTGGGGGTGGGAAGAGGCACATCAGGCGGGAGCCCCCAGGGCCCCGCCACAGCCCTTCTCTTCAGTCCCTTACCTTGTGCCACTGGTCAGCTTTTGAACGCTGGTGACTCAGGACGCGGAGCTCGGGACCTGGGCCTTGTGTCTGAGCCACGAAGTATCTGTGGCTCAGGAAGAGTGCCAGGGAGGGGCTGCCCGCCTCCAGGGGCACAGCGAGGAGCAGGAGTCCTCTTCGGGTGCGAGGGCGGACCACCATGGAGAATTGGGACCTGGAAGCCAGCAGCCAGGCGGGTGTCAGCCTGGGCAGCCCTCACCTCCGCCCCCACCTGGCCTAGTCTTACCAGTTCTTAAAGGGTGCCAGGACGGCTGTGAACTCCAGATAACTGGACAGGGGACCCCCAAACTGGTAGGTGCCATGGATGGTCCCAAGGGGCCGAGGAGGCATACAGGCAGAGTCCTGGGTGGGCTGCCGGGTGTGCCGGGAGACCTGTGGGGTCAGATGGGGATGCAGAGGTGCTTAAGGGCCATCTTTTGCCCACCCCCAGCTCCACCTGTCTCTTGCCCTTTACCCTCACCCCGCTGACCTTGTCTGTCCCCCAACTCCTGTGGTGCCCACCTTCTGAGCCATTGTGGCCTGTAGTCCTCGAGGTGCCTGCACTGGTGTCTGGGTGCCAGGGGCTGCTGGGGCACATCCTGAGCTCACGTTGATACCACCCACATTCTGCTGCAGGTCAAGCACACGCTGGGGCCCCGTGAGCCTGTGAGGACAGCAAGGCAGTCAGCAGCTGGAGGCCCCTGAGCAGGTGGGGTCAGCACAGCCCCCCTGACACCCGCTCAGCTCACCGCTGCACAAACACGTTGGTGATGCAGCCGCTGAAGTTACGGATGGTGTTGGACGCCCCCAAGCCTCCCAGGAGGAGCCGACGGGACCCCTCAGGCTGTGGCTGTGGCTGGGGCCTGGGGGGCGGCCCCTGGTGGGGCTTCATCTGCTGAAGCTGGTCGTCCACGTAGAGCCAGACCCTGTGAGGAGAGCAGTGTTTTCCCACCCTGTCCACACAGCTGCAGCAGGTTGCACCCAAGACCCCGGCTCTGCTGCCGCCCAACCCTGTTCCTGGCTCACCCTGTGGTGTTGCTATAGAAAGCGACGTAATGGGGAGAGCCATCAGCAAACCCCCCCGGCGTCTTCAGCTCAGTCGTCACCAACCGTAGTGTCACGTGGCCCTGCTGCAGGGACACCTCACAAGGCCCAACCTGGGGACAGTGGTCAGGTCAGCGGACCCAGCCAGGGGCCCAGACTTACTCCCTCCAGCCACACGGGCCCCCACACTAGGCTGCAGTCAGTTTCAGGGAGGGCTGGGCAGAGGTGAGACTCAGGGAGGGAGGGCTGGAGAGTCAGGCTTGGGGAGCAGCAGGCGGTCAGACCAAGGCTGCGTGGACACACCGGGGACGCTCTGTGGTACAGCAGACCGCTGTCCTGGGTGCTGCGGAAGCCGAAGCCGGAGTAGACGCTGCTGGTGAGGGGGGCAACATCTGGGAGCTCCAGGGGCAGGAAGCCATGGCCGTGGAACGTCATGGCCCGTCCCACCTACAGGGAGTGCACTGTGAGGACCCCAGCAAGCCTGCTGGAGGGGCTGCTGGCTGGAGCGGGTGGGGGGCTCACCAGCAAGTCCGTGGTGCAGCCGGCACTGATGCCTGTGGTGTTCAGCCGCTTGAGATCCACATACTTGCCCAGAGCTTTGATGCCCTTGATGCAGCCACGCACGGAGCCTCCTGACGGGAAGAGCTGGCGCAGGCTGCCGGGCAAGCAAGTATCGGGGCACTGGCATTGGGGAGGGAGGGGGGGCTGGGCGTGGCTGAGACAGCGTGGGGCCCCTGCCTGCCCTGCACATGCTCACCTTGGGGGCAGCTGGTCCGGAGGCACGCCCCCCAAGTAGTAGGCATTGGCCAGCTCCAGTACATTCTCCTGCTCCACACTGAACACAGTGACCCTCTCCACACGCACCAGCACGCGCTTGCGGCTGCCCCCCAACAGGAACACCTGGATCTGATGGCAGGTCGCGGGATCCTCAGCACCTGCCGTTTCCTGCTGCCAGCCCAACCCCACCTCGTCCTGCCGATCCTTCCGGCTTTAGCCTTACCGCCTTGCTGGCCACAGTCAGGGCCGGAGGGGCCTGCATCGGTTTGGCCTCCTGCAGGCCCTCACCAAAGTCATAGAGCAGCACGAGGCGGCCTTCCAGCACGGCCAGGCACAGGAACTGACCCTGTGGGGTGGGTGGGTCAGCATGGCGGGGGTCCAGCAGGGGGGTGCTGGGCTTGCATGGTGGGGCGCGGCCAGGGGGCGGGGCGGGGCGGCGGCGGCAGGCTTGCCTGGTGCTGCAGGTAGAAGATGATCCCCCTGTAGGACACCAGCCGCAGCTCCTGTTCGAAGCGCTTGGTGTTGCTGATCTGACTCTCCACTCTGATGCGGGCAAAGCCAGAGCCCTCCAGGTAGGAGCCGTCTGTGAGCCATGGGTCTCCAGTCGACTTGGTGCTGCAGGTCAGAGGTTACAGGGTCAGTGGAGGGTGGGCCGAGGGGGGGAGAGGGTGGGCCCAGGCCGCACATACCGTGCACAAGGCTTATCCACGGCTGTGTTGAGCTGGAAGGTCTTCTCGAAGTTGTAGAGACTGACCACCGCCTCGTTGAGCGTGCCCATCTCAATGCAGCCCCGGTAGCGGGGGAAGCGGAGGGGCTCTGGGGGCTGTGGGCACAGCACCTGGTCAGGGTGCCTCCCCACCCAAGACAGGCCCCAGAGGAGGAGCTCAGACTAGGGCAGACCCACTGAAGCCAGAAACCCAACAGGATTTGCTGGGACAAGAGCGCAGAGAGGATGGCTGAGTGCCAGGCCCTGCTAGGCTCACCATGAAGTTGCTGGGGTAGCCCCCCACATAGAAGACAAAGTCGTCAGGCTGCAGGCTGAGTAGCCCCTCGGCCCCAGGGGCCACCGTGTCGCCCTTGGTCTCGTGGCTCGTCTGTTTCTCCACAGTGACAGACATGTGGCCAAACTGTAGGGTCCTGAGGGCAGAGCGAAGGGGTTGGAGCAGACATGCAGCCTGCCAGGGGGTCGCGGAAGTGCGGGGCAGGCCTCTCACCTGTCAAGGCTGATGGCTGCAAATTCCTCCCCAATGTTCTCGTCGATGCTGAGGGTCGTGGGGCCCGCGCCCCCCAGGCGGTAGATCCAGTGCACCTTCTGGTTACGCAGAGCCACGCCCATGTAGTCGCCAGTGGCCTGTGGTGGTGGGAGACTCAGTAGGACAGGGACCCAGTATAACCCACCCACTCCAATCTGATGCCCATCTCTATCCAGCCTGCCAAGCTGGCCCAGTACCTGGCGGCTGCCCATATAGAGCACAAACTGATCCTCAGCGACCTGGTCAGATGTTGGCTCTGGGCTCTGGAGGTAGAACTTGAGGGCAGTGTAGGCAGCGAGGTCTGTGAGGTCCCGAGGGGCACGCAGCTGCACCCCCGAGCGCCCGTTGAACTTCATGGACACCTTGACCTGTGTGCAGGGTGCACGGCCCATCAGCATCCACCACCCAGTCTCCCAGATGCCCCCTTTTTCTGGCACTCCTGCCCACCTTGCTGGCAGCTCCTCGGGCCTGGGCAATGAGCTCCCGCACACGGCTGATGCTGGCAGACAGGGCCAGGCTGGCGTTGTGCCCCCCCCGGCTCTCTAGCAGGTTTAGCTTGGCCAGCAGCTGTGGCAGTGTCTTCTCCAGGGTGGACACTGCAGGGGGAAGGGAGGGGGATGTGGCCTGAGAGCCCTTCTTGCCCCGGCTCACCTGCTCTCACAGGTGTTGCGTGCAGGGGGGCCCACCTGAGCGGCCGGCGTCCAGCACCACCTGCCCCAGGTCCTGGCTCTGCAGACCCCCGTACTGGCCCTGCCACTGCTCCAGGTTTCTCTGCATGTCTCGGAGCTGGGACTGCACTCGGGTGGCCGTGTCTTGTGCTTTGGTGGCCACAGCCTTGGCGTGAGCAATCTTCTTGCTTGTCTCGTCTGTGGCGGGCAGTTGGCAGGCTTCAGCGGGGTCCAGAGAAGACCACCCTGGCCTCTCCTCCCATCAGGGACATCACCAAGTCCCCTCCACTAGGACTAGCAACAGGGGCGCTGAGGCATGGAAACCCACCCTACCTCCCCCACCAGGTGGCTTCTCCCGTGCCAGCCTCTTGGGGCCAGAGCAGGGCCACCCTGATGCCTCCGCTCAGCCCTGTCTCTGTATAGCCACCACTGCCCCCCCACCCCCCGGGCCATGCTCATCTCCCCTGTGGCCCTGCGAGAGCCCCTGCGCCCTCGTGGCCATGCTCGCGACGATGCTCTGCTCTGGGCAGCCACAGGGCTTCCTCCAAAGCCCGTCAGACACGGCTCCTCTGCTGCGAGCGGCCTGGGTTCTGCCACCCCGAGCCTCCACCTGGCTCTCCCGCCACACCAGTCCCTTGCACCCCCATCCACCTCCGTGCCTGCCTACGGACCGTACCTTCCCCGCTGCCCCAGCATCCTGACCCCCTCCGCCCCCCAATTTATCTCTAAAGCACTTCCCAGTTTTCACTTGCTACTTGGATCTATTTTGTTTGGTGTTTATCTCCCAACCAGAGGCGGGTCTCCAGGTCCAGGGTCGCCCCCTTGGGGGGTCCCCTTGAGCTGTCCTGGTCACCATGTTGCATGGCACAGGTGTGATGTGCCCCACCCCAGAGCCCCATTGGGTAGCGCTGGCTGGAGTGGCTGGGCAGGTGTCTGTTCACCTCTGGGGAAAGCAGTGAGGGCAAGGGCAGGAAGGAGGCTCAGCCTACCTGTGTCCATAGCCAGCATGGCCTGCACCTCCTGGACCCGGGCCGCCAGCTGCTCCTTCTTGGCCCGGGTGTCACGGAGCTGGGTCCCAGTGCCCTGGAGGGTGGCCCTCACTGCGGGGGAGGCAGCCATAGCACCAAGGAGCCCCTGCCCCCCGTGTGTGCATGCAGCCCACTGTGGCCCTCCTGACCACGGAGGCCTAAGGCTGGCATGCCCACTGACAGATGGAGACATCCTGACAGCAGGGCTCTGCCTCAAGGGGAAGGGTGAGAGCACCCCGAGTCTCAGGGCTGCCTCCCAGTCCCACAGCAAACATGTAATCCTCCCCATTTTGTAGATGAAAGCACAGAGGCTCAGAAAGGCCAAGCCATTGCCCATAATTCCAGCAAAAGGGGAACCCTTCCCACTCCCCGCCTGCCCTTTCTCATCCAAAATTCTGCCATGCACACAGGCTCCAGCCAGGGCGACAGGAGGAGCATCCACCGTGCAGAAGCTGGTCCCGTGCCCTCTGCCCTCCACAGCCCCAGGTGGACACACCAAGCCAGTGGGGAGCAGGGTCCCCACCAGGGGCAGCTGCCACTGTAACAATGCACAAACCCACACACGTGCCCAGAAGCTGAGGGTCCCTGCAGAGCCTAGCACTCACAGCGGCCCAGCCTCTGCTGCTCCCTGAGAACAGCCTGCTCCAGGGCACTGCTGTTGGCCCGCAGCTCCCGGGCTCGGGGCGCCAGGCCCTGCTGTACCGCCATCTGCAGACATGGGGACAGGACACACTTCACACCCACGCAGTGGGAGCAGCAGGGCAGGGGCAGGGGCAGGGGCAGGGGCAAGGCCTCACCGCCCACGTGTGGCCTGCCTGCTGCAGTGCCTGGCCGGCTGCACCCTCAGCGGCCTGCACAGCCCGCAGAATGCTGCTGTAGGCGTTGGCAGCCTCGATGGCCCGCTGGATGAACCGGTCCTGGTTGACTCCACGGATGATGCTGTGGAGGGAGGGGCGAGGGTTCAAGGGGGTGTAGCAGGGGCCCAGATATCCTCAGGCCAGCACATGGGCCCCCACCGTCAGCTGCTGGGCCAGCCTGCATGAGGGGCCTGGCCTCCTATGAGGACAGTGACTTCTCCCTCTAGGACCCGCTGGACCAACTGTGCCCCTTGAGGCCTTGATTCCCCTGGCAGGGACCTGTGTCCCTAGGGCACCCCTCGTTGGGCCCCGCACCTGGAGAGATTGTGTGCCAGCTGGTCTAGCTGCCACGCATGGGCCTCAGCAGCCTCCACCAGGTCCACCTTGCCACTTGCAGGGGAGAAGGTGCGTATCTTCTCCAGCAACGGTGTCCAGGCCCCGTCGAGGCTGGCAGCCAGGTGCTCATACTCCTGGGGGCAGAGGGGCTTGGTGGGACCCTTGTCCCCACCCCCTACTCGCTACCCTGATCTGGTACCCCAGAGGTCACACTCTGCATGCAAACTCGTCCAACCCCGCCTGGGGTACAGCCCAGGAGGGGCAGTGCTCACCTCCTTGGCCCGGTCCATGCCGTGCAGAAGCTCAGAGACCCGGGCCAGGGTATCGCTGGCAGCCTGCAGAGTGTCCCTCAGAGTGGCATTGTCACGGGACAGCTCCTGCTTCCAGTGCTGGAGGGGAGGAGGAGTGAACAGGAGGTAATAGAAACACAGAGGCATGATGGGGTGAGGGGGTGGGTAAGGGGTGAGGGGAGAAGGGGGTGAAGGACGGTGATTGGGAGAGGTGGGCTTCAGGGTAGGGAGGGTAAAAGGAGGGAGGGGAGAGGAAGGGAGGGGAGAAAAAGGGGGAGAGGGAGGGAGGTTCCACACCAGGGCCTCCTCCAGACGCTCCTGGTTGCGGCTGTTGAGTTCCTCGGCCTCCCGCGTGGTGCCCACTGCCCAGTTCAGGGCTTCTCGCAGGTCCATGAGGCCAGCCTCATGCTGGGCCAGCTGGTCACGCGTGCGGGCAGCCAGCGCCTGGTTCCCCTCCCAGCGGCTGGTCAGCTGCTCCTGCACGCGGGCCAGCACTGGTAGAGACCCAGTACGGGGATGGTCACTTGGGCAGTGACCACTCCATACTGACCTCAGTCCTGGACCCCTGGCTGAGTCCTCACCCCTCCCCACCTCTGCCCTGCGGGCTGACCACTTACGTCTCTGGGCCTCATCCAGCTCGGCCTCAGCCACTGCCCGCGGGGCCCCTAAGTCACGGGACCCGCATTTCCCCAAGCAGTCGGTCCACCTTGGCCAGTGTCTGACGCAGCTGCTCCCCGGATGGGGCTGAGGCATTGCCCGGGGACAGGTGGTCTGTCATGAGCTCTGAGGGTTTGAGGAGGGGCCATCAAGCCCGGGGCAGACCTCGGCCCACTGGCTTCCAGGCCGAGGCCCTGCCCCAGCATCACCAGCACATCCCAGGAAGCTCCCTGCCAGCCCAGCCCTCTGGCCCACACCCCTCACTCTACAGCCCCACAGCCGCGTCCCTCTGCTCAGCCACTCCCTTGGCCACTCCCCGCTCCGGCCCAGCGCTCAGCTGGGTTTGCACTTCTCCTGGACGCTTGGGCTGGACCAGGGCCCTCTGATCTCTTCTGGTGGCGCATTTCCGTTTGTAGTGACAGTGCTCACCATCGAGTTTCCTGAGAGGTAGGGTGTCTGGGAGGGATGCTCAGGCCCTTCTGCAGTGTCCACCCGCCCTCTCGCTCTGGCCACACCCACCACAGCCCCCACCTCCCGACCGCCCTGCTGTTCCCTGGGTGAGCACCATCTCCCCATTGAAGCATCTGAACCCTGCCGGCTCTCAAGGTCGAGCCACCTGGAGGCAGCCCCTGCTCTGAGCCTTGAGCATCATTCAGCTTCCTGCTGCCCCGCCCGCCTGGGCCAGCCCCTACCGCTCAGGGTTCGGTCCAGGTCCAGGATGGCCTTCAGCAGTGTCTGTGCCCGGCCCAGTGTGGCCTCTGTGTTGTCCAGCAGCTGTCCCGCCCTCACTCGGGCCCCTGTGGCCTGTGGACACAGTTCCCCATCAGCCCACAGCCTCTGCTGGCTGGAGGGTGTGGGGAAAGGCCAGGGGCCTGGGGAGCGGCCTTGGGCCTGAGCTGAGGGTTGGGAGTGACAATGGAGGGTTTGGGGCTCAGAGAGAGGGCCTATGAGAGGCGTCCACTGAGGAGAGGGCCTCGGGGCCCGGGTCCTGCCTGGCTGTCCATCCGCTGGGTGTCCTGCCCGAGACTCTTGCTCTGTCTCTCCAGTGCCTCCAGCTGCTGTGTGGTCTCACGGCGGGGGCCTGTGGGGCTCCGGAGCTGGCTCTGTCGGGGAGGGATAGTGAGGGCCTGCCACCTGGGACGGGGAGGCCAGGGGCCACAGCTCAGTACCTGCAGGTCCGCGATGGAGGCGTTCAGCCTGTGCAGCTGGGCCCAGGCCAGGGAGCTGGTGTTGATGCCTCGCAGCTGCTCCCGGATGGCGGGGAGGAGGGTGCCGGCCCGCTCCAGGTCGTCCAGGAGCAGGACCACGCAGTGGTCACACACTGCGGGCAGGCGGGCAGGTCAGTGCAGGGTGTGGGGTGGCCATGGGCAGGGAGGTCTCGGGGTCCACATGGTGGGGATGGGTCAGCCAGGGGCCATGGAGTTGGCATGAGGGCACTGAGCTGGGCTAAGGGGACAATGCTGGTGAGGGCCAGAGGTCTCATTGGGAGGGGGTCCAGGGTCAATGTAAGGACAGGTGTGGGGTCCATCGGAGAACTGAGAGGGAAATTTGGGGCCACAGGACTCCTCTGCAAGTTGAAGTTAGTGCTGGGGTCACCAGAGCAGTGCCAAGCTGGGGTGAGATGGGTGTGGTCAGATGGATGGAGGGGAGAGGGGACGGACGCACCTTCGCAGTGTACGCCGCCACTCCCAGGACCGCCAGGCACCGGCACCTGGTGCTGGTGGCTGCAGGTGTCACAGCGCTCCCCGCTGAGCCCCGGGGGACACGTGCAGTGGCCCGTGTGCACGTCACAGTGGCCCTCCTGGCACTGGCAGCCTGGAGCAGGGGCAGGGCAGGATAGGGTGTGTGGCCAGCAGAGGGTCCTGAGTACTGGCCACCCTGGTGCCCACCCCATGGTGCCCTGCCCGTTGCACTCACGCCAGCAGCCCTGCTCGGGAAGCCCCCAGTGGCCGGGGGCACACTCTCGGCACTGGAGCCCCCCAGCCCCTGGCATGCAGTGGCACTGTCCAGTCTGGGGGTGGCACTCCGAGCCCTTGGAGGCTGGTCCACAGGCGCATGGGTGGCAACCCCCGCAGCCCTCGAAGCCGAAGTGTCCTTCCTGCAGGCACAGGTGTGGTCACAGCTCTGCCCAGCCCTCAACACCCGGCTTCCTCCACTCCTTCAACCATAAGTTTCTACCCTGGCAGCCCCAGGCCCCCGTCCAGTCCCGAGGCCCCGCCCCTCCAGTCCTGAGGCCCCGCCCTTGTACAACAAGGCTCGCCCCTCCCAGGCAGCCCTACCTGACAGCGGTCACAGCGAGGTCCTGTCACACCTGCCTTGCACAGACAGTACCCGCTGTGGGGGTCACAGGCCTCTGTCCCACACGGGGAGCAGTCGCACCCTGCAGAAGGTGGGCTGTGAAGTAGCCCTCCCCTCCCCGAGCTTCCTCCTTCCCCCACCAGGCTTAGTGAGCTCCTGCTGCCTCTGTCTCCTCCTGCCCCCATGGGAACCCCGGGCCCTCACTTTGTACCACCTCCTCCACCCCTGCTCCAGGCCATTCCAGACGGCCAGGTGCCCCGGCTCCCATCACACAGCTGCCCTTTACGTCCCACTCTGCCCTCCCCGCCGCGGTCCAGGCTCAGCCAGGCCTGGCGGGAGCCTCACGGGATGCCTCAGCGGAGGCTGGCCCCAAAGCTGCCCTGGGTCTTATGGGGGAGGACTGGCTGGGTCCACCCTCTTCCTGCTGGGCCCAGCATGGGACACAGCCTGCTCCCAGGGGATATCCAGCGTCCCTCCCCCGCCCCCCGCCAGCACTGAACCACCCTCCCCTGAGGCCTACGGGTGCAGTTGCCAGGCAGCAGGGCGTTGCCATAGAAGCCAGGGGCGCAGGTCTCGCAGTGGGGCCCGGTGGTGTGGCGCAGGCAGCTGTGGCAGGCGCCCGTCAGGGGGTCACAGTCCTTGAAGATCATGTTGGGGTCCCCGTTGCCACTGCAGTTGCAGGGCTGGCATGAGCTGCCCAGCACCAGCGGGTTCCCGAAGAAGCCAGGGGCACACCTGGGATGAGGGCGGGGTCAGAGCGGTGTGGCTGTGCTTGAGGCCCGTCCCCCACCCCCAGCCCAGCTTGCCCTCCAGCCGCCCCTGCCAGGCTCACCGCTCACAGGAGGCTCCTACGTAGCCGGGTTTGCAGAGGCACTGGGTGCGGCCCCCTGGAAAGACGCAGCCCACCGCGAAGCTACAGAAACGGAGGCGGTTGTCACGCACCTGCACACCTGCGTGAGCACCTGTGTATCCAGACTGGGCCAGCCTCTGGGAGCCAGGGGCCCTGCCTCATGGACCCCCCACAGCTGCCCGGACCTCCCGGAAGTCAGTGCTGACTCGCCAGCTTACTTGTTGGAAGGCACCGAAACCGGGCAGGGGCAGCTGACGCAGGGGGCTGCGGGGTCCTCTGTCCCGGTGCGCACGAAGCCAGCCTGGCAGCGCTCACAGTGGTCGCCCTCGGTGTGGTGCTGGCAGTCCTGGGGTGGAGGGACAGGTCAGTGCTGACAGTGGAGGCCCCAGTTCCCACCCCAACCCTGCTGGGGGCCCTGCCCAGGGCGCCTCCTCAGACCTGTGTGTCCATAACTACTGACCCACAGGTCCCTCATGGCTCCCTCCACCGAGTCCCACTCACCATGCAGGTGCCCGAGCCTGGGATGCAGAGGTCTGAGTGGCCGTGGCACTGACAGGGGATGCAGCGACCCAAAAAGAGGCCTTTGACGTCCCGGTAGTAGCCAGGGGCACATTCCTGGGGGAGCATCGGTGGTCAGGGAAGGAGGCAGGGCAGGGGCCGCGCTCACAGGTCAGATTCAGACCAGCGGTGGACAGGGCAGTGGGTGGTCAAGGGCTGGCAGGGACATGGGGTGACAGTAGATTAGCAGACAGATGAGCAAGCGGCTGGCTCAGCCTGTGGTGGGAAGGTTGGGGTGCTTGGAGGGTGGAGAGGAGGGTGGGTGACACCAATGGGGATGGAAGGCAAGAGTGGACACTGGGCGGGAGGGACAGATGTGCATGGGTGGGGCAGACTGACGGTGCCCGCCCCCTCCCCACCTCACCTGGCATGAGTCCCCGAGGTAATTGGCAGGGCACATGCACAACTCCACATTGCTGGCCAGAGGCCCCCTGCCCATCTTGCTGGCCACCTCCAGTGCCACCCTGCGCAGGGAGACGGCCCTGGAGAACTTGGAGAAGAGGGCGCGGATCTGCAGCTGCTGCAAGCCGGCCAGCACCATCATGAGCTCCTCGCGGGACACGGCGCTGTGGGTCTCCGTGTGCCGAAAGTTACCCTGCAGGGCCACCACAGGTCCTCAGTGGGGCAGACCCTCCCATGGGGTGGGGGCTCTCAGGTCATGTGGGGCAGGAGGGGGTTACACTCGAAGCTGGAACAACCCATCCTGGGGGGAGGCAGCGCCTGGGTCCCTACCTCGCCATGCACAAAAGCCAGCTCTGGTATGTTAGATTTTAAACATACAAAGACAGTTTAAGCTTTTAGGAGAAAACTTATGTGTGTACTTCCTGATCTCAGAGAGACAAATACTTTCTTAAGGGAGACACAATACTAACTGCAAATGAGAAAAAATTCATAAACTTGAGCACATAAAATGTAAGAACTGTTCTTCAGAAGACATCTTAGAGAAAGACAGGTGAGCCGGCAACTGGGCGGCAACAGCCATGTCTCCAAAGTCAGGAGCAACACAGAACTCCCCGAAAAAGATAAAGACAACAGGCGGAGAGGGAACTGGGCAAAGACACACACAGGAGGGCCCAGCTGGGAGCAGGGAGTGGAAGCCAGCATGGGCTGGGAGCGTTGCCCACGGGCAACCTCAAAAGCGAGCGTGGGGTGAGCCCTGTCCTGCTCCTGGACCATTTCCCAACATGAGTGGGCACCACAGTCCTGGCCCCTTTTGGCCTTTGCTGGGCCATGCTGGGTGCCAGCCAGCTCCACTCACCTCCACCAGCTGCAGCTGCCCCTGGTGCACGTGCCCGGGCTCCGGGTGCCCCGGCTCCAGGAACATGATGCTCATCTGGTTGCCCTGGAGAGGCGGGCAAGTGAGTGGTCAGGGCTGCCCACTGTCCTGGCTTGGCTGTGCCCACCTGCCCACCCGCCACACCGCCTGGCAGCCACCTGCAGCAGCACGTCCGGCCGGCTCTCTGTGGGGAGGAACACGTCTCCCCGCTGGCTCTCCGAGTGCAGCTCATAGCGGAGGGTCCCCCCGTAGGATGACACCTGGAGATGGGACAGAGGAACGTGACCTGGCCAGACCCTCTCCATAGGCCCAGCGTCTCCGCAGAGGTCTTGGGCTCATGGAGCCCCCACGCCTCCCAGGACATGGCACCCTCCTGAGGCCCGATGTGCCCACTCACCCGGTCCCCCAGATAGGAGGGCGGTGCCTGCCAGTACAGCTCAGGGACGGTCTCGGGGAGGTGCTGCAGGTCCGCGTGGAGCAGCCCTGCCTCCACCCGCAGCTCGTGGGGTACCACTTGCCGGTCACTGCTCAGCAGCATCCAGCCCTCCATGTCCATGAACTGTGGGCACACGGCAGGACACTCCATGAGCACCCCCACGTTATAGGGCCCACCCCACACTGCAGAACCCACCGGTGGGGGAGCAGCGTGTGCCCTCCCGGAAGCGGGGAGCCTCTTGCGGCCCTGCCCACGCACCTCCTGGCGGGTGTGGATGGAGCTCCTGCAGCGCTCCGTGGCACCGAAGCAGAAGCAGCGGGTGCAGCCTTTGGGGTTGGCAGCGTCCAGGGAGAAGGTTCCCAGGCGGCACTGGTCACATCGGGGGCCCTGAACGTTCTCCTGGAGCAGGAGGCCAGGGCAAGGCAGTTGGCCAGCTATGTGCTGGCCCTCAACCGCCTCGGCTCACGGTCAACCCCTTGCCAATGGGCCACTCTCACAAAAGCTTCCGGGAAACCCTCCCCGCCCCCCGAGGCTGCCCTGCAGTGGATGAGGCAGGACGAGGGGTGGGCAGGCACAGGCCCTGGCCCCTTGGCCTCCTTTCCCTCACCTTGCAGTGACACTGGCCCGTGAGGGGGTCACACACGCTCGGCGCAGAGCCAGCCTGGTGGCAGTCACAGGGGTGGCAGCTGGGGTAGCCATAGAAGCCAGGAGCACAGGTGTCGCAGCGGCGCCCAGCCACGTGGGGTCTGCACCTGCCAGAGGGGTGCAGAAGCGGACTGGGCCTCCCCTCTACCAGGACCCTCACGCTGTAGCGAGAGAAGGCAGGCGGTCCCCTGCCCCCCAGAACTGAAGGAGAGGGCACTGCGACCGAGGAGGGAGTGTGGGCTCAGGACCTCTGGACCCAGAAATGCTACCCTGAACCCCAGGACCACCTCGCGGCTACGGGCCCGCCTGGCTCACTTGCACTGGCCGCTGTCCTTGTCGCAGGTGGGGTCCGCCAGCTCCTGCACGCCGGGCCTCGAGCAGTTGCACTCCTCGCAGCCAACCAGCGGGTGGCAGCCGAAGGTCCGGGGCTGGCAGGTGACACAGCCGGGCGGGACGGTGCGCGGTGGGCAGAGGCAGTGGCCTGTGAGCTCGTCACACAGGCGCCCCTCACAGTCGCAGGCTGTGGGGAGCGTGCACAGCTGGTGGCCCCTCTGCCCCTCACAGAGGCCCCAGACTGCAGCCCTCCCCACCTCCCGGCCCTGCTCCACCCAGCTCTGGGCCCTGGCCTCAGGCGGCTGCTCTGATGTGGGGTCAGCCACCTGGGATCGCCGTCCTAGAACCTTCTGGACAACCCTGCAAAGCCTGGGCCGGATGCTGCCTGAGGTCCCACAAGACAGGAAGTGGCTGGACTGGTCTGCCAGGCTCTAGACTGTTCTCCTGACCCATGTCCACATTTCCTGGTGGGAAGCTCCTCTGAGCTTGGGCACCACCCCCGCTGGCGAACCCGTGGACGGAAGTACTCACGCCTGCAGCTGGGGAAACCCCAGTAGCCGGTGGCGCAGCGGGAGCAGTCTCGGCCGATGACGTGAGGCCGGCAGGGGCACTGGCCCCCAGAGGGCTCACAGGTGGGGCTGGTGGCCCCCACCTCATGGCAGCCACAGGGCCGAGCCCCGTTGTTGTAGAAGAGGGAGAGAGAGGTGGCCGCATCTCGGCAGAACTGGGATGAGCTGGTGGGGCTGGGTGAGGGGCAGGTGGTGAGGCCATCTCCCTGCCCGGAACCCCCGCCCTGCCCCCCCCCGCCCCGCCCTGAGCCCCGCCCACCTGATGTGGTAGCCGTGGGTGGCACACTGGCTGATGAAGTCATAGGACTTGTCCAGGGGCTCCTCCTGGAGGTAGCGGGAGCTGTAGGCGTCCTCAGGGACCACCAGCACGTACTCCTAGGGCACCGGGGTCTGGTCACCTCCGTGGGCCCCACAGAGGGCCCGGGTCAGGGGAGTGTGCCAGAGCCCGCCGCTGGAGCTCATCCCTGGGGGCCTCCGCACTGGCCGAGGCCTGGCCAGGCAGCTAAGACGGTGGGGGCATCACCCCCAGCCCTGGGCCCCCACCCTGGCCGAACGACTGCGGGTGGTGTGACAAGTGTGAGGCTGGGTGTGAGGAGCGAGGTGTGCGCAGGTTCAGGACGTCTACATCAGGGATACCCGCCTCGGACTCACCACCCAGAGCCAGCGGCCGTCGGGCACACGCACGGTCACCGTGAGCTCGCTGTCGGTCACGTCCAAAATGGCCTGGCCCTCACATACCACCAGGCTGCGGCAGCCATAGCCATGTGGGCAGAAGGTGGCGTTGGCATGCCCTGGAGAGGCAAGATATGGCAGGTCATCCCCCAACACTCACAGAACCCCGGGCCCTGGGCCTCCTCCAGGCAGGGCTGTCCTGCAGTCACCAGGGAGGAGGGACTAGGCCCTCACACTACTCGGACCAGCCATGGCCCCTGGGCTTGGCTGAGTGGGAACCAAATGGGCAGACACATAGAACACGTGTCATCAACAAGTGTCCCGTAGCAAACCCTCGATGGCCTGTGGGTGACGGGTGACCCCTAACTCCTAAAACAGACATGAGGAACAGAGACAGGAGGGGTTGGGAGGCGGGGCTGCCGGCACTGGACACTGGGTGGGCCCGAGGGCATCTCGTTTGAGAAGTGACGACAGGAGGGGTGTGCGGACCTGTCACTCACAGCCAGGTGACAGGCATCGTGCCATGGGCCCCGGGAGCCACACGCCATCTGTGCACATTGTGTGGTGACCACACGGGGCTGTGTGGATGAGGGAGCCCTGCCGGGCGCCTGGTCGGGAGTCTGCCCCGCCCCACTCCACCACCGCTCGCCCTGCCAGGTGCACTCACCCTGCCAGATGCGGCCCCCGTTCACGAGGACCTCCACGGCGAAGGCAGGGTGGGCGGGCTGGTAGCTGTGCAGCAGGAAGGCGTAGCGGCCCAGGGCAGGCACGTGGGTGGTGAAGACCACTGTCCCCTGCAGGGACAGGCTCCGTGAGTGGGCAGGTGTGTGGACACTGGGGTTCCCCTGCACATCCCGCCTCACCCACACCCGTCCTCACCTGGGGGTGTCGCAGCAAGGTGGGTTCGGCATCGGGGTCCACGGCGGTGGGGGGCCGTGGCTGGGGTCCAGACGGGGGTGCACCTGGCGTGAGCTCCTGCGAGCGGGTCAGTGGGAGGCCGGGCGGCAAGGGCAGCACCAGGCAGTCCCTGAGGATGGTGGGCTGGGGCGGCTTCGGGAAGCGGGAGGGCAGGCAGGAGGCACTGGGAGGGGCATGGGGCTGAGTGCCGGCCTGGCCGTGTGCCCACAGGCCGCTCAGCCCCTCCTGCCATTCAGCCCCTCCCACCCCTTACCTGCTGGGGCTGAAGGCCCCATGGCTGCTAACGCAGCGGACCCGGGGCTCCACAAACTCCAAACTGAACGTCTCCATGGGCACCAGGGTGATACTGTGCTGTGGGCAGAGGGCCAGGCGTGGACGTGGGCACGCAGGTGGAGTCTGTCCACACTGGTGTCCAACCTGAGTCCTCCTCTTTTTTAATATATTTTATTGATTTTTACAGAGAGGAAGGGAGAGGGATACAGAGCTAGAAACATCGATGAGAAACATGGATCAGCTGCCTCCTGCACACCTCCTGCTGGGGAAGTGCCCACAACCAAGGAACATGCCCTTGACCGGAATCGAACCTGGGACCCTTCAGTCCACAGGCCGACGCTCCTCCATCCACTGAGCCAAACCGGTTAGGGCCCGAGTCCTGCTCTTGACACCAAGTCCCTGCCTGCTATGCCATCTCCTCCTCTGGCTGCACAACCTCAGCCCTTGAGTGCAGTTTCTGGGGCCTGCGGCACCTCCCGGTTGTCCCCAAGGGCGGTCCTCTCCGCCAGCCACCCCATTGCCATCTGCAGGTTGACCGCCTGCCTCCCCCCAACTCCTGGGATGGGTTCACAGCGGGCATTTCTGCCTGTGCTGCCCACTGCGATTGGAAGTGCAAGACAAATGTGACCAAGCAGACCCATCGCAGCAGTGGCAGGAACGCTGCGTGACCACGGCAACGCACACATAGGTGGCACACGGGTCAGCAGAAGGGCGCCCTGTGATTTGTGACAGAAAGTCCCTGAACAGAGGAAGGGTGCTGCCCGTCTTGAGGGTGGCTGCCCTGGGTGCTCTCGCGTGTGCATGGAAAGTTGGACACACCCTAGTCCACGACCACCAACTGGGAAACAACGGGTCCCAGCAGACAGCCCAGGAGCCGCCACAGTTGTCCCGTTGTTAGCAGCACGGAGAACACACGGCTCCACGCAGTGGGACCAGCAGCCCTGCCCTGGCCACAGGGCTGCCCTGTCCGTGGCCAGGCTCTTGTTGGTACTGGATGCTTTTATAAAAACGGTGCATCTATCGCTCCGAGAACTTCCTAAAGGCCTAGGCCCTAGGGAAGTGGCTGGAACAGACCGTATGATACTTCGCAGAAGGCAAACGCCATAGCTTCTGGTCTTGTGTTGAATAAACGCTGACGCTTGGTTCTGGGCTCCAAAGAGTGATGGAGATTGCAGTGTTCTGTGATTACGGCCTAATCACAGCGACTTGATCAGCCCTGTGAGGCTGAGGCAGAAGAAATTGCCACCCTGCTGCTGACTGCTAAGCTTCAGGACCCCCGTCACAGACTCTTCCCAACCCCAGGGCGGGGCCCTGTTCACACGGGGATCTGCTTTGGTAAATTATACCAAAAAATTGACTTTTATGAAGATCACCATTTCTTTCCTACTCCAATGCATCATACTTCCTTAGGTGGCCATGTGTTACTAGTAAGTGAATGGACATGTTATGCCCACAGGAAGAAGCCTGCAGGTGGAGGGTGCTGGAAGAACAGACAGGCACGAGCTATCAGTGGCACTGGTGACGGGGACCTGGGCTCGTTACCTTCTCCTACTTTTTTTGATGTTAATCCTCACCTGAGGGTAATTTTTCCATTGATTTTTAGAGAGAGTGGAATGGAGGGAGGGAGGAGGAGGGGGGGAGAGAGGGAGAGAGAGAGAGAGAGGGAGGAACATGAATGTGAGAGAGACACATTGATTGGTTGCTTCCTGCATGTGCCCAACCGGGGCTGGGGATTGAACCTGCAACCCAAGTACATGCCCTTGACCACCAATCAAACCCGAGGCCCTTGGGTGTGCAGGCTGACGCTCTAACCACTGAGAACACTGGCCAGGGCTCTTTTCTCTACCCTTTATGTGGGTTTAAGCTCTTCTGAAAGACCTGCCGCCATGGGGTCCTGGGCCATGCAGGTGAGGTGTCAGGGCCTTACCAGGAGGAAGTGCGCCTGCTGGGCCGTGAGCCGGACGCTGGCCTCTGTGTCCAGGTGGAAGGCCACCAGGTGGTGCTGCTCGTCCAGAGCGGTGCCCCGGCAGAGGGTGCTGGGGGTGGGGCAGGGGCAGTCAGCAGGTGAGCAGCCCTGGGGCCCAAATCCCCCCACCTCCGCCCTGAGTACCTGTACAGGCAGGGGAGCAGAGTGAGCGCCCCCTGCTGGGGGAGATGCTGGGGAGTGTGCACGACCACACCCACCTCCTGGTGGGCCTCCTCATTGGCGTACTCCACCACCAGGGCATAGCGGCCTGGCCTCGGTACCGCCACCTGCAGCTGGACGTCCACCTGGGGGGACAGGGCAATCAGAGGCCTGCCCAGCCCCCACCTGGAGAACAGGACCCCACAGGCTCCCTGGGACACGTCCTTCTACGCCTGCTGCCTGGGGCCCTCCCCACAGAACACCGCAGTCACTCGGCTCTCTGCCCTCTGTTCACTCTGGCCTCCCCGGCCCCCTGGCCTCACCTCTGCTGAGCACAGATCCCAGAGGTCTAGCCTGAGCCTTGAGCCTGAACCACCCACCACGCCCGCACAATGAGCCAGAGGGCTGGGGCTCAATACAGATGAGGCCCTGAGGGTGTCCTGCACCTGTGAGCTCTCACTGCAACACGGACCCCGTCTCCCAGGCCAAGGGTACCCTTCCCCGCAGGTCTTGGCCCCACCTGCCACCCCCTGGGGTCCCAGGGACACGCACGTCATTGCCCTGGCAGACGACCAGCAGTGGGTGTGAGGGGCTGAGCTGCTCCCGGGGGCAGGGCCGGGGGAGGCTGTTGTCACGCAGACACAGGGCCTCGAGCCCAGGAGCCGAGGGGAAGCCATCCAGGGGCAGGTGGGTGTAGAGCAGGCAGCTGTGTGGGGTACAGTCTTCAGTCAGCATGGGGCCAGAGGCTGGAGTGCAGTGGCGGTCAGGCCCCCACCCCTCGCCAGGCCAGCCCTCACTTCTCCCCAGAACGCTGGGCGGCGGGCCGGAACGTGCAGGCCTCGGTCACCCGCAGCTGCAGCAGGGCCGCCTCGTAGTAGGCGCTGGGCAGCAGCACCATGTAGTCCTGCGGGTGGAGGGGAGTCAGCGCTGCAGCCCCCCCCCACTCCGCCCCCCCACCCTCAGCCCTGCCTCACCAGGAGCACCCCTTCAGCCTCCACGAGCAGGGCCCAGGAGCCAGGGTTCAACACGAAGGGCTCCCCAAAGCCTCTCTGGGGCACGGTGACGAAGGTGGGCTCAGTGCTGGGCGGGAAGGCCACAAGCTGGCTCTGCTCCGTGCCTGGGTGGGGATGGGCAGGAAGAATGGACACAACCAGCGACAGGCCACCGCAGGCCACACGCCCCAGGGCCAGCAGGGCAGGCGGCTTCCCCTCCTGCGCATGGGCCCAAGTCGGGGCTGGGGCTCGGGGGGTGGAGGTGTGAGTGGATGCAGGGGTTTGGGACAAGGTGGGGAGGGGAGAGGGCGTGGGAGTGGCCCCCGATGCACTCACAGTTGGCACAGGTGGCAAACTTGCCCTCCTCCTGCACAGAGACCCGCCCGCTCACACTCAAGGGCCCACGGTTGACATATCGGAATACGAGCCAGAAGAGGTCAGGGGAGGTCACGTTCAGCCTGGCCACAATCCTGGGCTGGGGGGGACATGGTAAATCGGGGTCACCCCTCCCTGGCCATTCACAGCTGCGCCCTGGGGAAGGGCGGCCAACACCCACCTGGACAGGTGCCATTTGGGCGTAGCCCCTCCAACTGAAGTTCTCAAACTCAAGGGGGTTGAAGCCAAAGCGCACAGCGTGGCCCTCGGGTGTGGCCGCCTCCTCCAGCTCCAGGCGCAGGTGGTGCAGGTCAGGGAGGTAGTGGTCCGGCGCCGGCCTGGCCACAACACGGGGTCAGAGCAGCCTGCAGGCTGTTGGGTGGGGCAGGCTCTGGTCCGGCACAGCCCCCCAGGGTCTCCAGGGGCAAACCCAGAGGACCAGCTACCTCCCGTAGGCTGCTCCCCCCACCAATTGGAACGGGGTACCCACTCGCTGCAGGTGGGGCCACGAGTGTTGGGGCGGCACCGGCAGGCGCCTGTCCTCGGTTCACAGCCCGGGCCCAGCGCACCGCCAACATCACACCGGCAGCCTGTACGGGAGGGAGGGGCGAGGTCAGTGCTGCCGGGCCCTCACCCGCCTCAGTGGCCCTCCCACAGCCTGGCTCGGGGACAGGCTCTGGGGCTCCGTCCACCTTGTCAGGAGAAACGGGCTGAGAAGCCAACCAGGACTCGGCACAAGGGAGGTTCTGAGTGCAGGCCCAGGAGGGAGGGGGCTAGGAGTGATCGGTGATGTCTGTCGGGTGCAGGATTGGAGGGAAGGGGCCTGAGGGCAGAGCCCTCTCCCAGCCCAGCTCGGGCCTGGCCAGGCATCAGGAAAGCTCAGAGAGTCCCAGTCCAGCATCAGGGCCCCCCCGTGCCCAGACCCCACCCGGCTCCTGACTCCTCTGTCCCCCCCAGGCCTCAGCCCCCCAGACGTGGTCTGAGGGCCCAGTAGGAGGGCACTCACTGCGGCAGCCGAAGTAGCCGGCCTGGCCCAGCCCAAAGAAGCCATCCTTGCACACTGCACAGGTCTGACCGCACACGTGGGGCTTGCAGAAGCACTGGCCATTGCCCTGGGGGGCGAGGGCGAAGGTGGGACTAGGCAGGGAAGGGTGTCCCAATGCACCTGCCTCTAGAGCCCCCAGCACCTTGGCCCTCAGACTCACCAGCTGGCACTCGGCAGCTCCACCCAGTGTGCCCCTGGGGTCACAGCTGCAGCCTGGGGGAGGGGAAGAGCAGGCCTGACAGTGGGGGAGGGAGCAGGAGGGCCTGGACTCTGTGAGGCCAACCCTCACCTCCCTGTCCCTCCAGGGTTCTCCCCCAACCCCAGCATCCACTCTGGGCAGACTCACGGGTGCAGCCCTCAGGGTTGCTGGAACTCAGGCCCCAGAACCCAGGTTTACAGCGATCACAGCTTGGCCCCTCCACGTGTGCCCGGCATGTACATAGGGCCTGTGCCTGGGAGAGGTTGAGACTAAGGGTCAGAGTGGGCCCCTCCTCCTATCTACAAACTCTCAGCCCTGGAGCCCTGGCCCTGCACCATCTCTGGCATCCCCCCGAGTGGGGACGGAGGACCCGCCAGGGGAACAAATGAGCCGTGAGATTTCCCAAGTGACCAATTCGCAGGGGAAGCGTCGGTCTCAGCCCCATCAAGGGCTGACTGGCTCACCTCAGGAAGGACACGATCAGCTGGGGCCAGGCCAGCAGGGTGGCAGGAGCCGGCTGTGGAGACACGCTCAGTCATTCCTTAGTCATTGACCCTAACGGCAAAGAATTCCCCAGGCCTGGCCAGGCCCCACGGCTCCCACATGTGTAAACAGGCATGAAGATGTGCACTTCCATGTTCTGGTCCCCACACCACAGGGGCATGTGCCTTTCCCCACCCCAGCACATGATTATGAACAGGCAACCAGCGCATTCAGCACACGAACACACATGTGAACACGCATGTGAACACATATATGCACACACACCGCATATGGACACAAACACAACACATGGACACACATCCAGGAACAAACACACGGAGATGTGCATGGACACTAATGAGGATCATGGATACACACCCACAGCATATGAACCTCACATGAGCGCATGCGAGAACAACCACATGGACACATGCATGGGCACAGAGCACACAGACAGTGGCGGGAACGCCCAGCACATGATGTGTGCAGTGTGTGAGCCCGACTCGCACGTGGCACCAGCCTCACCTTCACAGTAGGGGAAGTTGTAGGTGCCGGGCACACACGTGTCACACCGCAGCCCTGTCACTCGGGGCCGGCAGCTGCACTGCCCGCTGCGGGAGTCACAGGCTGCATCCAGGGAGCCGTGGGCAGAGCAGTGGCAGGCTGGGGAGGGTGGAGGTGTGGGTTGGGCACGCAGTGGGACGCCCCCTCCCAGCCTCCCTCCCGGCCTCCTGCAAGGACACTCACGGGCACAGGCAGGGAAGCCGTGGAAACCAGGGCTGCATTCCCGGCAGGTGGTGCCTGCGTAGCCAGGGCGGCAGCGACACACGCCGCCTACACTGCAGAGCTGATCCAGGGCCCCCTGGGGGTCGCAGTCGCAAGCTGCAAGAGACACAGGGGCAGGCCATGGGCACCGGCGGTGGCCCTCCCACACCCCACCTCCGGGCTTCTGCCCAGTCCAGCCCTCTGCTCACCTCGGCAGTCAGGGTAGCCATGGTGGCCGGGGCGACAGCGGTCACAGTGAGGTCCATTGAACTCGGGCCGGCACAGGCAGAGGCCAGCCTCGTCGCAGCCCTCAGGCAGGGTCCCCGTGGTACTGCAGCCACACACTGCGGGGCAGAGAGGGGCACAGGGTGCTGAGCAGGGCAAACAAGACCCCAGGCCCACCATGCCCACTGGGGAGGCCTTGCTCACACTGGCAGAGGGGGAAGTGGAAGTAGCCAGGGGCACAGCGGTCACACGTGGCCCCCTGGAAGCCTGCCCGGCACGTGCACTGGCCGGAGTCACGGTCACAGTCACCGTCCACCACTCCGGGGCTGGAACACTGGCATGCTGCGGGAGGAGTGGCCACACTTGGTCCAGGGTCTATGCGGGGAGGGGGTGGGGACGGGAGTGGGGCTGGACTCACGGTGGCAGTCCTGGCCGTAGAATCCTGGGGCACAGAACTCGCAGTAGATGCCCTGGAAGTTGGGTTTGCACAGGCAGCGTCCCAGCTGCGGGTCCTTCTGGCAGGCATTGTCCTGGGTTCCACCAGCGTTGCAGTCGCAGCCTGGGTGGGGGCAGGAGGGAAGCCTCAGAGGCCCTGCCGACCAGCCCTCTCCACAGGAAACCTCCCTTCTCCACAAACCCATATCCGTACATTCTTTTATTTTTTTATTTTTATTGATTTCAGAGAGGAAGGGGGAGGAAGAGAGAGAGAGAGAAATATCAGTGATGAGAGGGAATCGATTGGCTGCCTCCTGAACACTGGACTAAGCCCGCAACCCTGACCGGAACTGAACCTGGGACCCTTCGGTCCACAGACCAACGCTCCATCTACTGAGCCAAACCAACCAGGGCATATCCGTACATTCTTACGCTGCACACATATAAACTAAAAGACAATCAAAGGCAGGCAGGCACTGGGCTTACGGGGAGATCACTTCGTAAGATGTATAAACAACTAACCACTATGTTGGACATCCAACACTAACATAATATTGTATGAAAATTGTAATTGAAAAAATATATTTTTAAATTTTAAATCACACAAATAAAGGACAATAAAAATCCCAAAAAGGGGAAGTTGACGTTCCAGGGAAAACAGTGGTGAGTGATGAAATGAGGGCAACTACACAATGTGGACTCTTGTCGTTTGTGATGTAGATACCAAGTCAACCATGGGCGTTCACACAACCACACAACATTTAAACTCAGAATCATGACACGGCAAGAGAAAATTCTAGTCGTTTTTGTTGTTATTAATCCTCACCAGAGGATATTTTTTTCCATTGGTTTTTAGAGAGTGGAAGGGACTAAGGAAGGGGAGAGAGAGAGAAACACTGATGTAGACAAATAGATTGGCTGCCTCCCGATTGGAGCCAGGGATCAAACCTGCAACCCAGGTATGTGCCCTTGGCCAGGAATCAAACCCGTGACCCTTTGGTGTACAGGCTGACCACTGAGCAACATCGGGGGCAGGAAGAAAGGAGAAAATGTGTTCAAGTCTTAACTTGTGCATAGAGGGCCATGACTACAATTTAGATTTTGTTACTGAGAGAGAAAAACAGCTCGATATTTGTCCACAGTATAAGGGTGACCATGAGCCAGAATTTACAAGCCCTCAGAGAAGGAAACACAAACCAACCAACCAAAACCAAAACACATTTGGTTGCTCAACCAGCAAAAGGAAGATAGGGAAAATTAGGCCGAAAGGAAGAAACGCCACCATCCCTGTACCAGGCCAACGCCCGTCTGAGACAAAACTCAAAGGCCTCAGTTTGACTCTAAAAGGACAATTGGGTCACGTCCTCCTGAAAAGATGCACTTCGAACTACTCAACAGGAAACAAAGCTGATGACGCAGAGCATTCAGTGCAGGTGTAGAGAAGGTGAGCGTGGAGATAGGGACGCAAATCCAAGGCCACGAGCATTAATGGGGACAAAAGGGATGTGTGCTGAGAAAATGGACTTGTGCCCCCCATACAAGAGAGGCAGCAAACCCAAGCCTCTAAGAGCAGAATAAACACGGTCTTAAGGTGCAGAAAGCGAAATAAACTACCAACATTTCGAGAGTTTGGCAAAACCAGACTCCTATAGAGACAGACTGAATAGGCTGTTCTCAGAATGTGGCAAAAACCACACTCGGACAGAGTGGATTTAATAGCATAATTAACACGCGTGCTGGAACAGGTGCACACACAAAGATCTGTATCCAACAGAGAATACATGTTCCTGCCACATGGTCATGGAACAACCCAAAAGAGTAGAAAACAAAATACCAAATTCAAAATACAAAAAGCAGAAATCGTCCGGCTGCTGAATCTGACTATGATGCAGCAAAACGAGGACTGAACCGACAAAGGGCAGCACCAGGCCAGTGTGGCTCAGTGGCTGAGCGTCAATCTATAAACCAGGAGGTCATGGTTTGGTTGGTTGGGGCACATGCCAGGGTTGCAGGCTTGATCCCCAGTGTGGGGGTGTGCAGGAGGCAGCTGATTGATGATTCTCTCTCATCATTGATGTTTCTATCTCCCTCTCCCTTTCCCTTCCTCTCTGAAATCAATAAAGAGATTTAAAAAAAAGAGCAGAAAGAAAATCAAACCACCAAGAATGACAAACATGCTTCTAAAAACCTCTGGCCAAAAGCAAATAAAAACGGAAATGACTAAGTAGAAAAAAGCAATAGTGAGAATACAACAATTGACCTTGTGCGATACACCTAGCCAAAGTTATATTCTGAGGCAAACTGATAGCTTTAGCCCAGGTTTCTCAACCTCAGTACCACTGACATTCTGTGCTGGAAAACTATTATAGGGGTGAGGCCGTACTGTACACTGTATGTTTTTTTTTTTTTTTTAAAGATGTACTCTTCCTATTTTCTTTTAAATATCAGAGAGAAAAGGAGAAAGAGAGAGAGCTAGAAACATCAATGATGGAGAGAATCATTGATTGGCTGCCTCCTGCACACCCCACTCTGGGGATCGAACCTGCAACCGAGGCATGTGCCCTGACCAGGAATCAAACTGTGAACTCCTGGTTCCTAGGGTGACGCTCAACCACTGAACCACAGTGGCTGGCATTGTATGATATGTTGTACACCCCCTAGCGTCCCTCCACTCACTGGATGCCAACAGCACCCCCAGTTACAACAACCAGAAAGACATTTTAGACGTTTTCCTATGGATCAAAATCACCCCCGCTTGAGAACTGCTGCTTTAAATCTTTGAATTGACAACTAAGAAAAATTGAAAAGAAATAATTCAAGAAGCTATCAGAAACAATAATAAACCACAAGAAAGGATAGAGAAGGCATTAGAGACTTTAGTTCCAAAATTTCTATATAAGGAAACAAAATCTCTGACCCACATGAGTCAGAGAAAAACCCAAGCAATCTTGTACTATAAGCTTGGGCTATCCTTTGAAAACACCAATAAATTCAATGCATTTCTGTTAGGTCAAATGAAGGAAGAGATAAAAAGAAAGAAAGGGAATAAAAATAGACAATCAAAAGTCACGGGTTCGATTCCCAAAGGTACATACCTGTGAACCCCTTTCCAAGTATTTTACAAGGTGACTTACAAACCAAAGCAAGATGGCGCAAACACACAAGACACCTTTCAACCAGTCTCACTAATGAAAGCGTCTATGTTCAATGGCGGGCCCATGTTAATAGAATTCGTTATATAGTAATCCACAGATTAAACGTGCAATACAGCTTGGGTGGGAACCTACTGAATTGAAGATATTTGCAAACGATACATTTGATAAAGGGCTAATATCCAAAATATATTGAAAACTCATAGCCCTGGCCGTTTTGGCTCAGTGGATAGAGCGTCAGCCTGAGGACTGAAGGGTCCCAGGTTTGATTCCGGTCAAGGGCACATGCTCGGGTTGTGGACTCGATCCCAGTAGAGGGCATGCAGGAGGCAGCCAATCGATGATTCTCTCTCATCACTGATGTTTCAATCTCTCCCTCTCCCTTTCTCTCTGAAATCAATAAAAATATGTATTTAAAAAAAAACCCAAAACTCATACAATTCAATATAAAAATAAAAAACCCAAACAGCCCTGGCCAGGTGGCTCGGTTGATGGGAGCATTATCCTGTACACCAAAAGATTGTAGGTTCAATCCTGGGTGGGGCACGTACAGGAGGCAACTGATCGATGTTTCTCTCACATTGATATTTCTCTCTCTCTCTAACAAAACATATATATATAATCAATGAAAAATACCCTCAGGTGAAGATTTAAAAACACACACCCAAAAAATCCAATGGGCAAAGGACCTGAATAGACACTACTCCAAAGAGGACATACAGAAGGCCAAAAGACATATGAAAACATGCTCAACATCACTAATCATCTGAGAGATGCACATCAAAACCACAATAAGGTACCACCTCAGACCGGCCAAAAAGGCTACCACCAACAAATCAACAACCAACCAGTGCCTTCGAGGGCGTGGAGGAAAGGGAACCCTGGGCACTGCTGGAGGGAATGCAGACTGGCGCAGCCACTCCGGAGAACAGTGTGGAGGTTCCTCAAAATATTAAAAATGGAACTCCCATTTGACCCAGTGAGCCCACGTCAGGTTATTTATCCAAAGAAAATGAAAACACTAACTGGAAAAGCTGCTGCCCCAGCGATTCTGCAGCCTTACTCACAACAGCTGAGGCTACGAAAGGAGGTGCCTGCAGATTCGACTGGGGCGTGCCGTCAACCGAAAGACGGGTCCCAATTCCAGAGACGCTCACGAGGAGAAGCGTCGCCCGTGGGCGAGGACCAGGCTGTCGGTAATGAACCTTGCTGTGTCCCAAAGCAGTGACTTGATTTAACGTGTGTGCTAACGCCTGGCGCCTGACGCTGGCAGGCGGTTTCACCGGAGAACAAGCTGGCGCCCCAGCCCGGGTGTCCCCCGGGTGCCTGCCGAGGGGGCAGAACCCTCTTTGGGAACCCTTCCTATGGAAGAAGTAAGGGGTTATGGGAAGCCTGAGCTGCAAGAATGTTTATCGGAACATTATTTCAGAAAAGACAACTGCAAAGAGCCTAAATCCCAGCACCTGGGAGTTGGCTGAATAAACGCTACATCGCTCTGTGTGACACAGGACGAGGAGTGACATGCTTGCAGGGTGGCGGTGGGTGGGAAACGCAATTCTGAAAGTCGGCAGAGCACACATCGTGTGTGTGAGCGCCAGTGTGCAGGTCCTCAGAGGTTCCGGCGGCGCGACGCGGGGGTGTTGGCGGGGCTGCAACGCGGGGGTCTCCTTTGACGGTAAGCTTACTTAAGATTTTTGACCGTTTTCTAGCATGAATATGTACTGTTCGCAGAAAATGAAAAGAACCCAAACGAATGTGACTAAAGTGAATATCCCACCTCTCTGCAGGGCCTCCACAGGGCCTCCTACCCCCTGCTCCAGGGCACCCAGGCAGAGCAGGGCCTCAGGGACACGTACTCACGATCTGTCCAGCCTGCTGCACCTGTGCCACAGAGTTGTTGCGGGGGGAGGACACGGCTGGGGAGGAGACACACATGTCAGCCAGGCTGGCTCAGCACATGGAAGGGAGGAGGCAGGACCAGAGGGTTCCCCCGGGGCCCGACCCCCTGGCCAGCACCCTCACGGTAGCAGTGTGGGAAGCCCGTGAGGCCCGCAGCACACGCCTCGCACCGCTCCCCCGTGAAGTTGGGCCGGCAGTAGCAGCGGCCGGTCAGGTCCTCACACGTCCCGTCTGTGAAATTTGACTCGCAGTTGCAACCTGGGTGGGGGCCGCCGGTCATGAGACCCAAGCCCAGGACTCAGGCCCAGGACGGGCGGTCTCCTCAATCTGGACAGTGGGAGGAGAGCTGGGGCCGGCCTCCCAGAGCGGTGGGAGGGCCCCGGGGAGGCAGGGGGCCGGGGACCCTGGGATACCGGTCTGGGCAGACCCTGCTCCCAGCCACCCGTCCTCAGGACACCCCAGCCAGGTTGACCCCACTCACGACGGCAGGTGTGGGGCGAGTCCAGGGGCTGGTCGGGGTCGCGATAAAAGCCGGGCAGGCAGTGTTCACAGTTGATGCCGGTGGTGTGATGCTGGGGAGGGCGTGGGGGTGGAGGGCCACTGAGTCCAGGGTGTCCCATCCAGCAGCACCCTGGCCCCACCCGCCCCACAAGTGCCGCTGTCTCCTTGGAGCCCGGCCCACCTGGCAGGCGATGCACACGCCCCCGCCTTGGTAGACGCTGTCCTGGTTCTGGCTGGCGTTGTTCCTGTCCACCTCAGGGTCGTAGTAGCAGTCGTCCGCGTGGCCGTGGCAGTTGCAGGCTGGAGGGAAGGGCAGGCACCCAGATGTCAGCAGGCCCCCAGGACCCCACCGAGGGGGACCCCCAGGCTACATCCCACAAACCAGACAACCTCAGATGTGGCCGAACACACACATGTGCATATGTACTGTCAGTGTGCAAGCTTGTGCGAGTACAGCTGTGAACATGCATGTGAGTGTTGTATGTCCGCACATGAGCACCCGTGTCCATGTGTGTACTGTACACACGTGTGAACATGCATGTGCATGAGAGTGTATCCATGGGCACTGTGTGTGCATGTGTGCAGGAGTGAGCGCTGTCAGTGTGTAAGTGTATATGAGACCTTTGCACGTATGAGCTTGTGCAAAAGCATGTGTGCACGTGGGGGCACTCACACTGACACTCGTTGGCACTCTCAGGTGTGGCCGGCTTCCACTGCTGCTGGTTGAAGCCAGGGCAGCAGCGCTCACAGGAGCCCCCACACGTGTTGTGCTGGCAGGCGCACTTCAGCCTGTGGGACACATGGCAGAGCGGGCTCAGACCCCGCAGAAGAGGGTAGGTGGAAGCCGAGGTGCAGGGGCTGCGCGGGTGGGTGAGCTGTGCGCAGAATACTGAGTGGTCACCCTGGAGCACTGGGTCCTGGAGCTATGTCATCCCCACCAGGCCAGGACCTGAAGCTCAGGTCTTGCTCAGCAGGCAGCCCTGAGCTCAGTCAGGAGCCCATGAGTCCAGGGCACTCTCCAGAGGCAGGTGGCCAAGCACTGCTCCCTCTTCCAGCCGGCGGGGGGGACACCCGTGGAGGGCTGGAACCCTGCCTGCGGCCCTAGAGAGCTGCTCCTTTTGGCTCAGAGGCAGGGGACAGCCGGCCGCAGCTGGGAACTGAGGTTGTGGCCACCTCCTGCACAGACACTCATGCCAGAGCCCCACCCAGCCCAGGCCATCTGTCCACCAAGTGGGGCCAGAGTGGGCCCCATCTGAGCTGTGTGTTTCTGGGTCCTGGGCCAGCTCTGTGCACGACCCAGAGCTCCAATCCCACCACCCTGGCCCCATCCCCATGAGGGTCCGCAGGGCCTTGGGAGTCAGCACTGCTGTCTTCAGAGTCCAGGGACACCCGGAGGGCCTGCGTGGGAGAGGAGGGCAGGACAACCTGCCGCAGGTAGGCAACCACAGGCTGCAGCTGCTGTTAGACTTTCCAATGATTGACATGGGCAGGCACCCCTAAGCTAGGGAATTCACGTGGTTGTGCCAGGTTGGTGATACCCAGCATGTTTGGCAAAGCCCTCACAAAGCCACTCTGGAGGCTTCTTCCTGATCCAGGGCACGCAGGAGCAGCAGAGGAGCAGGGCTGCCACCGCACAGACACAGGGCCTGACCCAAGACCTCACGGAGCAATCGGCAGACACCGTAAAACAAGGATGCTTAAAGACTGTAACCTAAGGGAAGCTAAAATTCGTGAAAGATAGGTGGAAAAATTACATTAAAAAGAAAAGAAAAATAGGTGCATGTGATAAAAGAACCAGTCAGAATTCCTATAAACAAAAAACAAAATTACTGCATTTAGGACTCAATGGGTGGGCTGCGCAGCAGGTCAGACGCAGCTGAGGAGACTGAGCGGAAGCAGCATCCGGAAGGCAGCTTAGAGACAGGTGGGGGAGAGAGACATCCCGAGACGGAAGGAAACCAGGACCCAAATTCCAGAAGGAGAAAGGGGCAGGTGAGGAGCCCAGCAGGCACAGGGACAGCCAAGGATGGTCTTGGTTAACGAAGAGTCTTATTCTCAGATTCAAAAGGCCCGAGTCCTGTCCTGGCCCCGTGGCTCGATTGATGGGAGCATCACCCTGTGCACCAAAGGGTGGCAGGTTTAATTCCTGGTCAAGGCACATGCCCAGGTTGTAGGTTTGATCCCCGGTTGGGGCATGTGCGGGAGGCAGCCGATTGATGTTTCCCTCTCTCTCTCCCTTCCTCTCAAAAAAAAAAAAAAAAAAAATCAATAAAAACTACAACACATTAAAAAAAGGCACGAGTCCTGAGGCAGAGAAGACATTTCCACCCCTTAACACCAGAGTGGACCAGCAGAGCACCAAGAAGGTCACAGAAGCTTCCAGAAGATGCCCAGACAACAGTGCGCAGGTGGGGGATGCTCCCAAGCATCCAGAGATGCCAAGAGTCCAAGTGTTGAGAGACATGACCTTCAGCCAGAACTTTATAGTTGGCTCAAGTCTCACCCACGAGTGAGGGCAAAACAGCCAAACAGGGCAACGACAAACAGAACTGGGAAAGACTCACCAGCTGCCACAGAGTGGCTGTGTCCCCCCAATTCACATGTGAAACTGACTCCCAGTGACGGCCTTGGGGTCTATGGGGGTGATTAGGTCATGGGGTGGAGCCTTCATTAAAGGGACTAGTGTCCTTATAAAAGCACCCCAGAGTCCCCTGTCCCTTCTGCCTACCATGTGCGGATGCAGTGAGAGGACACCTCTGGGACCCAGGAAGTGGTCCCCAGCAGCCCCCAAAACTGTGAGAAGTGAAGCATGATCTGTGGCGTTTTGTAATAGCAGCCAGACACTGACAGCAACCATCACGACTTCCCGTCTGGGGAGGGGGAGGGGAGACACTGGTGTGTGCTGGGTGCCGGGGCCCGGGAGGCTGTGCAGCCAGCCCTGTGCCCTGCCTGGACGCTGAGCTCGTCCACGCCCACGTGCCGTGCGGGTGAGTCAGGGCGGGTGCTGGTGCCACCCAATGGGCAAGGACAGACCTGCCTCTCTCCCGAGAACCATTTGGCTGCCTGGCGAGCTCCCCGCCCAGCCCGCACAAGCCCCTACTTGGCACTAAGTTCCTCAGAGCCATGGCTGTGCCTGAGCATGGCCGGCAGGCAGGACCCTGTGCCCAGGGCGGCACGGAGCGTGGACAGCAGGTGGGTCCCAAGGGCCTGCCTGTGCCCTCCCTCTTTCAGACCCATTGGCTGCAAAGGACTGGTTTGGGGTTTGCCTCTATGCTATCTGGGCTTCACTCGTCTCCCTATAAATTGGGGTATAGACAAAGCAATAAAACCCCAGCAGAAGGCACAGAGAAGACCCCAAATCCAAGAGCATGTGTGGGGGCTGCATGATTTTGAGGCAAGGCAGGTACAGGGCACACACCTACTGGCCGCTTGTTAAAGATGCCTGGGCCCTGCCTTACTGGCTGACTCGGGCCCAGGGCTGCTGCCTGCACTGTGCGGGCGCCTGTGAGGGCTCGGCGCCCTCAGCTCCCCATCCAGGGCCTTGGGCCCTGCCTGTGGTGGGAGGTGAAGGTGAGGGTGGGGGGCGGCAGGGAGTGTGTTTGTGGGGTAGGCAGAGGACAGGAATGTGCAGCCGCAGGCTGACTCCTCCCTTGGCGACTCCTGTCCGTCAGGCCCTAGGCTCAGGGTCTGGACAAGAACTTCACCTTCACTGGCAGCAGGGCCTCGCCTCGCTGTGCACATGGGGAAGACGCCACGGCGTGGCGGCCAGTGCAGCTCACAGGGGCCAGGGACGTGGCAGTCAGTGGAACCAGGCCTCCTCCCCCAGGTTGGCAGGGGATGAAGGGGACGGGCAGGGAGCCAAAGATCTCACCTAAAGGGGTCTGCGGGGTCTGTGGGGTCACACACATCCGCGTGGCCGTGGCAGACGCAGCGCCCGCCAATGCTGATGTCCTTGATGCTGTAATAGTACTGCACACCTGGCTGTGAGTGTCGTGGCCCCCACACCAGCCCGGCCCATCCACCAGGACCGCCCCCATACGGCTCAGACCCCCTATGTGACCCGGACCCCCTACGTGGCCCTCCTGGCTCACCCGGCGGGTGACGGTGGGGTCCCGCAGTGCCTTGCCCATGAGGTGGCCCAGCAGTGTGTTCGTGCGCAGGAAGCGCAGGCGGATGTTGGTGGCTTTGGTGAAGTCACGCAGCAATGGCGAGTAGGAGAAATTCATGGCCCCCGGACGCCCGTTCACCAGGGACACCACAACCTGCAGACAGGATGGAGTCAGGCCAGCACCTGACGCCGCCACCACACCGCGGGGCCCGCCGCAGCCCCTGGCCCACCTCGCCGTTCTCCAGGGGCACGATCCGGGAGTACTCTGTGCTGCAGATGACATCATCGTCCTGCGTGATGCGCTCCAGCCGCGACACCCCGAATCGCTCCAGGCAGTCCCTCCTGGAGGCTGCGGAATTGGGAGGGAGGTGAGGGTGCAGGGCCAGGAAAGCGGCCTCGCTCTGCGTGCCTGAACTTCCCAGCACTTTGTGGCCTGGTCCCATGTCAGGGAAGGGAGCCACTCAGCCCCACCTGCCTTTGGGGTGCGCCCCCAACAGTCTTGACCCACACAGAAGCTCGGTGTGACAGAGCGGGGCAGGAACAGTGCCGGGACACCCTGCCAGCCCCGGGCTCCAGGAGACTCACAGGCGAAGAAGTGCCAAGGCTGGTAGGTGTGGCCGAAGTCCACAGAGCGCTCCAGCACCCAGAGGTCCGGTCGCGGGGAGTTGGCAAACTTGATGAGCACGTAGGCCACGTGGAACACCTGCGGGGGGGAGGGGGTGATGCCGAGGCCCTCCTCGCGCCTGGGGGGCTGGTGGGGAGGGGTGGCATGGGCTCCCTTCTCCCACAGTGGACATCTGTGCGTTTTCCTGTGAGGGTCAGACACACCCAGGGAGAGGGCCAGCCGCTCGATGACCACCTGTGGCCGCTGAGACCTACACTGGGGACACTGCCATTCCTAAGGGCTCCCCACCTGGATCTGGGGGTACGGTGGCCCAGGGCCCAGACCTGCCTGCTTCCCCATCCCTGCCCCGGGAGCCCAACAGCCACACTGGTCCTAGGGCTCTGAGGCTAAGACTTGGGGGGCAGCCTATCCACAGACCCTACCGAGGGGCTGGGCACGGAGAATACAGGAGCTCACCCTCCCCTCGACCCGTCACGCAGCTCCAGCGGGCAGTGGCCAGGCACGCTGCCTGCCCCCTTCAAGCCTGGCCTCATCACGCAGCTGGCAGGTGACACCCCCTCTGGAGACGGGGCGCCTGTCCTAGTCTCGCCTGGTCACATCCCATCACTCTCAGAACCAATCTGAACCTGCCCCTTCCCTCTCTGACAGCCCCCAGGCACTGAAGCCCCCCCACCCCCCCATGGAGGCAGGCTCAGCTGGACCCAGCGCTTCTGTTGTGACAGGTCCCGGGGGGAAGACAGACTGGAACATGGGGCACTGGTTCTCACTGCCAAAGACACCCCTCATCCAGCATCCCGGGATGACGCACACGGTGGAGGCCCACATCACATCGGCACCTGGAACCCTCGGCCCCAGGCCCAAGGTCCCTGGGACCCCTGGGAGCATCAAGGGCTCAAAAGTACCTGCTCAGCCTGAGGCTTCAATGGCGAGGCGGGGCCACCCAGACCCCGAGGAGGGTGTGTGAGCAGGCTCCACCCTCACACCTCTGTCCCCACAGCCACCTGGGAGCACCCACCCCAGGCTTGGTCTCCCACAGGGAAGGACGGCGGTTCCCAGGCAGCTCTGAGGACAAGCAAGCCCCTCCCCTCGGCCCCAATGCCAAGGGAACATCAAAGCCGATAGCCACTGTACTTGCTGAACTTGGTGGTATGTGGGCTTCAAGGGCTCCGTACAGTGTAGCGGGGGGACACAAGCACCCCCAGTCTGCGCTCAGGAGTGGGAGGCCCAGAAACAGGGCTTGGACACGCTAGTGAACATGCCACATGTGATGAGTGCCTCCCCCCGCACCCCACACCAGGGCTGCTCACAGGGGCACCGCCTGTGGGCTCTGCACTGTCCACAGACCCCAGGGTGACGTCATGCCCCCTCCGAGGGCCCTGCCCAGCCCAGAGGAGCAGGTCCCCTTTGGGCATCCACTGGTCTGGATCTACCCGGGACCAGTTGAGGCAGAGCAGGGGTCCCCCTCAGGGCTGCCCAAGGCCGCCATGGTGACCCCATGGAGGGACGGTGACCCCTCAAGGCCCAGCCCTCAGGAGGCACAGGCTGCGAAGGATGCCAGCGGGGGCAGGGCCCCAGGCCCGGAGCCGCGCCTGTGCTGAGGCGGCCCTCCCGGAAGGCCTGGTCTCAGGGACGGCCCCGTCAAGCCAGGGGCCTTTCCAGGCGGGGGCAGGGGGAGCCTATTCACCCATGTCCAGGCTCTGAGGTCATCTTCCCTCCCCACTGGGTGGGGGAGGGTGCGCCCCAGGGGACAGACCCTGCACCCAGCCAGCACCTTGGCCAACCCTCAGGCACTCCAGGAAGCCCCAGGGGACCTGGGTGTGTGCGTCACCCCAGGCCCCCAGGAGGTTGAAGGCTCCCGCCCAGCCATGGGGCCCACCCCCGCCTTTCCCTGAGTGAGGCCACCAGGCTGCAGCCATCACTGGCCAGCTCTGCCCCTCCCCGTCGGCGGCAGCTGCATTTTTCCCAGCTGAGGGCACTTGCACAAATATTGATTTGAAGACACTGATGGGGCAGGACCGGCGTCATGGGAACGCCCCCCCACGCCCGTCATGCTGGGCCTTGCTTAGAGAAAGACCCCGCCCCCGCCGGCTGTCCACCTGGTCATCTGTCTGTCACACAGGGGCCCTGGCCCAGGCTGGAGGGGAGGAAAGGCATGAGCCCAGTGCTCTCTCTCCACCTGTCCCCAGCCTGGTGCCGCTCCCAAGGCCACACTGGGCATGACCCCGGAGAGCCCCGGCCGCCTCGTCCACCGCCCTGCCCCTCCGCCCCCCGCCCACAGGCTCTGCTGCCAGCGCAGGCTGACCTTTCCCGCTGCAGAGTTCTCTGCAGAAGGAAAGAACGTCTTTTAAGCAAAAGCCAAACAAAAGCCTCCTGAGTTATTTTTAACCATCTGGCTATTTTGGGGCAGGCACGTCTCCAGGACAGCAGCCGGACGGCCTCCCGGTCGCTACACCCTGGCCCCCATTCCCGGCCTGACCACAGAGGGCCCCCCCGGAGGGCATCTGCCCCCCTCCACCCGTGACCAATGCCTGACGGGGGCCAGGCCAGAGCAGGAGGCCCAGGGTGGGCTCCAGGCGCTAATGGCCATGTGGCCCTGGGTAGCCACATCCCCTCCTGGGCACAGGAGCAGTGGAAAGAAACACAGGGTCAGGAGTCTGGTGTGATGGCTGCCGAGGCCTGCACAGACGACGCCACCTGTCCCGGAGGTAGACAAGCAGAAGCAGCAGCCACCTGTCCGGGACGCCGCGCCTGATACCACACTCCACTCTGGAGTGCAGAGGCCCGGTGGGGGAGGGGAATGCTAGCTGGGGGCCGGGCTGAGATTTGGACACTAGAGAGGAATGAATCCCTGGAGGGTGCAGAGGGTGACCAGCAGCCTCCTGGGCTCAGGCACCTATGTTACCAAGGGCAGGGTGGTGGCTGGAACCTCCGATTGCAAGGTGGTCGGGCTAGCACACCCCATCTCTGCCCTGGCCCATCTCAGAGCTAGGGAGAGCCAGGCCAGGAGGAGTGGGCCCAGCCCCCATCCACAGGCAGGCTGCGTGAATCACTGGGCAGTCCTGACTCAGCTGGGCCCTGCCGGAAGCAGGGCTGATTCCTGGGGCTGGGCCAGGGTCCCAGGCTGTGGCCGGGTGGAGGCAGGAAGCCCCTCCTAGACCGAGCGTCCGGGCTAGCTCCCAGGCCATTCCCCTCAGAGTGAACAGTGGGGCACCCAGACCTCCTGGATTCCCTGCCCAGGTGCTGGGCCGGCCTTCTGTGCCCCCACCCTGTCTGCTGAAAGCACTTGGCCTAGCCCCCTCACGTCTGCCCTCTCCCCAGTGTGCCCACCCTCTCCGCAGAGACCCCTCTGGAAACCTTGATAAAGATTAATGCCACAGCAGGGGCTGGCCCGGCCTAGAGGGGCCAGGGCAGGGCAGGTGAGTCCAGGCAGGCCCCACCTGGGTAAAGAACAGCCGTCCACGCCAGGGTCGGGGAGGACCAGCGCCAGGAGAGACAGGGAATGGAAAAGTAAAACATGGAAACGCAGAGGCCCAGGGCCCGACTCTGCGGGACAGGTGCCCAACAGATGAAAACAGGTGCGCAGAGCAGGTGGGGAATTTCAGGGAATGGTGGGGTGGAAGGGCCCTTGGTGGGTGTTCAGGAGCTCCCCAGCTAGAGTGCACCAATGCCCGGCGTGGGCCAGAACCTCAGTGTGCTCCCTGCTCCCATCCCTCCGCCCTGCAGGAGCCCAAGTCAGGCCAGGTGGCCAGCCCAGCCACAGGAAGTGGAGTTTATCCCAAGGGGACCTCAAACACAAACAGTTTAGTCTCTGGTGAGCGGTGCTGCTGGAGGTCAATGTTGTGGGGTTTGTTTAAAAACAGATGGGCCCTCGCTGGATAGAGCGTTGGCCTGCAGACCAAAGGGTCCCAGGTTCAATTCTGGTCAGGGGCACGTACCTTGATTGCAGGCTCCTCCCAGGCCCTGGCCCTGGCCGGGGCTCTTGTAGGAGGCAACCAATCGGTGTGTTTGTCTCACATCGATGTTTCTCTCTGTCTTTCCCTCTCTTCTACTCCCTAAAAATCAATGGAAAAATATTCTTGGGTGAGGATTAACAACAATAAAACCAACCAGCCTTAACCGGTTTGGCTCAGTGGATAGAGTGTCGGCCTGCGGACTGAAGGGTCCCAGGTTTGATTCCGGTCAAGGGACCTGTACCTTGGTTTCGGGCACATTCCCAGTAGGGGTGTGCAGGAGGCAGCTGATCGATGATTCTCTCTCATCGATGTTTCTAACTTTCTATCCCTCTCCCTTCCTCTCTGTAAAAAATCAATGAAATGTATTTTTAAAAAACAAATAATAAAACGAAACAAACCAAAAAACAGAGATGGGAGCCCAACCAGTGTGGCTCAGCAGTTGAGTGTTGAGCAAGGAATCAAGAGGTCCCTGGTTTGATTCCGGGTCAGGGCACATGCCTGGGTTGTAGGCTCGATCCCCAGTGGGGGCGTGCAGGAGGCAGCCGATCAATGATGTTTCTCTCATTGCTGTTTCTCTCTATCCCTCTCCCTTCCTCTCTTTCTCTAAAATTCAATAATAATTTTTTAAAAAAAACAACAGATGGAAAACAGGAGCCTTTGGGGGGGTCCAGTGTGAGGTGGCGGGGACATCTGTGTGCACCCAAGTGAGCAGAGGCGAGCAGCCCAGGCTGGCTGTGTGTGGTTGCTGAGGGGGTGCGGCAGGGGCAGGAAGCACCAGGCCAGGGATGAAGGGCTGTGTCAGCAAAAGGCCAAGCAGAGGCAGGGTTTCATCGATTCTCACAAGGAGAGAGGCCTGTGCTGGAATAGGAGGTGCCTCTGCTGGCCCCCAGGCCCTCCCCATGGCCCTCTCCATGGCCCTCCCCAGGGAGCCCAGCTCAAGGGGCTCTGTCCAGTCTAGGCCCCACACCTGTCCTGGTGCTGGGCTCAGTAACCAGAGCCTGGCCAGCCTCGGCCGAACTTCCTGCCACTCCCCTCGAATAACCCCGCTGGCCCTTCTGGGGAGCCAGGCCAGCGGGCATGTGGGGGCCAGGCGGCCTGCACAGGGAGCCCTGAGCCAGCTGGCCTGCGGGCGTGGCGCCTGGAAATGGGGGTCTAGCCAAAGGAGCTGTGTTCAGGGGGCCCTTGCTCAGGCACAAAGGCCCTAAAGCAGGTGCCCAGGTGCCCTCACCCCGCCATGTACAGAGGAGGAAACTGAGGCACGGAGACCAGATGAGGTCTTGGTCTCTCCACACGGGTGCTCAGTATCCCCAGGTGCCCAGGGCAGCCTCACCGGAGCTCTGCTCCTCAGCAAACCCATCTGATGTCCTGTCCCCCAGGGAGGGCATAGACCCCTGACCTGGCATTTTTAGCCCCAACCCATGCTTCTGGCCTCACAGCCAACCACCTCGCCTAGACTCCAAGGCTGGGGCCATCCCCTCTGTACTTTCACCCTGCTGGACCCCTGCACCTGGCCCTTCAGCATAGGGCCCAGCGTTCCTCACCTGGATCTGGGGAATGTGGGCTGCATCCATAGGTAAGGGCCACCAGGGAGATGTCTGGACAGGGAGGAGGACACTCCATGGGCCTCAACACATCTGCCCAGGTGACTGGGCAGAGGGCTTGAGACCCCATGGCAGAATCCCTGGTAGGGGCAGAGCACTTGGGTCAGGACCTGCCTCGCCGTGTGGCCTGAGCCCAGGAGGTCAGAAACAGCACCCGCCCTGCACTGGGTTCAGGGAAGGGAGAGCCCAAGGCAACAGGAGGTCCCACAGGAGAGACAGGAGACAAGCAAGAACCTGTGGCCCCTGGGAGGACCCTAGGCAGGTCACACCACTGTGCTGGAACACAGCACCTCTGGCACCAGCCTCGGGGCCTTCCTGGCCCCACCTGGAGGCTGGCACTGATGGCTGTCTCAGGCCTGAGGGTCCCTGGCAGAGATCCAGGCAGGGAGTGGAGCAAGGTCCTGAGGCCCGAGCCCCTCCATAGCCTCCCAGCCAGGACCTGGCTCCTGGAACCTGTTGCTCCATCGGCAATGAGAAGGAAGAGGGTCCCACATCTCCCACCATGGGAAAGATTAGAATGGGATGCAACATAGACATTGAAGGAGGGCAGGCTCGCTGCCCCCGCCAGCTCCAGGCGACCCACCAGGCAGAGGAGGAGCTGTGATACAGCCACGGCCCTTTCTCAGTCTCCCCGAGGCAGGAAGGCCTCCTGATGCCCAGCGCTGGCCACCCCACCCCCTTTCCAGGGCATCCGCTCCAGATCCCAGAACAAAGGCAGCTGGCAGCCTGCCACCGGGAGTGCCCAGCCCCACTGCCCACTCAGCCCCACTTCCTGAAGGAAGCCCCAGCCCCACCCGGACCCTTGCCTCCAAGGATTACCCAAAGTGGGAGAACCCCAGTTGGGGGTTGGGACCCCTAGACTTGGGTTAGCTTAGCTGGGCCCTTCCCGCCCAGCCTGTCTCTCATCTGCACCAGGGAATGTGCTTGGGGGTTCTGCCCTGGGACCTCCCCAATCTGACGGTGGGCACCAGGTGCTCCTGACACCAGACCTGGGTAGACCTGGAGGCACAGAGCCCAGGGCCACTGTGAGGGCCCAGGAGGGCCTGCACCTGCAGATGCCTCCCCAGTGCTTCGGCCCCAGAGCCCTCACTCCCCGCCCTACGTGGGCTCCTCGGCCCAGATGGGTGCTGAGGGCAGAGCCTAGTCTCTGTGCCCAACCCAGCAAGTGGCATCCCAAAGAGCCAGTCACTGCTTGTGGCTCAGGGAGGAGGGCAATGAGCCCCGTTTCCCGTTCCCCCCAGAACCCCACCTCTCGCCCATGGAGGGAGCCTGGGTCCATCGTCCCACCCAACTCCAAAGCACACTGGTGAGCAGTCCCTGGCCCCTGCCCATCCCGACCAAGGCTGGCAGCCCTCAGCCAGACCGAGACAGGGCTTCGGTGGGCTCGTGGGCGGGCAGGGACTGGGGTGTGGGGGGAAGATGGCTAGGTAGATGAAGAGAGGAAGGAGGGAGAGGAGGGAACCATGGCAGGTAGACGGGTGGTCCACCTCCCCAAATAGACCGAGAAATGGCCCCTTTCTCCTTCGGGTCATTTTATAGTTAGGGAAACTGAGGCTTGGAGAGGCAGGAGGTGCATATGGTGACCCTATCCCTGGCCCAGGACCAGTCTACAGAGCAGGTGAGCTGCCTGCCACCACACCTCCGGCTCAGGCGGCACAGAGCCAAGGGGGCAGGGACCCCATGAGCTCCTCCTCAGCCCCACACGGTACCTCGGCTGCGGGCACGGTGCCCACCTGCTCTGAGGCCACTCTGGGGTTGCCATGGAGACTGGGCCATTGCACCCCCAGCTAGGGCCCTCGCCCCTCCCCCAGCCTGGCCAGGCCTGTCCCACAGGGAGGGGAAGAAGAGCAGGAGGAGCAGCGAGAACCCACCAGCTCAGCACAAGTTCCCCCTGACCAACCTGCAGTGCCAGAGAAGGGGACCCAGGTCACACAGGGTTCAGAGGTCACACAGGGTTTGGAGGACCCTCCCAGGCCCCCGGGGAGAGGAGAGCACAGAGGTGCTGTAACCCCGTGAGCGCCCAGCCAGCCTGGGCCAGGCACCAGCACCAGCCCTGGGGCCTGATGAGGGGCAGCTTCTCCCTAGTTCCCCCCGAGGGTCCCCCCCAGGACATCGCAGCCAATCCAGAGCCCCCCAAATTTCAGGCCACCTGTTAGAACTGAAACCCACTCCCCTCACTGCCTACCCAACCACTGGGCCAGGCCTGCAGACCTCCAGGGAGGTGCCCAACACTGTACCCCGAACCTGCCCGTGGGGTCTGCCCTCCCGTGAGCTCGGGTGAGACACTTCGCCAACTTCCTCAGACCCTCAGGGTCGCACGCAGCAGCAGGAGGCTTGGCAACAGGAAGGTGCACTGAGTCACGTGGCCTGGACTCTAGCTTCTAGACCTGACTCCTTCCCTGCCTCCCGGGGTGCGGTCTGGCAAGATCAACCTTGTCACCCCAACTCCAGGCAGGCCTGGCCTCATCTACTCACCCCCACCCCATCCCAGGAGGCGACGGGATTACTAGCCCACTTCACAGGCCAGGATGTCAAGGCCAGGCATCTGGGCAAAGTCACACAGTACCAGGACACACCCTAGACCTGAGTCTGACCCAGCAGGGCCCACCAAGGGGGACTCTCGTCTCTGGAAAATGCCGGGCCCCACCCTCCTGACTGCACAGGGCCTGGAGCAGGCACACCTGACCCCGGGCGCCTTTGCAGCACAGGTATCCCAGGAATGTCCACTTCCACCAGCCTCCTCCACATTCCTGGGGCCCCTCCCACACTAGCAAGCCAGAGCCTGGCTCCCTGCAGAATTCCTCAGAATACACACCAGGGCTCAGCATCTGCTGCCTCCATGCTGGACCCTTAGCACACACCCCCACCCCTCACGGATGCCTTTTCCCCACAGGGATGTGGAAAGAACATGTGAGGTGCCTGCGGTTACACCTGTGTCTGTGCTGGGCCTGCCCGAGTAGATCTGGCCAGACTCCTGGCTGGCCCAAGGGTGCACTCAGGTGGGGACCCTGGGTCAGAAATGCAGAGGTGGGGGCTGTGACAGACAAAGAAGGACCATACCTGGCCCAGGTCCAGGGTGACGTTGACCTCATTGTACTCCAGGCCGCGGGACAGGGGTGGGCTCTGCCACCAGCGCTCGGTGCCGTCGACGGCGTTGCTCACGGGGTGTGCCTTGTTGCTGTTGGCGGCTGTGCAGATGTCGCAGTACTGGCCCTGGGGGACGGAGCCGTCAGATGGTGGAGAAGGGCTGGGACTGCTTGTCCCCTCCACTCACTCTTCCACCATCACATCAGACATCCCAACCTGGGCCCACGTTCACCATTCACTCATTTCCTGTGTCTACTGCATTCTTGACTCAGGAGACATAGCCCATGTGAGAGGCGGTCACATCCATTATGGAGAGACCAAGAGTGGGGAAGGAGAGGGACACCCAGTCCATTTATTTATTTACTAGAGGCCTGGTGCACGAAACTCGTGCACAGGGGGTGGGGGGTTGTCCCTCAGCCCAGCCTGCACCCTCTCCAATCTGGGACCCCTCGAGGGATGTTTAACTGCCCATTTACAGGGATTGGGCCATGGGGGTGTGGCCAGCCTGAGTGAGGGGCTGAGGGCTGTTTGCAGGCTGGCCACACTCCCTTCAGGGTGGGAGTCCCCACTGGGGTGCCTGGCCAGCCTGGATGAGGGCTGATGGCTGTTTGCAGGCTGGCCAAGCTCCCCAGTGGGGACCCTCACCCATGGGGGTGTGGCCAGCCTGGGTAAGGGGCTTTTTTTTTTTTTCCAGTGCCTCCTTGAGCTGAGGCCAGGGCTGGCTGGAAGCAGGTATCTGGGATTTATTTATCTTCTATAATTGAAAATTTGTAGCCTTGAGTGGAGGCCAGGGACTGCCAGGGCGGGCGGGAAGCTTGGCTTCCTCCATCGCTGGGGCAACCCAAGCCTCCTGCTTGCTCCAGCTCCGAGGCAGCTGCCATATTAGTTGGGTTAATATGCATACTCGCTCCTGATTGGCTGGTAGGTGTAGCGGAGTGATGGTTGATTTGCATGTTCCTCTTTTATTAGTGTAGATTTGTTTGTTTGTTTGTTTGTTTATTTAAATATTTTTATTTATTTCAGAGAGGAAGGGAGAGGAAGAGAGAGTTAGAAACATCAATGATGGCAGAAACCGGTTTGGCTCAGTGGATAGAGCGTCAGCCTGCGGACTGAAAGGTCCCAGGTTCGATTCCGGTCAGGGGCATGTACCTTGGTTGTGGGCACATCCCCAATAGGGTGTGTACAGGAGGCAGCTGATCAATGTTTCTCTCTCATCGATGTTTCTAACTCTCTATCTCTCTCCCTTCCTCTCTGTAAAAAATCAATTAAAAAAAAAAAAAAGAAACATCAATGATGAAAGAGAATCATTGATTGGCTGCCTCCTGCACATCCCACATTGGGGATCGAGCCTGCAACCGGGCATGTGCCCTGACCGGGAATCGACATGACCTCCTGGTTCATAAATCGATGCTCAAGCACTGAGCCACGCGTGCTTGCTTTCGTTAGAGAGGACGGGAGAGAGAGAGAGAGAGAGAGAGAGAAAGGCATCGATCAGTTGCCTCCCATACACACCCTGACAGGAAACCACACCAGCAACCTTTTGGTGCATGGGATAATGCTCAAACAACTGAGCCACACTGGCCAGGGCAGGGACACCCACTTTAGATGGGAAAATCAAGGTGGGCTCCTCTGAGGAGGTGGCATACACTATATGGAGGTGTGTACTCCGGGCAGAGGGACTGCCCGCAAAAAGACCCTGGGGCAGGAAGAACCACTGAGTACAGAGGGAGAAGGCCAATGTCGCTGGAGCTGGGGGGAAGGGGCCAGTCAAGGGGCAACTCACTTGCTCCCGACAAACAGAAAGCTGGAGTCACCTGGAGGCCAAGGGTCCAGGGGGCCAGGAACATTAAGACAGCCAGACCTCCTCCCCGCCTCCCAATGGTGTGTCTCCCACACACCCCTGCCAGGCTTTCACCGAGAGCCATCTGGATTAGGGTCTCCAGAGAGACAGAACCAAACCAATCCAGTGGCCTGTGCAGACAGGCCCGAGTGGAGGCATGTGGGCAGCCAACAGGCAGGGCCTGGACCTCCTGGCTCTGCTGCTTCTGAGCGCTGGGGCCTGGCCAAGTCACGATAGCTGCTAAGCCTCAGTGTCCCCATCCGAAGAGTGGGGGTAATGCTGGCACCTGCCTGAGTGGGAGAATGCTGGCACCTGCCTCAGCTGTCCCAGGATTAATGATCCCACCCCAGGCCTGGCAGCTGCTTCCATCACAGTCCAGACACCTGCCAGGGGCCTGTCCCCTGGGGAGACAGAGGGTTCCCAGCATCCTGGCCTGCCGTCCCTATCATGGAGGAGCAGGTGCCCAGAACCTGGGTTGGGGTGGGGTGGGGGCAGGGCTGGGCCCTGGCCACTGGCCCAGTGGAGCCCAACCCTCCCTCTCCCTCTCCCTCACCCCGCCCCAGAGGAAACCAGACCTGCCATCCCTCTGCACACACAAAGGCAGCCCTCCGGGGCCTGGCAGTGATTGAGGCCAGAGTCTGGGAAAGGCAGACACTACCCCTCTCAGCCTCCCAGGGGGCCAGACCTCACTGGAGGAGTTGGAGGTGGGCGTGTGGGATGCCCCACCCCCACTCCCAGGCCCCACACATGCACTGCACCCGCCTCCCCTGGATGGGTCTGCCCCGACTCCTTCCGGGCACCTGGGAGGGCGAGACCAACCGGCAGCAGAGTGGGCTCCTGGGTCCTGGTGCTGGTGCTTTGAGTCCCCCCATGTCAGACCTTGCTCCTGCCTGGGGCCTTTGCACTCTGACCTCCTGTCCTCCATCTCAGCTCAGATGTCACCTCCTTAACAGTGCCCCACCCAGATCTAGTAGACCACCCAGGATGCTGACCTCCCCCTGCCCATGCCCCCCTCCCCCCCCTCCCCGTTCCCCAGACATCACCTTGCTTTTTTTATTCTCCCTCCAGACCTGGAACTGTCTGGCTATTAGTGATTCTGTGTTTACTGCCTCTCCGGAGGCTGCAAGCTGGGGTTGTGGGACACCCATCTTGTTTTTAACTGTGTTCCTGAGCTCACTACCAGAGCTGCCACACCTTAGGGATAGAACCATGGAGGACACCAGAGAAGTGGCGTGAGCCAGGTGGACCATACTGCCGGGCTCGAATGGTGAACCTAGGCTGGAACCTGGAGCTCTGGCTCCCGGGCCTGTGGGAGCTCTTGGGCGAATAGAGGAGGGGTTCAAGGGTGTCGCCAGAAGTGCTGTGCACATGGGTACAGGCTGTCAGGGACCTGGTTGGCGGGGAGGTTTCACGGAGGAGGTGGGCAAGGCATGTGGCTGGGGTAGCGGCGTTCCAGAGAAGGCTGCCTGTGGTCAAGACCCTCCCAGCCGGCGAGCCCGTGTGGCTGGGTGCGGGAGGCTCCGGCCAGGCCCCTGCAGACAGTCAGGAGGCAGCCCCAGTAGTCCTCACTGTGCCTGGCTGCCTGCAGTGGGCAGGGGACACAGTTCCCTCCACACCTTGGCTGCAGAGGGTCCTGCTGGGAGCAGAGTGCGGAAACAGGGAGTGGCGATAAGAACTTCCCCTCCCAATGAGTCACCACACCAGTAGCCTAGCCCCCGACTTGCCTACGGGGCCTGGGGCCAGTCCTGAATTCCAGGACTGCCTCGCCAGCAGGGCTCCAGGTGGGACACCCTGCCTTGGCCCCGCCAGCTTCTGTCCTGTCTCCTCCAGGGGGTCCCCTGGGAGCTGCGAGCCTGCAGCCTTGGGCCCCATGTCCTCCGTGACCTCCCCCATGTGGCACAAGACCGGGCTCTCTGGATGGAGAGAAGGTGGGCTTTATCTCCCTGGCACCTCTCCAACCCAATCAGAGACCAGGGCACTGAGCAGGCCCACTGCCCCCAGAGGAGAGGGTGGAGGTGCTGGGCAGTCCAGGGACTTGGCTGTTCAGCTCATGTCCGTCTGGCCGCCAGCCTTCCTACCATGCCTCACCCCAGCAGCCTCGGAGCAGGTTCTAATCCGAGTGCCACAGGCTTTTGGGGCAAGCTTTGGCCTCTCGTGCTAGACCGTGGACTAGGCAAGCAGGCTGACACTTCTCATTCAGGGCCAGCTCTGTCCCCTAACACCAGGGCTGCCACTGGTTGCCAAGTAGTCACTGTGTGACAAATGGCTTCCCAGTCTCCAAATCCAGGTAAATGGGGCCCTCTCACCGTGCCCATTTTACAGACGAGCAGACTAAGGTTCTGGGAGGGAAACCACGCAGCTAAGGAGAGGCAGAGGAGAGGGGCTTTGAGCTCTGCTCCAGGCTGCTCCTTTCCGCACTATGAGGGGGCACTGAAGGGCCCCTCCCTGCAGGGATCCATGCAGCTGGCCCTCCTCAAGGGTCTGCCATCTGGGGCCAGGCAGCATGGGTGGGGAGGAGTGGTCTGGGGTTCAGAGGAAGCCAGGAGCTTCCACTACTTGAGTGGCAGAATCTCAGCTGAGCAGTGAGGAGGCGGTGGGGGCTGGCCAGCGCCCCTGGGGCAGCTTTGGAAACCCCCTACAAGCTCCTTCCCCGGATCCAGCCCCTTTGGCGTCAACCAGATGTGCCAGGGCCCGCAGTGGCTTGGTTTTCACTGCTCACCCCAGCCAGGTCAGAGCTGTGAGTCTTCCACAGGTGTCTGCACCTTTTCAGGCCTCAGTTTCCCCACTGGAAATGTGAGCGTGAGACCTCCTGGCTCTGCTGTGCGGGGCTTAGAGGAGAGCATGCAGGTAATGGGGGCGTCTGAGGGAGGAAGCACTCTGCCAAGAATGGCTCTGCCATACCAGGGTCCCCCCAGCTCCTCCCTACACTGAGGGCCCAGGGCGGGCAGAAGGGGAGGGCGGGAAGGCAGAAGGCGGGCAGTGACGGCTCCTTCATCACCCACCCCAGCTACTCAACCATCCAACTACCTTCCTCTCCTCCCCCAGCCTCTCCCGTCAGGGAGGTGGGGGCCTGGACCTCCTCCAGAGGAGACGCTCAGTTTACATCAGCCCTGGGGACCCCAAACTCTCCTGAAGGTTCCACAGGAATGGAAAGATGGGCCTAGCATAGGGTGTCGGGGACCCCTAGAGCAGACCCTACCTGCTCCCCCAAGGCAACCCCAGGAGCCTCACAGGACCCCAGCCCTCAACCTGCCCTGGGGGCCTTGGCAGCCCTGCTCCCCTGGGGGAGAGGGTGTTACCCTGTGTGGGCACCTAACCCATCCCCCACCTACAGGCTCCTGGCTTGGGAGGGCACGCCCTGCCCAGGGTCTCGAACCGGAGGACTTCACCACGTGTGGGGCGCCCTGACGGAGCTCCCTGTCCCCATCCCCAGGCAGAAATCCAGCTGTGTGCCGCCCTCCCCCACGCCCAGGTCCCCACCAAGCCCCCAGGCTTTTCCCTTTGCAGCTAGCAGGGAGAACCTCCGGGGCCTGGCCCCTCCCGCCCCGTCCCAGCCCCGTCCGGACGCCAGCAGCAAGTTCCAGCAGGTCCTGGGGGAAGAAGGAACGGGTCCGCCCTCCGCACAGGCTGCGCTGCTGCTGCCAAGTCCCACCTCGCCCGCATCCCGGGACTCGGGGCCGCCAAGGTCCGGGCACCAGCCCGCCCGCTTCACCCGCAGTCCGCGCCGGGCGCTACGTCCCGCCTTCCCCGGGGGGCGGGGGGCGATGGGAACACGCAGCTCTCTGGCACAGCCTGAACGGCCGAGTCGGGGTCCCTTCTGTTCCCTGAAATGTGGAACCGGAGAGTCGGGGCGGGACGCGGGGGCTTCCGTCCGAGCCTGGGCTCTCCCTGGCCCGGGGCGCTCCCCGCCAAGTCAGCCGGAGCTGCAGAGTCCGAACCCGGTCGCACCCCGCCCGCGGCGACCCTGCCCGGCCCGCGCTCACCTGGATGGTCTGGTTGGGGTCCCCGCCGGCCACGGGCCCCCCCACCAGCTTGCAGTAGAGGTCCTCGGTGGGGCGCGGGGAGCCGCGCGCCGGGGCCTCCTCGCCGCAGGTGGCCGAGGCGGCGATGCGGGCTCCCTCGGCCAGGTTGAAGTAGGGTGGGTGCAGGCTGAGGTCGCCGCCCGCCCGCGCCGCGCCCAGCAGGGCCAGCGCGCCCAGCAGCAGCGGCGGCGGCGTGGGGCGCGACCCCCCCATCTCGCAGGTCCGGGCCGCGCTCCTTCGGGGACTGCGCGCCGCGGGAGCCCCGTGGGTATGAGCGCGGGGCCGGCCGGCTCGCTCCGCCCGGGGACGTCAGGCCCCGCCCCAGCCCGCCCGGGCGCCGGAGCCCCGCGCCCCGGGGACTGGGAGGGGGAGGGGCGGCCGGCGGCCTTAACCCTTCCGGACCCGGCCGGCCGGCCTCCGGAAGGGGCACCTGCTGGCCCCGGGCCAGGCCGTGGGGACACAGAGCGGCCCAGCCCCCCAGGGCGTGGCTTGGGTCCCAGGCGACACCCCCGCGCCCCGCGGCGCCCCCGGTCCCGACGCGCCCGCCCGGCTAGTCCCAGCCTGGAGACTCCACTCTTTGTTTCCCTAACTTCGGGCACCTCTGGCGGCCGAGCGCCCCCGGCGGCTCGGGCACGATCTCCTACCGCCCCGCGTCCAGCCGGGGCGTCTGTCCTTCACCGACTCAGCGCGTCCCCAGCCGCACCCCCAGAACCACGCAGCGTCCCCAGAGACGGCCGCACGGGACCCTAGACGTTTGGCTACACTCCCCCCACCCCAGTTGGACGGGGTGCCCTCCGGAGACCCCCCGCGCAGCCTCCCCCTCTCCCCCGGTTTTCGGCTTTATTTCCCTCATTCGGTCCCATGTCTTCCTCATCCTGCAGGTGTGCGAGAAGGTGCAATCTGCTCCATGAGCGTGGCCCTGGGAGGGAATCCCATTGGCAGACCCCATGCTTCCCTGGGGTGCCAGGTCAGATCCATACATCCCCCCCCCGCCCCCGCCCCTGCGGTTTGGGAAAAGGATATGAAACAGGGAGATGGATGGGGAGGGACTGGACCTGGCGCCCACGCAAACAGTGAAGGAAGCGTGCTCAGGGCCTGGTGGGTGCCAGGAAGCCTGCAGCACATGTATTGAGCACCTGCTGTGTGGGTGGGGGGGCGTGTGAACCTGCCCTTGTGCCAGGCGGTGCCTGTGCTTGGGGGCAATGTGGACCCAAACTTTGTGGGCTGAACCCTCTTGCTCAGGCCCCCTCCCCTGTACGGGGAGGGCACTGGAGGACGCCCAGGAAATGGGACAAAACCTAGAGGCCAAGCTGGGATTTTGTCCCAGCTGTTTCTGCATTGGGGAGGCTCCTGACCAAATCAGCCTCAAGGGAAACCCAAGGGGGCGGGGATGGGCCACGGCTGCGGGCTGGCAGCTCCCCCCATTCTCTGAGCCAGGCCAGTGGGTGTCTGTCCCACGTGAGACCTTCTGGACAGTCCTGGGGGCCAGGTGAGTTCGTGGGGCCGCATCCTGCTGGTCCTGGTGGGGGTCCTGTCCCCTCCCCACAGCTGCTCCCTGAAGCTTATTCCTTTGGCAGCTTCCTGGCTGCCCCCCCCCCGCCCCCCCAGGCCCCTGCAAATCCCGAATCTGTAGGGGCTGGGCGGCCCCTTCTCTCTCTTAGGAGTTGAGAAACAGGCAGTGGGAATGACCCTCCCTCCCCTCTCCCTCTCCAACCTCTTAATTCTGTAACTTCACTTTTAGTTCTTCCACCTGGGGTGGGGGCGAGGAGAAGAGGCATTTAGTTACCTTTGCAGAAGCTCAGGGTGGGGGAGGGCCGGCTCAGAGGATGGGGAGGACACCTGGAGGAATCTGGCGTTACCGGACAGGCCTGCTCAGGGGTAATTTATGATCCCTTGCAAAGGACAGCTGCCTCCAGGCATAGTGGTCCAGGATGGGGGATTTGACCTGCCTCACCCTCCCTCCCTACCCGAACCCCCCCATCACAAATACCACAGCAGTACACTCCTGCCCCCAGCTCCCCATGATAGCTGGGAACCCTGGCAGTCTGGAGCTAGAGGCTGGGAAACCTCCCCCTGATCTAGGTAAGCTTCCCAACATCCCTGGAGGGACCAGTGGGCAGAGGTGGTGGGTGGGCTCCCGCTGAACCCACTAGGGGCCAGGTCTCCGCCCACTGCCCAAGAGCAGGAGGGGCTGCCCGAGAATGTGCTGAGTCAGCCCTAGCGCCTGCTGGAGGAGGGTTCATCACAGCTGCCAGGGAGCAATTGATGGCTGGTGGGAGGTGGGGCATCGAGAATGTGGTGCCCACTTTCTGCCCCCACTGTGTGCCTATGTGCCCAGCCAGGGAGGGGACAGCATGGAGAATGGGGGCATTGAGGGGAGGGGAGCTGGATAGGGGAGGGGAGGCCCATTTCTGCCCACTATCACCCCTGCTGCCCAAGTCATCCCCAAGGGGCCCAGCGAGTGTGTCTCCTGCCTTCCTCAGACTCCTGGGCCACAGTCACCTTTCCTATTTAAGGACTGGAAAACGGAGGCCAAAAGGTCCAGGGGTGAGTCAAGAGCACAAAGTCAGCCCCTCACTGCCTTCCCCAGGTCCCTGGGCACCTCCCAATCAGGTAGCCCAGTGTTCTGTCCTGAATGTCCAGCAGGGGCACACCCAGTCCTGGGGCGGGGGTGCCCCTGGTCCTGTCTTCCTCCCCTACTCACTGCAATAGCACCCCCAGGAGCGCTGCTGCCCATCTGCGGGGCAGGTGTGGGCCTGCAGGCCAAGCCCAGCACCTGGCTTAGCCAGAGGCTCTCCAGGAAGCAGCTGCATGGGGCACCCACTTGCTCCGCACACAGCGTCCTTGTGCTCACAATGACTGACAGGTGGCTGTGCCGGGCCTCCAGGCCCCAGGCCCCAGCTGTCCCTGGGCCCTGCACCCTTGAGAGAAGCGCATGTCGAAGCAGGGCCGTGCAGTGTGGTATGAGGAGGGGGCCGAGGCTTCCTGGCCTGTGTTTGTCTCCGAGGAAGGGGGCGAGGGAGCTAGTGCTGTGGTTTGAAGAAGTGTGGCCGCCCCTTCCTGGTGCCCTTCCAGGGAAGCCAGTGGCAAGTGCATCCATGCGCATGAAACAGGAAGCAGGTGCTCAGGCTGGTGGGGGCTGGCGGCTGGAAGTCCCAGGCATGGAGGACCACAGTAGCCAGGCCGGTGAGGACTCACAGCTGGAAGCAGCCTCATCAGGAGGCTGTACACCAAGCATGTCAGACTCAAAGGCTAAGACGGGCCAAATAAACAAGGTTTAAGTTTATGTGGCTGTAAAAAAATAAAAGCTTCAATTTTCATAGAAACGTAGGTTTATTTTGATAGAGACATGCTGAATACAAAGGGCTGAAATAAATGAGTCATCTATATATATAAAACCCTAATATGCAAATAGACCAAATGGCAGAACAATCGAACAACCAAATAGCCGGTCACTATGACATGCGCTGACCACCAGGGCGTGCATGCAGAACATGGCAGGCATTGGCGGCAGGCGGCAGAGCATGGAACATGGCAGGCGTTGGCCGCGGCGGAATGGTGGAGCAGGTGAGCGGGGGCACCAGACCAAGACAGGGTGCCGGTCACTATCATCGGGGCGAGCCTCTAGTGGTTACTGAAAATTCTTTGCTCCCGCACACCGCGGTCTCGCCCGGCACTCGTACCTGTTGCTGGCGCTGGCCCCGCTCGCCCCCGTTGCCGGTGCTGGGGCTGCCGCTCGCACCTGCTGCCAGTGCCCAGCGTTGGTCCCAATTGCTTGGCACCGTCAGCGGGTGCAAGCAAAGGCTGCTGGCCCTGATCGCCCCTCAGGGTTTCTCCACCTCCCCCTGCTCCTGAAGGGCGATGGTGGACGGCAGCTGCCTCTCACACCCGCTGCTGGCGGCGAAGGCCCTGCTTGCACCCCCTGCTGGCGCTGGAGCCACAGCTCACACCTGCTGCCAGTGCCCAGCACAGTTCCGATCACTTGGTACCCTCAGCGGGTGTGAGCAGGGGGTCGGGGGGAGGGATGCTGCTGGCCCCAATCATCCCTGAGGCTTTCTCCACCTCCCCCTGCTTCTGAGGGGCGATCGGGACAGCAGCTGCCGCTCACACCCACTGCTGGCACCAGCCCCTATCACTCCGCACTGTCAGAGGGTGCAAGTGGGACCAGCACTGTCAGCGCCTGGGAGCGGCGGTGGTGGGAGCGGGGCTGCCAGCAGACAGGAGACCAGGCCATGGTGGGAAGGGCAGGGCAGGGGCATGGAGGATGGGCGGAGACCCGCCCCTGTGCCCACTGGAGCCTTATGGCCCACAGTTCCTTTCAAGGTGCACGAATTCGTGCACTGGGCCCCTAATCGTTAACATAAAATAATAGAACAGCCCTGACCGGTGTGGCTCAGTGGATAGAGCGTCGGCCTGTGGACTCAAGGGTCCCAGGTTCGATTCTGGTCAAGGGCATGTACCTTGGTTGCGGGCACATCCCCGGTAGGGGGTGTGCGGGAGGTGGCTGATGGATGTTTCTCTCTCATCGATGTTTCTAACTCTATCCCTCTCCCTTCCTCTCTGTAAAAAATCAATAAAATATATATTTAAAAAATAATAATAGAACAGGGACTCTTTCTCCCTCCCCACGTGGGAGTCTGTACTTGTTCTTCAATAAATTTCCACCTTTGTTATAAAAAAATAATAGAACATTTTAATAAAAATTAGTATTTTTTCTTGAATGTTAACTTACTAGACACTGAATAACTGCACAAATTAATAAGGGTAACACAAATAAACCTATTTTTCTTGTTCTCTGAAAGCAAAATATTTCCTGTTACACACACCAAACAAGTTAGTCCAAGACTAATGATGTGGCAATTGGCTGCTAAAATATTCACTGTTAGTATTAGTAGAGAGAATGGTGCGCCTGCGCGTAAGGAGCGTAAGGGAAATGAATGCAACAGGATTATAGTCATCAGTCATTAGTGAACATTGTAGTTCGTTATTAATAATTATGTATAACAGGATATTGTAAAAATTATGTTACGAAATTTTTTTAAAAATATATTTTATTGATTTTTCACAGAGAGGAAGGGAGAGGGATAGAGAGCTAGAAACATCGATGAGAGAGAAACATCAACCAGCTGCCTCCTGAACACCCCCCACCGGGGATGTGCCCGCAACCAAGGTACATGCCCTTGACCGGAATCGAACCTGGGACCTTTCAGTCCGCAGACCGACGCTCTATCCACTGAGCCAAACCAGCTTCGGCACGATATTTTTATTAAAACATTTCTTACATACCGTTATATTGGCTGGGCCACAAAAATACTCATTGTGGGCTGCATGCAGCCCGCGGACCCAAGTCTGACCCAGCAGGATGGGAGCACTCCCGCCTCTGTTGGCCGCTGCTGAGCTGGAGCCTCCAAGCCCTCGGCTGGGACTCGGGGCTGGGACCAGTGGGCAGAGGACAGGCCTCGAGGAATGGGGGCCTAGACCTGAGGACCAGCAGGAGGCCCAGAGCAGCAGCTGGACCCCTCCCCAGGCCAGATATCCCTACCCTTGTGGTCTGCCACCCATCTCCCTACCCGAGGGCTTGCTGCCTCAGATGAAGGGGGTCAAGGGAGATCCCTGCGTTCTTAGCATGAGGACGGTTGGGGACAGGCCGCTTGTTGCTCTGGAAGGAGTCCTGCCTTCCCCTCCCTGCTGCTGTCTGGACTAGGCCACCTTTGGGCTATACTCAGCTTCCAGGGCACGAGGTCCTGGGAAACCTTAGAGGCCACCAGGTCACCAAGGAACAGACAGTTTTGACTCACACACTGCCCGGCCACAGCCCCTCCTCTGGGAGTCTTGTGACCTCTGTGTCCCTGATCTTCAGGCATCCTGGTGTGGGGGAGGGGCACAGACAGGCTTAGGTGTGCTCTGGTGCCAGAGGCCTGAGCTGGCCATCCCTGTCCCAGGTCCTGGACTCTCCGCAGAGGTTCCCCAAAGCTGCCTTCCCCGACTTGGCTCACCTTCCCAACAGGCATCCTGCCGGGCAGGCCAGACCCTATAAAAAGCACAAGCGTCTGGGGTGCTCAGGAACATGGGGCTGTGACTCTCGATGGGGTGATCAGCCTGATGTCAATGCAGACTCCAGGAGTCCAGAGGCCGGGGTCCAGCTTGGATGCCCCCCTCCCATGGCTCAGTGTCTCCCTCCCAGGGCTGAGTGTTGGAGAGCCCCTTCCCTCAGCTGACACTGGGACCCTGGATCTGTGAAGACTGGAGGAATCAGAAGTCGCCATTGTCAGGCTGTCCCTGGTGGACTGGAACCCTTCTGATAACAGCTCCAGGGGCTGAGTGCCTGCTGGGCTGGCCGAGTGCCTCCCCCCAGGCAACTGGGCTCCTGTTTGGCTTCAGATGAAAGCCAGGCCCCTGGCTGCCGCCCAGCTCTGCCCCCGCTTCTGGTCAGCCCTTGCCTGAGGATCCTCCAGTCCTGGGCCTGGTTACCTCCACCCTGAACACAATGGAGCCCCTGCCCTGCCCCCCCCCTGCACCCCACCCCGTCCCCTTGACGTAAGAAATGTCCAAACCTGTAGAGAATTTTTATGAGATTTATTTGAGCCAAACATGACATTGCCAGGAGGCAAGATCTCAAATGCTTCCCAGAAATGACAGTTTTCCAGCTTTTATGCATTTGAATTAAGGAAGAAACGTAAGGAACTTGAGTGGAGGCGGGAGAAGTCCTGCGGGTGGGAGTACAGGATAGTTCAGAGCATGTGCTGTGTGTTAGAAGGAGGGTCAAAGGCACATTTCAAAGGTGTGTAAACCCAGATGCACAGAGACAATGGACAGGGTTGGCTTCAGGCAAAGAGATGCGTTTATGCCCGGGGCATGAGGACCCAACCGGCCACACCTGCCCATTTAGGGTTTATGATCAGCTCACCTTGTAACTTCCTTTCTGTAGACCCCCTTTTTTGGTCCATCCCCTTTGTCTGGCCACCTCCCTCTCTCTCCCTGCCCCCCCCCCCCCCCCCCCCCCCCCCCCCCCCGCTCCCGTTCTGGGCCCTCCAGGCATCTCCTCAGAGAGCCCATCTCAAGTCCTCCTCTGCAAGTGCAAAGGGCTGGTCCAGCAACAGGCCCCTCTTAGGACCCAGCCCCATGCACCTCCCTGGAGGGGGGCACATCAGGGCACCTCCCAGCACCTTACTGGGTTGTGAAGTTGGGAGTCCAGGCCTCCTGATTCCAGATCCCCCATACGTCGCTGTGTGTCCACACCAGTACCCCACCCTATCCTTGCCACCTTCCTGATCCTTACCCCAGCCCTGAAGGGAACAGGCATGGGTGGGGACTCTCCAAAGTCTCAGCCCCAGGCCTGGCCTGCCCACCCTCCTCCCTCACAGGACCTGAGCTCCTGAAGGTCCCTTCCCACGCCTGGTCCTTGGGGGCCTGGCCAAGCTCTGGTTCCCGTGGGGGGCAGGGTGAAGGCTCTGCAGCCTTCCCACGAGGTGCCCACAGACGGCCTTATATGGCCAGGAGGGCTCCAAGCCCAGCAAGCATCTGATCTCAGGAAGGGCAGGGATAGGACGGGATGGGCTGTGGGTGAGCGATGCTTGGATTGCCGTGATCGGCCCCCAACCCCAGCCTCCCGTCCTCAGTGCCTTCAAGGGGCCAATTAGCCCTGACCTCTTGCCAACTTTGGATCTGCAGCTCCCCAGACCTGACCCTGCTGGGGCTGCCATAGTCATAGCTGCAATTTGAAGTCAGCCTGCCCCTCCTGGTACCACACAAACCACACAAATGCCCAGCAGGTGTGGCCTCCTGCCCACCACTGGCCTGGGTTCAGCAGCGGCTGGGCCGTGCCTTGACCAGCCAGGCCACTTGCCCTCAGCAAGTCGCCTCCCTCCTGGGCCTGCCTGGCCTTGGCTGCTTCCTCAGAGCAGCATCAGACAGCTGGCCCAGGGCTCTGCTGGGACTCAGCTCCCCACAGCACACTGCCCAGCCCCCCTCCCCCTCCCAAGCTCTCCCTCTTCCCTCCATCTCTCCACTGCTCTGTCTCAGCCTCACCCTCTCTTGTCTCTCATTCTCTCCCTGTCTCTCTGTCTCTGTCTGTGTCTCTCTGTCTCTCCCCGCATCTGCCCTAGATTAGCCAAGCTCAGCCACTCCCACCCCCAAGTCTGGCCTCTGAGTACCTGTGTCTCCTGGGCATTTGGAGAAGGGACTTGTTTCTGATGAGGGGCAGCGGCCTGGTCACAGAGACACTTCCTGCCAGGCTTGCCCACCCGCCCGCTTGGGGAGCTCTGGCCGCAGGGCCCCAGCTCCTGGGTACGTGCCCAGAAGAGGCGTGAATGAGTGTCCAAAATTTGTATTTGACTGTTCATGGCAGCGCTGCTTCTAACCATGGGGCCGCAGGAGTGGGGAGGCGGCTCCTGGAGGAGGCTGCCAGGGCCCAGGCAGCTGGTGCACCTGGGTCACTGCCTCTCCCAGGTGTCAAGAGGGAGGCTCAGCCAGGCCGAGTCCCACCTCAGACAGGATTGTGCATGCTGAGTGGGAGCTGTGGGGGCCAGGCTGAGGTGGGAGCGGGTGCCCGACAAGCCTGCAGGTGGAGATGGTGGAGGCACTTACCCCAGGGCGCCCGTGGACCGCCCACACAGCCCGCGGCATCGAGCTTCCTGTGACCAACAGGGAGGCATGGGCCTGAGTTTAGGGCCACGGTGACCCCGAGACAACCAGCCCCAAACAGGGAACTGACTCAGTCTGCTAGGGCCTGGGTGGTCGGCAGAGGCGGCTGCCACGGCCCCTCCAGCCCTCGGGGAACGCCTGCTGGGCCCTGGTCGCTGTGTGGGCCAGCCTGCTGGCTCTTCCCTGGAGGCCTGACAGTGAACCCATCCATCCCCCAGGAGGCCTGACTGGGGTTCCCAAAGGGGTCTCCAGTGATTCAAGTACAATCCCAACCACTCCCATCTACTGTCACCCCAATTTCATAAAAGGAGGGCCCAGGACACCGGAATTGGGGGGTGGGGGAGGCATAGAGGTCCATCTGGGCCGGGCTGGCCTGGGAGCCCCCATCCTGCCTGCCCATCTGGAAGCCTCCAGCTCAATTGGGCTGACAGGAGGAGAGGGGTGGGCCAGGTGGCCTCCCTCCAGGATCCCCCCCCCCCCCCCCGCCCCCTGCCCTTGAGAGGGGGGGGGGGGGGGGGGGGGGGGGCGGGGACTCAGCTCCAGGCCTCTGTTTGCCTCAAGTTTCAACATTTACAAAACATTGGCCTGGGCTCTTCTGGAGATACTCCTGGGGGAGTATAAACATGCGGGCTCAGAGGCTTGTTATCATAAAAAACCATTGAAACCTGTAAAGAATTTTTGTGAGTTTACTTGAGCCAAACTGTCGACATATTCTGGGAAGCAGAACCTCAACGAATTGAGATAATGCTCCGGAGAATGGCAGGTTACATCTGTATTTATACATTGCCATCAGAGGAGGGACATAGGTGGATTACATGAAATTCATTGGTGATGGATTAAGGAGGTGGGAGAAAGCAAAGCTGGGAAAACCCCTGGGATTGGATAAAAAGTGAAATGATAGACACATACTTAGGTGGGTGCAGGAACAATCAACATGATAATGGAGGAATTTGTGGTCTCTGTCCTGGCGCCCAGCACATTAGGTTGTGCCCCAGGGGGTCCAGAAAAAGGGAAGTTACAAGTTACCCAGACATTTCAAGGGTATGTTATCATAGACACAAAAAGACACATAGGCTCAGTTAAGGTCAAGGTTGACCTTGTCAGTGAAGATACTGGCCTGGGACATGACTACCCACCATGACTGCTTTTAGTTACAGTTTAATTTCAGACCATCCTTTGTGGTGACTGTAGGTCTCTGAGTCTGCAAGACCGCCATGCAGGCCTCCCCTGAGCCTGTCGAGTTTGCATGTGGCCCCTTTTGTCCACAGGCTCCTCCAGGCCCCTCCCCGGCACCAGTTGGGGGGCTCTGGGGTCTAAAGCTGAGAGTTCCCAGCTCCCTGGGCTTGGGCTTGCCCTGTGATGTTGCCTCCCTGGGCCCCAAGCAAATGAGCTCTTTTCCTGCCTCGCCTCCACCACCTGACTTTGGCCCTTTGGCCACATGCCACCCTGTGCCAAACAGCCAGTTCCCTCGGGCCTGGGCTAGGCCAGTGCTAACGAGCACCCCCTAATGTCATGCTCACAGACGGGGAGCCGGAGGACCCGAGAGGCTCTGACCCTGAGTGACACTGCTCCCGGCTGGCCAGGAGCTCGGCTGATGACCACACAGGCCTTATCTGCAAGGTGCTCAGCTCCCATCCTGGAAGCTCTGTGGTGGCTGGGCCTGCACCCACACCCCTCAAGCAGAGGCTGACCCTGAGTGTCCTCAGCCAGGCCTGAGGCCCCTGTTCCAGGAACTGCAAGAGCTGACACAGACTGCCTTCCCGCCCCATCTCTGCCAGGAATGTGCAAGCCCCCCACTGCCTGCCCACCCAGGGAGGAAAGCAGCAGAGGCTGCTGGGAGCTGGGCCCTTGGGGAGAGGGCCAGCACCAGACCCCACCTGTCCCCTGCCCTCACCCCAGTGTGTCTGGCACCCCCAGTCTTCCTCTCAGGGCTGGTCACTGCATGACAATGTCTCCTCCTCAGACAGGCCTTCAGCTGGGTCATCGCCCTTCAAAGCCCCAGGCCAGGCACCGTGGGCATTCTGGGCTGAGGCCTCCCTGCTGGCTGTCTTGGGCCCTGTAGGGTACTGAGCAGCATTCTTGGCTTCCACCCCTTAGTGGCCAGTAGCACCATCCCCTCCCCCAGGTGACAGCTGGGCACTGCCATGTGTCCTGGGGGAACTGCCACGTGGACCCGCTGCCCTAGACCCTCCTGAGATGAGCTGTGTATGGTCCTCTTCCCTAGGCCGTGAGCACCCTGGGGACAGGACAGCCTCTGGCCCCACACAGCCTCCTGCCCACAGCCACCCGCAGACCATAGCAGGTGGAGGGCGATGACTGCCTGGCTGGGCCCTGCTGACACCCAGGGCCTCAAAGTCCCCACATTTGCAGAGCTGGTGGGCGGGGAGAAGCTGCCTGGAGCCAGAGGAGCTGGGCGGGGTGGGGCCAGCCAGACAAGCCCGGCCAGGCCCACTCACCTGGGGCAGGAATTTGGGTGCAAACCTTTGCCTCTGGGCATGTTCCAGCAGCTACTGACACCTGGCTGGCTTGGTGTTTGGATGGGGCCCAGAGAACAGGCCCTGTCACTACCCAGGGGCCTGAGGAGTAGGCCACCTTCCCCTCTAGTCCCCACTCGGATCACCGGGGATGGGAGGGGAGATGGGACCTCTAACCACTGTTCCTTATGCGCCTGAAGCCCCCTCACTCCCTCCTCACAGCTCAGCCCTGGGTGGCGGGATCCTCTCCTGCATCTCACCCTCCGCCCTGGAGCCTGAGCTGGGTTCAATCCCTCCCTGCACCCTAGCACTGTGACTTTGGGGAGCCACTTCCTCTCCCTCAGCCTCAGTTTCTGCTCTGTAACATGGGTTCATTAGCTACCTCCTCACGGGGTTGCCATGGTCCTTCTTGATGGGGCCTCAACCAGGTGCCAGGCTGGTGGTCAGGACCTCCCCAGGGCATCAGTGGCCCCCAGCATACTGCCATGTGGCCACTGGGCACACCCATTCCTGTGAGCCCTGCTTCCTCAGGCTCTAAAACGTGGTGCCAGGGCTTCTTGCTGACTGGCAACGCTGTGTATTCCTCCAAGGGCAGGAAGAACCAGGCCTGAGACATATCCCAGGTCACCTCCCAGACAGGCCGGCAGACCGACTGGCAGACTGACCAGCAGACGGACTGGCAGACCAGAGCATCCTCAAAGGGCTGGGTGTGAGTGTGAGTCTCTCCCCTGTGTACACCTGTCCCCAGGCACAGACAGGATGCAGCCTTTCAGAGCCACCTCCCCTGACAAGGCCCCTAGCTGCCCCTTTAGTGCTCAACCCTCAGCTGCACCCGTGGGGGTGGGGAGAACAGCTTCAACCTCCTGATGGGGAAACTGAGGCTCAGGGCCCTTTCTGCCCAGGGTCGGAGGTTAGCCTGGAGCCAGGACATGGGCTCAGGCTGTGGGGTCAGCTAGGGGCGCCTGGCTGGCCTGGCCTTGGGGTGGAGGCGGGCCTTGCTGCTGGTGTCTGCAGCCTGTCCCTTAGCAGCTCCACTGGGTTTGGCTGGAATGTCTTGGCCTCTGGCCAGCAAGGCCAGCCCTTGGTGTATCTGCTGGGCCAAGCTGGCGGGACATACTGTGTGCTCCTGGGATGGAAGTGCCTCCTGTCCTGTCTCTAGGCTCAGTCCTCTGGCCAGTCACCATGGAGAAGTCAGAAGATGGGGTGTCTTGGGTGTTTCCCCCTCACAGTGTCTCTCTGCTGGGGGTGGCTCAGGCAGGGATCTCTGTTGGCTGGCCTTCCAGGGGGACTCCGTGCACACGTCAGGCCCTGGGCGCCCAGTCCCAAGCATCTTCACCTGTAACCTGGGAAGGGTCCATGGGCGTCTCCTGGGAGCTGAGTGGGAAAGGGGACTGGTCCATCCAGACCCTGACCCAATGCCAGCAAAGTCAGTAGTGGGCCCTGCCTGCCTGGTGGACACAGATATGAAAATCCAGGGGGTGGGACACCTGGGGTTTGTACTCTTTATCACGCGTGGGTCATAGCTCAATGAAAAAATCTAACAAAGTACAATAAACGAGGTAGTAAAATAGCGTAGAACACGACGCTGGCCCAGCTCTTTCCCTGGCTCCCTGGGGGCTCCGACAGCCAGTGAGTAAGGCTGCCGATGGCCCCGGCTCCCCTCAGGCCTGACCCACGTGTCCTTGAGCCTCACCCACATTGGGAAGGGCCAGTGATGCCTGCATCCCTCACACCAGAGGATAATCCCAAATAACCCCTGGGAGGCAATGGTCCAGGACCTGCTGGAGGGTGGCTGGCTGAAGCCTGTGCACGCCCACCCTCCACAGTGCCCTCTGGGTGAGACTGTCAAGAGGAGAGCAGGCCAGGAGCCACTTCCTCTTCCTCAGCCTCAGCTCCTGTTGAGGTCTGCGTGGGTGGAAGCCTGTCCCTAGGCTCTGACCCACCAATCACCCTGGGCCCCTGCCCAGGCCTGGAAGGAAGTTTCCTCACTTGGAGCTGTTGCCTTGCACACACAATGCACTTTAGGCTGGCCTGGCCCTGCCTGGCCCAGAGACAGCTGATCTGGGAGGAGGAGGGAGCCTCCCCTAGAAGTATGCACAGGCATCTCCTACCTGTCTGTGAGGTGAGCCCAAAGACGGTGCTGAGAAAGTGCAGGGGGCCACACACTCCAACCAGATCTTACCGGCCGCTGTCACCTGCCTAGGCAGTTTGAATGGGGACCTGTATGAGATTGGGATACTTACAGTGCAGCTCCTTTAGTCAACAGCCCAGGATTCAAATATACCCATGTGACCTGGGGCCACAGCATAATAGCAATACTGACTGTGATGGTGATGCTGATGCTGATGATTGTGGTGATGATGGTGGTGGTGATGGTGAAGGTGATAACGATGGTGGTGGTGGTGATGATGGTGATGGTATGAAGGTGGTGGTGAGTGCTACCACACTGAGAACCTACACCAATTCTGAGCCCTGCCTGTGTTAATTCATTGAATGCAGATGGCCCAGCCCTGTGGGATGGTTCTATTACCATTGACCCAACTTCACAGCTGGAAGGAGGCAGTCAAATAATCTGTCCAAGGTCACACAGCCAAAAGACAGAGGGAGCGTGGGAACTTCACCTATAATCCAATGTGATATTGGCAGTCAAGGTTATGCAGAGCACTTTGGGGGTGGAGGGTGGGCAGGAAGAGATGTACGTTCTGGAGTGGATAAGGGGCATTCAGGGACAACTGGGACTACCCTGCTGAACAGCTGCTACTCCGAGACTCTGGGGCTGCCCTGGGATCTGCAAAAAGGGCTCAGCTCGCCGAAGCCCGTTTGGCTCAATGGATAGAGCGTCGGCCTGCGGACTCAAGGGTCCCAGGTTCGATTCCGGTCAAGGGCATGTACCTTGGTTGCGGGCACATCCCCAGTAGGGGGTGTGCAAGAGGCAGCTGATCGATGTTTCTCTCTCATCGATGTTTCTAACTCTCTATCCCTCTCTCTTCCTCTCTGTAAAAAATCAATAAAATATATTTAAAAAAAAAAAAAAAAAAAGGGCTCAGCTCAACAGTGTCTTCCAGTGCCAGGTCCTCCTGCCCACCATGCCCTTTGTACCGCCTGACCTCTTGTCCTTTCCCAACCCACCAGCAAGGGGCTAGGGACCTAGAGCCGGAGGGAGGTGGCTCAGCCCCCTTCAGCTAACAGGGAAATAGGCAGGAAGCAGGGCCAGGTGTGCTCTTGGATGGGTGGTAGTGGCTGCTGGGGATAGTGTGGGCAGGATGTGGGGACATTATCCCCTAGCTACCAACATCTGGCAGTCTGTCGCCCACCTGCTCCCTACAGTTGCCAGGAGGCCCTGCTGCTGAGACCCTCCCCTGCTCCCTTCAAGGGACAACTTGTTCCTGTTTGTGGGATCTGGACTTTGGACAACAGGGTTTCTCAAAGAGGGGCTCCTGTAGACTTCATGGCCCACGGGTGGGGAGCAGTTTCCCTTCAAAGAACTTGGCCTTGGGACCCTGCTACAGAGAGAGAATATCATGATGCCTGTGTGTGTGTCCTACAGTTCAAAATATTTTTTAATGTGGTAAAATATCTCTCTCTATAAAACCCTAATATGCAAATAGACCGAACGGTGGAACAACCGAACAACCGAACAACCGGTCGCTATGATATGTGCTGACCACCAGGGGGCACGTGTGGGACATAGTGTCGGCAGCAGAGCGCGGAACATGGTGGGCATCAGCCACAGTGGGATGGTGAAGCAGGTGAGTGGGGGCACCAGATCAAGGCGGGGTGCTGGTTGCTGTCATCAGGGTGAGCCTCTGGTGGTTACTGAAAGTTCCTTGCTACCGTGCCACGGTCCTGCCAGGAGCTCGCACCTGCTGCTGGTGCTGCCCCACTCGCACCCTCTGCCAGCACCCAGTGCCGATCGCTCAGCGCCATCAGAGGGTGCGAGTGGTGACTGCTGGCCCCAGTCACCCCTGAGGGCTTCTCCACCTTCCCCTGCTCCTGAGGGGCTACTATCGGGGCAGCAGCTGCCACTCGCACCCGCTGACAGCGCCAGCCCCAATTGTTCTGAGCTATCAGCATGTGGGAGCAGGGGTGGGGGGTGCAGGGCTGCAGGCAGACAAGGGACTGGGGCCGTTGCGGGAGGGGCCAGGCGGGGGCGTGGAGGATGGTCCAAGACCCACTGCTGTGCCCACCACAGCCTCACAGCCCACAGTTCCTTTCAAGGTGCACAAATTCGTGCACTGGGCCCCTAGTATATAATAAAATTTACCATTTTAACCATGTATAAGTGCACAGTTCAATGGTGTTAAATACACCAATAATGTACTACCACCACCACCACCACCAAAACTTTTTCATCCTGTAAAACTGAAACTCTCCCCATTAAACACTCACTCTCCCTCCCTAGACACTGGCATCCACCCTTCTACTCTCTGATTTTGACGATTCTAAGCACCTCATATCATTGGAATTAGCAGCATTTGTCTTTTTTGTGACTGATTTATTCCATTCAGCATGTCAAGGTCAATCCATATGCATGTGTCACAATTCTCTTCCTTTTTTATGCTGAATAATATTTAATTTTATGTACTTATCACATTTTGTTTATCCATTCATCTGTTGATGGGCACTTGGTTGGCTTCCATGTTTTAGCTACTGTGAACAATGCTGCTGTGAACGTGGGTGTGCAAATATCTGTTCATGTCCTTGCTTTCCATTATTTTAGGTGCACACTCAGATGCAAAATAGCCAGATCATATGGTAATTCTGTCTTTTTTAAGGAACCTCCATGTTGTTTTCCAGCTGCACCATTTTATTCCAACCAATGCACTAGGGTTCTGATTTCTCCACATCCTCAACAATACTTCCTGTGTTTTTAAAAAATATATTTTTATTGATTTCAGGGAGGAAGGAAGAGGGAGATAGAAACATCAATGATGAGAATCATTGATCAGCCTGCAACCCAGGCATATGCCCTGACCAGGAATCGAATTGTGGCCTCCTGGTTCATAGGTCAACATTCAACCACTGAGCCATGCCAGCTGGGCTACTTCCGTTTTTTTTTATTTTGTTAATCACACTTGAGGATATATGTTCCACTGATTTTCAGAGGGTGGAAGGAAAGGAGGGACGGAGGGAGGGGAGAGAAACATCAATGTGAGAGAGACGCATCAATTGAGTGTCTCCCGCATGCACCCTGACTGGGCCAGGATTGAACCTGCAACTGAGGTACCGTACTTTCCGGCGTATAAGATTTTCCTGGGTTAAAAAGTCGTTTTATACGCCGGAAAATATGGTATATTGGACTATATTGATGGGATTAGATATAATGGATTAGATATATTGGACTACTATTTTCCGGCATATAAAACGACTTTTTAACCCAGGAAAATCTTATACGCCCAGTCGTCTTATAAGCCGGAAAATACGGTACATGCCTTTGACCAGGAATTGAACCTGTGACCCTCTGTACCGGGCTGATGCTCTGATCACTGAGCCACACTAGCCAGAGCTTCTATTATAGTATCCATTCTTTTTTTTTAAAAAAATATATTTTTATTGATTTCAGAGAGGAGGGGATAGATAGAAACATCCATGATGAGAATCATGGATCGGCTGCCTCCTGCAAGTCCCCCACTGGGAATTGAGCCCACAACCCGGGCATGTGCCCTTGATCGGAATCAAACCTGGGAACCTTCCAGTTCGTAGGCTGATGGTCCATCTACTGAGCCAAACTGGGGCAGTGGTCGGCAAACCGCGGCTCGTGAGCCACATGCGACCGACACCCACTTCTTCTAATGCCACTTCTTCAAAATAGACTTGCCCAGGCCGAAAACCGACTTCTGCACATGGGCCACGAAGTTTCAATTGCACTGTACGTGTGTGCCCGCGCGTGGTATTGTGTGGAAGAGCCGCACTCAAGGGGCCAAAGATCCGCATGTGGCTCGCGAGCCGCGGTTTGCCGACCACTGAGCTAGGGCTATAGTATCCATTCTAACAAGTGTGAGGTGGTATAAAATAGCTGTAACTTGATGATTAGTGGTATTGAGCATCTTTAAGTGGTCAATTTATCTCTTGTGAAATGCCTATTCAAGCCCTTTGCCCATTTTTGAATCAAGTTATTTTTTTTGTTTAGTTTTAGGACTTCTCTATATATTCTGCTTACTAATCCCTTATCAAATGTGTGATTTTCCAATATTTTATCTCATTCTGTGGGTTGCTTTTTTACTCTGTTGATAGTTTTGGTGCACAAATTAAAAAAATTTCATCAAGTCCGACTGTCTTTTTTCTTGTTGCTGCTTGGGCCTTTGGTGACCTACCTAATAAGTCATTGCCAAGTCCAGTGTCATGAAGTTTGTGCCTTAGTTTTCTTGTAAGAGATTAAGGTCTTACATTTAGGTCCTTGATCCATTTTAAGTTCACTTTATGTATGGTGTGAGGTAAGGGTCAGTTTCCTCCTGCATGTGGATGTCCAGTTTTCCCAACACCGTGTGTTGGACACCCTTGTCAAAAATTACTCGACCGTGTAAGTGAGGGCTTTCTGGGCTCTCTATTCTGCTGAATACTCAAGGGAGACCTTCTGCTGACCTCTGCCACTCTGGTACTCAAGCTGCCCGTCTCCTGCCTTCCAGCTACAGAGAATCCATCACCAGGCCCAGCTGGGCTCACCACACACACAGGTAGGCAGGCCAGATGTGCAGATCCCCAACCACACACATAAATCATGTGTACGCACATTATGTCTGTGCACATGCCCAGGTGCATAGCACCCACCTCTCAGGGCCTACATGAGACCTGCTTAGAAGACACCGGGCTCAGTGACCTCACTCCTGTTGCCCAGCTGTTGGGAGCCCAGTGGAAGCAACAGCAGACACACTGCCCACACCAACACTGGTTTCCAGGTGTGAGGGGGCTTACAGCCCCACATGCTAAATCCCTCCGAGCCGGAAAGCTGGCAGTCACTCAAACACGGCACTGTGAGGCCAGGCTGACCAGGACCATTTACACTTGGCCCCACAGGCGCAAGCAGCCCAGGGTGAGAGGCCTAAACGGCCACCAGAGAGCGGGTGGAGCGGTGACGTGGGGGCTGGCCTGGCGGATGAGGGGTATTTCCTGGCTCAGCCTAGGGCAGCCCCTGTGTGTGATGGGGGGGGGGGGGGGGGGGAGGCGGTCCGGGGAGCGGTCGGGTGGTGCAGCGCAAGGGCTGTGGGTTTCACCTGGTTCTGCCACCAGGCGTGGCCCAGCGCCTGCCGCTCGGGCCTCGTTCTCCGAGGAGTTGGCCCCTAGGTCCCAGGACTGCGTCCCGCCCGCGGAGGACCCCGGCACAAGCCGCGCTGCTCCGGCCCCATTCCCGGTCTGTCTCGTCACCCACGACACCTCAGGAGTGTTCTCACTCGGCTGCTTCCGCGGGGTCCGTTCCCAGGTCCGGGTCTGCGTTCTGGCAGCCGATGGACACCCCCGGGCCGCCCGTTAGCACCGCGTGCCGCCCTCGTCGACGCAGGGGTCTCCCGCCCGCCAGGGGTGGCGACACCTCGGCCCGCCGGCACCTCAGTGCCCCCCACCCCGGCCACCCACTCGCCGCCCGGGGCCCCAGGACCCGCCCCCGCCCGCTCCCGCCGGAAACGGAAGTGCGCCAGCGGGGGCCTGGCCAGGCTCTGCGCAGACTCGCGGGCGCGCCGGGACCCGGAAGCACTCGCTGAGGCCCCGCCCTGCCCCGCTCGTCGTAGTGCTGCCGGGGGACGTAGCGCGCCCTTTCTGCCGACGCGCTCGTGGTGGTGGCAGCAGGTAGGCCGCGTGGCCCAGGGCCGGCTCCGCGGGATTCCGGGCGGGGTCGGCGTGAGGCCATGGCGCGGAGGTTGGGGTCCGGGTGCGCGGGGTTTGAAGTGAGGCCACGGCGCGGGGAGCGGGGTGAGGCCACGGCGCGGGGTCCGGGCGCACCGACCCAGCTTTTTCTCACGGCGCCGCGCGGGGTCTCGTAGGCGCACTCCCAACATGCAGAACGACGCCGGCGAGTTCGTGGACCTGTACGTGCCGCGGAAATGGTGAGCGCCACAGCATTTAATTTTACTCTAGGGCACAAATACAAACACTTGTGACTTCCCACCCTTCCCATTCACTGCGCTCTCCCCGCAGTTCCGCCAGCAACCGCATCATCGGCGCCAAGGACCACGCGTCCATCCAGATGAACGTGGCCGAGGTGAGCCTGCGGCGCTAAGGCTTGGACGAGGTCCATCCCAGACTAGAGCGAGGTCTGGGCTGGCCCCGAGGTTGTTGATCCCCAGACCCCAGGTTTACAGCTAAAGGAGCTCGAGTGCCCATCTGATGATCCTCATTCTCCATCAACAGGTTGACAAGGTGACAGGCAGGTTCAACGGCCAGTTTAAAACCTATGCTATCTGCGGGGCTATCCGCAGGATGGTGAGTGTCCTGGACGTGGCTCATCTGTGGGCTTTTGGGGGGTAATGGAGAATGGTGTCTTATACTATTTCTCAGGTCTGACTGAGTCTATTTGTTGCAGAATAGGTTTGAGCCTATGGGACTGGATTGCACTGGTTGCCTGCCTGTCCCTGGGGGTGGTGGGGTGAGGGGTGGAAAGGATGCTCAAAGGCCCTAAGCAGGACCACCCTTTTACCTTGGAACTTCCCAGTTATCACACTCCCATCTCCAAGGCCTTTTCTGTCCCGTGAGGTCTGAGTGGTGAGACTGGGGGAGAGGCACCGCTAGGGCTGGGTGGTCCCTGGTGGACCTCCTGCCAGCTCAGGGCAGCAGGGAACATAGTTCATAGTTCCAATGTGCTTTTTCTCAGGGTGAGTCAGATGACTCCATTCTCCGACTGGCCAAGGCTGATGGCATCGTCTCAAAGTAAGCTGTCTCAAAGTCGAGTTTGGGGACAGGCTGGGATTTTTCCGGAGACGAGGCTTTAATGTTGTTCTTCCTTTTGTTTAGGAACTTCTGACTGAACTGACTGAAGAGCATCACAGATGTTTAATTTGTCATAAATAAATAGTGGAAACATCCCCCATGTTGGTTCATTCTGGGCTGGGGCAGGGGGGGTCAGAGCTGACATCCTGCTGTGAATGGGCGAGGAGTGGTCAGCTCACTGAAAGGAAGCGACTTATACGCTGCAAAACCAAACTTTACTTTAAAGCACAAATACAAACACTTGTGACACAACTTGGCATTGAGGTCAGATAGTTGCTTAACGCACATTTAAAATCCACAACTGCTACTGGGTTCTGAGGGAGTGGCACTGGGCCCTGGACACCTCAGAGGTTGGGGCTTGTTCTAGAGGACGGGGATTCAGTCTGAGGTTTGGCTTACAATACTGGCTTTCCTGCAGGGATTCTTGAGTACCACACAGTGGCAGCTCCAGCGTTACTAAAAAGGACACGCAGCTGGGGAGGTTACAGATGAGATTGGCAAATGACTAAATCTTAACACATGAACGTGCAAACTTAAATGACCATTGTTTTCAGCTGGTCTAACGTCTGTATAGAAATTCCCAAAGAGACAGGTCCTTCGAGGCTAAGCTGTAAACCGGGACATATATTTTGAGAAATCCCTTACAGTGCTGCTAACACAGAAGTGTCCTTGAGATATATGGTGGCAGGACAGGATGCTTTCCAGAAGTTGCCGGGCCTAGCACCTTACACCCTACAATCTGCCTTGGATGCAGGTTGGGTTTAGGAAGCCATCTTGGAGAGGGAAGCGCACTGCAGTCTTTGAATGAGTGGAAGGAACAGGCTTGCAGGCAGCAAGTGGATGAGTAGTTGGCCTGCACCTCTTCTGGGGTCTGGGCTGAGTTGCTGGTGGTTGGGTGCTGTGATGAGCAGAACTGGCTGTTCTGCAAAAACACCAGCCCATGTGGAGAGTACAAGATGGGGGCTGCCCCAGGGCCCCTCCAGCAACAGGTCTAGCACAATAGGAAAGCAGCTTGATCCATGGCCATCTTTCAAGCCAGTTGACTCACCAAAGTGTTTTTGGTGGGGCAGTGAGCTGGAGAACGACCACAGAATTCGTGCAAAGGACAACAAACCTGGAAAAGGAGAGCCTGGGCCTTTATAGGAGTGAGGGTCACCGGCAGCTGGGGTCTGAGTGACAATGCACTGGCCAGTTGGCCCGGACATCCTTGGGAGAAGAGGGCATTGAGCCGACCTCTTGGGGAGGCCGTGCTGTGGGCTGTGAAGTAGTCTGTCTCCTCCCAGCTTGAGCAAGTGTGGTTTCAACTCACAGTTTCACACATTTAACTAGTTTGTGTTCCCTTATGAGAAACCTACAAAACAATCCCAAATGACAATAGGCTGTTCTGTCATAATATTGCTTAAGAAGATCAAGAGCCACACTCCAGCAATGCAATCATCTGAAGATCCAGAGTGTCGCAGGCCAGTGGGGTTTTCTGGGTGAGGTGAAGGGGCAACTTGTGTTTGCAGAGGCCTGCTGGCGTAACACTCAGGTACGAGGACTTCACAGTGACATGATGCTTGGGAGATCAGAGGTCCAAGAATAAAACATCAAAGCCAGGAGTCTGCTCTTTGCTCTGCTTGTGGACGTGGGGAGGGGAATGGACAGCGGGCTGGGCAGGGTGTGTTCCACATCCAAAAATTGGGAAGTCAAGATTAATGCTTCACTACATTAACTTCAGGGACTTGAATGCGCTCAGCAGCATCTGGAAACAGTCACCACTGCGATGCATCAGTGGCTACGATGGTATGTGGAAGGCAAGGCAGTGCAAAGGAGAAAGATGCCATGACGTCAGGATCCAAGGCATAAATCACGGGTCCTGGTGCCAGGCCAGTCTCAGGCACGTGAAAAAAGGAAAATGACAAATCCCACATTCTATCCACATGAGAATGCCAGAATATTCTCAGAAATACCATGGTGATGTGCTGTGCTTTGGAATGAAAGCATGGCCCCCCAAGGAAGAAAGTGTGCGAAGGCAGGGCCCACGTGTCCCAGCTGGGAGGGTGAGGCCATGGGGGCCAGGGATGCACTTCACTGCCTGGGAACAGCTCCTGGGGCCCACAAACGGTGTGCTGAGTAGCGTGGGCTGTCGGCAGCAGACTAGAACTGCTGTGTGAGGCGTCTGTAATGAGGTAACACCTGGTTCTCGGGAAGATAAAGAGCAAGTTCCAAGGCCACAAGCACTGTGAACTCAAACCCAATGAGATCCCGTCGGTTGAATCGGAACCTTTCTTCTAACTTCTGCACGGAAGAAGAGAGGGGTAAGCCGGGGCCCTTGCTCTGGTTCCTAAGTCAGCAGGTTTGGGAGTGGCGGCTGGCCCCACTCCAGGTTAGTGGGCAATGACCACCCTCTCTAGGGGTAGTGCCCAGCCTACAAGTGCTGGCTGGGGTGAGGTCTGGGTGGGGCAGCACTGGCTTGGGATGGAGTGGTGGCTGGGGCGGGGCTGGGAGGGGGCAGTGGGGCCAGGGAAGGGTTGAGCGCACTCACGTCTATGAGCTGTTTTACTTCGTTCTTGCGGAGGTCGCTGCTGATCTTGGCAGCAAGCAGCACACAGGCGCCTGCGCACAGCTTGCGGTTCTGCTTGTTGAGCTTGCCTTGCAGGACAAGCTTCTCGAAGTACACGTAGGCCATGGACACAGTCACAGGCTCCAGGTTGCACTCCTCAGATAGGTTCCGCATCTCGCGTTTTAAACTGCAGGGTTATAGGGAAATCAGGTGCTCTTGGGGTGGAGGAACACCACCCCCTCCATGACACAGGGCCGTTAGAACAGCTCTGTTCCTTCCAGGCAGGCACAGCCCAGCATCAGGGCCCACAGCTTGGTGGGTAAGCAGCGTGCTGGTCTTGGGCCCCACTTGCCCCTTGGCTGAGTCCTACGCCGTGTCCCCCCAACCCCGCCGCCCACTGTACCAGGTGTCCCACAATATCCTCTAGGGGCTGCCACAGAGGACAAAGTCCCTGCTCTCCTGTGGTAGCAAGAGGACCCTAGGAGCCCTGGAGATGCTGGGGTGGGGTGTTAGTAGGATTTGGCAGTACAGGACCCCAGAAGGGGCAGTGACCAGACCTGCCTCGGCCAGCAGCTCCAGCACTTGCACACTGTGAGGCTATAGGCAAGCTGCCTTGGCCTGCGAGTTCCTCCTCTACTGAATAGGGACAATGGTGGTGCCCGCCTCATGGGGTGTCGTGGGCACCAGTGAGGAGAGCTCAGTGGGTGGGGGCAGCTGCAAGAAGCAAACAGGCAGCCTGACCAGCAGAGGCGTGCACGTGTATGTGTGTGCATGTGTGTGTACATGTGCTTGCATGTGTTACTGGCCTGGTCAGAGGGTGGGAGGGGGCATCTGGATCTTCAGGCTCAGGAATCAACGGGAAATGGGAAGATAGGCCTACAGGACCTCATAGGATGACACACATTAGAAGTGGGTTTTGGGCCACTTGGTTGGTGTGGCTCAGTGGTTGAGTGTTCACCCAGGAACCAAGAGGTCACCCGTTCGATGTCCATTCAGGGCACATGCCAGAGTTGCAGGCTTAATATCCAGTGTGAGGTGTGCAGGAGGCAACAATTGTTGTTTCTCTCTCATTGATGTTTCTCTCTCTCCCTCTCTAAAAAATTCAATAAAAATGTTTAAAAAAAATGAAGTAGGTTTTGGGGATGTCCTTGGCCCTCCCTACCTCCTAATTTTGCTCAGTGTTAGTCTGACGTGTGGAAACTTCTCTCGGAATGTCTCATTCATGTCCTTCTTGAGGTCGGAGGGCTTCACATATTCGATCACCGTGGTCTGCAACACAGAGGGCAGCAGGGTGGGGCCGGGCCACTGAGGCAATTTCCCGCGGCCAGGCCTGCAGATGTGAACGCGTCGAGCCTTCAGAGCGGCACCAGGTCTGTGAGAATGACACGCCTGGACAGAGGGCAGGGGAGCTGAGTGCACAGTGGGGAATCCAGGCTGTGGAGCACATGGGCTGAACCCCAGGGTGGTGGGGCCAGCACTGCTCTCTGGCCTGCTGCACATCCCCAGTGCTGGGCCGCTTGCTCTCCGCCCACCCCCCAGCACCTGAGGGGCAGTGCTGCTTGGTGCTCGCCATACCATGTAAGATGCAAAGATGAGGACTCGCTTGTGCTTGCCACAGGGCCATTGCGGGTCATCCAGCAGGTTGGGATTGTACTCCAGGGGATCCCCTGCATCGCTCCCTGCAGGCAGAAGGCAGCCCTGACCCACCACGAGCCCCGAGCTCTGGTGCCCAGTTCCCATCAACTCAAGCCTCAGCAGAACCTGAGAAGCGCCTGGGAGCAGCTGGGGCTGCAGGTGTTCTCCAGGAACAGGGAGTGATGCTCCTGGGGTCTGGGAGGGGTCTAGGCATGGATGGGAGGGAAGGACGTCCTGATGAGGATGGACCCCCCGCCCTCTGCCCCAGAGTCATCTGTGGACAAAACTTCTCTCCACAGCCTGGCTGGGTCTGCTCCACTGCCGAGTCCCTTCCATTCTGAAAGGCTGTACCCCAACTCCACACCTCAAGCCCGCCTCGGTCTAGACTGAGGGCTGTGGGCTCAAATGTGACTCATTGCTCTGCTGCCCCTCAGGGTCACTGGCCTGGCTGGTATGGCTGCCTGTCCTGCCCCGTGCGCCTGGTTAGGGTACCTAGCTCCGTGCTGATCGGCGCTGACTTGGCAGCAGCAGGTTTGTATCTTGATGCTGGCATAGCCCGGGGGACGCTGGTCCGGGGCTGGGGTGGCGGGCCGTGGTTGTCTGTCTTTTGTGCAACCAGGGCGTTGGTAGGGTACAGGAACTTGGCGTAAGATACGACCTGGAAAGGGAAGCACGTCCAGGTCAGTCCTGCTCCTTGCTGTTGCAGGAAGCCCCCACCTCCTACTCCCCTCTGTGGCCCAGCTCAGGCCTGATGTTAGTGTTCTCAGTAACAAGAACATTCCAGAATGTCACCCTCACCAGCTCTTATCTGGATCTGTAGCTCAGGAACCTTCTCCCTGCCTCTGATGCCCTTGACCTCCGACCACTAGTGCTGAGGGCGAGGCCCGTTCTTACAGGGCTGTGGCTTGCTCCCACTGCCCATTGCATTTTAGAAGATCAAAGGAAAGCACAACTTCATGTGCTCTTTTCCTCCATAAATGTGAGATCTGCGCCCGCTGGCCTGTGTGCACGGCATCAGCTCTTGCCTTTCCATCTGCTCCCAGCTCCACACCTTCCAGCTCAAAGACCATCTCGGAAGAAACAGACACGCCACCGGACGGATGCCTCTGCTTCTGGCTGTCCACCCTCAGGTCACTGCAATACAGGGCACCGGAGAGAGGCTGGGTCCCTCTGCCTGAGCGGGTGGGGCATCAGAACCTCACCTCGTAGACATGTGGGCACGTGTTCTCACTGGAAGAACAGCGGCACTAGCATCACTGGGTACACAGTGAAGGACACCTGTCCTAAGAACTGTCTAGTCTCTCCTTCCCTAGAACCAGCCACTTCCTGTTAAAACATCGGTTGGCAACAATAGGCCCTGCATCCTGTGCCGCAGCTTAGGCCACGCCCGATCTTCAGGGGTGTGCCCCCCACCCTGCAGTCACGCTGGGCAGGAGGCTTTCCACCCTGACAGCCATCTCCTTCTTCCTGGGTTACACGCAGGACACAGCTGCCTGGACTGGTCACAAGAATGCACGCAGAGGAGGCATGTCCCAAGCACTGACATTTAGGCAACTCAAACTGAAGTAAGGTGCGGACACATCCCTCCCGGAGAACCAGGAGATGGGCAGAGCTTCTGAGAAGATTCAGTCGGAGCTGATCTGCTGACCACCTGTGAGGCTGCCAAGAGCCTGGTCCAGCCTAGCCTGTGCCTCCGGGGCCACTCACCTGACCCGCAGGCTTTCTCCATAGGGCAGGACCGAGAAGGCTGCACACAGGGACCGCTTGGCGCAGATCAGCACGATCCTATGGGGAGAGCTGGGTCAGAACAGGTGGCAGGTGTTTCCTGAGGAGGGGAGAATTCCTTCCCGCCTAGACTCTGATGACAAGAAACATCCCAGGTGTCCAGGGAACTCTTAGGCCAAGAGGCCCAGCGGCCAGGGTCAGTGGGTTTGGCCATGCCCGCTCTCACTGGTCCCCCACACGTAACACGCTGCACAGGAAGGGTCTCACCTGGCCCCACGTGGCAGGGTGGAGGCCGGAGGTCAGGACCCTAGTTCAAGAGGTCAGGCTTTGGAGGAAACACGGGGCAGAGTGTGTGCCCAGAGGGCTGTTTGGTTCAGGGAGCCCCTCCTCAGCCACCTGGAAAGGTGGGGGACTAATAGTATCAAAAAGCATCCGTTCAATGTCCCGAGCCAAAGTGACCCCTGAGGTGCCCCTGCATGGAGCACACAGCAGGAAGGACAGCCTTTCCCCCTCTGGGATGGCTCTATCCGGCCAAGCCCCAGTCTAGTAGGAGGAGAACAGTGAGACTCCCCCTTTTCTGGCTGGATAACTGGGCACTCAGTACCCACTGAGGCCCACCTGGCTCTCAGGACTGCTTAGGGCCTGCTCCTCAGGACTAGGCCCAGCTCCTCATGCTGAGGGATCCAGGTCTGTCCAATCTACGGCCACTACTGGGAAGGGTGGGTGCCTGCAGCGTGACCTCCCATGGGAGGGGGAACGGTGTGGGGACCCTGTGGGTCAGGGTGATGAGCTCAGATGCCTCAGGGCCGGCAGGGTGGTGCATGAGGGACAGGCGACAGGAGTGGCCTTCACCCAGCATCTGCAGGCACCAGGCCGAAGGTGCACCTGCTGCCACAGTAGTGATTTAGGGCAGCCGTGTTTAGGTTTTAGTCCACCGCCCTCCTGACCCCCCATGCTTCTCGGATGAAACCAAGCCCTCTATCCTGGACGCGTCCCAACATGTCACCTGCTCCAATGTCCCTTCTTTCAGCACCTCCACTAAGTCCGGTGTCCCCAGGGTTCTGGGGAGGGAGAGGCAGTGGCTGGCCATGGACTTGGAGCTCAGTTAATTTGGAGGGAGGCCAGTATACTTGGAAAGGGACACGTATGGGCTGTGGCTCCCGGGCAGGAGTCCGGCCAACAAGGTTTGATGGAGGACACGGTAGGCCCCACAATGGCCGGTACCTGCTATTCTTGGTGTCATACTGTCGCATGTTCTTGATGAAGTGAGTCTTCTTCAGGCCCTTGTGTCTGGGGGACCCGGGTGTGTGCTTGGTTCTGCAGGTGAGAAACAGGTCACTCATCCCTCCAGGACCCTCCCTGCCCCCAGGGCCTTCGGGCTCTCAGGCAGCGGGGGTCTTTACCTCTGAATGGAGGGACATCCCACGGTGTCTTCCAGGAACTCGAGGGAGCAGCGCTGGGAGGCAACCCGCCTTCTGTAAAGAAGACGCCACACGGCTCAGAATACAGACCAGGACCATGCAGGATGGATCCAGCCAGGATGGCGGGCGGGGGCAGGGGGTGCTGAGGGAAGGAGTGCAGCGGGGCCTCTGCAGCCATGCGGGACTTTCTCAGGCTCATTTCTTCAGGTAGTTTCCCAGGAGGTGCCCAATAGCTCCCGCACACCTGGGACCGCATGTGCAGAGCCCGGCCAGCGGCAGTCCCTGTGAGGCCCTGGGCAGATGCCCTGGAGCACGAGCAGCACCCACACTCCCCAGTGAGGCGCCTCTGGGCAGATGCCCTGGAGCACGAGCAGCACCCACACTCCCCAGCCCTGCCTGGCCTCTGGCCCAGCTCGCTCCTCCCGCTGACTCCGGTTACTGCAGGGATGGTGCCATCCATGTCACCACACTGAAATCTGTTCCCAGTTGGTGTCACAGACCTTTGTCGGCAACTTTCTTCTACCTTCCCTTCCTTGTGTTTCAAGGGAGGAAGTAATAGTCTTAGGTGGGCGGTATTATTACCCTCCATTTCCAGGTGGGGAGACTGAGGGACAGAGCTGGGGAGGTGCAGCTTTCCCCCCTCGCGCACAGGGATCTTGCCCTGCCGCCCGCCCGTGGAGAGCTGGACTCCAGGGCTCCTTCTCCTAAACACAGTCACAGCCAGGAGAGAAATCACTGCTCATTAGCGTTTGCAGTGCCCATGAACTTCCTGTACTTTTAAATGAAGAAAGCCCAGCTGAGGAAGGGCTCTTGTCTGAGGTCTGAAGACCACCAAGGCCGAGTGAGGGGTTCTGGGAAGGGGCTACTGTATGTGCGATCAGACCATCTGAGAACAGTGACCCGCCCCGCCCCCCCTCCTGAAGTGACGACCCTTCTATATGGGGCACCTGACAGGTGCCAGTGACAATGATTCGGAATCCTCCCCGGGGACCCCTGGAGGGAGCAAGGCCCTGCCCTCACCCTGCTGACTTGTGGTCTCTTAGAGGGCAGAGGAAACCCTGGGATACTGCAAGCTGTCCAGTGCGGGGGCTGCCCCACTCGCGCGGGAAAGGAGGGGAGGGGAGGGGAAAAAGGGAGGGGAGGGGAGGAGAGGAGAGGAGAGGAGCACCATGCTGTGACGGGGCGGGGAGCCTGTGCTGACCTGGCTTGCATGTGCATATGCATTACCTGCTGAAATGAAAACAAACACCGTGCTAGAAGTCCTAGGACTAAAAACTAGGGTCCCGATGACTCACTCATTGACTGAGCAGAAAAAGCTGCTCCGGACTGAGCCCTGAGTGTGCGACACCCCCCGCTCCCCCCCCCCCCCCCCCCCCCCCCCCCCCCCGGCTGAGGACTGAGCCGGAGCACTCTGTGCAGCCTGGCTGTGACCAGGGTCTCTGCTCACCTGGCCACACCACGGCCACCCTCGCTGAGCCCTTGGCTACTGAGCCCTGGACACTCATCCAACCTCACAATAGCCTCTCAGGCAGGTAGTGCTTAACACAAGTCCATTTCATAGAGGAGCAAACTGAGGCTCAGAGAAGCCGTGCCACCTGCTCAAGGTCACAGAGCCACTGAATGGTGGAGCTAGGATTCCACCAGGTCTGCTCCTAGAGCAGTGATGGCGAACCTATGACACGCGTGTCAGCACGGACACGCGTAGCCATTTCTGATGACACGTGGCCGCTGAGGCGGCCGCATGCCGAGGATGAAACATTGGCTGCTCCTGAGGATGAAACATTTGCGAAATAATGTTTTTTCCTCACAGTGACACACTCCCCGAGTTATGCTCAGTTTTTTGGCGAAGTCTGACACACCAAGCTCAAAAGGTTGCCCATCCCTGGCCTAGAGCCTGGGTCAAACCACCTCAGTCACAACACAGATTTTGGGAAGAGAACCTCACAATTCTCTCCATCCCTAGAAAACAAAGTCTAAAGCCAGTAGCTGGGAGCCATTTTTGCTAGGCTGGCCACCCTCCCATACTCAGCAGCAACTCTGCTGAGGCCTGGGAAGCACAGAGAGAAGTGGACAACCCTGATCCTGCGGGCCTGCCATCTGTCAGGGAGGGAGGTGACCCCCAGACACAAGGGCAGGGCCCTGAGCTTGGCAGCAGAGCTTGAGGAGGGACAACTTCTACTGGGGCAGGGGCAGCCCTGGGGGCAGGAAGGACACTGAACGGGACTTGAAGACCAAGGAGGAGGGAGAGGCAAGGGGTGGAGGCACCCGGGACTGTGGTGGGTGCAGCAGGAAGGCCCAGGGACACCCGATTCAAACTACCTCCCACCCTGCCCCAGTCTTCCCAAGCTTGGGCCCTCCATATGCCCTCTTCAGAAATGGCAGTGGTGCCCCTCCCGCCAGCTCGGGTCCATGGCAGGCTGCTGACTGCTCACAGGGTCTGGCCCACAACACAGGTGCCCCAACTGTTTGCTGAACTGACGCCTAAAACCACACACGGGCTGCCCAGCATTCACACCCAGAGAGAAGAGCAGAACCGCACTTGCAAAGTACTCTGGGCGCAGCCCTCCCAACCAAAAGAACCCGATCGCCCGGACCTGCCTGAGGGCCAGGGGCTGGAGGTGACCACACCAGTGCAGCCATGATGACCTCAGGTAAGAAGGGTCACCTCTGAACTCCAGGGGAAGGCGGGAACCCTGGGGGGCTCTGCACTCAGCCCCTCCTGCACACCTTCAGGGCCAGCCTGAGGGTGCCACCTGCCTGGCAGCAGAAGGGCTGTGATGAGCAGGCAGTCCAGGTGCCCAGCCCAGGAGCCCATCACTCCTCAGGGTGAGGGCTGTGAGTGGAGGTCACCTCAGGGTCGGAGGTAGGGGCCAAGGAGGCAGGGTCTCTGGAACCTGAGGCTGTCTGGCTCCCAGGGCTGTGGCCAGGGGCACAGACTGGAGGGGCTGAGCTCAGGGGTAGGGGCTGCTCTGAGATGGGCTGAGGATTCCTGGAGGTGGAATCAGGGCAAAGGAGTAACTGCCACCTGGGCCGCGACAGGGCCGGCCACAGAGCTCAGGGAGGACTGTGGGGGCAGGGGCAGCGTGGCGCGGGGTGGCGCCTGGCCTGGTGCAGTAGACTGAGGCTGGATGGCGCAATGCAGGGAAGCCCCTGGCCCACAGGGTCGGGTGCAGGGGACAACGAGGGGCGTCTGGGAGTCTCTGTCCAGGGGACATACTAGTGGGCTGGGAGGGGGCGTGTCAAGAGCTGACAGGCCTGCGTCTGGAACCCCGAAACTCATGATCAGGGCACTGACAAGGCTGAGAGCACCATGACCCCGTATTTAGGGGCTGGCAGGTTGATGGGGACCATGCCGCCTATGTCTGGGGACTGACAGGGCCCGAGGAAACCCCAACATCATGTCTCGGTAGATGACAGCGCACCGATGACCCGGCCCTGACATCTCAGGCCATGCGGCCAGGACATGCCAACCCTGCATCTGGGCTCACAGGGGGCCAGGGTCACTTCCTGCTCCCCACGTCCTGGGCTGACCGACCACCCCACCCTGTGTCACCGCCGGTCGGGGACCCACGTCCTGTGCAGACGGGCCCGCCCCACCCGGCTCACGGCCCGGGCCCCGCCCGCTCACCCCGACCCCACTCACCTCGGGCGCTGCGCGTCCAGGCCGAGGCCGGCAGGCGCGGGCGCGGGGCTGAGCAGGCCCTGGGGCGCCGAGGCCCTGACCGCGCTGCCGGGAGGGCCGGGCGGCGCGGGCTCAGGCCCGGGCCCGGGAGGCGGCGGCGGCGGCGCTGGCGGCTCGCGGACCTCGGCCGGCGGCAGCGGCGGCGGGAGATTCTCGCCGACCGGGCCCAGGCTCGGGGGCCGCCCGTCCAGGGAGATGTTGTTGAGGAAGAAGAGCGCGGCCTGGCGGCGCCGCAAGTCCCCGCGCCTCCGCATCGCCGGCGGCGGGGCCCTGGCGGCGGGGCCCGGGCCGGGGGCCGGGCCGGGGGCTCCTCCCGCCGCGGCCGCGGCCATCCTCCGACTGAGCCCGCGGGCCGCCCACCACCGCCGCAGCCCGCGCGCACGCGCCCGCGCTCGCTGCCCATTGGCCACGACGCGCCCTCATGCAAATGATCGCTGTCGCACACGCCCATTGGTCAGCGCGGAGCCCCGAGGGCGGCTCCCGTGGGTCTTCGAAGGGGTCCAATAGCCCTGAGAGCCCGCTGCTCGCCTGCGCTCTCGCCGGGTCTGACCCGGGGTGGAGCGGTTCCGGCGGCGCGGCGACGGGGCCGGGGTTCCACTCCCCGCTCGGAAGCTGGGCTCTTGCTGGGTTGCGGCGTTTGTGGTCAGTCTCCATCGAGCCTGCGTCTTTAGGCTCCAGTGCACTTCCTCTTGGGTGTGTGCTGGTGCAGGGGCTGAAGCTGTGCACCTGCCGTGTGGGGGGCCCTTCAGTTTGCAAACGGACATCTCTTTGTTACTTCTAGGGGCTCCAAGGCTCCCCGGAATGGCCGGAATGGCCGGTGGTGCCGCCTGGCCTCCCTCATTGGCTGAAGAAGAGACAGAGGGTCTGAGTGGAGAAGGGTCTGGGATGACAGGCAGGTTGGGACAGTCCTGCACTTCCCTCAGCAGCAAAGTGATCTAGGCTTCAGTTTTCTGTACCTGGGTTCCCCTGACTTCAGAGCCGATGGCTTCCTGCTCAGGTGCTGCCTTCTGGGGCCCCAGCTTTCCCCCTGTAGGCTTCCTTATCCATAGAGTGGGGACAGTGATTTCAACTCCAGGTATTGTCAGGATAAAGCTGGCCCCGGATGTCACCAGCGCTGGGCTGCCATGTGCTGGAAGCTGGGCATTTGTTGTTTGGTTATACAGCCCAGTGAATGGTTTGGGTGTGCTGCCTATTGCCTCACACGACCCTGGCCTCTGCAGCTCCTGTCTCAGTAGGAGGAGGCGGGCATCGACCTGCACCAAGGAAACGGGTCAGCAAGTTTCTGGTTTTGAGGGACATGAAGAGTCGTCACCATCATCAATCAGGGCCCCGCTGCGTGGCCTGCTCCCCTTCAGGCCCCTTACCCACCTTTCATCTTGGCGTATCCCTCCTAGTGACCTCATTTGCCAGCACAGGCAGGCTCACCCACTGCCCAGCCTGTCCTCTTTCCTTTCCCTCTGCCCTTCCTTCCAAATTGCTCATGAGGCTTCACCACCCAGGCCTGCAAGTTGGATGTGAATGGAGTACACAGGCTCTGGGTTGGTTTTTTTTTTTGTTGGTTTGTATTTTTTTTGTTTTTGTTAATCCTCACCAGAGGATATTTTTTCCATTGATTTTTAGAGAGTGGAAGGGAGGAGGAGAGACAGAGAGAGAAAAATATCGATGTGATGTGAGAGAGACACATTGGTTGGTTGCCTCCCTCACCCAGCGCTGGGGATTTAGCCTGCAACCGAGGTATGTGACCTTGACGGGAATTGAACCCGAGACCCTTCGGTGCCCAGGCTGACACTTGAACCACTTAGCCACACTGGCCAGGACCACAGGTTCTGTTTTATTTGATTTTGGGAAAATCAAAACCATCTTTAACAGATGGGAGATTTCACGTGCACCTGCACACATACACCCCTAGACTTCTCTCTTGGGAATTTATTCTCTCTGGCCTCTCAGAGCAAGGTGGGGAGCAGTGCCCTTGTTAGTCAGGTTAGTGCCCTCAGGCCTCATCAAGCCCAGCCATTGCCCCATGTCCTGCCTTTGTCTTGGAAGGAGCAATCCTCAAATTTCATGTGCAGGGATATTGCCCCTTGGAGCTGCTGCTTCTTCTTTTTTAATTGAATATTTTTATTGATTTCAGAGAAGGAAAGGAAGAGATAGAAACATCAATGATGATGGAGAATCATCAATCGGCCACCTCCCGCACGCCCCACACTGGGGACTGAGCCTGCAACCCAGGCATGTGCCCTTGACCGGAATTGAACCTACAACCCTTCAGTCCACAGGCCGACGCTCTATCCACTGAGCCACACCAGCCAGAAGCCGTTTGGAGCTTCTTAAACCCTGACCCAGTGTGCCTGGGTGGACCCAAGAACCTGTTGAAGCTCCTTTCCTGGGGGCCTCTGAGACACACCCTCTCGAAGAGACAATGGCCTGGCGGGGGCAGAATAGCCTGAATGCTGAGGGTGGAATACTGGGTGGGCTGCCCTGTGGTCATGCAGAGGGCTGACCAGTCAGTGGCAGGTGTGGGGCCAGGGACTCAGGTGTCAGTGAGGAGGGCTGTGCACATTCTCTGTTCTGTTCCCTGGCCATCCCCAGAGAGTACCCTGTCCCTGTAATGCTTTGCTGGTTTCGATTCTGCCCTCCCGTAAGGGAGTGACGTCCTTGGCCCAGAATGCATTCAAGAGCCTCTTGAGTCACTTGCCCAGGCAGGTGTTGGCCTGGCTGACCCTGACCCTGCTAGCCACATAGGCCATCCTTCTTTGCACCTGTGTTCTCCCAGCACCCTGAGGACCCTATCTGCGAAGGCGCCTCGCCACTGCCTTTCAGCCTCCCGAGCCCTTGGACTGACTAGGCCCTCAATGCCCAGCGTCTGTATGCAGGATTCCACGAGGGGGCGCCGGAGACCGATGCGTGCAGCTCTGTTGCCTCTCAGGGAAGGGGTGGCCAGGAGTGCAGGGCCCTTGGAGTCTGGGATACCAGTGGAGCCCGGGAAGCGGGGGTGGGGGGGGGGGGGGGGGGGGGGGGGGGGGGGGGGGGGGTGTGCGCTGGTGGATGCTGCCCGGTAAGGGCTGTCTGTGTGCTGCAGGGGTGGGGCTGGGCTAGGGCCTGAGGATCCCTGCCTCCTGTGCTTCTGAACTCCTGTTCCCCTCAAGGGAGAAGGTGCTGGGGAGAAGGTGGGATGGTAGGTGCAGCCAGTCATCAAGATGGATGGAGAAGAAGGGTTCCGAAAACCAGCTATAGACCCCTCTCGGCCTTCCCAGCCCCTCTGGCCGTGGCCAGGATTCAATCTCCTTCCCCCTGAGCTGGGCTGGGCTGGTGGTGTGGGCTGTCCTGGCCTCAGTGGGCAGAGCGTGATAGGGTTCCTCGCAGCTGCTGTTGCTGGGTGCGGGGCCGTCGTCCTTGGGGTCTTGGGCTCCTGGGCCCTTCAGCTGCTGTCAGGGGCACCCGTGGGGTTCCTCCTCCCTCAGGACAGCTTCTTGGAGGCTGTGGGAAGTGGACTGAGGTTAGGCTGGGATGCACGGCCGTGGCTTCATGGGTCCTCCCTTGAGATGACACTGGGCTCTCCCCAGGGCCTCGAGGGCAGTCTCTGGGCATGGGAACTTGAGAGCCCACCTGGCAGAGGTGACTGGTTCTGACAGCAGCAGACCCAAAGCCGCAGAGGCTCAATCGGAATTTGGTGGAAGCGTGGACCCTCTCCCCAGGCATGCAACCCTGAGGCCGGCCCAGTCCTGGCACCCCCCTCGCTGCTTTGCAGAGAGAGGGCCCGGCACGTTTTGGATAACCCACACTGATGGGGAAAGGCTCTCAGAATCCCGAGACACTGGCTGGGTGCCTCCATGGGCCTGCCTTCGGCCGGGGCCACAGGGGAGGGTGTCAGATCGCTGGGACCCTGGCAGGGGGGACCTGTGAGTATGCCCCAGGCTCGTCTCTGATGCGGAACAAGATTCAGACCTGGGTCAGAACCAGGTTGGAATCCTGACCCCGTGTACCAGTTTTGTGACCTTGGGTGAGTTCCCTCACCTCTCTGTGCCTCAGTTTCCCCACCTGTGAGGCAGTGAGGTCCATCACTGGGCAGGGTCGTGAGGCCCAAAGGCAGTGATGACTGGACACTGCTGACACCCTTCCATGGGCATAAGCTACAAGGGCGCTGCCGCTGGAGCTGAGCCGTGTGGCACCCTGCCTGGCACATAATGGTGAGGGCCACAAGCTGGGCAAAGGCTCTGTTCTCACTGACCACCAGTGTGGGCATCGTGAGGTGTCGGTGCCTGCTGGGGAGCCCCTGCACTGGCCCAGGTGGGAGGACCAGGGTTGGGCAGCTCAGCTCCAAGAGCAGGGTGGGGCGGACACCGGCATGCCCTATGGACTGTGCCCACCGGGACTGGGCCAAACAACGCCCAGCAGGAAGTGCCTGGAAATCAGCAGGTGGCTGGCCTCCATGGCTCGCCCGAGCAAACACGGCTCTCAGTCACCTTCCCAGCAGCAAGGGTGCCTTGTGGCGGCCTAGCCTGGCCTGCCTAGTGGCAGACCTGTTTGGACAAACACCTGGGCGGCATCCATTATTAGCTTATGTATTCAAAGTCTCTCTCTGGCCCCTGGCCAAAGCTGCCTTTGTGGCCAGAACAGGAAGTGGAGGTGTCCTGGGACCCTCGGGCGGGGCCTCTGCTCCTGCTGCCCTGTTAGGAGGAACCAGGCCCACAGGCACCACTCTCGCAAACATTTGAGCAGCCCCCACTTCCCCAGTGGAACAGACACACCCCACGCATCCAGGTGGCCAAAAGGGTCCAAGAGTCCCCATCCCTCCAGGTTGGAGGGACTGGCCGGGGCTGCTGTGAGGAGGAGGTGGACCAGGCATCACCCAGGCCTGACCCCTGGCCCCTCCTCTTCAGGGTCCTGCTCTGGGAGAGCTTCAGGGACTGGTTTCAGGGTCTGGGTTCCAGTCAGTTTGAGGATGCCATTCCCCAAGGGGTGGGGTGTTGGGGCTGTGGCGACTCCCCACGCCCCACTGCTCCTGGCCACATACCTTTGTCCCACAGGTCAGAGGACTGGACCCACTTCCTCTTCTGTGGCGGGCCCTGCCCAGGCTCCTTGGTGCAGAAGCACCCGGGCCCCTCCCCCGGGGTGCTGGATGTGGCCCCCGCCTCCGGGCTCAGGCCCACCTGCGGGGTGTGGGAGTGTGGTCAGGGCCGGGACCCTCCCCCGAGCCTGGGGAAGCCCTAGCTTGGGGCCCCACCTGAGCCTGGGACCCACCTCACTGTCCGAGGTGTCTGGCTCATCCAGCTTGTCCGACAGCGGCCGTTGTGCCTGGGCCTTGCTGAGCTCTGCAGGGTGCAGGGCAGGGGTCAGGCTAGGCTGGTGGCCCGGGAGTCTGGTGGAAGCAGGGCGCGTTCTAGCCTGCCAGACCAGGATGAGTGGCAACAACTCTGCAGATGAGGAAACTGCGGCACAGAGGGGTGCAGTAACCTGCCCCAGGGTCCAGCACCTGCACAATGACCCCACCAGCTAGGGTGTCCCCTGGCTTGGTCACTGTGTAATGGGGAACCCATGTCCTGCCCCCAGACCCTAATTGCTAGGACCCTTCCCTTCACTGCCTGTGGTCAGAGACACACCTGCCCTGACCCCCAACTCCTTTCTAGGCCTGCCTGTGGGGACCCTAGGGTTTGGCCTGTCAAGCCCAGGGGCGGAGCTGGGACAGGCACATTCAGCTGGTGCTGACCACTGCACATCCCTCCCCTCCTGGGGTCACATTTGCTGGGTTCTCATGACCCCGGCACTCACCCTTACCTGGGTGGCTACTGGCATCAGGCCTCTGTGGGTGGGGGGACGGTTTTGGCCTCTCTCTGGACCCATCTCCTGTCCTGCCTGGAGACGGCAGGCTGGGTTGGGGCTCTGGGAGAGGATGTGGGCAGTCCTGAGGGAAGCAAGTAGGTGGCTTGAATTCATTTGGGGAGACTGTCTTGCCCCCCAACCCAGCCTTGGGCACAGCCTTCAGGACCCTGGCTGGGTACAGCTGGAGGGACAGCCTGGCCTGCGTGAGTCAGGAGCAGGCTTTCTCACTGGCCCAGCTGCTGGCCGGGGTGTGGGCATGGGAGGCAAGACCAGGGCTGGGCCTCACCTCGGGCATGGAGGCCTCTTCTGGCCCTGGTGCTCTGGCCCCCTTGGTGCCATTGCTTCGCCCCCAAGGTCCAGACTGGGCAAGTGGCTTCGCTCCCTGGGGTGGCTCAGGGCTGGGAGTGTGGGCAGTTTTGGGGCTGAACCTCCCAGGCCGGCCCACGGGCTTGGGGGCATCCTGGCCCCGCCCCCACTCGGAGAGGTCCAGGGGCTTGTCTGGAACAAGGTCCTCTGTGGCTGTGGCCTCCTTTTCCCTGGGGCTGCCTGGGCCTGTGGGCTGCTGGTGCTGCCCCCTGGGCAGGGCTGCCCTGGTCACCTCGCTCTCTGACCCATCAGAGTCGGAACCGATTGGAGGGGAGGGCAGCGTCTCCCCTGGCCTGGGGGGCCCCCTCATCCTGGCACCACCAGCCTGTCCCCGTGCCCGCAGCTGCTGGGCCAGAAGCAGGCTCAGTGCTCCCTCTAGCCGAGGATCCTGCATGTCCACCAGGGTGCCTGGCAGGCCCAGCAGGCCCGAGGACGCCTCCCAGGCCTCTGCCTCTCCGGTCTTCAGGGTCTGGGTCTGGGGACCATCAGGGGCTGCGGCAGGGGCCCGGGGGCTGCTTTGGGGGCTCCGAAGGTGCAGGGACAGAGGGCGATTCAGGAGGCAGAGGCGGTCAGCCTGGAGGGCGTGCTTCAGGGACTCGTAGGGCCTGGCGGAGGCCCGAGAGGCCCGCAGGAAGCTGGGGGGTGGGAAAAAGCCCAATGACAGGGGCTCACGGTCAACCCCACATCATAGGGGAGGACCCAGAGAGGTGAGGAGAACTGGCCAGGTCAGAGGGAAGGTAGGGTAGAGGGTGGGTTCCTGGGCCCCCTCTCCTCCTCCCGGATCTGGAGGCCAAGTCATGTGACCTGGAGCCTGGGGCTCTGTGACCTCTTCCCTATGGGCATCAGCTACCTGCCCTCACCTGGAGGGCTGGCTCCACCTCTCCCCCCGACCCCCCCACCCCGTCCTGGTTGTTCAGGAGGTATCCCGTGGGGACTTTGTGATGGGCAGTCACCAGGAAAGCAAAGCCTTGGAAGAGCATGAGCTCCTGCCGTGCCATGGAGGGGCTCCTGGCCACTGACCCCCTCTCCAAAGGTGGGACTAGATGGGGACAGGTGCTCAGCTGAGGCCACTCCTGGTGGTGGCTGTGGGCAGACCCTCACCTGTCCAGGGAGAGGCTGTGCTCGTAAGGCAGGCTGGGTGGGCTGCTCTGGGCAGAGGGCGTCCCATTGGTGGAGCCCCGGTCAGTGGAGCAGGCCCAGGCCCCCGGCCGCACCACAGCAATGGTCCCGTGCAGCTGGTTGGAGATATGCTGGGGGCTCTGCACAGGGTGGGCACGGTCAGCCTGGGGGGGCCGGCTGTTGCCCTCTGCCCTTGCTCTTTGTGGGACCTTGGACAGGTCACCCACCGGCTCTGAGCCTTGCCTCCACCCCGTTGAATGGAGCTCAGGGGTCCCTGTCTGTCCCAGAGGACAGCGCGTGGCATGTGGCTGGGGCTGGGAGAGGTGGCTTGGGGTCCCTCGTCCTCACCATGTCTGAGGCCCGTGGCTCGGGCAGGTTGGCACCCGGGGAGATTTTGGCCACTGGAGACATCCTGTGCCCCAGCTTTTCTGTGGGAGGAAATGTAGTGGACAGGCCAGGTTGGGAGATGGCTCAGCCCCTGCCCAGAGGCCCCCTGGCCTGGGATGCCCGCCCCTCATAGCCTCACAGCACCTTCTCCCCGTGGACCCGCATCTGGGGGGTGGTCCTCGGCCTCCTCGTGGCCTCCTGGCAGCTTCTCGGTGCTGGCCTTCCAGGGGCCCGGGGAGATGAGCAGTGGGGGTGAGGAGGGGTCCGAGGAGCCCTCCCTGCACTGGGGCTTGGGTCTGTCTCCCGAGGGGAGGGGGGAGGGCAGTGCCCCCCAGAGACAATCAGAAAGGCCAGGGTGTCCTCCTGGGGGCCAAGCCACCACTGCAGGAGGACCCAGGTGACCCAGAAAGAGGGCCCTTGACACGAGCCGAGATGCGCCCCAGGTGCAGAGCCCTGAGTGGCAGAGCTGCTGGGGTGCTGGGGACCAGCCTGTTTCTAAGGGTCCACTGGGCTCCTGTCCGTTTACAAGGTACCTGTGCTTGTTGCTCTGAGGTCGGGAGTTGGCTCTGTGGTGAGTGGCCATGGGACACCCACCCCAGTACTGGGCTGGTCCCCCACAGGGTCCTGTGCCCCCATGCTCTGCCCCCAGTGCCCGTGGATGTGTGGCGGGTGCCTGCTGTGAGCTGGGTATGAGGGATCAGGGTGCTCAGGCCCCTGGTGCCTTCCCCACTCACCCCAGGCGCCGAAGCTGGGCCACCTCTTCCTTCAAGGTCTCATTTTCCTCCTGCAGTCGGGTCACCTCATTGGCTGCAAAGACACTGGTCAGTAAAGGATGGGGGTCCTCACAGCCCCGGGGAAGCCTCCCTCCTTGTCCTGCCCCCGCAGGGCCTGGCGTGCAGCAGGTGCCCCATGCATGCTTGCTGCCTGGGGGGTGGTTGGATGTGGCTGAGACAACTGTGCCAGGCTTAAGGCCGAGGAAAGTGATGGGGACCTTGTCCCCAGAATGTCCCCCAAGATGAAGGGGGCCTGCCCTCCTCACGTGGGGCCTCAGGGGCCTCTCATCAGCACAGGGAGGGGGAGTTGAGGCCAAGAGGGCAGGGGACTGATGAATGAGGGACATGCCGGGGCCAGCTGGGGCTTCGTATCATTTGTCTGTAAATTGGGGTGTGGGGTGACCATCGGACGGAAGGATCACCTTCCCTCTTTCCCTGTGACCCCATGTCAGGCTGAGCAGGCCCTGGGGTCATGGCCCACAGGAGGGGGCAGCAGGCAGCTCACTGAGGATGAAGAGGTGCTGCAGGTTCTGAAGGAGGGAGCTCTCGAACTCCTGCTGCTTCTTCCTGGCCAGCTCCTGGGTGACAGTGCAGCGGTCGCACAGGCCGGCCCGCAGCCTGTGGCGTGGGGGAGGCAGGAGGCCACTCTGAGGAGGCAGACTGAGGTCCCCTGAAGGGCTGGGACCCTCCAGGGATGTGTCCCTGCCTTTTCCAAACCATGGAAGCCCGCCCCCCCTCTAAGTTTGGGAAGGAACCCTGAAAATGCAGTTTACTTCAGGCTCTGAGAGGTCCTGCAGGGAAGGTCGGGGAAAGCTGTCTGGTTTAGTTTAACCCTAGAGCTTCCCAAACGCATTCCCCACAGACCCTTGTCCTACCCTCCAGCCCCCCAATCAGCAGGTGGCCGAGTTCTGGCTCACCTGCTCCCCAGCACCAGGCTCACCTGCTCCCCAGCACCAGGCTCACCTGCTCCCCAGCACCTGGCCCCCCTGTTCTCCAGCACCTGGCTCACCTGTTCTCCAGCACCAGGCTCACCTGCTCCCCAGCACCAGGCTCGCCTGTACCCCAGCACCTGGCTCACCTGTTCTCCAGCACCTGGCTCACCTGTAAACCAGCACCTGGTTCCCCTGTACCCAAGCACCTGGCTCCCCTGCTCCCCAGCACCTGGCTCACCTGTACCCCAGCACCTGGCTCCCCTGTACCCCAGCACCTGGCTCCCCTGCTCCCCAGCATCTGGCTCCCCTGCTCCCCAGCACCTGGCTCCCCTGCTCCCCAGCACCTGGCTCCCCTGCTCCCCAGCACCTGGCTCACCTGCTCCCCAGCACCTGGCTCCCCTGCTCCCCAGCACCTGGCTCACCTGTACCCCAGCACCTGGCTCACCTGCTCCCCAGCACCTGGCTCACCTGTACCCCAGGACCTGGCTCCCCTGTTCTCCAGCACCTGGCTCCCCTGCTCCCCAGCACCTGGCTCACCTGCTCCCCAGGACCTGGCTCCCCTGCTCCCCAGCACCTGGCTCACCTGCTCCCCAGCACCTAGCTCACCTGTTCTCCAGCACCTGGCTCACCTGTAAACCAGCACCTGGCTCACCTGCTCTCCAGCACCTGGCTTCCCTGCTCCCCAGCACCTGGCTCACCTGTACCTCAGCACCTGGCCCACCTGTACCCCAGCACCTGGCTCCCCTGTTCTCCAGCACCTGGCTCCCCTGTTCTCCAGCACCTGGCTCCCCTGCTCTCCAGAACCTGGCTCCCCTGCTCCCCAGCACCTGGCTCCCCTGCTCCCCAGCACCTGGCCCCCCTGTTCTCCAGCACCTGGCTCACCTGCTCTCCAGCACCTGGCTCACCTGTTCCCCAGCACCTGGCTCACCTGCTCTCCAGCACCTGGCTCCCCTGCTCCCCAGCACCTGGCTCCCCTGCTCCCCAGCACCTGGCCCCCCTGTTCTCCAGCACCTGGCTCACCTGTTCTCCAGCACCTGGCTCACCTGTTCTCCAGCACCTGGCTCACCTGTTCTCCAGCACCCGCACGTTGTCTTTCAGAGCCTTCTGCTGCTCCCTGAGCTGGTGGTTCTTGGCACAGAGCTCCTCTACCCTTTGGGCATCCCTGTGGGGTGGGGTGGGGGAACCAACGAGGTGGGGTTTCTCTCTTGCCACCTGCAGTGCTACAGAACTGAACCCCGTCTGGACGTGGAGAGCCCCTCCCCTCAGTTCTCCATGTCTCATGATGTGTGTTCCCATTGATAATTATTTATATTGCAGGCGCCTCGAGAGGGTGTGGCTTGCCCAGCCCCGTGGAGGGTCCCCGTTCACATGGTGGCTTTGGAGTTTCCAACCCTGGCTCACCAGCTATTGGATGTATGACATGGGCCAGTGGCTCCCTCCCTCCCGCCCACGCTGAGCCTGTTTCCCTTTGTACATGCGGGGGTGGGGGGTTCCTGGAATTTGGGAGGATGAAGTGAGTGACTGGTGAGCTGCTGTCCTTCGAATCTGTTCCCACTGGGCCAGCCCATCCCGACTCACCGGCAACGCTCTGAGTTCAGTTCTAGAAGCTTGTTCTGCAGGCCTGGAGGGTCAAGGAAGGGGTGGGGGGTCAGGCCCAGCTGTGTGGCCATCCCTTGCAGCAGCGCCCAGGGCACCTCCTGTCCCTCTGCACCCTGCACCCCTGACGGGTCGCCTCTCGGGACTGCTGCCCTGGTCCAGTGTCTCCTTTCCCCTGGGGGCTCTGACTCTGGTGTCAGTCTGGAGGTTGATTGGGACCTCAAAGCTGGGAGTAACAAACCACCTAACCAGGTCCTGGGAGGGGCGTTAATTCTGGGGGCAGCTAGTATTGAAATAAAATGGGCTCTTGGGGGGGACCCTGGCAGACTCCTCCATGCCACCTCATGTGGTCCAGCCTGGGCTCGTTAGCCCAAGCAGAACCTGACTCTCTAAATCTCTGGGGAGGTGACCCATGCCCTTTGGACCCTCTGGGGTGGAGGGGGTGCTTGTGGAATGGTTGGTCTCAGGAGGGTCTGGCCAGGGCCCGGGAGCCCAGGGAATGAAGGGACAGGTATGTGGGCAGGACAGAGCTCAGCCTGGGTGTCCAGGAGAGAAACGGAGGATTTCAGATCAATGCCTCCGGATCCGTGAGCTCCCGTTTTTAGAGGTGGGCGGCCTTGCTTCGGGGGACGCCGAGACCTCTGCCCTGAGCGAAGGAGGTTCTTGGCTCCTGCAGCAGGCCTGGCTTTTCATGTCCACTCGGACTGGGCTGACCTGTGGGAGAAACCCTGCAGGGCACACTTGGGGTGCTGATCTGAGGCTGGGCACCTGGCCACACTGTTGCTCTGGGCTCTGGGGCATTGCCGCCTCTGGGCCTGGAAGGCGAGGTCCTAGGTTTGGAGGCGATGTGTGGGAGCACCCTGGCCTGGCCTCCGCCCTTCGATCATCCGTCCAGGGGAGAGCCACCTGTGGAGACCAGCCCCACCCCCACCTGCCCTGCCCCACGGCACTCACCCAGGACCTCCTTCTCATGGATGTCCTTCAGCCTGTTCAGGGACTCCATGAAGCTCTCCATGGCCCCACGGCCCTGGCCCAGGCCCCTCTGTGCTCAGGTGCAGGATGCCCTCGGCCCTACTGCCCCTCTCTTTCCAGCCTGTGGGGCAGGAAGTGGGAGAGGAGCTCTTTGGCTGGGGAAGGGCCTGTGGGCTGTAGGGTCCAGTCATAGGCCACTGCCTGGAGAGGGGCTAGGTGCTGGTCCCGTGGGTGTGGTGGGGTGTCCGGTCTGTGGGCCCCCCCTGGGTCATGCCCACACTGGGGACCCAGTGGGCTCCCCTACACTGTCCTGCTCTTAGCATTCATACTTCAGGGGAGCTAGGAGGGACAGGAGGGATGAGGCCTGTCCGTTCAATGTCCACCACCCAATCCTGGCCTCCCACAGGCATAGCCCCTACTCTCCCCATCCCCCGCCCACTGTGGCTGCAGATTGGCCCCAGGCCTGGGAGGGTGGGCCCCATGTCAGGAGCCTTGGCTGGGCCTGGCCTGCGTGGCTCAGAGCACCCATTTCACGCTCCATGAGCCCACTAGACGGTCGTGACATGCAGCCCCTCTGGGGAACTCTCTCCTGCAGCTCCTTCGGTGAGGGGGGCCACTGCCAGCTACGGGGTGCCCAGGGCCTCCAAGGCTCAGCTCGCACGGGCACGGGGCCCCCTCACTCAGTCTGGTGTGCTCTGTCCTGGCCTGGAAGTGTGTGTGCTGTGCTGTGTGTGCACATGTGGGCGCCCGTGTGTGTGTGTGTGTGTGTGTGTGTGTGTGTGTGTGTACATGTGTGTGCGTGTCAGGGTGCTGAGGCCCAGTGCTCTCTGCGCCCACCTCGAGTCTGAGTAGTTGTGGATGCTAATTTTGACCCCAGATCTACACTGACTGAAGCTGAGCCAAGCCCCCTGCATACCTGCTGCAGGGGTGGGGTCTGTGGCCAGCTCCCTGGGACCCTGAGTCTCACAAACAGCAGAAGGATCCTGCCCTGCCTGCCCGAGGCCAGAGACCTCTTCCCTCTGGGTCTTGCTTCCGGCCCACCGTGAGGTGGCCCCTCCTGGTCCTCAGCTGAGGAGCCCGGGGGGCCACTGGACCCTGAGAACAGCCAGCCAGGCTCCTGTAACTCCAGAACCCTCTCCTTCTGGCCTCCTGCACTGACCCCCTCAGTAGCAACTGTTGGTAGGACTTCTACTTATGCCCAGAACCTCACCTTTCCCTCCTTGCCACGCCCCACTGGGCCCAAGCCACCATGGGACTGCCACCATGGGACTAAGCTGCATCCCCCGGGCCCCTGCACCTGGCTCCCTGCCTCTGCCCGGCCCCAGCACGCACTCTGCACAGCGCAGTGCGGGCCCTTGAAACCTCTGCTCAGAATCCCCCCCCCCGCCCCCCCCAGCCCGCCCCCCTCGCTGTGCCTGAGTTCTGGCCAAGGCCACAGAAGGGGGCGTGGTCTCATTTGCATTTCAAAGGTTGCCCTGAGGATGCCTGAGTTCGCAGCAGCACCCTACAAAACAGCCCCAAACTGGAAAACCCCAAATGCCAACTACCAGATGGCCATGGCCAGAGGAATGCCCCAGCCCCCACTGCCATCACTGAGTGACATGGGAGCAGGGCGGAAAGCCAGCCTGCTGCTCTGGGCTCTCGGAAGCAGGGGTGGCAGGTGCCATGGGGTCACAAGGCCTGAATAGAGCAGGTCTTGTGACCCCAAGAGAAGCCAGGGGCAGCAAGCACAGGACTAGGCCTGCCCCTAGGAAACAGACCATGAGTCTGGCTCTCAGCCGCGCCCTTGAGCCCGAGTCAGAGAACAGTGGGAAGCCTGTACTTCTGGACGGGAGACGGCCGGCTGGAGGACAGGTGCGATCCTGTGCCCTGCAGTGTTCAAGGAGCCGGCTGCACAGGGCCCGGGGTGTGGTGGAGGGTGGAGCGGCAGGAAGGCCAGGCTCCCCAAACTTGCTTACCAGACCTGCCTGGGCTGTGGGGAAGTAGGGGTGCCGGCATGGTGGCTCATGATGAAGGGAAGATGCTGAATTCTGGAGGCCGGGAGGCCAGGGCTGGAGCAGAAGGGGTATAAATGGTAACTCGGCTGTTTCCTGAGTGCCGTACACACCGTCACTTTCATGACAGTCCAAAACCTGACCACACCGTAAAGAGTCCACTCTCCAGATGGGGAAACTGAGGTCCCAAAAGATCTTGCCCCCCTCCCCGGCTGCCCAGTGGATGTGGGAGCCAGGTTTGAACGTTCTCTGAAGCCTGTGGATGCTGTGCCCTCACCCCATGGGGACAAGGGCATGTCCTAGTATTCCCGCTGTGCTCACTGTGCTGACCTTGACCTCATGGTGGGGCCCCTGGAAGGTAAGACTTTGAACCGGGGCCTCCGTGGGCTCAGGTCTCTAGAAGGAGGGCAAGGAGGGCGAGGCGGGCCAGGGAGGGGCTGAGCCGCAGTGCCTGAAATTCCACCCTGACCTGCCTGACCGGCGCCTCTTCCCTCCAACACCTGTGGTGGCTGTGGGCCGTGGGCCGTGGGCTGGGCCAATGCCCATGAAGGAGGTGCCCACGGGAGCCCATGGTGTCATGGCCGGGGCCAGCCTGTGTGGGCTCTGGGTGCAAGCGAGAGGCAAACATAGCTTCTGAAGATGTCACGGTGGTACCCTCTGTTGGGTGCCACCCCTGCCCCGCCAGGCTCCTCTTTGTGCCCCAAACCGCCCTGCCAGCCCTCCCGGCTACTCCTCTCAGGGTCCCCAAAGGACGGCAGGAGACACCCCTCCATGCTGGGCAGGGGACGAGGGTCCTGGGGCAGGCCTGTGTGGGTGGCTGTCAGCAAAGTTGGAGTCTCCTGTCTACACACACAGCCCAGGGCCACACGGCACATGGCGGCAGTGCCATGGGGACAGTGTGACTTTCCCGGGAGGGCAGGTGACAGAAGTGCATTGTCTGAGGCCAAGTGGACAGTCGGTCTCCAGGGGCACTGTGGGTAGAATGACCCTGGGTTGTAGCCTCCTGCTGGGAGATCAGTGGGCCTCCGGATCAGGCCGGCTCTGTGTTTGCCAGGAGGGCCCAGGCAGTTGGGGGCTGGGGTTCAGAGAAGTCTGGAGGCCTGTGCACAGGAGAGGTTGACCTGAGCTGCTCTCGGGGGTGGATCTTGGAAGCAAAGACCTGAGTTGTGCTCCTTAGGGCCCCAGACAGGCCAGGGCTCCCCAGCCCTCCACCTCTGGATGCCCAGGCTGTAAGGTTTCCGTTGGGGCTGAGCCCCTGGAAGGGCGGGTGGGAGGGAAGGGCAGGTGAGCCAGCCATGCCGAGTCAGCCAGGCCAGAGAGATGAAGACATGGGGGTCCAAGCTATAAGCCTACACCCCTGGTAGCAGCCCTGTCCTACCTTTACCTTCTGTGCAAACTTGGGTAGGAATTTTACCTCTCAGAGCCTGAATTTCCTCATCTGGGGGGTAACACTACCCCCCATATCAGGTACTGTAGGCTCCTTCCCACTAACAATGCCCAGGGGATGCCCGCCCAGGTTATGTATGTCCAGGGGACGCCCGTCCAGGTTATATATGCCCAGGGGACGCCCGTCCAGGTTATGTATGTCCAGGGGACGCCCGCCCAGGTTATATATGTCCAGGGGACGCCCGTCCAGGTTATATATGTCCAGGAGACGCCCGCCCAGGTTATATATGTCCCAGGGCACACCCGTCCATGTTATATATGCCCAGGGGACGCCCGTCCAGGTCTTATATGTCCAGGGGATGCCCATCCAGGTCATATATGTCCAGGGGACGCCCGTCCAGGTAATATATGCCCAGGGGACGCCCGTCCAGGTCATATATGCCCAGGGGACGCCCGACAAGGTTATATATGCCCAGGGGACGCCTGACCAGGTTATATATGTCCAGGGGATGCCCTTCCAGGTTATATATGCCCAGGGGACGCCCGTCCAGGTTATATATGCCCAGGGGACGCCCGTCTAGGTCATATATGTCCAGGGGACGCCCATCTAGGTCATACATGTCCAGGGGACACCCGCCCAGGTCATATATGTACAGGGGATGCCCGCCCAGGTTATATATGCCCAGGGGACGCCCGCCCAGGTGAGACATGCTCAGCCCAGTGCCTGGCAGCTGAGTGTTCAGTTTACTGCAGATGAAGATCCTGCATCCCCTGCCTGTAGTCTCCTGATAGCTGCTCCCTCACATGTGACCCCAGGGACTGTCATTTCTGTTTACAGGAGCCCCTCCTTTACTTTTGCCATGAAGACCCTTTGCAGGACACCGCCCCCCGCCCCCTCCCCAAATCCAGTAATCTGTAGTGATGGTGCACACTATATAGACACTTCAGGCCCACTGAATCTCAGTTGCTGTGCCCAGGGCAGGTGCCATCTGGCCCCCCATGCAGGGAGGGCACTGAGGCCCCAGCTGTAGCCCCCAGCCCAGATTGGGCACTGTCAGGGGTGTGGTTTCTGGCCCTGCTCCCAGGCCAGCGGGGGCCCCTGGTTCCTCGCCCCCTCGCGGCCTCCCAGGTTGGGGCAGGCAGCTTCAGCAGCCCTCGGTGCCGGAGCACCGTGCTCGGTCCGTGTCCTGCTCCTTCTCTCCATCGGTCTGTCTGTCTGTCCACCTACCCACAGAGCAACCGTGACGATGCTGCTTCCTCATGCCCACTGTGACAAGCATGGTGCCAGGGCTCTACATGCTTGCAGGGGCACTAAAACGACCCCAAAGCTTCTCTGGAGGAGTGTGGAGAGGTCACCGGATATACTGTCCCCAAGTGACGGACCCTAACCTCCTGCTGGGCCTGCAAGGAACCAGGCACGCCATTGGAGCCCACTGAACGCTTGTGGCATGGGGATTTATTTATGCACCAACTGCGTGCCCGGGCTCGATGCGTGTGGCCATCTGAGGAGGTGCTCATTGGCCCGCTCCACAGGCTCAGGCCTGAGTCCTTGTCCACCCTCTGTGGGGGCCTCTGCGCTGCTGGGCAGTCATTCTCCCGGCTGAGCTTCAGTGTCCCTTTCCACAGAGAGAGGTGAGCCCCGCCCCTTGCTCCTGGAGGAGGGGGCTCTCTGCCACCTCAGGCTGTCGGGACTCCTCAAACACAGTGGTCAGGGGCCAGTCTGGGAGCCCCCACGTGCCAGCACCCAATAGGCGCTCCCTGCTGTGGCTCACTGGGTCTCATGCTTGCCCACGGAGTGGCCATGCCAACCCTATTTATAGAGGAGCAAGAGAGGTTCACAGGGGCACAACCAGGGCAGAAATGGGGCCTCCTAATGACCCCTGGACCAGTTCAGGGGGGCAGGTCATGTCCAGAGATGTGTTACTGCCAGGAAGGTTTCTAAAGTCACCAGACACATAGCATGATGCCCACACCCATACACATGGGCGAACAGGATCCTAATAACATCCTAACACATGTTAGAGCACATCCCAACACACGAGTGCCACACGCACATGTGCTCCCCTCAGCCACCTCCCCTGCCATGCACACAGCATTGCTCTAGCCTAGGGAGAGCTGCACATGAGTGTGCATGCGTGCACGTGTGCACACAGAGTTGTGCATCCCAAAAGAAAGTGCACACGTGCACAGAGGAGCAGGGCAGGGTGCTCCCGGGTGGGCTGAGGCTGCTCCGTGGCTCAGGTAACCGTGGGCCTTGCACCCTGGCTTCCAGGGCATGGGCTACCTGCTGCATCCCTGAGGCCTGGCTGGGGGCGGCTGAGCAGCACCCCTGGTCCCGGGAGCCCTTTGCCACTGCCTCTCCAGAGACACCAAGGTTAGGGCAGCCGTGTCCCACAGCCCCGTGCACCTCCTCCCCCCCAGGGCTTCACCCTCTGCCCATGAGGACTCAGCTGTTGGGCAGATCCAGGAGGAGGTGTCTGGCCAGCAGCCCATTCCTGGTGCCCCAGACCCTCACCCCCAGTCTTGCCTCTGCATGCTGCCTCTGGACAGGAAGCTCACTGGGGCCCCTCCCCCACTTGGCTCCCTGGACAAGGCACCTCAGAGCAGGTGGCTGCACCCCTCTTACCAGCCTGGCCAGCCCACCTCCTGCTTAGCAAACAGGGGCTGGGGTGCCTTGGGTGACCCCCACAGTGACCCCAGCCCCTCCCCTGCCTCCAGCTGCTGGAGCTGTGGGGTCCCGGGACCCCGGGTACTCACATGGCCCCTTGCCCGTGTTGACCTCCGCGGACCTTCCTGCCCGAGATAGAGGCAGCAATGTGTGAACCTGCACAGGCAGCAAGGCACGATTTTGGCCAAACCCGCTGGGCAGGTTCTGGGCTCTCCTTGCCAGGAGCTGAAAGGAGGCAGGGCGGCCCAAAGCTGCCCAACGGGTTCTGCCATTGCGCAGAAAGTGGCCTAACAGGTCGGGTCTGAACCCACATAGAGCTGGAATTGTTTCTCCGGAGTACACATGGCCCGCACCTCTGGCCAGTTAACAAGGAGAATCTGGGGACTCCAACATGGGGGGGAGGGCGGGGAGGGCAGGGAGGGCCCTGGGGGTGGGGCGGGCAGGAGGGAGCTGGCTCCTCTCTTGCTACCTTGGTGCAGGTGGGCAGCAGGGCCCTTCCTCCTCACATCCTGGCTCGCAGAGGGCTCGCCTTTCTGGCTTCGGTGTCCCTGTCTGCAAACTGGGAATAAGGAGACAGGGCCTGTTCCCATGGGAGCTCAGGGGGCGGAAATCGGGAGCTGCCATTGGAAGTGGCCCCACTGGGTCTGGGGGCTGCTCTGCCCAGTGCTGCCTCCTCTGGCTCTCGCTGAGGACAGCAGGCAGGCCTAGAAGTGGGCATCTCCGGGTCTTAGGGCAAGTTGGGGGGCCCAGTGGGGCTGGGCCCAGGGGTTCTGCTGGGGTTTGGGAGGGGCTGGCACTGTGGTTTACATGTTTGTTCTCTGCACAGGGACCTTGTGGCCCCACTCACACAGCAAGGAGCTGGCCCCTGAGGGCTGCGGGCTCCCCACGCTGCTGCCCCTGCACCCACTGCCCCAGGCCCCAGGCCTCCCTCCACCCGGCTCCCTGCACATACCCCCACACTGTCCTCCCTGCCCCAAGTGCCCACACCTCCTTCATCCCCACCCCAAGCTCCTCCCTCCACACCCTTCCAACTCCCCCCACCCTCACTCAGCACGGAGCTCCCAGGGCTCAGAGGAGGACTTGGCTCCAGGCCCAGGTGAGGTCCCAGAGGAACTTCCTGCTGCCAGGGCGGCCCCTGGGCTCTTGGGAGGGTGTAGAGCAGTGATGGCGAACCTATGACACGCGTGTCAGCACTGACACGCGTAGCCATTTCTGAGGCGGCCGATGCCGAGGATGAAACATTTGCTGCTCCTGAGGATGAAACATTTGCAAAATAATGTTTTTTCCTCAAAGTGACACACTCCCCGAGTTATGCTCAGTTTTTTGGCGAAGTTTGACACCCCAAGCTCAGAAGGTTGCCCCTCACTGGGCTAGAGTCAGCCTTAGAGCTTTTCGGGTGCTCCTGAGTAACGCCCCCCGCTGGCCGGCCCTCTGGGAGCGGTATCTGTGCGCTGGCTGGAAACGTTTTCATGTGCTTGCGTGTGCTTGCATGTGCACTGCATAAGGGAGTGGATGTGGCAAGTGTGGGTACAGCCTGATGTATGGGAGCCTCCCCCTGGCTTCTGCCCCAGACATGTGCAGACACTGAATATCCAATGCTCATTCATGCACTCATACATGCAACAGGCGCCCACTGAGTGCTGCACGGTCAGGCAGGTGTGTGACCCGCCACTGAGGTCCCGCTGCACCTCTGTTGTGGGACCAGCCAGGGCACAGGTGAGACGGCCAAGGCAGCAACCTTAGATCTCACCTGACGTGCTCACGGGGGAGCTGTTTACAGAGCACCCACTGTGCGCAGGCCCTGGTGATACAGAGCAGAGGTCCCTGTTTACAGAGCACCCACTGTGCTCAGGCCCTGGTGATACAGAGCAGAGGTCCCTGTTTACAGAGCACCCACTGTGCTCAGGCCCTGGTGATACAGAGCAGAGGTCCCTGTTTACAGAGCACCCACTGTGCGCAGGCCCTGGTGATACAGAGCAGAGGTCCCTGTTTACAGAGCACCCACTGTGCGCAGGCCCTGGTGATACAGAGCAGAGGTCCCTGTTTACAGAGCACCCACTGTGCGCAGGCCCTGGTGATACAGAGCAGAGGTCCCTGTTTACAGAGCACCCACTGTGCGCAGGCCCTGGTGATACAGAGCAGAGGTCCCTGTTTACAGAGCACCCACTGTGCGCAGGCCCTGGTGATACAGAGCAGAGGTCCCTGTTTACAGAGCACCCACTGTGCGCAGGCCCTGGTGATACAGAGCAGAGGTCCCTGTTTACAGAGCACCCACTGTGCGCAGGCCCTGGTGATACAGAGCAGAGGTCCCTGTTTACAGAGCACCCACTGTGCGCAGGCCCTGGTGATACAGAGCAGAGGTCCCTGTTTACAGAGCACCCACTGTGCGCAGGCCCTGGTGATACAGAGCAGAGGTCCCTGTTTACAGAGCACCCACTGTGCGCAGGCCCTGGTGATACAGAGCAGAGGTCCCTGTTTACAGAGCACCCACTGTGCTCAGGCCCTGGTGATACAGAGCAGAGGTCCCTGTTTACAGAGCACCCACTGTGCGCAGGCCCTGGTGACAGTGACCATTCTGGCCCAGTGAGCTGGTGCCAGCGCTATTGGTAGAGGATGAGGGTGCCCTGAGACAGAGCACAGGACAGAAGGGAGGAGAGAGTGGGGACACCGTGGGGGAATGAAGAGGGTAAAGCCACCTGGCTGGAGAGTGGCTGTGGGGATGGGAGGGAACAGGGGTCCACAATCACGCCTGTGCTGCCCAGGGGACAGGTGACACTACTGGGCCAGCCAGCGGCTGGAGGGACACCAGGCCAGCATTGTCAGCCTCTGAGAGCCCTGAGCAGGGGGAGGGGAAAGCACTAGAGAGGGGAGGAGGGCCGCTGCCTGGGGGGCGGGTGTTTGTGGGTGTTGCAGCTTCCCACAGTCTCGCCTGACTGTGCCATGGGTCACTCACCTATTTGCTCACGCAACCATCCAAGAACTACTTCTTTGTTGTATCCTTGGCTCTGAGCACAGGCATGGTCGTGACCGTGCCCATTTTTTGACCTCCTGCTTGGTAGCCTGGCTGTCAGAATCAGACATACAGCAGGCGCTCTCTGAGCCTCAGTTTACTCACCTGTAACCCAAAGACAGAGTTTCCTACTTTGCAGAGTTGATGTGAGGATTAGATGAGATTATATCATGCATGTATTCATGCATTCATTCACTCATTCTGTTTGTTGAAGCCCAGGATGCTGGGTGCTGGGGAGTGGGACGCACTAACCAGGCAGCACCCCCCCGTCAGACATCACCCGGCCAGCCTCAGGGTGACCGCCTGAATGACACCACAGACCGTGGCTTTACCACCAGCCCAGGGGCAGAGTCTGCTCCACGTCCGTCCTTCAGCTGGAGACCAAGGCCCGAGTGGGCTGGGGGGCACCTGCCAGGGCTGCATGGGCCTAGGAGCAGCTCCCCGAACCCAGCCCAGAGCTCCTCCGGACCAGGCAGTTCTCCTGCATGTGAGGGGCTAGGGCTTGGAGCCTGGGGAGGGTCTGTGCCCCAGCGCGTCTCCTGGAACAGCTGGAGGCAGAAGGTGCCCAGGGATCCGCAGTCTGGCTTTTCCCCGGGGCCTGGTCGGGCGGGAGATAAGGCTTCAAAGGCATCTGCTGAGGCACCTTTAGGAGCCAGGCCTGTCTCGCTGCTTCGCGACTGTTGGTTACTAGATTGATAGATGGGGGTGTGGGCAGTGGCCAGGCCAGGCCCGCCCTGAGCCCTGGCTCCCAGATAAATGGGTCACCTATTAATATGGCCCTGCAGAGGGGCCTGAGAGGTGAGGCTGCCTCCCGCCACGTCTGAGGCCTCTGTCCCCACCCCCTGTGCAGACAGGCTACTGATGGCCGGGACTGGGCCAGACTGCAGCTTGGGGTTGGCCAGTCTGGCAGTGGGAGGGGCAGGGGGCCTTGGGATGTCCTTGTGGGGTTGAGGCACCCCCACGTGGCCTCAACACAAGGCACCCTTTTCTTAAAAGTACACTTTGAAAGCACAGCAGTGCAAGGATGGCGGCCTTCAGAGCACTAAACCGTCACAGGAGGCCAAAGGCCCCTTTTATGGTCGCCTTCCCTGCCTCCCGGTCACCGCGCTGCGCGGCCTCTGTCTCCTCCCAGGTCCTTTTTCTCTGCATGACCCTGTGCCTTCCAACCCTGTCAAGTGGACAGTCCGGGGCACTCGGCACACTCACGAGTGTGCGCAGCGTCTCCACTGTCGGACCCAGGACACTGTCACCCCAAGGAGACTGCGTGCTCGTCAGCCGTGGCTTCCTCTGCCATCCCTTGGCAGCAACTACGCTGCTCTGTCTCCGTGGACTTGCCTCTTGTGGGCATTGCACAGGAGTAGACTCACAGGTGTGGCCTTTCCTGTCTGGCTTTGTTCACTGAGCACCATGTTTTCGAAGTTTGCCCCCTTTGTGGCGTGAGCCAGTCCTTCCTTCCTTTTGAAGGCTGAGTAATATTCCATCGTATGGAGGGGCCACATGTGCTCGCCGTCCTCTGTCGGTGGACACTCGGGTTGTTTCCACCTTTCGGCTGCTGTGAACATGTGTGGGCAAGCCTGTGGGCACCTGCTTTCAGCTCTCGTGGGCGTACACCAGGGTGGACGGGCTGGGCCCCATGGCAATTCTCTGTTTAACTGCCTGAGGAACTGCCAGCGGCTTTGGTGATTTAATTGCTCAGCCTATGAGAATCACTGACGATCTTTAGGACAGCGAGTCCTGCACACGCTGCTGGTGGAATCATCGGGGTTCTTGCTAGAACCTGGGCTATGGGGGAGCCGGCGGCAAAGGCCCTCGGGGGTCTCGAGGGAGAGGGCAAGGAACTGGATCAGGAGGAGAGGAGGGGTCAGGAGCGAGTCTCCCGGGCTGGGAGCAGGGTGAGGACAGTGGGTGCAGAATTGAAGGCAGAACTAAAAACTCAGTAATCAAGAGAAAGACATATTTTGGGGGTTTGCTTTCATTAAAATTTTAATGGAGAAAACTGTGGAGTCACATGCAGCTGTAAGAAATATATAGGAGGTCCTGTGTGATCTTTTTATAAAAGGTGTCAACCCAGTGATGGCATGTTACCCAAATTCGTGTGTGAGAGAGAGTGTGCATGTGCTAAATTCTACATGGTTTTATTTCCTCCCCACAGAGTCAATTCGGAGCAGGTTCCCAGCACCCTCCTGGGGCCTTTGCCTCGCCCTTTTACAGCCACACCTCCTCCCTGCTTCCCTGTCCCTACACCTGGCAGCCACTGCTCTGTTCCCCATTTCTGCGCTTCTCATCATCCTCATGGACCGCACTGTATGTGGCCCCTGGGACTCGCTGTTCTGCTCAGCATTGTGCAGAGGTCCTTCCTGATCCTTATGTGTCTGCTCCCTCGTTTCTTCCTCGTGGTTGCTGAGCAGAGCTCCATGGTGGGATGGACCCCCCACTGAAGAGGCGTCCACGTAAAGTGTGGTGAACACTCGTGGACAGGTTTTTGTGTGGGTGAAGTTTCATCTCTGTGGATACATGTTGGGTGCAGTCACCGGGGCCTATGGCAGTTGCATGTTTAGTATGTAAACAATTGCCAATATTTTAATGCAATATTTTAAAAGAGCAAAATCTTCCCTGGCCAGGTGCTCAGTTGGTTGGAACATCATCCCCATACACCAAAAGGTTGTGGTTTTGATTCCTGGTAAGGGCACACACCTAGGTTACAGGTTTGATTCCTGGTTGGGGCATGTATGGGAGGCAACTGATAGATATTTATCTCACATCAATGTTTCTCTCTCTCTTGTTCTCTCTCTCAAATAAAAACACTAGAGGCCTGGTGCATGAAATTTGTGCATGGGGGGGGGGGTGTCCCTCAGCCCAGCCTGCACCCTCTCCAACCTGGGACGCCTTGAGGGATGTCCGACCGCCCGTTTAGGCCCGATCTCAGTAGGCCTGGGACTAAACAGGCAGTTGGACATCCCTCTCACAATCCAGGACTGCTGGCTCCCAAATGCTCACCTTCCTCTGCCTGCCCCTAACCGCTTCTGCCTGCCAGCCTGATCACCCCCTAACCACTCCCCTGCCAGCCTGATTGACACCTAACTGCTCCCCAGCTGGCCCGATTGCCCCTAACTGCCCTCCCCTGCTGGCCTGGTCTCTCCCAACTGCCCTCCTCTGCTGGCTTGGTCACCCCTAACTGCCCTCCCTGCTGGCCTGATTACCCGCAACTGCCCTCCCTTGCTGGCCTGGTCTCCCCCAACTGCCCTCCTTTGCTGACCTGGTCACCCCTTACTGCCCTCCCTGCTGGCCTGATTGCCCCCAACTGCCCTCCCCTGCAGGCCCGATCCCCCACAACTGCCCCCCACTGTAGTCCTGGTATCCCCCAACTGCCCTAACCTGCAGGCCTGGTCCCCCACAACTGCCCTAACCTGCAGGCCTGGTCCCCCACAACTGCCCTAACCTGCAGGCCTGGGTCCCCCCGCAACTGCCCTCCACTGCAGGCCTGCCCCCCCCAACTGCCTGCCCCTGCTGGCCTGGGTCCCCCCCAACTGTCCTCCCTTGCTGGACTGGTCTCCCCCAACTGCCCTCCTCTGCTGGCCTGGTCTCCCCCCTGGTCAACTGCCCTCCCCTGATTGCCCCCAACTGCCCTCCCCTGCAGGCCCGATCCCCCACAACTGCCCCCCACTGTAGTCCTGGTATCCCCCAACTGCCCTAACCTGCAGGCCTGGTCCCCCACAACTGCCCTAACCTGCAGGCCTGGTCCCCCACAACTGCCCTAACCTGCAGGCCCCCCCCTGCAACTGCCCTCCACTGCAGGCCTGCCCCCCCCCAACTGCCTGCCCCTGCTGGCCTGGGTCCCCCCCAACTGTCCTCCCTTGCTGGACTGGTCTCCCCCAACTGCCCTCCTCTGCTGGCCTGGTCACCCCCAACTGCCCTCCTCTGCTGGCCCAGTCACCCTTAACTGCCCTCCCTGCTGGCCTGATTACCCCCAATTGCCCTGCTCTGCAGGCCTGGTCCCCCCAACTTCCCTCCCCTGCTGGCCTGCCCCCCCCAACTGCTATCCCCTGCAGGCCTGGGTCCCCCCCCAATTGTCCTCAACTGCAGGCCTGGTCCCCCCCAACTGTTCTCCACTGCAGGCCTGGCCCCCCCCAACTGCCCTCCCCTGCAGGCCATCTTGTGGCAGCCATCTTGTGTCCACATGGGGGCAGCCATCTTTGACCACATGGGGGCGGCCATCTTGTGTCTTGGAGTGATGGTCAATTTGCATATTACTCTTTTATTAGATAGGATATCCTCAGGTGAGGATAAAAAAGATCAAAATCAATAGAAAAACCTGCAATGAACAAAATATCAAAGTTTTAAATAAAGACAAGACTAGGATGAGGGGAGCAAAGAGCTCACACTCAGGGTTGTGCAAGCACAGGGTGGAATCTTTTAGGTGCTGAATAATATCCCCCTGGCTGGCTGGACCACGGTGATTCATCCACCCACCTGCCGAAGGACGTCTGGGCTGCTTCCCGTTCTGTCAATTAAGAACAAAGCTGCTGTAAACGTCTGTGTGCAGGTTTTGTGTGGACATCAGCTTTCAGCTCCTTTGGGTAAATACCAGGGAGCGTGACTGCTGGGTCCCATGAGTCTGTTCAGTTTGTAAGAGACCACCAAGCTGTCTTCCAAAGTGGCTGCACCAGCTGTGTTCCCACCAGCAGTGAAGGAGAGTTCCCGCCGCTCCACGTCCTCGCCAGCACTTGGTGTTGTCAGTGCTCTGGATTTTGGCTGTTCTGATAGGTGTGCAGTGGAATCTCATTGTTTAATTTCCATTTCCCTGATGACCTAGGATGCGGAGCATCTTTCCATTTGCTTACCTGTCATCTGTGTATCTATTTGGTGAGGGGTCTGGGAAGGTCTTGGTCCATTTTTAATCTGGTGGTTTGTTTTCTTTCTGGGTTTAGAATTCTTTGTATCTTTTGGAAAACGGTCCTATATCAGATGTGTCTTTTGCAAATATCTCTCCTCTCTGTGGCTTGTCTTCTTATTCTCTCGGTATTGTTTTTGTAGAGCACAAGTGTTTAGTTTTAATTAAGTTCAGCTCATCACTTGTCTCCTTCATGAGTCGTGCCTTTGTCATTGTAAAAAGTCACCTCCAAACCCAAGGTCCTCTAGGTCAGTGGTCGGCAAACTGCGGCTCGCGAGCCACATGCGCTCTTCGGCCCCTTGAGTGTGGCTCTTCCACAAAATACCACGGCCTGGGCGAGTCTATTTTGAAGAAGTGGCATTAGAAGAAGTTTAAGTTTAAAATGTGGCTCTCAAAAGAAATTTCAATCGTTGTACTGTTGATATTTGGCTCTGTTGACTAATGAGTTTGCCGACCACTGCTCTAGGTGTTCTCCTGTGTTGCGTTCTAGGAGTGTTACACGTTTGTGTTTTACGTTTAGGTCTGTGGTCCATTTTGGGTTAATGCTGCGTGCAGATTCATTGTTTTGCATGTGGATGCCCGGCGGTTCCAACACCATTTACTGAGGAGACTGTCCTTTCTCCCTTGAGCTGCCTTAGCTCCTTTGTCGAGATCAGTTGGCCCTATCTATGGGGGTCTATCTCTGGGCTCTCTGTCCTGCTCTGTCCTCCTCTGTTGGTTTCACCAGTAACCACGCTGTCTTGATCGCTGTAGCTTTACAGTCAGTCTTGAAGTCGGTGGCGTCACTCCTCCAACTCTGTTCTTCACCTTCGTTGCTTATTTATTTATCTTATTTTATTTAAAAATATATTTTTATTGATTTCAGAGAGGAAGGGAGAGGGAGAGAGAGAGAGAGAGAAACATCAATGATGAGGGAATCATTGATTGGCTGCCTCCTGCACTCCCCCTATTGGGAATCGAGCCCACAATCCGGGCATGTGCCCTTGACTGGAATTGAACCCAGGACCGTTCAGTCCGCAGGCCGACGCTCTATCCACAGAGCCAAACCAGCGAGGGCTCCTTCATTGTTTCTTTGGCTGCTCTGGGTCTTTCGCCTCCATATAAACTTTAGAATCAGTTGGTCCATATCCACAAGATAGCAGGCTGGGTTCTGAGGGGGATTGCGTTGACTCTCTCACACACTCCCGAAAAGCCTGTGCTAGCCGTGGGGTGGAGGCTCTGGTGCCCTGGGCATTTCCCAGCTCAGCTTTCTTTTGGGGACAGTGGGGGCCACTGGGGTGCCTGTCCCTGGCAGGTGTGGGAATTAGATGCGAGAACTACCCATGGATGCCGGGCAGTGTCTGGCCTACTGAGTCCTCCCAAGTGACCACTCGTACAGTTTATTTTGGCATTTTTTGGGGTCAGCAGCTGGGGAGGGTCCAGAGCCTCAGCCTGTCGCTGGGTAGCGTGGTCTTGGGGCGCAGGGCTGTCCTGGAAGGCGTCTTGGTCACTGAGCAGCGATGCTCGCCCAAGCCCCCGCCAGAGCCTGGCCTGCAGCTCCGGGCCTCCTTGCCGACTGCGGGAAGTTGAAAACTTGTTTTTCCGCTTCCTGTCCCCAGATAGAAACAGCCCGAGAGACGGTGGCTGCACTCCAGACCTTGTGTGTCTGTGCAGAACAGCCTCCGGCTTCCTTGAGTGGCTGAACTTACATGAGCAGTAATGGGGTTGTAATCGCTGCTGGGGTCGGGATACTCGGTCCATGGTTGTGACGGGACAAGGAGGTGTCTGTGACGGGAGTGACCCAGCCCGAGCGGGGCTGTCTGCCGGCACCTCACAGATAATAAAACCGTGTCTTCCTGCACGCACGGGAGGCAGTGTCAAACCCAGATGTAACCGATGCTTCCTGGCCAGGAGTGTGATGTCAGAAAGCCACGGTGCATGCACCATGGATCCCACGCACATCATAAAGATACAGTAATGGCCCACGTGTCTGTACAGAAATACTAATATTGTTGTTTTATGAGAAACAAGAGTTGAAAATATTAAGAGTCAGAATTTTATGGCCAAAAAAAAAAAGAGAAGGCTACATAATGAGGACATGGGAAGGGAGATCAGAATATCCGTCACCGCTGGTCTCAGCGTCCTGGAGTGGCAGGAGGTGGCTGCCCCTTTGATGGACTTGTCGGGCACTGTGACCCCGAGGGCCAGCTGGGAGCCCTCTCCTCATGGAGGGCTGGGAAGGCCCAGTTTCAGGAGAGGGGGTGTTGTGTGTTCAGGCAGCTCAGGCTGGGGGTTGGGTCTCACGGTGCATCCTGGGCTAGGGCCACAGCAGGCGGCGACTGGCCTCCACCAACCCCGGTGCAGGCCAGGTGCTCCAATGACCTGTTGTCACCCAGCTCTGTCCAGAAGGAAGTTCTCCTGGCTGTGAGTGCTCATGATCAGATGGCAACGCACTGTGGGGCAGAATTTAAGTCTTTGTTTCACGGCTCAGCTACAAAGGAACGAAGTTAGGGGCCCCAGGAGACACTGTGGATAGCCAGGGGGTCTGGGCGGCTCTCCTTGGGTCCCCAGTCCTCAGATGGGGCCTGTTCTCGCGAGCTGCCCACCCTGGTGCTCCTGAGCACTGGGGAGCCCAGGAGGGGGCTCGTCGGGCTGTGGCTGGGCCCTGGTGGCTGTGCTCCACACTGGGGTCTGTGGTAGGCGGAGGGCGTGGCTTCTGTTCTCAGATCCCTGGGCCTGGGACAAGGCCGCCCTTGGTGTGCCCAGGGCCACCGCACACCCAGGGTTAGGATCTTCCAAAACTTTGCTCGGGTGATTTTGTGTTTTAAAGTGAAATTCCTACAATCTAAAATTAACCATTTTTAAGTGAACAACCCAGTAGCATTTGTCACATTTGCAATGGTGTGTAACCACCCCTCCGTCTAGTTACAGAACATTTTATTTCTTTTAACATTTTTTCTTTTTTAATTTATTTTAAAATATGATTTTATTGATTTTGAGAGAGAAGAGGGGGAGAGAGATAGAATCATTGATGCGAGAGAGAAAGATCTATCAGCTGCTTCCTGCACACCCCCTGCTGGGGATTGAGCCTGCAACCCTGACTGGGAATGGAACTGGTGCATGGGATGATGCCCAACCAACTGAGCCACACTGGCCAGGCCCCGACATTCCCATCACCTAAAAGGAGACCCATAGGCATGAAGCACCCCTGCCCCCCAGCTCCTGGCTGCCCCATCAGCTTCCATCTGGATGCATTTGCCTGTTCTGGAAGTTTCCTAAACAGAATCCTGCAGCATGTGGTTGTTTGTGTCTGGTTTCTCTCATTCAGCATTTCTTTCTTTTTAAAATATATCTTTATTGATTTCAGAGAAAGGAAGGGAGAGGGAGAGAAATAGAAATATCAATGATGAGAGAGAATCATTGATCGGTTGCCTCCTGCATGCCCCCACTGGGGATTGATCCCGCAACCTGTGCATGTGCCCTGCCTGGGAATCGAACCATGACCTCATGAGTCATGGGTCGAAGCTCAACCCCTGAGCCACACTGGCCGACTCATGTTCCATCGAAGGGCGGAGCACCTGTGTTTATCGATGCCTCTGCAGTGGACACAGGCGCTCCCGCCCTGTGGCTGCTGTGTGTGGTGCAGCTGTGACACTTGGGTACGCAGGTCTGAGTTCCTGTTTTCAATTATTTGGGGTATTTTGCTTCGATTGGAGACCCTTTTCCTCCCCAGCGGTTGGAGCTCTTATTAAATAACTTTAATTGAGTATCTACCTAGTGGCAGGCATTTTGCTCAGCACACCTATTCTGAGGCGTTCAGTTTGATGGGTTTTGATAAGCTCCCAGTTCTGCCGTAGCGGCGACCATGTCTCTCCTGGTACTCCGTGTGCGCGGAGCCGCTCTGGCTGGGGGTCACCACCCTGGCGCCTTCCCAGCAGTCCTTCCCTCTCGCCAAGCAGCAGCCCCTCAGATGGATGGGCGCACCAGCTGCACCCTCTTTGTCTTGGCCCTGTGCCCCCTTGATATCAGCACCATGAATAATGCATCTGAAATGGCAGCATGTGGCTGTTGCCACCTTTCTGTCCTGCTGGACAGGACAACCCGGGAGGGCAGAAACCACACTGTCTTGTCCCCGAGGCCCTGCCTGGGCTGCTTGGGCACCTGCACGGCCAGCCTGGCATTAGCAGGGGAGCTGGAGTGAACCAAGGGGCCATTCTGGCACCACAGGCTGGACCCTGTGCCCTCCAGGTCTGAGCTCACGCTTCTGAGGGTTTCCCCGTGTGGCCTCATATCCAGGCCAGAGCACATGGAGGAGGCCAAGTGTCACCTCCACAGAAAGGCTTCCAGTGGGGTAAGTGAGCACTTTAAAATCTAGGGGGTGAGCAGGACCTTGTCCCCACCCAATGCTGGGGCTGGGCCCCCCGCGGGGAGAGCTGTCTGAAGCTTCAGTAATGCCCCCACGGAGGAAGGGGCCTCCTGGGCCTTTACTTTAGAGGCACAGGTGGGTGGATGCCACCCTCCCTAACCCAACGCTGGCAAGTTGCTAGGTGGCCTGGGGGACAATTCTCTGACCTCGGGAGCAGGGCAATGGGGATGGGGTCTGGGCTCTGGGACCCTCAGCCCCGAGAGGCACTGCCTGGAGCCCAGGCCGAGGCTGTGTGGTCCGCTACAGCCTCTGTTGCTCTCCCAAACATGCAGTTACATAAACGGCGATAGCACTTCATAAACATTTTTCTAACATGAGAATGTTTGACGTGAATTTCAGCTATTTCAGAACTAATAAACAATTGTCAATGTCATGGCCGACCGGGAGCAGAGCCCGCAGAGCTTTGGGGAGGATCAAAGGCAGAGCAAGGGGCCTCTCCAGGGGAAGGGACCCTCCTGGTCCTTGGAAGGCAGGCGCTGCGTGTTGGCCGAGACGGGGGCGGGGGTAGGTTGGGGGGTGGCTGCAGAGGCCCTGGGTCCAGAGGTGTTGGGCGTTTCCCACGCAGGCTCCCCAGGGCTCGGCGGACAGGCCTGGAGATGCTGCGGGGCTCACGGTGCTGACCTCTGGGCTTATCCCCTCCAGGGTCTGGGGCGGGCCTGTGGCCGTCAGTGAGCTGCTAGGTGCCTGGCCCGTGGATGACCGCAGAGCCCGAGGGGCCACACTGCCTCGTGCCTCAGAAGATGTGTCCCGTGTCCATGTCTGTGGGAGGCCCTGGGTGTCAGGACACCTGAGAGCATGTCCCAGGCGGCCACCAGCCCAGCGGCCTGGGCTGCCGGCTCTGGTTTCCTAAGTGCCACCTGTCACTGGCTGCACACTGGGGCTGGGAGCGGGCAGGGGCGTCAGGGATGCCCGGGGAGCCCCACAAGGGCAGCACGCCCCTGGGGCTCAGAGCCCAGTAGTCTGAAGGGAACTGTGGAGCGTGCAGAAGCAGGTGCGGGGGACGCCGGGAGCCCACGCTGATGGGGCACCGTGACAGATGGAGTACTGCCTGTGTCCATGCGAGCCCGGGGAAATGGAGCAGACGCCTCTCCCCTCCATTCCCTCGAAGCCCAGGGCTGGGCTGAATTAAGTCAATGAGGAGGGAAGAAAAGGAGGCCTTTGGCTGCCCGCCTGGCTCCTGGTGCTCGGTGGTCAGCGGAGAGATGCATGGCTGTCTCTGGGCACCTCCAGTGTCTCCCGGGTCTCTGTTCCCAACACCCCGCAGCGGCTCCTGTTAACGGGAGACCGTGCTCCGGAATCCTCACACCCTCCGAAGCCCCTCCTGACGCGTCTGCCAGAGGCCGGCCTGGCTCCTTGCTCCTGGCCGGCCGGTGCCCCTCAGGGTCTGTGCACTGGCCCAGCTGCGCTCTCCACGTTTCCTGCCTTCTCCCTCAAACACTGCTCCAGGGCGCGGAGCTCCACCTCCTCCACGGGGTCTCTGCAGAGCCCAGCAGGAACGTCGACCCGAGACACGGAGGTCGGATGAAGGCCTCATCTGGCAGTTGGTTTGGACACAAAGTGGACGACTCAGGGGACTCCCCACATGGCTCAGCCCCTGCCTTTGCCCCTGCCTGGCTGGCTCCCCACGGACAGCCTTAGGGGCTTCTAGTCTCCGCAGTAGCAAGCAGGGCTGTGAGAACCCAAGGTCCATGGAGGTTGAGTGACTTGCCCAAGGCCGCCAGCTGGTTGTGCAGAGCTGGGTTTGAACCTGTGTGGGGTCCCAGGTCCCTGCTCCTAACCAGCCTGCACCTGGCCCTCCTGATGACCTGGTTCGTGTAGGTGTGGGTTCGTCCATCCAGGTCTTGCCCTGGTTGTCTGGGGGCCCCTTGAGCAAGGTATAGGCTGGGGCCTGGACTGCAGGTCTTGTTGACGAAATGTGGGGCCAGAGTAGGTGCTTCCCAGGAGGCCCCGGACTGAGTACCTCCATTTCTTCATTTCCACATTCCTTCACTCCTTCAAGCATCTCCCACCATGCTGTGTGCCCTTTTGTTGAGCCAGTGTGGGTAGTGACTACAGGGTCAGGAGCCATGGCCCACTTTCTGGAGCCTAGAGCCGGCCCTGGGGAAGCCGCTGCCCCTCAGAGGGAGTGGGGCACACATTCAAGTGGCTCTGGTGGGGCCTCCCCTGGCACCTCCTCCTCCTCCCCTCCCCTCGTGGTCCAAGGTAGACCAGCAGGGGATTAAGAGGCCCCCTGCCCTTAGCAGCCGGGCCCCCAGCAGCCCAGTGTGGTCTCATCGGAAAATGTGAGTTGGCCCTCTCCAGGCTGCTGGCTCCCCACCAGGCCCCTCCCCACACCCGGGGGCATCAGCAGACACCTCTGCCTGGCAGCAGAGGCTGGCACGATCTCACCCTGCCTGGGTGGCCGGCCGGGCTGGGGTGTCCGCTGGGTGGCTGCATGGAATACACACTCCATCTGCCACTGAGAGGGCTGTGCCTACAGCCTGGGGACTCTGTCTGTGGAGCCTCATCTCCAAATACTGGTTCAACTTCCTCTTTGGGCCAAAAACCAACCACAGGGCCCAGCTGGCTAGGGTTTGGGATTGGGACCAGCAAAGGCACCATCAGACCTGGCTGGGTGGCCAGTTGGTTGGCATATCCTCCCCTCCACCAAAAGGTTGCAGGTTCAATTCCCAGTTAGGGCACATACCTAGGTTGTGGGTTTTGATCCCTGCCTGTTGGGATGCATGCAGGAGGCAGCCAATCGATGTTTCTCTCTCTCTCTCTTCCTCTCCCTCTACAATCAATAAAAACATATCCTTGGTCATTGAGGATTTTTTTAAAAAAAAGGATCCAGGCCCGAATGGTCCCACAGGCTATGGTTCCTGCTGCTATGAGCAGGGCAAGGCCCCGCTCCGGGGTGGACACCCCAGAGGCCTAGCAGAGGGTGGTAGGCAGGCTGGTGTGAGAGTGTCCTGGCCACCAGCCAAAGCAACAAAGCCCCACAAACTGGGGGCTTCAAGAACAGAGACTCCTTCTCCCCATGCAGGAGGCCGGAAGTGTGAGCTCAGGCATCCACAGGGCCGGCCCCTCCTGGGGAATCTGCTCCAGGCCGCTCCCAGCCCCTGGCCTGTGGACACATCACCCTGTCTCCCTGTGTGCCTGTCTGTCCCCATGTCCCCTTCTTATAAGGACACCAGTCGAGTCTGATGAGGGCCACCTGCTCCAGTGTGACCTCATATTCACTAATGACATCTGCACCCCCCTATTGCCAAATAAGGTCACATTCTGAGGTCCTAGGGATTGGGACTTCAACAGGAGTTGTGGGGGAGGAATCAGCAGTCCCAGCTCTGGATCCTGGCTGCAGGAGCCCAGAATCTGACTCAGGCTTGAATGTAGTAAAGAATGAGGCCAGGAGCATTGCCCTGAGCACCTAAGGGTCAGGTTTGATCCCCGGTGGGAGGCAACCAATGGGTTTGTCTCTCTCACATCAATGTCTCTCTCTCTTTCTCTCCGCCCCTCCCCGTCACGTTCACTCTCTTTAGAGATCAATGGGGAAAATCTCCAGTGAGAATTAAAAAAAAAAAAAAAAAAAAAAAAAAAGAAAAAGAATGGGGCCAGAGCCCCAAGATCAGGAGCAGTCTGTGCTAGGGACGGCCAGTCCTGATCATTTTTATTTATTTACTAGAGGCCCGATGCACAAAGATTCGTGCAAGAATGGGCCTTCCTTCCCCTGGCTGCCGGCACTGCCTTCACTCTGGCCAGAGCCACCTTTCTGCCTTCCCACGCTGCCCAGAGGCCCGGAGGGGCTGGGGCGGTGTGGAATGCCTGCATTGTCGCCATGGCAACAACACAAGCATCCCGCCCCTGGCCACTCAGCGCCTGCAGATGCAAATTAATCTGCCATCTTTGTTGAGTTAATTTGCATACTCACTACTGATTGGCTGGTGGGCATCATGAAGGTATGGCCAATTTGCATCTTTTTCTTTTAGTAGTGTGTATATATATATATATATATATATATATATATATATATATATATTTTTTTTTTTTTAAATATATTTTATTGATTTTTTACAGAGAGGAAAGGAGAGGGACAGAGAGCTAGAAACATCAATGAGAGAGAAACATCGACCAGCTGCCTCCTGCACACCCCTACCGGGGATGTGCCCGCAACCAATGTACATGCCCTTGACCGGAATCGAACCTGGGACCTTTCAGTCCGCAGACCGACGCTCTATCCACTGAGCCAAACCGGTTTTGGCAGTGTATATTTTTTTAAATCCTCACCTGAAGATATGTTCATTGATTGGAGAGAAAGGAAGGGAGGGAGGGAGGAAGAAAGAGAGAGAGAGAAAGAACAATCAGTTGCCTCTGTATGCACCCCGACCAGGGATTGAACCCACACCTAGGTATGTGTCCTGACTGGGAATTGGGAATTGAACCCACAGCCTCCTTGGTGTATGGGACGATGCTCCAACTGACTGAGCCACTGATCTTTTGTGTCCCTTATTCCACAGGCTCCATTCCAACACCCTGGGCCTTTCGGTCTGGCTCTCTGGAGGCAGAGCTGAGTGGCCGGCTGCGCGGGAGACCAGTCTCTGGATGAGGATGGGGCGGGGTCTAAGAGGGGAGCCCCAGCTGGAGCCCAGAGTCAGCCCCGCTCCTAGGGCATCCTGCCAGCCTCGGGCACCTGGGCGGCAGTCCTGGCTCCTGCTGGCCCTGTCTGTTCTGGGAGAGGCGCTTGCTGCCAGCTGAAGGTGGGAGGAGCCTTTGGGATCACCTGTGGCTGAGGGGTGTCATGTGCAGGAATTGGAACCCCCTTGGGAAGCAGACCCAGGACTGACCAGGTTGCTGGGAAAGGGTGGCTCAGCTGGCGGGCCAGTCCACTCCCGAAGCTCCTCCAGCCCCCGTGCCCTGGGCCATGGGAGTGTCCAGCACCAACGTCTCCCACCACTGGTGCCGCCTGTCCCGAGCCCGCCTTTCAGGAAGCACTGCCCTTTGGTTTATGGCTGCTTTTCTTTTTTCTGAGACCTTTGCACTGGGATCCCCACGCATCCCGCATGGAGCAGATGTCCTCAAAGCCATTAACCCCTGGCTGCCCACCCAGGGTGCTGGCACGTGGGCCACCCCTTCCTGACCATCCAGCTGCTCTTAACCATCCCACCCTGAGGCTCAGCCTGCAAGGGCTGGGGCCTGGGTCTCAAGGGCTGAGGCCACGCTGTGGACAGTGTGGACAGCGCTAGGTGGGAGCGAGCTGTCAGTGGGGATGGAGGGACCAGCCTATGAGTGGCCACTGCCTGGTAGGGCACCCTGGAGGCCAGCGAGTATAGCTCTGGGGTCCCAGAGCCTCATGAGGAGGCAGGGGGGCAGCCGGCAGGGTGGGTCAGGGCCTTTGGGGCCACCTGTGGCTGGAGGGGCATCATGTGCAGGAATTGGAACCCCACTTGGGAAGCAGAGCCAGGACCGACCGGGTTGTTTGGAGACGTCAAGGACGGCCCTGAGGTCCCCGGGGACACGTAGGTCCCGCAGCCCGAGTTGGGCTGCTGAGGGTCAGGGTGGAGGGTGGAGGTGGGACCCTGCCCTTCCCAGGCTGATTGCCATGGCTCCGCGGGAGTCCCTGCTTTGTTCATTTTCCCTTTTGCCTGTAGCTGGATTTAACTGTAAAGAGCTATAAATTACAGATCTGGAAAAACATCCCTTGTCCCCACAAAGGACGTGGCTGTCCCCAATGACTGATGGCTCTGAATGAACATTATTCAGTATTTATAACTTCCTGCAGTGTTACAGATGCTCCTGGGAAATCCTGCCTGCTCTAGGGTATTTTTAGCGCCCATTGTCTGGGGTTTTCTGGACATCTCTCTGAGGAGAGAACGTGAGTTTTCTGGGTCTCCAGGGAGCTGGGAGCCCGGAGGCTGGAGCCTGGAGGCTGGGGCCCCCGCTTCTCTCTGCAGGACTGGAGCAGGCTGGGCCCCGGGAGGTGGCACTTAGACCCTCAAAGTCCTTCACTGATTCTGCCAGGACCAGGCTTTATTGAATTCTCAGCTGGGAGCTGGCGGGGAGGGGGTGCAGGAGTGGGGGAGATGCTGGGAGCTGCCATCTCATTAGGGAAATAGGCACCTGTGTGAAGGCTGGGCAGGGCAGAGCAGTAGCTGAGTCCCCAGCAGAGCGGGGGGGGGGGGGGGGGGCCCATGGTCTGCGTAGGGTGGGAGCCGTGAGAGGGGCATGGAGGGAGGATGGGGTGGGCCAGCGGGTCCCAAGGATCTGTACGCAGCCTCTCTCCTCCTGGATCCTCGGGCTGCACCTCCCTCCGGGGGTCCGCAGAGGGGGCCAGGAAGGGGGACCCTCTCTGTCCCAGAGCCAGGCTGGAGCCGAGCTGTTCTGCCTGCGGATCGGGGCTGCTGCTCGTGGTGAGCTGCAGAGACGAGATGTGGCATTTGGCCTGTGTTCTCTGGTAGCCATGGTCCTTGGGGAACTCTCCAAGGACACAGACAGGGTAGAGGACAGGCGGCCGAAGCTGCCTCCAGGCCAGGTGGGTGGCATCAGCGCTCACACAGCCGGCACTCAGCTCCCTGCCAACGGGAATCAGACAAGCATGGCCTTGCGCTTACCCTCCACTCGCCACTGTCAGAGGCAGCTGGGACTCAGGCCTGGACCCAGTCAGGTCACCGAGCTCTAAAAGTGCCTGCTGTCTGGCCAGTGTGGCTCAGTGGTTAAGCATGGACCCATGAATCAGGAGGTCACAGGTTGATTCCCGGTCAGGGCACATGCCTACGTTGCGGGCTCGATCCCCAGTGTGGGGCGTGCAGGAGACAGCCAATCAATGATTCTCTCTCATCATTGATGGTTCTATTGCTCTCTCCCTCTCTAAAATCAATTAAAAAAAAAAGTGCCTGTTAATACCCATGGAGTTCGCCTGTCCCGATGCCCATGTCTCTCCCCAAGAGCTGAAGCCCTTGTGTGGCCCTGAGGTGTGGGACACTGTCTGCTGCCCAGAGACCCTCTGGCGGCTGCACCCAGGCCTGGCTATGAATTCCACAAGGCCACAGAAGGGCTGGCTTGCTCTAAGTGTCTCTGGGGCTGGAAGTGTGCTAGATGGACTCTATTTGAGTATTTAATGTCCCCTCTCATTCATAAAATAAACAAGGGAGATTTATGTGTGAGTGGCTGTGAGCTCTTGCTGGCGCTGTGCAGAGTCCCGGGACCTGGCGCAGGAAACGCTCAGAACTTGACGGGGGCACGGGGGTGGGGGAGTGGAGGGGGGCGGGCGGCACTTTCCAGTGATGTGCTGCAGGAAGCGAATGGACCTAGTATTTTAGTTTGGAGGTTAACGGGGCTGGGCTGTGGTGTCCCAAATCTTTCACTAGAAAATCCTGGCAGAGGAGCTGCTGTCTGTCAGCTCAGGGGTGGGGGTGGGGACGCCGCTCAGGGTGCTGGTGATTGAAGGAGGCTCCGTTTTAAGTGTTTTCTGTGTTTGGTGTAGAAGCAGGACAAGTCCTTGCACTCTCCCAGGTGCCCGTGGCAATTTCAGGCTCCGGCTTCTGCACTGAGACTCAGAGGGGCTCATGGTGGGGCCGACTGCCCCCCACTGTGGAACGGATGCAGGTGGTCCCTGAGGGAAGACCCCAAAGCCATTCATCAGGTTCCTAGCTCAGCTGAGGAAACCACTCCACCCACTGTGCCCAGACCCCATCTGTCTCCCTTCCCCCAGCCCTTGACCCTGAGGGTGGCAGACGGGCCAGTGGTACCAAGTTCAAGATGGAAACCAGCGCCTGTTCTCCTCAGGGCACCACTCTCCAATGCAAGCCCAGCCCCACAGTTTATTAGGCAGGTCAAGGCTGTGCTCAGTCCCAGGGGCAGACCACGTTGGTGGCCTCAAGCTGGCCAGTGCCCTTGGGTGACTTCTGAGGTCTCAGTGGGGATGCTGGGGGGCTCCTGGCTGCCTTGACTCGTCCCAGTGCCCCTCCCCATTTTGAAATTGTTAGGAGGCTCCAGTGCAAAGGAGAGGGCAGGTCCTGGCCCGGGGCCAGCAGTCCTACTCAACTTGGCATGAAAGGTTTTTGATATTTCCTTCAGAATCTTTAGAAAAACTCTCACCTGGTTCCCATCATCTGGGGCAGTCTGCTGCTGCCCACCCTGCCTGCCTCCCCGGCACCTGCTCTTCTTCCATGGGAAGCCCTGCCACACCGCCCACGTGGCCAGCCACGTGCTCCTCGGCCCCCACTGGCCCCAATATCACCCCCCACCTGGGGGCCTTGTCCAGCAGCATCACAGAGTGGGAAGGGACACAAACCCTAAGACAGGCCACCAGGAAAGGAGGCTGTGGCCATCAGACCGAAGGTGGTGGGGGCTCAGGGGTTCCAAGTCCAAAGTCAGCGGTTTGTCTCTCTGTGTCTCTCTGTGTCTCTCTGTGTCTCTCTGTGTCTCTCGTGTCTCTCTGTATCTGTTTCCATCCATCTGGGTCTCTCCATTCCCGACCTGCCCCTCTCAACCTCATCCCTCCCTCCCTGTCCAGGCACATGGTCTACTGTGGGTCCACCTTGACCTGCCCATTCCTGGCCACCAGAGCCTCAGGGGGTCGAGAGCAAGGGGCCCTGCTCACGCCGAGTTCTGAGTTCTTTGCATGTTAGAAAACAAAGACAAGCCAGGACAGGGCGTGGCCATTGTGTAATCTCCAAAATGTTTATATTGAGCAACTTGGCCCATTTTACACACAAGAGACCCACTTGGGACTAATGAGTTCAGAGGTCAGACATGAAGCCCTCAGACCCTGCTAGGGCCTTCTGTCCCTCCATCCTGAGTCAGTTCCAAATTTCTGGGAACCAGAACCCAGCAGACTCAGCCTGGCCAGTGTCCATGGGCTTCCGGGTGAGGCTGGTCCCGCTGCGTGCTGCCCGCCTCTGGCCACCCTGAGTATGCCCTGCTCTGAAGGCCCCTCCAGTGGCCTCTGTCCTTTCCCAGTCCCTGCAGGCCGTTGTCCAGGTGTGGGAACGTCCAGCCCTGCCACACCCTGAACCCAGGACAGGCCCTGGCTTCCCCGTCTGAACTGGCCTCAGCCCTGGAGCCTCAGGGGCCTGGGGCCTGGGGCCTGCGCAGAGCGGGAGGTGGGTGGTCTGGGACGAGGGAGGCAAGAGCTGAACATCCCCTTCCCAGGGCCCACTCAAGGGAGCCCCTTCCTGATCGCATGCACAGGGCGGCACTGGCATGGAGGCGAGAGCCCACCTCCGTCCGTGCCTGGGGCAGGACAGCCTCAGGGCCGCCTGCATGCTCCATTCCTGCAGGAGCAGCTGGGCAGGGGTGCCGCTGCAAACGGCCCGGACGGGTCTCCTCTCCCTCTCTCTCCCATGAATCACCCCCACACAAATCCTCCTCGGGGACCTCACTTCACTCTCGTTGTCCCCTACCCCCATGGCAAATGGACAGGGTTGGGGGGCTGGCTGGTCCTTGGAGGGGCTGGTCAGCGCCCCCGGGTCAGCCGGGAACAGATTCATTGCTCATGCATGTATTCCCCATTGAGTTGGTTGGTGCTGTCTCTCACAGGGACACGGGCTGCAGGGAGACGGAGGGAGCGTGGGAGCGTTTAAACCCGCGGTTCCAGGTGGACAAGGGCCAGGAAGGCCGAGGTGTAGGAGGGACTGGGGTGAGGGTCTGCTTGGACCAGTGTGGACAAGCAGGGCCTGTCTGAAGAGGTGGCCACAGACGGGAAGTGACCAGCCAGGGGAAGTGCCACTGCTCCAAGCTGGGGCCTGCCTGCCTCCCAGGCTCCTCAAAGGTCAAGCAGAAGGGACAGTGACCATCACCTGCCTCTGCTGAGCCTCCCATGGGAAGGGACCTATTTGGGTTGTGGCCAGGTCACCTGCCCTGGACCCCCACCTGCCCCTCCCATGCAGGCCCGCCCCTCACGAGGAGGCAGTGAGGCTGTGGAGACCCGTGGAGGCCGCCTTCGTCGTCACTTGGTTGTAAAAGCTGACTCGGAGGTTTAGGGAGAAGCACTTTAGAATAATCTGGAATTGTTGATGCTCTTGCAATGCGGTCTTGAAAGGCTCATGGAACACATTCCCCTGCTCTACAGGGCATCTAGGTTGTTTCCACTGTGCAAGGGCAGCCCCAGGAAGGGGACCCTGGAGCCACCTCACGCAGCCTGACAAAGGCGTGTGGAAGAGGGCATCAGGGTCTCAAGCCCTGACTAACATGTGGTCAGTTAGGCACAGATGAGGAGGGCGTCACAGGTCGTGGGAGCAGCACACGCAAAGGCCCAGAGCCCCGATGTGCTTGGAAGCTGGTAAGTGTCCCCAGTACCAAAGAGTGGACGCAGGTGCTATGAAAGGGGAGCCCTGAGGCCATGGGGCCACCATGGCTGGAGCCGGCCGAGCAGTTGCTGGGGCGGCACCTGGGCCCGAGCATTTGGAAACAAAGGAGAGATGCCCAGATTTGCATCATGGAAAGTCCGAGCTCTGGGCCAAGGGGGTGGGAGGGGTAGAGGAGGCCCCAGTCAGAGGTTTCCTGGGACCGGTGAGAGCAGGGCCTGGCATCGAGGCACAGGTCAGGGTGTGGCGTCCAGGCTGGGAGGCCCCAGGGACAGCTCTGGGCGGAGCTGGGCGTCTCCTCGGCCGCTGGCTCGGTGGGAGGTGGAGAAGAAAGGATGTGGCTGGGGAGGGAGAGCCCAGATTCCTCTGTGTGTCCTGCCCTGAAGTCCAATGTAGAGGCCTGATCTGGCCTCCGGTCCCCCCCACCGCCCTCTTCCCTCCCCCAGGCCCCAGTGCAGCCAGACACTGTCCACCAGCGGTGCCGAGAGCCCTTTATCAGATCATAAATAAGTCGGCTGGAGCCGTCCATGTCAACATCTTGGCGGGCCTCGCAGGGCGTTGTAGGGGGGCTGCCCGTGAGGGCCTCCGCGTGGCCGTTGAGGGCTAGCCACCCCCACCCAGGCTCCGATGGGCCTGCCGGGCTCTGCTGAGATGGGTGTGGGTGACAGACAAGCACCACAGCCTCCCAACGTCAGGGGGCCCCACCCCTCTGGCCTCTCGTCTGCCAAAAAGGGTCCATGTGGGGGCCGGGACCCAGGGGAGCCTCATCAGCCTCTTTTTGGGCCCCTGTCCACACAGCCTGTCCACACCACAGCCCTTGAGTCGCCACACACTTCCCCTGGGCTTGTGGCAAAGGAAAGAGCAGTGAGCGGGAGGACACCATCCCTGCCCCGAGGCAACTGGTCTCCCCATCTAGTGCCAGCGCTCTCCAGGGCTGCGCTCCTTGGTCACTCCCGCCTGGCCCAGGAGTGCCCGGGAGGCTTTGAGCCCCTTCTGCAATGAGCGCCTTTGCCCTAGTCCCAGCCCCACAGAGGCTCTGGGGTGTGGGCACGGCTGGGCCGGAGGGGGGCCTCTCATCAGGTGCTCGTCTGAGGGCCCAGGGGGCAAATGTGCACCATGCATGCAGCGAACATGCTGCTGACACCTGCAGCAAGGCGGGCGGAAGGCAGGGTGGACGTCACACCCTGACCCCATCGTCAAGGATGTGTGTGTGCGCGAGCGCGCGCGCCTGTGTGTGTGTGTGGGGGGGGGGGGTAAATAGGGGGTGGGGGAGGATGCTTCTGCCTCGAGGACCAAGCCTGCAGGAGTGTCCCTGGAACACGTTGTGGCCAGGTCACCTGCCCTGGACCCCCACCTGCCCCTCCCACGTAGGCCCGCCCCTCACGAGGAGGCAGTGAGGCTGCCCTGCAACTGGAGTGAAGGCACCAAGGGCTGGAAGGTTGGGAGAAGGACACCTTAAAATTGTTCTGACTTAAGAAACTCTGATGAGGGGCCCTAGTGTTGCCCCTTTCTATGCCCTGTGCTCACCGGCAGGGTCTTCCCCTTCCCCAGGCACCAGGGCGGAGCCCGGTGGGGGCTCGGTGGACTCTGGGATGCGGATGGGCGGGGACAGTTGCAGGTGGGCGCCCCTCCTCAGGCTCCCTGGCAGAGAGGCTGGAGATGAAGTGGGTGCAGTCAGGCAGCGCCCATGAGGTGGCCTTTCCATCCTGTCACTATAATAAGTGGCCCAGGCTGCAGGCCTGCCAGCCCAATGTCCGGTTGTTTGTGACCCGTGGGCAGAGCCTTGGGGGCTGTAGCCGGAAGAAGGGCTGCAGGAAGGGGGTGCCCAGCAGCTATATTAAGGCTGTAGGCCCTGACAGCTCTGGCCCCGAGAGGCACTCAGGGAGAAAGGCTTAAATTTAGCAGCAACGCCACGCCCAGAGGTGGGGCTCAGCCCCCCGCATCCTGGGCATGTCCTTAAAAATGACAAGAAGAGGTGGGAGAGATCGCTTCTTCCTCCCCTCTGCCAAATCCACCCCTGCATCTGTGGAGACCCCGCCCCTTGCCTGCCCCCCTGCCACCTCCAGGAAGCCTCTGGTTGGTCAGTGTGAGTGCTGCCTCCAATACTGGGGACTCCGGGGCCTGGGCCCATGCCCGCGTACGTGGATTACAGACCAGGGCACCTCCCCTACCTACAGATGGGGAAACAAGTTCTGACAGAAGCCACTGGGCTCCTGGTGGCAGCACGGTGCTGTGAGGATGCTATGCAATCCCCTCCACACCTGGGCCCTCACGTGGGCCTTGCTGTTGGCCTAATGCCTCGTGTTCCCTGGTGCCTCAGTTCCTCTCATCAGGTGTCCACCCCCTTGAAGGGGGAAGGGCAAGGGATGAGCTGGACAGGGCAGAGCTTCCCTTTGAGGGGGGAGGGGAGGCTGGACGAGGAAATGGGAGCCCCCTTAACTTCTCGGTGCCTCAGTTTCCTCACCGGGAACAGTCTCTCGGGAAACCTGTGGGCATGGAGACGAGATGGCAGCCAGCTCTCTCTAGCAGCGAGCTCATATCTGGCCAGCAGGCAGGTGCACCTGGGCATAGCTCGAAGGCACTGCCCGCTGCCATCTCTCCCATCAGTCTGCTTGTGGAAAGTGCTGGTTGTGAGCTGCCAGACTGACCTGCCCACAAGGGGTTTCTTCTGCAGCCTGGCACTGGCCGTGCAGTTCCCTATGCCAGCAGTCGCCAACCTTTTGGACCTCACGGACCACCAGCGGTCCGCGGACCACTGCTTGGCGACCGCTGCCCTATGCGTCACTGCAGGCCCGGGGCTGTGCGGATGTGGCCTAGGCCCTGCAGCATCTCTGTGTGTGAGAGGCTGGGGAATGCCCGGCAACCTCGAAGGCATTCTGTTTATGAGCATCATCCATTCTGCAGGTGCCCTCCAGGGCCCTTGTGAGACTCAGGGTGGCCAGTGATGTCCAGCAGACTGGCCCCTGGCACGCATTTCTGAAAGGGATGGTCTGAATGTTGGACTGGTTGGTGCGAGGCCGGGAAATTCCACAGGTGATAGAGACAGGAAGGCAAAATCAAGGTCTTTATTTTACATATTTTCTTACGGCCTCGTTTGTCTTTAAAAAAAAAAAGAAAAAGTGGGCTGGTTGACCCTCAAGAGGCAGCTGCAGGTGAACGGACATTCTGGAAGCTGGTGCCAGGGTGACCGCAGGGTGGCCGTGGGGGCTGGCTTGCAACTCTTAGTCAGCTTCATGTTTAAATGATGTTTGAGTCAAGTTGGGAGTTGGGGAAAGAAGCTTTCAATTGGAAGACTACATTTTTTAAAGAATTACAGTTTCTGGCTTCCCTGGAAAAATCAGGAGGTCTTGTTGGTTAAAGTAGCATCTGGGTACAAGAGCCGGTGGCCCTCCTGCAGGGTGTGCCCCGCTCCCCTCCACTCCCTGTTGCCTCCCAACATCAAGCTGTTACTAGCCACCCATCAGCTCCCGTGGGCAGAGCTGTGTCTAGCTGGCAGGACCAACTTAACCACCCGACCTGCGAAGGACTTTTGCAGGAGAGAGGGGGTGTGATAACAGGCAAGGGGACAACAGGCAAGCCCGGATGGCACTCATCCCACCAGCAGCCCGTGGGTCAGAACAGGCTCAGGTACTGCACTCTGCCCGTCAGAGATGCTCACACACAGATTCAACCAGAACAAGGTCTTTACTGTCTGCTAGGACGGCGAGGTGCAGGGCTTCTCCAGGAGGTGGGGGTGGGGGGTAGGGGGGGGGGGCGCGTGCATGGCCTGCACACCTGCCCCTGGCAGTCCTCCGCTCAGAGGAGAGGCATCTTCCCGGCCTTGGCCATTCCATCTGTGATCCTGGTTTCACAACAAAAGGTTGAGTTTTTCCCAACAGCTGTCACCTGTAAACATGGCGGTGGCGAGTGTTGACAAGAGAATTCAGGTTGGCGGTAGGCACCCCTGGTCAGAGTGGTGTGGAGCCTTGTGCAGCATTTGGGGGTCCCTCATTGTGGGAGGGCCTGACTGCCGTCTGTCCAGGCCTCTCCGCCGCATGCCCAGCGCCTCGAGATCCTGCTGGCTGCTGTCTCCCCTGGCGGGTGGCCTGGCGGGTGGCCCGGTGGGGTGTCCCTTGTGCTGGAGCGACGCAGGCCACGAGGTGGGTCTGGTGGGTGACTGGGAACCTAGGCCAAGGCCAGTGCACACCAGGCCTCCTGGCGCAGGGCCCCTCCCCGGCCGGCCTGGGAGCCCAGGGCTTCGGAGGGGAGGGGCAAGTCCTCGAGCTCGAATCTGAACGCCAAGGGGCTGGGGGCCGGGGGGCCGTCCACCCGGCTGGAAGCCTGCAGGGAGGACAGGGGTGTATGAATTCAGGAGCCCAGGCTGTCTCACGTGTGGTTGCGGGGTCAGGAAACCTCACCTTAAGGGGTCCCTCACTCCTGGATGGAGAGGGGGACCTCTCGTGAGTGTCGACGTGATGACACATGCAGGGCTCTCAGCCCGTATCTAACACAGGTCGACCCTCCGTACCAACGGCCAGCTGTGTGACCAGCCCTGAGCTCCCGGGAGAGGCCTGCAGGGGCCCTGGCCGGGCCAGGGAGTCAGGCTTCCCTGAGGAGGTGCCCGGGAGCCAGCTCTGGGCACCCGCCCCACCCATATGCCTTACCTGGGAGGTGACACAGGGCCCAGAGCAAGTAGGGGATGCCAGGCTGGGCTTGGGTTTCAAAGTGGCCACTGAGCTCTCAGGGATGGGGATGGAGGACGGCCGGGAGGCTGTGGTGTTCCCTGGGCACCCTGGGAGGAAAGGTGGGACGTTTATAGAAGCTGCCACCCAGCCCGTCCCTCCCGCCTCAGTGCTGGGGGGCTCCCTGCCCCTCCCCCAACTGGAGCCATCCTGGAACAGGTGGGGGATAATGTTTGCACCAGACATGTAAGTCTCTAATGGTGGAAGGTGAGCTACTCCAGGTGACCCCGCAGGGACCACAAGCCCCACCAGAGAGGCTGGGAGCAACTAGTGGCTGGCGGTCCAGGCTCCCAGCTGGCACCCGGTGGGCCCTGGCCCGGCACCTGAGGAGCCCTTGGTCTTGGCAACATTCTTAGGCTTCCGTTTCCGAGTCTGGATGCTTTCCTTCTTCATCGCCAGGGGCCGGGGCACCTGGCAGAGACATGCAGGGTGGGCGGCGGGTCCCTCTCCCTGCTCACCCCTGGGCCCCCGCCCTAATCTCAGCCCTGCACAGCCAGGAGCTGACGTGTCCTCAGCCCTGCTGGGCGAGCTGCCTTATGGGCTGCTGCTTCCCTCCAGGCGGGTGGAGGAGCTGTCCCACCCCAGCCTCCCGGAGCCGTCAGGGCCAGGGGGACCCTGGGGTGCAGAGGCAAGACTAAGTGTCCAGTTTCTGCCCCTGGCTGAATGGCTGTGAGAGAGCCACGGTGACATGAGCCTCAGTGAGCCCCTCTGCACAATGGGCCTGTAAGTAGCAGTATGTGGGGCCTCATGTGTAACACCGCCAGCCCCAGCCCCACCTACCCACCTCATTCCTCCCAGCACCTGGTCCCTAAGTGCCAAGAAGGCTGGTCAAGTGATCCAACTGGGGATCCCTGTCCCCAGCTCAGGCTCAGCAGCCCTCAGCCTCTCCCCATCCACCTGCCCCACTCACCCCATGCAGCTTCGTGTAGAGCCCGCAGGCATTGCACACGGGCTCCCCATCTGCGTTGCGCCGCCACAGGGTGGTGGTGGTTGTGTGGCAGTTGGTGCAGCAGAGGCCGGCACGGCGGGTCGAGGACTGTGGAAGGGGAAGGCCAGTGAGACCCGGTGCTGGGCCCCAGGCTCTGGGCTGCTGGGCTAGGCTCAGCTGGAGGAGGGGATGGAAGTGGACTCGGACTGACCGGCAGCCAGGCCTGGCCCACGTGGGGCTGCTAAGGTGTTGTGAGGCTGTCCTGGACTCCATGCCCCATGAGCCTGGCACAGGTCACTTCACTTTTGGGCCTCAGTTTCCCCATCAGTGAAATGGGGGTGATACCAGATCCATCGCAGGATGTTGTGGGGCTAGGATCTCATGAAGACCCCATACTTCTACGGTGGAGTGGCACCTCCAGAGGTCAGGCCCCAGGCTGGACAAGTGGGGACCTGCTGGTCCTCTGGACACCTGCCTCCCAGGACCTGAGACTCAGCATGGACGTAAGTCAACAACTCTCCACTGGACAGCGGGCTAAGGGCACCAGAGTAAGACTGGGCCCATCCGGAACCTTCCAAAGGCCCGTTTCCTTCCCATGTGTCCCAGCAGAGCTGACCCCCAAGCCTGCAGGTCCATATCCAACAGGGGACCCCAAACCTCCCTATGCTTAGGTGCCTGATGGGGCCCAGACAGCACTAACTCCAGGGATCCTGAGAAAGCAGGCTGTTTGAGGCTCAGGAACGGGGACCTAATGGGGGCAGAGAGATCTGAGGGGCCCTCCCACCAGCTCAGAGATCCCCAGCACCCGGAGCCCAGTCACCTCTCTCTCAGCACAGATTCTGCCTGACTCACATTTTGGTGTTTGGATGGAGTCTTGTCACCCCCAGCCTGGGAGTTCCAGATGCTCTGTTCCAGGCCCAGGGCCCCCAAAGGTACCTCGGACCCGAAGCCCTTCCCTGCATCCCAGCAGCATCGCCTGCTGGTGGCACCACCCCTCCCCAGCTACCTGCCCCCAGACTTTGTCCTGGGGGCGCTGCTCTCTCCTCACCCAGCCACTGCCTCAGATGCCCCTGAACTTGTCCCATCCTCTCCTCCACTTGTACTGCCCCGGCTGGTCCCCGTGCAGCCAGGGCCAGCCCAGGCCACATTGCTACAGAAGCCCATGAGGACCCCATACTTAAAACTGTCCCAAGGAGGCATGTCCCCTCCTTGGTGTTGTCCAGTCCAGGACCCAGCCCGAGGGCAATCAAGAGACTGCTGAACCAAGCCACAAAGGAACCTGACCTGGGGGGTTAGGGGTCGGCAGACAGGGCCAGCCTCAGTTTCCCCACCTGTCAGCAGTCTCTAGGATCCTTCCTTCTGCAACGACTGAGGGTAGCAAGCCTTGTTGACCACCCACTTCCCTCAGGCTGTGGTCAGCGGTCAAGGACACAGACGTGCCCCCTGTGAATGGCCTGGGAAGGGAGTGGGGGCTTGTCTGAAGCCTGGGCACCAGCCATTCCCAAGAAAACTCAGGCCCTGGAAAGACCTCTCCACGGGCAGAGGCCACAGCTGCTCGCATCCAGAGAGCAGCTGCTTTTACTGGACACCAGGGTCTCCCCCTTCCCCTCCCTTCTATCTGCCCCTCGGGTGCTGGGAGCTGTGCACACAGAGGGTGCCTGTGTGCAGAATACATACACAAGGACCCAGCCCCTCCAAAGCATGCGACCCAGCCTCCCTCTCCTGGGAGTGTGAGGGGACACTGGGAAGCTGCATCTGAAATTCCTACAGCGAGCACACATCCAGTCGAGAAATTGGAGATTAAATTAAAATTAAGAAAATGGGGAAAAAACAATCATGAAAAAAATCCGAAGTGTTTGCTCATTGATCTTGCCCTCTCACTAGACTCGTTTCACAGAGGGGAAACTGAGGCTCAAAGGCCCCGAGGGGCCATGTGCCCTCAGGTGGGCAGAGCCACCTCCCAGGGCAGGACACAGGGCGGGACCGAGCCTCCACCTGCCTGCCTCCCAGTGGGGACCAGCGCTGCGGCCACTCTCAGGCCTGACTGCCAGGCGCTCCCTCCGCTGCACCTTGTTTTCTGATTTGGTCAGTTCTTTTCAAATGAAGTGAAACTTAAGGGCGGTGGGGCCACAGCAGAGCCACCTGAGCTCTGGGGCAGCCAAGGAAGTCAGGCGGGGTCAGCACTCTCCACACGAGGAGGGGCATTCTGGGGAGGAAATCAGCCTGCAGGTCACATGTGCATGCAGCAGCCCCCCAAAATGGCTCCAATTTCAAACGGGTCCCCTGGACATCTTGGAAGGGGAGACATACGTGGGGGACATTAACCTGATAAGCTCGTGTCCCTGTTGCTCAGGGCAAACTTCGTGGGGACAAGAGCCTGCGAGGCAGGGCTGTGCCAGAAGGTACACCCGGCCTGTGAGCAGTCAGAGCCCCAGTCAAGGGCCAATTTCCTCAGCGAAGGACGCTGGGCCCCCACAGCACTGGCCACTTCCCGGAGCTGGCACCAGGGCTGCCATAGGCCAACGAGCCTACTGTCCCTGACCTTGGCTACGGGTTCCAATGTCCAGGAGGGGGGCTACTGGGGCTGCAGAGCACCGGGCCCAACAGCAGGCAGCTGGGGACGCCCACAGGGACGGGGAACCACCACAACTATCCGCCCTGTTTACATTGATGGAGACCTCAGGCCAAAGGTGCACCCCCAGCCTGCCAATGACTAAGGAGGCACATGGGAGGCAGAGGGCAACAGCTATGAGTCTGCAGGGAGGGGGTGCTTGTTATTGTCACATTCCTGTATTCTTGGTGACAAGCTTCTAGGGTGTTTGTAGTCATTTAAAAGGTCAGGACAAGTTTTTCCTGGGGAGGCCCCTCCTGGGACTTCAGGTCTGGCCACACACAGGGACAATGAGACACTGGAGTGGGGGGAAGCCTGGGGCCATGGGCCCAGCCCCAGCATGGCGGGAGCCATGTGGCTCAAGCTCTGGTCCCAGGACTCTCTGAGAGTCTCGGTTTCCATACCAGCCTGGCCCTGCCAGGACCGGCCACAGGGCAAGCATTGGGGCCGCCCTCCCTGAATGCCAGGCAGGAATCCCGAAGTGAGCCAGAGTGAACCGCTAAGGTGCTGCTTGTGGAGGGACAGGGAAGCCCCCTGCCCCTGCCCCACTTGAGAAACACTTCCTGGGCATGTTCCACACTCAGATCTGCCTGTGGGCCTGGACATGGCAACCGGGCTGTGCACCCTCCAGGGCCTACGCCTTGGGGAGATGAGCGGTCTCCAGGGCTCCCCCTCTTAGCAGGCATCCTAAGTACCCTGTGTTCCCCAGACCAGCAAACAGAGGCCTCACCAGGCCAAGTGCCCAGACAGCCTGTTCACAGAGCCAGCCAAGGCTGAAGTGCTCGGCAGAGCTGTCTGATCTGGCCTTTACCACATGGTGTGGGGACAGTTCCTGAATTCATCGCCCAGAGGCCTGGGCCAGGAGACCCAGGACAGGGGCAGGGGGCTCAGCATGAGGGGGACACAGGGGACCCTGAGGTGGACAGTCCTGGACTGTACCCAGGGTCTGCCATGGACAGGCTGTGTGCCCAGGGCTCTGGCTGTTGTGTGGATAACCATCTCAATGCTTAGATGGCAGCCCTGCCTGCCCACCCCCAAGTCAGGGGTTTCCTGCTGGGACGTGAGCCCTATAAAGGGTGGGGACATCATCTTGTCCTGATGACCAGTGTGTCCTTGGCACCTAGTTCGGGGCCTGGCACAGAGAGAGTGAACAGAGCCAGAGGAGGGTTGGCCTGCTGCTTGGGGTCAGGAGGTCCTTCCCCTCTTAGCCTGCTCCCCTCAGTGAGGGACACCAGATACAGGCGATACAGCACACCAGGGGGTGGGGGTCATGAATGCAGGGGCAGAGACGCGAGTGTGGGGTGATGTGGACTCTAAGGGGCCCCCTCTCTCTGAGAGGCACAGTGTGAGTGAAGGAAGGTTGGGGGACCCACAGAGCCCCAACTCCAGGCCAGAACAGAGAGTGCAAACAGCGGCTGCCCTGCTGCTTCCCACCTGCCCAGTCTGGGGCTTGGATGATGGCCTGATGCTCCTGTAGCCGCTTCGGTTTCTAGTCAAGGCCTGCAGCTGAGCCCCACACCCAGCCCATAATGGCAACTGTGTCGGCTGGCTGGGCCACCCCACAGTGTCGGCCAGGGACCAGCCCCCTCCACCCCTGCCAGGGCCTGCATCAGAACCGGCCAGAACTGGCCAGAACCGGCTGACTGACCCTGACAGGACTCATATCAGCGTCAGACCAGAAGGCTTGACACCCCCAGCACGGTACCCTTGCCCAGACCTCCGCAGGAGCCACTGGCAGTGCTACCTTAGACAGCTTGAAATTCACGCAGTCCCTTCCACTTACACAATCACGTGAACATCAAAATTTGCCTGTGAGCTGTATAGAGCAAAGTAACTCTACCCCTCTGCTCGGCTTCTGGAGCTTGTCCCGCCTGGGGCAAAAGTCCGGCTCCCAGTCCCCAGCTCCCACCAGGCCCCCGGGAGAAGGAACCAAAAGTGAAAACAAGATTTGTCCAGAGAACAACCGAACAACCAACAGCCGAAGCCCTGGTCTGGTCCCGTCCCTTCAGGATTGGGGAGAAAGTGCTCCCCAAAGGGACAGCGGACCCAACGCCCCTGCTGTGTCCCCCAACGCAGCACCCAGTTTCCCCTCCAACCCACGCCAGGTCCTCTTGTGCCCCCACCACCTGGTCAGACAAGAAGCTTGTCACCCCAGTCGCCCTCAAAGCCGCAGGGCTGAGCCCCCAGCAGGCTGGCCCTATCCAGACTGGGAGACGGGCAGACCCCACCAAATCACAGCTTCAGGCTTAGGGAGGAGGTCCTTTGTCCCTTCCCGCCATAGCAGTGGGGAGGCGCCGTCACCCCTCTGGGGCATCCCCAGGACGCAACACCTGGGCCTGGACTCCCACGCTGCGTGGCTGGGTCCCACACTCACCAGGCGCTTCTGGGGCCGCACGAGCGGCCGGTTGACTCCGTTCATCTTGTGGTAGAGGCCGCAGGCGTTGCACAGGTAGTGCCCGGTGCCATCCCGGCGCCACAGCGGTGTGGACAGGGCCCCGCAGTTGACACACTCGCGACCTTCGCCGGGGAACTCCTCCACGAAGTCAGACACTGCGGGGACAGGCAGCTCATGGGACGAGGCCGGTCCCCCCCTGGCGCTCCAGGGCGCCTGCGGCACTTTTCCAAACTTTTTAAAATTGTGCCTTAAATTTATTTGATTGTAAAATATATTTTATCTAGTTTTAAATTTATATGCGGTAAAGTTTGCGTGAGTTTAAAACACTCCTTAGGGTTGGTTTTATAAGGTGGGGGGGTTTCATAAATTAAACGTCGGTGAGGAAAACAGGGAACTGCCCCCAACCCCCAGCCGGGGTCCAGCTCTGGGTCTGTGATTTCCACGCCCTGGGGAGGCAGGGGGTCTACGGGGCGGAGGGGGCCTGGGAGGGGCCTGTCCTGCTCAAAGCGGCAGCGTCCGAGGGGCCAGATCTCCAGATCCTACAAGGAACAGGGCCTGTCCGCTTGGCTGTGGTCGCCTCCGCCGGGCTCACAGAACGCGGCCTCCAGGCCCCGCCAGGGCCCGGCGCGCGGCTCCAGGTCGGCGGCTGGCGGGGCGGGGCGGGGCGGGATCAGTCCGCGCCGGGCGGTGGGCGCCTGGGCCCGCGACCCGCTTCCCGCGCCGAGGCGGCGGCGGCGGCGCCAGAAGGCCGGTCTGGGCGGAGGCCGGCGGCGGGAGGTTTGGCCCCAGGGGGTCCCCAAGGGCGGCGAACCGGGGCCTGGGTTTCGCTTGCGCCGGCCACGGGGTGAGAGAGGTGTCAGCGCCCGCAGACACGGGCAGTGTCTCAGCGTGCGGGTCTGGAAGCCGGTTATGCCGTCAGGGCCGGGGCGGATGAACGAGTGTGGCAGCCCACGTAAATAAGCCCGCGTTTTGAACTTGGTAAAATCACTTCCAAAACTTTTCAGAGACGCTTAACGTGTAGGCTCAGCGGGCTCCATCCAAAATGCTGGCTTCTGATGAAGGAAAGGCAGAAATAGGTACACTTTCTTCTCAGGCGCAGAAAGAACTCAGGGCCCGGGCTTGGCGCGGGCGGGGAGGCCGGCAGAGGCTGCATTGCGGGGTCCTGGCGCCCCAGGTGGTGCCCCGGCGGGAAAGCTCTGCATTTCGTAGGGTGCGGGTTGCACTCCGGGGCGGCCGAGGACCCATTGGGGCTGCCCCAGCCCCGCACTCACCCAAGGTGGCTCTGCGGCCAGGAAGGCCCGCCGGGCGGCCCTGGAGGCTGTGCAGAACGCTGCCCTCGAAGGGTCCGGAGGCCCAGGACGGGGCCGCCTCGGTGCTCACGTAGGCCGGGTACGCGGTGGGGTACGAGGCGCCCACAGGCCGCCCGAGCGGGGCCGGGTACGGGTCGCGAGCCAGCAGTGCGCCGTGGTAGGCGCCGCCATCCCTGCCTCCCGCGCCGCCACCGCCGCCCGGCCCTGGGGGGCTGTGCGCGCAGGAGAAGGAGGTGGCTCCCGCCGGCTGAGAGGCTGGCGGGTGCGGGCTGCCGGAGACGAAGGCCGCCGAGTCCGCCGAGGCCGCCTGCACCCATCCGGGGTGCGCGGCGAGCGCGGAGGGCTGCGGGCCCGGCTCACACGCCGGCAGGTAGGGCAGCATAGAGGGGACGCGCGCCGGCGGCACGAACACCGGGGAGCCGGCGCCTGGTGCGTGCAGAAAGGCGCCCGAGTCTGCGTAGGTGGCCTGGCCGGGGCTTGGGGCCAATGCCAGGCTCTGGTACATCTTCCCGGAGTTGGAGTTGGCCTTGACCTGCGGGGAAGAGGGATGGGCCTTGAGGTCGTCCCGGCAGCTTTGCACCTCAGCCGCAGCCCGCGCTCGCGCCCGGCAGGTGCGGCCACTCGGGCAGCGCGCCCCACGTTCTAGCCGGGCAGTTTTAGGGACAAGTCCGGACCTGCGGGGGCAGACCGGCGAGGGGTAGCCCTCTGGCAGCCGGAACTCCAAGCTCACCTCCTCCACGGTCTGGGCTTCTGAGATTCCCAGGGCGGGCTCAGAGAAAGCGGTCGGGCACGTCCCACCCAAGGGTGCAGGACCTGGACGCCGGCCGCCGCGCTGGGAGAAGGCGCCAAGCCACGGAGCAGCCCTCACCGGCTCATCGTGCGGGCCCGAGGGCGCGGTGGTTGCGGTGGGCCGGTGACAGGCGGTCTGGAGACTGGGAGCCGGGGGCGCAGGGTTCCGCTGGGAATCCCGGGCGCTCGAGCCGCCCCGCCGCGCTGCCTCGCCCCGCCCCCGCCGCGCCGCCCCTTCCCTCCGGGCGCCCTCTCCTCCCTCCCAGCGGGGTCAGTGCCGGGGCTGCGGCCGCGGCGCCACGTGACCCGAGCAGGCTCGGCCCGCGGGCTCCGCTGGAAGGCGACGAGGGTGCGCGGCGCTGGGCACTCAGCGTCGAGTCCCGCCAGCGCAGGCGACAGGAGCCGGCGGTGTTTTCGGGCCGCCGGGTAGCCGGGGCTCGGAGACGAATTTTGTCGGGGGGCTCGCGGATCTCCACCCCTCCTCCCTCGCCGGCCCCGGATTCCACAGGCTGGCCTGGAGCTCCGTGTCTGTCGGTGGACACGCTCACGGACACGCGGCGATGGGGCCCGGTTATTGCGCCCCTGGACTCGGCACACAGCGCAGGGATCCGGCTACCATGGGGACCGCCCGCCTCAGGGTCCCTGGAGCTGAACCGGGGGTAGGACGGCCGCGGCGCGCAGAATCCCGCGGGAGTCCCAGCGTTTCCGCAGCTCTGACCAAGCAGGGCAACTGGGTGGCCCGTCCTCGGCTGGGGCGTGGCGAGGTTGGCAGGCCCGTTTGGATGCACCCCGCCCTTCTTCGAGGTCCCAGCCCCGCTTCTCGCCCCCACCCCTAGGTGGGACTTTCACTGGCTTGCCTTCTGGGGACGCGGGGTCATGGAGGTGCCCCCGGCACTCCCTGGGTGGGAGCGACAGTGCAGCGCTGTGGCCTCGCGGCCTCGCGCTCAGCTCTGCTGATGGATGGACCCAGCTCCCTCCCTAAGCTCTCCGAGGGGCAGCGCACGGCAGGCCCGCCGCACTGGTTGGCGGCTCACCCGACCGCCCTGGTCCGTGGTACGTGGGGCCGGGAATGTTTTCCTTTCGCTCACTTCCTGGGTGCTAGACTCCCGGCGGGGCGCTGCGGGCCTGCGGAGGGGTGGGGTGGCCTGGTTCCCTTCTCCAGGACAGCACACAGATTCGGGTGCACATCGAGGCACCCAGAGTGGAGTGTCCCGGAATGTGGCAAGCAGGGTCCCCACTCACCCTGGGCCAGGGACCCCACAGAGGGCTCCACGCGGGCTCCGGGCTCTTCCCAAGCCTTGGCGTAGGCCTTGGCGAGGGAGCGGGCCCTTCAGGGCTCCCAGTGTCCTGCTTCGCCTACCAGTCACTCCGCCCCTGCATCCAAGATGCTGAGGGCCCCGTGGTTCCCGCTCTCCCTACTCGCTATTCTCGGATTCTGGACTCGGCCCTTCTAGCCCCACCCGCTCCGGACTTCACTCCGGCTTTCTCTCTTTTCGCTGTGCGCCCCAGCAGGGCGAGGGCGGAGAGCGGCCCGTGCTGTTCCGAGTCCTGGAAACTCGCAGTGCCCGGCGCCCTGCTGGGTTCCAGTGTGACCTCCTCCGCCCGCTGAGCCTAGACCGCGGAACAGCGAAGCGGGTTGAACCACGCGCTGTCCCGCCCCTAGGCCCTCAGAGCCCAGGTGACCCTGAAAGTTGATGCTACAGGAAAATGCCGAGCCAGCACCGGTGGAGGAGAAATTAAAAGGGGGAGACTCAACTTGCTGGAGGCTGAGAGTGCCCCTCCACCCCCCACCCCAACATCCCCGCCAAAAAAAAAAAAAAAAAAAAAAAAAAAAGGTCCAGAGGAAGAGGAAAGATCCGCAGCAAACTGGGATCCTGGGATCAGTGGGGGAGGCTCCTGGGGGAGGGGCTTGTATTGTTCCTCGGAATAAAATCCAGCCAGGTCCTTGATTAGCAAACACAACGTGGGCTGGGCTTTGCTTTGCCCTGTGTGCCTGTTTAGTTCTCACAGCAGGCTGAGGAGGTAGATGGTGTTCTTGCTCTTCCCATGATAGCTGGGGAACAAAGCAGAGGGGTTAGCTAACGGGTCCAACGTCACAGAGCTAGTAATTAGACAAGACGATTAAAACCAGCAAAGACTGCAAAACTAGACATAAGGAGGTGATCTCTGGTAACGTTTTCTGTATTAACAAATCTCTAAATTAGACGTATTTTACGTTTACGATGAAAAGGCTGAGGCCACGTCCAGACGGTATGTGGATGGGGGAGCGGGGTGGCAGAGCTGCCTCCCAATCTGTCTCTGGAGGAGATTCTCCTGAAGGCTGCTCCGGCCGGGCCTGCAGGGCGGTGGGTGCAGGGCTGCCTGCCCTCTGTGCCTTTGCCTGCGCAGCAGCCCCATCACTACAGGCTCCGTTCCCGTTCCCGGGGCAGTAGAAGCAGAGGCCCTGGTGGCATTTCCCCACCCTTAGTCTGGACACGTGACAAATGGGAGGGCTGCCTGTGACAGCATCTGGACCCCCTCATAGATTCCTTTCTACTTTCAAATGAGAGGCATCTCAGCCGAAAGTACAAAGCCCAGGTCCGTCCCCACTCTACCCAGGCTCGCCCAGCCTCCCTGGCCCTCCACAAGCCACCTTCTGATGTTAAAGGACCCTGCGATCCTGTGGTGCTGCCAGTCTCCATGGGCCCTTCAGGAGGGAGGCAAGTGGCCCAGCCACCAGGACCCCACTCTCCCTGCTGGTCTGTCCAGCCGCAAGCCTGTCTCTTCCCTCAGCCTTTGCCCGAGCTGCTCCCTAACTTGGAGGCTCCTTCCTTTGTCCTTGTCTCTACTTGCTGAGCGCCTACAGATCCTCAAGGCCCAGCTTGCAAAGCCCCTTCTGCCTGTGCCTTCCCTGACAAGTCGCTCTGTCTCCTCGCTTGTGCCTCTTCATGTTTTGTGGTCGGAACGCCATGTGCCCTGTCCTGCTTCCCCAGCAGACACCGAGCCCTGAGGGAAGCTTGGGGCCAGCAGGTCAGAGTGTGAACTCAAAGCAGTCAGACCTTCTTCAGGGCTCTGTTTTGCCCTCTCAAGGCCGTGTGACCTTGGATGAGTTCCTTTTCTCTCTGCACCTAAGTTCACCTGTAAAATGGGGGTGACAACGATGCTTGCCCTGCACACTGGCTTTGGGGAGGACTCCTGACTGGGAGACGCCAGGCCTTATGCACAGCCTGCACGGCGGACGACCCGGCCGGGGCCTCCAGTTGGCTGCCCAGTTCTCGGGCTCCGTGTCATTTATGTAACCCAATCTGCTTTCAAAGACCCTTGCTGACGCTCGGCAGCATGACAGCTGGCAGGCCTTTCGGCCAGGTCACCAGACAGCCCACTTAGAGCGGGGTCCCTGGGGAGGGACCCAAGGCAAGTTTGTTTTTGGGGAGACGTAATTGCACAGGTCCATCTCCCTGTCAGCAGGAGTGTATGGTCAATGTCCTGTCACATGATGGAATATTTATGAGCAGCTTCCAGGCCAAGGCACTCCCCATCCCTACAGGCTCTGTCCCACGGGGCGGGCACGCGGCTGCAGGGGCCGGAGACAGGACTGGAGGCTGCACAGGGCTGGGCCGGTCACAGGGGAGGAGAGTGAGCCGGGAGCCTCTGGCTCCTCCTGGGCCTGCGCTCAGGTGAGGATGGACAGACGAATGGATGGCTGGGCAAGGCAGCCCTTCCTGTCTATGATCTATAAGTTACTTCACGAGAGTGATGGACGCCGAATGCCTGGGAGCTCGGCAGGGTTGCGAGTCATAAAACTGCCTGACGCTAATGCTGGCCTCCGTGATGACCCGCTGCCCCGTCAGACCAGCCGCTGGCCTGACCTTGAACAAAACCGCGTGGTTCCTGGGCCCTTTGTAACTGCAGGTCCCTGATTTTCACAGAGAAGATAAAAATGAAAACCACAGGTCACTCTGTGGAGTTACAGCATTTGACTTAAAAGGGGGTCCACGGGGTCCCAGCCAGAGGGCTCCCCCACAGCAGGCGACTCCACTCCTTCCCTGGAGCAGGGTTTTGCCTTGAGCAGCTCATGACCAGGGCCCTTTAGTCCTTCCCTCAGGGCGTTGTCGGCGTGGGAAATTCATGATGCACCAACACACACACTTAGCAGTGAACAGCAGCCATGGTGGTTGGGGGTCTCGGTAATCCCCCTAGTAAAATAATAACCTGCACCCTGTCTTGTGAATGCAGCCATTCACCCAGCCCTCCCTGCAGCGTGTGCCCTGGGCCCATTGCAGGCCACGCCGGTGCGGGACCAGGGCACCTCCGCAGGATTTCAGGGCTGGTTCACTTTGGAGGCACCGGGGCTGGGTGCCCAGGGCAGGCACCCTGCTTTTCATCACTCTGTCTCCCTTTATGCTCTCTCATCTTTAAAAATGCCCTTTCTTCTCTTCTCCCTCTCTGTCCCTCCTGTCTCTCTCTATCCCTCCTCCCTTCTTGCCTCCCTCCTTCCTCCTGGGGAGGACCCCCAGAGGTGCTTGGTCACCCCATCCCTGATCTGGATTGTTCCTAGATCACAGGGTCTCCTGGACAGTGAGGATCAATGAACTCCAGGCCTGCCTCCTGGTTCTGCTCAGCCAGACTCCTGCCCCCCACCTCTGTGGGCGGGAAGGTGGGGTTTCCCTGCCAAGAGCAGAAGTTTATCTCTTTCCAACTGTGTCCGCTCAATGTACAGCCTCCATGGTGGGGCCCCACGTCAGCCTGCTCCTGGTGGCCCGAGGGACTTCCGTGAGAACCCAGGGACGTTCGGAGGGTCCCGAAGCATCAAAAAGTCTGAACAGCAAAAGAACAATGAAGGGCTAGAACCACGCGTGCCCTTTATTTATAGCTTTTAGGGGTTTTGCATTTCCATGTGTTCCACTATGAACAAACACTGCACTCACAAATTGAATGCAATGGAAGTAAGTCACGTCTTATGGCGCCTGGCTGTTGATGCTCCAGCGGGCAGAGGAGGCCTGTGCGGGGCAGTGAGAGCCAGGCGCCTGTGAGTCAGGCGCACGTCCAGCCTCCCTGCGTTTGCAAACTCACGGACGCACCCGTCTGCCTGAGCAGAGAGGGTCACAGATGGTGACCTGGACAGTGACCGCAAAGGGTCTCCCTGAACTCCTGGTGGCCCTGTCTGAGCATTGCCATCCGGGTGGTGCATTTCTGAGGATCTGGGCCATGCTCTCCCCAGTCCTGGGCTCTGGGAGTTCCCAGAGCTTACACCTGCACACCTGCACATGTGTGCACGTGTGTTTGCACAGACCCAAGCGCACACATGCAGATGCCTTCGAGGGTTTCTCTCCTTTCTGCCCCCCGGGTCCCCAGTGGGAAGCAGCAGCATTGGTCCTAAGTCCTCTGCTCCCGTCTGGCCAGTCGTTTCTGTCAGCCACGGCCAGGAGAGCAGGGGAGGGTGAGTGACCCGGAGCCCTGGGGACCTCCAGGTGGGCCTCCTTGGCCTCGAAAGGCCGTAATGCAGGCCTGGTGTTTGTGGGAACCTCCTTTCTGGTCACTGGAGGCCGTGCATTCCCCAGTGGCCGGGGGCTGGGCCAGGCCTGCTGGCATCTCAATGGGGAGGGGTTGTGCAGCCCCCCAATTCCCCTGAAGTCCACGGGCTTTGTGGACAGGGTGGGGAGGGATCAGGCAGGCTCTGGACACTTCACAGTAGGGAGCACCCCACACCTGGCCTGGCTGGGGGCTGCTGCCAGCTTATGCCCCGGGACACTTGCCTGCATGTGGCAGTGCTTGGGGGCCGCTGCAGGAGAGTTTTGAGATGGGAATTGGGCGTCACCTTGGAGAGTCAGTACCGTGGGTCCTGTTTATGGGAAGCGGCACGTGCATCTCAGGGTGAGGGTCCTGAGCCTCCTCCTCCTGAGATCTCGGTCAGTGGTAACCTCCTGGGACAGCTCTGGCCCTGGGGGTGGCCCGTCCCTCTGGGGATGTGGTGTCATGACCAGCTCTGTCACTACAGGCTGTGTCACTGCAGGCTGTGTCACTGCAGGCTGTGTCACTACAGGGTCTGTCACTACAGGCTGTGTCACTGCAGGCCCTCTCACTACAGGCTGTGTCACTACAGGCCCTGTCACTGCACGCTGTGTCACTACAGGCTGTGTCACTGCAGGCTGTGTCACTGCAGGCTGTGTCACTGCAGGCTGTGTCACTACAGTCTGTGTCACTGCAGGCCGTGTCACTACAGGCCGTGTCACTACAGGCTGTGTCACTGCAGGCCCTCTCACTACAGGCTGTGTCACTGCAGGCTGTGTCACTGCAGGCTGTGTCACTACAGGCTCTGTCACTACAGGCTGTGTCACTGCAGGCCCTCTCACTACAGGCTGTGTCACTACAGGCCCTGTCACTGCACGCTGTGTCACTGCAGGCTGTGTCACTGCAGGCTGTGTCACTGCAGGCTGTGTCACTACATTCTGTGTCACTGCAGGCTGTGTCACTACAGGCCGTGTCACTACAGGCTGTGTCACTGCAGGCCCTCTCACTACAGGCTCTGTCACTGCAGGCTGTGTCACTACAGGCTCTGTCACTGCAGGCTGTGTCACTGCAGGCTGTGTCACTGCAGGCTGTGTCACTACATTCTGTGTCACTGCAGGCTGTGTCACTACAGGCCGTGTCACTACAGGCTGTGTCACTGCAGGCCCTCTCACTACAGGCTGTGTCACTATAGGCCGTGTCACTACAGGCTCTGTCACTGCAGGCCGTGTCACTACAGGCTGTGTCACTACAGGCCGTGTCACTATAGGCCCTGTCACTACAGGCCCTGTCACTACAGGCCGTGTCACTACAGGCTCTGTCACTACAGGCCCTGTCACTACAGGCCGTGTCACTACAGGCCCTGTCACTACAGGCTCTGTCACTACTGGCCGTGTCACTATAGGCCCTATCACTACAGGCCCTGTCACTACAGGCCGTGTCACTACAGGCCATGTCACTACAGGCTCTGTCACTGCAGGCCGTGTCACTACAGGCCCTGTCTCTGTCACTACAGGCCCTGTCACTACAGGCCCTGTCACTACAGGCCCTGTGTCACTACAGGCCCTGTCACTACAGGCCCTGTCACTACAGGCCCTGTCACTACAGGCCCTGTCACTACAGGCCCTGTCACTACAGGCCCTGTCACTACAGGCCGTGTCACTACAGGCCGTGTCACTACAGGCCCTGTCACTACAGGCCCTGTCACTACAGGCTCTGTCACTACAGGCTGTGTCACTGCAGGCTGTGTCACTGCAGGCTGTGTCACTGCAGGCTCTGTCACTTCAGGCAGTATCACTACAGGCCCTGTCACTTCAGGCCGTGTCACTACAGGCCCTGTCACTACAGGCCCTGTCACTACAGGCAGTGTCACTGTAGGCTCTGTCACTACAGGCTCTGTCACTACAGGCCGTGTCACTACAGGCCATGTCACTACAGGCCGTGTCACTACAGGCTCTGTCACTACAGGCCATGTCACTACAGGCCCTGTCACTATAGGCCCTGTCACTACAGGCTCTGTCACTACAGGCCGTGTCACTACAGGCCCTGTCACTACAGGCCGTGTCACTACAGGCTCTGTCACTACAGGCCGTGTCACTACAGGCCGTGTCACTACAGGCCCTGTCACTACAGGCCCTGTCACTACAGGCCGTGTCACTACAGGCCGTGTCACTACAGGCCCTGTCACTACAGGCTCTGTCACTACAGGCTGTGTCACTGCAGGCTGTGTCACTGCAGGCTGTGTCACTGTAGGCTCTGTCACTTCAGGCAGTATCACTACAGGCCCTGTCACTTCAGGCCGTGTCACTACAGGCCCTGTCACTACAGGCCCTGTCACTACAGGCCCTGTCACTACAGGCAGTGTCACTGCAGGCTCTGTCACTACAGGCTCTGTCACTTCAGGCCGTGTCACTACAGGCCCTGTCACTTCAGGCTCTGTCACTACAGGCCGTGTCACTACAGGCCCTGTCACTACAGGCCGTGTCACTACAGGCCATGTCACTACAGGCCGTGTCACTACAGGCTCTGTCACTACAGGCCGTGTCACTACAGGCCCTGTCACTACAGGCCCTGTCACTACAGGCCGTGTCACTACAGGCCGTGTCACTACAGGCCCTGTCACTACAGGCCCTGTCAACACAGGCCGTGTCACTACAGGCTCTGTCACTACAGGCCCTGTCACTACAGGCCGTGTCACTACAGGCCGTGTCACTACAGGCCCTGTCACTACAGGCTCTGTCACTACAGGCTGTGTCACTGCAGGCTGTGTCACTGCAGGCTGTGTCACTGCAGGCTCTGTCACTTCAGGCAGTATCACTACAGGCCCTGTCACTTCAGGACGTGTCACTACAGGCCCTGTCACTACAGGCCCTGTCACTACAGGCCCTGTCACTACAGGCAGTGTCACTGTAGGCTCTGTCACTACAGGCTCTGTCACTTCAGGCCGTGTCACTACAGGCCCTGTCACTTCAGGCCCTGTCACTACAGGCCGTGTCACTACAGGCCCTGTCACTACAGGCCGTGTCACTACAGGCCATGTCACTACAGGCCGTGTCACTACAGGCTCTGTCACTACAGGCCATGTCACTACAGGCCCTGTCACTACAGGCCCTGTCACTACAGGCTCTGTCACTACAGGCCTGTCACTACAGGCCCTGTCACTACAGGCCGTGTCACTACAGGCCCTGTCACTACAGGCCTCTGTCACTACAGGCCGTGTCACTACAGGCCGTGTCACTACAGGCCCTGTCACTACAGGCCCTGTCACTACAGGCCGTGTCACTACAGGCCGTGTCACTACAGGCCCTGTCACTACAGGCCCTGTCACTACAGGCTGTGTCACTACAGGCTGTGTCACTGCAGGCTGTGTCACTGCAGGCTGTGTCACTGTAGGCTCTGTCACTACAGGCTCTGTCACTTCAGGCCGTGTCACTACAGGCCCTGTCACTTCAGGCTCTGTCACTACAGGCCGTGTCACTACAGGCCCTGTCACTACAGGCCGTGTCACTACAGCCCCTGTCACTACAGGCCGTGTCACTACAGGCTCTGTCACTACAGGCCGTGTCACTACAGGCCGTGTCACTACAGGCTCTGTCACTACAAGCCCTGTCACTACAGGCCGTGTCACTACAGGCTCTGTCACTACAGGCCCTGTCACTAGTCTGTGGGAGTGCTTTTGGGAAATGAGAAAATGTTCCTGGACTCTCAGGAGCTCTGGGCTATAGGGGACCCGGGAAGTGACACCATTATTGGAAAAGTCCCCGACCTGGATGAGCAAAGAAGGCAGACGTCTCGCTGCTGCTGCTGCGGTCCCGGCCACCAAAGCTGTGGGGTGGTCTTACGGGTCAGCGTCCCACTGACACCAGTCGGGATGAAACCCAGTTCCTGGCTCCCAGGCTGCCCAGGCTCACCACCGGGGAGGCGCCTGGCAAATGAACCCTGGTCTGGAGCGTGGGGCGGGCAGGTTGGTGGATACCCCTCCAGGCTGACCCCGGGATGGCCGCCTGGCTCCAGCCCGACTCTCATCGTCCCAGGCTGCGCCTGCCTCGAGCCGCCCGCCCATTCTTCATGTGCAAAGAATGTCCGTGCCGCCAGCGCCGCTGCAGCTGGAACATTTCTCAGATGGATCGTTTGCAGGAGCTGCGTCCCCGTCTCCTGTTGCAGACGTGGGCTTGCCTCCCGCCCCATCCCCTGCCCTGGCTCCACTTCCTCTGGAGAGAAGATAAGGGGCTGCTGGCATCTGGTGGGCTGGCGAACCTGCCTAGCAGGCAGACAGGGAGGCACCAGACCCTGGGGCAGCTCCCCTTTTCTCCTCTTCCCTCTGGGGTGCATCTGAGCCTGGGGGTGCCTGACTTAGGGGTCCACTCCAGCCAGCCCCAGGGGCGATGTGCTCAGAGGGTGCCTGGCACACAGCTGTGCTCTTTCCTGGGGGGCTGCTGGAGCTTGGCACTGCCAAGGGGAACATGCGTGTTCTCTCCTGACTCCTCCACCAAGTCAGTGGCGGGCCAGGCCTGGGGCAGGCCCCGGCTGAGTGCACGGAGGAGAGTGAGTGCCGGCAGACGTGGGGAAACAAGGCGATGCAGGAGCTCCGCCGGTAGGGGCCATGCGGACAGATCCTGGGAGTTCCGACTGTGGCTAAAGAGAAGCCACCCACCCCTGGCACCTCTGGGCATAGCTGTGTGCCCTGCCTGAGACTCCTTCTGTCTGAGAGCATCGAGACCAGAGGCTGCAAATAGGCAGTGGCAGGGCTTGCCCACCGTGTTTTAAAAACGGGAAAATTTTCTATAAAAATGCAGGTTTCTATTGGAAAAAAGAAACCACAGCCTGCTGTGATGACACAGGCACACTTCTGCCGGCCAGAGCTCCTCCTTTAGAATGGGCAGGGACACTCCTGGTTGCCAGAGACCACACCCCTCCTTACTGTCTCACCATTCTTTGCACGCGGCCAACCCCCGATTCAGATATTTCATTGAAAGGCCAGACTTGCCACATGGAGGTCACTGTGTGCAGGAAGGTCACTTGAGCTGGGCTCAGGAGACGGGACCCTCCTCACTGACTCTCTGATTGAGTTCAGCAAGACCCTGTGCCTCCCAAGCCGGGCCTCTCCATCTGCGGGGGTTGAGGTCTGTCACGGGTGTTCTGAAGTTTGAGTCACAGATGCCCACAACTGAGGTGGGCCAAAGCCAGCACCTGCACTGGCAGGTCTCTCTGTGCACCTGACTCGCACGGCGATGTGAGAGTTTGTGCACACGTGTGCTGGTTTCCTGTGTCTCTGCTGCTGAAGGAACCCATAGCACACACACCCCTTTGAGAGTGGCTAGACTAGTTGTACTTCAGGTCTTTACGTGTTTTCTCAATCACCATATGCTACAAAGAGGGGTTCACGATTCCTTCGACATCAACAGGCAATCCTGAAGTTGGAAGGTTTGGGGTGACTTGAAGAGCCCCTGGACTTGAGGGGCTGTGTTTAGCCCCTTCTCCGTGGGGACAGACCTCAGGATCACCCTCTCTGAGCTTTAAAAGGTTTAGACAAATACGAGACCTGGAGCAGGTTTCTTGAAGGATGAGGTTTCACAGGCATTTCTTGAAAAGGCCTCTGAGGTTAAAAAAGTGAGGTTGAAACACAGTGAAACAGGCTTAAAAAGATGACATTTGGGAGGACTTTCTACCCTCATCTTTTATTTGCAATGAGCAGCGTGATGGGACTCGGAGAGAGCTGGCATTCAACGTTTTCCAGATGTATTGGCCTGGGAATCCTCTTTTGAAAGGCATTTCCCAGGACTAATGTCCCCCAAATACTCTTTAAGCAATGCTAGACTAAGCAATATGACATGTACAGCACTTTTGTTACGCAGTTGCCATTTCCATATCTGTCACACCCTCTGCCCTGCTCCCTGCTGTGTGGAGGGGGTGTGTGTGTCTTGTTTTTCTCTGTGGGTCTGTCAGGGGACAGGTGCTCACATACAGCATACAGAGTAAGGAGCAGTCCCACAGAGACCTTTTCTGGACAAGGAGTTCATGCCTTAGAGCAGGATAGTGGAAGGAATGGAGCCTCCCCACCTCTGGTACCTTTTTCGGAAGGGCAGGGCCTGCTCACTGGCCAAAGGGGGATTAATGTGCTGGGCCTCCTGAGTTTTTCCACAAGTAGCCTCTTAGAGCTCCCTCTGGCTTCTCTCCAAAGGCTGTTCACACTTTCCCCACTTATGGGGCTGATAAGTCATGCAGCTGACAACTGGCAGCGTTTGCTCCGTTGGTCCAGGGAGGAAACTATTAACCGTGGAGATAAGCCTGTGAAGGCAGGGTTAGTCCCCCTGCTTGGACAAGGAGCGGCAAAGGCCCTGCCCAAGACTCCACGGAGTGGAGTGGCGGGGTGGGGCGGGGGTATTTGCCCAGCCCTGCTGTGGCATTTTCCTCTGTTGGTTTTGCCCGGGTCTGATAACTGTGCTTGCTCTGGCCAGAGCCTTCTCATGGCTTATCTGGCCGAGTAATCCCCTGGCCTTGGTTGGAGAACACCAGCGCCTCCCTCCCTGCCTCCTTCCTGGCCCCCATGGGCAGTTGGGGATAGAGTGGAGGGAGACAGGGAGTGGAATAAATTCCCCTCTTCCTCTTGTCACCTTTCTCAACTCAGCTTGGGGCCACAGGGGATGAGGAGGCCCCTTTGGACAGGGATATCTTGCCTGAGGGTATGGGTCCTGTCCACACTGAGCCCCTAGCTCCCAGATCCCCACATACCACAACCTGTGCCTACAAACCTCATTTCCAATGGTCCCAAGCTTCAGACGTGGGCCTGGAGCTATTTTGCTTTAGGGGAGGGGTCAGCCTATCTGGGGGTACAGAAAGACAAGGGAATTCTCCTGATGTTACAGATTGAGAAACTGAGTCCAAAGAGGAGATGAACTGGCTCAAGTTTGTGCAAGGAGGTATAGCTGTCTCCAGCTTCCTGACCCCAGCCCTAAGCTCTGTCCCCGACCGCTTGAGGCCTTGCAGGGGGCGTGCCTGGGTCAGCCCGCCAGGCCCTCCTTCCCTAGGACTGAATGTGGGTCAATATTTCAGCCTTGGAAGAAGCAAACCTGCAGCCGCCCAGCACTGCTCCAGGCACCGTCCTCTTCTCCATGGCGGCCCTGAGCTGTGCTGACCGTGGCCACTGACCAGTTGACCAGGAGATCTTGGGGGTCATTAGGAAGTGAGTTTGGGACCCCAGCCCACCGGGTTTTGAGCACATGTGTGTTGTTTCCAGTCTCAGGAAGAAGCCACCGGGACCGAAGTCCAGCGCTGCCTCATCTCGTTTGTCCAGGCAAGTCAGGCACCTACAAGCCTCAGTGTCCTCATTTCTGAAGTGGGGGCGACAGGACCAGCCGCTCAGGGAAGCTGGGGGACAGAGTGAGCCCATCCTGGCCTGTTCTGGCTCTCACACTCCATTGTCGTCGTCGTCACCATCATCATCATCATCATCATCATCATCATCGAGCACTGAGAGCCCGAGTGGGACAGGTCCTGCTGTCAGTCCTGGAAACCCCTGCCTTGTTGCCCCGGTTACAGCTGGAGGCCAGGGCAGGACTCAGCAAGGAATTGACAAGAGGCCCCCAGGCCCATCTGACCCCCATCCCAAAGCTTCTGTGTGCCTCACAGGAGAGAACATTTGGGCAGGGCTTTGAGCTGTGGGTAGGAGTTTCTGGATGAGGTGAGCAGAAAGGGCAGAGGGACCGAGGGGGTGGTGAGACGGTTTTGAGACACCTGAACCAGAGCTCTGGGTGGCGGCGGGAGGAAACTTGGGGGTTAGGTGTGCCCAGCGGAGGAGCTGGGATTTTCCTGGAAGATAGCAGGTGCCAACACACACCCTCCTTGGGATTTCCTTTGGCTTTTCTTTCTGAATTACCAAAGTAAGTCAAGTCCACAACAGCAGTTTAGACATCACAGGCCCTGGAAACCCCGCATCTGCCCTCCCTCCCAGCCCACCCGGCCCTTCGTACAAGAACGCAAGCGTCAGTCCATGGAAAGGTGCCCATTGACTTGGGGTTGGTGTTAGCTTCACCCTGAATGATGTGTGGGGAGCCCTCTCCGTGAGCATTTGTTTTCAGCAGCTGTGGGTGTTCTGAGAGGGGCACGGGGTGGGGGTGGCCAGTCCCTGGAGACGGGTGTTCAGGGCTTATTGCTTGGCCCACATACACTGCTGTGTGGAGTGGCAGCTGGCACAAACTGGGAACCTCCACAAACTCCTGGAACTGGGCTTGCTGGGGACAGCTCTGAGCCACATTAGTTTGATAGAGCTGCCAGGCCCTTCCAGAAGTGGGCAGGGTGTGGCAGCCTGGCTCTAGGGTTGACTCCTCCCCTCACTACCCAAGGCTTTCAGTGTCAATCCGGGGCCACCGTGCAGGAGGATGCGCATTTCCGACCAGCGGGCGGCGGGTGCCCTCTGGTGGCTGTGAGGGGGAAGGCGCTTAGGCCTCAGCGCCAAGTGCAGAGCCTCCTCACCAGCCGCGCACGGTCCAGCACTGGCCTTAAAGCCGCAGGGCTGTGTAAAGTGCGTTCAGAAAATGGATGACCCGCAGTTCTCGTTTCTTGGTGCCAAGTTGAATCCAGGCAAAACTGCAGTATGCTGAGAAACGGACAGGAAGCTGTGGCTGCAGCCGCCTCAGCCGTAGGGCCGGGGCACCTGGGGGAGAGTGCCTGGCTGCCTCCCATTTTCTGGGGTGGGGGCTGGGAGATGGTGAGCCCACCCTGGGGGCCTCCCGCAAAGGACCCAAGGGGGGTCTCTGGGCGGGGGTGCCCCAGCCCTCTGACTGGATTGGGCTGAGTCCCCCACCTCCCTACCCCAAGGTGTGTGTGTGCGCTGCACCTGGAGGGATGCCGGGCAGGTGAGCTGGCCGCGGCTGCCTTGCGGCCTGGCAGGCTGCACAGGAACTTCTTGGCATAGTGGTTCCCAGGCCAAGCCGCTGACTCGTGTCCGCCCTCCACACAGACTGGCCACGACTCCTGTCGTCAGCAAACTCCCGGCCCAGGGTCACCCCTGAAGGACGACTCTCCTTCCACTGGCCACGGTGTGCCTGAGACAGGGCTGGACTGCGGCATTCTCAGGTGGGCGCTGGGAGCCCAGACAGGACTTGGGGGAGCTGTGGACATGGGAGTGCTTTCTTCCTCTGCCCCTCCACCCCCCTCCTGTCCCTTCCTCTCTCCAGGCCTCAGTTTCCCCATCTGTCCAGTGGGAGGTAGACAAGTGCAGAGGCCATCAACCCAATGCCTGGAAGGGCGGGGTAGACCCCAGCCGTTGACTGACAGGGGCGGGGCTCTCCGGGGAATGTGAACGCGGCAGCACAGACGGCTCGCCCCTGTCTGGGCCCCTGTGGCTGGTCTCCCAGACTTTCAAGAGAAACCAGAAGTCCAGGTCTTGATTTTTTAAATTGGCAACGCATTGAAATAATTTTAAAACACCATGTACACTAAGCCAGACACGTGAGAAAGGGAATCAGTGCGGTTTCCTAAATGAACATCTTCCGTCAGCGTGGCATGTTTATTACAAGACATGAACCACCCGGCTACAATCCGCCTTAGAAAATCCATCTCTGACTCGGGTTCCCTCAGTTTTCCTCGATGTCCTTTTTCTGTTCCAGGACCCTACATGACATCGGTCATCACATCTCCTGGGCTGCTCTGGGCTGTGACAGTGTCTCAGGCTGCCCTGGTCTCTGAGGACCCTGTCAGTTGTGTGAGGACTGGTCCCCATTTGGGAGGGTCTGGTAATTTGCTTATGGTTAGACAAGGTGATGGGTCTTTGTGGGGACCACAGGGAGGAGGTGCCCTTCTCAGCCCAACACATGAGGGCCCCTGCTGTCCACAGAGCTCATCACTGTGGGTGCTGACCTCAACCCCGGCTTCTCCACAGCAAGCCTCCCGCCCCCATCGACCTGCAGTCCAGAGAGGAGCTGCTCTGGGGCAGGGCGTCCCTGGCAGCCTCAGGAGCGATGCGGCTAATGCTTACTGAGGGTTCCATGGGTGGCCTCTGGTCACCTCTGAATCTGGGGAAAGTCAATAAAAGTATATTTTTAAAAAAGCACCCAACGAAGGCTCCAGGCCATGGAAGGCCTCATGTTCATGAGTAGGGGTCAAGGGCATGCTCTGGGGCTGGGGTTCAGTTGGGTCACTGTGCTGGCCCAGCCCTGAACGGTGAGTTCTGGCATCTATGGGAACCGCTGGATGGACGATGGAGGGGAGGGCACATCCATGGCGCAAGCATTAAGCTGATGGACAGGTTCTCAGCCAATCAGTGGAGAAGCCAGTGTCTGAATGGAAGAGACAGAGAATGAATCCACTAGGAGCGTGGGCTCCAGCTGGATGGGAGACCGAGGCACTGCAGGCCAAGGATGTTGTGTGTCAGGGGAGGGCCCTGCGCTTTAGACGCCAGGTGGAGGGGAGGCCACAGACTCTCACCCGCCAGAGCTGAAGTTCACATCAGAGACAGAAGACCTGGAGTGGACACGGCCAGTGCGAGCACTGGTGCTTGGCCGGTCTTCCTCTGCCCTTGTCCGACGTCACTAGCCAAGCGCCGCTCTCCTCTGCCCGCCCAGAGGCAGCCTCAGAGCCCTTCTGGACACTGTCGTTCAGCAAGCCCTAGGGAGGCGAGTGTGGGCATGGCTGGCAGCCGACGCCAGCCGTCCATCAGCCCAAAGGCAACTCTGAGTGGGGTCCTCACCTGCCTCCCCGCCTGGCCCTGGGTTCTGCGTTTCCCATACGTGTGCCCCTGAAGGAAGCCTGGGAACATTGACTTGTGTCCTCTGCCTGGGGCCTCCCACTGCTGGGCGCCTCCCTGCTCTTGGCCTGGTGGGAAGGCCGGTGTGAGACACTACCCTCGTGCAGGGCTGGCGGGCACCTGTGAGTGGCCGCGTGGGAGAGACAAGAGTTGGCCCCAGGAGGTGGGGTGGGTGGCGGGGCTGAAGCAGCTTGGGCAGGCACGCTTGGACGTAACTCCTGGGGCCTGGAGGGTGGGTGGGGGGAGAGGTGCTGCCATGGACCGGGAGGCCTGTAAAGTGACACCACTGCTTCCTTCTCATACCCCTCCCCCCAGCTAAGGGGCTAGTGTGGGGCCCACGCCACTGGTGAGGCATCCCAGGACCTGGTGCTGCCCTGCTCCCATCCTCCCGGCAACCTTGGGCACATTGTTTCCCGCCCTGGTCGTGCTGTGCCCACCCCTTGTGAAATGTGGGGGCTCCCCTGCCCTACCCTAGCTGCCTCTGGGCTCTGACCAGGCCCAGCCTGGCTGACACCCCGGGTCTGCTCTTGGGGGCCATGGTGGGTGCACGGCCGCGTGCTGTTCGGGGATGCTGAGGTGCCAGGCTAAGCTGTGGTGGCCATCTGCGCGCGGCCTGCGCCCCTGTCACAGGAGTTCCGGTATTTTAATTAGACTGCAGCGAGGCAGGCTGGCAGCCACCCGCACGGCCACCCACAAGGTGCCCGCCCGCCCTGCAGCGTCCTCCCGTCCTTCGCACACACGTCCAGCCTCCCGAACTTACACCTCCTTTCTTTCTCTCTCTTCTTCCCCCTCTCTGGCTCTCTGTGTGTCCCCACTTCTTTGCTTGTCAGCCCTCCCCTTGCTCCTTCACCCAAGCATGGCCCCTGGCCCCCTCTGTGCAGTCCAGCCTCAACACACCTCTTCCGGGTAGGAAGTGCGGGTGCAGCTGAGTGCGCTCAGGGCTCCTGGAGAGCACGGTCATCCCTGGGACCACGTGACCAGTGGCCTCAGGTCCCTGGGACTCACTGGGCCCCTCCACAAGCAGCCGGGGGCATGCATGGAGGAGGGGGTGGGGCCCTGCCAGGATGGCTGCCTGCCCTCTTGGCCAGTGGGCATGAGGGCTCCTGGGAGCATGGAGGCAATTTAATGGGGGTGGCTCTGGGGATAGGTGGGGATGTGGGCCAGCAATAGGGTGAGGTGTGCGTTGTGGACACCAGATCCCACCTGCATTGCCGCATGGCCTGGTCCCTGCATCTGATCAGCAAGAAAACGGAGCCCTCAGTGTGAGAGACACAGAGTAACTTCTGCAGAAGAGCCGGCTGCAAGCACAGCGCTGGCTCCAGGGGTGGCCAGGGAGTGGGCCTCCACCTGTCCGGGGGGCTGGTCCTGGAGACACTGCCCCTCCCCGGAGGAGCCCCACAGAGCGAGGGGCACTTCCCGAGCCACTCCATCCACGCAGGATGACAGTGTCACTAGCAGATCCCGAGGAGCTAGCAGCTTGCGGTAGGGGCCCTCAGCTTACTCTGTCCCAGCCCGACAGGCTGAGTCAGGGGCTAGAGTGGTCTGGGAGCCAGATGGACTTAGAGTCAAAGGTCAGGCCCGCAGTGTCTGGGTAGCAACCTCCCTGTAGCCTCTCTGTTCTCCCTCCCAGTCTTCCACTCCTTCCCCAGCAGCCCTTTCCTGAGGGAACAGGAGAGTAGAAGTCATTTACACTTTAGTAAGAATTATGCCAGCCTGCTCTATCTTTTCAGGGGTCTGCCTGTGCCTGTGGGCTTCTGCCTGGCTGCCTGCAGGGAATGCCATTACTCCCTAGTTTAAGGATGAGGAAACGGATAAATGACCCAGATAAATGACTTGCCCGGAGTCTTACTTCCAGTGTGGTGCCCCGACATTCCACAGGAGGATCTGAAGGACCTCTGACCACCACGATGGTGATGATAGCTTCTTGGTGGGAAGGTTACAGTCCACCTCAGAATGACATAACGGCTTGGCTCCGGTTGTAGGCATTGCTTTCGGCTTTTTCAGGGGCCTAGAAACTGCCTCTGGGCCTCTAGGCTGGCGGGGGCCAGCTCGGGCTGCAGGCCTGACTGAGCTTCCTGTGCAGGTGCTGACCCAGGAAGAGACAGGCTGTCCTGGCGGCCACACCCTAGCCCCATCCAGGCCAAGCCTGGGCATTCTCACGGTGGCACTGAGGTTCCTGTTGTTCCTGCCAAGCTCATGGCAGGACTACCTGGGCCCCAGTGTGGGGCATGTAGAGGTGTCCAGGAACCTTGGGGCTGCCTTCTGCCCCAGGCCCGGAGCCTCCCCTGCAGCCCCTCCCCTGCACCCGGCTCAGATATCCCGTCACCTCCCTGCACCTGTCCATTCCCAGCTTTTAAATAGCAGTGACCAGCCCTGGCTGGTTTGGCTCAGTGGATAGTATGTTGGCCTGTGGACTGAAGGGTCCCAGGTTTGATTCCGGTCAAGGGTACATGCCTGGGTTGCGGGCTGGATCCCCAGTTTGGGATGTGCAGGAGATAGCCAATCAATGATTCTCTCTCATCTTTGATGCTTCTTTCTCTCTCTCCCTCTCCATTCCCTCTGAAATCAATAAAAATATATTTTTTTAAATAGCAGTGACAAGAAGCCCAGCTCTTCCCTCCCCTGTGGGGCCAGCACCCTTCCCACTGCCTGGGCAGACTGGCCGGCCCCAGGGCCCAACAGGAAAACCGCCAGAGGATGTTCTGGGCTGGTTGGCTGGAGAGCCAGCGTGCTGGGTTCCAGGCCACACCGGCCTTTCGTTTGCTGGGACCTTGGAGAACAGAGGCTGGGCTCAGGGTGGCGCTCCACAGCAGTGGGGTGTCCTGTCCACGGTGTCTGGGAGGGGGCCCTGAGTGGCAGCCTCTGTCCCTCCTGGGTGGTCACTGTCCTCCCCCGAAGACTGTGGCCATTCAAGCCCCTCGTGTATGGCTGGTGGTGGTGCAGGGACCTGGTCAAGACGCCACCTTGAGTCCCTCCGGCTCCAGGTTGGCTCTTGGTGCAGGTGGAGGCTGTGCTGGCTGGGCTGAGGCCTGTGGGCACAACCGCTCCCAGGAGCCTGGACAGAGCTGCCCAGAGCTGTGCTGCAGCCATAGCCCCGGTGCTCTGGCTCATGGCTATTTTTAACCTGAGTGTGGTGAGTGCACTGGGACAGGTAACCCCTCTCCTGACCCTGTCTGCAGCTGCCCTGCATGGGGCCGAGCTCTCTGCGCCTGCCCAGGGCTGTACGAGAAGCCCGTCAGCTGACCAGGCAGGATAAATCCGGCGCCTCCGACAAGTGCGTCCTGCGGTCTTATCTGGTTACAGACGCCCATCCCCACTGCCGCTGTCGGTCCTTAATATAACTCTGAGGTCATGCCTGGCGCCCAGGGCTCTGGTGGGTGGAGGCCTGGGGTCTGGGAGCCCAGAGATTGGGGCAGAGTGTGGTGGCCTGAGAGGGACCTGCCTCCTGAGTGCGGACCCCTGACTTGCTCATGAGGCTGCCCGAGGGGGTGTCAGGCAGGAGCCAGCTTACTGCGGGGCCAGACCCCATCAAGTCATCGAGCCCATGCCTGATTTGGGGGAGGTGACTAGAGCCTCCTCAGATTCTCAAGGGACTGGAGGTGGAGAGGCTCCCATCTGAGAAGCCAGGCCTACAGTCCCTGAGGAAGTGGCCAGGCAGCTCGGGGCCTGTGGTCCTTAGACTGTCTTATTGGCCACTGTCCTGTGACAGTGTTCCCGGGGGACTGTTTTCTGCCCCAGAGGTACAGTCCCCTGGGGGGCCAGCATGGCCTGGCCTGGCCTTCCAGAAGCATTCGTGTCCACGCGACACCTCTCTGCCCAGCCAGGCTGTTTATTTCAGCTCCGTTCAGAGCACATGCAAGGAAGAGGAAGAGGGAGAGGGAGAGGGAGAGGGAGAGGGAGAGGGAGAGGGAGAGGGAGAGGGGAGAGGAGAGGGAGAGGGAGAGGGAGAGGGAGAGGGAGAGGGAGGGAAAATGAGAATGAGCTTAGACCTGTGGTCGGCAAACTGCGGCTCGCGAGCCACATGTGGCTCTTTGGCCCCTTGAGTGTGGCTCTTCCACAAAATACCACGGCCTGGGCGAGTCTATTTTGAAGAAGTGGCGTTAGAAGAAGTTTAAGTTTAAAAATTTTGGCTCTCAAAAGAAATTTCAATCGTTGTACTGTTGATATTTGGCTCTGTTGACTAAGGAGTTTGCCGAGCACTGGCCTAGACGGAAAGGAGCAAAAACACTCTCTACCAGCCCGGAGGCAGCGGAGTAGGCTGCAGCACAGCGCTGAGGGCTGTGGGCTGAGTGTAAGCAAGCGGCGTCCCTCCCGCCAGCCCCCGCGGCTCCCCGCATGTGGGGTCCCCTGGCACAGTCAGTTAAAGATGAACGGCCCAGTTTAAAGCCACCTGTTACCAGCCGCCCCCATGAAAGCCAGGGTTTTTTATGCTGCGGGCCAACCATTTACTCCAAAGGTGCTGCTTTAAGGTGGCACGTGGCATACAGTCTCAGTGGCACTAACTGAGCCCATGATAACTTACAGCCATGAACTGAGGACTCCTCTGTCCCCAAAGTTCATAGCAAATCTGCAATATTTATCTTTTTTTAAAAAATATTTTTATTGACTTCAGAGAGGAAGGGAGAGGGGGAGAGAGAGAGAGAGAAACATCAATGAGGAGAGAGAATCATTGATTGGTTGCCTCCTGCACACCCCACACTGGGGATCAAGCCCACAACCTGGGCATGTGCCCTGACCGGGAATTGAACCGTGACCTCCTGGTTCATAGGTCGACCCTCAACCACTGAGCCACACAGCCGGGCCTGCAATATTTATCTTATTATGATCCCAACTCTGCCCTGCCCTGGCGTCGGGTCCTCAGTGGCTGTCAGCATGGGCTTGCGACGCCCACTGGGCGGAGGGCAAGGGCAGATGCTGCCACTCTGAGTTTGGGTCCTCGCTGGCCCCGTCCATCATCGACCTGTCCTGAGCATGAATGTCCAGGCTGGGTGATGATGGCTGGTGTGTGTAGAGGGAGCAAGTTTCCATCCCCCACCTTGTGGCCAGACCACGGAACCTGTCTGCCCCAAACCGCACTCTCCTGAGCCCCACCTGCTCTGGGCCCTGGCCGGGCCCCAGATTAGACCTTGCAGATGCTGGGGGCGGTGGGACGTGAACAAGTGAGCAGGCTGGTACGAGCCCCTGGAGGGCATTGCCAAACGGGCCGGCACATGGCAGGTCCTGGGAGAGGTGGGGCCCGTGAGAGCTGGGAGCTACCCCTCGGGACTGGGCCCTCAGCTACCCCTCGGTGCCCATTGGGAGGTCCTGGGAACCCTGGGGGCTGACCCCGAAGGCCAGAGCAGGTGCTTGAAGGACTAGCTTCGGCCACAGGCTTCTGGTTTGGGAGCCGGTCAGACTGGGAGCTTCTTCCGGGCAGGGATGGCCTGGCCCCTGTAGGGCTCCCAGGGCCCCAAGTACAGCCTCACATGCCTTTCGCAGCCGTGCCGGGGCCAGACAGCGCCGGTGCAGTGATGTTTGCTGAGTGACAGGGGCCTCGTGGGGCTCCACACAGCCCTCCCACTGCCCCCAGGAGGAGAAGCAAGTTCCAGTGAGGCCCCTGCCCAGGACCCCGGGGGAGTCTCCTCAGAGCTGTGGGACCGGGTGTCCTGTGTGCATCCCTCACAGCACAGGAAAGCCCCGGGGCAGCTGCTGGCCCAGTTGTCGGGGCAGGACAGGCTGGCAGGACTCTGTGGCCCAGGGACAGGCAGGCCTGAGGGGCTGGAGCCAAGTCCCTGCTAGGAAGGCAAGCCACCATCCTCCCCACTGGGACCCTGCAGCGGTGCTCAGGGCTCCATGGACACTAAGGAAGGTGGCCAGGCCACCCCACTGACCCGTGATCAGGGACTCTCCAGGTCCACCCCAGAGGCAAGCAGAGCGGTCTGGCATGGGACACAGGATGGGGACAGGACTGGCACTGTGCCTGTCAGGTCTTCCCCCCAAGCTGAACGTGCACCCTTCACTCAGAACCAAATGCTGTGTGTGTGGGGGTGTCTCTTGAGGCCAGAGCCTCCTGGGAGTCTCAAATGTCCGATCCAGGACAGCCTGCCCGCAGACAAAGGTGCCACTCTGGCCCTGTCTGGAGCTAAGCCCCAGAAAGCAGAAAGGGTGGGGCCGTGTGGGGCCCACCTGTTGTGGCAGCTCAAATGCTTTGGGATCAAGACTCCTAAGATAGCTGCCCTGGCCTGGTCCCTGTGGGAGTGCCCTGGGCAGGGCGGGGCGGCTTCCTAACCGGCTCAGGAGTGTGGCGGCCCAGTGCCTGCAGATGCCTGGGCATCACGGGCAGGTTGTAGCCTCATAGGGTTGGTGCGTCCGGACGCCTCTGCCTGGAGTGGTGCTGACCAGGCAGGTCAGGAGAGAGAGGGAGAGAAACATCAATGATGAGAGAATCATGGATCAGCTGCCTCCTGCACGCCCCCCACTGGGGATTGAGCCCGCAACCCAGGCATGTGCCCTGATGGGGAATCGAACCGTGACCTCCTGGTTCATAGGTCAATGCTCAACCACTGAGCCACGCCAGTCGGGCTAGATTTGTGTTTTTATAAGCCGCAGTGGTCCCTGTGAAACGCCAAGGGGAAGCGCGAGCCAGTTACACATGGAACTGGGCAGGAAGTGTGGAGCAAAAATGAGGCATCCGCCCGGCCGCTTCCGACCAAAACTGAGCTGGGAAGCGAGCACAGAGCTCCTTGCTTAACGTCTCAGCGGCGGAAGACGCACAGGGCAGCGTGTGGCCTCCGCGCCGTCGGGGCTGGGGTGAGCGAGGGCCTCCTTCAGTGGCGTGTCTGTGGGGAAGGGACCGCAGGCCGGCTCCTCACACACAGTCTGACGGGAGCCGAGAGAACGCAGCCAGGCTGGAGCGCAGGGGTCCAAGGTTACCTGGAGCCACATTTCTTACCTGTGCAGTGGGCCCATCCACTTGGCTCAAGGGGACTGTCATGGACTTTTGGGTCGCCCCCCAAATTCCATTGTTGAGACCTACCTCCCCATTGTGGGGTGTATGGAGTTAGGGGCTTTCGAGAGGTGCTTAAGAGTTGAAGGTGGAGCCCCATGAATGGGACTAGTGTCCTGATAAAAAGCACCCCAGAGAGCTGGCCACCCTGTGAGGACGCTGGGGGGTCGGCATCTGCCTCCGGAAGACGCTTCTCCATGCCCTGTGCACACAGCACCCTGACCTCAGGCCCCCGGCCTCCAGAGCCGTGAGAAGGAAACCCGTGTTGTGTGTAAGCCCCAGCCTAGGGTATTTTGTCACAGCAGCCCAAGCGGATTGAGCCAGGGCCACCTGTGAGACGTGAGGACCAGCCTGGACCTGGCTCAGGTGGAGATGAAGAGGGGGTGATGGAGAAGATGTCAGTGGCCCCCTGTACTCTGTCACTGGGTGCTGTCCCCAACTCACAGGGTCTGTGCTACCTCTGAAGCTCACAGAAGGGGGCACAGGGATGCCTCGCCCGGGGCCACTCTGTGATGGGAAGAAGGAGGCCGCTGCGAGCTGAGGTTGTCCCCACGGGGCCCACTGAGGGAAGCGGGAAGCCGCCAGCGTCCCTCTCTCACTGGGGAGTGGACGGTGGTCCTGAGGTGACTGCTCAGGCAGGATAGCATGTGTCTCCTGTGGAGACTGCACAGGCCCCGCTGCTGCCAGGACACATCACCACAGAGCCAGCGGCTGAAAACAACTCAGATCTGTCCTCTCACAGTTCTGGGCATCGAAGTCCAACATGGGTCTCTGTGGGTTGCAATCAAGGGGCTGGTTTGATGGGCCTTCCCAAGCTCCAGGGAGGACGGTGCCCAGCCCTGGAGGCCCCTGGGCTGGCCCCTCTCCATCCGCAGAGCACGACCCCATCTCTGTGACCCTGTGCTGGGACCGCCAGGTGTCTCCCGCCGAGCCCTCATCTGAACCACATGGACAAAGTCATTGCCAAACGGGCCGGCACCTGGCAGGTCCTGGGCACTGGCATGCAGGCGTCCTGGGAGCCAGATTCTGCCTCCCACACGGGGGCCCGGGGACTGTGGCATGCAGTCGGACCAGCAGGAGGCCGACATCTCCCCGGGTACTGCCCGCCCACACCTCCAAGCCCCAACCCACTGTCAGCAAACCTCGGGGAGCCTGTGCCGCGGCTCCGGGGACCCAGTGTGGCAGCGGTGTCCCTCTGTGCATCTGCTAATCAGATCCGTTTGCTCGCACCGAGGTCACTGCTGGGCTGGTCAGGGACCTGCAGGAACTGCGGCACCAGGGCCAGACAGGCCTGCGGGAGGCGGGCACGGTGGGCACATGGGGACAGACCCACAAAAAGGGAGCGCTGTGGGGGGTGGAAGCAGAGATGGGGAGTGTCTGTAGCCAGGAACCTGAGAGGCGGCACCAGAAGAAGCTGACTGAGGCCTGGAGCACACCCCTGGGAGAGAACCGGCCCTTTATCAGCAGCATCCAGCATCCGTCATTCAGAACAGAGATCAATTTCTGTAGCTGAAGCCCCCTGTCTGTGGGCTGCATCTGGCGGCCCCGGTTCCTTCACAGCCTGGTGGTCACGTGCATGTGCCGGCGGTGCGTGAGCACCGCACAGACCACCTCACTGCCGCCGGGCAGCCCGGCCGCTGCACTGTTGCCCTGTTTTCAGCTCAGGACATGCACAGGCGGCTCCTGGGTGGGTGGCCCCGGCCCACGGCTTCTCCGTTCACCCCACTCCCTGCTGGCTCCCAGCTACCCACGCTCAAGTTATTGGGGAACAAGCTTGTGCTTAAAGGGCAGGGGGCTGACATTAGCCCTGACGTTAGTCCCCAAGGGAGTTAAGGGGACCTCCCTGGAGACCCCATGCCTGCAGCTCCCATGGTCTCTTGAGACGTGGAGCGAGAGGCGGCTCTGCTAACCTGCTCACAGCCCTGTGGCCAGCGCCCGGCCTGGCCATTGGCAGCTGACGAGGCACCAGAAGTCATTTCTGCAGGAAAAGCAGCTCCAGTCCCTCAGTGACGCCACCAGCCTCTGAACCCCATTCGTCAATGCTGCGGCCTGAGGAGGGACCGCGGGGACAGGAGGTGGCGGCCAGCCCTGGGGTGACCTTGGCCAGGGAAATGCCCTTTGTGATGTCAGAGTTAATTATTTCTAGGAGAAGTGTCAGCTGGCCCTAATAAGCTGGAGGCAGGCGGTGGAGCTGCTGCCTGGCAGGCTGAGCACCTGGGCCCTGGGGGGTCCTGGGTGCTGGGCACAGGCGAGGAGCGGGGAGGAGGCACCTTCCCGTTTTTAGTCCTGGCACTTCTGTGGGCAATCGGGGGTTTGAAACCCTGCTCCAGGCCTTGGTGGCCTTGGTGAGTGGAGGACAGGGTGGGGGAGGGGAGGTTACTATTCCCAGGGGTCAGGGAAGCAGCAAGGCTCCCGCCACCACCCTGCGCCTGCCTCCTTCCTGCTCTGGGCTCAGCTCCTACATCCATAACCCGGGCGTCCCCATACCTTAGAATAAAGCCAGAATTCTCACCCCATACCCCGCTCCCCCGACCCCCCCAGCACACACACTCTTTCCATAATTTGTTGCAGCTTCCTGCTATTTTATTTCGGATTTTGTGTAGGTGTGTGGCCCTGGCCTGCAGGCCCCAGGAGAGGGTGTGCTTGCACGAGCCTGGGCCACCTCCCTCCTCTCTGGGAACCAGCTAGCTCACAGCAGGTGAGGCTCGGGCTTATGAGGAGCCTCAGGCGCTGTCCGAGGTCTAGCAGGACAACCCCGCCGTCAGCAGTGTCCCGGGAGCTCAGTGTCTAAGAGAGCCACCAGGGGGCTGGCGGGGCTTCTCCCAGCACATGGAGAAACGGCCTCTGCGAGTGTGGTCGGATGCTTATATCCAAAGTGACACCGCCCTTAACTGAGCAGCTGTCCAAGCCAGAAGCTTCAATAGGCCGCACCAACATCATCCTGGCTCGTGTTTATTCACAGACGAGGAAACTGAGGCACAGAAGCCTAAGCAACCTGCCCAGGGACCCCCAGTGAGAAACGGCAGAGCCAGGAGCGAACGCTGGGATTCAGAGCTGGTGCTGCCTCGGGGGCCTGCCCCTGACCTAGGGCCTGCGTGGCACATGCTGGGCTGTGGGCAGATCAGAGCCCTACCTAGCTTCCTGGGAGGCGACCAGAGAACAGCTGCCTAAAGAAGTAAAAATCCTGCTTACCGGCAGCGAGGACTATTTCAGGCTTCACCTTTCAGCCAATCAATGTCCAGTCTGTGCGGTCAATACGGCTCTCGGGTGCTCAGGAAGCCAGCGGGAGGCCCACTGGGGGGAGGGGCTCCGAGAGGGCTGGAGGGCAGTCAGGAGCCTGTGGAGCCTGCAGGAGCCAGCGTCCTGGCCTAAGGCAGCCCTGCTGCTGGACCTCTGACCCATGCCCCCCGCCGCCCCCGCCCCAGTGCCTAGTGCCGGAGGCGGTCATGGGCTCGGAAGACCCGCACAGCACTGAATCCAGAGCTCCCAGTGTCAGCAAGCACTCAGTGAACGCTGGCTTTGCCGTGGCGAGAGGCACCACCTTCCCCTGCACCGGCCTGCTGCAGCTCAGAAGGCCCAGGAGTCTGGGTGCCTTAAGCTCTAGGCCTTGCCCTCCGCAGACCGAGCGGTTGTGGAAGTGGACGCTTTCTGCCAGCCAGCCATGGCACCCACTTCCCACCGTCCTGGGCAGAGGCGGGGCCCAGCGGCCGCCAAGGACACAGCTTCGTGGGGGTGAGCTGGGCGGCGGTCTTCTCCGTGGTTAGACAGCGAGCACCATTTGGTGCTAGAAGTTTGAGGCACAGATGCCTGGTTTTTAAGTCCCTGTTTATGTTGTTGCTCAAATTGTTCTTGGGAGGTAATACATTGTTAAGGGCACTTGTGACATACTTAGTAAAAAGCCCTACCTCACCTTGGGGGGTTGGGGGAGCCAGTGTTGTCCTCATCTTTAATTATACCTGTTAGAATTCACAAGCTCGTGATTAGAAATTTCTAGAAAAATGGTTCCACCAGCACAAGAGGAGGTGGCTCTTGGTAGGGGGTTGGGGGAGGGGATGGCACTTGGGCAAATCCGGGTCCCTGACTGGTGTGCAATCCCGGCCCGGCCGGCTTCCACTCGGGGGAGGACCAGCCTCCTCCAGCCGAGGAAGGCTCCTTCCTCTCTTTGTCTCTGGCCCAGGGAGAGGCCTTCGGGCCTGTGGTGCCGGGTCCCAGAAGGGGCTGGAGGAGGAGGGGGTTGGGGGAGGATGGGGCCAGGAGAGGCCCTGCCAGCGGAGCTGGGCATTGCTGACACTGTCCTCCCTCATCCCTCGTGGGTTTCCTGAGCACCTGCGGGTCTTGTGGGACATCAGGCACAGCCAGAACGACCAGAGTGCTGCGACTCACGCCGTCCCTGGAGGGTCTGACCGTTGGCCCATGTGGCAGGCAGCTGAGGGCGTCACAGGGCACGTGCCTTTTGAAGCACTGTCCTGCGTCCCTCACCGCCAGGCCACCACCCCTGGACGCAGGAGGGGGCCTTCTGACTTCAGGGTGGGGACGTTGAGGCCACTCCTTTCTGTCGCTCAGGGTGGTGGCGGGCAGGCACAGGTGGCAGGCCCGCAGCTCCCGGTCAGTCCCTGTCCCCACAGCCAGGGGGACAGAAGCTCCAGTGGCCCCTCCTCCCCCAGCCTCCCATCCCATCATCCTCCCAACTTAATTTCTTGGAAAAGGCTATTTTTGGGTCTGCCCAACAGGTGCCCAGCGTGGGGCTCGAGTCCACGCTGATGTCAGTCTCCCAAAGTGTCCTGGTCGGGTGCCGAGGTCGCCTCTGTCCCTGGCGGGACCAGTGCCCCTGGGCAGGCTCTGCAGGGAGGGCTCCAGGCCCCAGCTGGTGTCCTGAATCCAAGGCTCCCAGACCCCACCCAGGTACCGCCAAGAGGGCCAGAGACCTGACACGAGATTGGATGTCACCTCCTCCAGGATGCACTCCCTGCCCTGCTGTCCAGTTACCACGCCGTTGCTGGCTAGGAGCTGCTCTCGGAGCTGGGAGGCCTGGGCTGTGTCTGAGCTGGTGTTTGGGTCTGACTCCAGGCCAGGCCCTGTGCTAGCCTCTTCCCCAAGGTGACCAGCGGATTCACAGAGGAGGTCAGAGCACCGAGAGGCTGGGTGGCTGTGCCTGCGCTCAGGGCACTGGGTGTGGGCCAGCAAGTATCTCTTGAATGGACCAGTGAGTGAGTGTGCCCCAGCCTCGCTGAGATCTGTATTGTGGGGCACAAAGGACCTGTTTTGAGGGGTTGGTACCACTTCTGGGGACCCTTGGCTCCCAGGGAGGCACCTACGCTCCATGTGTGTGGCCCTCAGCACCGGGGCCACCTGTGCAGCACCCTGGGTTCTGAGGCACCGGCATTAAGGGCCTGGTCGGCAGGTCCCCCGCCCGCCCCCAGAAAGCCCTCTGGTCGGCACAGTCACTAATTAAAGAAAACACAGGGATGCCGAAACCGGTTTGGCTCAGTGGATAGAGCATCGGCCTGCGGACTCAAGGGTCCCAGGTTTGATTCCGGTCAAGGGCATGTACCTTGGTTGCGGGCACATCCCCAGTAGGGGGTGTGCAAGAGGCAGCTGATCGATGTTTCTCTCTCATCGATGTTTCTAACTCTCTATCCCTCTCTCTTCCTCTCTGTAAAAAATCAATAAAATATAAAAAAAAAAAAAAAGAAAGAAAACACAGGGAAAGGAGCCAGTCCAAGGCGGTGTGCAGGAGGCGGGGTCAGCAGTGGACAGAAGAAATTTATTTTTTTGGCATCCGACTGCCTCTGCAATGACATAATCATAAAGTTGTTTCTGACTGGGCAGTGACATCACTCGTAACTGTGTGCGCACGAGGCCTTGGCAGCTGGCCGCAGCCCTCTCAGCCTGGGCGGAGGTCACTCCAGGGGTGCAGAGAAGCTGCCTCAGGACGCCCTCCCACGGAGGCTGAGTCCCCAACACAGGTGGGGCCTGGGGGACTGCAGTTAGTCCTGGTCAAGCACACCCCATGGCTTGCAAACGTGGTCCCATCAAGCAATTACTGCAGTACAAGTTAGTTGGGTGACAATCTCACTCCCTCAAACCTGAGATTAGCTTAGTGGGGGACTGGGGTGTCACTGTGGGAGGAGGGGAGGAGCTGGTGCAGAAGAGGGAGAGGCAGTGAGACAGGAGGGGTGGGGAGAACTGAGGACCCATGCGGGTACTAGAGTGGGGGAAGGGCAGGTAAGAGGGCTCTTGATGGCGCCCTTGTCTGGAAGACCAGACATTAGACCCCCCTTGCAGGCCTGGCCTTATCTACTATCTCCACACCAAGGCCAGCCTGGGATCGCTCACCCTGGGGGTGGCAGGCGAGAGGAAGTGCCTAGTGGGGGAGTCAGGGCTCTGATATGAGTCTGCAAACCATGAGCCTTCATTGGAGCCCAAACCTGAACAAAGGGCCTTGGGTCACACTGCGCTGTCTCCCCGCCCTCGCCCATCCCCCGCCCCAAGATGGTGCCTGGACCACAGAGTCTGGTACAAGCTGAGAATCCTTCCCTCAGGGCCCAGCAGCCACAAGGACGGCAGGGCCTCGGCCAGGGGAGCAGCTGCCCCCACGTTGGGAAGAGGGAGCAGCCCAGGCTGAACTGGGCGCCCTGACCTCCTGAGTGTGGGTTTCAGTTTGTGTTCGTTTCCGTGCTGGGTAACAAATTACTACACACCCAACAGCTCACACCACCCGTAAGTGAGGTGGGAGGTGACCTTCTGCCTCCGGCCTCTGTGTGCCGAGGGCAGGCGGAGGGAGGAGGGCTCCAGTTGTCCCTTTGTGTCGTCCCTTTGGCCAGCCAAGTCACCCTCCTCCTCCCCCTCCCCCACCCCAGTCTGCCTGGGGCTGGCTGCTGGGCCCTGGCGGCAGTGCGACCACCAGGGAAGCCTCCCTCAGGCCTGGCACCTTTCAGGCCTGGCACCTTGGCTTCCCACGGCCAAGCACGGCCTTTGCTGGAGGAGGGGGGAGTCCTCTGGGGTAGTGAGCTCCCATCCTGGGAAGCACCTGATGGACCACCTGGCTACCCATCAGCACAGAAGACTGTCCTGGGCTACCCTCAGCTCAGTCCCAGGTCCAATCTTGGTGCCTCCTTCTGACGTAGACTGTCACAGAGCTGCCCCTAGGCTCTCCCAGGCCTGGACCCCCAAGGTCAGGACCCCAACCACCTGGCACAGGTGGCAGAGCTCGCCCCATGGGGGTGTGGGGCGGAGGTGTGCAGGTGGGGGAGGTTAGCCCAGTGGGAGATGCCCCTGAGGGCGCTGTCACACGTGGCCTGTGGCTGCAGGGTTCGGCCACCCTCTCTTGAGGCCATCACATCTGCCTCCCCTCATTTCCTGAGCATCATGTGGCATCTGCAATGCCACCCGCAGAGCACCGAAACACAAAACCCAGAGGCCGCCCACGTGCCGGAGAAGAGCCACCCTGGTGCTAACTCGGTCATCTCGTCAGTTGCCGCTCCACCTGGCAGCCGCTCAGTTCCCTGCTCCAAATGAATGCGGCTTTTTCTTTAAAGCACTTTTATAACCATCCCAAAATGAATATTTATAGGGCAGGGATGCAGGGCCGGCTAATTGTGGCCGGATCCTGTTGGATGGACACTCCCGGGCTCCCGGAGAAGGGCAGGGAGATACAGCCACGGCCTTAACCCAGGGCCCAGGCTCCAGGGAGGGAGGAGGAGGCCAGAGAAACCTCCGACCCAAACAGATCACTGCCCGGTGCTGACAGTCCAGGGAAACCAGGCCCGCTGCGGAGGCTGCGCCCACTGTGGGGACCTGTGTGCTGGGAGCTGGGTCACCTGCCTCTGCATGCTCAGCACTGGCCCCAGGGCGTCCATCAGGGCAGCTTGAACTGTGCAGCCCGGACCCGCTGTGGTCACCTAGAACTGGAGGCGCTCGCTGAGGCGCCCCCTTCAGCCAAGCCTGGGAGGGGAGCAGAGTGCAGGTGCCCCCCAGGCGTCACCCCCAGGCCTGTCCAACCTGATGGGAGGGTAGTGGGCAGGGAGCGCCCAGCGTTGGACACGGGAGCCCTTCGCAGAACCTGTGCTCCACACCCCTCGCCGGCCCTGAGCACAGGTGCAGGACGCCGGCTCACCCGGGCGGAAGTTCTGGCCCCTCAGTGATCCCAAGGGGCAACATCTGGGGCTGCTTGGGCTTGAACGTAAGTGGGACAAAGGTCTGGGGTTCTCTCAATTCCCTGCCTCCCGTCACTGGAGCCGCATTCCTTTTACAGGGAGGGTGGGCCCCTCCTCAAGGCGAGGACCTAGCCAGAAGGCTTCCCGCAGCGGAGCCACCAGGGCTGCTACTGAGCCCAACAGTTCTACCCACAGCTGCTGGCCACACCCCTCCCAAGTTCTTTAAAACGGACTATCTCTGCTCACAGAGCCCACCGTGACCCCAAAGTCTCGGGGCTCAGCCTGGACCCCAGCGCCCCTCTGGCTGCCCCGGCGCTCCTGCCCCCACTCAGGAGCTCAGGCTCACTGTGGTGCAGGTCCAAGGCCTCCCTACACAGACCCAAAGCTGCACGAACCCTCTCAGGAGGCTCTGCGTGATGCCACATGGGCCACCCCCTCCCCAAAGCGCCCCGAGTCTGGATGAGGGTAAAGCTGCCATCATTTTGGTTGAGGCATCTCTGGAAACAAATCACTCTCTGCTGACGTCATGGTGATGAAATATAACTTGCGTTACATGCTGTCAGAGAGGTTTTCCCGCTGCCATTACGGTAACGGTCACGTATGCACATGTGTGCAAGTGTGTAGGGGTGCCTGTGTGCAAGTCTGTGTGCACATGTGCCTGTGAGTGTCTGAGCCCTGCGGCCGGGCAGCAGGTGACCTCCCAGGCAATGATGGCGGGGAGGGGGGTCGAGGTCCTCTTGCAGTGGCCATAAACATGGGCATTTCACACCCGGCTGTGCTCCGCAGGCCTCCAGACCTGCACAGACTCCTCAAGCTTCACCAGACACCGTGTGCCTGTGTGAGCCGGGGTGGCGGGAATGTGAGGTGGGCTGTGGAGGTGGTCAGCTGAGGCTGGGCTGCTGGGGCCTCATTCAGGCTCTGAGAAGTCCTGCAGACAGATCTGTTCTCCACCTACTGAACGCAGATGCCACCAGTGACGTGGCTTTAGGAGTCCCTCTGTGCCTCAGGGCTTGTGGTCCTGCCACCCCGGCAGGAGAGAAGCTGCCTCAGCCAGGCCTCAGCACTGGGGGGTCCTGAGCCCAGCCCAGAGATCATGGTCTGGGGCTCTCACCCCACACTGCTCCTGGCTGTGGGCCCAGGCCCTCTGCCTGCCTTTGGGTGTTCCCCACGCTGGCCCCCGTCACAGGCCAGGCCAACACGGAGGGGCTGGCCCACTGGAAGCTGCTAGAAGCTGAGCAGGGCATCCTCTGGGTGCCTCACCTCCCTCAAGAGCTGGACTGAGCCCTCCCAGGCCCCCTGCATGTGGACCGGCCCCCTCCCCAGCCCAAGGGTCTTCCTGACCCACAGCAGGGGGCCCTGCTTTCCTGAGCACAGCGTAAGTGTCTCGGGGGGCAGGCACCTCATGAGTGCCCTGAGCTTTGTGTACCCCAGGTACATGCTGGCTCCGTCCTCTCCAGGCGGGATGGGTCCCCTAGGTAGAGCACACAGGTGGGGGGCGGGGGATGCTGTGGCATAAAACAACACATTTACCCTCTCACTGTTCTGGAAGTCGGGAATCTAAATCCAGGCCTGGCCCTCCTGGCGGCTCAGGGAGAAGGTGGCCGGCCTTTTGCAGCTCAGAGAGGTCCCTGCGCTTCTGCCCCCTTCACATCTCAGCATCTCCCAGCCTGTGTTCCCGACCTCTGCTCCCCCTCACGCTCCTCCTGCTCTGCCCTCCTGCCTCCCATGGGAGGGCCCTGTGACTCCATTTAGGGTTCACCCAGATAACCAGGGTCATCTCCCGTCTCGAGATCCTTCCTTGATTCACACCCGCAAAGTCCCTTTTGCCATGTGAGGTGACACATTCCACATGTGCAGGTCCTGGGCACAGGGTGTGGGCCTCTGGGGAGAGGTGTTGTTCCCTCACAGGGAACATTTCGGCAGCACCGGGCCCTATGAGGCCTCTTACAGCCTCCTCTGAAGACCATGGCCTCCTTTGCCTCCCCTCCTGCCCCCGCCCCCCCCCGCCCTGGTACCGGGGAGGCGAGGTTGGAGTGAGTCAGCGCCCTGCCCTCTGCAGCATTCAGGTTCCCTCGCCGCCCAGGGGCCGGGTGGCCCTGAGTCCAGGCGGTGAGGGTCAATGGGGAGAGGCTGGACCCTGAGCTCGACATATCTTTATGTCTTCTGTTCTTATTGAAGTGAAATTCACAGCATAAGATTAGCCATTTCAAAGTGGCAGTGAGCACATCCGCCAGCTGGTGCAGCCGCCCCCTGCGCGGGCCTGCTCCGCCTGTGCAGCCGCACACTTTCTCTGGGCTCGCCGCGCCGCGCAGTCCCTTCCTTCTCACGCCACCGCTCCTCTGCGCGGGTCTAGCCTGTAATTGGCAGATGCACGTTCAGGACGCCTCCATTTTGAGCTCATGCAGGAGTGTCTCAGGCACAAATCCTGGAGCAGAGTGGCCGGCGCGCCATCTAACTTGCTGAGGAGCCGCCAGGTGGTCCCCTGCCGCACTAGCTCACATCCTCACCAGGACGCGGTTCCCAGTTCTCCGCGTCCTCGCCAACACTTGTTACTTTCCAGTTTTGGGCTTTTGTTTCTTTACCGCCATCCTGGCGGCGGAGACCACTTCTCATTCCTGTGGCGACTAGGGGAGGCAGGAGGGCACAGGGATGGCACGCCTACTGCGGAGCCGAGCGGACTCGTCACTCGGGTCCTCGCCCATCGTTTCATTGGGTCGCTGGACTTGCCTCCCCGGAGCGTGGCCAGTGGGTGAGCATTCATTCATTCGTTCCTTCGCTCCCCTGGAGGTGAAAGACCTGAAGGTGAGAGAGGGCCCTGGCCTTCCCTGAGCCAACAGCGCACGGGGCCCTGCTGAGTCCTCACCAGGCTCCGCGGTCACCACGCAGGAGGCGCCGGGCCCTACGTCACAGCTGAGGAAACAGGCTCCGAGCATTCGAGTCGCTGCTCCCTGCGCCCAAACCCGGGCTCGGAAGGGCTCCCTCCTGCGTGGTGAATTGGGACTCACACCCCAACAGGGTCACTGAGTGAGGCTGGAACCTTCCTGGGTTCCGCACCCCTTTACCCGCCCAGCCGCCCCCCTGTGCCCTGGGGATGGGGACAGCGTTTCGGGGAATGCTCTCAGCAGAAGCCACTGCCCCAGGGGCGTGCTCACAGCTCCATTACTGTCCTGAGCTTCCAGGAATCTGCTGCTCTCCAGCCGTGCTCCGCCCTCTGCTCACTCCAGGGGCCCACCCGGAGAGGTGCCTGAGGCTCAGAAACCACATGTGCCTCACTCACCAGATTCCAGGCCCCGCTCTGGAGTCTCCCCAAGGACCCCCTGGATGTGCTGCGGGCTCTGAGCGGGGGCAGCCTTCCCCTCACCACTCAGGTCCCTGCTGCTCCGGTGGGGCAGGGCCGTGTCCACACCACCCAGGGGAGGGTCCCTCCTCCACGAGGCGTCAGGCCTGTGGCCGCCTCGGCCCTCCCCTCCCCTCCTCTTCCTTCCCCTCCCCTTTTCTCTCCCCTCCCCTCCCCTCCCCTTTCTTCTCCTCTCCCCTTCCTCCGCTTGCCTTTCCCCTTCCCTCCCCTCCCCTCCCCTCCTCTCCCTTCCCCTCCTCTGTGAAAGCCCTTCTTCCCACCCCCTTCTCTTTCACAGGAACAGAACCCCCTCCCTGGCGCCACTCACTTGACACCCTTCTTCCTCAGAAGCACCTCTGCTCAGTCAGGAGACCTTGTGGACAGACTCTGAAGGGCCGGCCAGAGCCTGAGGCTCCGCGGCCTCCCTGGTCTGAAAGGTTGCCTGGTGGCCTGGGCTCTTGACTAGGTCCTCCCTCACTTGTGGCATTCCCACCAGAGTGGCCGTGGCCCTGCCTGGCTGGCCGTCTGTCTGTCCCCTTGCTGCAGCCCCCTGGCCTCTGTGCTGTCCCCGGACAGGACAGGTTCCCACCTCCAGACAGTGTGCTCCCGGGACCCTCTGCCTGCTGCCCCTCTGATGTCACTGTTCATCCCCCACAAAGGCCTCCCTTGACCTGTGACCAACACCACCACCCAGGGCCTGCCCATCCCTTCCCCAAACCTTCTAGACTCCTCACCATGAGCAGCCCTTGTTGGCTACTGAAAACAAAATTAACAAAATTAACTAAATCAAAGATATGGGTCTGGCCAGGCCAGCATGGCTCAGTGGTTGAGCGTTGACCTTTGAATCAGGAGATCACAGTTCAATTCCCGGTCAGGGCACATGCTGGAGTTGTGGGCTTGATCCCCAGTACAGGGTGTGCAGGAGGCAGCTGATCACTGATTCTCTCTCATTATGATGTTTCTGTCTCTCGCCCTTCCTCTCTGAAATCAATTTTTAAAATATGTTTTAAAAAAAAGGTGGGAGTCCGCAGTTGGGCTAGCCCCATTTCCAGATCTCAGCAGCCACGTGCTGCCACGCAGCCCAGCTGGTGAGCACAGAGCCTCCTGTGTGGCCGACCCATCCCCACATGCTGCCAGGCAGGCTGACCTTGGTGAGCGAAGGAGAGGGGCTGGCTGTTGGGCATGGCTGCTGCCTTATTCACCTGCGCCCAGAAATGGCGCCACACCACCTGCCACCTTTGCGAGGAGGCCCAGGAGGAGGCCGAGGCGGGGCATTGGCGTCTCCCACGCCTTTTTCACCCTGGGTGGTCTCCCTGGGTGGTTTCCTCGGTGTCCGATGCAGGGGACACTGGGTCTGTCTTCACAGGGCTCTGGAATGAGGCGGTGTCCCGCCAGTCACTGCCCAGCTCTGCCCCGCCGTGTGACCTCAGGCAAGTCAGTCTCCTGCGAGCCCCACTCCTCTTTGGTGAAGTGGGGCAACAGGATGCTCACCTCCGCGCTGCTTTGAAGACCAGCAGATACTCCACAGGGGAGCTTCCGGAACACCAGGAACCTGGTGAGTGGGTAGATGAATGGAGAGCGCTGTCATCTGGCTTTGTCCTAGGGGCCTTGGGGACCTCTGGACACCTGCCACTCACACCAGTCTGCTGCTCGGTCTGTGAGCGCCGCTGCCATTAGGAGGGTGACTATGGAGGTGATTTATGGCAGCACCTGCCCCACACCTCCCCTCCCTCACTGGCTTGGAGCATCACTTAAAGAAGCCAGCCTCAGAACAGGCCAAATCCCACCCCACCCCCTGCTGTTTTGCCCCTCCCCCACAGCCTGCGTGGCCCAGGGCTCTGGCTGCCCTGACCCTCATCTCCCCGCTCCCGGCCTAGGGCAGGCGGGCAGGGAGGAGAGGAGGGGCACAGGGCACAGGCGGGGTGGGCCGTGCTGGCACTGCCCCTCACACGGCTGCTCTCAGGCTGTCTGCTGGAGGCCAAGTGGCTCTTCCGTTTCCAGAAAGGTGCCTGGATGGGGGCAGCTTGAGACCCTCAGGGTTCCCACCTCCCTCTGGATGAACCAAGTGAGGGCCCCTCAGCTGGGCCCATGGACCTGGGAGCAGAGCCCGACTGGCTCCCCTCGGTGTCCCCATCTCAGGCTCCAACCACTCAGTTTCCCCAAAGTGCGGCCCCAGCCCCTCCCCCACCCCACTGCTGCTCCAGGAGGCACCTGGGCCCCCACTGCACTCCATGCTCTCCTGGCCTGGCGTGGGGAGTGGGGACCCAGGGGGTGAGCCACAGAGAACACCCCCTGCACCCTGTGTCCCAAGGCTGTGGAGCCTGGCAGGGGTGTCATGGGGCATCACACACAGGAGGTGGGAGGTTTGTGACATCGCTTTCTGGAATAACAGGGCCTCTGGCTGCACTCTGGTCAGAACAAACAGTGAAATTAACTCCCCTCACCCCACCCCTGTGGGCCTTGTGCCAGCCTTCAGGGAGCTGGGCCCACCTATTCCTGCAGTCCCTGACTGTATCCTAGGGGACTCCAGAGAAGAAGGGGACCTGCCCAGCTCACACAGATGTGGTGGTGGTGTGGGGGAGCAGTTGGCTGTGTAAGGACATGCCCATTACATTGTTCAGGGGTGAAGCCCGGATGGGGGTGCCTGACAATGGCTAGTGCATGGATTTCGGGTCTTGCACTCACACAGGCCCCTGGTTGCAGGCCTGGTGGAGTGTGGCAGCTCGTCAGCCTGGCTCCCTGTCCAAGGTGACCTGTGGGCATCATTACTCAGGGCTGGCTTGGGAGCCTCCAGAGACCTGGGTGGCTCTGTCACCACCCGAGCCAGTCCCTGATTCTTGGCAAAAGGGCAAAGCCAGGGGGCACCCGGTGGGACCCTGGGTAGGGCACAGCCAGCTGGAGGCCAAGTGCAGGGAGGAGGTGCAGGCTCCACTGCCTGGCCCGAGCCCTGGGAATCACCTGGGTCTCCCCAGGGTGCCCCTGGGAAACGGGCTTCATGGCCTGAGAGGCTGTGCTGGGCTTTGGTTCCGGAGAGGGCTGGGCTAAAAATAGCAGGGGGACGGCAGGGCAGGGACAGCCAGCGGGGAGGGCTGGGGGGCGCGGATGGCAGCCTGGGCCCTGCACAGCCTGTCAATGGCACTGGCACACCCACCCTGTTCCCGGTGGCCGGCCAGCCGCGGCCCAGCTGACAGGCTATTTTTTCCCTGCTTGACTAAATATGGTCAGGGCGCACAGCCCGAGGGGGCCACTTGGCCAGCTGCGTGTTTGGGATGCTTGGCCGGGTATATAAGGACTGCAAAGGTGAGGCCAGCTCCTGATAGGAGGGGGGCCCCCACACCCACTGGGGTCTGGGGTCAGGCCTCCCTGCTCTCCCCTCCCCTGCCTGCCTGCGGTGTGAGCCTGCACACCAGGGAGTCCCCTTTTGTTCCAGCCTGACCTCTACCTTGCATTGACCCCAGCTGGGGGTGCAGGAGGGTCCCCCAGACCCAGCCCAGGGCAGGAAGGGGCTCAAGGTGTGCGGGATGCAAGGTCGCTTCTCTTTAACTCTGCGTCGCCCGCCACTCCCGCGCCTCTCTCCTCCCTCTCTCCTCCCTTTCTCCTCTCCCTCTCCTCTCTCAAGATCTCCCTCCCCGCTAAGTCTGCGCTGGTGCAGGAGGGCTGGGGGAAGGGCAGGGGTGCGGAGAGGGGTGCCTGGTGTCTTCTTCTCTCTGCCTCCCCCACCCCCAAGTGCTACGCGTCGGGAGCTCCGGCCTCCCCCACCCCTGCATTCGCGATTGGCTCCGGGAGAAGGTGGATGGCGCTGCCGCGGCTGCAGCATCGTACCCGGGAGCCGCGACCCTGCGCCCGCCGCCGGCGACGCCAGCCCGGCTGGGGGCTCCGCGGTGAGTCCCGCTCCGCCCGCCCTGCCGCCCCCGCAAACTTGCCGACGCCCGCGGCGAGGGTGTGCCCGGCGCGGTGGGACCGCGGTGCCGGCGCGTGCTCCGGCGGTGCCTCGGAGTTTTCTTTGGCTCCAGGCAGCGTCCGCATTCGGAAAACTGCGGCGCCAGCAGCCAGCGGGGCTGGGCGGGCGCGGCCACCGGGGATGCGCGAACTTTGACCGGCCGGCGCCCGGCTAGGAAGCGGCGGCCTCCGGCCTGGTGGGCGGTCGGGGTCGGGGCGCCGGGCGGGGCGGGGGCTGGGGAGGCGCGGCCAGCCTGCCCAGAAGGAAATGGCTAAACTTACCTGGAACTTGAGCACGGAGCGGAGATGCTGGGCGGGGGCCTGGGCAGGACGGCCAGGCTGCCCCAGGCTGGGACTCCGCACTTTTGAGGCTCCCTCCGTCGGGGTCAGGTCAGGCGGGTCCCTGTGCTGGGCTGCGGCTCCGTGCGCCCGGGGAGACTGGTCCTGAGGGGGAGCAGCCGGAGGTCTCTGCAGGGATCCTCTGCCCAGTGGCCCTTCCCTGAGTGGGGCCGGCGCTCTCCCGCACCCCCACGCGAAGCCGGGCACAGCCCGGGCCAGGGACTGGGGGGCTGGGGTGGCCGCAGCTGGAGGTGCTGGAGGAGGCGCTGGCAGGTGCCAGCTCACTGCCTGGGGGCCTGGGAGGTGGCGTGTGCTTCTCTCCTGTCGAGATGGGAAACTTTATAAAGTAGCTGAGGTTCCTTTGTGAGCAGGTGGAAGCTCTCGGGGGCTCTTGTTGGACCTGGGGTGACTCCCTTACCCTTTGAGGGCCCCGACTTTCCCCTGACCTCCAGATCCCATCCCTCTGGGCTCCTGGGAGAGAGGGGCGAGGGAGGGTCAGGGGCCCGAGCAGTGGCTGCGTCTCCCAGCCGCTGGGTCTCCTTTGTCGGGGGCGCCAGGAGATTTAGCCCAGACTCCCTTCATGACGGGGGCCCTCGGGGGGCACATTCCAGGGGTGAGAAGTGGAGGTGTCAGTCGCCCTTTCACCCTTGGCCACAGGGCGGTGATGGACGGCGGTATCCACACAGGTCTTCTGCCCAGTGGCCCTCCCATGAGCGGGTCCGCGCTCTTCCGCACCCCCATGCGAAGCCCCAGCCCCGCCACACCCGCCCGGCACCGCCCAGGCCAGGGGCTTGAGAAGACACTGCGGGTGACCGCAGTATCCCCAGCCTCTCTGGGGCCATCCTGCAGGGCGGCCGGCTGTGCGGCGGGAGGGCAGGCACCACAGGACCAGGGCCCAGCTGGGGACCCGCTGGTGTCTGTTCTGGGCTCTCCCTCTCCCAGCGAGCGGCTCCCCTGCTCGCTCCCTCTGCAGGACCCCGCCAGGAGTGACACCCTCCTCCAGTCAGCCTCCCCTGCAGCCTCCCCTGGCAGTGCCGAGGCCTGTCCATGCTGCTCCCACAGCCCGAGCTTCCTCTCCCCTCCCAGCGCCCGCACAGCCAGGTGCTCCCTTCCTGCAGGGGCCTGACCCGTCCAGTTCACACACCCCTGGCTTTGGGGCGGCAGTAGAAATTCGGAAGAGGGGCCATAGCAGGGAAATTTGGAAATGCAAGGGAGGAAGTATCGATACCATCAAGTATTCAAATGAGTTTAGTTTGCTGCTTGCTAAGTTTACTTAAACCCTCTTTAGCCGGCTCTTCAGCAGCCGGTGAACGTGGGAAGTTCACTGGCAGGAAGGCGGCCTGTGTTTGCCTGTAAACTGGCATCGATCAGGCCTGGTGGGGGCTGGGCGCAGGCCACCAGGAGCCAGGTGAGGGCCACGTTCTGGGTGCCCCATGAGCCGCCTGCCTGTGCCAGCTTCCTTTCAGGGGCTGTGGCAGGGGTGGTGATGCCAGGAGTGGAGACAGGGTGAGGGGAGGAAGAGGAGGCATGGTGGGAGAGGAGCCATCCAGTCCCTTGCCAGGCTGGGCCCCTGCTCTGTGGCCAGGCTCAGGCACCAAGGGGGCCCACCAAGGCCCAGGGTGCCTCCCAGCAGCTCCCAGCCGCCCTCTGGGGACTTGGGTCCACCTGCGACTGCCTTTCTCCTGCTGTGCTTCAAAGACAAAGCACCAAGCCCTGCCCTTGGGTGCCCATTCCTGGAGTCACACCACCAGGGACCTGCCTGGAGGTGTCAGCTGCCCAGGTAAGGCCTAGCCATTGCTCTGGTCTCCTGTGCCATCTCCTGTCTGGGCCAGCCTGTCCTCCAACTGCTCAGAATCAGGGTCCCCTCTGTGCACTTGGCAGGGATGAGGGCACCCAAATGGAGAGGGAGGGTGTTGGCTGAGGCTGGCACCCTCTCAGGGGGAATGACACCTCCCTCCTCTGGGCGAGGGTGGGAGTTGGCAGCCTGGGTCCTTTCTGGTTCCACTGATGCACAACTACATGACTGTTGGGGTGACGGAAGGGATTCTCAAGACTTTCTGGGGTGCACGGTCTGCTTCTGCCTTCCTGACTCTGTGCATGTGTGTATGTGAGAGAAATTGAAAGAGGCAGAGAGCGAGAGGGAGGGAGGGAGGGAGAGGGGCTGAGGTCAGAGGGGCAGCGGCCGCACAGGCCCTGGGATGATCAGAGCCGAGGGAGGGGTGTGCTGGCTCCAAGCCCCAGGAGGGCTCCAGGGTGTGGACAGGCAGAAGTCCAGGCCCGTGCGCCCTCTCCACCCACCGTGGGGCCGCCCACACCACTGCTGAGCACGCTGAACTGCCTGCCTGGGAGACATACTTCTTTATATGCCCATATGACCTGGGAAGCTATGGAATGTAAAGAAGTATGTATTTCAGGTCGGGGACTCGGTCGCCGGAGTAAGGGGCAGTCCACATCCGTGGGACCTCCTGCAGGGCCTCCGGCAGGGACCGACGGGTGCGGCCAGGCAGCGGGCTGCCTGGGCGCGGTGCCGCCTGTCCCCCGCCGTATTGTTCTGTCACTTTGCCTGTGTCAGCAGGTGGACGTGTTCGTCACACATTAAATATTCAGCGTGCTGACTGCGGCAGAGAGGAGGCAGCCCGTGGCAGTTGTGGGGTCCATGCAGGGACATGGGGGCCGAGGGTTGTGTGGGGCACCTTGGCTTGGGGACGGGGTGGCGTGGTGAGGCTCTGGGGGTGTCACTTCTTGACACCCCAAAAGGAGCCAGTAGCCAGCAGAATGGGCTATTTGTGTGATGGGGACAGAAAACTGCTCAGAGGTACAAGAAAAGCAGCCTGTTCCCCAAAGGGGGTCAGCTGGACAGGAGGGAAGCAGGGGGCCCCGGGCAGCAACGTGTGCTCTCAGAGGCCGCACTGCAGGCGGAGATGCAGGGCGTGTGGCTGGACCCCTGGGGCCTGCGAGGGCGCAGCCCCCAGGCAGGTCAGAGGCAGCTGCAGCCCCAGGTCCTGCCCGCTCCAGTATCTGAGGGCACAAAACGAAGGTCTGAGCCTGATCCATGGGGGACCCTGTCTTGTCCCACGCCCCACCCGCACCCCCACCCCAGCTGGGCCACTACTTTTCTCATTTCTACCGACTCAGCTCGGAGTGCGTTTGCCGTGAAGGCCGGCGTGGCTGCCTCGTGCAAGTGGTGTGTGACCCAGGGCCCACGCCTGCTTCGCTGCCACCAGATCCTGGACAGGAAAGGGGCTGGGTGCTGTGCTGTGGACCCCCGGGGGGACGGTGATGTGCAGGAGAGGAGGGCAGAGGCTGCGTCGGGTGTGCATGGCCGGTGCCCACAGTCTGTCCTTCTGTGGGAGCAAAGAGCAGAGGGTTCCGGGCAGCTGGCAGGGCGGCGGCGGGAGGGGTCGCCGGGGCCAGGCTCTGGCTCTCTGGTGGAGGCATCTGCAGCCCAGGGCGCGTGCTCCCCCGGCTGGGGCTGTTTTCCAACGTGAGTGCCATCTCTGCCGCTGCTGCCCAGGGCCCACGCAGGTGCCCGGCCGCTCCACACACTGACCTTCGGTAGGAATTCTCGGGTGCGGTGGGACAGGGAGGGACAGGTGAGCCCCCTCCTCCAGCGGCTGGGTGTGGGGCAGCCAGGTCCCCTGGCCGCCTAGGTCCTCCCAAGGGGCCTGGGACCAGGACACGAGGGTGGCTCCCACCGCCCAGGGAGGGGACTGCAGCTGAGGCTGAGGAGGTCTTGGTGGTCTGGGCCCTTTCCGACCTTCAGGTCTCTCACCTCTGGCTCCGGTGCCACCAGTGTGGCCAGTGGGCCTGCCCTTGGCACCGCCTTTCTTCTGGCCACCAGGCCTGCAGGGCTCAGCCCCAGCACCCCAAGGAGGTCACCGCTGCCCTGCTGGCTTCCCGCTCCGGACACAGGCAGGGAAGTAGCCGGAGGTGGTCACTGCGGCGGCACAGAGAGGCTGCCTTCTGGCTGCCCCTCCGCACGTGAGGGCTCTATGGCAGGATGTGGTGTTTAATGAAAGCATTAGTGTTTGGAATTAGGTTTGACTGAGCAGGAAAACTAGAGTTTGCAGGGAGAGAGCTATGGCTGTAAACCACCTCTCGTCTCTTGATCTGCCAAAGTCAACACGGGCACCAGTCCGTCGCCTCCCGGGGGAAGCCGGAGCCGCGGAGCCCGCGCTGCGTGCCCCGGTCCGAGGCCTGCTGCTCCCACTACACTGACTGGATGGCAATTTCTGTACTGAAGCTCCAGCTCTGGCTGCTCAGGGGGAGGAGCAGGGGGCCAGGCAAGTGTGTTGTGTTTGGGCCTTTCCTTGTGGAGGAGGGGAGAGGTGGGCTTTGCCCAGGGGGGCTTTTCCAGGATGGCAGACACCCCGAACCTGCTCCACGGGGGCTGGGGACTCGCAGGGGAAGGGAGCCTGAGGTGTGGCCTGCTGGGATCCAAGCGGAACCCAGGGCTTGCCCACCAACCTGGGGACCCAGGCTGGTTTTTGTGCCGCTGTGGTTGGGCGAGGCGGGGGTACCCCACTCTCTGAGCTCTGGGAGCAGGCGGCACCACGGGGAGCCTGCGGGTGGAACAGTCCAGAATGTTTGCCGGCAGGTTCCGCTGGAGGAGCGGCAGCGCTGAGGATGGTGGCACTCACCCTTCCTGGGGCCAGGCTGCTCCAGCGTCCTGTGCCACAGTGTGTGCCACAGCCTGTGCCACGGCGCGTGCTCTGGATGAAACGGCACCTGAAGGGGGAAGGTGGAGCCATGAGCGAGGGTCAGCGGGAGGGCAGCCGTGGTGCTGGGTGTGCGAGTGTGTCGACGGCGAGGTCTCTCTTATCTCTGTATCACCCCCTTCCAAAGTGGGGTGCCTGTGACCCCAGTTATTGCACAGGGGCTTCAAAGGGGGGCTGGTGGGAGAGGGGCATTTGTGATCTTTTAAAACCGTCAACCTCACCTGAAAAATGTTGTATTGAAGAACTAACTGCTGAGTGTGATTACATTGAGTGTGATTACATTACGATGTCCAAGCTGCCCCAGCACCATCAGGGGGAACATCGCTTACATTGCAAACATACCCCCCAAGTGCCCGAAGTGAAAAATGTGGGAACCCAAGTCATCATCCTTAGGGACAGGGTAAGGCCAGGAAGTTGGGGTGGGGAGAGGTTTGCCAGGCAGGAAAGGAGGGTGGGCTGGTGGCATAGCATTAATTGCAGCCACTTTACCTGAGGGGCACCAGGCCCTCAGTCTGAAGACGGTGTGCTGACTCAGCCTCCAATGGCTCACGCGGCTCTGCTCCTGCCCTGAGGTCCACTGGCCTCCAGGTTGGCCAGGCCTGGGGACAGTGTGGCCTGGAGGCTCCAGGACGGGAGCAGGTGGCTTCCTGAGGGGCCCCTATCCTGTTCACGGTCCTTGGCCCTCCGGCAGCCAGCCTCCCAGGGGGGCAGCCAGCTCCCAGGGGGAAGAGGCGGGGACTCGGGAAGGGGAGGCCGCAGCACAGCCTCGGCTCTCCCGGGTGCTCCACTGTCTGTCTGCTGCCCCGTGTCCTGCTCGGGGCTGCACCTGGCTGCCCTGCAAGGCCCAGGACCTGGCCGGGCAGAGCTGTCCCCTGGGCTGTGCCTCTGGGTCCCCCAGGGGACTGCTGTAGTGCTCTGAGTTGCAAGCGGCTTTGACCTCAGAAAGGCCGGGCTGCTGAGCGAGCGGGGCGGGGCTGCGGCCACGGCGGCAGCCAGCAGGGAGGCTGCTGCAGAGTTGCTGCCCTGGCCCTGCAGTGCAGGTGCAGCCCCAGGCACATGCAGGGCTGCCTGTCTCAAGGGCAAGGACAGGAGGGCCACCTCTGACAGCCTGGCAGCTGCTCCGTGGGCAGCGGCATGGCCAGGGCTCCCGCTCCCTGGAGCGTTTGCCAATCGGGCCAGTGCACCCCAGTTCTTAGAGGCCTAACCGGGTCTCAGGTCAGGTCTGCTAGTCCTGCGCCAGGGGGCATCTAGCTGCGTAGGCTTGATAGTGAGGGCCGGGGACCCGGGGCACAGCGGTCAGAGAAGAAGAAAGAAGGCCGCACTGCACAGGGGCTGACTGGAAGGCCGCTGGCTGTCCCCATCCAGGGGCGTGCACCCTCACAGAACCTGGTGGTTGAGAGTCTGGGGTCCCCCACCAGTGACGATGCTGGGGTCAGAGTATATGTGTGCACCTGAGTGTGTCCAGTGTGCGGAGGACAGCTGAGGGACGAGAGGGACAGGGACCCAGAGTATTTTTACACAACAGGGAGGAGAGAAGGCAGCTGCCCTGGAACCTGTCACGGGGAGGAAGGTCAGTGGGGACTTGGTGAGGTTGAAGGACACCCAGGACAGATGCATGGAGTCGGGCCCCTGTCCCCTGGCAGGCCTGCATGCTGTTGGTCATGCCCACATATGGCGACCGACTGCTTGTCTCTCCAGCCACCGCTGCCGTGGCTGGTATAAATAGTCCACATTCCCAGCTGTCGGAGAGCTGAACTCAGATGACTCTGGGCTGGGGGAGGCCCATGGGTCGCCCGTCGCATCCCTCCCACCTCCAAAGTGCTCTCGATCTGAACTGGAGTGGTGAGGCCAGGCCGGTGAGGCTTTGAGCTCTGTACCCCCTCACTGCCCACTTGGCAGGTATTAGACACGGAGACATAGTGTCCATTTCAAGGCGTGGCAGGTCCTTTGCCCACCAAGGAGTGAAGAGCGCCAGGACCCCACCCTGGGCTGGGGGCAGTGTGTGCTCCCACCCCTGGGTGCTGCAGCAGGCGGAGACTGTCCCCCAGAAGCCTCGCGGACATGGGCCAGCCCAGGGGAGCTTGCTTTTCCTCCACCTTTAGCCCAAGGAGCGAATCTCTAATATGGAGTTTCAAACCACCCACGGGGCTTGTGAGCCGATGACCTTGCCACCTCGCATAAGGGAATGAGAGGGGCCCGAAGCCCAGGGTGCCAGGCCCGAGGCCTAGAGGCAGGGAGCTGCATTGTCCAGACCTTCAGACCGCAGGCCTCGCGGAGAGGGGAGCAGAGGGCTCTTGAGGGACAGCTATGCACAGGCTGTGTGTGCAGCTCAGGCCGGCCCGGCGGCTGCGGGGCCCGGCGGCTGCGGGTGAACAGGGCGCCAGTGGCCTTCTGGTCTTCGGACACGTGGGTCACTAGGCTGCATCCCTCCTGACCTCAGGGCTCTCTGGTCTGCGTCTCGGCCAAACAATTTCTTTCCTCAAATGATGCCACTTTTGCCAGCCCTGTCCTCGAGATAAGACACAAAAATCTATCCTGCCATTTTTGCAAAGAAAGCAAAACAATTGTGGGCCCCCTCCCGCCCCCTCCTCCCCTCGTCTTTGCTCTTTGGGTCTGTGTGAGGCAGAATTTATCTCTAGGAGGGGCTCCATCAATTTGCCCTGCTCTGCTGTTGACAAGTTTATTAAAAACCCCCACAAGTCTGTATTAAAGTTTTATCAGTGCTGAGAAATAATAGTTTTTTTGACAGAAAAGTCAAGGAGCTGGGCTGAGTGGGTCCTGCTCAGCATCTGGCTGGGTCAGCGTTGGGGAAAATAAGAAACAGCCTGGTTTTGGGGGTCTCCCTTGAGACCCCCTGTCCGGCCTCAGCAGCCCCTGAGCAGAACTGGGGAAGCTCCTTCTACCCGGCCCTGGCTGGGGCTGCTCCTGCTCTAGGGGCTAACTGCAATTCTTTGCTATTTATTTTAATAATTAACCAAAATCTGGAATTAAAACTATATTTGGTGGTGAATCTGAGTGCTATAGGTAATGTTGCTGCTGGAGAAATATTGGGTTATTGATGTTTAAATTCTAAAAGCTCAGTAGTAAGAAAAAATGAACTTAAAAAGCACTGATAGGAGTTGGTGACACCCTCCTGGACGGGGAAGGAACCTGCCACGGGGTGGGAGCTGCCCGGCCGGGTGGGCATATGAATGGGGCTGAGGGGGGTGAGGGAGGGCTGCCCGCCTGGCTCAGCCTGGCCTTGGCCTTGGGCCCACGTCTGTGATGGCTGGTGCGGGTGCAGTGTCACCCTGCCATGAGGGCTTCCCAGGGCAGCGTCTTCGGCTGCAGGCGTGCCTTGCTGGTGGCTGTCCTTGCACAGAAGTTGGAGCCGTACTGTCACTCAGGATGCTGGCGGCAGAGCCCACTGTGCTGAGGTCAGGGACACTTTCCCCTGGGGGCGGTGGTTGTGTGTGACTTTTGCCCTAAATGGATTAGGGTTAGGGTTAGGATTCCCTGAGGAAGGGAAGGTGCCAGGGGTCCATCGCTGAGCTGCGGTGGTGCATGAAATGGCAATCCCTGGAGGCTGCCTGGGGCTGGCTCTCCCACGTGGGAAACTGAGGCTCAGAGAGGCCAAGGAAGCCCCCAGACCCCTCAGTTAGGTGGCTGGTGCTGCAGGGCCCAAGGTCACCTGCTGCTCCACCGAAGGTCAGGCCTGGGACAGTGAGGGTGAAGGACCGGTGTGGCTCGGGTCACCTGCTGAGTTTAGAGCCTGCTCACTGCACCCACATTCTGGTGCTAGGGCTTATCAAATGCGGGGCCCAGGGGTCAACCTGCCACCGCCCCGCCGGGGCCTGGGGGCGGGGGGGCGGCCATGGCGGGGCCCAGCCTCCCGCAGGCGGGGCGGTGCGTCTGGGAGACGGTGTGGAGCTTCCGCTTTCCCTGCGTCACTGTTCTCTCTAGTTATAAGTAATTGGACACACCGTGCGTTTTCATAGCCTCTAATTTTCTATCGATTTTAACTGGGCTGCTGGTGTTTTCGGCAGTGAGTCCCACGTCTGGTATCAGTTGCTGCTTAAAAATGCTGAGTGTACTTCCCATGTGGGATGATTCCATCAGCAGATGTTTTAAAACCTAGTTAATTGTTTGGTTTATAAAATGCACAAACTCTGAGCTGCAGCTCCCCTCTCTGGGAGCCGAGTGAAGGAAGCGGGGGAGGGGTGTTTCCCGGAAACCATGCCTGGCTCCCGGCGCGGCCACGGCCAGGAGCAGGCCACCCTGGGCAAGCTCACTTCCTGCCAGACGCGTGCTGCATACATGCAGACTTGTGGCAGGGCTGCAGGTCACGGCGATGGCTTGGCGTGGCCCGCCTGCTTTCTGTGGGGTGCCCTGGGGTCAGTGGCCTGGGAGCAGGCTGCCGGCAGTCCCTGAGGTTAGAGCGGGGTTTGGGATCAGGGGCTGAGGAAGCTCCTGGCTTTTGAGACACAGGGCCAGACGGGAGCCTTGGGGCTGTGGGACAGCAGCATCTTCGTCTCTTTCAGAGAGAAAAGAAAAAAAAATACTTGAAAGGAAGTTGGGAGCCACCACTGGTGGGTGAGTCCAGGACGCCAGGGACAGAGAAATACCTGCCAGACAGAGTAGAAATGACCGTTTGGGGCGACCGAGTTAGAGCAACAGGGACAGTTACCCAGGGCTGGGGGCACCACCCACCTGGGCTCCTCTGCGGACACAGCTCTGTGTGCCCTTCAGGTCATGATTGACATGTGGTCACTCATTCAGCAAAGAATTGCTGGGAGCTCCCCTGGACGAGGGCTGTGGGTGAGGGGAGCAGGAGGCTGGATTCCACTGCCCCTGGGCGGCGGGCTGGCCAACAGTGGACTGTGCCCGGGGCGGTACAGGTGACGCCACCCCAGCCCCGGCGCCCCTGATTGGCATGGCATGGCATGGGGTTGTGGGAGACAGCGCCCTAAGTGTGCAGACCCCTGCCTGGCACGAGGGAGCTCAGTGGGAGCTTCGCCACGGTGTGTCTGCCACACGGTGTGTCCACACGGCACATCTGTGGGGCTTGGGGGTGAAACAACCTGTGTTGGCTGTGCTCCTTGGTAATGCCAACCCTCCGGGTCCCCCCAGAGCCCCCTGGCCCTGAACGCCAGCCCTCCATTTGGTTCGGTGTCCAAATGGCCTTGAGCAGGGGCAGGAATGTCCGCGGGTGTGTCGGGAGAGGCCCAGCAAGAGGGCGGCCTGCTCGGGGAGCCTGGGGTCTGCCCGCCACCTCTCTGCTTCCCAAGTCAAAATGAGAGAGATGTTTGCAGAGCTGGGTCCAGCCAGCCTGGACTCCCGGTGGAGTCCAGCAGCCGCCTGGCCTCCAGCAGCCGCCTGGACGTGAGGCTGGGAGGGTCCAGCCCACCTGGACTCCCGGTGGACTTCGGGAGCTGATGTTGAGGTGAAAGGCCAAGGCCACCACAGCGGGGTCCCCATGGCACAGACCCACTCTGCGCCTCGAGGGAGGCCAGGATTGGGGAACCTGGGGGATGAAGGGTAGACATGGTGCTGCGCCCTCATCTCCGCTGCAGGAGCGTCTGTCCCCACAGCATCAGGAGGAGACAGAGAAGGGGATGTAGAGAAGGGCAGTGGAGGCGACCCCTCAGGGCTTGCCGGCAACCTCGCTGGGCAGGCCTGTGTGTGCTCAGAGGTGGGACCTCACACACAGGACGTTGGGTCCCCACCTGCTGGGGCTGTTGTCCCCTGGTCATCACTCCTGATGAATGGGGTGTTCGTAGGAAAACTAATTTTCTAAAAAACAACTTGTTCTTTCTGAGCCAGTGAGGGTGACCGAGCAAATGCAGCTGCAGCGGCCCCGTGCTGTCACAGTGACACAGGCCGTCACGGTCGCCTGTAGGATTGGGAGCAGGGCCCTCCTGCTTCACTTCCCACAGCCACACCGTAGCGTGTTAGAGCCTGCACGCCCGCTGGGCGGGGCTCACGGTCAGCCAGGACCCAGGTGGGACTATCCTGCCCCAGCTCCAGCTGAGAATGTGCCCACCCTGGGGTGCATGTGTCTGAATGTGAGTGGGTATGAATGGCATGAGAAGATGAATTTGTGTCTGTGTGTGTCTCTGTGTGTCTGTGTGTACATGCATATCTGTGTATGTACGTGTCTGTGTGTGTCTTTATGTGTACTAGGTGTACCGGTTAATAATAGCAGATTTTGTAATCAAAGAAAACACGATGATTTCAAAAGAAACATCAGAAGTGCTTTATTCAAAGTAATATCCATTGCTAGCTACACATTTCCCCATCTTTCAGGTAATTTGTGGATACCGTCCCAATAGAACTTTTCTTGTTTTGAGGCAAACCATTCAGAGACCCAATTTTCCACTTCTTCACATGTTTTGAAGTGCTGCTCAGAAAGTGCGTGTGCCATCGATCGGAACAGGTGGTAATCTGAAGGAGCAAGGTCTGGTGAATACGGCGGGTGGGTTAGTACTTCCCAGGCAAGATCTTTTAACGGGTCTTTAACAGGTTTTGAAGTGTGTGATGGTGCATCATCATGAAGCAGAATTATTTTGCTGTGTCTTCTGGAACATTATGGTCATTTCACGATCAAAGTGTGGTTCAAATTGATTCTTTTTTGTCAGCAGCGATCAGTATTTTTTTTTTTTTTTAATATATTTTATTGATTTTTCACAGAGAGGAAGAGAGAGGGATAGAGAGTTAGAAACATCGATGAGAGAGAATCATCGATCAGCTGCCTCTTGCACACCCCCTACTGGGGATGTGCCCGCAACCAAGGTACATGCCCTTGACCGGAATCGAACCTGGGACCCTTGAGTCCGCAGGCCGACGCTCTATCCACTGAGCCAATTCTTTTTTGGCAGCAGCGATCAGTATTATGGTTTCACCTGGTTTTAGAAGCTCATAATACACCACACCTTCCCGATCCCACCAAACGCAGAGCATTGTCTTCTTTACAAAGTGATTAGGACTTGCAGTCGATGTTGATGGTTGATCTGGATCAACCCATGATTTTGTGCATTTGGGATTCTCAAAATAAAGCCACTTTTCATCACCAGTCACAATTCGATGCAAAAAAGACTTTCGTTCATGCCGTTGAAGCAACATTTTACTGATGACTTTTCGGTTTTCCATTTGTCTTTCGTTTAGTTGATGTGGCACCCATTTTCCTTCCTTTAAAATCTTTCCCATTGCTTGTAAACGATTGGAAATTGTTTGCTGAGTAACGTTTAATCTTTCTGCAAGTTGTTTTTGAGTTTGACACGCATCTTCATCCAATAATGCTTGTAATTGTTGGCCTTAAAACTTTTTCGGTTGACCTGGACGTTCTTTGTCTTTCACGTCGAAATCATCACTTTTAAAGCATTTAAACCAGCGTTCACAAGTATCTTGAGATGGAGCATGTTCACCATAAGCTTCCCGAAGTATTCAGCAGCATTTTTCTTCAAAATAAAGTAATGAATTAAAACTTCCCACAAATGCTCTTTTTTTGGCACAAAATTCCACATAAGTGTCAAAATATCTATGATATTAACACCTTCAGCAAATTTGACATATGAAGTTTTGAAGCTTGTTGTCAATACAACAAAGTAGCATACATATCAAATCTCATATATATCAACATATGTGTAACTCCATCTATTGAAAAAAATCCACATTATTAACCGGTACACCTAGTATGTCTGTGTATCTGTGTGTGTCTGTGTATATATGTATGTCTGTGTGTGCACACTGTGTGTATGTGTGTGTCTCTGTGTGCACATGTCTGTGTGTCTTTATGTGTATGACTGTGTGTATGTGTGTGTGTGTCTGTCTCTGTGTCTGTGCGCCCACGTCTGTGTGTGTGTTCCTAGTGTATGACCCTCACACCCCATCCTGGGCACCCCTCTCACGCTCAGTCCCCATAGCATTCAAGGGGCCCCTTAGTTAGGTGGCTCGCAGGGTGGGTGGGCACAGGGCCGGGGTGCCTGGCAAGGCCCCGTCTCACCCTCATCGCACCAGGAGGCAGCTTCCTTGTGGACGTCACTGTTTCCCACGAATCCGGGAGCCAAATGCTTTGCTAAAGCTGGTAAAATGGAACCAAATCAACTGTTCAATGGATTTGGTCCCCTTCAACCAGCTGTAGCTGTGCATTGATCGCGCCGACGCCCGGCTGGAGGTCCCAGCAGCCACATGGAGGCCACATGGAAGCCACGCGGAGGCCCAGCAGGGCCTGGTCAGCTCCAAGTAAGCGACCCCAACCCCACCAAGGCCAGTGACTGTAGGACCAGGACACCCATTTGCCCCCTCTGAGTGTGGGCCCCTCGGAGATGCCCTCCCTGTGCCTGGAGAGGTGGCGGCAGAGCTGTGGCTGTCCCATCCGGAGTCCTCATCAGGCTGCTCAGGAAATAAACATTCGTTTCACACCAGAGCGTTACTGACAGTGTGTCCTAAAGTCTGCACCCTGCCCACCCCCAAGGGGCAGGCACCCCCAGCTGATGCCCTAGGGGCCCTTGGGTGGTGGCTGGTGATGCTTGGGCAGGTGGCCTGCATGCCCCGATGTCACTTTGGTCACCCAGGGTCTAGGGTGGCCAGCAGGCGGGGCTCCCAGGATGGAGGAGAGAAGAAAGCAGGGCCTGTAGAGCGCAGGTGGCATCTCGCTCTCAGCTTTGTGGTGCTGGGCTTTGGGGGGGATCCCTGTGAAGTTCTGCTGAACAGGACCCCACACCCTGGCTTCTCAGGGGGCTCCAGGGAAGGCCACTCTGCCCCGTATGGCCAGAGGGGGCACCAGCCAGTGCTGTGGTCAGCTGAGGGCTGTGAGACAGCTGCAGGCACGGGCAGGCGTTTACCTGTGAGCTGGGCCCCCTAACACATGTCCCCTTCCTGGCAAGGCCCCATCTCACCCTCGTCCTGGGCAGAACCTGGCACCAGGGCCAGGATGGCCCACAGTGGGGGGCCTGAGGCCCCGGTGGGCTCATGGGTTCCCAATGGACAGGAGGTTCGACGCCTACCAGGGGTGAGCCCCAACTCCCTCCCGGAGTGGCAGGGACAGAGTGCCTCAGCTCTGGGACTGTGGCTGGCACACCTTCTCCCTGCTGCAAGTGCCCCCAGCACTGGGAGGGAAAACACGCATGGCCGCCTTCTAGCCAGAGGCCCACCCCGGGGACGTCAGTCCTGTGGGACCTGGGCCTGTCCCAGAGGGAGGCTTGAGGAACTTCTCCAAATGGAGAGCTGGGGGGGGGGGTGGGGGGGCCTGCCCAGCATCCGCCTCGTTCTCATTCTCGTTCTCGCAGTAGCTCAGTCTGCTGTGAGATGGGGCAGCTGCCTGAGCCTGGGGCCCAGCTCCGCTTTGTCCTTGGGGAAGGAGCACCCCCTGCCCTCTCTGGTCTGTGCCCAAGAAGCTGATCAGGCCCTAGCCGGTGTGGCTCAGTGGATAGAGCACTGGCCTGCGGACCGAAGGGTCCCGGGTTCTATTCCGGTCAGGGGCATGTACCTTGGTTGCAGGCTCCTTCCCGGCCTGGACCCTGGTTGGGGCACGTGCAGGAGGCAACCAATCGATGTGTTTCTCTCACATCAATAGTACTCTCTGCCTTTCCCTCTCTCTCTGAAAATCAATGGAAAAATATTCTCCGGTGAAGATTTTTTTTTTTTTCAGGTGAAGATTAAAAAAAAAAAAGAAGCTGATCAGGTAGCTTTTCAGTTGATTAGACACAGTTCATACCTGTCTCCAGTGGTGACCGCTGTCACAAGACTGTGTGGCCAGGACCAGGGTCCGTTCTGGCTGGGAACCCACGCATCTACTCAGCAGGCCTCGAAAGTGGCAGTGGCCTTCAGATATGAGCTGGTGATTCAAGTCAGGGCAGGACACTGGCTGAGGACCAGGACACCTGCCCCTCAGTTCCAGCCTGGCCCTTCCTTCCTGTCCATGCCTGTGCTTCAGATTCTGACCAGTGTAGACAGTGGCAGTGGCTGAGTGGCTGAAAGGGGACCCTACCCCAGCAGGCAGGGTCTCAGCATCCCACAATGCTTAAGGCAGGCAGGGGGAGGGTCACCCCGGATGCAGCCCAGCCTCTGCCATGCTCCCTGGGTACCCAAGGCCCAGGGCCTTCCTTGCTCCTGGCCTCACTTCTCCCTTGTAAATGAAAGGATGTCCCAACCGGAGACCATCCCCACTTCCACTCATGCTAGGGACATCCCTCCTGAATGGCTGGAAAGGACCCTGTGGCCGGCGGTTCCTGCCCACCCCCTGGGGCCTTCGTTGGGTCCCCGTGAGGACCACTGCACAAGCCCTGGGCCACTTTGGGTTCAATGAATGAAAACACGAAGCTCAGACTGTGCCTGGCAGGCAGCAGGTGGCCTGGCTGGCAGAAAGCCACCGGGAGCCGCAGGCTGGGGGCCCAATAAGACTCCCATGTGGACACTGAACTTGAATTCCATAAAATGTTCACGGGTCCCAAAACATTACTCTTACTTTGATTTTCCTCCCAAACCTTCACAAACGTAGAAGCCATTCTCGGCTCTGGGGCGGCATAAAACAGCCCGCGGGGATTCAGCCCTGGGCAGGTGTTCGGCCCCTCCCCTAGGGCCAGACTGAGTGGGTGAGGGAGCTGCAGAGGCCCTGTGCTGTCAGCTGCGTAGTGGACACTTGGCCAATGACAGGGTAGACCTCCAGGAAGCCCCTCCCCCACCATGGCCCAGCTCCAGCCTCCACAGGGCCAGGACAGCCCCTCGAGGGTCCTTCAGAGGTGAGGTGGGGCTGGCCACTCCGGGGGACGAAACCTCCCAGGGCGGCCCGAGGACCAGGCTTACCCACAAACAACAGGTTTTCCTGGGAGGAGGTTTTACAGTAGCCCCATTCCGCAGGAAACGGTTCCAACCCAGGCCCCCCTTCCAGGGCCCCATTCTCCTGATGGTAGGAGTGAGGCTGGGCTCCCTCAGGGCCTGGGAGCTTCCTTCCCATCAGGTGGAGGAGGGGGACTCTGGCCAGCTCAGAGGAAAAGGGGGGCCCAGTGAGGAGTCTAGGTCCGTCCCCCGGGCCCTCCTCCGCCCCCCTCACTCAAGAGACACACCAGAGACACGAGGCGCACCAGGTCAGCCGTGGTGGCTGGGTTGGGGGTGGCCAAGCTGGTGTCCATGTCAAAAAATGGGCAGCAAGAACGCCTGCCCTTTGTCACAAGCTGAGTGAAGTGTGCGGGCCCCTGCTCAGTTCTGCCAGGGAAGCGGCTGCTTGCAGGGCTGCCTGTGAGCAGGTCGCACAGCCCCTCAGAGTTGTTTTAATTCCTGAAACCAAAAACGAGGGAACTTGCTCCCAAGGAGACGGCTTCTTGTGTCCTTACTTGCTTGTGCCACTTGGGCCTCGGATGTCCCTCTCTGGCCTGAATTGGATAGACTGGAACCTGAGGGCCAGAGTGAGCTCATGGTGGGGGGACCTCTACCCACCACCTGTCGTCCACCCTGGTCGCTGCAGGCTGGACACCGTCCGCACCCACTGTCCCACTGGGAGGCCAGGGCCATGGGGACGACGGGCCAGAGAGCCTGTGTGGGGCACCTCATTCCTGCTCTGATGTGCAGCCCGCCATACAGCCATCATCAGTGGCAGCTGGGGGCAGTCGGCTTTGGGGAGCCCTGGGATGCACACCCAGTTTCCCCTGGTGATCTGAGTCCTGAGGCCCCGGGAGCACAGTTCTCTCACTACCAAGAAAGTGTGGTCTCCTGAGCACGCCTTGCTTCTGCCTGCTGGAGGCTCCCCTCGCTGCCCCCCAAGTCCCTCCTCAATAACTCCAGCCTTCTGGCCACTCTCGGCGAAGGTCACGTCTGCAGTTAACTTGGCAGCTTCTAGTCAATCCCGTCTGTCATGACAACCACACAGAGACAGCAGCTGCACGTGTGGATCATGTGTATCGCTGCCAGGCTTGGGAAGAGGCTGCTCACGGGCTGCACAGGCTGAGTAGGCCCAGGGCGGGAAGGCTGCGGCCTCTCTCTGGACTGGCTAATAGTTTGCCGAAGGACCCTGGGTACCTGCCTTGCCTTCTGTTCCTGCACAAAGCGTTGGATGAAACAGGGTAGCAAAAACTCGGAGGCAGAATGAGGTTCAGAACCCGCCTCCCGGACAGCTCCCCACAGCCACCCTCACTACCAGTCCCCAGACTGGTGGCAGGCAGGATGGAAGTGCAGGGAGGCACCCTGAGGAGGCGGGTGGAGGAACTCTGAGCCCCCACTGGGCTCAGGAGCAGAGCCTCTGACGAACCCTCCGGCTAGAAGATGAGGGCTGTTAGTGGGAGTTTCCACAAGTTAATTAAAATGTTTGGCTCATGGTTCCCAGCACGACTTGGACCGAGGGTGCTAGCACAGAGACTCCGTGTGGTTGGGGACCCCCTGGTCTGCACACAAGCCTGGCAAGTTCCCAGTACACCCTCCACAGATCTGAGCTTTGGCACATGGATTATTCACAAGGCGCTGTATTAATTGTATTGATATATTAATAATTAATAATGACACGCTCATGCCCGTCGTTGCAGCCAGTCTGCTAGCTCATGTCCTCCTGTGATGCCCTCCCTGGAATGAGGAGCATGTAGCTCCAAGGGGCCGGCAGCCTGCAGTGGGGAGCAGTGAGCAAGTCGCTGAAGGGGGGTGCAGGGAAGAAGACAAATGGCACGGTGACACGGGTCATCCTGCAGGTGTGTCCACAAGGAAGTCCAGGGTTAGCCAGGGGCTGCAAAGACTGTTTGCACAGGTGTCCAGACTCATCTGTGAGCTCGGAGCTGTCATCGCAGGCCTGGGAGCAGGGGGCCTCCTGGCCAGCGCCTCTCCTCTGGCTACAAGGCCGTGAGCAGGTCTCTCCCACACTAGGCTCCGTTTGACCATCTGCAGACCAAACACAGCAGTCACCTCACCATGCAGGGGCCCCAGACACGGCAGGCGGGGAGGCACCTGGAAAAGGCAGGGACTTAACTCCAGCCCTGAGGGCTCTGCCTGATTTCTCTCCTTGGACAGCACTGGGATAAAGTCTAGAAATCGCTGGGTTCTGCAGCATCATTCCCCTCACAGCTGGGAATGGGGGTGGGAGTCTAGGCTTGTTTTAAAAGTAAAGGTCTGGCAGTTGGTGTTGGGAGAACATGTTGGTAGCCCCAGTGGAAACATCCAGGGAGCCCAGGCCAGTGCCAGGAGCCTCCTCACCCCGCCATGTGGTCACACAGATCACTGTTTCACCCCATCTTACAGGGTGGGTAAATTAGGTGCCTCCCCTGAGGTCACTATTGTCCATGGCATGGCCGAGCTGGGCTTCTAACACACATGGAAGATTCCAGAATCAGAGCGCACAGGCCTTCCAGCACCCTGGCCCGGCCCTTCTTGTGGTCCCAGCTCAGCTCCCCCTCCCACTCCCGCTCTTTCCGTCTTTTCTGCTCTCTGTCTCTCTGTCTCTCTCACTCCCCCTCCTTGTGCAGTGAAGCTCCCAGGATGGTTTGGGGGCCGATGTGCAGCCTGCCCTGGTGAGGCCTGTTCAGGCAGCCCCACAGTCCACATGGGGATGCTCTGCGCTCACGTCCTCGACCTTGAGAGCTGGCTCCTCTGGGACAGCGTAAAGGACCAGAATTGGGCACCTGAACAGAAGCCATGGAACTTGCTTTTATTCACTTGCCAGTTTCCTCAGAATGGGGCCGCTCCCCCCGCAGAGTGTGCCCTTGGGGCAGTCAGCGAGGGTGCCATGGGGACAGCGGGGGCTCCGTCAGAGAATGACTTCTCCCAGGAGGCTGGCTCTGATCTCAGCCAGGAGATGGGGGTGTGGGGCGCTGCCGAGGCAAGGCCCGTGAGAGTGTAGGTGCATCCCTGAGCGGCTGCCTCAAGCCTGGAGCTGTGCTGGCACTGCAGGGACTGCAGAACTGGCTGGCAAGACCCCTCGTTGGCGGCACCTCCCATGGGGCCCAACCGCCACGTGGGGAAATGGGGGCATGAGTGGGTGGGTTTGCTGCAGGACATAGAGGTGGGGGAGCTGTCAGGGTCCTGAGAGGCACAGAGGTGGTGTGAGGGGCTGAGGGCGGTGCCCCTGCAGCCTGGCACCCAGGCCTGTGGGTGACCTTGAGCAAGTGGCAATGTGTCCTTTAACTTCAGTTTCCTCGTCTTCCAAATGGGCTACCCATGCCCGCTCATGGGTTGCCCAGCGGTCAAAGGAAGGTCAGGTGATCAGCTGGGTGGGCTGGCAGGGAAGCCCAGACCCTGGGTGGCCCCTGGACCCAGAGGCCTGTGGGTGCCCACAGGGGAGCGGATCCACCTTGTCAGGTCCCGCCCCTTCCCCCTGTGCGCTCCAGTCTGATCTCAGCCTTGGGGAGGGAACTTCCGGGTGGGAGGACAGTGGGGCCCTGGGAATGTGTCTCAGTGAAGCCTCTGCAAGGACTGGCAGGCCCACGTGTGCCGGGTGGAGATGCCTGGGAAATGGGTGCTGGGAGGTCACGTGGTGATGATTCGCTTAGAGTGCCCACACTTGCACACGGGCTTGAACAGGCTGCTCCGGGGCTCTGGAGGAATTCCTGAGCGAGGTGATTTGTGGGAGGGGCAAGGGACTGAGGGCGGGAGGGGGCAATTGGTTCCGTTTTAGTTCATTCCAGAATCAGAGCGCACAGGCCTTCCAGCACCCTGGCCCGGCCCTTCCTGTGGTCCCAGCTCAGCTCCCCCTCCCCCTCCCGCTCTCTCCGTCTTTTCTGCTCTCTGTCTCTCTGTCTCTCTCGCTCCCCCTCCTTGTGCAGTGAAGCTCCCAGGATGGTTTGGGGCCGATGTGCAGCCTGCCCTGGTGAGGCCTGTTCAGGCAGCCCCACAGTCCACATGGGGATGCTCTGCGCTCACGTCCTCGACCTTGAGATCGAGGATCAGTCAGGATCCTCAGGAGAAACAGACAGCTGGGGTCGGTGTTTGCATCTGTACCCATACCTGTCTGTCTGTCTATCTATCATCTATCATACTATTTTCAACAGGAAGTTAAACCAGTTGCAAGGGCTGCTTTTAATGAAAAATCAGCACAGACAGGTTTTAGAAGGTGAAATGCAGGTGAGGAGGGAGCACAGATCCCAGGTCTCCAGAAGTCAGGCTGTGAGACCCCAGGCCACCCTTTGCCAAAGCCTCACTGGCTCGGGCAGCAGGAGCCCCACCTCTCCTGGGGGCATGGCCTTTGGGGGAGACATCACAAGGGCACTGTAGCCCTCTTACTTACAGTTATTTGATCACATGTCCGGGCTGTTTAAAAAGAAAGCGTTTGGTACTTTCCCCAGAGTTTGCAGTGAGCAGGTGCTTTTCGCAGCCTCTTTGGGCTGAAGGGGAAGATGGACAAACAGTACAAGGATACAGACATTTTTAGCCACCCCTCCCCCACCTGGGGCCACCACCGCTGGAAGGACCCACTCACACCTCCTGCTGGAGGGCGGCTGCCCCTGAGGACAGACAGGAGCTGGGGGTGGGGTGGGGCCTGGCAGGGAGAAGTCTGGGAGGAAGGGCAGCAGGAATGTTGAGGAATTCTGGACGTGGCAGGTCTGTGATCCTGGAGAAGGGAGGGAACTTGGGACTGTTCTAAGCTGAGCAGACCTTGAACAACTTAGTGGGGGCTTCCGAGTCCCCATCTCCAAGAACAGGGAGGGCAAGATGGGCCTGACCTTGAGGCAGCACTCAGCTCATTTCTCCCTCCAGCTCCTGTGGGGCTTTTGAAACCCACGGAAGTGAGTTTGGAAAGCTGGGACAGCCTTTGTGTCCTTGTATCAGTCAGGACCCTCAGGAGAAACAGACAGCTGGGGTCGGTGTTTGCATCTGTATCCATACCTGTCTGTCTGTCTGTCTATCATCTATCATCTACCAATACACCAGTCATCATCTAAATATCATGTGTCCATCCATCATCCATCTGTGGCTCCCTGATCTCAGAGGAACCTACAGGTGTGCATACTGCCAGCTCTTCACCCATTCCCACCTTAACTCACCCAGGAAATACAGAGAGAAGGTTTGCTAGTCTGAGATGCACAGTCCAGTGGGGGTCAGGGCTCATGGGGGTCCATGGCAGGGCCCACACAAACACACACACCCAAACACACATGTCCCTGTAGGGGCTGGCTGTCCAGCAGAATGGGCTGTGGGCGGTCTAGTGCGGTATGGGTGTGAGCGTAGCCACCAGCATCCAGCAGGCAGCCAGCAGGCAGCCCTGCCTGGAGCTGCACTGCCAGCTGGCCCCTCCTCGGCTCAGCGCAGCCTCATCTCAGAGGCAGAGTGAAGGACGGTCTGGCCTGGAGACTCGGGGACTCCACTTGTTCTGTGTGACCCAGGCACAGTGGTGCCTCTCCCTGGGCCTCAGTTTCCTCGTCTGTAAAACTGAGGTGGCAGGGAACCAGCCCAGCGCGTTGGAGCACAGAGGGTCACTCAGCAACTGTGAGCTCCGTGGTCATCGCCAGCATGACCCAGCTCTGGGCGGAGACCTGACCATGGCTGGTCGCCTCGGATCCTGCCTGCCCTGGGCTGACAGCACACATGTCCCCCTGCCACCCACATGGAGTTCGTAGGGGGAGAGTCTGTGCCATGGGGCCCTGGGACACTCAGGTGACGCCTCAGCGTGCTCCTGGGATTTCACAGCTGTGTGCACTACAGGACCCTGGACCAAGTGTGGAAATTGGATTTGGTGACTTCTTACTATCTAAACACAAAGGAACTCCACCTCTGAGAGTGTGTCTAATCCATCCTCCAGGAGCTGAGGGTGTGGGAAGCATGGGTCCCGGGTGGTAGGCTGCAGGTAGGAGCAGAAATCAGGGTTTTCCGGTGAGTTTGACTGGGAACCATCTGCTACCGAAGTCGCACGGCCCTTGTGCTGGCCATGTGCACCCCATCTGCGGGCACCTCTGGGAAGTGGAGAGCAGAGACTCTGCCACATGGCTCCCGGAGCGTCTGGTGGAGCCCAGGATCCCGGGGACACTCCAGGAAGGACAGCTTCCACCGGACTTTGACCCCGAACCACTGGGACCAGGGCCCCTCTCGCAATGCCAGCAACGCCGTGGGGATTGTGAGCCCAGAGCTCAAAGAAAGGGACTCTCCTGTCCAAAGCTCAGTGTGCCATGACCCTGATCCGGGCATGGAGGTTGCCGTAGTGGGGGCGCTGTTTGGGGTCCCAGAAGCAGACCCTGGGACAGAGATGTTGGGCACATGGTTTGTTGGAGGTGATGTCAGCCAGGAGGAAAGGCATTAGGGCTAGTTAATGAGAGGTGATGCGTTGGGCAGCTGGGCTCAGTTCCACTGAGGACCCTCTGTCGCTCTGCTGGACGCACTCAGAGCTGCCTCGAGCTGGGGGTTGGGGGGGAGCTGAGTACCTCTCCACCAGTCCCGTCCCCTTGTTGGGTTCTGTCCTGGAGGCATGCACTCCCACACTCCCAGCCTGTCCCACACACCATCCAGTCACAGTCAGAGATGTCAGCACTGTCTGAGGTGGCCCCTGGTGGGCCATAGGACACAGTCCCTCCCCTGGCGAGCTCACTTTCAGCACTGAGGACAGCGGCTGCTCAGGCTTCAGCAGGTCCCACACTGGGGTCCCTGTCCTCCCCCAGCCCAGGCAGGAGCGGGCTGGCTCTGTCCACTTTGTAAGTCACTCCTAAGACAGAGCTGCATGCCACTGGCCTGCCAGGCAGACTGCAGCTGCCAAAGGCACTCGCTTTGCAGGCAGCGACTTAGGTGGAAGCAAGACGTACTGTCATTTTGGGCATGAATAACCAATTTCCTACAAATTTGCCAGGTTCCCCACTAAGAATGACCAAGCCAAATCCATCTTATGGGGATCCTCAGCTGCCACTTGCAGCATGGGGTTCCCAATCAGCAGCTCCCGCGCTGGGGACATGGCACCCATACCTGTGAGCCTGCCACGCAGCCACCAGGTTGCCCTCTGCCCCCACTCTAAGCTCGAACACCTCGCCCTCTCCTGGGGTGCCTTGGCACCCAGGGTGCCCGAGTCCGTATCGCCAGAAACTGGAGATAAATGGGTCCTCAGAGGTCTGTGTGGTGGGCTTGGTGAAGGGCAGGACAGAGGATGGTTTCTGCTGTGCAGGTGGCTGTGGGAGAGTTGGGGTCCACCAGGCACCTGTTTTGGGGGGAGGGCTGGGACCAAGGTGTCTGAGTCTCCCTGCTGCCCTGAATGCCTTCTCTGCCCCCACATCCCCTTCTCCTCATCACAATTGTCTTGTTCCTCAAGGTGGGACTCAAGGTCACCTCCCCCACGGCCATAGCAGGCTGCCCCTCCCCCAGCCTGTGGCGGCCTGAGTCCTCCCTGTGCGTGCTGGCTCTAGGTGGGGCCGCATCCAGGCACCAGGCACAGTGTTGCAAATTGTCATCGCGCTGACCCCAAAGTCACTGTCCACCAGACAAGGACTGGGGAGGGGAAGGGGCTCTGAGGTCCCGGGGCTGGGACTGCGGACAGTTTTGCCTTGTTTTCCCAAAAAGTGTTTCCCAGAGGTACAGAAAGGGCAATTGCAGGTTTGCTTTGGGGTGTGCATATATGTATGCATGTTTGCATGTGTGTGCATGTGTGTGCACATATGCCTGTGCAGGGGCTGCAGCAGGAGGAAGAGCTTAGGGCCTGGGTGGGGCCCTGGATGGCATCCCGAACCATCCCACAGCTCCTATGAGGTGGGGACAAGTGCCGGGGTGGGGTCCGAGTCCTGGCTGTGCCCATGCCCCATCAGCCATCCTAAGCACGGGATTACGTGTGGCAATTGTTTCCTTGGTGGCTCCTGGACACTGGCTGTGTCCCCACTGGCTGGGCACACTCAGGACCCCAGCAGCTCTGACCCCACTGGTCTCAGGTGCGCCTCCAGGGAAGTGGGCTCCCTGTGGTCCGCCATGAGAATGAGGTCCTAGAGACGCTGCAGCGTTTCCCGTGTGGATGGTGGGCGCTGGCCCCCGTGCCGCTGGTGCCAGTGACCCCCCTCAGGTCCTCAGCGCTGACAGTGTGGACTCGAGTCACATGAATCCTGCCGCTTGCTCATATGTGACCCGGCCCCAGTCACTGTCCCTCCCTCTGCCTCAGTTTCCTCATCTGTGAAGTAGGGGTGCTGAGGAGCCCCCCCATAGGCCTGTCCTGGGAGAGTGCACATGGTTTAGGGAGCTGAGAACAGTCCAGATAATGCCCAGCAGACACCCCTGCCAGACCAGGAGGGACCCCACTAAGCTGCCTGAGGCCCCCACGTGCTTTCTCGGAAGCCCAGCAGACCCAGGTGCCCACCTGAAGCTCCTGCCACCTGCCCTAGGAACTGCCTATCTCTCTGAGCCCTTACTTCCATCTGCAGTTGGGGAAAGCTGACCCCACAACGTGGGGCCACAGTGAGGATGAAGGGAGGGGACTCCTGGCACACACTGGTTTGGGGTCACCCCTCCACCAGCAGAGCCAGAGCACCAAGCCGTAAAGCCAGTGTGCACACAGCCACCCACAGAGGCCGAGCTGAGCTCCGCCTCATGCCGGCATGGAGAACGGGACCAGAAGACCGAGAGGTGCTGTGCAAACATGCATACATACATGCACACACATGCAAACATGCATACATGTGTGCACACCCCAAAGCAAACCTGGTGCCTGGATGCGGCCCCACCTAAAGCCAGCACGCACAGGGAGGACTCAGGCCGCCACAGGCTGGGGGAGGGGCAGCCTGCTATGGCTGTGGGGGAGGTGGTCCGCGCAAGGTTCCATTAATGGCAGGAACAGAGGCTCTGAGCTGGAGCCAAAGATGACTAAGAGGGCCGAGGGATGGGACGTGGTCCAGGAGGACGTCACCCTGCTGGGCCTGCCAGGGCCTGCCCGTGCCGAGTGAATAATTCAGCAGGCGACCTAGACGGGAAGCGGCAGGGCTAGCTGCCGGCTGAACTCCACGCCAGTCCAGCGAAGGGCAGGCAGGGCGCTGGTGGGAGGGGTGCGCCTGCTCCGTGGGTGGGGTCATCCCCACATCCCTGGAGATGGTGATTGCTTTAGAGTTGGGAAAACTGAGATTAGGGGGCACTCCCTGCACAGCCCCCTCTGGCAGAGTGGGCAAAGTGCTAGAGGAAGCAGCTGGCCATGGCTCCGGGAGTCCAGCGCCTCCAGGGAAGGACCGCAGAACTGCCAGCCAGACCCCTGGGGCGGGTCATTGGTTCCTTCTGTGGCCACCTCTCCTCTTACTGGCCCCCTGAGCTCCTCAGGAGTCTGTAACGCCCCTGCCAGCGGCCCAGCGGCTCTTCCTGCTGTGGCCTGTGCAGAGGGGGCTGGGGCCTGGCCCTGGGAGCAGGGCGTGGACTAGCCCGGTGGGCCCTCAGGCACCGGCTGTGGAGATAGCACTTACCCAGCCCAGCCCCTTTCCTGGGGTCCCTGCCCAGCAGAGCATTGTCGGACCCCTGGCAGCTGCCAGGAGCTTTACGGGTCGTCATGGATCCCACGGTTGCAGGCTCCCTGCCGGGAACAGTCCTATCTGGTGTGGATAGAGCATGGCAGAGCCCCCTGTGAGCTCCTCCCCGGGGAGTGGTGAGCACGGCCCCCTCACCTGAGACAGGATGAGGCCAAGGCCTCCCCACAGCCCAGTTCAAATCCTGCTCCACGTTTGCTGCTGTGTGTACTGGGCTCCCCGTCCCCCCCACCCCTGCCCCGCCAGGTGCAGAAGGCCATATTTCTCATCACTCCCCTTAGCATCGCCTCTCTGGAGTCAGGAGAAGCAGACTGACTTTCATCTGGGTTTATTAGCACTTTTAAAATCCTGTGCAGACAACACTGCCCACGCTGGAGAACGTTCCTGCCTCCCCTCAAGCCTGGCCATTAGCAATTAGTTTCAGGACAGGCTGGAGACAGCGATGAAGGCAAGTGTGTCCTGGGGCAGGAGGCTCAGGTCCCATGTCAGCGTGTCCAGCCCCACTTCCAGGCCCTGCTGCTCCCGGAACAATGACCCGTCCCTCTGTCATCTGGCATTCTCAGAGAGTGAGCACCCAGAACCAGCCAGTGTCCAGGCCTTGGACACAGAGGTGACACAGACGTTTGGCAAAAGCCCAAAGCCTGGGTGACGGGCACAATACGGTGTCACCCTGAACAAGCCGGGCCAGAGCCAGCTCTCAGCAGTGCCCGGGAGTGGACAGCCTCCGATTAGAGCCCCGTGCGGGCCGCCACCCCAGGTCGGCGGGCGTCAGGGAGGGAACCTGGAGGTAGAAAAATCTCGCCGCGGCTTTAACCACTGTCACTGCCCCACCGTCTCATGACAAACGTGGAAAATCCCACCAGACGGCAGCATCCTTTTTTAAAATAGTCATGTATGTTTTAACGTGCTTACGGGACCCAGCCCTTTTTCATGTTTATTTAGTCACCATTCTGAAAGTCTGCTTCCTCCTGGCACAGAAGGTCTGTCGTGACGCCGTCTTCATTTCATTCCTCTGGGAACACCTTTCTCGCCCCTGCATTCCGGAAGACCAGGTCAGTGGAGACAAGATCAGCCCCTGAGACCTTTCCTTGCACTCATGAAGCTGCCCCTAGCGTTCGCGGCGCAACCATGAGGGCCGGCCTCTCCACCGTCGCCTCGCTATGTGGTGTGTTGCTGTCCCAGCTGCTTTCCGGCTATTTTCTTTGGTTTTCAGCAATTTGATTATTAAGTTTCTAGGTGGGTTGTGGGGTTTTTCCTGTGTTTATCCTCTTTGGGGTCCCCTGAGCCCCTTGAATTGTTTAAATGTGTGTTTCTTCCAAATTTGGGATGTTTCCGCCATTATTCCTTGAAGTAACTTTTCTCTTTCTTGAACTCCGAGTGTGGACTGGCCTTTGGCTGTTGTCCCCACTGGTGGCTGAGCCAAGCTCCATTTTCTCTTCTCTCTCCATCCTGCAGGTTGGACATTTCCTAATTATCTTCAAGTTCACTGACTTTTCTCTTCTGTCTCCAATCTGTTCTTGAGTCCCTCAGAGAATTTTAAATTTCAGATGTCGTATTTTTCAGTTCTAACATTCTCATCTGTTTATTTCTTGCAGCTTTTACTTCTCTGCTGAGAATTCTCACCATTCATGCCGGTCACACCCCCTGCAGGTGTGTGTGTGATTGCACAGGCAGGGCAATGACACCCATCTGGCCAGCCCGGCCACTGCCTCCTCCTGAGGATGGCTGCTTTTCCTGGTTTCCGTTGATTAATTTTGTTCTGCGTCCTGAACATTGTACCACGTGGACTCTGTCCTGTGTTCGCCCTCTGGAGATGCTGACGTAGGTTTATCAGGCAAGGCCATCTCACCGCATCTCGTCACTGCAGCTGCCGTGTCTGCCACCGTGCCCCTCCTGGGTGGTTCTGAGACTTACACAGAATCACACCCAGAATCAGGAGACCCTCTTGTCCTCTGTCTCCCGTCCAGGACGCCCCCTTACCTGCAAGGGCCCCTTTCCCGGTTCCTCTGGCGGAAGGAGGGGCTCCCATCAGAGCTGGAGCCTCTCGTGAAGCTGTGCTGTTGGGACTGGGCTTGTCCTCTGGGGAGACCCATGAGGAAACCCCAGAAACTCCATGCAGGCCGCTGTGCACCTCCACCATCTGCCTGACCCCGAGGCCTCAGCCGCGGCAGCTGCACTTCACCCAGATGTATTAGTCCATAACATGGAGGGACGGGCCCTGGCCCACTCAGCGCCTTGGGCTGGGGCTGAGATGTCACCCCATTGTTCCTTTCAAGGGCTTCATGACAGCAAAACTTGGTGGAGAGAGCCTCATGAACCTGAACCTGCGTGTGGGCACCTGGCTGCATTCTGGGCACCTGGGCAGTGCCCTTAGCTTGGGGAGGTGGGAGGACGCGTGAGCAGTGCTCATGTGGGACGCTGGCCATCCACCTGCTCACAGTGCGGGGACGGAAGGGATAGGGCTGGACTTGGAGTCTGAGCTGGCGGCCTCTCCTCCGTTAAGGAGGCACCACCCAGCCACACAGCCAGTTAGAGGCAGAGGGACTGGAGTCCATGCTGGCCCCGCGTGGCATTCTTTGAGCCACTCCAGCTGCCTGGGATGGCAAAGTCCCTGTCAGCCCCACAGCCTAGCGCTGGGGGTCAATAATCGATGGCAGAGCCCACGAGTCCGAGCTGGCAGAGGGGAGGCCTGGTGGACGTGGTGACTCAGTGGAGAGAAAAGACAGGATGCAGAGGCACCTCGTGCACTCGCAGCCATGGGAACCGAGCAGGAAGGGATGAGACATATAGGCCGTGACAGCTTCATGGCCTTTGGTTGAGGCATCTCCTGGATGAGCTGAGACGCACTCCAATCTCTGTCACTCGGCCAGCTGGGCTGGGAGGGGAACGGCCCTGGCTCATTGCCACCTGGCCACGCATTCGGGTGGCACCTCCTGCCGCAGGTCCTGCCTGGCCTCTGAGGGACGGTGGGCAGGCCGGGAGGAGGGTGCAGAAGGTGGGACACACCAAGTCCTTCCAGATCCCGTGCCCCTTGGCTTAGGGAGAACAGGGAGGTCAGACAGGAGCCCAGATGCTCTCAGGCATGAGTAGATAGGGGTGGGTGGGCCCCTCTTGGCAGCTGTAGCCCCTAGAGCATGGTCCCTGAAGCAGTCTAGCATGTACTGGCTCAGGGCACTCTGGGACCCCCTGCACCCCCTTATTTCCAGTCAGAGAGGGGCCTTGCCAAGGGCGCCTCCAGGACAGGCGTGCCTGGAGACCCTGGCCCTGGGCTGTCTGTGAGGACCCAGCAGGACATGAAGGGTGACCCCGTGCAGACAGCCTGGAGAGGGGGACAGTGCAGTATGGGGGCAGCAGGGCAGAGGCAGAGAGGGCCGGGCCCTGAGAGGAGACGTCTGGAGCTCCTCTCAGGCCTCCACCTGGGGCCCCTTTGGGACCCAATGTGCCCCCCAGGCCTGCTGTGTCCTTCAGCATGTCTCTCAGTTGGTCTGTGGTAGCTGCTGGGCGAGAAGTGCCTGGGGTGTCGGCAGGGAGAGGAGGGCCCCCTGCAGGCCGTCCCCATCCTTGAGGGCCGGGCCAGCTGCGGGCACTTCACCTGCAGGGGGCTGGTCAGCCACACTGTCCTTCCAGGTGTGAGCCTCACGCTTGATGTGAGTGAGCCGCCGGAGACTGCGGGCGTGAGGAGTCCCCCCTGTGACCCATCACCAGCTCTGAGGTCAGTCTGTGGCTTGGTTAGTGATGGGCCGGCCTCCAGGGAAAGGCAGGCCTCCCGCCTGTGCAGGAGCCTTACAGTGTTCCCAGGGCGCCCGCCCGCCTCGCGGCCATCGCTCCTTAACCAGGTGACACCTGTCTCTAAATGCTATCATTAACCCCTTTGGTTTGAATGAAAATGGGTAAAAATAACTGCTAGACCCAAGAAAGAATGAGAGAGAAAGAGACGGGAGAGAGACAGAGAGGGAGAGAAAGAAAGAAACGGAGGCAGAGCGACAGCGAGGGGCGGGGGCGGGGGGGGCGGGCAGGAGCGAGGCTGGAGCTGGGAAATTCCTGCATCAGGACCAGCGCTGCCACCAGCAGCTGCTCGGCTGAATGACCACACTCCAGGCGAAGCTATGTGAGGGGGTGGGGAGGCAGACGCACGCCTCTCTTCCTGCTCCCCGGGACCCCCACGCTGACCCTGCTCTGGGAAGCGCTGGGCTGGGGGCCAGCAAAGCACTCTGGGATCCGAGGGCAGGCGTTTTTAACGTGTTATTCATTAGCAGTTTTACTCAGCTGCCTGGCAGGGCCCCAACGCTGCGGCCTCCGAGGCTGGAGGGGTGCGGGACGCTGGGCGCACATCCCTCGGGGCAGGGCAGGGTGTGCCACACACCGCATCTTCCTCCTATGCTCTGGGCAGGGCTTCCCTGGGTGGGAGCTGCCACCCCCAGAGCTCAGCCCTCCCCGGAGAGGGCATCGAGAAGCTGGCTGCCAGCCCTCACTTTCTTTGAAAATTTGGGACCCAGACAAGGAGATGGGGGGTAGGTAAGTTATATTTGCAGCAACTTCAAGCCTCAAAAATGTCGCATGCATGCACTGCTGACCCCAACGGGGCCACGTGCCCACAGCCTGTCCTGAAAACCTCACCCGCAGGCAGGCTGCCCAAGCCCCAGCTGAACCCAGCTCACTGTTTATACTGAACACTTCCAGGTGAAGTCATTGCCACCCAGGCACTCGAGGGGGCATGTTCATTAGGAAAACAAAGCACTGAAAACGGCCCCGCCCCCAGGCATGCTAAGAGCCAGCACAAACCAGAAAAGGGAAGAAATGCTGGGGAGCTCGACTGAGCCAGCGCCCCCATCCCCGCTGTTCCTGTGGAAATCAGGAAAGCGGTGCCTGCATCCCCGCTCCGAGGCTGGGAAGGACGCCGCCCAGCTTGCTCCCAGAACAGCCAGAAAAGGACCAGGATTCCCGGTGGCTGAGACGCTCAGGAGCAGGGAGTTGTGCAAACGGGCGCCCTCCCTCTGCCCTGCCTGGCCAGGCCCCCGGCTGCAGCTTTACCGGAAGAGCCCGAAGACGCCAAACATAAAAGGATTGCTTTCCCGGAAAACTGCTGACACGAGGGACGCTCTGGCAAAGAGAGAGCTTGAGGGAGCAGGGCTGGATCCATACTGCGTGTGATGGCTCAGACTTTAATCCATTTTCAACCCTCAGAACGAAAATAGTCTTGATTTATGAAATTCCACAAGTCAGTTCTCTCTGTCGCTCTTGCCCGGTGTTATGAGCAGCGTGGTCCCCCAGGCAGCCCCACCTGGTGCAGGGGCATCCTCATCAGCCCAATCCGAGACCCTTCCCACAGTGCCTGATCCAGGGGCCCCGAGTGTGCTTTCCTCACTGTCGTCACGATCCTCACGAGGCCTCCCGGGCGCCCTGGGGTTGGCAGTGGCTCTGAGTATGCGCCCGCAGGGGCCGCTGCCTGTAGATAAAAGGGGCCAGCTGAGGGAGAGCACTCCCCCAGCCCACTGCCCAGCATGAGTGAGTGTGCATGGGGGCTTGGGAAAGATGTCTGGGCCACATCAGCTTCTACCCATTTACAACCCTAGACTCATGCCCTGGCTGGTGATCCCAGTGGTTAGAGAGTCAGCCGTCGAGGGTTCCATTCCTGGTCAAGGGCATGTACCTGTGTTGCAGGTTCCATCCCCAGCCCCAGTTGGGGTACATGTGGGAGGCAACCAATCAACGTGTCTCTCTCCCATCAGTGTTTCTCTCTCTCTATCCCCCCTCCCCTCCCCACCTCTCCCTCACCCCTTTCCACTCTCTCTAAAAATATCAATGGGAAAAACATCCTCAGGTGAGGATTAACCAAATAAATAAATATAAACTAAAACTGTACACTTATATCCCATCTGTAACCCTGCTCACTGAGGCGGGAGCCTCAGCTAATTATTGAAGTAAATGATTTGAAGCAAAGTTTAGAAGCCAGTGTTGCCACAGACTCAAACCCAGTAGCCATATAAGACAGCGGGGCATCGGCGAGTCTGGTTACCCTGGGATGGCGGGGCCTTTCCAAGCGCCACAAAGCAAATGGTTGATATCGGACTACACGAAAATTTAGAATGTCTGGATGGTTAAAGATACCATAACCCCAAATGAAAAGTAAATGGAAAACCAGGAGAAAGTGTTTCAATATATATCACGGACAAACTGTCAATAGCATTCTCATCAAGCAATACCTTTTTGAAGGACAGGGGCGTTTGTAGAAAAATGGGCAAAAGATTTGAACAGATGGCAAAAGATTCACAAATCGCACTCAGCCAGCAAGCTTGTGACAAATGCCTGGCTTCCATGAAACAAAGAAAGGGACGGACAACTTGGATGACGGTCCAATCATCTTCTATCATACTGGCAAGTTATGTCTTTAGGAAAGACACCCCCTGTAGAAGCATAAATTGGCCAGTCTTTTTTGGGGGGTGTGGGAGGGTGGGGAGATGAGGCAATGGAGTACCAAAACCCCAACAAATTCATAGAAAGATGTCCTAAGGAAATAAGTTTCTGCATGAAAAGTCGCATGCAAGAATAGTCATTATGTACCCTAAACTGGAAACAATCCACGCAAGTTAAATAAATTATGGTCGAATCATATGTAGCCACTGAAAATGTGAGGGTACTACGGGCCTGATTGGGACATGTGGTGAGCCCTTACGTGGAATAAAAGAGGGAAACAGAGACAGTGGGCAACATGAGCACGAAATTTGAAGAGAAAGGAATGAATAATTACATAAATAGATCGTCAAGGGCATGCGGACGGACACGGCTGTCCCCACAAATGCTCGCAGGTGACTTTCTTGCTGCAAATCAGAAATGGCCAGGTGAGCTGGTCAGGCTCCTGGCTCACAGGCTAACTAGTTGCCTATTCCCACTGACCCTCTTCTATAAATCACTTTCAGTTGAGCTACTGGGTACCATAATGCAAAGAGGCACGGACTTGAACCAGACCATCTCACACGGACAGGAAGAAGGCACCTTCCTTTCAGCCGGCTCCTGACCAGGCAAGTCCGTTAGAGTAATGACAGAGGAGGAGGCAGCAGGGGCAGGGCAGGGCAGGGGCTGCCTCAGTACTTCCCCTGACATTAAAAGGAATTGTGTTGTTGTTAATCCTCACCCAAAGGTATTTTTCCATGGAATTTTAGAGAGGGTGGAAGGGAAGAGGAGAGACAAAGAAGGAACCGTGTCTCTCTCGAACCCGGGACCCTTCAGTCCACAGGCTCTCTCCACTGAGCCAAACTGGCTAGGTAATGTAAAGGAATTTTTTAAAAGGCAAGTGATGGAGAGGTGAGCCACGGGGTTTTCCCACTCACCTGGCTTCCCCTGTTCCCTGGCTTCCCCCTGTTCCCTGGCTTCCCCCTGTTCCCTGGCTTCCCCTGTTCCCTGGCTTCCCCCTGTTCCCTGGCTTCTCCTGTTCCCTGGCTTCTCCCACTTACCTGGCTTCCCCTGTTCCCTGGCTTCTCCTGTTCCCTGGCTTCTCCCACTCACCTGGCTTCCCCCTATCACCTGGCTTCCCCCTGTTCCCTGGCTTCTCCTGTTCCCTGGCTTCCCCCTGTTCCCTGGCTTCTCCCATTCACCTGGCTTCTCCCTGTTCCCTGCGTTCTCCCACTCACCTGGCTTCTCCCTGTTCCCTGGCTTCCCCTGTTCCCTGGCTTCTCCTGTTCCCTGGCTTCTCCCACTCACCTGGCTTCTCCCACTCACCTGGCTTCCCCCTGTTACCTGGCTTCTCCCACTCACCTGGCTTCTCCCCCTTACCTGGCTTCCCCCTGTTCCTTGGCTTCCCCCTGTTCCCTGGCTTCCCCCTGTTCCCTGGCTTCTCCCACTCACCTGGTTTCTCCCACTCACCTGGCTTCTCCCACTCACCTGGCTTCTCCCTGTTCCCTGGGTTCTTCCTGCACCATGGGGCAGAGGCCAAAGGACCAGCAGAACCCCCATTGCCCAGCTGGGGATGAAATAGGCACTGTCTGCAGGTGAGCCCCCGAACCTGTGCATGTGGACCCTCCCCATCCATGCACGGGGCTTCATTATGGGCCCACCTCCACGGAGCCCGTGCCCCCGGCATCTTTTGGCAGCAGGTGCGGGTGATGCTGGAAAAGGTGTTCCCTGGATCTCCCCGCCTCCTGCCACAGAAGAGCCGCGACTGGAAGATTCAAGACAAGCTTCGGGCCAGCTCACTCAATAGCTGAGTCCAAAGGTCTGGGTCAAGGACTGGCCTCCACCTCTGGAGCAGGTGGGTGGACAGGGAACAGGGCGAAGGGCTTTGTGTCTTCCTTTCCAAGCTGCGGATGGGACAGCCACTGTGCTGGTATGGAGAGGCGCAGCGCCCTGGCGCAGCCCTGCGCAGGAATCTGGCTCGGACGCCCGCCCTCCCGGGTTTACAAGGCGAAGCCACGCCCACACAACGCTCTCAGCGGGCACTGACCCCTCGCTCCCCAGGGGGGAAGCTGGGCTCATCCCACAGTTGGAGGTGCTGAGCTCAGCGGAGCGCCGACAGCAGCAGGTCAGGCACCTCCGGCTTCCGCTCTGGGCCTTTGCTCTGGGTCCCAGGTCCTGACCAGGCGCCCTGACGCACCCCTGCTGACCTGCCTGCCTCTCTGGCCTTGCAGACACCAGCAGAGGTGCCCCGCTGTCCTGTGGCTACCAGAGGTAGGGTGGCCAGGTCAGGGCACCGGCTCCTTCCTCCAAAGGCAAGCTCCTCTCAGTCACACGGCCCGGCTGGCTGTTCTCAGAGTCAGGGAAGGGAGGGCAGAGGGGTGGTGACAGGGAGGTGGCCCAGTGCTGGACGCTGCCTGGCCTGCCCCATGTCCTCCGTGGGCTTAGGGCACCCCAGCCACGGGTAACCCACCGATGTCCCAGCCTTCCTGGGCAGTCTGCCTTCTTAGACAGAGCTGTCCCCGCCGTCTGGGACTTCTCCGAGGAGCGGTTGTGGGGGAGAGTACACAGCACAGAGCGGCAGTCTCCACAGGGACTCGGCTGCCTGAGGCCCCAAAAGGGAAAAGAGCTGAGAAATAAGAGCCCCCATAAAGGGTGAGGTTTCACCGCAAACAGCAGTGATGCAGAGGTCACCTCCCTGTGCCTCTGTCTCACTTGTCCACCTGCTGCTGCCCCCACCCCACCCCACCCCGGCTCAGTGTGTGGCCAGGGCTGAGGGCACAGCGGGTCTCAGACCTGCCGCTCCTCGCTCCTCGGAGAGGTGCCGGCTGCAGGGGAGTCCGGAAAGGCTCCTGGCTGTGTCCAAGGTCGTGCACACAGCAGCCATCTGACCTCTCCTCCCTGCATCCCTGGGTGCTGGGCTCAGCAGGAGTGTCACCCTCTCCTGGCCCAGCGAGGCACTGCCAGGCGGGGGGCCACACTACTGGACTCTGTTCTAAGGACAGAGGGAACTTTAACAGGACGATGGGACTTTACAGTCCAGCTGCCTCGTGGTCAAGATGGGGCGCTGAGGCCAGAGGAGCAAGGAGCCTCGGCAAGGGCTGGTGAGATGTCCTGGTGCCGGGGACAGGTCCCGGAGGAGTGCCACACAGATGGGGGTCTCCCAGGAGGAGTGCCACACAGATGGGGGTCTCCCCAGGGGACCAGGTACGCCTTTCCCCTCACAACCAGGTTAGCCGCTCAGGACCCCGCCCACAGCTCTGCGTCTGGTATCCCCTCACTGGGTCCTGAACACAACATAGCGGTGCCCCACGGGGGCCCCACAGCCTTCACTACCCGGGATGCCCAGGCCCCGTCTTCCCTGTGTTTCCGGAGCTGCAGGTCAGGAACCAGCGGCCCGTGTGACCCCAGGCCCCAGGTGGGGTGTTTAGGATGCAGCCTTCCTGGCACCTGGGTTGTCTGGCCACAGGTGAGGCACCCAGGACACAGCCGGGCCTGCCGGGCCAGCGGCTGCAGGAGGCTCATCTCGCCGCGGGGCTGCCATGTTGGCATATCTCCTGCACGTATGAACCTTAGATGTTTGACAGTGTATGAAACATGAAAGGAAAACTCAGGTGGGAAAGCACGCATGACTTCTAACCCCCCAGGCACTGGTGGGCAGCCCTGGTCAGTGTGACCACGGCCCAGGCCCTTTGGGCCCTCACGCACACCTCAGGTGAAGAGGGAGGCACAGGAAGAGCGAGGGTAAACTTCCTTCTTATTTATCTCGTGCTCCACGTTGTCACCTCAGTGGCCATTAGAAAGGCTTCCCCAGGGCGGGCGACTGCCGAGCAGACCCCGGACAGAGCAGACGTTCCCACAGGACCTTCCATCCACCGGCCTCTGGCCCGGCTCCAGGAGGCCTGTCGGCGCCTGCTCGGTGTGGCTCCTCCGTGTCTTGCCTGTGCTGTTCTTTTCCACTGTGGCCTGGGGGGGGGGGGGGGGGGGGGGGGGGGGCGAGGGGCGAGGAAACAGCCCCTGCCCAGCAGACTTCCTTTCCAGCCCCGAAGCCTGCTCAAGTTCAGGGGGCCACAGACCTGCACCCCCACCTGCCGCTGTTTCGAGACCAAGAATTTCCCAAAGGAAGAGTTATGGCTTGTCAAACATTTCCACTCCTGCCCCGATGACAGGCCACTGTGAAACCCGTGACGCCCACATGACCTGCCGTTTCCTGAGCTCGGAGGCGTGGGCTCTGAGTAATTCTGGGACTCAGGTCCCCAGGAAGTGGCCTCCATCTGAGGGTAATGAGGCTGAGAGCAGTCAAGAACCAGCGGCGCCAGCCCCCTGCAGGGGCTCCGGGCTCTGTGGCAATGTTATCACCCAGGGAAACGCTGAGGGGTGGCGGGGGTTCCCTCTCACACACTGGCCCCCTGCCACACCCCGCAGAGGCACAAGCACTCAACCTTCACTCACTCACACAGAGGCCCGCACGGTGACCAGTGGAAGGTGTGAGTCCCTCTCAAAGTTTCCACCTGGTGGTGCCTTAAAACCTTCAGGTTTTGCTAAAGTTTTGTGTATCCAGACTAGTGCCATCCAATAAATATGTAATGCAGATGTATGTGAGATTTCACATGAAATGGGAAATTAATTTTAATATATTTTCATTTACTCCAATGTCACCAAAAATTATCATTTCAACATACAATTGGAATTATTAATTAGGAATTATCAATGAGATTGTTTACTCCCTTTTTTTCTTTTTCTTTTTATTAATTCTCACCTGAGTATATTTTTCCATTGATTTTTAGAGTGAGTGGAAGGAAGAGAGGGAGACAGAGAAACATCGATATGAGAGAGACACATTGATTGGTTGCCTCTCCCACACGCCCCAACCAGGCCCAGGGATCAAGCCTGAGCCTGCAACGGAGGTGCATGCCCTTGTACTGAGTCGAACCCGGAACCCTTCGGTCCCCGGGCTGACTGTCTCTGCAGTGAGCCACGCGGCGAGGGCTACTGTCCCTTTTCTGTTAGTCTAGCACCCGGCATGCGTTCTCTGCTACAGTGCTTCTCAACTCAGCGTGAAGCTTCCATCAGAAATGGCAGATTGTACTTGCACTTCATAACATTTATAGTCAAAAGAGGACACTCCTTTACCTGAGTTGGTCCATACACACTTAATGGTTTTCAGTAACTGAACTGAGTTTGCTTTAAAAAGTTAAATTTAACGTGTCTTGTTAAAGTGGTCTGTGGCTGCCGCATGGGATTGGGGTTTCAAAGGCCATGTTGCCAGCCCCCCGCCAGATTCCCATCTCCCACGCACCCCCAACTCTAGGATAGCAACCAGGGGGATGTCATGTGCCTGACCCTGGCACCGTCCCCTCCGTGGGTGCAAACCTTTTCTCATTCCCAGCTCCTTCCTGGCACAGGGCCTTTGCACAGGGGGCTCCCCACCCTCATCCTCAGACCTGGGTAGATGAGTGTGAGGTCGGGAGCCGTGGAGGGTTTTAAGCAGGAGAGTGATACATTCTAACTGGCCTTTCTTTAAAACTAGTACTTGATGGGAAGGGGACCCCAAGGCCAGCCCTTGCTGACGCTCACATGCCCTGGGCACCTGGTGGCATTATCTCCTCACTACCGCCCTGTGGTTCCCCAAGGCCCCGGGGGACAGAATGAGGCCAGAGCATTGCCTGTGCACTGACCTTGTGGAGGGCAGTAGGTGCACCAGAAGCCCAGACCAGCTGGTGCTGTGCGGGTGACAGGGCCGCCCTGAGGGAAAGGGGCCAAGGGACAGCTGTGTGGCACTGCTGAGCCGTGGGAGGTGCCCACCTGCCAGCCAGACCCGCTCACACCGGTGGGAGAGGACCAGGGCTGGGTTCTGACCCTAGTGTTCTCAGGATTGACCTCTACACAGGAAGCCACGAGGCCACACACCCACACTGTCACCAGGTGTGGGGTCACCAGGCAGGTGGGATGGGGGGTCACCAGGCAGGTGGGATGGTGGGGTCACCAGGCAGGTGGGATGGTGGGGTCACCAGGCAGGTGGGATGGGGGGTCACCAGGCAGTTGGGATGGGGGGGTCACCATGCAGGTGGGAGAGCTCAGTGAGCTCTGGACCTGCCTCGCTGCCATGGTGTTTTCTGGGTGGGGTTGGGCTCCCATGCACGTGCTCCCGGGAAGGTCCTGTCTGAGCACACGCTCGGAGACTGCCCTGTCAGGGACAGTCTGGGAGGCAGCCTTCCTGGTGGCACAGCAGGAAAGCGGTTCTCCCAAAGGGTACCCACAGGAGCCCACGTGTCTCCTCGCTGGCTGAACCTAGCCCAGGAAGCTTCTCTCAGGCGGCCGGGCCGAAACCTCCCTCGCTTTCTGGCTGGTGATTTTCCAGAGCTGACTCTTTCCTCTGAGGGGAGGGGAGGCAGGAAGGACATTGAGCCACAAACACTCAACCAGAAACAGTTCTGCCCAACCAGAAGTCACGCTGCAGGTGCGGAGCCGGGCTGTGACTCAGCAGCTGGAGGGCAGGACAGAGCGGGGGCAGCGCCTGGGGGCTGCCAGTGTGGGTGCCTCTGGGGCCCAGTTAGGGTGCTGAGTAGTGTGGCCACCCCCTTTCAGACCATGCGCACCTCTGCCTGAATTCGAGTGGCAGCATCTACAGAATATTCCAGGCAGGAGGCTGGAGTAGAGGACTTGGGCCCTGGCCCGGGTGGGAGAGGCCCCGACGTGACTCATTGCGGGTCCCCTGTGGGGGGACGTTGTGGAAACAGAAGCACCCAAAGGTGCAGGTCCCGTCAGCCTGAGGGCTCAGGGCTCCAACTCCCGGTGCCCATTGCCAGTGCCCGCGAGGCGGACTGGGACCAGCCTCCCCAGAAACGCACACTGAGCCAGACCCAGCAAAGGGCCGAGCGCTACGCTGAACCTGGGTCCTTTTCCGCCCTCCGGACACTTGGCCGGGCCACCTCCCCACCCTGTGGGTGAGTGGGACACTGGGAAAGTGACAGGAAGCTCCTTCCTCTGACCAGTGGTGGACAGTGTCGGGCCCCACACGGCCCGGCCCGGGATCCGCCATCACAGCCTGGTGACTGGTCTGTGACTAGTGGTCCCCAGGCCCGGGCTCAGACTGGACGTGGCCCTCGCTGAGCCCTCTCCCCTAAGCAACTTCCGGGCAATTCTGTACTGGGGTATTTTTAAGGGAAGTGTTTTATTATTAACTAAATACGTCATTTTCAAGAGAGGGAACTGCTCTGCTGCCAGGTCCACACGACGGAGCAGGTTCTGCAGGGCCCGGAGCTCTAGCCGCAGCCACTGCAGGCCGGACGGGAGCGCCTATGTCCTGCAGGGTCACGTGCTGTCCAGCTGCCAGTCTGCAAGGAACACCAAAAATGGAGGGAAGCAGACTGTGTCCCCGGTCCCTGCATCCCCACGTCCCAGAGTCCCGGAGTCCGGGGGTCTAGAGAGAGCCCACCACAGGCACGAGGGTCCCAGGGCCCGGGCATGCTTTCCTGCCCAGAAATGCGTGCAGAGAAAATGGAATGCCAGCCCCCCTTTAGTGAGCTCGGTTTTCACTGCAGACCGCCCCCCTGGCCCCCCCCACCCCCCCCATTTCCTGGCGGTGACTTTGCCTGCGATGAAGAGCAGAAGCCCTGGCTCAGGGGCGTGGCCGTACGGAGCAGAGGAGGCTCCCTGCTCCCTGTCCCTGTCCCTGTCCCTGCCCCTGTGAGGCAGTGACGAACAGTCACTGTCATAGAAGCTCTGATCTGCCATATGCAGTACAATCCCCACTGTTTTTCTTCTTTGGTTTAACTTAATGCGGCCCCAAACCAAAACAGGACAAACGCAACAAAAGCCCGTCCTGGCCGCTTCCCCAGCCCACCCAGCCGCAGCGCCCAGCGCCCAGACAACAGCCGCCCAGACAACAGCCGCAGGAACGCACTGCTGGCCACCGGCAGGAGGAGGGGAGGCCTGCCCGGTCCTGCCCAGGCGTGCGTGGCCAGGGGCAGTGTCCGGACCTGGAACCCGGGCGCTGGTTGTGGTGGGAGGTCAGGAAGGGAGGCGGGCCTCCTGAATGAGACTTAGCACAGGAAGCAGTGGAGACACGCGGGGCTGCTCAGACGTGGCTCTAGGGCACAGTGCGGTTCAGCTGGAAGACAGGGTGACAGGGCGATGCAGTGACCAGCAGCATGGCCCCTCCCCCCGTGGCCTGGTCCTTTCTGGGTGCCCTTCCTTTACAGTGACTTCCCTCCTTGTCCCAGACACCTCAGGACCCTGAGGCCTCAGACCAGGACTGGGGATCCTACAGAGCTGAGAGTGTGTCTGAGGGCCGGGCGGCTGACCGCTCTGCCTGGGTCTGCCTTCAGTCACTGGGGCTCTAACAGGAGTTCAGTTCTGTCGCTTTAAAAGTGGGGAAACTGAGGCTCTGAGGAGGCTTGTGGCTTGCTCAGAGCGTCTCTGTTGCTTGACAAAGAGCAGGGACTGGACCCTCGCTGTCGGGCCTTTGGGAGTCTCCCTAAAGGATCTGCCAGCCGGTGCCATGTGGCCAGCCCCGTCCAGCCTGCTGAGCAGTGGTCATGCCCTCCGCCTGCTGCTCAGCCTCCTCTCGGGGCCAGGCTGCCGCACAGACTGCCGCAGGGTGGGGGTACCCCGGCTGGCCTCTCGCTTAACTTCCCCCCGTAGAAGGGCACCTGGGAGAGGTCGGTGACCCTCCCTGGAGCTTTCTGGGTGCTGCTATCCATCCCCTAGCCCCTCTCCTTCAGCCCCCACCCAGAAGGACCCATGGCCTCAGTCCCAGATAAGTGCCACCTGGTTGCCACAGATGACATCCCATTTCTCCCCCCCAGGCCCGGCTGTCCCTGAAACCCAGAGCTGGACGTCCAGCTGCTCACTCCCTGTCACCTCTGGGTGTCCGGCAGGCATGGCAGAGCTGCTATCCCAGGTGCTGTGACTTCCCCACCTGCTCTCCTCACCCTTCTCCTCCCCCAGATGACCCTCCCTCACCCACAGCTGCTCCAAGTGCCAGTCCTGGGCCCTCCTTCTACCCCTCCTGCCCCCAACAGTTGCCAAGGGGTGAATGGATAAAGAAGGTGCAGGGGGAAAAAAAGAAGGTGCAGGTCCATGGACTGGGGTGTAACTCGGGCTTCCTGAGTGGCGTGGGGCTGCTGAGCTACTGGGGCTCTGAACGGCAGGCTTCACGCCTGGCTGAGCGAGGCGAGGGCTGCCCGGACTGGTTAACTCAGCTTCGGAGGACAGTGACTCACTGCCGTCGCCTGCGATGGGGACATGGAAACACTGCCTGACTGTGAGCTCTCCTTGCCTGTAGCAGCCTGCGTCCTGGGTGTGCAAACACCTTTCCAAGTCTCTGCTTTCAATTTTGGGGGGAATACCCAGGAGTGGGATATCAGATGATGCGGTGGCTCTGTGCTCGGTGCTTTGCGAGGCCTCCATGCAGTCCTCCACAGGGTGGCACCCTCCCCGCCGGCAGTGCATGCAGCGCTTCTGAGAAGCTCGAGGGCAGGAGGGTGAGTGTGTGGTGTCCTCCTGAGCCGGAGTCTCCCAGCCGCTCAGGCCCTCCAAGGAGCTGGCCCCTCACTTGAGTAAAGTGGAGGGATCAGCCCAGGAGAAGGAGTGGGGGGGCAGTTAGCAGACATGAGCAGGCCAGGTACAGGTCACCAGGGTGGAAGCCCCAGTGCCTAGCAGGGGACAATCCATTGTAAGGTGGGATCTTGCCCCAGGGTGACCTTTCCTCCCCGAGCGCATCGCTGGTCATGCCTTTTCCTGCCTAGAGATGACATCTGGGCCTCAGTGAATGGACACAGCTGGGAAACTACTGGATATTCTGTTAAGATCTTCTCCTGGGACCGCCCCTAAGACCTCCGCCCTGAAACCTTCGGATGAGGCCCCAGTGAGGCCTGTGCCTCCCCCCTTCCCCTCCCCCGCCCTGCACCAGGCACTACCATTAGCTTCCCACCCCCAAACTCCAAGGGTCCTTCCTTTACCTCTAAGACTTGTTTCCTAAGCTCATTTCTTTTAGGAGTTACTTTTTCTACCTCTATGATTTCCCAATAAACGTCCTCTTACAGTTTGGGTCTTGGCTCTGAATTCTCTCCTAGCCAGAACCCAGATATGGAGGTTGCTGAACCCAGGTTTGGTGTCACCCCACCAGTCAGACACCCGGTGCCATTCCCCCTGCCTACAACAGAGGGGCCTTCTCTCTGAACAGCTGGGGGCGGGCAGGAGGCAGCCGTCTGGCCTCTCTCCTGAGCGCGGCAGCTCCTGCACATCAGCAGGGCCTCTCCCTAAAACCGCTCTCAGGGCTGCTCGGCTGAGCCGCCATGCGGGGCTAGGGCAGCCCCTCTCCTTGGAGTCGCACCCTTACCCAACTAGAAGCCAGTGCCTCCCACAGGGGATGGGGTTGGGGGGGGCACCTTCTCTGGGGGCTCAGGCCAGAGTCAGGAGGGAGCTTCCTCCTGAGGATGTGAAGGTGGGTAAGTGAAGGCTGGATGGAGGCTGTGGTCAGAGATGGGAAGACCTGAACTAGGACTGGGGAGGGAGGGGCCAGATCACACGTGGGGCAGAGCCTAAGTGACGTGTTGGGTGGGGACACCTCTGAGAGGGGGGTGGGGAGGAGCTGCAGGATTCAGGAGGAAGAGCTGGAAGGAGGTGACCCAGCCCCTCCCTGGGTGGGGCATGTTGATTGTGATGCCCGAGCCGGACTGTGGCTGGGCCTGGCTCGAGTGCTGGGTGCAAGGGTCCCCAGGAAGCTGGCACCAGCGGGGGAATAGCCCCTGTGCAGGACAGGGCCCGGGCTGGACACTGCTCTTCATGGAGAAGATCCCTGCTCCTGGGGCACTCAGCTTTTGGGGTGACTGGGCGCCCTCTCAGGATTGGCCCTGCACCCTGTAGTTTGCTTAAGACAAAGAACTCCCGGCTGGGCCTGCAGACTTGGGCACCCTCGGGCCCCACAGATCCATGAGCCACCCCACTTCCTGTGACTGCACCAGCCACCTGGGCTCCAGAAGTTGCGCCACTCTCCACATGCCCTGAGGGGCTCCACGCTCCTGGGGCTGAGAGGACACGCAGGCCTCTGGTGACCCAGAAAGCTGTGTTTCCTGCTGAGTGGGAGAGGACCCAGCAACCCTGCCGGGCGCCGGCCTCAGCCCACGGGACCAGAGGATGTGGAAAGGGGCTGAGACATTGTTGGGAACCTCAGCAAACTGAGTGGGCAGGACTGATGCGGAGTGGGGCTGAGACGTTGTCCGTCACCTTCTCAGAGAGCTCATCAGGCCTGCCCGGCCCGAGGACCAGCACACCCAGTCAGAGCAAGCGGGCACGTGTGGACAGGCCTGGGACCACCAGGGCTCCCGGCCTCGAGACAGCAGACACTTCTGGGGAAGGAATCTCGGGGACCACAGGACACCCCTCTTTCATGCCCCCATCTCTTGCCGGACGTCCCACAGCCTTTCCAGTGGCCTGGGACAGACAGCTCTCCGCTGGCAGCTGGGGAGCTTGGGGAGGGCCAGGCTGGTCACTCTGCCTCTGGGGGAGGCTCTGTGGGGACAACACACACCCTGGGGCAAAGCCCCACATCCCAGCTGCTCCCGCAAGGGCTGCCTGGGCCCGAGGGCCTCCCTGGCGGTCTTCACCCCGCCTGCAGCGCCTGCTGTCCCTGTGCGCGCCTGACACACTCCTCTGTCTCCGGACTCAGGGGTCCCTCCGAGGAGACAGGACCCGCTGTGTGCTTATAGCCCTCCTGCCCTTTGTGCCCATTGCCCACTGATTCTAAAGCCCGGCTGAATGGCAGGGGGCTGCTCGGGTCTCCATTCTGGCCGCCCCAGAACCACTTCCCACAACACCCCACACACAGCACCTGTCTGACCCTGGGCAGTGGCCACCCTCCCAGCGCTTCCTGAGAACTGCGGGGGGATGTGGCCACCGCCTGGCCTCAGCTCTGTCACCGCCTCAGGAGCTCCCAGAGGTCGGTTTCTGGGTTGGGATTTTGCCTGTCATGCCCCCCGGAGGAGGGGTCTCAGGCACCCATCAGCCGCTGGCTGGGATGGAGTGGGTTGTCGAGGAGGGCACACTGTGGCCAGGCTCCAGGTGTGGATGTGCAGGACATTGCCCACCGGGGCTGGGGAAACGAAGGCAGCCCCTTGTGATCATGTGTCAAGAACATGCTTCCCCTCCCTCCCACTCAGGGCCTTCCCACTCCCAGATGACCAGCTTACTTGAAGCTTCTAAAACGCGCAGTCTGCAAGAGGCCAGGGAGAGGCCTACCCACAAAACAGTGAAGAGCTACAGAGCCCAGCCATTCGGCTTCCAGGAGTGGAGAGGAAAAGAGGGGGTGTGGTCCTGGAGGACTTCTGGAGGAGGTGGGTTCGAGAGTAGTCAACAAAGGAGGACATTTCCAAGAACACTGCGAGTGCAAAGGCACAGGGTGGGGGTGACCTGGGGGGTGTTTGTAGTACAAGGAGGGTCCTGGCTGGAGCGGGGTGTGGGCCTGGGCAGGGGACAAGCTCCAGCCCCGGTCAGTGGAAGACAGGACAAGGACACTGAACAAGGGAGGGAAAGGGCTGGAGGGGCACAGGGACCCAGAGGCCAAGTGCAGAACGCATCGCACTGCCCCACGGGAAGCCCTGCCTCCCCTTGTCCGGGACTGTCCCTTCAGGGGCCTCCTGCTCCTGGTTGTTGATTATCCTGCGTAGCAGTTGGGCATTTGGTTCCTCAGGAGGTGGCAGCTTGGGGGCAAAGATGCTGAGAGCAGGACCTTGGTGACAGGGAAAGGTCCTGCCCACTCAGTTTGCTGAGGTTCCCAACAAAGTGAGACACAGAGCGATGCTTAAACAAGCCCGCAAATAGCTGCTGGTGACTGGCATGCTTTGTTTAATGGTTTTGACACAAAATCACCCTCGCTGCAACATAACCTTGCTAGTCACAAGGCAATTACAGGATCTACCAGCAATACCATGCATTACAGGTGGGTGGGCTGGGCCCGGGAGCCAGGGGGAAGGCCTGCTGGGGCCCGTTGCTCACGCTGCCAGGAGGTCCTTGCGTGACTGTGACTGTTTGAAGCTGACATAATGACTCACGTATGTGAGGGCCTCTGGAATGTGAGGCCTCTGCCAGATGGACCTCCTGACCCACCTCAGGCCCCACACCCGCGGTCAGGCGTTGGGCAGGCCTGGACAGTGCCGATGCGCTTGGGCTAGAAAAGGCGCTCGCCTCTTTGTAGACGTTATGCAGAGAGACAGCAGTGGGTCCACAGTGACGTGCATGTGATCCTCACAAGGACATGCCTGGTCTGGACAGGGCCGGCCCCACGGGCCTATCTCTTCCTGCAGCTCCTCGATGCCGGCACCACAAATCCGCCAGCACGATTTAACCTGCCCCACTCCGTTAAGTCTGTCTTTCCTGGAACGTAGGGCGCCCTTGACATCCTCAGAGCTCAGAGCCATCTGGCCGGAGGGAAGCCCAGACCCCTCCTCTACCCAAACCTAATCTCTGGCGTTGCGCTGAGCAGTGGCCAGTTAGCTGGCAGCTTCCGAAGAAAACACGCTACCCTCCGCCTCCCAGACAGTAGTCAGGCCCCTGCTTGTGAAGGACGGTCTCTGCCTCCGGCCCTGCCGCCCAGCAGGCCACCCAGCAGGCCGCCCGCACCGCCCGCACTGCCTCGGTGAACGCGATTATTCCCGTGCAGTTTATCTGTGTGCGTGGCCCCGGGCCCGGCTCCCTGGCCACTGGCATTTGGAAAAAGCAGGATCCATGCGGTAGAATCAGACTCCGCGGCAGCTGCTTTTCCAGGCAGCAGATGCTCTGAAAGTGACAAAGATGGAATTGAAACCCTGTCTCCTGAGAGCATTGTCGCTGTGGGAGACGAAGCAAGGAGCAGCAGGGATGTTCGTGGCCTGGAGTGGGCTTCTCACCATTAGCAGGTCGCCGTTGCCCAGACCAGCCACCAGGCCATGGTCCAGAGCTGGCCAGGGTCCCAGCCCAGCAAGGCCACAGTCTCAGTTCATAGGAGAGGCTAACTACGATGACAGCTCACCCCAAAAGGCTATGCACGCGTGTGCCCACCACGGCGCTAAGTGCTGTGAGAAGGGGAAACTGAGGCCCAGTGAAGCTAACAAAATACTCCAGGCAGCATCCCCAAGGAGCTCTCTGGCCACACCCTGCTCTGAAGGGGCTCTGCCCTCCTAGTCAGAAGTGTGGCTTTGAGGACGTAAATGCTTTTAACCGCCTGTGGACTGGCTACCGGAGACCTTTCCCACCCTCACATTCTCCCCTCACTTGACAAGCTCACTCCCCCATGAGGCTCCGCCTTCCAGGAGGTTTGCACTCCCGCTGTCTCCTCCTGGGACCACTCTGAACTCGGGTTTCTCTTCTTTGGGAGGCGATGTACCTGCTGTCAGCCACCTGGACTGCACGGTGACGGCCCTCCCCTGAGCTCAGCGCCAAAGCCTGCAACTGCTCACACACCTGTGCTCTGCCACGCGCATTGCCTTGAGCCCAGTCCTCTCAACCTTCAGCAAAAACCCTCCATGCAAAACAGTGAGACCACAACTTTATAAAGGTATTTTAAAAAGGTTTTCTCCAGAGTCTCCACCGAGGTTACGGCCTCGACTCAGGACCCAAGACGCTGGTGGACTGTTTCTGAGGCTTGGGTCGATTGTCATTAGGTTGAAATGTCCATCACGGGCAGTCAAAAAGGAAAAACATGGGGCATTCCTAATGACCACCAACACATATGCAAAACTCGCCAAGACAGAAATGACCACAAAACACAGTGCTGACACGGGATTTTAAGTGTGTTTTTTTTTCAAATACAGCACTGCCGCCTGACCTGGGTGACTGTTGGATACCATACCTGGCATCCCATTTTGCAGGCCAGACCCGGGGATTGGGAAGTAGAGTATCCGGGGGACCATTATCAGAATCTGGAGGAAGTTTCTCTCTCTCTTTCTTTCTCTCTCCTGACCTTAAGAGGAGACACACTTTGCCCGAGGCCAGAGTCCATGGAGAGAGGGCTGTGTCTGTACAATTTGCACACTTCAGTTTATTGGGGTGCCTCCAAAGGGGATGTTGGGCCCTGGCCGGTGTATCTAAGTGGTTAGTGTAGGCCCTCGCACTGAAGGGTCAGGAGTTCGATTCCCAATCAAGGGCATGTATTTGGGTCGCAGGATTGATTCCCAGCCCCAGTTGAGACAGGTTCAAGAGGCAACCAATCGATATGTCTCTCTTACATCTAGGTTTCTCTCTCTCTCTCTCTCTCTCTCTATCCCCATCCCTCCCTTCATCCCTTCCACACTCTCTGAAAATCAATGGAAAAAATACACTTGGGTGAGGATTAACAAAAAATAAAATAAAGGTGATGTTAGAGAACAATGGCCGTGAAATAGGATGCTGGGCAGGCAGCGTGCGTCCCTGCAGGGCCTCAAGTAACCAGTGGGACCTGGGTTCTCTCTTCCTTTCCTTTCTAATTATTTTCTCTCCAGACGAAGCCCCGCAGGGATAGAATGTATTGAGTTCAGAATGTTCCAGGTCACTTTCGCAGGCTGCCCTTGTTTTCAAAGCTGCTGTGCTCCCTGGTTGACCTCTGGGGCCTCCTCCCTGCCCCTCCTAACTCTTCTACTGCAAGAGGGAGGATAGAGAGCAGGCCAGCCCAACCCACAGGCCAGCCGCGCCTGGAAGCGCGGCCCAGTCCTCCCTTTCCCTGGCAGGCCTCTCAGGCACACAGGTGGCCCCGCCGCTCCAGGTACCTGGGCACCAGGTTGGCCTTTGAAGGCTGAGGCCTGTGTTTTGCTGGAATGTCTGCTCTGATTTCCTTTTCATATCGTGCCTGTGGGAGGGTCCCTGGGAGGCAGGGAGGGCACACCGTCCCCTGGGAGGATGGGTTTGGTGGGCCATGAGCCCAGGCTCCTTGGGGGGCCATGGGCCTGTGTCCCCGAGGTTGATGAGGACCCCTGTGGCATGTGGGTGCTGAAGGCTCAAACACAAGACTGCAAAGAGCAGTGACTCCCAGAGGGAGAGCCGGTTCTTTCCCCTCCTCATTCCACAGTGCTGATCCACCAGGAGAAAGGCTCGCTCCGGCAGCCCATCCCCACACCTGGCTGCACAGCCACTGACTCTGAAACCAGGTCTGGGGCTCGCTCAGCAGGTAGTTCTTGGCTGGAACTTAATGCCACTTTCTGTTTCTTTTATCTATTTTTATAATACCCTTCCTACAGTAATGACATGGATTTACCTTTTTTTTTTTTAAATAAACTTACCCTTTTAGTAAAACACATGAATTGTTCATGTAAATAACAGTTTCCAGAAATCAAATTCAAAATGACGTTGGAAACACTGAGTCCAATTCTGCTTCTGACATCTGAAATGCGTTCATAACCTCCCCATCAGAAAATCGACTCGCTCCACTCCCACGCCTCCCATGCTGGGAGCTCACTGCCTCCCAGGGCTCCTCCAGACAGCTGCACTGGGGAACGCTGCTCCCAGCAGCAGCTGAGGCCGAGTCCGCAGAGCAGCTCAGTTCTCCTGGGGGACGGGGAGGGGGGGTATGCAGGGTGTGCCCCTGTCCACTCCCGGCAGCCTCTCCAGGTCCCCAAGCAGGTCCTCATCCTCTCCAACCTTCTCCATCCAGGACAACAGTTGGTGTCTTTTCCTCGTAATGGGCCGTTCCAGGAATGGAGGCCAATATTCCAGCAGCATCTGGACCTGGACCAGCTTCCAGGAGTGAAGGCCTGCACTGAGACAGGCTGGAGCCCCGAGGACATTGCCAGGGACTCCCAGACCAGAGTGCGTGGGCGCAAGCCTACCCTCCGAAGGAAGATCATTTCCTACGTTAACTCGAATGTTTTCCCGTAAGCCCCAGCACTGCTCCTCTCTGCTCCCACCTCCTCCCTCCCGCCCACAGGAAGCACCAGCGGCCAGAGGGCCGAGCTCTGTGCCTGCTCCCTCTCCAGCCTGAGGTCATACCGGCATGTCCTCCTCACCCTGCTATCTCAGGATTCAAACACACACACACACACACACACACACACACACACACACACACACACACACACACACACGGTTGGCTTCTGTTTAAATAAGTTCATTTTACAGAAACCAAAAAGGAAAAACCGTGCGGTGTTATTGTGATCAGCTGTTGATACGTTTACAGCAACCCCTGCAGCTCCTGTTTCATTCCATTTAATGTTTCCAACGGCCCACTTCACAGATGAGGAGACTTCACAGGTGACAGACAAGCAATGCGCTCAGGGTCACATGGCAGGAATTCAAACAGGACCTCATGTTGATGGTGGTGCGGCTGGTCCCCTCTGGCCTGACAGCCGAAGAGGATCGTTTTACCTAAAGGCAACAGGCCGGAAGCTGAATCCCCATAGAGGGTGCCTGGCCTCACGAGCACCCAGGGCATGTCCCCAGCTGGCCCTCCCTCAGACCTGCCTCCCTCCACTCCCAGGGCCTTCAGGGGTGCCGCCAGGAGCTGCGCACAGGTGGCTCCCGCCTGGACCTGAGGGCCAGACCAAGCTGGCTGTGACCTTTACGCAGCCACAGCGCTCCCGCCCACCCCGGCCCCCACCCGGCCCCTGGTAGCCTTTCCGAAAGGTTGGGGACGAAAACTTCACTCCCTCCACGGCCTCTCCCAATGGCCTGGGTCCCACAGGTCGGGTTCCAAGTCCGTGAGAAACAGAGTCTCCGCGGGCTGGGAAGCGGCGTTGGCTTCTCTGGAATTGGGGAGAAATTAGTCAGCCGAGGCGGGAGCCCCCTGGGGATGGAGGCGGCGCCGTCCCAGCCTCAGCCCCCCGCCCCTCTAGGCTCGAGCCCCCTCCTCTCCGCTCCAGCCCGGCCCGCTCCGCCCCGCAGCCCCTCCGCTCCTCCCGCGCCGCGGGCGCCCAGTCACCTCCGTAGGCGGGGCCCCGGCGCAGGGCCCGGCCCAGCCCGCACCACGCGGCCATTGGCGGAGCAGGTGAGCCCAGGGCCCGCCTCTCCAGGCGGGGCGGGGCGGATGAATGAAGCCGGAGCCGGCCCCGAGCTGCCCAGAGCGCGGAGCGCAGCGCAGGCTCCGGACCCGGACGGTGAGTGCTCCGTGGAGCGCGGGCTGCGCTGGGTAGGGGCGCCGACCTGCTGAACCCCGGAGCGCCGCCGGTGCCTGCTACGGCTGGGCGGGCAGCCGCGTGGTCCAGGGGGCGCCTTCGGGGCCGGCGGGAATCTGGGCCGGCGGGGGTCTGGACCCACGGTGCTCCCGAGTCCCTCCGGGCGGGAATGCGGGTCGACGGTGGACCAGCGCCCCACAGCCTCGCTGCCTTCGGGGAACTGGATGCAAAAGGCCCCCCTTCTGGCTCCCAGCTTCCTGGGCGGGAAGCCTCCGGGGGGGCAGGGGGAGGGCAAGGGGATGCCTGGTGAGTGGAAGAGCTCGCACGGGCGGAGGGAACTCTCGGGGCGGGGGGCCGGGCTGGCGGGCGGGCGGGCGGGCGCACACGGGAAAGCGGGCCACGTGGGCCCGGCCAGGGACACGCGGCCCCCGGAGCTCCAGGCTGCGGCGGGTCCCCACCTACAGCGGATGCCGCTGCCGCTGAGTCAGGGAGGAAGCCGTCATGCCCAGAAGTCACTCGAGGGAGGCCGGGCTTTGCTCTCACCAACCGCGCTCCGGACACCTGGGGAGGGGAGCGCGGGGGGGGGGGCTGGTCCCCAGGTGCGCGACGCCACTCGCTCTGGTCCTCACCCCGCCACGCGGAGTCCCACGCCCCGCCCAGAGCTGCCCGGCTCAGAGCTGCAGCTGGGGGGCCCCGGAGCCCTGGGTGCCAGAGGAGGGCGGGGAAGGATGAAAACAAGGATGTGGGACTGCCCTTGGCCCCGAGCGGGCACACTGGGCTGCAGATCGTCAGCCGGCCAGACACCGCGACCTGCTCTGGGCCGAGGGCGCCTCTGCTGGGCGGAACCGGATGGAGAAAACCCACTGGGGCTGCGGGGTCAGCACCGCGGGGGCGGGGTGGAGGCCAGTTGGTCGCGACCCCCAGGACCTGCGACCCCCAGTGCCTGGACTCCCTCCTGCGGCCAGGCCGTCGGACATGGCGGCGGGGCCTGTAGGAACCACAGTAGTTTTCCACAGTTTCACCAGCTTCCAGCCTCCACTCTTCCCGGTGCTGCTTGGAGGTGGATTTCCTCTGTGGGGTCAGAGACCGGCTCTGGGGAGTGGCGCCTCCTGAACCGTGGGGCCCTGCAGGCTTGTTCTCTGCAGGCGGGGCAGGGGGGCCTCGGGACAGAAAGCTCCTGCTTCGCTGCTGCGTTTATGACTCTAACAATAATGACGGCAGGAGCTGTTTGCTGAGCACTTAGACTGTGTCTGCCCTGTGCTAAGTGCCCTGAGCATCATCCCGTCGATCCGGGCAACTGCAGGAGGCGGCCACTGTGGCTCCCACTTCACTGGGAGTAAACCGAGGCCCGTGGTTAAGTGACCCGCCCGCAGTCACAGCCAGTCTGAGGTGAAGGGGTTGAATCCAGGCTTGAGTAACTCCAGACAGTGTAGCTCTGCTCCGGGTGTGTGGGGCAGCTCTGACAGAGCGCGGCCCCTGATGGTGGGCCCTCCACTGACAGCGAGGACCTCCCAGGAGCAGGCCTGACTGCCAGGCTTTCCCTGGGCTGCTGGAGGCAGGCAGGGGCAGTGTCTGAGTCAGACCCACACTCCTGACTGCCCTGGGTGGGGACCTGTCCTGTTTCCTGCTGGGCAGGGCCCAAGGTACTACCTGGGAATGCTTGCTGGGGCTGCTTCCCTCCTGTGGCTCTGACCTAGCCCATGATTCCCTGGGTGTGGCTCCCGGAGCAGGTGCCAGGCAGGACGGGACCAAGTTCCACCCTATCGCCACGGGAAGGGGCTGGGTGCCTGCTGTGGGGCAGGATGGTGGCTGAGTGAATGGGGGTCTTGGGGCTGACCTGTCCCTATTAGAGCACCTGATTCCGAGGGACTCAGCTCAGGGCTCCTGGCTGTCCTCGGCCCTGACAAACCACGGTGCCCGTGGGTTCTCGGTCCACATCCAACTTCCTAAAGCAAAGGTGTGCTCGGCTCGCTGTGAAGTTAGCTCATTGGGCTTAGCACCATCTCCGTCTAGAAGTCTCCGTGAGTGTTAGGTCATCCATCCCAGGCCAGCGTTGCTGAGGAATAGACATTCTTGGCTTTGTGGACTCATGTTCTGGGGAGAGTGGCTGCTACTGTGGCGACTTTGAGTTCCTTGGGCCTCCCCCTGGGAGATATGGGTGATGGGCAGGGAGCTAGACCCGAGCCTGGTGCTGTGGACAGAAAGGAGCTGGGCTGGGCCATCCCCCTGCCTCCTTCACATGGCGTCCAGCTGGGGTGTGGACACAGACCACGGAAATGTTCCCCCTTGAGTCACGTGGTCTCTTGCACTCAGGCGTGGCTAAGAGCCCATTGTCTGCCTTTGGAAGGGGACATACAATAACCCTCAGAATGTCAAGGCTGCTTTTGTACTGGGATGGCTGTGGCGCGTATGAGGCTGTGGGAGGAAAGCGGGCAGGCCCACTGGGATTCCACCGGGAATGGGGCAGCAGCTCGACCTCAGGTGACCAGTGCTGCTGGAGGAGGCAGAGGAAAGCCGCCTGGCTGCCTGAATGCTGGCCCCCAGCTGTGTCCCCTCATGGGCCCGCCCTGGAGTGGCCCTCAGCCTGCTATCCTCGGACACCCCTCGTCCCCCCTCAGTGGCCACAGCACAGCCCCGATTTCGCCAGCATTACACAGAATTAGCCTCTCGGACCACATTTCTGGGGACAGGTGGACACTGTCACAAACCATGTGTTTTCTGCAAAAGCTGCTGATGACGAGGCCCACTGAGGCCCAAGTACAGGGCAGGGCTTGCTGACAGACCCAGCTGGCTTCGCCGATGGGTCACAGGCCCCCTGGCAGGTGATCCCGACAGGTCCTCTCTCCCATGTGAGCTGGGCTCCACTTGAGCACCCTCGCCCATGGGGGATGCCTGTTCTCAGTGACTTTTTTTGTGGCAAACCTGGGGGTTACCTGAGGCATCACCCCTTGGCCTGAGCCAAAGAGGTGGCACCTCATCCCCACTCTGGGCTTGTGTGGGCATCTACCACTCTGCAGGCACATGAGCCTAAGGGGCCCCCAGGAAATGGGCAAGCCCAGCCTATGCCTGGGTTGGCCCCTCATGTGAATAGAGCTTGCTCCCTCCAGCACCCCAAGCCCCATACGCCTTCCCGTACATCTGATTTCTCATGAGCCTCCAGTGGTGCCTGGACCCACTGTGAGTGGAGAGGCTGGCTCCTTCGCCTCAGGGCTCCTCCCCGCGATGTCACACACCTGTTCCAGTAGGGAAACTGAGGCTCTGAGAGGCCCACCTGAGGTGGAGCTCCTGCCTGACTCTCAGCCTCTGCATCGCCCTGGAGTGGGAGGGTGGCTCTTTTTTTTGGATCAAATATTGTGGGTCGGAAAGAGGAGTAAGGTCCCTCAGGGCCCCCGAGGCCCACCCCACCCTCTCCAAGCTGGGGCTCGGGCGCTGGAGACAAGAGTGGGAACAGGAATGTCCATGCGGAAACTGCAGGACACTCCCTGAGGGACCAGCCCTTCCCACTCGCTCCCAGACAATCCTTCATTGTGGCCTCCATGCAAAGCAGCTTCTGCGCTCACCAAGCATGAAAACGAGGGTTACCAGGCACTGCTGTGGCTGCCCCAATCCTGCCATCTGGGTGTCTGCACTATAAATAGCTTTGAGCCTCAACTTCAAGAAGTGAAAGGCTCCCCACCCCGAAGAGACCGGATGGGTCTAGGAGAGAAGACAGCTGCCTGGGGAGTCCCAGGGAGTGAGGGCAGGGCCCAGGGGCCACCACGAGGCTTAGCATTTCACTCAGCAATCCTGCATCCTTCCTGCCTGCTCTGCTTTGCATAGAGTCTCCGGCTGGAAAATGAAGTAAGCAGGTGCACAGGGACCTCCCGCATAGCATCTGAGAAAATAAGAGGAGCGGGTTGCGTAGACAGATGTGTCCAAATCTTCCAGCTCTTTATGGAGTCCCGGTTCTCACAGACCCGGCTGCAGTGAGCCACGCGTGGGCCCCTGACTTCTCACAGTGTAGTTGAGGGACGGCCTCCATTTCTTCACAGCAGGTGCCCCAGATGCCTTGGGTGTAGCTGATGGGCCAGGGCCAGTCTCACCCTAAGACAGCGTTCATACAGGGACATCCCTCCCCACTGGCCAGGGACAGCCCCTGCCGCTGCCACTGGAGGAGGGGCTGCGGGCCTGCTTCTGTGGGCCAGGATGCTCGCGAAGGCTCCATCAGGGCTTCCGGCCTCAGCTGTCCTCTCAGGAGGATGAAGGCCACAGAGCAACAGGGAGAGGATGGCCCAGAGGTGGGCAGGTGCCTGGGCCCCATGGCCACAGGGCGGGGAGTGCCAGGCAGACTACCAGCTCTGGGCTCACGTAGCTGGAGCACCCAGAAGGAGGCCAGTCCCTCGTCCTGGGGCAGCAGTGGAGTACAGGGCTCGGGGGCTGTCTGTGGGGGATGTTGCGTTCAAGCTTCCCTTACACCTCAGTGCCTGAGTCATGGGGGCACAGCTGCCCTTTCTGATACAGATGCGCTGACAAGCCCAGAACCTTCCAGAGAAAGCATCCACTGCCAGTCGGGAATCCAACCCTGGAGCAGAGCTGTGAGCGGAATGGAAGGTGACAGGCACTGTCTCCCGCTTGCTGGATCCAGGGAAGCGCCCTCCATGCCTTGGCTGCTGTGGGTCCCATCGTCATAGGAACCAGGTCCTGAGGGCCATGGAGGAGGCCTGCGGGGCTGATGTATGCGAACATTCTGATCACGTGCGTGTGGTGGCCACCAATGGGGCACCCGGCTAACATCTAAAATAAGGTTTTCAATGTGCTGCTTTACATGTATGTGGCCTGTGGGACTCTAGGTCAACCATTGTCTGTTTAGGTCAGAGACCATAGATTTTAGTTCAGGTGAAACTTGACCCTGACTCAGAGCTGTTGGGACCGTCCGCCGCTAGCGGTTCGTGTGTTACATGGCTTTGTTTTCAAACAGGAAGTTCGGTTTTGTTGTGGCCATTCCTAACGACAAAAGCTAGCGACGTGGCCGCCTAGGCCCAGCAGAAGGCCTGATGTTTCCACTGCCCGAGCGAGCCCAGAGCCAATGGGAGGGGTGGTGAGGGCGGCGGTGGGCAGGTGTTTGAGGCGGCATACCTGGTCCTCCGTTTGCAGATCACGTACTGGAAATAAGCACCTACGAGTGATTCCTGGGGGTGCAATACTGACCCTCCAGCCCCCACAGGCTTGGGCGGCCCCTGGGCCTGGCTGGGCTCCTTCCCTCGGGCTGCGCTCCAGCCCCAGGACGAGGCCCAGCGCCTGTGGGTTGCGTGTGCATATGTGCACATGTTTGTGTGTACCTGCCTGTGCGTGCATCAAGGAAAAAAGACACAGGGTGGCCTCTGGGCCTTGGAACTTCAGGTGGCCTCGCGCCTTTCCCATATTTCTCCAGATTTCAGTTGCGGGGCGGGGGGTGGCAGGGCTGTCCTGTCTAAGGGCTCCAGCTGGTCATCCTCCGCGCGTCCCACTGCACCTGAGTGCTCGCCTCCAGCGTGCCCAGGGTGCGTGCTGGCTGTCACCCGAGCACCCGCCTGGGCTGCGGCGGGAGGTGCGGCCCTCCAGGAATCTGACAGCCCAGGCTTTCCTGTTGCTCCCTGCCGACCAGCCTGGCGTGCCAGCTTGCACAGGGCGGTGACACTATAAATAAAACAGCCCCAGGGAATGGCTTCAGTGGAAGTTTTGCTGCCTACCCACAGCCTTGAGCTACAGCCGCCGACAGCCTGGCAGCACCAGTTTCCAAAGTAAACAGCCGCCTGCATGTACTTGCTGCTCAGCTGGCCGCGTTCTTTCAATAAAATGCCTGGGAGGACGGCTGTGACGCATGTCCATCGGCTTGGGAGCCAGGAGCGCGGGCGAGTGCTGTTTGCCACGGCCAGCTGTGTGGCCCTGGGCACATTGCTGACCCTCTGGCCCACTTCCCTGACCTGTAAGGTGGGCTGTGGTCAGGTGTGCACAGTGATGCCCTCACGGAGCCTGGGGAAGTGTGATGTCACCGTGAGGTACGGGGGGGGCTCTTCAAAGCGCATCGTGCTCTGCCCAGCAGCACTTGCACCCACACCTGGCTCTGCAGACGCCGGAGAGGGGCCTGGGCTTTAAATTACTAGCTGAGTGGGTGCCACTTCCCAGTTGCACAGAGGAGCACGGCGTGCCCGCTGCCCGCGGCCGCAGTGAGACGGCTGTGCCGAGGAGCCCGCCGCAGGCAGAGGCCAGGGCGGGAGGGCCCCGAGGCTACACCACAGGCGTGGGCGCTGTGCTGCCACAGGCGGGGCTCGATCTCTCCAAATGCAAAACTGAGTCCCAGGCCTGGTCAGGTCCCACCTGGGTCCCCTTCCCGTCACCCTTTGAGGCTTCCGGTTTGTCTGGGAGGACTCCCAGGACTCTGGAGTCCCTGCTCTGCTGTCTCCCTCACTTCCAACACCCCCCAAACTTTGGACTAAGACAAAGTTCTTGTTCACACTAAGGCACAGGAAGCTAGCAGGGTGTGTTTAAGAAAGAATGGGGGCCAAGCTTGAAGCTCGAGGGAAGGTCCTCACACCAGCAGCTGCACATCCAGAGCCCACACCCAGCCGGGACGTGTGCTCAGGGTGGCCCATGGGCCCCCGCGCCCAGCCTGCCCTGCTGTGCCTCAGCTCCGCTTCCAGGCCTCGGTCAGGAGGGGCTGTCCTCAGCCTGGCCCGGCGCGGCCCGGCCCGGCCCAGCCCGGCATATGCCCATCCCCAGGCCCAGCCATGGTGGCTGAGACGTGCTGCCCTGCATGTGTGGCCTCAGGTGGGGCCCTGGATTTGGGGAGGGGGCTGGTCTTGGAAGGTCACCCCACCAGCCCGGGCACTGACCAGGCAGATGGAGCCGCAGCCGCCCAGGGGACAGGGTGGATGGGGTGTTAGCCGCCCAGGGGACGGGTGGATGGGGTGTTAGCCGCCCAGGGGACAGGGTGGATCGGGTGTTAGCCGCCCAGGGGACGGGTGGACGGGTGTTAGCCGCCCAGGGGACGGGTGGACGGGTGTTAGCCGCCCAGGGGACAGGGTGGATGGGGTGTTAGCCGCCCAGGGGACAGGGTGGATGGGGTGTTAGCCGTCCAGGGGACAGGGTGGATGGGGTGTTAGCCGCCCAGGGGACGGGTGGACGGGTGTTAGCCGCCCAGGGGACAGGGTGGATGGGGTGTTAGCCGCCCAGGGGACAGGGTGGATGGGGTGTTAGCCGCCCAGGGGACAGGGTGGATGGGGTGTTAGCCGCCCAAGGGACAGGGTGGACGGGTGTTAGCCGGAGACAGTGGTGTACTCCTGTGTCGGTGCAGTTTGCTCACCACATCTCCTCACAGAACCGACCGGGCACTGGAATACAATCGCTGTTCCTCCTGGGAGAGATGCCCCAGCACGTGATGGGGGACAAGCCCTTCGTCTCCATGCCGCAGCTGGTGCTCCCCAGCCCGCCCTCTGCCCTGGACGACAGGTGTGGCCACACCCCCTCCAGCAGGCGGGCGTCCCTGGGCGCGCCCCTGAGCCTGGGTGCCCTGCGTCCGGCCACGCACAGCCCCCTGGACTCCTGCAGCCAGCCGCTGTGCCAGCCCAGGGCCCAGAAGCACGGCGCCCGCACGTTGTGCTACCCGGCCGCTGGGCCGCGGAGCTCGGAGTGTGGCTGGCGGGCCTTCACCCCCAAATGCCTGCAGGCCCTCAACACCCCGCGGGGCTTCCTGGGCTTCCTGTGCGCAGCCTCCTTCCTGCAGGGCATGACCGTGAACGGCTTCATCAACACGGTCATCACCTCCATCGAGCGGCGCTATGACCTGCACAGCTACCAAAGCGGCCTCATCGCCAGCACCTACGACCTGGCCGCCTGCCTCTGCCTCACCTTCGTCAGCTACTTCGGGGGCTATGGGCACAAGCCCCGCTGGCTGGGCTGGGGTGTGCTGCTCATGGGCGCCGGCTCGCTGGTGTTCGCGCTGCCCCACTTCACCACGGGCCCCTACCAGGTGGAGGTGGACGAGGGCCTCGGGCTGTGCCGGGCCAACCGCAGCGTGGCGTGTGGGGACCGCGCCTCGAGCCTGTCCAGCTACCGGCTCGTCTTTATGCTGGGCCAGTTCCTGCACGGAGCGGGCGCCACGCCCCTGTACACGCTGGGGGTCACCTACCTGGATGAGAACGTCAAGTCCAGCTACTCTCCTGTCTACATTGGTGAGTGAGGCCGGCAGGGGCTGGCGGGAGGCAGTGTGATGGGCGTCTGCTCAGAGCCTGGCCCCTTCTGTGCACTTTGCCGGTGGCCGCGCATGGCCTCGGTGCTGAGGCAGGGGAGGACTCCCAGCGGCACCTGCGGTTGGCTCTGAGAAATGTTTTAAAATCCCCTTAAAAGGCTGACCCCAGCCAGGCCTCAGGCACAGTGGACGCTCTGATTAAAGGGGGGCGTCCCGGCGGCGGGCAGGCAGGCAGTGCGGGTGTGGGTGGGCTGCTCCCCGGTGGGCCCGGTGTCTGAGTGTCACACAGCCGGCGGGGAGCAGGCGTGGCAGCCACCTGATGGCCCTGCTTCCCTTGCAGCCATCTTCTACACGGCGGCCATCCTCGGCCCCGCGGCCGGCTACCTGATCGGAGGCGCCCTGCTGAACATTTACACGGAACTCGGCCGGCGGTGAGTGACTGGGCTCTCCCCTGTGGCACCGGAATCTCGAGAGGACGTGCTGTCCACGGGGAGGGACGTGGGATGGGGCATCTGTGTGGTCCAGGAACTGCTGGTCTGCGTGGCTTTGAGAACAGGCCTGGGGCGGGAACAGTGTGGAGGACAGCCCCGAGCCGCGGGAGACCAGGCCTCCGGTGTCTTTGCAGAACAGAGTGGCTTCGCCTCTGCCGGTGTGAGATTCTTTTCCGTGGGCTTTTCCACGCCAAGCGCTTCCCAGACAGCAGCTGGGTGTCCCAAATCCAACTGCATTCTGACCCTGACTCTCCAGTGTCAGCGCAGACCCCATAGGTCAGGGCTCAGTCCCATGAGATCCCCCCCCAGAAAAGACACCAGGTTCCCTTCCATTCGCTGTGGAATCAACACGGAGGTTCCCAGGACCCCTCAGCTCAGTGATTTGTTCCAGTGGCTCGCAGACCTGGGGGAGGAAACAACGGGAATAGATGGGTGTGCGGTGTGCGAGGGGGCAGAGCTCTGTACCCTCTCTGGGTCCAACCTCCCCGCTCCACCACGTGTACCCCCTTCTGTCAGGGTTTTTATGGCTTCACTTCGTAGGGGTGGTTGGTTAACTCATTGCCCGTTGGTGGTCAACTACCACCGGAATCGGCATGGACCAAAAGTTGCCACTTGCTGACCTCGTGGTTGGTGTTTCTGGTGACCAGGCCCCCTCAGAGACTCTCAAGGGACCCGCCAAGAGTGGCCACATCCGAACAAAGACTCTGCTGTCACCCAGGAAATTGCAAAGAATTAAGGAGCTCTGTGCTAAGGCGGGGTGAAGCCCATATCTGCACTGCCTGTTATGTCACAGAGGATTTCTTTTATTCCTTGTATACTCTGCTTGTGATACTAGGCTTTTGTAAATCTGAGCAGGAGAGGGAGAGAGAGAGGGAGAGAAGGAGGGAGGGAGATATCAAGACAGAGAGAGATACAGAGAGACGAGAGGAGGGAGCAGGAAGGAAGGGTGTCCTGTGCTCCAGGCCCTCACCGTCTCGGTGGCTTCCTAACGCCGTCCGAGAAGCAGGGGGGCACTGCTGGCTACCTTGGACTCTCTCTGCAGATGGCGCGCCTCTGCCCTGGTACAAACGCCACCTGTGACACCTAAATTGGGTGTCAAATGTGCACGTTCTGTGCAAGAGGTAGGTGGGGCTGTGTCCCTCACTCTCTACACCCTCCCACTGGCCTGCGTGGACCAGCAAGTCAAGGGACACCCAGCTCATGTGCCCTGGATGCTGACCCCACTGCCTTTTCCCACAGGACCGAGCTGACCACCGAGAGCCCGCTGTGGGTTGGTGCCTGGTGGGTGGGCTTCCTGGGCACCGGGGCCGCTGCCTTCTTCATTGCGGTTCCCATCCTCGGCTACCCGCGGCGGCTGCCAGGTGGGTGCTCCCCACTCCTTCCCCCACGTCCCCCCCCCCACTCCCAGTGTCTAAGCCCCTCTCGTCGTGTGAGCTGCTGAGATGCACAGGAGAGTCCAGATGTGGTGTCTGCCGGGTCCTCCATCCTGCAGGGCGGGCCGGCCAGCTGTGTGCCCTCCCCGGGGGCCATGGCAGAGGCTGGTTTCAGTGGTGCCAGGTTGTCTGCTGGCTCTGTCCCACTCTGTTGCCAGGGAGGGTCCGCACACCCTCCGTCCCACAGCCGTCCATGCCCTGCAGGCCCTGAGTCTCCTGGCATCTTGTCCCTCCAGGCTCCCAGCGCTACGTGGCCATGAGAGCCTCTGAGACACACCAGCTGAAGGACAGCAGCCCCAAGGTGGCCAGCAGCCCCGGCTTTGGGAAAACCATCAGGGACTTGCCTCTGTAAGGAACTTGGGGGCGGTCATCTGCCTGCGCCTATCGCCCATGCCCGTGTGTCCTGGAGACCCTCTGGGGGCCTCACACACACGGAATCTTGGCCCCAAACTAGGAGTGTTGGAGTGGCCCTCCGGGGCCACATGAGCGCACAGCCCCTAGTTCATGACCCCTGGTCCCCAGGGACGCGCACTGACCTCAGGCCATGCCCCAAGAGTCACCCCTAACTGGCCGCAGGCCCTCGCTCTGTTGCACCCTCCCACCACTTCACTAGGTGTCGCCTGCACACGGCTCATGGGCTCCAGGCTGGCACTGCCCTTCCGGCCTCAGGCCCGGGCCCTCGCTGCCCTGCACCTGCCCCCGCCCAGCCGTGTGCACATCTTGTTTGTGTCTCCCCTCTCTTGTGGGACATGACTTGCTTTGCCATCCTCATTCACAAATAGAGCCCTGCCTGGGCTGCTGGGGTCTCAGCAGGACGTGGGGCCTGGGGGCTTATGGCTGCGCAGGGCCCCTCTGCCCAGGACCGGGCCTTCCACGGGGGTCTCTCCCGCTCACCAACACCCGCCACCCTGCAGTGTCTGAGCCCGTTAACGGCAGTCTAACAGCCACCGGGGCTCGGGCTATTGGCAGTGGGGGCGAGCCTGGTGCCTGTCTTCGGCACGGAGGGTGAAGAGGTTCAGGGCCGAGGGCACCCTCCAGGGCAGCAGAGCCAACACAAAGGTCTCCACCCACCTAGGGCTTGTTCTCCCCTTCCCACTTCCTGTCAGATCCCCCAAAAGAGCCACCCACTCAGGAGGGTGCCCCCCACAGGTGAGCTGGCCCAGGTCCACACCGCCCAGGGGTGGGAGCATTGTCTCCTGGCACGCTCCCAGCTGGCACCGTGCTGGGCACTGGGCCTGTCCCCAGTGGCCCAGGGAGGTGGCCGACGTCCGGAAGTCCATGCCCAGGCTCAGTTCCCAGACCAGTTGCTGGTCGGAAAGCCGGTGCGTGTGCCTGTTAAATTGTGACTAGTTCTCTGAGCAAATTCAAGCCAAACCTCAGTCGCATGTTCTGCAGGAAAAGGAAACAAGGAGTGTGCTGGCCACTCGGGAGAGCCCCTTCCTGCCCGGCCAAGGCCCAGCGCGTGGGCTGGTCGGGCAAGGCGGGGAGGGACTGGCCACACGGCTGTCCTCCCAAAGAACACAAACGGGACCTGAGACCTGTGCCTGGTGGAGAAGGTGCTGGGGCGTCCGGCTGCCCTGAGCCGCCAGAGCCCCGCCGGCCACACCCACTCTGACGGCATTTTGTCCACGGCCTTCCCAGTACCTAGTGCGGAAGCCAGCTTTGCAGGCACTGGGTTCCCCATTGGAGTGAGGCCTGGTGAGGGCTACTCGGAGTTCAGCTGAGCAAGTCACCCCTGTCTGGAAAGACAAGTGGGGGTGTCCTTCACCAGGCGGCCCCTCCCACCTGCTCGGAGGGCCGGTGCCACGGGGAATTGTGGCCCCTGCAGGCCTGCTGCTCAAACCCGAGTCCTCTGAGAAGAGCGTCTCAGGGTCATGACGGTCCACGTGGCTGTGACAGATGCTGGCGTGAGGGTGACCGGGCTGCGCGCGGGCAGGAGACCCCAGGACAGGCACCGCTCCAGCCTTTAGGGAGCAGCCCTGAGCCCCTCGACGGCACCAAGAGCCACTTGTCAGCCACACATTAGTCACGTGTCACAGACTGCTTTGCTGTCAGCGTATGAGTGAGGCTGTCCCACCCCAGCCTGTGTCCCTCACCACTTCTGGGGGCAGTAACATAAGCCATTGGCCAACACTTCTGTGCTAGCCCAGACGCTGCTGCCATGGCTGAGAGGGACGGGTGGAGGGGAGAAGAGGTGCAGAGAAAAGCCGCGTGAGCTGGAGCCCTGGCTGCCCGCCGAGGCCCAGCCCCTCTATTTCCAGACCTCCCAGGGGTTTGATGTCTGTTTCCATCCCACGTTTGCCTCCCTCACTACTGTCATTTAATGCCATTGATTTTTTTTTAATCCTCACCCAAGGACATGCTTAGAGAGAGGAAGAGAGAGATGAAGAGAAACATCGATGTAAGAGAAGCATCCATCGGTTGCCTTCCATACGCTCGTCACTTGGGGGATCAAACCCGCAACCCAGGTGTGTGCCTGACCAGGAACCGAACCGGCAGCCCTGCGGTGCACGGGGCGGCGCCCAACCAGCTGAGCCCCCCGCCGGGCTCTCACGACATCTTAACAGTCTCTGAGTGTCTCGCACGTTTGAATAGTGCTGCACCCCATGTGGCGTGCAGGACCCCACTCTTGCAGGGCCTGGCCCTCGGAGCCTCTGTGCAGACCGAGGCCTGGCACCCAGTCCTGACACGGTGACACGGGACAGGCACCTCCCCAGCGAAGCTTCCGAGCGTGACGCCAGCACCTCCAGGCTCACGGCCCGCATCCGGTGCTCCCAAAACCCTCTACCCCACAGCCGGACCCATGGCCAAGTGGTCCCACAGGCTGTGCGGGGCTCCGAGTTCTCTCAGTCCTCAGAAATGGGTCCAGGCGGGTCCACCAGGGCATCAGTGGCCAGGTTCGATGGCACCAACACCAACACCCTTCCTCAGGCCCCTGTCTTCACCCCCAAGTGTATACCAGGCGAAGCCGCAGAGCCGGCCAAGCCCACTGGGCTCCGGGGAGGGCCTCTGTCCAAGTCTGCGGGGCTTCCCGCCGCCTTCCCACAGCTGCTGGTTGCGGAGCCCCACCCTCAGTGCCCCGTCCTCCTTTCCCAGGGGCCCATCCAGTCCACGACTTGACAACAGTTGCCCCCCAGAGGTGATTAAACAGTGACATGGGTCACTCAAGGTCCTTCCTCACACCAAAGCCCGAACTCTGGCCAAGGCGGCGATAAGGCTCTTCCGTAATCAGTGATCGCAGCTTTACAAGCCACGAGCTCAGAATCCTGGTGCCAGGTCACTCCCTGCCACAGCCCAGCCAAACACATCCTCTTGGTTTCTCTGGAAAAAAATGTGGGGTGCCTCCCAGCTCATTGGCGACCCACTCTTCCTCACAGAACTGGGGCTCAGTGAGCTCAGGTGGGAAGGACGATGGCCTCGGGAGCCGTGGCTTCCTCACACCCTGGCTCTGGCCCACTCTGACCCTCTGTCTCTTCTCTCTTGTCTCCATCCCCCCTGCCCTGTCCAGTTCCATCTGGCTCCTCCTGAAGAACCCCGTGTTCATCCTGCTCTGCCTGGCTGGGGCCACTGAGGCCACCCTCATTGCTGGCATGTCCACATTCGGCCCCAAGTTCCTCGAGTCCCAATTCAGCCTCAGCGCCTCGGAAGCCGCCACCTTGTTTGGTGAGAAAAGTCTCTGAACCTCCAGGGGTCCGCAGCCTCTTCAGCAGTTCTCAGATGAGCAAAGGGTTTTGGAGAGTGCCTCCTGGATACGCCCAGACTGCGCTGCTCCCGTGGGGCCGCCCAGGCAGGGAGAGCCCCAGAACAAGCGTCTGGGCTATAGGCAAGGCTCCGTGGCACCGCCTCCCTGGGGGCTTCGGGCGCACTGACCACGCATGCGCGGCCTGCTGGCCGGTCTCAGGGCCCCGTGGAGCCGGTTGCCCTCCTGGCGGGGTCCCTCTCTAGCTGGGAGGGCCGGGGTAGCCTCCAGCTTGCCAGTATCTCCCACTTGCCACCCAGTACTGGGCGTGCATCATCCCCCTGAGCTAGGCACCCAGTGTCCAGGGCCTCAGAGGACCCTCCCGGCTGTAGGCGCTCTGTGGCCAGAGCAGGCAGCCCTCCCAGGAGAGTGTGGCTCCTCCTCCCACTGCTGCCCAAGGGGCAGCCTCCTCGGCGGGGCGAGTGGGGGGAGAGGTCATAGGGCACAGGTCAGCCATGAGTGCAAGGTGGGGAGCAGCACCCAGGCCACTCCACTGGGCACCTCTCAGGTTCCCGTTCCCAGCACGTGGGGGAGCCATTGGATTAGAGGACCCCACCCCCTTCCTCCGACTAACGCCACCTCAACCGGCTCCACATACCCAGACCCCCACCCACAACTGCCTCCCTTCCCCACAGGCCCCTCTCCCTGCACTGACGCCCCTGGAACAGCCATGTCCTCTGGAGCCCCCTCTCCTGCCCCCAGAGCTGGCTTTGGTCAGTGCTGGGGAGATGGGCCGCCTGAGCCCGGGGGCTTTCAGGTTGCCCACTGCCCCTTGGAGCCCCCACTTCCATCACCTAATTTCAACTTCATATTGAATGCCAGGGCCACAGGCTTCCAATGTCCCGTGTTTGGACTGGGTAGAGGCCGTGGGTGGGCAAGTGCCGTGGACCTCAGCTCCTCCCCAGAGGCAGGGCAGCAGCAGAGAGCGCTGGTCAGGCCCCGGCCCGCTGCGAGCCCAGTGCTGCCATCCGGACAGGGGTGGCTCTGCACCTCTGTGCCCCCATCTGTAAAGTAGGGATAACAAGATGCGGCAGGATCAGGGCCCACCCCAGGCACCAGGACATCCTGAACCGCTGGCTGAGCCCCTTCCCCCCTCTCACAGGGTACCTGGTGGTGCCAGCGGGTGGGGGCGGCACCTTCCTGGGTGGCTTCTTTGTGAACAAGTTGAAGCTCCGTGGCTCAAGCATCATCAAGTTCTGCCTGACCTGCTCCCTGACCAGCCTGCTGGCCATCCTGGTCTTCTTCGCGCACTGCCCCAACGTGCCCATGGTGGGCGTGACGACCCACCACAACAGCAGGTAAGGGCCCCGCGCGCGCCAGTTGGGGTTCACGGGTGAGGCCATCTGGCACCGGCCTCTGCCCACCACCCGCATCTCCCACCTGCAGCGTCTTGCCGGAGGGCCACCTGCAGCTGACAGCCGCCTGTAACGCCGCCTGTGGCTGCGGGCCAGGGCACTACAGCCCCGTGTGCGGCTCCGACGGCCTCATGTACTACTCACCCTGCCACGCGGGCTGCCTGGAGGTGGCCGCGCCCGGCCCTGGCGGCCAAAAGGTGAGTGCAGCCCCTGCCCACATCCCATCCTGCGCCCTGGAGCTGGGAGGGCCCCTGTCCCTTCCTCCGGTAATCAGCGCTGTTGTTGCGCTCCTCAGGTGTACCGAGACTGTAGGTGTGTCCTTCAGAATTTTTCCTCTGGTTTTGGCCATGCTACTGCAGGGAAATGCACTTCAACTTGTCAGAGCAAGCCCCTCCTTCTGGTTTTCATATTCGTTGTAATTACCTTTACATTCCTCAGCAGCATTCCCGCGCTGACGGCAACCCTACGGTAAGCACGGTTGGGCATCACTCCGCTCGCTCCCTCCAGAGCCTTCCCTCCAGCGCCTCCAGCGGAGCTCCCAGAGCCGCGGGGTCCCTGCTGGGCCCTCAGGCGGTGGCGGTGGCGGCGAGAGAGAGCTGCGCCTCTGTGAGGTCTTTCCACCTGGGGAGGTGGCAGTGCGGCCTGGAGCTCGGCCAGGACCTGGCTGTGGGCTTGGGGGGGTGACTTGGCGGCGGCCACACTTCCTGGGCTTTGACATGCTTTTCTGGTTCAGGTGCGTCTGCGACCAGCAGAGGTCCTTCGCGCTGGGAATCCAGTGGATCGTGGTTAGGACTCTAGGTACTTACTGTGCGGGGTGAGGGCCACACACAGCTGGGCGTGATGCTCACTGCACAGGGCACCTGGCAAGTGTCTCCCCACCCAGGACTGTGCCCACCTGGGAAGAACGCCACTCCCTAACGCTCCACTAGAGGCACCCATGTCACTTTTGGCCCAGAGGGTGCCTTTTCCTCACTAACACAAAAGCTCCCTGGGGGTCAGGGGTCACAGGAAATGCCCTGGCCTGCAGCCGAGTCCCCAGAGAAGGAACACTTAGGCCCCCTTTGCACCCCCCTGGGAACACCAGTGGCCGAGGTCCCCTTGCTGAGAGCCTGGGCACGTTGGGGTTCTGAGTGGGCCTCTCTCCACAGGGGGCATCCCAGGGCCCATCGCCTTCGGCTGGGTGATTGACAAGGCCTGCTTGCTGTGGCAGGACCAGTGTGGCCAGCAGGGCTCCTGCTTCCTGTACCAGAACGCAGCCATGAGCCGGTACATGCTCATTGCCGGGCTGGTGTATAAGGTGAGCAGGCAGGCTGCTGGGCGGGCTGAGGGAGGAAGCCCGGAATCTTCTAGCAGCAGGGGTTCTGGGCACTCCCCTGGGGCCTCCCAGCAGTGAAGCCCATCTTGCAGAGCCTGTCCTTCCCCGTCTAGAGCTGGCATTGGGACCCTGATGTTGTGGTGACTGGGAGAGCCAGCCTGGGTCACGGCCTGAGCTTGCAGCCCGGGGTCAGAGGGCGCCCTGCCTTCCAGGGCCTTTGCCATGGCAGCCTGGGTGTGCCCTGTGGCTGTGGCAGCTCGGGCTCCGGTGGAATAAAGCCTGGCAGCCTGGGCACGTGCAGGCCGGGTCGGTGTGCTGGGCCCCTGAGCCACGCGGCTTTAATGAGCCTTCCTAGTTCTCAGCCTGACCCTCTGCTTCAAGCCACGGACGGAAACTTCCTGCCCCCGCGCTGGGCATATGCGCCCGGTGAGGCCCAGACCGTGGGAGGGGAGGCTCAGGACTCCCAATAAGAGGAAGCCTAGGGCCTTTCTCCACGGCAGGACCTTTCCTGGGGGGCCTCCAACACAGTATTGGCTGAGCCTGGTTTATCTCCCTTCAGATTAGTGTAAAAATAGCCAAGTGTGACCAGGGATTTGTGGAGCTCTGGAGAATAGCCCCGGGTTGATTTTAAAGAGACATGCCCTCCCCAGGGAGCAGGCTGGTCCCTGGGACGTCTGTCTGCCAGCAACCTTTGGCTTGTAGATCTGTCACCCCACCTCTGCCCCATGTTCACAGAAACATCCCCCCCGCCCCATGTATTTGTGACAAACCCCTGTCTCCTTTCTCTTACAAGGACAACATACTGGACTGGGGGCCACCCATCCAGTATGCCTTCATCCCAAGTTCCTTCATTACATCTTCCAAGTAAAGGCCCCGTTCACGCGCTCTGGGATCATGACTCAGATATATTTTTGGGGGACACTGTTCAGCCCTCCTATCCAGTGCCTCTGCTTTTAGTCAAATGCATCTTCCTTCCTTCACTAACAGCACTGGTGTCCGTGCTGGGGACTCGCTGTGCAGGAAAAGGGGTCTTCTTGCCAGAGTGGGGGTCTTGAGAGCCCCGAGAGGAGCTGGGACGCGCGGGGCCTGGGTGGGCAGCTCCGGTCCAGCAGCCCCTTTCTCTGCAGGTGCTGGGCTTCCTCTTCTTCGCCGCTGCGTATGTCCTGTACAAGTCCCTGCCGGGGTCTCCCCAGGGCCTGGAAGCTTCTCTGCCCAGCCAATCCTCGGCCTCGGACAGCCCCTCGGACCTCCAGGGTGCCCCCTCGGGCCTCCAGAGCAACGTCTGATGCCAGCCCACCCACCGGACCTGGGCCAGCACTCAGCGCTCCCAAAAACCACCAGCTAGCTTCTCCACAGAAGGGCTGACCCCTCACTGACTGCTCCCCAGTCTGAGGACTCTTAGAAAATCCCCCCTTAGATTCTGGGGGGCTCGAGGCAGGAGGGCTGCTGCTCATGTCTGAGCCCGGGAGGCGGCAATGAGAAGGACTGCAAGACATGGGAAATGCGCTGGGGGAGTGTGGCGGCCCGGCGGCCCCGCCCGGTGAAGCGCCGCCTTCCCTTCCCGGCCCTGGTCTCACACTCGGTGGCCTTTCCCCATGGACGCAGCGGACAGCGTTGACGGCCTCGCTGCTGGCGCTGTGCCCACTTTGGTTCTCGGTTCCCAGGGCGGGGTGGCCGCTGGTGGGAAGCACCAAGTGCTGACCCCGCTGAGTGCTGGCGGCTGGTGCCTCCGCAGTCCCCTGCACTGCCCTGACTTCCTGTTTGTCCTGCGGAGGGGAGGCCCGTGGGACACCATTTCCGGGGTGTGCTCCCCAAGGAGCCAGTTCCTTACTCAAACCTGCTGTCACCTCCTGTCCTCGCCGCACGACCCCGGTGGGATGGGAGCATATATTTATGGACCATTTGCATAAACACTTCTAGAATCGGTTTCCTACCCGCTGGGCGAGTGCTCGCTCAACAGAACCTGTGGATTCGCCGGAGAGTGCTGGACTTTCACGGGATGTTTGTTTCCTGGTGTCCTCAGACAAAATTATCTGTGTAAATATATTTTAATATTTAAAAACTATGTCCCTATTAGTGTGTTTATTTCTATAAATTTGCAGAGTTCGGTGGTTTTGCACATCCTTCGTGTGGGCTTTTGGGAGTCTGCGAGGGCTGCCAGGCGAGCCTGTTTTCTCAGGAGCCTCCCGGGGGTGTCCCCCCGCCATGACCAGTAGTCTTCTCCCTCCATGGCCCCACACCCACCTGGGTCCTCAACTCCAGGTCCCACTTTCATTCACTGCCACTGGCGCAGGAAGAGTGTGTGTGCGTGTATGTATGTGCATGTGTGCACGGGTGTGCATGTGTGTGTGCCCACCTATGGTTCATAAAACAAGATGAAAGGAGCCCAGCAGGGGGCCACTCTTTCCCTAAACATCCGAACCTGATGGTGCGGTGACCGGGCCGGGCAATGGCCTGCGACACCCACTGCGGCATTGCAGCTGCTGGGAGCTCGCTGTCCACTCCACAGTGTTTGGAAGAATGGAAGCAAGGGGTGGCTTTCTGCTCTCCGAGGAGGCTCCTCACCGCCGCCTCCCCACCCAGGCGGGCTCTCCTTTGTCAGGGGCTTGGCAGGTGAAAGACCATAACATTGGAGTCGCCAGAGCTCCATCAGGCCTCTCCCCACAATCTCACCCACGCCCATCGCTGGGCTGCCAGGCCCTGGAGACTCCCTCAAGCCCACCCCACCTGCAGGACCGCCTCCCGCCTCAGCCTCTGCCTCCCCATCCTGCTCACTGTGACCCTTCTGCTCCTTGGCCAGTTGGGGTTCTTGTTCCCCTGTTTCACCCCCAAACTCCTCTCATATGTATTCCCCCCTCCTGCCCAGGTGGCTCCCCTTCCTCCCCGCTATCCTCTATCTTGTCCCCCGTCCTGCTCCCCACCCATAAGGATGCTCTCATGGTGCCTCTAGTGAGAAGCCAGCCTCTGGGCCCTTTCATCCCCCAACACCTGCAGGCCGGGCCCATGACCCCTCTGCCTGGATCATGTCCGCTCCTCTCTGCAGCCTCGGGTCCCACTTGGCCCTGAGCACAGCCCAGCTCTCCTGGGTGTCCTCTGGCCTGTGGCTCCAGGGCTCACTTGGAGCTTCATCTCCTGGAGGGTCAGGCATGGCAATCCAAGTTCCCGGCAGAGGCACGTGGCACTGCCGGCTGGAGGTGACTCGAGGCATCAGCTCTGCCCGACCCCAGTTGCTGCGACACCAAGGGCGGGACTGGCCCGGTGTGTTCGGTGTCCAGGTCTGTGTTCTGAGAAAACCCCCTGCCCGGCTGCGTGGCTCAGCGGTTGAGCATCAACCTAGGAACCAGGAGGTCACGGTTCAGTTGCCGGTCAGGGCACATGCCCAGTTGCGAGCTCAGTCCCCAGTGTGGAGGCAGCCGATCAATGATTCTCTCATCGTTGATGTTTCTGTCTCTCCCTCTCCCTTCCTCTCTCTAAAAAATCAATAACAACATGTATATTTTAAACTCCCTCCTGTCTCATTGCACCTCTATCCTCCTGGGGCACGCTCTTCCTTCCCCAGCTTGGGGCCGAGCCGGTGGGTGTTTTATGATTCCGCTGGGCCTGGCTCCCCTGGTACCACCTCTGGTGTGAGCTCTGAGCCCAGCAGCCCAACTCCCACCCCTGCCAGTGGTGCTGGTGGTGCTGGCAGTGGGGGTGGGATCCACAGTTGTAGTCACTGGACACAAGGGGGCAGCACAGACACGCCCTGTGTGTCAGGCTACCTGCCAGGCGACTGGGCCATCTCTGCCCAGCAGGGGTCCACCGGGCAAGAGTGCAGCCACCACAGGGTCTCTTCCTTCCGCTCCCCTGGAGATGCACCTGTGACTGTGGGCTGGATGCCAGCCCCTCCACAAATCCTGACCCAGCACCTCCATTTGCCAGAAACCGGGCAGTGCGTGGGGTTGCGCAATGAGCGCGAAGCTAACGGCCCTCCCGGCTGTGGACGAGGAAGGAGCGCCTGCTCGGGGCTGGGCCTCATGCTGAATGACAGGGAGCCCAGGCCCGGCCAGAGGGCAGCAGGGGCCTGGGACAGACACTGGGGCTAACCCACAGGTAGCACCTGGGGCCCTCTTAGGTCCCCGACACCCTCTCCCCGATGGAAGGCCTTTGGTCCCCCTCATGGGATGGGACCCCAGGACCCGGCAGAAGCCAGAACTTGGACTCGCTCACTCCTGTCTTTGCCCTTGAGCAGGGTCCTGGCTGGGCTGGGACTGTTTAACGCTCACCTTCTTTAAAGACAGCGAATGGAAAGGTAACTGCATGCCACATGTGGGCACAGTGCAGTGGGCTCCAGGTCCTCACAGCCGTGCAACTGCTGTTGCGGTCAGCTAGGACGTGTCCATTACGGCAGAAAGACCCCCAACCCTCCAGCCACCACAACGCCACCCCTGAGTCTGGATGTTTCTTATAGTGGGAGCCCACACCCAGTGGCCACGTGGCTCTGGCTGGCTCACTGAGCGTCATGCTTGAGGTTCAACCACTTGGTCACAGGTACCCACACAGGTGAGGATGAATCCATTCGTCTGTGCATGGCTCCGAGGACGGGCCTGGGCACCAGGTGCTCGATGGCCACCATCTGGTTGTCCCGGGACCCCGAGGTGGAGACGGGTGGTCCCTGAAGGACAGGCTGTGCTGGGGGAGACCCCTGTCCGCTGTATGCGGCTCCGCGGGGCACAAAGACGAGCTGTGGGAGCGGGTGCTCCTGATGGAGTTCGCACCTGGATCCCGGACAGACTCTCACTGGCACGTTAGGAAGGCGCTATAGCCGCTCAGGGGCTGTTCTAGGTACAACACCTTTCATTCCCAGCCGGCTCCCGCCGCACCTGCTTTCTGCTGCATTTAATTAGAACTTGGTCATTCATTCCGAGGGGTGCTGGGGCCGCAGCAGGGGGAGCAGTGGGTGAAGCGGCCAGGCCCTCGCTCCAGCTGCATGCGCCAGAGACAAGGCCGAGCTTCCCATGGCCCGGGGGCTTCCAGCTGGCGGGGGCGTGATGAGGTCGCGAATGGGAAGCAATGCACATGCCTGTGACCAGGCACCTGCTGCGGCCATCTCCTGACTCCGCGGCAGCCGGCGCAGCGGGTTCAGATAGGCGTGGTCCTGGGCACTCGCACCTCTGTGCTCGCTCCCTGTCTCCCGCGTGGGAAGGCTGCCACAGCATTGTTTCAATGGAGTTTATGAAGACTAGAGGGAAAGTGCAGTGTTTGTGTTTATTAAATAGTTAAACTAATCGTCCTCCTTGCTTAACGGCTAAGGAAACTGAGGCACAGAGAGCTGAATAGCCAACCTGTGCCAGGCAGGGTGTGTGAGAGAGAGAGGAGAGGGAGGGGCGAGGGAGGGCTCGATTGTGATGACTGGTCCATGACTGCGGAGCTGCGAGGCCCGGTCTGCTGTGTGCGCTGAGACCAGGGGACGATGCAGCCCCGGCTGAGGCAGGAGAAGCCTGAGGTCCCAGCTCAGCGGACAGGCGGGGGACACAGCCTCCTATCTCTGCTCGGTCTCCCCAGGCCGTGAGCGAGGTGGACAAGGCCCCCCCACACACGGGGGCGGGCTATCTGCTTCCCTGAGCCCACCGACTCACAGGCTGTCCCCCAACACCTCACAGGCTGTCTGCCGACACCCCACAGGCTGCCCCCCGACACCCCACAGGCTGCCTCCCGACGCCCCACAGGCTGCCCCCCGACACCCCACAGGCTGTCCCCCGACACCCACAGGCTATCCCCCGACACCCACAGGCTGCCCCCGACACCCACAGGCTATCCCCCGACACCCCACAGGCTGCCTCCCAACACCCACAGGCTGCCCCCCAACATCCCACAGGTTGCCCCTTGACACCCCCTTGCCCCCCAACACCCACAGGCTGCCCCCTGACCCCACAGGCTGCCCCCCAACACCCACAGGCTGCCCCCTGACACCCCACAGGCTGCCCCCCAACACCCCACAGGCTGCCCCTTGACACCCCACAGGCTGCCCCCCAACACTCACAGGCTGCCCCTTGACACCCCACAGGCTGCCCCCCAACACCCCATAGGCTGCCTCCCGACACCCCAGAGTAATGTGTGATGTGGGCCCCGTGACCTGGTGGAATGACACATAAAGTCAGCCGTCATCCACGCCGTCGGCCACGTGGCCTCTTCGCAGAACCTCAAGTCTCCCCAGAAAGTATGTCCACTGAGCCGGCGTCTCCCGAGGTTGGACCCACACCTCTGCCAGGACCATGTGGGACCCGCTTTGGGGAGAGCCTGCTGCCCTCGGCCCTGGTGCAGAGGCTCCGGGAGGGGGTTCCCGCCTCCTGCACGCGAGGAGCACCGGGCAGCGGGTCACCACGCTCAGGCACTGTGTTCGCCTCGTCTGTTCATTCCCGCCGCCCTCCCGTTTCCTGCGTGCGCAGGCCCTCACCCAGCCCCGCCACGCGGTCCGCCCCTCCCTGGAGCCACCATTCCCACGAGAGAAGGAGAGCAGGAGCCTGGTGAGTGCGGCGCCCAGCGGGCAATCGCGCCCTGGGTCACTATCAGCGCCCCCCCCCAGGCCTGGGTGCAGCTGGTGACGCTCTTCTCAGCGAGCACAGGACCACCTCCGGGGTCTGCTTCCCACCCTGCCCAGAAAACCTCCGCGGCAGCATGAGCCGCTGTGGGTCCCGCAGCCCAGACTTCAGGGGGGAGACCGGAGTGGGACAGGGCCAGCGGGGTCAGGCCAGGGCACGCGAGGCCTCAGCAAGATCCTTAAGCACGGAGGGTCTGGCGGCCCGGCGGAGCAGGGAGGGGTGCGCGGCAGGAGCGGGGAGGGGCGGTCTTGAGAAGAAAGAGAGTGAATCCAAAGCCCGAGCCCCAGCCTGCCTCACCTGTGTGGGCGGGCTTCTGGGCTTGGAGAGCGGAGCAGCCCCGGTTCTGGGGTCTGGGCCCAGCGATCCTTGTGGGCGGGGAGCGGAGAGCCAGCTGAGCTGCGTCTCCCCATGGAGACAGGTGACAGGTGAGGTCTCCCAGCTCCCAGCTCCAATGAGCCTTTCTCCCCACGCAGCTGAGGTGGCAGCGCGACTCCCTCTGCTTCCTGGGGACACCGCAGAGACGGAGTTTATTGCTCGCGAATGTCCCAGCTGAGAGGGGAGGGCATTTCCATGCTGCGGATGAAAGCAGGTGGTCGGGGCAGAGGCGGGAGGGCGGAGCCGGCTGCGCCACGGGCAGGGGCCGACCGCTCACCTGAAGAGCAAGCTCTGTTTTTGGTCTTTGAACTCCGGGAGCTCTGACGTGACGCCCCTTCCCGCTCCCCTCTCTGAGACCCCGGGTGCAGCGCCTCTCCAGCAGGCTCCATTCCCCAAGGGCAGGGTGGAGGCCAAGCCACGTCATGGGTCACATGCACCTGGGAGGGTGCCCGGACGCAGAAGGACAGCGCCCGCCACCTGCACCTGCGCTGGGGCTGGAACCTGGAAGGCGGACACTCACCCAGGGCCAGTGCCACCCCAGGAAGGACCCCGACATGACGCCCACGCCTGGGAATCCAGAGTCCTAAGGGCGCCTGGGGCACCAGGCGAGCAGGGAGGGAGGCCTGTTATTTTCTGAGAAACTCATTAATTTATTCAAATAACCCAATGAGCACCTATCAGCATGAAAGCACATCTGAGCAGAAATTTGGAAAATCAAATTCACTGAAAAGCTCATTAACAGATACCCTCCCTGGCCTGTGTAGCTCAATGGTTAGAGAGTCGGTCCTCAGACCAAAGGATCGCAGGTTCAATTCCCCATCAAGGGCACATACTTGGGTGGCAAGTTCGATCCCCTGCCCCAATCGGTGTGTATGTGGGAGGCAACCAATCGATGTGTGTCTCTCACATCGATGTTTCCCTCTCTCTCTCTCACCTCTCCCCTTCTACTCTCTCGAAAAATCATTTAAAAGATATCCCCGTGTGAGGATTAACAAAACCAAAAAAATGTTAACTTCCCATTGAAAAAATGCCTTGGACCTCCCTCTTGTAGTTAGTCCTCCGAGGCAGCAGGCAGCCAGAGGAGTGGACAGAGCCAGTCCTCGGAGCACCAAGCCCCGCCTCCCCAAGCCCCGCCCCTCCCTCCCTGAACCCAGGACCAGCCTTGATCTGCCCCGGCAGGACAGCCGGCCCCCCTTTGTCACCCTAACCTCTATCCGTGAAGCACCAGGGTTTGTGGAGAAGCTGCAATGGAGCAGACACCATCCTGGACATAAGGATACTGGCTCAGCTGTGCAGACAGACAGACAGGGCTTCTGGCATGGACAAGCTGAGGGGGACCCCTGCCCCAGTCCCAGCGGAGCCAGGTCACTCTTGAGATGGGTCTCCATCCCACACTCTCCCTCCTGTGGGGCCGGGTCTCTTCCAGTGACTTCCTGGTGGCCTCAGGCCCAGGCCACCTCCACCAGAAGGCCATCTCCAAGCCTAGAAAAGTCTCGGAGGCCAATGAAGGGAAGCCAAACATGGGGACCTGGTGTGTCCCAAGCAGGTGACTCCTGACCATCAGCACCCAAGGCCTGTGTCCGTCAACCCGGCCCTCACTGGTTGGGGTGACGACACTTCAGGGTGAGGAAGGTGGGCCCCCTGGGCACTGCGGGAGTGGCAGCACTGACTGTGACGCAGAGGCCTCCCGCTCCCATGCTCTGCCAATGTCTCCCCTACACCTGCACGCCTTTGCTGGGCACCTGTGTGCCAGGTGAGTGGGGTGGTGAGCAGCCCTCCATCCACCACTGACAGGAGTCTCCACAATGGGACACACTGAGGTGGGATCCACACATCCCGAGGCCCACCTGCTGATGAGACAGTGCCCAGCGCCTGTCTCATCAGCCACCTCCCGCCCAGCCTCACCTGTCTGCCCCCAGCGCTACATCCAGGCCTCCTCCCCGTGCACGGCTGGCACAGGACTCCCTGTCCCGTCTGTTTGGGGGGGACTCCAGAGGGGAATGGCAACAACACAGCTCCCCAGACACTCCAGCGTCTCGCCAGCCCTCCCCATGGCCCTGGGTGGCAGGTCAGCATCCTGCCCATTGTCCACGGGAAGAAGCAGCGCAGGAGTCACCTGCTCATGCTCTGGGGCCACCTGGCTCCTGTCCCCTCCTCGGCAGGGCAGGCTCCTCAGGGACCCGCAAGGGAGCAAGCGAGCGCCATCCTGCCTCCGCAGCCGCGGCCGAGCGCCCAGGGCCTGCAGGGCTGCCCTGCCCCTGTCACTGGGTTATACTTTCGGATTCACCGCTCCTTTCACAGTGAGAAAACCTGTGAGAGATGAACATCGCCCTGCTCTGCAGCTGGATCCCCCATGACTGATTTGAGATTTAGTTTCTAACAGTGAAAAGGACACCCTGGTGGCTGGCAATTCGCTTTCATGGGCAAGAACGAGAACGCGCTTTGATAAACACGTTCTTCTGCCCGCTTTGTTTTGTTAACTTTGTTGCAGAAAATGTGCTCGCCACCTGACCCCACAGCCCCAACCACAGACAACCCTATCCACCCACTCGCCCACCAGCCTCCCCCAGCTTTGTTGAAATGTTATTTGAAGCCCTGGCTCGGTGGTTCTGTCGGCTGGGCATCGTCCTGTGCACCAGAAGGTTGTGGGTTCGATTCTGATCAGGGCACATGCCTGGGTTTCAGGTTTGATGCACAGCCTGGGCACAGACGGGAGGCAACCAATTGATGTTTCTCACATCGATGTTCTCTCTCTAAAAAATTAATACAAACATACCCTTGGGTGAGGATTTATATATTATCTATAATAATAAAAGGGTGATATGCTAATTAGACCGGACATCCTTCCGGACAAAGCCGGGGCTGTGAGGGAAGCCCGGGTCCCGGGTGCCTGAGGGAAGCCCGGGTCCCGGGTGCCAGAGGGAAGCGGGTGCCGGCAACCAGGGGGAAGGAAGGCCTGCTCTTGCCCCAATTTCATGCATCGGGCCTCCAGTGTGTATACTAGTATATGTATTTGAAAAGGTAAGGAAAACCTCATCCATCCACCAGCAAGTTGAAAACAGAAGGAGACACTGGCGACGGTCGTCCCCGAGGACTCAGGAGAGTTCCAGCCCGAGGCTCGGCTGTGGAGCCCGAGCCCGAGCGCAGCGGGCGCCTGCCCTGCTCTGCGCCTGCAGGCTCTGCGGTGTTTCCACTGAAGTAGCTCTGAGGCCCTGGAATTGTTTTCTCAGAAAATTGCTTTTCCATCTGAGGAGCTCGGCTTGTAGGCCAACCCGCCTGCGACAGGCGTGCTGCGGTGGGGCCCTCCTGTCACAGGAAGGAGCAGATTATCCCGGCGCCCGGGAGACCAGAGCATCTCAGGAGCGAACGCCTTCATCATCGAGCCCTGACATTTTAGAGAAGACGAGAACCTATTTGTGCGTGAACCATCACCATTTCCCAGCTGGGTACAGGAAAACAAAGCCACGCTTGTTCTGCCACTTCCCCCTTCACCCCACAGGACGCAGGGTGTCTGAAGTGATCGTGGTCACGGAGCTTGGGTGCCGCCATGGAAACCAGGGCCCAACCAGCTTGAGGAAGAGCGGTGTGGGCGGCAAGCTTCGGGACAGCAGGGTCGGGTAGAAGGATGCTGTCAGGGCTCCGTGCCTCTGCCCATCCCCAGCTCGTCTGGGACCAGCTCAGCAACCTCCCCAACTCTGACAGTCCACCTCAGGTGACACATTCATCCCCAGACTCATCCCTGGGCCATGGGAGTGGCGGCTCTGATGACCAGGGCAGGAGAGGGGAGGCAGCCCGCCCCTGCCTCGAGGGTGGGCTCTGGGGAGCAGAGACCCCGTGACCAGGCGGGAGGGGCGGGCCCGGGGCGGGTGGGGGACGCCTTCGCCTTGGGTCTGGAGAAGCAAAGCCAGCAGATGTCCCTCGGGTCAGTGCCAGCTGCTCTGGGCAGAGCGGCCCTGTTTGGTCCGTTGTGAGGACTAACGAAGGAGCAACAGATTTCCCACCAGACGACCAGCCCATCGGCCTGGTAAACACAAGGCATTTGGAAAAGATTACAGGAGCCAAGGCTACTCCCTCAGTGACATCCAGCCGGGAAGCAGAACAACAAAGCTTCGTGCCTCGGGCACTGCGCCGTTATGCATGGGTCATATTCAACATGCTGTGTGCACGTGCGAGGGGGCGAGCTGGATCATGGAGCCCACGCTGTAAAAGTGCCCACAACAATGCTGGCATGTGGCACCCAGCGGCCCGGCTCGCCTGTGCACCGGGAACTGTGCGCGTGTTTACGTGTAAGAGGGGGCGGTCCCAGCGAGCCCTGTTTGCCTGCAGGAGGCATAATCTCATTATCCTTTAGTGCTCATTTACACTGGGACATATTTTCCTTAAGCTCCTTTCCCCCCAGGATGATATTCTGAAAAAAACTGCGCGGCTGTGCCAGCAAACACCAGCAACCGCCCCGGTGCACGCCACCGTGCTCCCACGGATGAACTGTCTGCGCAGCCTCCTGCCTGCCCTACAGAGGATTTCTCGGGCCTGGGCTGGAGGGAGGTCCAGGCTCCCCCTCGAGGGCTGGCACCCTCCGAGGGCCCTCCGAGACACCCAGGAGCGGGATGACGTGACACATGTCACCTCTGCCCTGCTTTGAGCCCCTGAGAAAGGGGGGGCTTTGCACCCTCTTCGCACTCACTGGCCGAGAGAATACAGCCCCCGGCTGTGGTCACTGCTGGGAGCCCCTGAACACTCAGGGCCTGAGGGAGAAGGTGCAGGTCAGCAGCCCCAGAGGAGCTCGTCTGAGCGCTCAGCGCCCCAGCCCGGCCTCGCTCAGTAGAGTCCAGGCTTGCTGTGGGGACTGTACCTTGGAGCCCACAGGCCACCTGGCTTGCTGTGGCCGCCTCTGTGGGACCCCTCCCCCCTGCCCTGGCCACCTGCCCTCGGCCCCTCTGGCACCTGGCTTTGATTCCCGTGGGTGTCGCCCTCAATGACAGCTCCGAGGCAAGAATGACAAGAGGCACCCGTTCAGGTTTTATTTTGGGAGCTCGTCACTGGAAGATGAGAGACGTTTTTCTATTTAAATATTTCTAGGCAATGAGCGCTCCCTTTGCAGACAAAGAGAGCGGGTCCGGACCTCTGGAGAGGAGCTGAAATGTCAGAAGTTACGTTTACGCAAACTCCGTCCTCTCCCCCCCCCCCCCCCCCCCCCCCAGGGAGGGAGAAGGTCAAGAGCAGAGGATGGATGGAGACACGGACACCCAGCTGCCCCCTCTGCCTTTCCCAGAGGGGCCGCTTGGCAAAGCCTCACAGAAAAGGCACCAGGGCGGGAGGGACTCCCTGCACCGGGTCCCCTCCCCCGCCCTCCCCCTCCCCTGGGTCATTGGGACATTCTCACCTGGACCAGTGCGGAGAGGGGATGTGCTACACCAGCACGCCTGGGAAATGTAACCGCAGGCCAGACATTTGCCTGAGGTCAAGGCCCAGCTTCCCGGGGGAGAGGCACAGTGCTGCTTCTCTTTGGAAAGTGAACAGATGGACTTGAGCGCCTGCGTGTTGGGTGTGCTGTTTGTGTGTTTGTCTCTCGTCCAAGAGCAAATCTGCAAAAGAAAATGCCTTCCCTGGGGGCTGGTTCCAGCAGGACCTGGGTGGGATGGGGGACGGGCATGGGGGAGGGGAATGATTGGGAAGGCGATCGGGTGTCTGGTACTTTGCTAGTTTCAGGCCGGGTGCAGAGAAGAGCCTGGGCAATTCCAAGGAAATTCTGAAGACCGCTCCGTGTGGATCACCAGAAAGGAGTGTGGTAGCCAAACCGCGCAAGAGCAGGTTTCAGGAAACGGGGTTGCATTAAAACAGATTCTGGATATCGGATTTTCTCTTTCCTTAGGACACGATCTAACACACTCTGGTTCCCCCAAACACCAGCTCTCCTTTCATGCCTCTGCTGGGTCCCCAGAGCCCAGCATGCTCTGACCCCTTTCTGCCACCTCCTAAGTGGCTCTGCTCAGCCAATCGGGAAGGTGCACCTCGAGATGGTTGGCTGGTCGGGAGAAGGGGCCCTGCTGCTGTTGGGGGAGAAATGACAGCCATGACCATGGCATCCCCACGGTCTGTCCCCTCCTCCCGGCCACCTCACTAAATGCTGTGGAGGGACAGCCCCCCACCCACAGCCTGAGCGCAGCCCATGAATGGACCCTGCAATGCGGGAATGAAACCCACACCTACGCTCGCTGGGACCCAGGAGCTGAGCCTCCAGCCTCGCTGTCCTTACCCAGAGCCCCCGCCACCCCCCCCCCCCCCCCCCCCCCCGTCAGCCAGGCCCCCAGCCCTCCTCCCACACCCTGCACTCTCCACCGGAGACACTCCTGTGCGGTGGACTGTGGGCTCCTGAGGGCGCTCTGCGTCACCTGGTGCTGACCACACATCTGTCTGTCGGACAGATGGACAGACGAACATCAGACTGACAGAAAGCCCTGAGGAGAGAACAGGACGTGCCTCCCTGCTCTTCCCTGCCCCGTCTCTCCAGTCCACAGCAGAGCAAGCCCCTGTGAGGTCTGGGGTAACTGAGGGGCACGAGGTCATGCGCCCCTCGCACTCAAAGCAACCCAACAGCACAGGCCACGAGGTCTGCATTTTACAGAGGAGGAAACTGAAGTGTGTCCTGCGCATTTACCTTGCTCCCGAGCCCAGGTCAGGGGAGAGTGGACGTAGGACTCAAAGACACTGCTGCCCAGCCCCCACCTGCAGCCCCGGGGTGGCCTGTCCCCTCAGGCAGCCACGCCTCACCTGTCTTCTGGTTCCTCCCAGTGAACAAGGCTCACGTTCACAGCTGAGAGGCAACCTGGGACGAGATGATAGCCCAGGCTCCATGGGCCTGGGCTGGGCCGGGGGTGTGCCATCGGCCAGGACACCACGTGAGCACAGTGGAGCCCGGGGGAGCGGCCCGGCCTGCCCCTCCAGCCCACTGGCGCTCAAACTTCACTTACATTTGTGCATGTGTTGATCTATTTTTAAGTCATCCTTGGAATACTGTGCATCCTGGAACCTGTGCAATTTCCACGCTGCCAGGGGGAAACCTCTAGCCAAATGCTACAAATCCTCCTCATGCTGTTCTGAGTGTCTCATGAACCTGCACTCTCCACCTGCCTGGAGCCTGGAGCAAACACAATAATAATAATTCTATGTAATAAGAGGGTAATATGCAAATTGTCCCCTCCACGGGGAGTTCAACTGGAGTTTGACCAGGGGGCGGGGCCGGCCCACCAACTGCCTGGGGCCCCTCCCTCCCTCTGGCCCCACCCCCCAATCAGCCCCCTATACTCTGATGATCTGGGTGGGGCAGGCTGGCTAAATGGGCCCCGATGATCAGAGCAGGCCAGCCAGACCCCACCTGTGCACCAATTCGTGCACCCGCCTCTAGTAATAATAACAACAACAACAACATTTGTCGTTTTGAGTCACTCGGCTAGGGGCACTTTGTTGGCAGCAATAAGTCAATATATCACCAGTGCGTGTGTGGCCATGAGCTTATTTTTAAAACTTAGAAAGAAGCCCTCTTGCTAGCAAGAATTGCCCAATACTGGGGTGGGGAGCAGAGGAAAGAGCGAGACCCCATGACGCTGTGACTACAAGAACTGAATTCTCGTGGTCAGAGAAGGAAAGCCTCTTCCAGATGGACCCTTGTGCTGGCCAGCAGCCTCCACAGCTGCAGGCCTGGGACTGAACAGGGGTCCTCTGTCCCGGCTTCTGGGCGATTCCCTCCGCATCTGGAAGCTGGTGGGAGTGACAGCGGACATTGCACATTCCGGCTGTGGTTGCGTGGTCTTCTCTCCTCCTCTCGTTCAGAAAAGTCCATGGGGCCCCAACTGTGCAGCAGGCAGCGCCAGGGGCTGGGATAAGGTAGCAAACAAACCCTGGGGCCCACCCAGGCATCTTCCCTTTGGCAACCCTTGGTCCTACCTCTGTCCCAGGGCACAGGTAATGCCCTGCTCAGCAGCCAGGACCCATGTCAGAGACCCCAGGAAGGTGAGTGCCATCCCAGCCACGCCCCTCAGCCAAAACTCCGGCTTTACCCAGGGAATGAGACCCTCAGGAGTGGATCTTGGCCCTCGATGCCCACTGGGCAGACCAGCTCCTGCAACACACAGCAATTGGAGTGTCGGTGTTCGGCAGCAGGTCTCCGAAGCTCTCCAGCTGGCCATGGAGCTCTGCTCCCCTAAAGCCCTCAAAGTGCCAATTGTATGCCAGTCACCAATGGACACACCCCAGGGTCAGCCCTCCCTGAGGGCAAAGATCATAGAGCTGGTGGCTTGGCTGCGCCTTGCGGGCTCTGAGGTGCAGGGCAGAGTTGTCTCTAGCCAGCTGCCCGGAGCCAGACCAGGGCCTGCCACGCATTTTGCAGAACAAGGCCTCCAAGTGACATTTCCTGGGTGGTTTTAAGCAAATGCCTTGTCATAATATTTGTGCTACGTTTCCTTTTGTGATTTTCTAAGCTCCTAGGCTGGCTCAAAGAGAAACCTCTGAAAGGAAAGCCGGCTTAGCAGAAAGGTCATGGGTTTGAAAACCAAATAGTGAGCTGAGGCGGCCGGGTGAGACTGCGTTTTCGCGGGCATGGTCCTGAGCAGCGACAGCTACTGGCTGGCAAAGGGGCAGGCCCAGTGGCCACCGGCTGGTGCCTTCCCCTGAGGGGACTCCTGATAGAGGAGGGCAGAGGGCACTATGGTTGGAAAACCCAACGTTACCATCACTCCCTTTTGTGACGCAGACACGCAGGTCCCAACCCCATGGTCTTAACTGGTAGGTCTGTTTTCCAGAAAGCAGACCTGGTCTAACCAGTGGGGTTTTAAAGCAACCTGTGTTGGCCACGACACTTCTCCCGCCACCCCCTGCAGGTGCCACGCAGACCGCTCTAGTGTTTGGTGCACAGCTACTCGCCCAGCACCTCCTGTGGCCCCACGGCCAGCTTCGTAACAGCCTGGCCCCTGAGCATCGGTCCATTCAGGACAAAATCGAGGCCCAGAGAAGCGGAAACTCTGGCCCAGGTCAGCAGCAGGGCCCAGTTTGAGCCCGTGTGGCCCAAGCTGGCTGTGCTGGCCTCTGACAGAGGGACGCTGGTGCTTGCTTTGAAGGCTGCATGTTTAAGCCATAATGTCATGTGTATGACTCCCTGGGAACACAGCTATGGGTGGCACAGGCATCCCAAGCCAGCTGCAAACAGAAATAAGTAGGGACCCAGGCAGCCACCGTCAGCTCATGAGTCTAAACTTCCCTCCTGAGCGGGACGGGTTCCTGGGCCTCACCCCTTTACTTACCAGCCCCCCACCCCCCTGCCCACTGCCCTCAGCCCACTGGGTTTCTAGTCCCAGGACAGCAGGTGCAGCCCGCCAGTCCACACAGGGACAGGGACAGGCTCTGAGGCTGTGACTCCACCCAGCCCCAGCCAGCGCAGTCTCTCAGGGTGACTTCTGATGGCCAAATCAGACCCCATAAGGAGGCTGCGAGCCCACTCACACCCCCAGCAGCCCCAGGGCACAGGGACAGGAACCCACTTGCGTGGGAGGCGTGTTGCTTTGCTCCTGCCTCCTGCCTCCCTCTCCACCCACCTAGCTGTGCTGGAACCCCAGGGCTCCCCACCTCTGGCTGCCGCCCCCAGGAGGGGGCAGCCCGGTGGCCCCTTCCCTGGTGGAGTGAGGAGTGGGAGGAGGCAGCCCCTCCCGGGGAGAAAGCAGGGAAGGCAAGGGGAAGGAAGGCCTGTGGCCTGGGGAGGGTCCCTGGAAACAGTCAGCATCCCTACCGCCCACGCCCAATGCCCCTGGGAGCGCGTTAGGGACCCCAGCCCTTCACCCCCCAGCGGGCGGGGTCAGCTGGGGCCGCCTCCCCCTTCTTCGCCCCTCCCAACCCCCCAGGCTGGGCGCGCCCCTCTGCCGCCAGCTCCCGGAGGCGCGGAGCCTGGAGGGCCCGGGGCGGGGCGGGAAGAGTGCGGGGTGGGCGTGCTCCGAGCTCCAGCGAGGTGCTGAGGCAGCCTGAGTGAGCTCGCTCCCGCACAGGCTCGCCCGCAGCCCGAGGGGAGGGAGGGCGGAGCACGGCGGGAGCCAGCAGCCCAGCCCGAGCCGGAGCGGAACGCAGATCCCGGTGAGCGGGTGAGCGCAGGCCGCTAGCGCTCCAGGGGGCCGGGCCGGGTCGGTCGCTCCCCCCTGGAAAGCGTCCCCTTGCTCTCTCGCGCCCTCCCCTCGGGCTTGGGCCACCCCACCACCTGAGACACGCCCACCCCCCTTGGACTTAAGCGGCGGGGGCCTGGCTGAGCCCGGGACCCTGACTGGCGGCGCCGGGCCCAGCACGCTCACCATGCGCCTCAATAGCTCAGCGCCCGGCTCCCACTCCCTGGGCGCCCGGCCCTTCCCGCTGCCGCCCTCGCCTGCGGGCCCTGGCTGGGACAATGCCTCAGAGCAGGAGCAAGCGCCACCCAGCAGCGACCTGGACGTGGACACGGACATCTACTCCAAGGTGCTGGTGACCGCCGTGTACCTGGCGCTCTTCGCCGTGGGCACGGTGGGCAACGCGGTGACGGTGTTCACGCTGGCGCGAAAGAAGTCGCTGCAGAGCCTGCAGAGCACCGTGCACTACCACCTGGGCAGCCTGGCACTCTCCGACCTGCTCATCCTGCTGCTGGCCATGCCCGTGGAGCTGTACAACTTCATCTGGGTGCACCACCCCTGGGCCTTCGGGGATGCCGTCTGCAGGGGCTACTACTTCCTGCGAGACGCCTGCACCTACGCCACGGCCCTCAATGTGGCCAGCCTGAGCCTGGAGCGCTACCTGGCCATCTGCCACCCCTTCAAGGCCAAGACCCTCATGTCTCGGAGCCGCACCAAGAAGTTCATCAGCGCCATCTGGGTCGCCGCCTGGCCTGCTGGCTGTGCCCATGCTCTTCACCATGGGCGAGCAGAGCCGCGGCGCCGACAGCCAGCACCCCGACAGCCTGGTGTGCACGCCCGTCGTCAGCGCCGCCACCATCAAAGTCGTCATCCAGGTGAGCGGCCCGTTCCCGGAGAGGATGGGGAAGCCCGCGGTCTCTTTCCTTCACCCCTAAAGGGGTGCCCTCTGGGCGCGGGGAGCTGGAGAAACATCTCTGAGAAATGCTGCTCCCGGGAAGGTGGGAGAGGTAGGGGAGCAGCCTGGCCGTCTCCTTGTCACCTTGGCCTCCAGGGTTGCCGGGCCTAAGCCCTTTATCTCAACCCCTCCTTCTGTCAAAGGGGCGGGGCCTCCGATCCTGACCTCCCTGGGGGCCAAGGGTGGGCTTGGCAGCCTCCAGATTCCCTGTGTGCTGGGCCGGCTCCCCAGGTCCCCTGCATGGTGCTCTCAGGACCACTGGTCCCAGAAGGAGGCGGGTCTGTCTCCTCTGCAGCAGATGCCCAGGCTGCCCTGACTCCTGGTGGGCGCCGGGCCGGCCCATGCTTGGGAGGCCAGCTGATTGGTCTAGCCTTAGTTTCCCCACCCGAGCGACAGGGCAACCAGAGCCCTGACCTCAGCAGGCAGAGGCTCGACAGGGCTGTGGGGTGCTGGGGGCTCTGCCACGGAAAGGCTCAGAGACGCCCTCATGGGCGTGGTGGAGACCATGTTGTCTGCTGGGCAGACCCGGAGTCTGGACGTGGTGGCAGTTGGGGGCTGTGTGAGGCAAGCACCCTGCAGCGAGCAGCCCGCTGCTCTCCCCAGGTCTGAGCACAGCGAGCAGCCCGCTGCTCTCCCCGGGTCTGAACCCAGCTGGACCCCACCCAAGCAATCGCTTGGAGGAGGGACCTGGCCGGGTGGGGGATCCAGCCCCCCCACAAAAGGCTTCCACGGAGGAGTCCGGGCAGAAGTGCCACTTTGAACGGCATCGTGGCTCTAGGCCATGGGTAGCCATGGCAGTGCAGGGTGAGACAGGGAGGCCAAGGGATGGAGGGGCCGGGAAGGGTGGGAGGGGCCAGAGCAGCACTGTCCCTGTCGGGCCTCATCTCACACATGAGCCATACCTGCCGACCAGATAGTGCTGATGCACTGGAGTGGGACTCGGGCAAGGGGCCAACAATGGGGGCAAGTGCCGTCATCTTTCTACACCTCGATCCCTGGGCTGTGACCTCGTGGGTCCCCTTCACCTCTGCTGAGGGCTTGTGGCTCCCGGTGCCGTGTGGAGAGGCCCCGTCCCCACGTAGCCACGCCTAGTGGGGAAGAGGCTCAGCAGGGCTGCGCTCCACGCCCTCCCTGTGCTAGAGGCAGCCGGCACCATGGGCACCGGTCACAGTGGGAACCACCTTTTCCCTTCTTTGAGTTTCCATTTTCTTCCCGAGCTCCTGTCTTTGACCGGCTGTGCCCAGGGGCCTCTCCCAGCCTGCCTTGGCACTGAGGGGGGCAGCAGCCATGCCACCTTCCTTCAAAGGTGTGATGTGGCAGACTGAGGTCAGCAACTTGCTGCCCACCCAGGAGATGCCTCCAAGCAGACCTGCAGGGCTCAGCCAGGAGCTGCCTGAGTTGATCATCGTCAGAACAAGAGCAGGAGCACAGCCCCATAAAGCATCCTTCTCCGGCTCGGTGGCCGCTCGGCTGGCCCCACAGAACAGACACCGATGCGCATCGCCCCACCTCACGAAGGGCCATTCTGCATCCTTGTGTGGCGGCTGTGGCACGGGCCCGTGGGATGTCCTGTTCCCTCGGCCACTGGGCGATGGTCTGCCGGGTGTCCACGATGGCCTGGCCTTGCTTCTGCCCCCGAATTTGCCAAAGACTCGTGCGCTTCCCAGCGCCTCTCTTCAAAGGCCTCCGCTGCTGGACACTTAGAATGCTGAGACGCTCGTCCACCTGCGGCCGACAGCTCCAGGGGCCTCTGCACCCCCGCTTTCTGCTCCCTGTACTTGAACGCGCTTCCTTGCAAGGCATGGCCTTGGCCTGCCGCCTTCCTCTCTCGTGCGTGGCCATCGCCCTCCCAGGCGCTTTCCCGGGTAACAGTCCTGCTCGGGCTTCTGGCACTTGACAGTCTGGGCAAACTTCTGCTGTTTTTAAGTGACATCTGGCCAGAGAGCAGCTGGGTGCCTGCGTCGGCGGGTCTCCGCTCGTCCACCGTGTTCGGAGGTGCTGGCCAATCACGGGTCCCTTCCACACAGGCCCTCTCCCAGCACCGCCTCTGAGGGTCCCTTCTGGGCACTGTAAACAGGTCATGGTTAGGAATGGGTTGTGACAAAGATATCTGATCAGCTTTGAAGTGGTGAGCACAGGGGGCATTTCCCGAGTGTGGCCCGGGCCGGGGTGGCAACAGGCCGAGCAGAGCTGATGGGGAGGACAGGGCGGCCCAGGCCAGCACAGGCACAGCTCAGCGAGTGGAGGGCCCTGTGTGAGTGAGCGGTCACATGCTCGTCCCGTGAGGAAGTCCCTTCCCGGAGCAGGGCAGCCCCTGCTGTCCACGCAGGCGTCTTGGAGGCGGCAGCCGTCCGCACGTGACCCTGCGCGTGGATTGAGTCAGGCTGGTCCCCACCATTCCGGCCGACCCCGCTCTGATCTGAGCGTGTTTCAGGTCCTGCTGTCGAAGGTTCCGTGTCGCTGGCTTCTGGTGGCAAGGCCCACGTCAGGTGGCACAGAGAATGTCCACTGAGCAGTGGCGGCCAGGAGGGCCGTGAGCTGAGATTGGCAGAAGCCTGGGGTGTGAGCGTCCCGCTCAGATCCCACGTGGCCGGCGCTTCCAGTCCAGCATCGCCAGGCGGGAGCCCGGAGCCCTGCGTGAGCAGCGGTGGGGGGTGGTCCTGTCGTGGCCTCATGGCTGCCGTCTTCCAGGACCGGGGCCCCGCCTCCCCACTGCTGCTGCAGAAAATCTCTTTCAGGTTCAGTGCCAACAGAGGGGCTCCTCGCTGGGTGGCCAGCCCTGGCGGGGTGCCCCCTCCCTGGGGGAGTAGAGTGTCCCGGGAGGAGATCAGGACCACCTGCTCGGCTGCCCGAGCACCAGGCCATTCGCGTCCGACGTGGTTCCATGGAGGCAGAGGCAGCCGAGCAAGACCTGCCTCAACAAAGTGGAGGAACACTGGTTGCAGTGATGCCACCAATCACCTGTCAGTGTTTCTCGGCTGTGCTAGCAACCTCCTCCCTGGGCAGTGCTCCGAGGGCACCCCACCCAGCCACCGGTTCCGCCCCTCATTCCCCGGTTGGAGGGTTGAGCTATAAACATGCGTGTGCCAGACCTTGTGTGAATGCACGCTTTCGTTTACCCTGAGGAGATACTAACGAGTCAGACTGCTGGGACGTGCCAAGGTCACAGAGATGTCCTCGGCTGTCTCCTGGAGTCCTCACAGCTTCGTGTCATGTTTGGGTTTGTGGTCCATCCAACGTGGTTTCACCAGCATGGGAGGCCCGAGTGTTCTTTGCACACAGGCACCTGAGTGGCCATGCCCCCGAGGAGAGCTTCTCTCCAGTGAAGTGTATGGCACTTAAACCAAAGTCCCCACCCTGTTCCAGAGTCCCCTGCTCCTCCCACCTGTGCTCGGCACTGCCCCCCGCGTTGCTGTGATGACGCGGCTCTACAGTCTTCCCAGTGCCGGCACGTCAAACACGAGGCACGCTTGAGGTAGAGTGAGTCCTCCACGTCCTTCTTCTTCCCTAAAACCGTCTTTGCTACCCGAGGCCCCTTGCTTCCTACATGCGCTTTAGAATCAGCTTTCCAGCCAATACGTATGGAGAGCCTGCAGCGACTCCAACTGGCCGCGCATCTCTAGGCCGTCATGCGGGGACGCGGCATCTGACGGGGGCTTGGGGCGCACGAGTTCAGTACTCGCGCGGTTCATTGGGGCCCCTTGCGTTTATTCCATCGGCAGTTTTCAGCATGCAGATCCTACACATTTATAAACCCTTTCTTTGTGGTGGTTCTTGCAACAGCTGCTCTCAGCCATCCACACTCATCCTCGAGTTTCCCAGGTCAGTGTTCCTGTTCACGCCTGACGCTGCCCACGCCTCGCTCTGTACAGGCAGCTCGCTAAACTGACTGCTTTTTCCCTTGTGGGTCCCATTGCCCTATTTCTTTGCATATCCAGGCATCTTTTTCATACTGGACAGTGTGTGTGGCGCATGGCAGAGATGCTGGGCTCTGCTATCTTTCTCTGAGGAGTGGACATTCTTGCTTCAGCTGGCTGCTCAGTTGCTGGCCTCTCGAACTTGGGCAGACTCGCTTTTACGCCTCATTAGTCCAGACTCCGTCTCCCTGGGATTTGTCGGTTAGAATTGACTGCTGAGAGCAGGTGTAGCCTGGACCCTCCCGAGGACTCGGTCCTCCCTCCTAAGGTGAGCCTTGCAGGCTTCCCAGGGGCAGAGTGGGATGGTAATGAGACCTCTCCCCCCAGCTCTGCCAGATGCCAGCTGCCCTCCCCTAGCCTGTTACAGGTTTGTCTGTGCACACAGCCCTGCCAGCCCACAGGCGGCTCCCCATCCCGTCCTGTAGGTCTCCCCTCCCGTGTCTCACTCTGCAGGTTCAAGCCACTTGACCACCCCAATCTCACATCTCTGCCTCCTCAGCGGGAACAGCCAGGCTCTGCCAACACCCCAGCTCCTCACATCACGATCAGGGAAATGTCCCCACGAAAAGGAACAGGTGACTGGGGACCACAGCCTCGCACAGTGGCTTGCCCAATGTCGAAACAGTCGCCTGACACTCTGCACAATCATAGAGCTGTTTGTGCAGGAGACATAGTCCAGGACTCCACGTGCCGTCTCCCGTGGACTCCCAACACTGCCCACTTTAAACACATCTGAGGTCGTTTATGATAACAGGCTGGTTCAGAGGAATTACTAAAACAATGTTGCGCCTGGCTGCCGTGAGCTCAGTGGTTAGAGTATCAGCGCACACCCAAGGGTCTCGGGTTCAATTCCCTGTCAAAGGTTCAGGGCATGGCCCCAGGGGCCCGTGCAGAAGGCAGCCAATCAGTGTGTCTCTCACATGCGTGTCTCTCTCTCCCTTCCCTCGCTCCCTTCCACTCTCTGAAAAAGCAATGTAAAAAAATCCTCAGGCTAGGATTAACAAAAAAAGAAAACCCCAACAATTTCGCCAAAGGATACATGACAAGAAACATAGTCATCGGAGAAACAAAGCTGAAGATAGACACTGTGTTTGGGTAAATCTTAGACTGAGGAAAAGAGCCACATTATTTATGCTGAAACATTTTTAGTTCAGTGTCTCTGTTGAAAGGTGAATGTGTTATAAATTCCACTCCCCCTTGACATAGTCAATGACTACAACCTTCTTCAGAGAGTTTCGTGCCCTTGTAATCCAGAACGGTTCTTTCCTTAAAAAAACACGCCACTTCTGTGCTGGCTGGTGTGGTCAGGGGTTAGAACGTTGGCCCATGCACCGAAGGGTCCCAGGTTTGATTCTGGTCAAGGCACATACCTGGGTTGCAGGTTTGATCCCCGGCCCTGGTCAGGGCTCCTGCAGGAGGCAACCAATGGATGTCTCTCTCATATCAATGTCTTTCTCTCTCTCTCTCTTCCACTCTCTCTAAAAAAATCAATGGAAAAGTATACTCAGGGGAGGATTAACAACAACAACCAAAAGACCCACACCACTTCCAACCTCCAGAGCGCTCAGAGAGCCCTGGGCAGTGGGAGTTACTGCGCTGAGCTGCCAGGCAGGAGTGCTGTGCCTGGGGGTAACTCCCCAGCTATGGGCAGGATGCAGCCGCTGTCTCCTGAGGGTCAGGGACAGTGGCAGTTCATCAGGTTGTGCCACTTGGGAGACCCGTGCGTCGGGCTGATCTGGAAGGAAAATCAAAGACTCACTCGGTCGTAAGTCAGTCGGCCTGGGCTTTGCGCCCAACAGGATGTGCGCGGCGGGAAGCAGCTGTCGAGGGTCAGGATTTATCTCCTGGAATGAGGGAGAAGCAGTCGCCTCTGTACTGAGCCTCTCCCAGGACCCGGGTTGGGGGCTCACCTGCCGTTCCCATCGCCATCGCCACCAGCTGCTCCGGGGACCTTCAATGGGAGGTGCACCAAGTGGGGGTGAGGGTCCGCCCGGGACCCTCTTGAACTCACAGCCTAGAGACCGCCCCTGGGCTGTCCTCCGCGTGGGGAGCCCTGTGATGTCGCCCATTTATTTCCCTCTGGCCGCGGGCCTGGAGGAGGCAGGGCCAGCCCACAGAGAAGTGCCCGGCCTTCCGGTGACCCTGCTCCGGTGGCCTCAGGTGGACTGCCCACCTTCCCGGGACAGCAGGCCAGGCGCACAGGCCCCAGCGCCAAGGGCGGGGCAGGGCAGTGGAACCCGTGAGCGCTGAGTCTTGGTGGTCCCATGCCCACGTGGCTTTGCAGGAAGCAGGAGAGAGGCCACCAAAAGGCCCCGTCCCCACAAGCTGGCACAATGCCCGGGTCCCAGATCCCGCCAGCCCTGAGACCCATTTTGCAGAGGTGGACTGTCCTCTCGGGACTTGAGCCGCCCTGGTGGACATCTGCTCCACCTCCAGGCTGACCAGACTTGGAGGACGAGGGGCAGATGAGGGCACAGGGCCTGGAGGGTGCAGGTCTTCCGGACCCTTTGCTCTCTCAGAGGCCCAGAAGGTTGGGGATAACACTGGGCCGCCAAAGTGAGCCACAAACGGGCGCTGGAGTGGGATGTGGGGATGGGATGGTGCCCCAGCCAAAAGGGCTTTTCTGGACCAGGAGGTGCCTCTGAGGTCCTGGCCCGTCCAACTGGCCTGAGACTAGATGCAGATGTTTGCCGGGCACCGAGACAAGGCTCCACTTCCTGCAATTCCTTTTCCTGACAGCTTGTTTAAAGGACGCGTCTAATAAAGAAAACATACGGGAGCTTCCATTTAACCTCAGGGCAGGTCCTCGTGTCTCTGACCCCAAACACCTTTTGTCCTGAAGGCTCCATGAGTCTCTTGGGCAGACGTGCTAGTGGCCTGGGAACCTGCCATGTTCCACGGGGTCAGTGGTCAGCAGCACAGGGACTCGAGCCCGGCCCCCTGCCGAGGGGGCGCCTCTATGCGTGACACTTAAAGTGTTTAGAGCCGATTTCAGCACTTTCTGGGTGCCCCTTGCTGAGCTTGAATGGAATCCTTCCCTGACCTTTTAAACTAATTCAAAAAGTGGATGGGGCCCCGGTCGACTCTCCCCAAACTTGAGAGCTGGGATCACCCGGAGGAGCCACAATTAAAACCCAAGCACTGACGTGCCAGGGACCAGGCGATCGGGAGGCTGTCAGGCCGCTTCCACGCTCATTGCCAGTGACTGAAGCTCACTTCCATTTCCCCTGCCCTGGGGAGATTGCAGAACGAAGCCCAGGAGGATGGGCTCTTTATGACAAAAATCGGGGCGTTGCCTGGGCCTAGGGGCAGAAGACAGGCCCCGTGGACCCCTCATTCTGCATCTGTGTCCTGCCTGTAAGATGAGGCCAGTGTCCCCTCTGCCTACACTCAGTCCCAGGAGACCCAACACTCCCTTACAGAGCAGGTCTTTCTCTCTTTCTTTCTTTCTTCTTTCTTTCTTCTTTCTTTCTTTCTTAATCCTCACCTGAGGACATTTTTCTGTTGCTTTTAGAGAGAGTGGAAGGGAGAGAGGGAGGGTGAGGAAAGGAGAGAGAGAGAAACATGGATGTGAGAGAGACGCATCAATTGACTGCCTCCTGCACACACCCTGACTGGGGCTCAGGAATAAACCTATAACCCAGGTATGCGCTTTGACCAGGAATCAAACCCGAGCCCCTTTGGTTTGCAGGCCGACACTCTAACCCCTGAGCAGCACGGCCAGGGCGCAGGGCAGAGCTTCACGAGCATGGAGGTTTTCTCCGTCACGGCGCTGATTCGGGCCAAGCAGTGCGGTTGTCCACACACAGCAGGGACCTGAAGCACCAGCCACGCTTTACTGCCTGGGGCTGTGGGGCTGCAGGCTGCCCGCAACCGTGCGTCTCCGCCAGCAAGCAAATTTCCTCCTTCATGTTGAGTCGCGTTGCTGGGGAGCCGTTCCCTCTCCATCCACCCCTCTGCGTCCCGAGGAGGCCGCTGCACCAAGGCTGCAGGGTGCTGGGTGCTGGCCAGAGCACGGAGGAAGTGGACTCAGCCTCACCTGTGCTTCTGGGTCCCAAAGGCCCCAGGTGCTCCAGGACCGAAGGTTCTCTGTGAGACCAGCTCGCCGGGCCAGGCAGGGCCGCACCTGCGCCCACAGCCCACATTTGTCGCTACATGTGGTGGACTCTGCAGTGGCCTCGGTTCCTCCCCAGCCACACGGCACAACCCAAATCTCTGTGCAAGGGCGGCCGCAAGGGCTGGGGCCAGGCCTGGGCCGGGCGGATCGCAGGGAGGCCCAGCAGGAGTTTCCCGGGAACAGGTGGGCCCCAGTGCCAAGAGCGAACAGCTTGCCGAAAACAAACAGGCGGCCGCTGCCTGGGCTGTGCTCCCTTCCCTGGGACGGGCCCTTCCAGCAGGTGGGTCTGCAGCCAACTCCTGCGCTTGCGGGCCAGGCTGCTGGCTCCGCAGGGGTGGTCTGAGGGGTCCCTGGGACAGCTGTGGGCAATGGCTCTGGCCCGGCTGGTGGTGGAGCAGCTGTATCGGCAGCACAGATGGAGCAGCGGGACATGGATTCCGCAAGAACGTGTGTCCGAGGTGGTGGAGGGAGAGCCGTGGCTGGGAATCCTGGGCTCTGGGTCGTTGGCTCTAGCCGGAAAGCTTTTACAGCAAATGGCCCTACATCCTGGGAATCCATGCAAACAGCCATGGCGAGCCCGAGCCCATGCCCTCGACCCAGGCCAGACTGTCTGCAGGAGCCCCTGAGGCCAGCATGGGCTGAGGGCCCAGCGGAGCCCACACAGCCGTTCTGAGGGGCTTAAGACAAGTCCCCTCCCACTTCCACTCTTTTGTTCCGGATTCAGCTTCTCTCCTGCCCTCCCAGCTTTCTCTCCTCCTGTTGGGGTCACGGCGGGTGGCCCAGGCCCGAGTACATTGCTGACATCTGGGTGAAAGGGGCCTCTAGAAGCTGGCAGCTTTGAAGTTCCAGAATGTTCTCCAGTGAGACCCCCACCACCACTTATGGCATTGTCACATCACGGCAGAGAGGCATGGCCAGGCGGACTGTTCTGGGAGCACAGAACGAGCCTGCACGGTCTCGAGGCCATGAATGTTCATGGCAGCACGGGACCTGCAGATCCCAACGCTGTAGAGTCACGAACAGTGTGAGGCCGTGTTCATGGCAGCACGGGACCTGCAGGTTCCAACGCTGTAGAGTCACGAACAGTGTGAGGCCATGTTTTGGGAGAAGATCCGTCAGAGGAAGTGAGTCTCAGTCACCAGTCGCAGCAGGCAATGCCTCCATGGCCCTGGCGCGGCCGCTGCTCCCCGCACGGTCATCCTCCAGCGTCACAGCTCTGGGGGCTCAAACACTAACCCCCTCAGGGCAGGAGCTGTCTGGTTCTCCTGAAATAGTGGGCTGAGAGCGCGGGCAGCTCCCAGGGGAGTCAGTCCAGGATCCATTCCGGAAGAGAGTTCTAGAAAGCTCCACTGCTATGGACGAGCTCCGGGCCGTCCTACCCGAGGATGCGGTGGGCAGCTGGGAGGGCATGGCCTGGTGGTCTCGCCTCGGGATGGGGAGGGAGGGGACTCCACCCTCTGAGGGCCACTCATGACTTGGGTCTCAGCTGATGAGGAAGAAGGCTCTGGGCTGGGAGCAGCGTGGGGCAGGGCGGGTCCTGCTGCGGCATCATCGCAGGGCCCTTGGCCGCGGTCTGAGGTTGCTCCGCCCGCCCTGACTCGCACGGCCCGGGTGCTCTGCTTCTGCTTTTGCGATGGAGCTCCCAGAGGAATCCATCGCATCTGTGCCGGGGCGCTGTGTGCATGGGTGGTCGCCGTGGACGCACAGGGTCTGTGTGCTTTGGGCGCTGTCCCAGAGCCTGCCCAGGCTTCCCAGGTTAGGGTGCCCATGCTGGGAAGGCACACCCCTCCCTTTGCCAGCTGCCGTGGACATGGGAGGCGGCCTCACCAGAACCTGCCCCGCCAGAGCTGTGGGAATAGAGCTCTGCTGTGGTGCTTCGCTAGAGCAGCGGTCACTCATTTGTTCGTTCACATAGCGTTTGAGTGACAGTAGGTGCCAAGCTCTGCAGCCAACGGGGGTGGAGTTGGGGCAGCAACTGGGAGAGCAGACATGTGCTGTCCAAGCTTAGGAAAACGTGGACCCGCCCCACCCTCTCCTGGCTGCTCAGGTGACAGATGGCCCGCTGGGCCCAGGCAGAGGGCCACCGCCAGGCACTCAGGGGAGCCTGCCTATCTGTGCCAGAGCGGTCAGCCTGACCCCACAGGGTCCGGCTCCCTGGCCGGCCCCATTCAAATTGCCATGATTTGCTCAGCGGAAGGGGAGGGCAGCGGGCAGGGAGGGAATGAATGCCACATTTGCTTTCCTCAAAGGCTGCGGCTGCTTCAGCCAGATTGCACTCCCGCCAACAAAAACCCCAGTGTACAGGCTTGTAGCTCTGCGAGTCCAACAAATGAACCAATTATGTCTTTGTGACGAACCACTATTAGGAGGGAGATTAAATTCCTTCCGTGGGTGGAGGAATGGTGCAGACGGAGTGGCCTGTGACAGGCCGAGGCCTGCCTCCGGGAAAGCCCCCCACCCCCACCCCGAGCCTGGGCTGGCCGCCCGAGGCCTGTGGCAGGGGCTCCAGGTGGACCGGCAGGAAACAGCCCTGCCTAAGAAGAGGCCGTGCTCTGGTCGCTTGATGAGACCCAAACCCTGGCCGCCTTGCTCCTCACTCCAAGTCTGGAAACACAGCAATCTAGGCCCTTCCCGCGCCGTGGGCCGTCCCGTATACACGAGCCTGAGAGCAGCAGTCTCATGTCCACTGGGCCTATGTCTCGTGGAAGCCCATCGCAAGAGATACCGGGATGGAGGAAGAACAGCCTGTAATCGACATGGCTGCCATGCTCTGGACATGCTGTGGACAACGCTGGCGCCGCCCGGGCCTCTGGCTACACTTGCCTGTCCCTCTTACCTAACCCACTGATTTTGTCCGGGGCAGAACCACAGCCAGGCTGGTGGTGCAGTGGGCTGAGTGGGGATGGTGGCACAGGATCCTGACATCATTTCTGAGGCCGACCTGCTCCTAATCACAGCCATTCCTGGTGGAAGCCCCAGGAGGGGCCTGGCTGAAGGAGCACAGGGTTACGTCCAGCCCTGATCAGTTTGGCTTAATGGTAAGAGCATTGGCCCTTGAACTGAAGGGTCGTGGGTTAATTCCCAGCCAAGAGCATGTACCTGGGTTGCAGGTTCGATCCCCAGCCCCGGTCAGGGCAGGTGCAGGAGGCAATCGATTGATGTGTCTCTCTCACATCAATGTTTCTCTCTCTCTCTCTCTTTTCCTTCCACTCTCTCTTAAAAAAAAAAAAAAAAAAAATCAATGGAAAAATACCCTCAGGTGAGGATTAGCAACAACAACACAAAAAGTGTCACATCCTGGGGGTTAAGCCCAGAGCACAAGGTCCCGCCAAGCCCAGCGGCTGGTCAATTTGGGAAGAAACAGCCAAATGCTGGCTGAGTTGGGATGAGTCCCTTTCCCTTAGGGGCCTCAGAGGATACAAGTGGCCCTGCTCCTAGCCCTCCTCCATCAGCCCGGTTCTGGGTCCACCTTAATGAGATTCACCTAGAGCGGGGAGGGGCTAATTCTACCGAAAAGAGCCGGAAGCTGGCACAGAGCCAGGCGCCCACAGAGCCAGGCGCCCACGGAGCCAGGGCCCGATGCCGCCAGTGGGAGGGAACAGCCACACAATTACACGGCAGGAAAACACCAAAATTGTGGGGCTGGAGACTCAGCCGTGGCCATGACGGGCACACAGCAGACAGGCGGCGGGCCAGCTGCACAGAGGGGGCAGGTCCCCAGGCCCAGCCAGGACCCGGCTGCAGATGGGGCCTTTCTGTGCGCAGTCAGCGCTGCGGGCTCTGGCCTGCGGCAAAGCGTGTCCCGGACTCACGGGACCTCCCTGACCTGCGGCCGAGGGGTTTTGAACAACTGCCAGGAAAGCTGGCACAGAGCACGCTCTCTGGGGCGCGGCTGCTGCCAGGGCACATGAGAAGCCCCCAGAACACGCCTGCACGTGGGAGCTGGCGCCGTGACCCCTCAGACTCGATCGGTGCCCAACACCTGAGCAAAGTGCAAACAAGAGGCCTAGCAGACCCGGTCGTGTCGGCTCATGTTCACTCGTGGGGTAAGCAGCAGCCAGTGCTGACAAAGGGTCGCTGTCACAGTGTGAGGTGCAGTGGGGACAGGGCTGGGACCCGCGTGGTTAGGTGACCACTAAGGCTCCTTCTGCCCCAAGGCTGTCCACCGGCCTGCTCATGCTCTGACACTGTCCCTCCAAGGATTGGTAAAGCCCCCTTTGCTGCTGCTGGCAGACATCCCACTGTCTGAACATCCTCGTGGCTTTTCGGCAGCAGACATTGGAAAACACGGCGGACAGGCCCTCAGCCTCTGTGGTTGGCTCTCTGCGGATGGCTTCCATGCCGTTCTGAGAGGTGCTGGCATGACCGAAAAGCCAGCCCCCCCCCCTCCCCCGCTGCTGCCTCCGAGTGGACATAGGCCAGGCCAAGGGGAGGGCCCTGTCCTACCCTCCAGAAGGACACCTCCCTGGCACAGGTGGAGGGCAGGCATGCTGGGAGACCAGCTGCTGGGCTGGTGCCAGGGCCGCAGCCCACCCAAGAGCAGGCAGGATGCGGCTCCAAAGCGGCTTCTGTCCCACTGCGTTTGCTCTCAGACTGTGTGCTGCCTCTGTGCTCTGGCCCTGAGGGGTCGGGGAGACTCCCTTGTATAGGGCCTGGAGACGGGGTTCCTGCAGAGTTTGGGGCTGCCCCTGCCCCCCATGAGAGGACAGGAAGGGTCTGAGGACAAGGTGGGGGGTCCTTGGTGGCCTCTGCCCCTGGCTGGCTTGGTCCCTGCCCATCCCCGTCCCTGCTCCCTGGAACCCTGGGCAGCCCCATCAGGTTTATGGGTCACTGTCCATGGTGCTGACCAGGGCTCCTGGGACTCCAACATTCTCTCCTCTCTGAGTCAGCAGTGGCTCTGGTCCAGCCTCTCCCAGAAACTCCAAACCAGAGAGGAGCCGGGACCTGGGCAGAGCAGAGCGTGGCCAAGGGGAGAGGAGAGAGAAAGACTGAGGCTCAGCCCTGAGAGATCGCCAAGAACTAGAAGTGACTCCCAAAAGTTTGCAGTTGCCCCCCAAAATGTGTCCTCTCTGGGAAGCTGGGAAGCACGCATCCAGCGAAGCTTCCCCGGTGAGGACAGTCCTCACTCTCCTCTGGCTGGCGCCCCTGCTCTCACGCTCCGCTCCTCCGCGCTGCACCGAGGTCTGCCTAGACCGCGCATGAGCGCTCCCCGCGGTCAGCTGGCCAGCTTAGAACTCTGCTGCATTTTTCCTTCTATAAAGTGAGGGTGCCAGCAGCTTCTACCCCATGGATTGGACATGTGTGTTCAATGGGGGGACATACCGAGTTCTGAGCATGGTGTCCGGCCTTGTTAACAGCTAAAGGCTGTGTACCAACTGGGAAGTGGGGATTAGAGGCACTAAATGTCCTTTATTATATTGAGCCAAAATCTGTGTATTCAAGCCACCTAATGGTGGGCCATCTGAGCTGTGCACGGCTGAGACTTGTGGCCGGAATCAGCTAAGCCCTAAACTGCACCTAATCCACGGTCCCCTCCCGTGGTGGCTTCTCAGGCAGTAAGATGACCCAGTGCCTCCTGGTCCCATCCCCCTACTGTCCCCTGGTCCTCCCCCTTCGGCTCAGAAATGCTAGCGGTTCCAGGGAAGTGCGAGGGCCCCCGCCCCCAGCCACACGCTGGACTCCTCAGGGTGTGCCACTCAGCATCGCTGTCTTCTTTTCCAGATGCTTGTACTGCAGACCATGTGTGTGCTACTAGGCAGCAGGCCTTTCAGTTTGGGGTCCCGGCAGCACCTAAGCATCCAGGTGCTCATTAGATGAGGAACAGCCAAGGGCATAGTCACCCTGGACAGTGTTGGCCCTGGGACTCTGGGCCGTCACCTGGAGAGACCCTTCCTGCTCCCTCGGCTCCCGGTCCTTCTGAAATGAAGTCAGGCCCCGAGGTCCAGCCCCTTCCCCTCCGGCACTCCCCGTCCCAGGGAGGCCAGGTGATGAGTGTGGTAGTCACGTACCGAGGGACAAGGACCCAGGCCCGTCCCAGGGCACCTCCCCAGCAGAGGCATTCCCCTCGCTCCCCTGGGTGCTCTGAATTCAAGACGCCCGCGGAGCCGCCCCGTCGCCTCCGGGACCAGCCTGCGTGGGCCCGTACCGGTGGTTTCTCTCGGAAGCTGTCCTGGGTGTAGGGCTGTCCCCTCACGTTAGGACACGCTAGCTGCTCTGTCCCAGCTCTTTTCCCTGAACTGTGGCCTCAGCCCACCCTGGTGGGCCCCCTCTCGGTGTCGACGGAGCACCCCTGGTGTGGGTGCATCGGAACGTACCCGCCAGCTCAAGTAGTGAGCACTGAAGTCGCCTTTCAAGCAAGACTGCGTGGCGTGGCCCTGACACAGCGGCTGTGGGGTGATTCGCCTCATTGTTCCTGCCCTGGAAACCCGGGCGCTCGCTTTGCTTCAGGACTCGGGGTCTGAGGCGCATTCTGTCCGTCTGGAGTCCGCCCCGGGGTTAGAAGGCCGCCCCTGTGAGCCGGGACTGCTGGGCTGGGCGCCTGCTGGGGCCCCTGCCGCCGCCCAGGGAGCCATTTCAGACACAGTGTCACTAAGCCAGCTGGGGTTTGCAAAATCGTAAGCGGTACTTAGCACCTTCCCACGCACCGCCCGAGGGCTGCTGGTGGAGCGCAAAGTGGCTGCGTCCGGGGCTGCCCCTTTACCTGAACACATGGGGACTCATGAGAGAGGGACGGCCGTACAACCCAGCAGGGGTCTTCCGGAGGGCGGGACGGGCGGTGACCACCTCAGCGAGACCCCCTGCGGACCCTCTGCACCTGAGGCGGCCCTCACCGGCCTGGCCTGCCGCTCCTGGGCCAGCCCTCCCGCCCAAGCACACCGGCTGCCCATCCAGCTGCCCCGGACACACACCCTCTTCTGATGGCTTGGCCATTTGTTTCCCTCTGTCTCCCTCGCAAACTACCAATGCCGGAGGCAGAGAAGGGCGGGAACGTGGTCATAGAAACATTTGGAGAGCAAGACAGGAATTTCTCCCTAGGCTGAAACAATTTATGTCCCATCACGAATTTTATAGCAAAATTTTCCAGCAGTACCTGAGTCGCTGTTTTTAAAATTCCAGCAGGGCAGCATATGCATAGAAGCCAAGCGCCATGATCTCCTCAAGCAGTCTTGTGGCTTTTATTTCCGTTTGTTACTTTGCTCCATCCGAGTTTTGTTTGTTTGTTGTTTGGTGTGAGGTAGGGTGCACGTTTCAGGAACTAATTTGGGTTGTCTTAAGCGGGGGGGGCGGGGGGATGTTTATTTTACTCAGGAGTGAGGGCTGCAGGCACCGCTGAGTCAAGGAGAGGAAACCACATCATGGCACTCTCCATCTCCTGTGAGGGCATCACTCAGGCGGGTCCTGCCCACAAGGTGGGAAGCCGGTGCCGACAGCCACAAAAGCACGTTCTCACCGGCAAGCCCTGAGCACGAGGCCTGTGGCGGCCGCACTGGGTGAGCGTGGTGTGGGACGGCAGGTGGCCTCCTGTCTCCAATGAGGGCCTGCCCAGGGCTGTCTAATGTGCTGATTGGCCAGGTCTGGAGAGGGGGTGGGCAGTTCCCAGGAAGCTCAGGGCAGTCCTGGGAAGGGGCAGCGGGTGCAGCCTCCTGGCTTTGCAGATGGACACCCCTTTTCCGCCTGCTCAGGTGCCGTCTCTATCCCATGCGGCAAACGTTCTGGCCTCTCTCCGGTCTGCCCACCCCCGTGCCGCACTGTCCTCAGGGAAGTCTCCTTTCGGCGTGCTCCCATCGCAGTACCGCTGGGGCCTCCCTGTCTCTCGCTGACCCACCACTCTACCTTTCCGGAACTTTCCTGGCTATCCTTAGAGGATGTTATTTTCCATTTGAATTTTAGGATTAGCCTGTCTATCCCCAAGGCACTCTCATGTCTTATTTGGACAAATGCATAGACCGAGCGCAGCCTGTGCATGTCCCCCGTCTCTGTCCAGGGCCCTCAGCTGCCTCTCTTCCCTCCTACAGTCACATTGCACAGGGCTGTCAGATGCCTTCCTCTTTGCTTGTTGCAGGGGTGGGGGCTGGGCTGTTCCCTTGTTCCCAGAAGTGGGGGGTAGAGTGCAGAAAAGGGGCACAGCCTGAGCCCTCCTTCGTGCTGTGAGCCTTGGCAAGAGAAGGCAGACCCCCAGTGCCAGCACCTCCCCGATGCAGCGGTCTGGTCTCCAGGCTGGAGGCTGGGGAAGCCAGGACAGGCATCGCTCCACCCCCCAAACCCCCTCCGGAAGCCAGCATTGGCCTGAGTTTCATCTCCAGTCGGGAACCCAGTCTGGTTAGGTGAGGCTGCAGGGCCATGGCCTCCTCCCCCAGGCCAGACCCCACAGCCCATGGGCCCCGCCCAGCCCCCAGAAGTAGCTATTTATGCTGCCTGCACTCAGCGAGGTGCCGTATTTTAAATGTTTTGACGTTTAAAATCTGTGCTGGATACATTCTCTCTGTTTAAATTATACCCGGCTGTGGTGACTCACAGGGAATCAGTTTGTCTTCTGGGCCCAGGCCCAGCCCCCTAAGAAGAGGGCCTGAGAGGCTGCAAACCTCCTGTGGACCACGGGCTGGGAGCAGGCAGAGACTCCAGGCTGGGGATGGGGCCTGTGTCTGCCAGTCACCCCAATAGACCAAGAACCCTCGAGCCAGCAGGTCCGACGGCTGTCTCCTTTCTCCGCAGATCAATACCTTCATGTCTTTCGTGTTCCCCATGGTGGCCATCTCCATCCTCAACACCATCATCGCCAACAAACTGACAGTCATGGTCCGCCAGGCAGCAGAGCAGGGCCACGTGTGCATGGCTGGGGACAAGCACAGCTCGTTTAGCATGTCCGTCGAGCCCAGCCGGGTCCAGGCTCTGCGCCACGGAGTCCGGGTTTTACGTACGTAACCACTGGGCCCTCTGGGGGAGGGGGATGGCCAGGGACCAGCAAAGCAGTGAGTGCTACACCCCCAAATAAGGCAATGTTTAAAGACCTGTGGGGTGGAGCCAAGGCTCAGAGTGCTGGCTCCGCCAGGTCGGTGCTGCTCTCCACTGCACTCATTCATTCATCCACCATCTACCACACACTCACCCATTCACGCATCAGCCACTCACGCACACACCCATTCACTCACTCTTCCATTTGTTCATGCACCCATCAATAAGTCTCAGACAACTTGCCCCAGAGCCAAGGCAGCAGTGGCAGGGTCACCCCTACATTCCAGTGGGAGCACAGGCTGCACCAGAGGAAGCAAACACACACATCACACATGTTCAGACAGGGATGAGCATGAAGAAGAAAAACCATGACCTGGCAGTCAGGAGGGGCTGAGGAAGAGACACCCAGCTGAGATCAGCAGGACCAGGAGCTGGTCTTTTTTTTTTTTTTAATTGATGTCAGAGAGGAAGGGAGAGGGGGAGAGAGAGAAACATCAATGAGGAGAGAGACTCATTGATCGGCTGCCCAGAAACTGATCTTGGCAACAGAGCTGCAGACTGAGGGCACAGCTGTGCTAAGGCCCTGAGGTGGCGGGGCCTGGCGAGAAAGCTGGCTGGTGCTGAGAGTGGAATCATAGACGTGTCCTTGGTGACTGGCTTCTGTCCCTGCACGAGGCCCTCAAGGTCCACGTAGGGAGCACGTGTCAGCGGTGGAACTGCTGGAGGGCGTCCCATTTTTAATGTCTGTGAGAACAGCAGCACTGCCCCAGCGGCTGCGCCGCCGTGCATTCTCGCCAGCAGTGGATAGAGTTTTCCATTTCTCCACAGACGGCTGGAAGTTGTGATTTTTCCGGTTCTTTGTTTTCTGTGGGTTTTTTGGTAGCAGCCGTTCTAACGGGCACGAGGTGTCATCTCATTGTAGTTTTGGTTTTCATTTCCCTGAGGATAGTGATGTTGAGCATGTTTCCATGTGCTTATTGGTCATTGGTTTAGCCTCTTTGGTAAAATGTCTATGCCAGTCCTTTGTTGCCCATTCATATATACACAGGGGGCCCCAAAGAATGTGTGTGCACTTTTTTTTAAAAAACATATTTTATTGATCTTTTACAGAGAGGAAGGGAGAGGGATAGAGAGTTAGAAACATCGATGAGAGAGAATCATCGATCAGCTGCCTCCTGCACACCCCGCACCGGGGATGTGCCCGCAACCAAGGTACATGCCCTTGACCGGAATCGAACCTGGGACCCTTCAGTCCGCAGGCTGACGCTCTATCCACTGAGCCAAACCGGTTTCGGCTGTGTGCACTTTAACAGCTGGTGCCTCAATTTTGAAAATGAAATGTATTTTATTTTATTATTTGACTTTTTAAGATACCAATATTTTATTTTGATCTCCTAATAAAATATTTTTATCTGTTTGCATATTTTTTCAATTACAGTTTACATTTATTACTATTTTGTATTAGTTTCAGGTGTACAGCATAGTAGTTAGACACCCATATACTTTACAAAGGGATCCTCCCATTACTAATCAACATTTGATCTATTGTATTTCTTTTGTTATTAAAGTAATGTGTATTTATTATTATGCCCTTTACTTTGCTTGCTAAGATGCCAAGTAAAGAGTAAGAGCAGAATAAACATATTATTTGCATATTATTAAATTCTGTTTGAAGTACACGACAGTAAATATCCTATATAATAAAAGGGTAATATGCAAATCAACCAAACGGTGGAACAACTGGTCACTATGATGCACGCTGACCACCAGGGGGCAGATACTCAATGCAGGAGCTGCCCCCGCCCTCCCCCGTGGTCAGTGCGCTCCCACAGGGGGAACGCCACTCCAGCCAGAAGCTCGGTTGACGGCTGGTGAGCACAGCGGCCCACCTCCGCAGCAGCGCTAAGGATGTCCCCGAGGGCTCCCAGATTGCAAAAGGGCGCAGGCCGGGCCGAGGGACTCCCCCCACCCCCCAGTGCACGAATGTCATGCACTGAGCCTCTAGTATTTTAATAAACACTGCCTTTATAATTATTCAAAGTGTACGTATACTTTTTTGGGGACACCCTATATATTTTAATTCCTTACCCGATGATATGTTTTTTATTGATTTTAGAAAGAGAGGGAGGGAGGGAGGGAGGGAGGGAGGGAGGGAGGGAGGGAGGAGAGAGAGAGAGAGAGAGAGAGAGAGAGAGAGAGAGAGAGAGAGAAACATGGGCTGGTTGCCTCCCACATGCTGACCGAGGATAAAGCGTACACCCTGGGTAAGAGCCCTGACCGGGAATTGCACGCTTCAGTGCATGGGACCCACTCCACCCAACCAGGGCTCTCTTCGAAGTGGGTTTTGTTGTTATATTGTTGAGTTTTGGAAGTTCTCTATATTAACCCTGATCAGAGATGCATAATTTGCGAGCATGCTCTTCCATTCTGTGTTGCCTTTCCCTGGACTGTGTCCTGGGTACAGTGTTTACTTTGACGTATAAATTAATCTGTTTTTCCTTTCTTGCCTGTGTCTTTCGTGACATATCCAAGAAGTCACACTGTGGCACAGCTTTTGTCTGTGTTTTCTTCTGAGAGCTTTATACTCTCAAGCTCTCACATTTAGGTCCTTGGCCCATTTGGAGTTCGTGTTTGTGTCTTTTGTATGTTCTGTGTGGTTTTGTGTGAGGGAAGGTCTAACTCCATCCTTTTGCGTGTGGATTCCGCTTTTCCCACAAAGACTGCCCTTTGCCCTTGGATGGCCTCGACACCTGCTCACAAGTCACTTGGGCATGAGCGGAGCGTTTGCTTCCGGGCTCTGTTCTATCCCTTCGATCTGTCTCTGCCAGGACCACTTTGTTTGCTTCCTGTAGCTTTTCGGTAAGTTTTGAAACCAGGAAGTTGAGTCCAGCTTTGCTCTCTCTTAAGTTGTTTTGGCTACTCAGGATCCTTTGAGATTCCATAGCAATTTTAGGATGACTTTTTCTAATTCTATGAGAAGTGCTGCTGGGATTTTGATGGGATAACATTGAACCTGTGTGTCACCTTGGGTGTATGGAGGTCTCCACAGCGCTAAGCCTTCTGGTCCACAAACCACATCCTTCTGGTCTCCTCACTCCCTGAGGCCGGCGTCTCTCTGTCGCAGGCGCCGTGGTCATCGCCTTCGTGGTCTGCTGGCTGCCCTACCATGTGCGGCGCCTCATGTTCTGCTACATTTCCGATGAGCAGTGGACCCCGTGAGTACCAGAGGCTGGGGCGGGTGCGTGCTCCCCAAACAGGAGGGCATGGGGGGCGCTGAGAGGAGCAGCTCAGGGCCGGGTATGGTCAGGGCCCTCACATGCAGCTGTGACCAGACCGGGGGGAGGGACAGATGCTGGCAACGGACTTGGCGAGGGAAAGGGCCACAGGAAAGGAGAGCAGGTCTTAGGAGAGTGCGAGCTGAGACGGGTTAGAGGGTCTGCAGAGCTCGGGAAGGGCTGGCTCCCGGTGTCGGGGAGGGAAGGCAGCTGGGGGATGGAAGAGGGCTCCAGGGGCTGAGTGCGGCCACGCCCTGCGGTGACACTTCAGCGGGCCTCTCTGGGACGCAGCCCAGGCCCGGAGCTCCTCTCTGCGCAGCAGTGCTTCCGAGTGAAGGGACCCCAGGACGGATGAGAAGTTAGGGGGGCCCCAAGTAAAGGGTTTCTGGGACTCAGGGGTGCCTGGTGGTGAAGTGAGCAGCTGTGAGGGGGTGAGGTCCCGGTGAGTGGAGGCAAACAAGTCAAGAGTGAGGGGCACAGCTACCCAGAAGACCTGAGGGGCCCCTGCCCAGCTGCTGGGCTGAAGTCAGCACCGCTGAGCCCTGCAGCCCGGGGCCGGGGCCTGCGCAGGGCGGGCGGGCGGCCGCTGCCGGTGAGGTGGGGCGGGCCAGCGGAGCAGCCACACCCTGCTGCTGACATGTGCTGGCGGGACTGCAGGCAGAACTTCAACTTCTCAGGAGAAGCAAGAACCTGGAATTTATTATGAAATGTCCTCACATCAAAAAATTATAAGTCGTTTTTATATTATTGTCCCAAGCCACCATGTCTGCTGGCGGCTGTGGGTCATGCACGCAGTCTGAGCAGCCCTCCCACCCCAGGTTCCTCTACGACTTCTACCACTACTTCTACATGCTGACCAACGCCCTCTTCTACGTCAGCTCTGCCGCCAACCCCGTGCTGTACAACCTCGTCTCCGCCAACTTCCGCCAGACCTTCCTGGCCACCCTGGCCTGCCTCTGTCCCCTGTGGGGGCGCAGGAGCAAGAGGCCCACCTTCTCCAGGAAGACCAACAGTGTTTCCAGCAACCACACCTTCTCCAGCAATGTCACCAGAGAGACACTCTACTAGGGCTGGGAGGGCAGGTGACAGGTGACCGGTGACGGCAATGCCAGGGAGAGGCAGAGAGGGGGCTGCGAGGAGGCTGGGAAGGGGCAGGGAGGGGGCTGGGAAGGGGCAGGGAGGGGGCTGAGAGGGGCAGGGAGGGGGCTGGGAAGGGGCAGGGAGGGGGCTGAGAGGGGCAGGGAGGGGACTGGGAAGGGGCAGGGAGGGGGCTGGGAGTAGTCTCAAGGAGGCTGGTCTGCCGATTGGCCTCCACCTCTATGCCCACTGCCTGGACTGGCAGCAGCTGGGGGCGCTGGGGGGGGGGAGGCCTGCACTGGGCCTGGGACCTCATACCCAGAGGCTCATTTCCTTCTGCTTCTCTCTCTCCCCCCACCCCTTCCCTTCCACGCCTCCCATCTGGCCTCTTTCAAAGCCAGAGAAATTGTTTCTCTCCCAGACCCCAAAAGAGCCTTAATGAGGAGAAATTCACATTGGGCGAAAGGCAGTCTTATCCCCAGACTAATGGATGTTTAGAGAGGAGAGATGAAAGGCCTGGGTTGGGGCTGGGCCTGGAGTTGCTGGACTGGCCCTGGGAGGCAGTGACCGACCCCAAGATGAGCACTGGGAGGAGCCAGCTGGCAGGACTCGGCCAAGTGAGTGAAGAGAGGACCCGTGTCCCTCCGCCGCTGGCCCAGCTCCGGAGCATGGAGCCCGGTGCCGCAGACATGGACCACCTCTCCCAGGGCGGTTCCCAGGAAGCTTGGATGTGCCCTAAGGACAGCGAAGGTCAGCCTGCATTGCAGGGCTCCTCCTCCTCCCCCTCCTCCCTCCCTCCTCCTCCCCCTCCTCCTCCCCCTCCTCCTCCTCCTCCTCCTCCTCCCCCTCCTCCCCTTCCTCCCCCTCTTCCTCCTCTTCCTTCCCCTCCTCCCCTCACCACGGAGGCAGTGTGGCTCTGCAGGGACCCTTCGTGGTGGGGAGGGGACCCAGGCCAGGCCAGGGACATGCTCTCACCCGCTGCCCAGGTAACTCCAGCAGCCCAGCGCCTGGGCAGCGGGAGTTGGGGCCCTGGCAGCCGCAGGTAGGAGGAGGAGCTGCGGGCCGGCAGCCAGGCGGAGGCAGACTTGTTTGTCACCAGCTGGCAGGCCCCGGCCCAGCCGGCACCAGAGAAGCAGGCGCCTCCTGGGTCTGCAGGAGCCAGTCTCCAAACGACGCGCCAGCCTTATCCCCAAGCAGGTCCGATCCCAGCCAGGGGGCTGCCCCGGGCAGCCAGGCCTCCGGAGCAGAGGGCCAGAGCACAAGACACAGGCCTTTTCCTAGGAGCCTCCCCCTGGGCATGGGAGACAGCAGGCAGTTCGCGTGGGCAGCGTGGACTCAGCACTCGGGGCTCGTCCCAGCCCAGAGTCCCCGGGCTCAGTCTCCTGCCAGGAGCACCGCGGGGGCGCACCAGCCCCGGATCCTTCAGACCCGTCAGTGTGGCCACGCCCTTGGAGCCCTGCCTCAGGCCCGGGAACGGCAGGGAGCAGGCCCACAGTGGGTCCCCATCAGGCTGCAGGTGACTGTCCCGGAGGACCCCGCCCAGAATGGACAGACATCTCTGAGGGGAGGCGGAGTGGACACAAGATGGAGACCCCACCACCCAGACTTGGATGCAGCCAGGGTGCGTCTATGGCTGCCACCCCAGAGCCACCTTCCTGTTGTTATCCTGGGCCCTTGTCTGCGCACCTTCCCAGCCGTCCTGGTGCCACATCAGCTCGTGGCCTCGTCATGTCACTCCAGGGCTCCATGCATTGGCAGGTCCAGTCTTGGAGTCCAGTGTCCCCAGTGACTGGTCAGTAGTCGTGTCACTTCACACCGCAACTCAATGTATAGCCATCGACAGAATCCCGAGTTTCTCAATAAAGGAAATGGTGGCCCCCATGACTGGCTCCACTGCTGTGGGCCTGTGTGCATCCATCTGTTCACTCATCCACTCACTCATCTACTCACTCACTCATTCATCCACTCACTCACTCATCCACTCACTCACTCATCCATCCACTCACTCATCCATTCACTCACCCATTCACTCACTCATCCACTCACTCATCCACTCACTCACTCATCCATCCACTCACTCATCCATTCACTCACCCATTCACTCACTCATCCACTCACTCACTCACTCATCCACTCACTCACTCATCCATCCACTCACTCATCCATCCACTCACTCACTCATCCATCCACTCACTCATCCATTCACTCACCCATTCACTCACTCATCCGTCCACTCACTCACTCATCCACTCACTCACTCATCCATTCACTCACTCATCCATCCACTCACTCATCCATCCACTCACCCATTCACTCACTCATCCACTCACTCACTCATTCATCCACTCACTCACTCATCCATTCACTCATTCATCCACTCACTCACTCATCCACTCACTCACTCATTCATCCACTCACTCACTCATCCATCCACTCACTCATCCATCCACTCATCCGTCCACTCACTCATTCATCCACTCACTCATCCATTCACTCATCCATCCACTCACTCATCCATTCACTCATCCATCCACTCATTCGTCCACTCACTCATTCATCCGCTCACTCATCCATTCACTCACTCATCCATTCACTCATCTGTCCACTCATCCGTCCACTCACTCATTCATCCACTCACTCACTCATCCATTCACTCATCCATCCACTCATTCGTCCACTCACTCATCCACTCACTCACTCATCCATTCACTCACTCATCCATTCATTCACTCATCCATTCACTCATCCATCCACTCATCCGTCCACTCACTCATTCATCCACTCACTCATCCATTCACTCATCTGTCCACTCATCCGTCCACTCACTCATTCGTCCACTCACTCATCCTCTCACTCACTCATCCATCCACTCACTCATCCATCCACTCATCCATCCACTCATCCGTCCACTCACTCATTCATCCACTCACTCACTCATTCATCCACTCACTCATTCATCCACTCATTCAACAGATATTTGCTAGCACAGCAGACAGCCCCCCACTGGGACCCTTTAACCAACACATGTGGGCTTTGGTCGTGTCTTTGAGAGGCTGGGGGCTTGGGGGCCAGGATCCCCCAGTTCAGGTCCCATCCACCCTCCAGAGCTTCAGGAAGCCGTGGAGGAAGAGGGGCTTGTGCAGGAGCAGCCCGCTGTGGGCCATGGGGTCCCCTCACAGCCTGGTGTCAGGGAGCCCTGAGCCCACACTAGCCCTTCCTGAGCCTCAATTTCCTGGTCTGTGCTCTAGGCACAGAGACCTGAGGAAGAGGTGTGGGGTTCTCTGACATCTGACTCTGGTCTCCATACCCCAACCGAGGGAATTGAGGGAGCAAAGCTAGGGGTCAGCAGTTGGGGGGCCTGGGAACAGGGCAGGGGCACTAATCCTGTCCCCTCAGAAAGCCACCACTGTCTGCTACCTCCTGCCAGCAGACAGCTTGGACACCAACCCACAGGAAGTGCCTTCTGAATTAGGGCACCCCCACAATCCCCCCTTTCCTGCTACCTCCGCTCTGCCTGAATCTCACCACAGCAGGGTCCCCGAGGCCCCAGCTGTGGTGGTCGAAAAGGAACGTGTCTTCTCAGCCTGCAGAGAGCCCTCTGTCCACTCCCCTCGGGGCCCTGCAGCCTGGACAGCACAGCAGTACTAACTCGGACTGGCATCCCAGCCTCCCTCCAGCCCCCCCGCTCATGAGCAGACGCTCTGGTGGCCTGGGAACCTGCACCCGCGGCGACTTGTGCTGCAGCGTCCCAGGCCCACTGAGCACCGGACGACTGCCCAGCCCTTCCCGCCTCCTGTCCATCCATCATTCACTTACTCACCTGCCAGGTGTTCTGATTGGCTCAGGGATGAGGCATGAGGCTCCAAGTGCCCCACCCGCTGTGCTTTTGAGGCACCACCCCCCCTACAGCCAGCAGGGAGGCAGGGACTCCCATCACTAACTGTGAGTTCCAGTAGAGGCACTGACATTTTACAAAAACATCCGAAGGAATGCAGTTCTAATGGAGTTTCAAGCTAGCCCTCGAGAGAGGATTTGGGGAACATGCACAGGCAGTCCTGAACCCTAGCCACAGCTCCGCGCCCCTGTTTCACAAGGGCACGTACCCAGGCCCTCCACACACCCCACAGGTTTTCTCCGCTGGAACCTCTATTCCAGCAAGTGGACCGGAGAGGAACCCACCACCCGCAGAGGGAGGGCACCTCTGGCTCATCGCCATTGCTAAGCGACGGGAGGAGGAGGGAGAGCTCTGTACATATGAAAATACACCCGAAGGGATAAAAAACAAAACAGCCACCGGCTTAGGCAGGAGCCTGGGCTGGGAAGCTTCCCACCCCTCTACACCCCCACACCCTGCCCTCCCTCCCCGGCCCTTCCTCCAACCCCCACTCCCTCCCACTCCCTCCCTCCTCCCATGTCCCCCATTCCTCACAATTATGATTTGAATTCCAATTTTTATCAAACACCATGGAAACCATGTTCAGGCTGAATTTATGAAAGAAATGAGGCTGCTTCGCAGAGTGGACAGAGGCAGGGGAAGCCAGGGCCAGATGGGGAGGAGTGTCCAGGCTGTCTGCTGGCAGGAGGTAGCAGACAGTGGTGGCTTTCTGAGGGGACAGGATTAGTGCCCCTGCCCTGTTCCCAGGCCCCCAACTGCTGACCCCTGGGGAATGAGGAGTGGCAGAGCCAGGAGCTGGGGCAGGCGCTGTGCTCCACGTGGGGAGGGCCTACTGGCACACATGCACATGCACATGCCTGTCCACATACCTGCACATGACACACACATGTGCATGCACACACCCAGCCTGCTCCGGCCTCCCACCCCAGTGGTCCTCATTCCTCAGCTCTGAGAGGTAGCCAGTCCTCAGCCTGCGGCCCAGCTCAGGAGGCAATCAGCAGACCTTTGGGTGCCTGGCACCACCCTCCTGACTGCCCAGGCCTCTCCAGTCCCACCCTTGTCCCTTTGAGATGAAGGGAGACACGTGGGAGCCCTCAGCCCAGCCCAGAACCAGAGCCAGTTCCCAGGCCCGAAGCACACCCAGCTTAGTCCTTGCCACCCCTCCTTGTGGCCAGGCCTCCCTCCCCACAACCCAGGCTGTCCTTCCGTGGCCAGGTCTGGAACCTGCTGAACCAAGTCCCCAGTGCCAGCCAGAGAGTCTCACCCAATTCCCAGGCAGGGTTCTTGCTCCCCGGCCCAGGAGACTCTGGGGCTGTCTTCATGGGGCCAGTGTGTGGGGAGAAATGAGAACATGCAAACCCCCAGTGACCGTGTTTGAGGGCAGTTCCGCAAACAGTCACGCTCCTACCACAGTTGGCTTATCTTTGACTACACAGCCTGGTAATCATAGACACTCAAAACCCTAATGAGCAAGCCGACAGCTGGCCACCTCCTCGCCAGTTCTTGCTGGGGCGGGGAGGCGACCCCAGCCTACCTGGAGCTGGACCGAACCTGTGCTCAGGACACGGGCCTGGACCCCTGGCTCGCTGCTCTGCTTTACAGCTGAGGAGGCAACCCAGACCTCCTGTGGGGTCCCCGGGAATGGCCCTCGCATCTTCAGAGCTGGGGCCACCTGCACGGCTTGGCACTCTCCCCCGAAGCAGTGTCACCGGCCACGTTGGCTGACATGACTGGCAGCCAGGGGACACCACCAAACCTGCTGGCCGCTCCTGCGAGCAGGCCGCGTGGGAATGCCCAGTGCCCGGGGCCTGCACTGGGGCCTCCAGCCAGGCAGGCGACAAGGGCGGCGTCTTCTGTCATCTTGCTGTTCAGCTTAACATTGAGCTTCTCGCCAGTGCCGCTCTCCTGAGTGTCCAAGGCCCACACCTCACCTGCTCTTTCCTCGTCAGGAGCGTGGGCTCAGCCCCTGGCGGGGGAGGAGGATTGGAACCAGGGAGCAGAATGGAGCTGGGCTGAGGCCGGGCCAGGCGCGGGGGGCCCTAGGTCTGGCCCCCAACCCTGTGCCCTACCGCTTGCTGTGTGCACATTATCTTTCACGATGCAAACCCTTTCCTTTTATTAAAAGAGCGATTCATTTTCGTGTGGAAATTTTAAGTAACATGGCAGAGTGTGTGGTACAGAGTGCCGCCTCCACTGGTCCCGCCCGGAGACACGCGTGCCGGCAGGCGGGCCCGTGTCCTGCCCGCGCCTGTCACTGCCGCCTGCTGCTCACAGACACGGCAGGTCCTGACTGGCGCCTGCACACACACACACACGCACACACACACGCACACACACACACGCACTCACATGCCACATCCATGCATGTGGCGTCCCTCCTTCCCCTGTGTGCACACTCACAAAGCCATTTGTAGGCACAAAATTAAAATAGATTTCTAACATTCAGATGCTCCCATAACAAAACGCCTCTCCCGCCTGGGCAGTCGGGGGCTCCTGTCCCGTGTCCAAGCAGAGGACCAGTCAGGGGTGGAGCCTCCCACTCAGGGAGGCAGCAGAGACCCTGTGCAGACCATACGGGGGCTGCAATCCAGGGAGACCACTTGGAGGAGGGAGCTAGGGGGCAGCCTTGGCCTTGCGCCCCTGGGAGCCCCAGCAGGTAGAGTCCCTACGGACAGACTTCCCTGAGCCCCTGGGGAGCGCAGCCCTGCTGTGGGCGGGCCCTGGGCACTCGTGAGATGGGGGCACAAGGGAGTCAGGAGAAAGACAAGGCGCTGTGGCCATCGGGGTGAGGACCGGAGCGGCAGGGAGGCCATGCTTCCCTCAGGGGACGCCTGTGTGGCAGAGCAATGCTGACAGGTGGGCCAGCTGGACCCAGGGCCTGGCAGGACAACACGGCTCACAGGGACACGTGGGCAGGGGCGGGCACGACAGGCCTCTGAGTGCCCCCATCCTGGAGTGGCCAGTCCTGCCCATGGGACCCTGGCGTCCCAAGCGGGGCCAGCTCGGCGGCCAGACTGCTGGCTGCTTGTCCACATCCGTCGCCTCTCCTGGGCCCAGATTGCCCCTAATCACCTAATTGCTTCTCCCGCCCGGCACTCCGGCTCCTCCGAGCAGCCCCGTCATCCATCTCCATTCGACAGCGACGCTCCCTCGGCCTGAGAGGCCGTCCGGCAGCAATGCCAGCAGGGCCCCGAGCCCTGACCACAGAGCAGAGGCCCCATCCCGGTGGGCCTCGTCTGAGACCAGAGGTGGAGCAGGCTGGGCACCCCGGGTCCCTCACACCACATGGTCCTCACACCTGACTACCCCGGGACCGCCATACTGTCCCCTCGGCCACTCTGCCATTCCGAGCTGGTCAGCACCACTCAGACACCCTGCGCACCTGCTGCGGGCCAGGAAGCAGGGGCACGCGGGGGCGGGGGGGGTGTGTGTGAGGCCCTGGCGGCTCCGCCCAGCCCCTCCCCTCGAGCGAGCAGCGGCTGCTGACTGGTTCTCAGGAGCCAGGGGTGAGCCTGGGAGCTGTGTGTACCCAGGGTGCAGGCCTCCCAGCAGCCCTGGAGACACCCCACGCTGTCCTCAGTTTGCAAATGGGGCGGGGCCAAGGGGGCAGTGTCCCCGCATGGTCTGTGCCCCGGCCCCTTGACAGTGTGGGAACCCAGTCTCATGGGGAGAAGGTGGGAAGTAGGTGGCGAAGGTCCCTCCTGGGGCCTGACCCCTTTCCTGTGACCGGAGGACCCTGGCCTCACCCACTCAGAGCACCGAAGAGCCAAGGGCAGATTCCCTCGTGACCGGGCAGCAACTGTCCCTCTGGGTCACCTCAGAAGAGTCACCTCAGGGGTCCTGTCCCTGCTGCTCCCCAACCAGCACCCTCCCCAACCAGCACCCTCCCCCGCCCCCCTCACCCCGCTACCCCTTCATCCCCTCACCCCACCCCCCACACACTGGACAGGGCTCCCCGGGTGCCCTGCCACCTCCAGGCAGAGGGGGGTGCGAGCTGGAGGGTGTGCCTGCCCTCACCTCCCGCCCGTCCTGAAAGCCAGCATCCAGTCCATCGCTCAGGGGCTGAGCTCCGGGTTCTTCAAAGGCAAGTGGTCATTGATGTTCAATGACTTTCCAGCCATTACTACCTGGAGCCCAAACAGCTTCCCAGTCACCACGGCTGTGCGTGCGGCCCCTGACCCAGACTTGATTTTCAATCTTGACTTTTCATATTTTGTGTTTTAAAAATATGTTATTTTCAAATAAGTAGCACAACACAAAGAGGGGCGAAGCTGATGCCAGGAACCGTCACTGTTCCTCCGGCCACTCCGGCCCCGCCCAGAGGCAGCCAGGAGGGCGTCCTGTCCAGAGTGCTGGGTCCTTCCGCATCAGACCCGCAGAGCTGCCGCCTCGGGGGGCGCTTAGTGTCTGTGGAGGCAGAGGTTCACGCCCACCCCCCGGAGCCTGGGACACGTGTCATGTTATGTGACAGGGCAGAGGGATGTTGTAGATGTGAGTAAGGCCACAAGCATTAGGGTAAGAAGGGTGTCCTGTATTACTAGGTAGGCCTAGAAGTCGCAGGAAGAGTTAAAGGCAGAGAAATTTCTCTGGCCTCTCTGGAGCCAGGGGGCAAGTCGGAGAGACTGAAGGTACGCGGAGGACCCCACCTGCCGCTGCTGGCTTTGAAGGTGGAGAAAGGGGCCTGAGCCCGAGAAGCTGGGGACAATCCAGGCCACAGGCAGCAAGGATGGGCCTGAGTCCTACAGCCTCCAGGAACTGGATCCCAAGCACAGCAGGGATGAGCCAGCTCGGCTTGTTCCCAGAGCCTCCCAACAGGTGCTCACTGACGACACCTTGATTTCAGAGTGTGACCCTGTGCAGAGGACCCAGCCACACCAGGCCGGCCCTCTGACCTACACAATAAGACAGGAAAAGCCTGCAGTTTGAAACTGCTACAATGTGGTAATTTGTTGCACAGCAGCAGTGGGAAATCGCTACAGTGACCACTGCACCACTTTGGCTATTCTTACTGCCCTATTGATTCAGACCCATGTGCTTTTCAGTCTTTTGCTATTAAGAAAGCTTTGCACTCCCTAGCTGGTTTGGCTCAATAGATAGAGCATTGGCCTGCGGGTCCCAGGTTCGATTCCAATCAAGGGCACATACCCAGGTTGTGGGCTCAATCCCCAATAGAGGGCATGCAGGAGGCAGACAATCAATGATTCTTTCTCATCATTGATGTTTCTATTTTTCTCCCCTTCCTCTCTAAAATCAATAAAAATATTTAAAAAAGAAGGAAGAAAAGAAAGCTTTGCACACCTGGCCAGCATGGCACAGTGGTTGAGCGTCAACCTATGAATGAGGATGTCATGGTTCGATCCCCCATCAGGGCACATTCTCGGGTTGCAGGCTGGATCCCCTGTAAGGAGAGTGCAGGAGGCAGCTGATCAATGATTCGCCCTCATCATTGATGTCTCTATCCCTCTCTCCCTCTCCCTTCCTCTCTGAAATCAATAAACATATATTTTTAAAGAAAGCTTTGCATGTGTCTGTGCACACGTGTAGAGGAGCCCTGAGCTCAGCCCCTCCCATGGCCCAGTGGTCACCATCCACAGCAGGGGAGCTGGCTCAGCCAGTGCCAGAAACGCCCAGGGCCCACCTGCAGTGTCGTCTGATGCTGGGAGTTCTGCAGCCTTCACCTGCCTTGTCCTGAGCAGGCTGCATCCTGGATCTGAATTGGAGGCCACGGTGAGGTGGGGTGGGGGCCTGGCTCCCCGTCTGCAGGGAGTGGACAGATCTGAGCTCCTGAACCAGCATGCCCTGCTCTCCACGGTGTTCCAAGTGCTGCTCTTGGGGACCAGCCTGGGGCAGCATGGTCAGTGGTCAGTGGACAAAAGAGGCAGACCACAGGGACATGCACTCCAGCCAGTGTGGCCCAGGCTGGGACCCATTCCTCCTACCACTAGCAGCTTTGGCTGCTGCTCACTGATGTGCACCTGCTCTGGCGGCCACCCCTGTGGACCTTTCCGCTGCCCTGGATGAATGATGGATAGTTGGTGGATGGGTGGATGAGTGGATGGATAGATGAGTGGATGGATGGATAGATGGATGGATGGTAGATGGATGGGTGGATGGATGGGTGGATGGATGGATGGATAGTAGATGGGTGGATAGACAAGTAGATGAATGAGTGGGTGGGTGGGTGGGTAGGTGGGTGGATGGGTAAGTAGGTAGATAAATGGATGGATAGATGAGTGGATGGATGGGTGGATGGATGGATGGTAGATGGGTGGGTTGATGGATGAGTGGATGGATGGGTGGGTGGATGGATGGGTAGATGGATGGTGAATGGATGGATAGTAGATGGATGGATAATGAGTGGATGGATGAATGGTAGATGGCTGGGTTGATGGATGAGTGGATGGATGGGTGAGTAGGTAGATAGATGGATGAATAAATGAGTGGATGGATGAATGGATGGCTGGATGGTAGATGGGTGGGTTGATGGATGAGTGGATGGATGGGTGAGTAGGTAGATAGATGGGTGGATAGATGAGTGGATGGATGGATGGATGGATGGATGGATGGATGGTAGATGGGTGGGTGGATGGATGGATGGTAGATGGGTGGGTTGATGGAGGAGTGGATGGATGGTGGATGGATGGTAGATGGGTGGGTTGTTGGAGGAGTGGATGGATGGTGGATGGATGGTGGATGGATGGTAGATGGGTGGGTTGATGGATGAGTGGATGTATGGGTGAGTAGGTAGATAGATGAATGGATAGATGAGTGGATGGATGGATGGATGGATGGATGGATGGATGGATGGATGGTGGATGGGTGGGTTGATGGATGGGTGGATGGATGGTGGATGGATGGTTGGTAGATGGATTGTGGATGGATGGAAGGAGAGTGGTCAGATGAATGGATGAAAGGATGGATAGAGGAGGAGACTAGCAGTACACTATAGATGCTGCAGGGCCTGGCTCAGGGCAAGGAATTTGATTTCAGAATGACTTTTCCTGCCTCTAAAGAGAATCGCTGCCCTTTACAAAGAGCACATTCGCTATTCTCCACATTGACCCAAAGAAGCATTTCCTTTTTTTGTAAGTGCACAAGAAAGCAGAGCTGGCCTATGGAAGCTGCATCAATGGGGAACAATTCCATCTTTTCAAAATAAATTCAGCCCTTGTTTTTCCCTTGAAACTGACCTGAGAGCTGAAATGATGAGCACCCCAGCCACGGCCTCCACGGCATTTGGCGGCTGTCACATTGCTGTCCTGCAGCATTTTGAGGTCAGAGTGGTCCCAGGGCTCTAAGAGGGAAATGATAGATGACACCACCATCAGATGGTGCACAAAGCCCTCATCATTAGAAAATAGAACGGGGTGGGGGGAACAGTGGGAGAGGGTGTCTGTGGGGCAGAGGTGTCACTGGAGTTGGCCCTTGGGGGGTAGGGGTCTTTAAAACCAACATCAAAAAGCACAGCCCTTGGAGACCAGCTCTCCTCCCCTCTCCCTGGCGCTGGGCCGCACTGAGCACGAAGCTAAGTCCCCATCACTGTGACCACACTGCGCACGCCCCCTGGGAGCTGCTCTCACTGAGGACAGAGCACACTGCCTCCACAGGGTCCCTGATCAGGAGGCCCGCACCTCCCCCATCTCCACCCCGCAGCATGACACCCTCCTGGAGAAAGGCTTCCTACAAATTGGTCCACGGGCTCCCCGGGGCCACAGGAGGGGGGAGCGGAGGGGCTGGGTCCGTCAGTTCCAGCAGGGCAAAATGAGTGGTGCCCGTGGGACCCCACTCTCAGGGAAGATGAAAGAGTGGGGGATCACATGGGCAGAGTGCAAAGCCTGGCAGCCCACTTAGCATAGTGGACCAGTTACCCAGTATTCCTGTGCCTCGGTTTCCCCAACACAAACAGGATAATAATGGCCATTGACACAGAATAACCAGGAAACCCTCCTCTCCGCTTGGTCCCTGCAGTCCCAGGGGAGGCCATCAGCTCTCACAATCACCATTTGCCAGCCGGACAAAGGTCTTTCGAGCAGGGCCTGGCGCTAATGACAAAGGGCTGTGCCCAAGGGCGTGGAAGGCCCATACCCCACAACAAAGAACTGGGAAGGGGAGAGATGATGAAAAGCAGCTCTGCCGTCTCCCCGGCCCACTGCGAGGCAACTTGAGAGCAGCACTGGAGGCAGCTGGCTGCACCCCATGGTGCCCTCACCTCAAGACACCCGGAGGACTGCTCTCAACAGCGCCCCCGCCCCCAGGCTGACTCAGCAGAGCGGGGACGCATGTGCACTGACACGTGCATGCACATACACACACAGGCACTCGTCCCCGCTAACCGGGCTGCTGGTGAGGGCCGCCGCTCACACTCGAAGATGCCGGGCTACCAGAACTTCCACCCTCCTCCTCTTGGTCCATGCCACCGCCCACAGGTGCGCAGGCGGACGGATACCTCACCGCCAGGCTTTTCCTTGCAGAAACACATAGACTGTTCAGTGAGGCAGGAGGTAGTGAAGTTGATTCTTGTACACCCTTCCCTGGGGGGTCTTCTGCACCCACAAAATCAGCCCAGGAGAACCTGGGCTGAGGTCTCCCCTGGCCATCACAGCAGAGTCTTTCACTCCCTCTACAAATCCTAAGTGCCCAGCAGTGACAGGGCCGCCCGTCCCTCACTCACACACGTCAGCAAGAGGTGGGGCACTATGGACCGGGCGGGCCCTGCATCTCAGCACATCAAGCTGCCAACCAGACAGTAATTTAGGCAAATTTAGGAGTAGGAGTGTCAGATAAAATATAAGACGTCCAGTTAAACCTGAATTTTAAATAGTGAATAACTTTTTTATATAAGCATAACCTATGCAATATTTGAGACATACTTATACTGTAAAATTATTCCTTATTTATCTGAAATTGGAATTTAACTAATGTTGAATCTGGCAACCCCAAAAAGAAGTCAACCCCCCGCACCAGTCAGGGATGATCAGCAGCTGAGCCTGGCATCCTGTGGCTCCTCTCCTGCCTGGCCCAGCTCAGCCCTGCAGGGCTGTGGTGGGGACAATAATAGGACCAGGACAGGGTGCTGTGAGGATCAATGGAGCCGACCACAGCGCTTCCCTCCCCAGGCGGGACACAAGTCCCTGGGTCCTCACAGCGATTCCTCCCTCAGATGACCTTCTGAAGAACTGGACTTCCTTTTCAAGATGCCAACCTCTGGGTGGGCCAGGTTGCAAAGGAACAGCCTTCATTTGGTTCCTGCCTACATGCTTCTGAGGAGCCCTGGTTTGGGTCCAAACAGTGAGTGGGAGACGCCCCCTAGAGGTGAGATGTGTGGGCTGCAAGCCCCAGCTGGTGGTGGAGCAGATAGCTTGCCACTCCAGCTGGAGGTGTTTGTGGTTCCCCAGGCACCTGGGAGAGGAGGCTCTCCAATGGAAAAAGGCAAAGATGGGCCCTAACCGGTTTGGCTCAGTGGATAGAGAATCAGCCTGCGGACTGAAAGGTCCCAGGTTCGACTCCAGTCAAGGGCATGTACCTTGGTTGTGGGCACATCCCCAGTAGGGGGTGTGCAGGAGGCAGCTGGTCGATGTTTCTCTCTCATCGATGTTTCTAACTCTCTATCCCTCTCCCTTCTTCTCTATAAAATATATATATTTTTAAAAAGGCAAAGATGGGGTGGGAGTGAGCAGAGAGTGAACGTAGCCAAGGAGCAGGGACCCGAAGGTGTCCCGGGCACAGTAAGGAGATTATAATGGAGGGCCACCCTCCATCGAGCACTTTCTGCGTTGAGGAGCCTGTGTTAAGCAGCCCTGCTTCTGCCTCGCGGCCACCACTGAGTCAAATCCCACTCTGGGCCAAGGCAGAGGAGCACCGGCCAGGCGGAACCAGAACTGCCAGCTACCTCAGGGCTCCCAGGACAGCTGGAGGCCCTGGGCCACTGCAGAATCCTCTCTGGGCCACCTCTCCTGCTGGAATTGTGGGGACTGCATCGCCGGCAGCCCCTTTCACAGATGGAAGCCGAGGTTCAGGCCCCAGCCAGCTGACCCCGCTTTGAGTCCACGTGGCTGTCCCAGAGTCTACGCGGGCCAAGGGGCAGCGCTCAGCGGCTGGCTCCAGCTGTTTACGATGAAGCCCGAGCTGTATCCGGGACACTGAGCAGACAGACGGCTGGCAGGGCAGCACCCTCGCAATATCCCTGGGAATGCGCCCTTGTTGGTCCAATCGCACGCAGGAGGAAACTGAGGCCGAACGAGGCTCTGCGCCTGGCGCGACTCACACAGCTTGCGGGCGGCAGAGAAAGGGCCCCACAAGCCCCACCCTCGAGTCTACACCCATTGGGAGCCAAAGAGCGCACTGCCCGCGGGTCCGGGGCTAGGGCACCACGGGGGCGTGGCCTGGCAGGAATGGGCGGGGCGGGGCGGAGGCCGGGATGCCTTGATTGGGTGCCGCTTTGAATCGTCACCGGGCTGCTGCCTCCCAGCCGGCAGCCCCACCTTGACCACGCCCCAGGGCAAGACTCCGCCCCGGCCCCGCCCCGGCCCCGGCCGCGGTTTGGGCGCCGACTAGCGGTTAACCCTCCATCTGGCCCCGACCCGGCCCTGCCTCGGCCACGCCCCGGTGCGGACCGCAGTTAACTAGCGCCGGGGTCTCTCCGGGGCCTCTCCGGGGCCCCACCCAGGCCTGGCCCCTGCCGCAGCCCGGGCTAACCCCCCAGGCGCCCACCTGTTTGGGCGTCTGGGTCAAGATCCTGCCCCGTTGCGCAGAAGCCGCTTTGTGCAGTGCTCAGACCAGAGGCAATAGAAGCCCTTTAAAGCCCACACTGGCGGAATTGACTGTGGCCTGTTCTTATTTCTTAATCGCTTTATTGGGGTGTAATTTGCAATTCCGCCATTTACATTCGACGGGGTTTACCCAGAGTTGTGCAGCGATCTCCTCAACCTAATTTAGAGCGCCTCCATCCCCCTCCCCCAAATCTCCATTTCCGGAGGTCCGCGCTGCGTTACTCAGCCGCACCGCCAGGGGGCGCCGCGGGCGCGCGCCGGGATCCACCCTGTGCTGAGCCTGCGCCTGCGTGCTGAGCCTGCAGAGCACGCACCCCGGCGAGTGCGCTTGCGCGGAGCCGTGGCCCCGCCGCTCCCGCTGGGGGCTCGTCGCTGAGCCGGGCCATGGGGGAGGCCGAGGTGGGCGGCGGGGGCGCGGCGGGCGACAAGGGGCCGGGGGAGGCGGCCACTAGCCCCGCCGAGGAGACGGTGGTGTGGAGCCCGGAGGTGGAGGTGTGCCTCTTCCACGCCATGCTGGGCCACAAGCCCGTCGGTGAGCGGGCGCCGCGGACCTGCGTGGGGGCGGGGCGAGCCGGCAACGGCCAGGGGCGCGCGCCGGGCGGAGCCCCGTCCCACCGACCCTGCCCGGGTTCCCGCCCCCGCCTCTGCCTCCTCTTTACCCCTTCCCCACCGACGCCTGCCCCTCCTCCCCTCTCCCTCCAACCTGAGCCTTCTCCCGCAGGTGTGAACCGGCACTTCCACATGATCTGTATCAGGGACAAGTTCAGCCAGAACATCGGCAGGCAGGTGCCGTCCAAGGTCATCTGGGACCACCTGAGCACCATGTATGACATGCAGGCGCTGGTGAGCTGGGCCCCGCCCTCCCCAGTCCCCCAAGGCCGAGCCCCTTCCTCCCCAGACGCAGCTGGCAGCGGTGTCCCCTCCAGACCTCCTGGGTCTGTCCTCAGAGAGCCTGTGTCCTCGTGGGGACCATTCATTCAACCACATGACAGGCCCCAGGAGGCTGCAGTGTACACCCAGGGCTCTCAGCTCAGGACAGCAGCCCTCCCTCTTCCTGTCATGGCCTGTCACTCAGGTAGCTCCGAGTGGGGTTGAAGAAAGCACAGACTTAGTGATGATAGCTGGTTACCTGTGCAGAACCTTCTGTAGATTGGTGATCAGTGAAAGTCTCTCCAGGGAGGTAACGCCGGAGCCCAGGCCCAAGGGAGGGGGCCCTCACGCGGGCATCTGTCCTATGGGAGGTCCCAGGAGTGCTCCAGGCAGGAAGTGCCCACATTCCGGTCAAGTTAAGGTGAATGTGGTGGCTTCTGTGAGAACCAGACAGGCAGGGCTTCAGGCCTCCTGGGACTCCCAGCTGGCCAGGTTACCTAGGTAACCAGGAGGGCCAAAGGGACAGGTGTTCCCCACAGAGGAACAGCAAGAGATCAGAGGAGGGCACCCACCTGGGGTTGAGGCACCTGGGGTCGAGGCAGGAGCCTAAGCTAGGTCAGGGAAGGCTTGCCAGCCCCCCGGCCTTCTGTCCAGACCCTGTGCTGTCCCTTGCATCTTGTCGACCTCCAGCAAGTCCTTTGCCTCTGCTTGTCATGGGTCACAGCTGTGCCCTGGAGCTGGCTGCTGTTTATGCACAGCCCCTTTGAGGGTCAGCTGCTGCACTAGAGCTATTCTTCTGGGGTGGCCTTGGGTGCGGGGCCAAGGCAGGCCTGCACTCAGCAAAGCTCCCATGTCTGTCATGTGTGGAGTCACCTGGACCACAGGCACTACCCACACCCTGACTTCAGGCTGCTGGGGGCCGGAAGTGGGACATGGAGATGAGAGCAGCAGAGCCTTGTGTCCTCGGGGAGACAGGCAGGCAGCTCTGAGGCACAGACACTAGCGCGGGAGGCCCACATGACAGGCCCCAGGAGGCTGCAGTGCACACCCAAGGCTCTCAGCTCAGGACAGCAGCCCTCCCTCTTCCTGTCATGGCCTGTCACTCAGGTATGAGCAAGACCTCCGGGATGGTACTGCCTAGACCCCAGCACCACTCTGGCCCTTGTTAGCACAAGTCCCTGGACCCTACCCACAGAGTGAGCAGGGGGGCCAGCAGCCAGTGGGTCACTGCGGCCAGAGATGCTGATCAGCACGTTGATGGCGGGCCGCCTGGCTTGACATGGCTCCCACGTGGGTGGCGGGTGGAAGCCCGTTCCGGGATGGTACTGCCTAGACCCCAGCACCACTCTGGCCCTTGTTAGCACAAGTCCCTGGACCCTACCCACAGCGTGAGCAGGGGGGCCAGCAGCCAGTGGGTCACTGCGGCCAGAGATGCTGATCAGCACGTTGATGGCGGGCCGCCTGGCTTGACATGGCTCCCATGTGGGTGGCGGGTGGAAGCCCATTTCCCGAATCCCCTCCCACCAACTCATCTTCCCTCGTCCAGTGTTCCGTGTATCAGGGTCTCTGTCCCTTCTGGCACACATGACGTGCAGGCCAGGTGGAACCTGACAAGCCGTCGGGGCCTCGGGTCCCTGCTCTCCTTACCTGCTTTCTCTAGGGTGGCTTTCTCTGCCCACACGCCCTGTCTCCGGGCTGCTGGGCTGCCACTGCCCTCTGAGCGTGTGGCAGCTGCTGCGGCTCTGCCCTGAGGCGTGTGCCATCAGGGAGGCGGCCTAGTGCATCTCAGGTGACACTGACCAGCATTCTTCTCACCAAGACTCCTGCCTGGCTGGCGCTGGAGCTGTGCCCTCCCTGTCTGTCGCCTGCCCACCTCCGCAGCCTCAGGGCGACACTGTACTCACTGGGTGCTCCTGAGGTGGCTCGTACACATTTTTAGTCACTTCCTAAAATCACATCATCTTTTTTGTTTCTTAAGAAAACTAAACTTCCTATTTGCCATCAGCACGAGTCTGAGATTCTTCCATTCCCAAACCCAGAGAGGAACTTCGTCCTCCCGGAAGAAATCATTCAAGAAGTCCGCGAAGGTGAGACTTGGACAGGGTTAGGTTTGGGAATAGGGAAAGGCGGGAGGTGGGCCGAGGGTGGTGGTGTCAGGGTGAAGGGCATGAGCCTCCGGGAAGAGTGAGGGTCTCTGGCCTGTGATGCTCAGCCCACCCAGATGGTCGGGAGCAGCCCCAGCCTGAGCCACCCCAGGTTGAGCCAGGCGTAGTCACCCAATAGTGTGGGCGTTCAGTGAAGGCAGCTGTCTCCCCACAGGAAAAGTGACCATTGAAGAGGAAATGAAGGAGGAAATGAAGGAAGACATGGACCCCCACAATGGGGCTGATGATGGTAAGTGTGTAGCTTCTCCCATCCCTCCACCGGGGGACACAGCACCCACCCCTGGCAAGGCCTTCCTGCAGGGCGCAGCGCAGGTCCCCAGCCTGAATTTCTAGCCCGTTGCAGCCACAGCTACTCTATCTGGTCCAGCAGTTGAAAGGCAGCTTCCATCTGCTCGGGCAGGAGCCTCGCCGGGCATGGACTTCGTGCGTGTGGCCGACACCATGAATGAACCACAGGGCGGCCCCGGGCACCGGCGGGCCCAGTCAGGTGGACCCAGTGTGCAGTGCCGGCCCCAGTACAGGACAGACTCTGAGTAGCAGAGCTGGCTCCACCTTGCAGCACAGGCGTGAGTGGCGGCCAGGGCGGGTCCTGCAGCCTGAGCGCATGGTGCCCGAGGCCCCCACGGTGGGCACATCCTCAGGAGGACCAGGTGCTCTGTGGGCCGGGCGGGCGCCCCCAGCTCAGGAGAAGCTTGTGGGTTCAGAGCGTCATATGTGTAGATACAGAATTTTCTAACTGAACAAGAAGAAATAAAATTCTGGATATTCTGTTTTCAGCCAAATGATTTTGTTTCCCAGTTTTTTCATCTTCAGGAAGCTTGGGGAAAGCAACCGAAAAGTGCAGCAAAGACAGAGACAAGAACTCCTCAGACTTGGGGGCCAAGGAAGGGGTGGACAAGCGCAAGCGCAGCCGAGTCACCGACAAGGTCCTGACCGCCAACAGCAACCCCTCCAGCCCCAGTGCTGCCAAGCGGCGCCGAACTTAGATGTTCCTCAGAGAAGGGCTGGCAGGGGTCAGGTGCTCGGCCCCTGCTGCCTGCCCCGGGCCCGGCGGTCTGTGGCACCCACACCCCTAGAAACAGGATCACGGCTTAGGTGGAGTGTGCTTTGTGTCAGTTCCGCTGCTCTTTGCACCAGCGGCCCGAGCTACAGCTGCATGCCAGAGAGACCTGGAGGAATGAGCAGCAATGCCGTTGTCCCCGCCCGCCCAGGAGCACCAGTCTTCCCACTGGGCCATCTGTCCATCTGTCCGCTGCGCTTGCTCAAGTGACTGCGTCCTCAGGAGAAAGGCCAAACAAGCCGCATGCAGCGGCCCCTCCCTCAGCGCCTGAGACACAGCTGGGTGCTTGGCCTCATTCACTTGTACTGTAACGATGTGTATAATGTGGTTGATATTTCACTATTTAATTTCTAAGAAGCCTATTTTACTAGTGTTTTATATGAAAAAATACTGCAGAAGTTAAAAACCTATGTTGTATTTTTTCCAAGATGTTTTGTTTTAAGGTAATGAGCGATGGGATAATTTTTGCTCAGTTTTTATATGCCAGACACAGAGAATTTGTGGTTATTTTTGTATTACCGAGTAACTTGCAAACAGACCAAATGAGTGAGTGGAGGGGAGGCCGGACAGGAGCTGATGGCCGGGCCGGGGGCCTGAGCATTAAAGCACAGAAAGCAACCTGGGCTTGTGTGATTTTCATACCAAAATCAGTTGCTTTGGCTACAGTAGGAAGTCTTTATATTTCCAAGATTGATAACTAAGCGTACACTTAGATGTACTTGACTCACTTGATACAATGTAGGTGCAACTCGTAACAGGTGACAGGTTCGGAGTGTGAGTGACTGTGACAGGCCCTCGATGGGAGAGAAACGAGGCACAGCTGCGCCTCCTCCGCACTGGACGTCGCCTGTGCCCGGGGCTGTGACTGCTGTGCACAGCAGAAGTCCACCAAGTGATGGAGAGCCAGCCGGCACACCGACAACGGGCCCCTGAATTCCCGCCCACCCAGCAGCCTTCCCACCGTCTGGGAGCAGGAAGTCAGAACTTGCTGCAGCCCGTCCAGGACCCTGTGCTGAGAGGCCGCCCAGCGTCAGGTTGGAGGCTGGCCTGCGCCAACGCATTCCTTCAGGGCCTTGAAGACATTGCTGGCACCCTGCCTCCCAGCAGGCCGATGGTGCTTGGCACAGAGTGTCTGTACCAGGGTCTGCTGACCTGAGCGGCTGCTCTCAGCATCCACCCTGTACTGGAACTGCAGCAGAAGCTTGCACTCCGAGGCTTGGGGGCCCCATGGTGTGGTCAGCACCTGCCGCATGGAGCAGGGATCTAGACAGAACCCAGGGTGGTCGAGGCTGCCTTCCCCACACCCTCCTGCCACTGCCCTTGCCCCAGTGATGCAGTCCCAGAGGTCTGCACAGCACACACCACGCTCCCAACTGTCCTCGCAGCAGAGCAGGCAACAACTCTTCATGGGAAGAGAGCAGCGGTCTGCCTTCTAGAGAGTTCTAGAACACATGCAGGGAGATATGCCCCTTGGCTTCCCTCTCACTGCCAGTGCCCACCACCCTCACTTGGTACCCACTCTGCTAGGTCCAGAGTTGTGATGCATGAGAGAAACCTGGGGTGGCACTCGGCACGGGAGGGGCTCCCTTCACTAGATTTCCTGGGAAACTCCCATCTGGAACAGCGTCTTCAGAGGCCTCAGAATTTGCTGGAAAAGCCTAGTCAATAAACCTGCCTTGTTTCAATGAACATTTTACTGCACTTTAAGAAAGGTGGGCAGGTAGCCCCACTCCCCCTGTCCTGAGCAGACACTGCCCCTGCCCAGGGCTGCTCAGCCCTCGCCAGCTCAGCTTCCCTGCATGTGAGCCCAGTCCCGCTGGCTGCCTGGGAATTGTGCAGGCCAGGCTCACAGGCACTGTGGCACGTGATGTCTCCCAGCCTAGGGGTCCAATCTGACATGGGTCTTAGGTACATCCACCAGGTAGCATGGAAATTATCTGAACAAGAAAACAGTGGGCGGGGGGGGGGGGGGGCTTAGAGACGAAGGCCTACAGAACAAAAAGCACAGTCCTGCAACTCTGCTGCCCGGACAGGCGCCTCAGCGAGCAGCCCTTTGCACCAAGGACACTGGGGCCTGAGCACCTTGCTTGCAGGGCCGGCGGGTGGGAACCAGGTGGTGTGGTCTCAGGGCTCCCTGCTCTGGCCGAGCCCCCGCAAGGGGAACCAGAAGGACTGCGGGCTCCCAAGAAGTGTTGAACACTTGCTGCAGCAATGGGCCCGCCGCAAGGCTAGTTGAGTAGGGGGCGAACTTTGGCCAAATAACATGGCCGCAACTATTTCGGCTGAGGGAAGTGTTAGGGCAGGTCTAACCTGATCCTGCCTCAGCCAGACTCCCACAAAGAGCCTGGCCAAGCACATGGGGCAGCGTGTGAGGCCTGTGGATATGGCACTGGTGTGATGCTCTCAGCCACCTCATGCACCTGGGCAACAAGCCGCCTGGAGTGCTGAGCCCACGTGGCATCCCCAGAGCCCCAGCTGTTCTCACAGCAGAATCTTTGGGGTGATTGTGTGTGGCTATCATTCATAAAGCAGCAGTTGGGCGGTGTCTTAAGTCAATAAAGAGGTCTACAGTCCTGGCCCTGGCAGGAGGCAGCAGTAGGCAAACTGAATGGTAGGCTGGGGTGGTGAAGCCGGGCTACCCTCCCCAGGGCTCACAGAGAAGGGACCTGCCAACCCAAAAGCTCCCAGATCAGCAAACCTGGAATGACCCACAGCCCAGCACCCAAAGCCTCCATCAGAGGGGCCCCTCTGCCCCGGCATCATAGCCAGGGCTCCAAGGCTAACTGCAAATGGGCTAACAAGCCAGGCCCATCGCCAGGTCTGTGGGCTGGCCCCACTGGCCAGGAAATCTACCCTGGCCCTTGGTGGCAGAAGTGCCCAGAGCTCCGATCCTTTGGGGGAGTCACCTCAGTCCTTCTAGAAAGGGGAGCAGACTCAGCTCCGGCCAGGCGGGCTGTGCTGGAGAGTTAGTGGAGGTCGACCTGTCAGGGAGCCGTGGCACCCACACCAAGACAGGCCTCCCGCTGAGCTCCTGGGCGATTAGAAGTCTCTGTCCACTCTTGGCTGCCACCAGCTGCGCGGTACGAGGAGCGTCCCCATCCCCAGGCACAGGCAGCCTGAAACCTCTCCGCTGGCTCGCGGGCCAGGAGAATCAGCGCCCCCTGCGGGGCTGGGTGTGCCCTCTCCTGTGGCCTCGTCACCCACAGGCCGCTCTCCTCACCGCCGAGCCTACGAGCGGACTGGGTGTTGGCTGCTTTTGCGATGATGACGTGGAGCTGTCGTTCTAGGCGATGGTTTTACCTGGAGCGACCACTCCCCAGTTTAATCTTGAGCTCTTGTCACCCAGCAGACGTCAGAGCCAAGGTTGATAGGGACTCACAGTCACTGGGACATTGGCAGCTGCAGGTAATTTTCACCTCCCAGCTCCTGGGTGACACGTCATTTCTGCCTCCTGGGGTTGGGGCGCAGTGACTCGGCGCTGCAGACACTCTCCTGCTGGCCTCCAAGGAGCAAACGGCCGCTGTGAGCCCCTGTGGAGGGGACACAGCGCCCTCCGTCCCACAGTCTGAGGAGCCTGGAGGTACATAGATGGCTCCCCAAACCAGCCTCTGGTGGACCGCAGACCAGCTGACACCCGCAGGGCACCCTGGTGGGGTAGATTCACTGGGGGACAACTTCCAGGCAGTCCCCCCTCCTGGGGGCATCCTCCAAGGGCATCCTCTGGGGGGAAGGGACATCTGGGGGCATGTCCTCCAGGGGACATGGGGGCCTCCGGGGGTGTTCTCGGAGGGGAGAACATTGGGGGAAATCCTCGGGTGGGAGGTGATCTAGGAGGGGCTCTAGGGACAGGCACCCTCTGAGGACAACCTCCAGGGGCTGTTCTTCAGGGGGCAGCCTCCTTGTGAGAAGTCCCAGGCTGGCACCTTGGGATGGGCACGCCCTCTAGGGGAGACGTGCTGGGCAAGGGAAGGGGAGTTTTGGGGTTGGGGCGTCCCGGGCACAGACTTCCAGGGCGGGCCCCTGGGCGGGCGGAGTCGGCAGCCCCGCGACCCTGGGCGCCCCGCCCCCGCGCTTCCTGCGGGTTTCACTTTCACTTCCGGCGGAGCGCGGTCCCGCCGCCACCCGAGCATGGACGACCCGGACCACGACTCCACCTGGGAGGACGAGGAGGAGGCGGCGGGCGGCGGGGGCCCGAGCGCCGGGGGCGACGATGGCGAGGCCGGCGCCCTGGGAGATGCGGAGGACGAGGACGAGGACGAGGACGAGGACGAGGACGAGGAGGCGCGGCCCAGCGCGTTGCAGGTGCAGCCATCGCACCCCACGCCCCGGGAGGCCCGCACCCCAGAATGGGGGCCAGGCCCTGATCTGGGAAAAACCGTCCCCTCCCCGCCCCCGCCGGGAGTGTGGGGGGACGGGGCATCTCCTGGAGACCCGACTTGGGGCCCACCTCCCTCTCCAGCTATGCCCTTTCCCCCACCCTGGTCCCCCTGCCCCTCCTAATCTGATGGACACCCTGGGATCCGCCCCCGCTTGCTGCCCCCACCCCCCACCTGACCCAGACAGGAGGCTTTGCACAGAGACCCAGGGCCACCCTAAGACAGGTGCCCAGGGCTGAATCTGTGTGGTGGTGACATTTCCTCAAAAGGATGCCCCTGGCACATCCTTGACCTCCTCTCTCTGTCACATCCACCTCCAGGCCCGTGGCTCTGTCTTCTAGATCCCAGCGCTCTGTGCTGGCCACCTCCACTGCCCCTCAGGGAGACCCACCCTCCTGCTCCCCTCCGCGCCTGACCCACCCGCTGTTCCTCTGGTCTGGGGCTGGCCTTCCCCCTCCTGGAGGCTGCCTTATGTGGCATGGGAGCCAGGGCCCCGGCTGTGCCCAGTGGTTACTTCTGCTTACCCTTGGTTACTCATTAGCACTGTTGCTTTTGTTGCCACCCAGTACTTGTCTTGCCACTGGCTACTTGTTAGCAGGGGCTGTTTGCTAGCACTCACTGGGGTGTGGGGGCCGTTGCTCTAGCTGGGCCGCAGGAGTTAGGGAGGGATGGTACCCGGAATGGTAGCCGTCACCCTGTGTCCCAGTTGCTTTTGGATTAAAGCATCTTAACTGCGTGTCTAGAGAATCTTGAAGCCATCCAGGTGGTCTCTGGGATGGATTCTCCCTGGACCAGAGAACACTGGTTTTCAGGTTTATCTGAATGTCTTAAAGTGATCAATGCGAGGGACCCCGAGAGGCTCCTGGGCCTGCCTGAAAGGCAGCGGCCTAAGCACATCCAGTGTTTTGGGCAGGGACAAGTTCCCTGAGGAGGCAGGCTGGGCAGGGGTCAGGGTCATGGGCCTGGAGTCACCGGGCAGGAATCTGGTTCTGTCCCCCAGCAGCTGTGGCGAGGGTTAGGTGGAGGACGCTGTCCTCCCACAGTTCCACAGGCCACGCTGCTGGAGGCCTGCTCTGGCGCCTTGCCCACCCTGTGAGATGCCCATGACCCTCTGACCCCTTCCCAGAGGACTCCACCCTGCAGTGCTGCCCCGTGTGGTGCCCCACTGGCCCAGGGGCAAGAGAAACAGAAACTGGTGGAGAAGTGGGACATGCACCTGCTGAGTTTCGGTTTTGTTCTCTGGCCCATGGCCTGTAGGAGAGAACCTAACCAGCTGGCAGGGGGGCAGCCCTGGACCTGGCTGGAGTTCAGACCACGGAGGGGGGTTGGGGGTTGGGGAGGGGCTGGAGCCTGGAGCCGCAGTGACCCCTCCAGCACTTCTTGGCTCTCCCCAGGTCCTGGGACCCAGCTGTCTCCCCAGATGAGCTACCTCTGCCCTGCCCAATCAGCCTCCCCCAGCCTCAGTCAGACAGCTGGGCTCAGCCCTGCCTGTGCCCCTACCCTGTAATAGGTGGGTGGGGCTGCATTTCCTTAGCTTCCTGCTCACCAGTTACCTCCCATCCTTCCCAGGACCCCAGGGTGCTTGGCCTGTGGAGACAGGGCTGCTGGGGTGGGGAGGGAAGCGAGGAGCCTCTGACGTGTTGCAGAGAAGGGCTGGTGGCCAGGAGACCCAGGGTTTGGCCACTGAGCAGTGGGATTGCGTGGGATGGGACTGGCGCCCTGGGCTTTGGGCACTCGTTCCTTCATCAGACCCTGTGACGAGCGTTTGGGCCCTCCTAGGGCTGTAAGTGGCAAGGCATTGTCCTTGGGCACAAGCCTGGTGACAGTTTCCAGCCCAGTGCAAGGAGGAAGTGCTACCGAAGGCAGGTTTCCTGGGGAGATATAACTGCAGCTGAGCGGGGTGGCCAGCAAACACAGAGGAGGAAGTGAAGCTGGAGATTGGAGGGCTGCCCCCCAAGAATGTCCCCAGGAGCCCGGGGGTCCTGAGGGCTGAGCAGGGGGCAGGCCTCACTCCAACTGGGCTCCTCTGGCTTTGTTGACATCTGACCCAGGTCCTTGCTGCCCTCACCAGGATGGGGCTCACGGGGAGGGGGGTCTGCTTGCTGGCAGGCCTCTAGGAAGGCGGACATTTCCCATGGGGTCTCATCCTCTCTCTTCTCTTCCCAGTCTAGGATGACGGGGTCCCTAAACTGGAGAGCCATGCAGGACACACGCAGGTACCGGCACCACTACCCGGTACGTAGCTGCCTGAAGCACCCTCGAACCCTCACAGCCCCCCTGGGGCAAAACCCCGCCTTCCATTCCACCCGGATGAGGCCGGTGGCAAGTGTGCTCCTCGGCCTCCGCCTCTGGGGCCTCAGCACCCTTGCCTTTCCTAGGTGTCCTGGTGCCAGCTCTCGGCACAGCCACATGAGGCCCCACACCGCCTGCCCCCGCAGTGGTCTCCTGTGTCCTCAGCCCCTGCCCTCTGCACCCATGAGCCTCAGGAAACCCTTGGGCTGCCTCTGGGTGCAGAAGAAGGGGACCTCCCAGCACTGGCCACGTTGGGGAGGAGGAGGAGAAGGAGGTCAGAGGAGGGTGCTGACCCTAGGGGTGAGGAGCCCAGGTTGGCACATGGGGTCCTCACCAGCCTTCAGGATGTCTGGTGTTTTCCAGTGGAGAGCAGATGTCCCTCCCCCAGGAAAGCTGTAGTCTGAGGCCAGCCTGTTTCTGATGATGTCACTGGCACTCTCTTTGGCTCTTTAGGATTTGATGGAAGGGGACAGCAACGGTGACATGCCAAACCTGAGTTTCTACAGAAATGAGATCCCGTTCCTGCCCAATGGTGCGTGCTGGCCTCCTGCAGCTGCCTCTGCTGTGGGTCCCCTCTCCCCTCTCTCTGCCTCTGGGGCTGCTGGGACCTGGGCTGCTGGGACTGGGGCACTGGGGCCTATAGCTTTCAGGTAGCTCCACAGCACCCCCCTGGAGGCTATTGAGGGGACACCAGGGCCCCAACCTGCAGCTTGGACCCCACAGGCAAACTTGCTGTGATGAACCAAGCAATAAATACGGGCGGCTTTGCAGGCCCCAAGGTCTATGTCACAGCACTTGGCTCTTCTGCCAAGTGGGAAAGCCACATGTCAACTAGTGAGTGAGTGTGGTTTCACGTTTTTAAATGGTTGGAAAAAATTTAAGGTAGAATAATATTTTGTGACTTAAAAATTATATGAAATCCAAATTTCAGTGTCCATGAGTGAAGTTCATATATATATATATATATATATATATATATATATATATATTAGAGGCCCACTGCATGATTGAATCATGCACGTGTAGGGTCCCCTACACGCTTTCGCTTTCGATCACGGGGAAGCTGGGTACCTGTCCGCTGGTGCACCAGGCCTTTCAGAAGCCTCCGGCGCAGCGAAGACTTCTGAAAGGCCTGGTGCCTGAGCAGACAGGCACCCAGCTCCCATGCTTTTGCTTTTGATCGCTGGTGCACCAGGCCTTTCAGAAGCCTCCGGCAGGGCGGAGGCTTCTGAAAGGCCTGGTGCACCAGCGGACAGGTACCCAGCTCCCCCACTTTTGATGGTCCGCGGTGGGACGTGAGCTTGCTGCCCCAGAGGCCCCTTCTGTGCCGCAGCACAGCCATGGCGCAGACGCTGAGCTCAAGCCACCGCTGGCAACGCGAGCTCAGCGTCCCGCCGGCCCAATCGGCCACCCCAGCCACCCCGAGTCCTGCCCCCCCACACGCCTCCTGGCCAATCGCAGGCATAGCGAAGGTACGGTCAATTTGCATATTTGTCTATTATTAGGTAGGCTGTGTGTGTGTACACTATCTAATAAAGAGGGAATATGCGAGTTGACCCTCATGCCATTGCAAAGATGGTGGCACCCACAGCCAATAAGGAGGGAATATGCTAATTGACTGTCACGCCCTCAAAGATGGCAGCGCCCAGTCCCCTCAGCCCTGCCAGGGCAGCAGGTGCATGGCAAGTCTGGGCTCGCCTGGGGGTGGGTCCGGCCACTCCACGCACCTGCTTCCGGAGTCCCCCAGTCCCCTCAGCCCCCCCAGCCGCCCAGGGCCGCCGGAGGCTCAGGTAACCAGGGTCAGCCGAGGTTTGCGCTGCCGGCAGTGGCAGCAGCAGAGGTGTGCTGGGGCGTCACCTTCCCGATTGCTGGGTTGCCTCCTGCCCCTGAGGGCTCCTGGACTGTGAGAGGGGGGAGGCCGGGCTGAGGGACCCCCTCCTCCAGTGCATGAATTTTCATGCACCGGGCCTCTAGTATATTCCTTATTGATTTCAGAGAGGAAGGAAGAGGGAGAGAGAGATAGAAACATTAGTGATGAGAGAATCATTGACCATTGATCAGCTGCCTCCTGCATGCCCCACACTGTGGGGATTGAGCCCGCAACCCTGGCATATGCCCCAACTGGGAATCGAACTGTGACCTCCTGGTTCATAGGTTGATACACAACCACTGAGCCACATCGGCCGGGCCATGAGTGAAGTTATTGGAACCCGTGGTCTGTAGCTGTTTCCCTAGGATGCAGCATAATTGCCACAGAAGCCATGTGGCCGCACAGCCTCAAATCCTCACTGTCTGCTGCTTTGCAGAAACAGTGGCCAATGGAAGACCAGCTACGGGGTGGGGCTCAGCTGCAGGTTCTGTGTGAGGACAGAGTCCTGATGACAAGCCTGGTGTGAGGGGCAGTGAGGACCTCTGGCAAAGACAGGTGCAGGTTGGGAGCGCCTGGCCCTCCCTTGGGCATAGTCCTCTCTCTGGCATCTGCTCTCAGGTTGCAAAGAGGCCGAGGGCCTACGTTGGATTAAAGTCACATGAGATGTACAGCTCAAAGCTGCAGAGCCCCGGAGTCCTCAAGAAGGTGGGGCTCTGGCCAGTCTGGCTCCCCGGGTAGGGCACTGGCCTGCGGACAGGAGGGTCACAGGTTTGAGTCTAGTCAGGGTCACCTGCCTCTGTTGCAGGCTCAATCTCCATGCCAATCAGGGCGCGTGCAGGAAGCAACCAGTTGATGTGTCTCTCTCACATCAATGTTTCTCTCTATCTCTCCCCCTCGCTTCCACTCTGTCTAAAGATCAATGAGGAAAAAATGCTTGGGTGAGGATTTTAAAAACAAAGCAGGACCGAGCTTGAGTAGCTCCACGATGACTCACCGACTTGTCCCCGTGGGTCTCCTAGGCTGTTTCATTGAGGATATTCTTCAGAAGTGGAAGGACGACTACGACCTCCTGGAGGACAACCATTCCTACATCCAGTGGTGAGCAGAGGGCGAGCGTGGGGCTCAGAGCACAGGTGGGCTCGGCATCTGGGGAGGGGCTGGGACTCCTGGGGAGGAGGGGCAGAGCTGGGGGGCTGAGATGGGGCTGGACCCCTGGGGAGGAGGTGGAGGGCCTGGCGTAGGCAAGCCTCTTCCTGCAGTGCCCAGGCACACCTGGCCGGCACACTGCATCCTTTCCGAAGCCGAACGTGGTGCTTCCTGCGGGCACTGCAGGCCGGGGTTCTTAAGCTGTGAGCAGCCTCTGGCTGGCTGGGAGCAGAGGCTGCTCGGGGGGCAGGAAGGGCAGTGGATATGAAGCCTGCCGCACGTGGGCCCCGAGGCAGCTAGTGTGGCCTGTCCTGCGTGGCAGGGTGCTAACCGCGGCGTGTGGTAGCCCTGCAAACAGTGTGTCTTTGAGGACAGCTCCCGGGGGCCTCTCCTGGGCACAGGGACTCTCAGCATCCATGATGAGAAAGGAAGGACGAAGAACAAGAGGGACAGCTGACGGGCCTGGGCCAAGTGGCTAGCTGGTCGCCCTTGCTGCTGTGGCCACACGTGCCTGTCCTGTGCCCTGGTCTGTGGTTCCCACCCTGGAGCTCTCCTGCCCTCACCCCTTGACTTTGTTGTGAGAGCCTGTGACGTGTGGGTCTAGCGAGCCCGTCCCAGGGTTGAGTGGTGAGCCCAGCGCGTGGTGAGCCACTCCAGGCTGCTCAGAGCATTGCCTGCATCTTCTCCCACAGGCTGTTTCCTCTGCGGGAGCCAGGGGTGAACTGGCATGCCAAGCCCCTCACGCAGCGGGAGATCAAGGTGAGCCGGGCCTCTGGGGACCCCTGGGGAGCCACTCATAGGGCAGGAGCTATAAGTCCCCCTAATTACCTTCCCTCTAAAATGTTCCTCACCTCTGCCCCGGGCACTCCTCAGTCTTTCAGAGAAATCGCTCTACCTTGGGGCATCTGGGGCAGGGGCTAGCCTTTGTCACCCCTTGTTAGGGCTGGAGCAGGACCCCCAGAGGGATCGATGGGGAGCCACTGAGCATGTCAGGAAGAGCAGCGTGCTCCTAGGCGATGGCGGGTGCCCGATGCCACCCTGGCAAATCCTGAGCGCTTCCCAGCAGCTCGAGGAATCCCTCTCCGGACCAAGGCAGACACGCAGGCCCTGGCGAAGTGGCGGAGCTCCGGTAGAGCGGTTACATTAAGGAGCTATAGTGCTCCCCACCGGGGTCGGCCGGGCCCGCCCGGCCTCTAGGTCAATCAGACCCGAGGAGGCATCGCCCACTGATGTCCGGGGGTGGCTCCTGAGCTCTCTCGCTCTCCGGGGCTGCTTTCCAGGCCTTTAAAAGCACCGAGGAAGCTGGGGAGCGGTTTGTCCAGGCCTACGAGCTCATGCTGGGGTTCTACGGAATCGAGCTCGAGGACCGGGACACAGGCAAGGTGCGCCGAGCGCAGAGCTACCAGAAGCGCTTCCAGAATCTCAACTGGTGAGACCCCAGCGGGTAGCTGGCACAGCCAGGTCTCAGGCTGAGAGGGGGACTGTGCTAGCGTTCTGGCAAGAGCCCTGGGAGCCCTTGTGGGAGCAGAGACAAGCGACTGAGGCTGAGCACCCTGCTCCTTGCTTGTGTGTGTGTGGGGGGGGGGGGGGGGGGGCGGGGGTTGCCTGATAGGGTGTGAGGGCCTAAAGGGAGTCCCACTGGTCACTGTGCCCTACTACCCACCGGGCTGGGTCAGCTTCACAGCACCCCCTGTGCCTGAGAAGCCAGGTGAGGAGGGGTCTGGAGGAAGTGCAGGGGATGAATCTGCCCATTGGCACAACCTACAGGAGCCCCCTCCAACCCTCCTCTAGCCTTGTGGGGGGGAGCGGGTGTTCATGGGACCAAGGGGACAGTCACCCTTCAAGAGGATAGAGGACGCGTCACAAACCCAGCCTACCTCAGGCTCCTGGAGGCGGGTGCAGCCCGGCGGGAGAGGGAAAGCAGGCCTCGCGGCCCGCCCACCAGCGCCCTCTGCCCCCCAGGCACAGCCACAACAACCTCCGCATCACGCGCATCCTCAAGTCGCTGGGCGAGCTGGGCCTGGAGCGCTACCAGGCGCCGCTGGTGCGCTTCTTCCTGGAGGAGACGCTGGTGCGCCGCGAGCTGCCGGGCGTGCGGCGGAGCGCCCTGGACTACTTCGTGTTCACCGTGCGCTGCCCGCGCCAGCGCCGCGCGCTGCTGCGCTTCGCCTGGGAGCACTTCCGGCCGCGCCGCCACTTCGTGTGGGCGCCGCACGACAAGCTGCGGAGGCTCGGGCTGCACTCCCCACCTCGCCCGCCCTTGCCTGCGGGCCCCGAGCAGGCCGAGGGGGAGGCGAGCCCCGTGGACGCCCCCCTCAAGGAGGGCGCACAGGGGCGGGCCTGCGGACCGGGGCGGGGCGAGGGCGGGGATAGTGTGGCCGCCGGGCCCCAGCGGCCGCGCGCTGAGCCCCAGGAGGAGGGAGCCCCGGACGGGGACCTGGGGCAGGAGGGAGCCCCGGACGGACGGGGACCTGGGGGAGGAGGCCGGGAGTCCCAAGGAGAGCAAGAAGAGGAAGTTGGAGCTGAGCCGGCGGGAGCGGGCCCCAGGGGAGCTGGGCCCCCAGAGCGCCTCGGAGGTGGAGAAGATCGCCCTGAACCTGGAGGGCTGCGCCCTCAGCCAGGGCAGCCTCGGGGCGGGGACTCAGGAAATGGGCAGCCAGGGACCCGGGGAGACCGAGCAGCCCTGTCCCCCGCCCCCACGGGCCAAGGTGGCTGACGAGGTGAGGAAACGAAGGAAAGTGGATCAGACGCCGGCCCCCACCTGGCCCCCTGCCCCCTCAGGGCGTCCTGAGGCCGGGGTGGGCGAGAATGAGGTGGAGGAGGAGGCGGAAGGCCAGGGGGTGCTGGAGCAGGGGGCCCCCGGGAGCCCGGCCCCCGCAGAACCCGCGTTGGACGAGGGGGCGGGGGCGGGGCTGGCTGCCAAGCCCCCAACGCCTCGGGCTCTGGGACCAGCGGGCGCCTCGGCGGGGCCTGCGCTGCGGGGGTCCCATTGCCCGCTGTCCGAGCGCCCAAGTGCTGGCCTCGCCGGCTCACTGCGGCGGTAGGCGCACAGGCCCCCGGGAAGGCCAAGGACTCCAGAGCCCTTACCTCCACCTCACCGGCCGCCTCCCTCCTTTGTAAAAGGGCCCCGAGGGCCTGGGTGGGAGTGGCGCTCCCTTTCTTAGTCTAGTGCCCAGGCCTTTTCTGAATAAATTCACTTGATTTCGAGTGTTTTGGTGTGGGTAGCGGTCCTGTGGGTGGCCAGGTGGATTGGCCTGGTTCGTGAGCGATGCTGCTCTCTGGACTCTGGCCTAGTGGAGCAGCCTCCGGCACGCCTGCCCTGCCCACTGCACCCTGGTCACAGCGCATGCGGCTGCATTTGTCCCTTGGCTGCATTTGTTACCGGTTCAGAGGAAGGCTGGGCACAGGCAGCTCCGCCAGCGGGGGCAGTGTTCAGAATGCCCGGGTCTAGCCACACCTTCGCCTGCCCCGGTTCTGAGTGCAGTGACGTGCTTTGGAAGCAAACTAACGCAGCCGTGTTCTCTGTGGCTTTGTCCCTGCCCTGCCAGCCACGGCCCCCTGCTGACCCTCACTCCAAGGCACAGCCTCCCAGGACCCCGTTGGCTCCTCCAACCTGGCATGGGCACAGTGCATCCCCTGCTATAGCAGGCCCTCGCCCAGGACACGGGAAGCTCCCAGCCTGGCTTCATCCCCTGAGCCAGGAGCCCTCCCTTCCTGACACTGGCATGGGGGGACTTGGCAGAGGGCCACACACACTTGCCTTTGCACAAATGAAGTGATGAGCTCACTGCTCTCCTGAGGAAGGAGGGAGCTGCGGAATGCGATCCGCCTCCTTTCCATGAAAAGCATTGACGATTCCCTCTAGTCCCGGGGAGGGCAGGGAGGAGGGGGACTCGGATGTGACAGGCAAATTGGAGGTCATTTTGGAGGGAGAGACCCTGCCTGAACTCTCCAGCACCCACATGGGGGAGGTGCATGTCCTTATCCTCTGTTTGCACTACAGAGGCACTGAGCGCTAATGTGGGTGTGGGACGTCAAACACTGAGTCAGGGACTCCAGTGGTCGGGGTCCTGGGTGAGAGCCTGTGGGGTTCAAGTTCAGATAGAGAAGCTTGATGCCAGAAGAAACTCCACTGGAGTCGCCCTGGGGTCTGTGCCCAGCAGTGGGGAACTAGGGACAGCCAGGCAGCTCCAGTGCACTGACCCCCAAGCTCTGGCCCCTATCCCCCAGTCCCAGGCCACTGCAGCTGTTTGGGCTTGGCGGCAGGGGCCACTCTGGGGAGTGGGAAGGCGGGGGGGGCGGGGCAGGGGGAGGGGGGTGTTTCCCATCAGCAGGATGGAAGGGTTTGCTAGGAGCTGGGGCTGGCCGTGTTGCGGGCAGTGGAGCAGGATGCCAGATACCAGGTGGCTCCTGAAGGAGCTGGAGGCCAGCTGGGCTTCCTTGGGAGTTGAGGGGCAGCTGGGAGGGACTGAGGCTGGAGCTGGGGGGAACCAATCTTGCTCCCCAGACCCCGGGCTTGGGGTGGCGATGGAGGGCAGGAGCTCAGCCTGCGGCCCAGCCTGAAGGGGTTCTTGGCAGCCAGGTGCTTCTCTGAGGCTCCCTTTCACGGTTCATCCATCGCCTCTCATTCGAATTCACATCGTCTCAAAAGTCCTGCGTTCCCACCCGGCTGGCGTGGCTCAGTGGTTGAGCATCGACCTATAAACCAGGAGGTCATGGTTCAATTCCCGGTCAGGGCAGATGGATCCCTAGTGGGGGGCATGCAGGATGCAGTCGATCAATGATTCTCTCTCTCTCTCCCTCTCTGAAATCAATAAAATCTCATATTTAAAAAGTATATTTTTTAAAAAGTCCTGCATTCCCACATGTGGAAATGAAGCTGACACGGTGTGCCATGACCTCTAAATGTTCAGATATCTAAGGGTGGGCCTGTAGGTGACCTGGATGTTGGAGAGGCCCCTAGGGTGGCCATGGAGGCCACCTGGACCCAAGTGCTGCCCCTTCCCCTCCCAGAGTGAGTAATCAGTTTGCCCAAATCCAGGGACCCCTGAGCTGCCAGGGGCTTGTGGGAAACGGAGCACCTGACTCAGCCTTAGAGTCCCTATTCATCACCGTTTGCTCAGGCCTCAGGGTCCTGGTGGTCCTCCTTCCATTCGGCCAGAGCCACCACTTTGCTCTCCCTTGGGATGAGGGGTGCCAGGGACAGCCAGGCCTTTGCCAGCCATAGCTCATGTGGATGGACCACTCAGTATAAAGTTTGGGGTAAGGCCCTGAAGCAGGAGGTGTCCCCAACCTGGCAGGCGTGGCCCTAGACTTTTGCCCTGGCACAGGGTACTCACCTTCCCTGGTGTCTTCCTGGGCCTTGGGCAGCCTGGGGCCCACTCAGGGCCTGGGGAAGGGCAGGCAGCTTCTGGACTCCATTTCTCAGACTAAAGGTGCACCTTCCCCACAGGAGCCCTCCAGTGTGGGGCCCCACACCCCAGGGAGGCGCAGGGAAGAAGAGAGCGTCTTTCTCTGTTGTGAAAGGTGTGTGTGTCTAACTCACCAGTCCCGGGTAATTTTAACTCAGAGGCTGACCAAAAAAATGCCACTGGTTGCTCCCTCCCCACAACCCCCGCCGGCCCCAGCCTTCCTCCCACAGCCTGGACTGGGAGGCTCCGTGGCGGTGGCTGCGTGGAAGCCCCTGCCCACCTTGGTGGGCCCCGCTGAATGGGGGGTTTGTGTGCAGCCAGAGAGGCGGGAACTGGCGACCTGCCCACCGCCTGCCCCGCCCTCCAAACCCGGCGCCCCAGAGCCCCTGGCCGCGCCTCCAGCGCCGCTCACAGCGCATGCAGCCATGGCCGGAGCCCCCACGCTGGCCCTGCTCCTGCTCGGGCAGCTCCTGGCCAGGACCGAGGCGCAGGTGAGCACGGGGCGCAGGAGAGCTGGGCTCGCCCCAGCAGACTGGGGTGGGGGTCCAGGGCTCTGATGTCAGACATCGAGCAGTGCAGCCTGGGGGCCGCCCCCAACCCCAGCCACCTGGGCCAGCCAGTGAGTGAGCCTGGGATGTGGAGAACGGCACAGACCTGTCGCGGCTACCAGGCTGAGCCGGACCTCCTCTGCATGAGCCCAGGAGGCTGCCTGGTCCTCCCAGGCTAGGGTGCCGCCACCGCCAGAGACCACAATGTGGCCTTTGTTCCCAGGCTCCCTGCGGGCGGGCACAGCCCTTCCTGGCTGCACAGATGAGGCAGTAGACAGTGGCAGGGGGCGGGGGGCATTGCTGAAGCCAGCCGGGGTCATGGGCCCCAGTGCTGCTCGACCCTGGGAAGAAGGGACACTCCGTCGGACTGACCCAAGTGCCAACCAGGGGACCCACCTCGAGGGGGAGGGATGAAAAGTCCCAGGTGCCTAGTGACATTTCTCCATTTCAGAAAGTGGGACCTCGGGGTCCTCCTGGTCCCCAAGGGCCACCTGGAAAGCCGGGCAAAGATGGCGTTGATGTGAGTTTGGGGCATGGGGAGGGCCCAGGAGGGCTCTGTGGGATTCTAGCTCTGGCTCCAACCTTTACAAAGCCCTGGGCCTGATGGAGAGAAAACTAAGCTCCACTTTGCAGGTTGGGTGATGTTGCGTGATGAGCCAGCACCCTTGTGGGATGTGAAACAAAGATGATCCTTGTTCCTACCTGGGACACACCCCACGGGGACTGCATGGAGGGGGGGGCTGCATGGTGGTCTTTGGACTGGAAATGTGGGCACTGAGGTGTGTGTCTCTGGGTCCCTCCAGGGTCTGTGCTCCTGTATTCTGGGGGCTGGGTGTGGAAGTGCAGGGCCTGACCCTCTTCATGGGTCTTGTTGGGGCTGCTGGGGGCTGAAGCCAGCCTTGGAGGGGCTTGGCCTGCACTGCATCCCTGGTAGGTGTCCCAGGCCAGCAATATGGGGAGGCAGCTGAAATCCTGCAGCCTGTCCCCCAGGAGCCGTCTGGGGTGAGAGCCCCTCCACCCAGCCACCTCCACGAAAGGCAGGGGGCCCCTTCAAGGCATTTCCTCACCCATATTATCCCCTCTGAGTCCCCAAGGCCCTGCCTGGCCATAGGTGGCCCTGAGCCTCCCCCTCAACCTGGACCCCACACCTCTCCCACCTGGCTGGGCACTTGGCACCCCAGGGCTCCCAGGCCCAGCCGATCATTCCTCCTGAGGACCCGCCTACTCAAACCTGCCTGGAGCCTCGGTTAAAGGCTTTCAGGCCTGGAGGTCATGGCAGGGAGGCCTGGGCTGCCTTCTGGGGCCACACAGGGCTGGGGCTGCCCCTCTGGACAGAGGCGGGCAGCAGGCCTCTCAGCGCCCACAGTGCTTCCCGAAGCTTTTCCAGCAGTGGAGGAGCTAGGGCTTCTTGGAGCCTTTCCCTTGGTCCTGGGGGTCATGACCCTGAGCCCTCAAAGTGATCCCCAAAAGCAGTGTAGGCCATGTCGTGGCTGAGCCCAGCCTGTCCAGCTCGCCCCTCTCCCCAGTGCCGGCCTCAGCACCTGGCCCTAGAGGGGAGGTGCCCTAGGTGTAGACGATGAGGTGAGGGGCTCCCGACTTGTCTTCTGGGGCAGGGCCTCGGGGGCCCAGCACTGCTCCCCTGGGGCGGGGTCTTCAGGGGACCCTTGGTCACATAAGGTGTCTCCCCCTCTGCAGGGAGAAGCTGGTCCTCCGGGTCTGCCTGGGCCCCCGGTGAGTGTCCTGGCTGTGGTGTGGGAGGGATGGCCCATTCCAGTCTGGAGGGGAGGGTGGGCCTAAAACAGAGGGGTCATTGACACCCCTTCCCACCACACTGGGCCCTGGGTTACAGAGCAGGGCTGAGCCAGGAAGGGGTGAGAGGGAGGGGGTGTGTAGGAGTCTGCGAGGCTCTGGGAGGTGCTGGCTTTAAAGCTTTCTTTGGGCCAGTGCCTGGGCAGGCGAGGAATGCAGCCCCGCAGGGAAGTTGGCCAGAGGTCCCCAAGTGGGCCCTCACAGAGCTGTGTGGGCCCAGGGACTGAGGGTCCCACAGTCAGCCCTTGGCCGGAGCGGCTGACGTGTCCAGGTGGAGGTCCTGAAGATGTGGGCAAGTAGGGGTCCGCTGGAGAGGGATGCCCTCCTGGGGCCAGTGCGGGGCTGGCAGGTGACCCCAGCTGGGTAGGGTCTGCCGCACACGGACAGGTCCAGGCCCCTCTTATGTGGTGGGTGGTGCCCGAACTGGAAAACACTTGATTTCTTGGTGAGGCCAAGGCTCCCCATTGGACCCTTCCTCACGCCTCTGCCCTTCCCCCACAGGGACCCAAAGGGGCTGCAGGGAAGCCAGGGAAACCAGGAGATGCCGGGCTGCCGGGGCTGCCTGGCGTGGACGTGAGTGTGCCTCTCCTTCTCCCCTCCAGTGAGCCCTCCCCCTCCCCTGAGCCCCGCTCCCCTCTGGGCTTGGAAGGGTTCCTCCCCAGCGCCCAGGAGTCAGGGTTAATTGCTGCTCTAGCTGGGCCTGCTCTGGCCTTTATCCCAGAGCTCAGTCCGGCCTTGGCCAGCAGAAGACAGAGCCCGCCCACAGGAGAGGGGAAAGTCCCACCAGCTCCTGCTTATCTGGGACAGACACCCATTATCCAGACCCCTACGAGCCCCGCCTGTTGGTCATCAGGAGCTCAAGGCCTGGCCCCAAGACCACGGGGCTAAGGTCTGGAAGGGATTGCTGGGCTCGCCAACGCCAGCAACGGCTCCGGGCGCTGGGTTCCCGCTGGCTTCCCGCTGGCTTCCTCCCTGTCCCCCAGAGACTCTGAGCCCCCAGGTGGACAGTGGATGGCCAGCACAGGAAGGTGCCAGGCCCGAAGGTCTTCTCGGCCGCTCTGGACTCAGTTTAGTTAGGGAAGGGCCCATGGCTTGTTTTTCCCCTGCATGGGGGAGGGGGCACCTCCTCTCCATGTGACCCCTCAAGCCTTGCCTCCCTCCCAGGGTCTGACTGGTAGGGAAGGACCACCTGGATCCAAGGGCGCCCCTGGAGAGCGGGTGAGTGCCAGCAGCATGGGAGGCAGCTGCAGTTCAGCCCAGGGGCGAGCTCGGGGCTGGGGGGCCCTGCAGGGCTGCAGGATAGCAAGGGGACATAGGGTGGCAAGTGCTCGGCCCCCCATTCCACACTGACCTCTGGGCAGAGTTGTCCCGGCATTCAGACTGTGTTGGGGAGGCTGATATGGTTGGGGGTGATGGGCCCCACGTGCCCTTCTGCTCCCTGGGTGATCCACCACCCCTGTCTCTGTGCCCACCCAAGAGGCCCAGGGTCGCCCAGGCTGTGCCCTAAGTCTGATCATCGTTTCCTGAAGCCCACTTCCTGACTGACCAGTCTTTTTAGGAAGGCTTTCTCCAGCCCCGCACGGTGTCCCCTCCCCATTCTGAGCAATGACCGTCCCCCCAGTCCCGGGGTGCAGAGGGCAGGGAGGCCGAGGGAGAGATGCAAGGGAACTCGGCTGCAGGAGTGGGGACAAGGGCGAGAGTGGCAGCTGTGGCCAGTGGGTCCTTTGGTGCCTGGTGGATGGGGGTAGGTGAACTCCAGGATCTCTGCAGGGAGCCTTGGGTGGGCAGGACCCGGGAGGAGAGTGGCCGCAGTACAAGGACCGTGTCTTCAGGGTGCTGGGTGAGAGGAGGACTGGCAAGCCAGGCGGGCACCTGGGCTGCCAGAAGTTCAGGCTCCTCCGCAGGCCAAGGTGGAGGGTTCAGTGACCTCTGAATTCAACCACCAGGGGCTGGGACCAGTCCCAGGCGACTGGGGAAGCAGAGGGAGCCCTCCCAGGGCCCCATCTCCGGTAAAATGCGGCCCCTCCTCAGAGGAGCTGTAGGATGGATCTGGGAGGGAGGGGAACAGGTTTGCAGACCGAGGAGGGGTGACTGGGCCCACCCCATCCCTGACACCGTTTCCTTCTCAGGGAAGTCTGGGACCCCCAGGGCCGCCAGGGCTTGGGGTGAGTAGTCTCTCCTCCTGGTGGGAGTCTGGGGAGTTGCAGGGCCTGGCCAGGGTGAGGTCCCAGGCCCTCTCCTCTGCTGACCCTCGGGGCTGGGTCCTCTCTCCCAGGGGGTGGGGGAGGCTCTCCTGCACCAGAACCCCCTGAGCTGCTCTTCCCCACACCCCCCAGTCGGCTTAGGGGGAGAGTGGGGTGGGCACACCGTCCTGTCCCAGCAAGCTCTGACCCCATGCTTGGCTTTGCAGGGCAAAGGCCTCCCCGGACCCCCTGTGAGTACCTACAACCCTCGTGGCCCCGAGCCAAGCACACCCACCACGCCCAGAGCCAACCGGCTGTCAGGCGCCCAACCAGGGCTGGGGGGCCTGGGGGGGACAGAGACATGGCACCCCTGGAGTCTCAGTCCCTTCAGAGAGGGCAGACCGACCCTGCGTGGGGGTCTGGGAGTGGCTCTGACCCCTCAGCTCTCCGAAGCTTTTAGGTGCAGACTCCCACCCTCACTTCTTTACCTCCAGGGAGAGGCGGGCCTCAGCGGGCTCCCAGGTGGACTCGGCCTCCGGGGCCCCCCGGTGAGTGGCTGCCCCAGGCCTTCCCCCCTGCTGGGAGCAGGCGCTCTGCTTGCCAAGACCCCCGAATTCAACCACCAGGGGCTTCCCACCTTCCACCCTTCCCTTTCTGCCCCCTACCCCTGGCCCCCCTTCCCTTTCATGATGGAAGCTGTGGCTGACATCCAGGGACTGGGACAGGCCCGACCTCAGGACCACAGACCCTAGGACAAGGCGGGGGGCGGTAGGCAGAGCTGGGAGCAGCCCCCCAAGGACACAATCCGAGAGGCTTCTCTCTGGAAGTAGCTGGTCCCCTCACCTCAGTGGGGGGCTGGGCCTGTGCACCTAAGTCATAACATCCCCCAGGGACCCTCTGGACTCCCAGGCCTGCCTGGCCCTCCGGGACCTCCAGGACCCGCTGTGAGTACTGGGCAGGGGCTCTGGGTGACTGCATGGTGGGCCTGGTCCTCTGTCCCCAGGCGCCCTCCCCCAGCCCTCACCCAAGATCTGTGCCCACGCCCTCCCCGACTGGGTCCAGGCCCAGCAGAGGGTGCGGATGGTCAGGGCTCTGTCCTGGTGACATGCCCTGCAGACGGGCCAGTAGCACTCAGCTCTGACCACAGGAGGGATGAGGGCCCAAGGCCCCTAATGGTCCCTGAGTGGTGGGAATGGGGAGGCAGGGAAGGTGGGTGGGCAGTGTCACAGTCAGCCATCTCTGTTCCAGGGTCACCCAGGGGTCCTCCCCGAAGGCGCTACTGACCTTCAGGTGGGTGTTGTTTGTGACGGGGCTGGGGTGCTTGTCTTGGTGGGAGGGGCTCTGGCCTGATCCCCTGCCTCAGAGATCCATCTGGGAAATCAGCCCATTCCCTCCCAGAAGGAAGGCAGAGATGGGGTCTGGGCACAGCCTCCCCTACCCCCACCCACCTCACCCCGTCCCAGTCCAGCCCTGCAGGAGCCACACACAGCAGTGAAAATCCAAATTAGGCAAAACCCAGTTGCACAGTCCAGCCCCTCAGCCCAGCTGCCCTCCAGGGCTCCAGCCGCCTGGCCGCGGCGGCACGGCCCGCAGACAGAACGTGCCCGTCACGCAAGGTGCCGGACTGGTCACTGTTATCTTGGCCTTAGAGCTTCGTCACGCGTGTCAAAGGGGAAGCGGTGGCGGGGCCAGATCTGTTTCTCCGCCCGTGCTGCTGGGCGGTCGGCACGCTCGGGAAGGGAGAGCAGCAGCTGGCTCACCCTCTGGGGCTGTCTGCCATCTCTTCTCGTCGCACCCGCGTCCCAGAAGGAGGGGCACCTTCCAGAATGAGAACAATGGCTGAGCCGCCGGTGGGTCCGCCCAGACACGGTGGTCGATGGCCTTGGCTCCGTGCCAAATGGCCGTGGAATGATCTAGAATCCCTAGGCCCCCACCCCATAGCCTCCCCAACACGAGCATCCAGCCTGTGCCTGAGGGACACATCCTTCCTGAAGCGTGTGTGCAGGGGAACCGCCTGATGCTCGCTCGCTGCAGGGAGCGGGGCTCGCATGAAGGCGCCTTTGTGAGGCCGCAGACACTCACTGAATAGCTGCCTTGAACCTGTGGCGCCTACACTGAGGCTGAGAAATTGGAGCCAGGCTGCGAGGAGGCCGAGGTCTGGCTCCTGCAGAGCCTGGGGCAGCCCTCAATGAGGCCCCGTGTGGCCCCGGGGACCCCTTCATATTAGGAATGGCCCATCTCAGGGCCCCTGGTGCTGAGCTCAGTGTTGGGGTCTTGCTGAGAGTTCCCATGGGGCCCCTGTTGTCTGGGAGGGGTCTGACCACTCTGTTTTCTGACAGTGCCCGGCCATCTGCCCGCCAGGGCCTCCCGGTCCCCCAGGAATGCCAGGGTTCAAGGTGAGTGGTGTGGCCACAGGGTGACTCAGACCTAAGCCCCCCTCCATACCCTGAAGGAGGCAGCCCAGCACCTGTGTGGGCTGAGATGGGAGTCTAGAAAGGGGGCTGGCTTCCCACCCTGCCTGGGGGCCTTGCTCTACCCCTCCAATCAGCTGGCATGCTCGCTGAGAGAGCTCTTTCCCGGTCCAGCTGCACCCCTGTGACCAGCCCTGCCCCAACCTGGGCTGTCTCCCCATGGGGCCTTGGCTCAGGGCTGTGGGGGGAGAGTGGGGGTGTCAGGCTGTGACTCATCACCTACCACTGGCTTTTAGGGACCCACCGGCTACAAAGGGGAACAAGGAGAAGTCGGCAAAGATGGCGAGAAGGTACCCGGGTGGTGGCAGCTGGAGGGGAGGGCATTTGAGTGGTGGTGGTGGGTGAGTGGCTATGGTGGCATCAAGGGGCTGGAAGGGAGAGCCCTCCACACCTGACGGAGAAGCGTCTATGCACACGTCCCCAGCAGGCTGGGCAGGCCTCACTGCTGGCCAGAGAAGGCTGGCTTCAGCTCCAAGTGGCCCCAAGCAGCCCTGCCACCATCCCTACAGCCACTGCCCGCCCGTGGAGGGCATCTTTTCCTCACCACAGGCTGGGGCTGAGGCCGGTGCCCTCCAGCATGGTGGGAGTGGCCAGACTGCCACGTGGGCAGCAGAGGGGGCCACCCAGCCAGGAGGAGGTGTCAGAGTGGCTGGGAGCCTGTCTCTGGAGGCCAGCCTGAGGGGCGGGGCATGTGGGCATGGAAGGGGCTGTGAGAGCTTGGGGCTGACCCAACCACCATCACTTTCTCCGCCTCCTCTGCAGGGTGACCCCGGCCCCCCTGGGTCTGCCGGCATTCCTGGCACAGTGGGGCTGCAGGTGAGTGGGGGAGGGTCTGGACAGGATGATGATGTGGGATGAGAGCCCCTTGGACAGCTTGAGGCTGTGGGGGATGGTCCCTTCCTCTCAGGATGCTAATCCTAAGGGTTTGGGGCCCCACCTCTCAGGGCCTGAGCTGAGGCTGAGGGCTTCTAGGGAAGCCACCAGGGCCACTCAGTGGCTCCCGGGGCAGGGGCAGTCCTGGGAGGCTCTGGCCTGGGCCCTGCATCTCCAGCTCTCTCCCCACAGGGCCCTCGGGGGCTCCGAGGACTGCCAGGGCCGCTCGGGCCCCCTGGGGACCGGGTAAGTCTGCCAGCACCTGCCCACCAGTCCCCACCCACCCGCATGTGGTGGGCTTTGGGCCAGGTCGTCAGCATAGGCGATTGGGGAGCCACCTCCAGACCTCCCCAGTGGCCACCAGTGGGCTGTGTGACTTGGCAAGGCTGCCTCTGAGCCTTTGGAGAGGGGTCGTCTCCAGAGCTGGGCTGTGGAGGGCTCTTTGCCCAGGTCCAGGAAGATGGGACAAGAAGGAGGCCTTGGCAAACATGGAAAGGGGGTTGGGGACCACTAGGCGGCTAACGAAGGAGGAGCCTGCAGGGGTGCTCGAGGCAGGGCCTTCCACACGGGGCAGGGTCCTCTGTGGGATGCTGGCCAGGTTCAGAAGTGAGGCACAGATGCCCCCTCTTCTCTACAGGGTCCCATCGGGTTTCGAGGACCCCCCGGGATCCCAGGAGCCCCCGGGAAAGCGGTATGTGTGAGTCCTGGGGGTGGAGGGCCCATGCAGGCCCAGGCTCCCTGTTCCCTTCCCTCTTCCTCACTCAGACACCTTCCCAGCCCCACTGGGCTCACTGTACTTTCCCAGGGCTGAGCCCTTCTGCTCTGTGGGCATACCTGGCCATGCCAGTGGGTACACCTGGGCAGGTACCTGTGGGAACACCTGGCCATGCCAGTGGGTACACCTGGGCAGGTACCTGTGGGCACATCTGGGGAGAGAGTTTACCAGAGAAGTGGGTCTGTCCTTCATGGAAGATTTGCACTTTCTGTTTCTGGAATGGAGTGAGGTGTGGTCAGCGTTCCTCTGGCCTCTGTGACCCTCAGCAGCCTCAGCCCTGCCACCTCTGACCACTTGCAGGCTGATCCTGCCAGTCACGCCTCAGTCTAGCTCTCCCACTTGCTTGAGTTGTGAACTCTGTCCTTGTCCCCCCTTGTTATTTCAGGGTGACAGAGGCGAGAGGGGCCCAGAGGGGTTCCGCGGGCCCAAGGGTGACCTCGTAAGTGAGAGAAGCTTGGGTCCTTCCTCAAAAGAACCTGGCCTGGGGGGATGGGGGAGGACACACGGATGTCCTATGCCTCGGGACACAGGTGACTGCCCTTGCCTGCGGGTGGGTGGGGTGAGCCACTGGGCAGGGCGGGGCCTGGCCTGCCTGGGAGCCCTCCCCCCATTTGCCCAGCAGCTCCTTGAAGCTATGGTCATCGGACAAGTCCCCTGCCCCGAAGCAGCGGGCTTGGGCCATAGGACCCACCTCCTGGGTGCAAATTCTGGCCACGGACACACATCCGCCGAGAGGCCTGGGCAGCAGAGCTTGACCTTGTGCCAAGGTTGCACAGCTGTGAGATGAAGTTACACGGATGCCAATGCATCCGGTGCTACGCCAGCAAACATAAGTAAAGCCGAGAGGTGATCAGGCAACTGGAGGACCGTCCCCAAACTGGCACTTGCCTGCGGACACTGACCAGTTCTTTCCTGGACTGAGCTGGCCACCCAACATTGCAGTGTCCGCAGGGCCCCAAGTCAGGGCCCTGCACGGGATTGGCCATCGCAGCTGTTCCCTGACCCAAGCACCACACCTGGATCCAGGGCCACGGCCCAGGTCACCGGGGAACAATTGTGATAATATGAGAGGGACGTCCCTCACAGTTCCAACTGTAATGGCTCGCGTGTCTTTTAGGGCCGACCTGGTCCCAAAGGAGTCCCCGGAGTGGCGGGGCCTGTGGGAGAGCCGGTGAGTCCCCGCGGCCTGGCCCCTCCACGGAGGGACTGTCTGCTCCACGTTGCTGCTCTCGGCCAACGCAATGCTTCCTGTCCTCTGCACCGTGTCCCCGCCTCCTGGGGCAGGTGGCCTTCACGGGGCTCAGCACTCTGCTGTCATCCTCTGGAAACACATAATCATGGTTGAACAGTCCCCCAATTTTCCCTCTCATGGACCCGACCATCCTGAGTCCACCCTGACCCTCAGAGGCCGCAGGGGAGGCGGGGCAGTTGGCTGAATTTCTCTGTAATCTGGGGGCACGTGAGATGGAGGTGGGTAGGACCAGCAAACACACATGCAGGACACCCGCCCTCTGGCCCACGCCCCCTGCCCCTGCTACGTGCCCACACTCACCCCACCCTCTGGGCTTCTCCCCACCCTCCTGGAGCTCAGGCCCTCATGCCCCTGAGCAGGACACCTGAGCAGGGAGGCAGGCGGCTGAGGGCGGTGGGCGAGAGGCACACTGCGGTCCCTGCCTTCCCCAGACTCGGCTGTGCCCTCAGTTCCAAATGAGTCACGAGTATGGGATCAGACAGGCCTGGCCCCAGACTCAGTTTCCCCATCTGTAAAGCAGGACCCCCTAGGGACTGTGAGGAGTCTGGACAGAGGTGGAGGGTGGCACGTGGTTCCATAGGCGCTCAATGAGCATCAGGGTGCATCCTTACCACCCTGCCCAGCCCGCACCCCCTCCCTGCCTATGCCCCCTCCCTGCCCGCGCCCCCTCCCTGCCCGCGCCCCCTCCCAGCCTGCGCCCCCTCCCTGCCTGCGCCCCCTCCCTGCCCGCGCCCCCTCCCTGCCCGCGCCCCCTCCCTGCCCGCGCCCCCTCCCAGCCCGCGCCCCCTCCCTGCCCGCGCCCCCTCGCCTGGGTGGTCTCAGGGCAGCACAGGTTACTAAACTGTGGCCACTGAGCCAGGAGACCAGCTCAGGGTCCTCTGGCTCAGGAGGCACAGAGTCAGTGTGGGGAGGGGGGACTGCCCAAGCAGGTGGTCTGGAGGGTGATGGGACAGGGGAGGGGTGTGGAGTGGGGGACACTGCCTGTCAGACCTCATGCCATTGCCTATCCCCAGGGCATGCCAGGCAAGGATGGCAGGGATGGCGTGCCAGGACAGGATGGTGAGAAGGTGGGTACTTGGCCAGTGGCCTGGAAGGGTGGAGGGGGTCTGTGGGGAGTTCAGCCTCCTGGGCCTCAGCACCCCATCACCCCCGAATCTCCCACAGGGAGAGGCTGGTCGCAATGGTGCCCCAGGAGAGAAGGGTCCCAGTGGGCTGCCGGTGAGTGCGTGGGTCTCCCACGGGGCCGGGCTGCAGGGGGTGCTCCCAGCACAGGGCGTCTCCTGGGGTCCCTGGCTGGGGCTGGTGCAGGGGTCTCTGCGAAAGGAAGCTCCTCAGCCATTGGGGTTCTCTGCTTCCGGTCCATGTGCTCCCCCCTGGACTCGGCAGCTCTGACCCCTGGCCTCTGTCCTGCAGGGTCTCCCCGGGCGAGCTGGGTCAAAGGGTGAGAAGGGAGAACTGGTAGGTGGCTTCTTTCTCCGGGGGGAGCGGGGGAGGGAGCCCAGCCCAGGGTCCTAGATGGAGGTCCCCCTCTGTGCAGGGCAGAGCTGGAGAGCTGGGCGAGGCTGGCCCCTTAGGAGAGCCCGGCATCCCGGTGAGTACCCCAGCCCCCACCCTCACCCCACACCCAAGGGCACAGACCCTGCTGACCCCTACTCCCTCTCTCTCCCTGGGCCAGGGGGACGCTGGTGTGCCTGGGGAGCGCGGGGAGGCTGGCCACAGGGGCTCAGCGGTGAGTGGGGGACGAGCGTGGGCGGGATTGGCCGGGAGCCACCACCACGTGACCTGTCTGTGCGGGCTGGGGGGGCATTTGGGAGGCATCAATGGGCGGAGCACAGGAAACTTAGGAGATGTGAGGGCCAGGCCAGAGTGGTCCTACTCTTGAGACGTCGGTGCTGAGGGGACAAAGCCACGACCCCGCCTTGCACCCTGGGAGGTGCTGTGGGAGCTCCCCAGGCCCGTGGCCCCGCCATGGAGGGAGACAATGACCACACCAGCCACAGCCCCGGAGGCCTGGGCGTCGGGTCCTGCACCAAGTCTGGTTGCTGCATGAGGTTCCATGGTGTACCTGACCTAACCTCTGGGACGCCCCCAACTACCCGCAGGACACCCCCACCTCTGTCCCTTACAACTGGGCCTGATGGCTGGGCCCAGTGCCTGTGTCTGCCCACCCCCTGGGGAGGCAGAGCTGGACTCACCTTCCTTCTGATTTCAGGGGGCTCTTGGCCCGCAAGGCCCTCCTGGAGCCCCTGGCATCCGAGGCTTCCAGGTGGGTGAGGTTTGGTGCCAGGTTTTGTGCCCAGTGAGCCCAGGTGGGCCAGCTGGGCAGGGAGGGCCCCTGCTGGGCTCCCTGTGGGTGCTGACTGGCTGGTCTTTGTCTATAGGGCTGGAAGGGTAGCATGGGAGACCCTGGCCTGCCAGGCCCCCAGGGCCTCCGCGGCAGCATGGGCGACCGGGTAAGTGGCTGTCCTCGCACGGGTGCCTGAGCGCTCCTGGGCACAGGGTCACGTTGCTCTGAAATAACCATGACAACCTCACTCTAAACCACTGGACTGCCCCTGTGGCCACCTCTCCTAGACTCCCCTAGTGGTCTTGTGACAGCCAGTAGGTTCGCGTGGGGGTCCCTCCTGTCCAGGACAGTGGGGCACAGAGGGTCCCAGGCCGGCTGGTGATCACCAGATGACCAGGTGCCTGAGGGCCTCTGGGAGGAGGCTGTGGCCTAGCCGGCCATGCTACCCCAGGTCTATGGGAGCCCTGAGCGTCTTCCTCGGCCATCTGCCCCTGCTCCACCTGCGGCTCCTCAGGCGGGTACCCAAGGCACCGCGAAGGACACACCTGCCTCCAGGCATCTCTGCGACCTGGGAGGCCGGGAGCCACCACCCAGCATGCTGGGGACACATGACACCACTGGCCTGTGGTAGAGACAGCGCCCTTCATTAGCCTCCAGGGGGCCTTCATTAGCCTCCAGGGGGGCCCTCATTAGCCTCCAGGGGGCCCTTCATTAGCCTCCAGGGGGGCCTTCATTAGCCTCCAGGGGGGCCCTCATTAGCCTCCAGGAGGCCCTCATTAGCCTCCAGGGGGGCCCTCATTAGCCTCCAGGGGGGCCCTCATTAGCCTCCAGGGGGGCCCTCATTAGCCTCCAGGGGGGCCTTCATTAGCCTCCAGGGGGGCCTTCATTAGCCTCCAGGGGGGCCTTCATTAGCCTCCAGGGGGGCCCTCATTAGCCTCCAGGGGGGCCCTCATTAGCCTCCAGGGGGGCCCTCATTAGCCTCCAAGGGGCCCTTCATTAGCCTCCAGGGGGGCCTTCATTAGCCTCCAGGGGGCCCTCATTAGCCTCCAGGGGGGCCCTCATTAGCCTCCAGGGGGGCCTTCATTAGCCTCCAGGGGGGCCCTCATTAGCCTCCAGGGGGGCCCTCATTAGCCTCCAGGGGGGCCCTCATTAGCCTCCAGGGGGGCCCTCATTAGCCTCCAGGGGGCCCTTCATTAGCCTCCAGGGGGCCCTTCATTAGCCTCCAGGGGGGCCTTCATTAACCTCCAGGGGGCCCTTCATTAGCCTCCAGGGGGGCCTTCATTAACCTCCAGGGGGCCCTTCATTAGCCTCCAGGGGGAAGCTCCAGGGGCAGGATGCTCCCCAGCACGAGGACTCAGGGGGGAGGCTGAGCCCCTCCCGAACTCCGCAGCTGCCGCCCTGTGGTCCAGTCGCCCACCCACGGGCAGCCTCAGACTTGTCCCTTTGGTTCTGACGCTGCTGTTTGAGCAAATGGGCCATTTGCATGTAGCTGGTGTAGGGCCACCTCCCAGTTCCCAGGCAGCCCCAGCCTCGCAGCCTGGGGGCTCTGGAGCCTCTGACTCAGCAATCCCAACGGAACTCAGCCCAGGGTTGTGTGTGAAGGTGTCAGAAACAAGACCAGATTAGAGATGCCTGTGAAGTAGTCAGCCATGCTGCGCAGCCCCTACGAGACAGGCGGTTGCGAGGGAAAGCCCTGAGACCTCGAGGGGCACGCACGAGGGGTCACACACGAGCCTAGCTTTGGGACTGAGCGTCCAGGGAGGGAGCACACACCTCCGGTTCCCTGATTCCTCTAACACCGAGCCTTCTCTCTGCAGGGCCCGGGAGGAGTCACAGGCCCCAAGGGAGACGAGGTGAGCTGGGCTGCCCCCTCTGAGCTCCGGGCAGCGGCTCCCTTCTCCTGTCCTTCCTCCATCTCTGTCCAAGGCTCTCACTTGCTCCTCGCTCCCTCCCAGCGGTGAGAACGCTCTGGGCACCCAGCCCCAGAGCCAGACCTGGGACGGGGCGGGGCGGCCGGCCCCACGTCCTCGGCTGGCTCCCGGGTCCATAGTAGCTGCTCGGGGACTCTCTCCGGAGGGGGTGTTCCCTGCCGACCTGGGAAGTGGCAGGGGCAGGTCTAGGTTCCCCTGCTTTTCCAGGCAGCATTTTCTCCCTGGAACCTTGGGGGTGGATGGGCCTGCACCCCTGCCTCTGCTTCCGACCTCCAGCAGCACCTGGCCCTTCTCCTACTGGCCGGGAACCTAGAACAATCTGAGCCCAAGGGGTCTCTCCTGGGAGAAAAGCCTCTCACGCCAACAGTGGGTGTCGGCCTGCCCCCCTCTGCCCCCCAGCTTTGGGGGCCCCCTCGGGCATGAATACCCTTTAACTTGGGCGTCCTTTCAGGGCATCGCTGGCTCTGATGGCCTCCCCGGGGACAAGGGCGAACTGGTGAGTGTGATCACGTTGACTTCACTGTTAAAATAGGCTGGCCAGCTCGGGGACCAGCCGTGGTCCCAGCAAGGGTGAGCAACGCCGAGTCGGCTCAGCGAGGCAGGCCACTGCCGTCCCCTGTGCTGTCCTGGGGGGAGAGGTGGCCACAGGCCTGTCCTGCAGTGACACCGCCTACAAAGGGCACCATCTGTGGCCATTGGAGTGAATTACCACAGTTGAGTTTTAATGGAAGAAAACTGGGTTTCTGCTGAGCTAGAGCAGGTTAGGTCTCCAGTGAACTCTTCAGTTCACCGGCAGATACACGTCTGCCCTGGACGCCGAGGGAGCAGTCGCGGGGTGGAAAGGGGCTTGCTGGCGCCCACGTGGCGGGGTTCCTAGTCCCGCATGTGAGCCTCTCCTCTGTGAGGCCCAAGTGGCTCAGGCAGCATCCTTGTCTCCGGCCGAGCCGCACGCCCAGGGCAGGCTTTTTACACCTGCAGCCGGGTGGTCTCCGTGTGCGTGCTGTTCACTGTGTGGCTTCCTACGCAGCCTTGCCACGCGGGCCCTGGGAACCCCGCCCGCTCATCTGACCGGCGGGCAGTGCCTTCGAGCCGGGGAACCGCTCCCGCTGTGCTCAGGCTGTGTGAGCTGAAAGCCTCACTCCTGGTCTCCCTTTTGGCCTCAACGGGTGTCACCCAGACGGCCGCTCGGGTGTCTGGTGGGGACTATGTCCCCTCTACACCCAGGCAGGCGGCTTCCAGAGGACGCAGCCGGAGAGGGGATTGAGGCACGTGTGTGACACCAGCAGCAGAGTGGGAACAAGTGAGCATGTGCATGAGGAAGTCCTGTGCAGCGACCAGCACACCTCTAGGGAAACTAAGTTAAAAACCGTCAGTAGAGCCCTGGCCGGGGTGCTCCGTGGTTAGAGCACTGGCCCCTCACTGAAGGTCTCGGGTTAAATTCCTGGTCAGGGCACACTAGGTTGCGGGAGTAAGTGACCCATGTTTCTCATGTGAGTCACTAAGATGCTCACCTTCTCTCTTGCAGGGAGCCAGTGGCCCCGTCGGACCCAAAGGAGAGGTGAGTAGCTGCCGGACAGTCCAACACAAAGGCCAAGGAGCTGTGCTGGCCCGGCCGGCCCATCGTCGCCAACCTCGCTCCTCGGAAGCCGGGTGGCAGTTGCAGGTGGCTGCCCCGACGATCGGGGTCTGTTGTCTCTCCCCAGCCCGGCAGTCGAGGGGAACTGGGCCCGAAAGGCATCCAGGGTCCCAACGGCACCAGCGGCGTAGAGGGCGTCCCGGGTCCGCCCGGGCCCGTGGGCCTCCAGGGGGTGCAAGGTGTGCCTGGCGTCACCGGGAAGCCCGGGGTCCCGGTACGTGGCTTTCCTCTCAGAGTGTGACAGTGGGCCCTCAGAGGTGCCAGCACCACCCCACACGCTGACAAACTTTGGGGTGAATTTCAGGGGAAAGAAGCCAGTGAGCAGCGCATCCGGGAGCTGTGCGGGGGCCTGGTCAGCGGTAAGTGCTCGCCTCCCCCTGGGCTGCAGCTCCCACCGCCCGCCCCGCCCCGCACTGACCGGGTCCTTGGGGCCCGCGGCAGGGTCCCACCACGCCCGCATGTCCCCAGTGTCACCGGAGAAGATAGTTACAAGGCACACAGCTGTGCCCTCTGGGCTTGACGGACCAGGGGACAGCTGCCACTCGGTTCCCGGGCCTTAGGGGCTCTGAGGAAGCCGGCCTCTCCGGCCTGCGCTTGCTCTCGGCACGCAGAGGAGGGCCGGCGCCGCGTCACGAGCCCAGTGCTGAGCCGTCCCAGGCCCTAAGGAAAGCGCCTCTGGGAGGCAGAGCAGCCCCACTTTGCAGGCAGCACCGGTGACCTCCTGACTACCTGCTGTGTCTCTGTCCCCAAAGAACAAATCGCACAGTTAGCTGCTCACCTGCGGAAGCCGTTAGCTCCGGGACCCATCGGTCGGCCCGGCCCGGCTGGCCCCCCGGGCCCCCCGGGGCCTCCAGGCTCCATTGGTCACCCCGGTGCTCGGGGGCCCCCTGGATATCGTGGTCCCACCGGAGAGCTGGGAGACCCCGGACCCAGAGGTGAGTCTAGGCAGCCCCACAACAGCCCCACATGGAAGCCAGACCTGCCCCTCCACAGAGATGTCTCCTCCACGGGGTGAGGGAGGGAAGAGAACCCGAGGGAATCCAGGGACCCCAAGTCACCCAGGCACGAGCCAGTGGATGTTCTGGCCTTGACTGGCTTCGGGGTCCCCCCACGCTGCCCTCCTCTGTCCACGTGCCGCACACCACTCGGAAAGGCTGAGCGTTTGCTGGACCCGCCCTGGGCCCAGCACAGTAAACTCCTATCCATCCGCAGGCACATTTTAAATACCGTGTTTTCTCAGTCAGACCAACGTTTTGGGGAGTAGGGTTACTAAAACGTGGGAGATGGATAATCAGGGCCTCTTTATACTTAATAGAATTCACCTTCATGAAAATACAACCACTGCTGTTGCAAAAGGCAGACATTTTAAAATTCAGAAACCTCCTATGAACTAGGAAGAACTAGGGAACGTAATTTAGACAGGAAGTAAATCCTGGCCTGGCCCGCCAGGACCCATGGAGTGGCCCTGCCACGCAGATGCCACAGGGCGCTCTGTGCCCAGACAGAAATGTGGCCTGGGGACCTGCGGACACCAGTGTGGCAGATACTGGCCACGGACCTTTTCCCAAATGGCCTTTAACACTGAGCTCGTGTTAAAATGCGAAGTTTGCCAGCACAGGTGGCCTGCAGCCAGTCGGGCTCATGATTCCAATTTCTTCCAATTTATTGACCAAATAATTGTGTTTCTGAAAACTAGCGTAGAGATTGAGCAGTTCCAGCACTAGAGGGTGAGCATGTTAAGCTCACCTTCTCGTCCCAGAGGCGACCTTGGCCCTGAGTCACTGCCCACCCTCCGTGGTGTTGGAGACGGTTCTGGTGCCTGGATGTCTGTCCGGGTACCAGGAGCAGAGAGGCTTTCTTCGCACAGGGATCCGAAAGCCTCACTACTTCTGAAAATAAGATTCAAAACTAGAGTTAATCACCTTTCCTGGTTCTCTCAGCAAGCCAGCGCGGCAATGCAGCCACGACGGTCATCACACAGCCGCTTCCCGCCTGAGGATGGGCCTTTGTCCCGGGCAGGGGTGGCATCACCTCCTCAGGACGGCGGCACGGGTGTGGTGCCCAAGGGTGGCTGTGACATTAATCTGGGAATGTGCAGTGCAGAACCTCAGGCAAAAAGTGTCAGTGCTGAGCTCCCCACCCCCGGACACACAGGTCCGGGGCACGGCAGGACCCAGCATGCCCCATGGGGAGGCCTATCCTGCCAGCAGTCCTGGTGGCCTGTGTGTGATGATGGCCTCACACTCCTCACCTGGCCTCACACTGCTCACCTGGCCCATACTCCTCACCTGGCCCATACTGCTCACCTGGCCTTACACTGCTCACCTGGCCTTACACTGCTCACCTGGCCTTACACTGCTCACCTGGCCTCACACTGCTCACCTGGCCTCACACTGCTCACCTGGCCCATACTCCTCACCTGGCCTCACACTCCTCACCTGGCCTCACACTGCTCACCTGGCCCATACTCCTCACCTGGCCTCACACTGCTCACCTGGCCCATACTCCTCACCTGGCCCATACTGCTCACCTGGCCTCACACTGCTCACCTGGCCCATACTCACCTGGCCTCACACTGCTCACCTGGCCTTACACTGCTCACCTGGCCTCACACTGCTCACCTGGCCCATACTCCTCACCTGGCCCATACTGCTCACCTGGCCTTACACTGCTCACCTGGCCTCACACTGCTCACCTGGCCCATACTGCTCACCTGGCCCATACTCCTCACCTGGCCCATACTCCTCACCTGGCCTCACACTCCTCACCTGGCCTCACACTGCTCACCTGGCCTCACACTGCTCACCTGGCCTCACACTGCTCACCTGGCCTCACACTCCTCACCTGGCCTCACACTGCTCACCTGGCCCATACTCCTCACCTGGCCCATATCCTCACCTGGCCTACTCACCTGGCCTCACACACTGCTCACCTGGCCCATACTCCTCACCTGGCCCATACTCCTCACCTGGCCTCACACTGCTCACCTGGCCCATACTCCTCACCTGGCCCATACTCCTCACCTGGCCTCACACTGCTCACCTGGCCCATACTCCTCACCTGGCCCATACTCCTCAACTGGCCTCACACTGCTCACCTGGCCCATACTCCTCACCTGGCCTCACACTGCTCACCTGGCCCATATTCCTCACCTGGCCCATACTCACCTGGCCTCACACTGCTCACCTGGCCTATACTCCTCACCTGGCCCATACTCCTCACCTGGCCTCACACTGCTCACCTGGCCCATACTCCTCACCTGGCCCATACTCACCTGGCCTCACACTGCTCACCTGGCCCATACTCCTCACCTGGCCTCACACTGCTCACCTGGCCCATACTCCTCACCTGGCCCATACTCACCTGGCCTCACACTGCTCACCTGGCCCATACTCCTCACCTGGCCTCACACTGCTCACCTGGCCCATGGCCCATACTCCTCACCTGGCCCATACTCCTCACCTGGCCTCACACTGCTCACCTGGCCTATACTCCTCACCTGGCCCATACTCCTCACCTGGCCTCACACTGCTCACCTGGCCCATACTCCTCACCTGGCCCATACTCACCTGGCCTCACACTGCTCACCTGGCCCATACTCCTCACCTGGCCCATACTCCTCACCTGGCCTCACACTGCTCACCTGGCCCATACTCCTCACCTGGCCCATACTCCTCACCTGGCCTCACACTGCTCACCTGGCCCATACTCCTCACCTGGCCCATACTCCTCACCTGGCCTCACACTGCTCACCTGGCCCATACTCCTCACCTGGCCTCACACTGCTCACCTGGCCCATATTCCTCACCTGGCCCATACTCACCTGGCCTCACACTGCTCACCTGGCCTATACTCCTCACCTGGCCCATACTCCTCACCTGGCCTCACACTGCTCACCTGGCCCATACTCCTCACCTGGCCCATACTCACCTGGCCTCACACTGCTCACCTGGCCCATACTCCTCACCTGGCCTCACACTGCTCACCTGGCCCATACTCCTCACCTGGCCTCACACTGCTCACCTGGCCCATACTCCTCACCTGGCCTCACACTGCTCACCTGGCCTCACACTCCTCACCTGGCCCATACTCACCTGGCCCATACTCCTCACCTGGCCTCACACTGCTCACCTGGCCTCACACTCCTCACCTGGCCCATACTCACCTGGCCCATACTCCTCACCTGGCCTCACACTGCTCACCTGGCCCATACTCCTCACCTGGCCCATACTCCTCACCTGGCCTCACACTCCTCACTTGGCCTCACACTGCTCACCTGGCCCATACTCCTTACCTGGCCTCACACTGCTCACCTGGCCCATACTGCTCACCTGGCCCATACTCCTCACCTGGCCCATACTCCTCACCTGGCCTCACACTCCTCACTTGGCCTCACACTGCTCACCTGGCCCATACTCCTTACCTGGCCTCACACTGCTCACCTGGCCCATACTCCTCACCTGGCCTCACACTGCTCACCTGGCCCATACTCCTCACCTGGCCCATACTCCTCACCTGGCCCATACTGCTCACCTGGCCCATACTCCTCACCTGGCCCATATTCCTCACCTGGCCCATATTCCTCACCTGGCCTCACACTGCTCACCTGGCCCATACTGCTCACCTGGCCCATATTCCTCACCTGGCCTCACACTCCTCACCTGGCCCATACTCCTCACCTGGCCCATACTCACCTGGCCCATACTCCTCACCTGGCCTCACACTGCTCACCTGGCCCATACTCCTCACCTGGCCCATACTCCTCACCTGGCCTCACACTCCTCACCTGGCCTCACACTGCTCACCTGGCCCATACTGCTCACCTGGCCCATACTCCTCACCTGGCCCATACTCCTCACCTGGCCTCACACTGCTCACCTGGCCCATACTGCTCATCTGGCCTCACACTGCTCACTAATGCAGAGGCGACGGGATTGGAAGGCTCCCTGACACCCACGAAGGGAGCTGGAGTTGGTCACCTCGCATCAGACGAAGGCTCCTCTCCCATGCTGTCTGCAAGTGTCACTGCCTCAGTACAGGTCCCGCTTACCAGGAACGTAGCTTCACACAGAGCGCAGGCTGACAAACAGGACTCCTTTCGGGAGACCTCGGTGTTGCAAAGACCAGAGCTGGTAGGAGGGGGGTGGCCAGGATCCCACAGTTAGAGGGACATTTAAAACACCTGTGCACAACTTGTGGGCCATGTTGAAAATAGGGATACAAATGGAATGCTCAACTGTGTGACAGGCTTAAGTACTTCCGAACAAACGAACACCGTAAGAGATGGCCACTGGGATGCGGGCGGTCACACGGCCGGGCTCCCCGTGTCACAGCCTTATGCGTGCTGTGTGGCTGTCGCCGCTGCCCTGAAGCTTTCCGCAGTCTCAACACCTGCTTCTGTCAAATCCCTCTGATAGGAAGCCAGGGGGACCGAGGAGACAAAGGCACGGCCGGCGTGGGTCTGGACGGGCCCGACGGAGACCAGGGGCTCCAAGGTACAGGGCCAGTGTCTTGAACCACTTTTGTTTCTTGGCGCCTTTCCCCAATTCCCTCCCTGTGTGGGGCAGCACTGGGTGGCAGTGTCTCAGGTCTGATAAAGGAGTTGCTTTCTCGGGCAAAGCTTTTGAGGCGAGGTTCGCGACCGTCTGACAACTATTTCAATATGTGAACCATTTGCCAAGACAGGGCCTCCTGCTCTCCTTTAGATAAGCAGACTCTGTTCAAGTGTTTAACTAAAGCCATCTAGTACCCATTTCACTTAAATTCTAACAGGATTTTCTCTTAATGGACACACAAGTACCCTGAATTAAAAAAATTTTTCCCCCCGAATGTTTAAATTTTAATGTCAAATATAAGAGCTGTCCCCAGCGAAGGCCAGCCCCCAACACCCCACCCCAGCCTTCTGGGGGACTGTTTGGGGTCATTTTCATCTGCACTCACATCCTGGGAGTCCACACCACAGAGGGGCAGGGCCTCCCCCAAAACCGCCCCCCCCCCCCCAAATCTCCTCTCCTGGCCACACCCCAGGTTCCGGGCTTCTCCTCTGCTGATCCACCTCCACCACCACCAATCAGGTGACCCCTAGGTGGGAGTCTTCATTGGCTCCCCGTCCATCCTTCCCCATGCATCCCCACCTCTCACTCCTGCCACCATACCCATGCACCCCTCTGAGTGTAGAGTCTGAGCGGCCACACTGTGGGCAAGACCCAGGCCCTGGCCCTGCCTTGCCACCCCTCCCACCCAGGGGCTCTGCCCCGCGCTTCTCCAGGCCTGGGCTCTCCTCCCTTGGTTTCCAGGGTTTGCAGACAAGCCAGTAACAGTGTGGGGAGGCCCGCGGGTGGACGGGGAGTCCCGCTGTGGCTCAGTCTCACTACATCTACACGCATCTTCCTTCTCTGTCTCAAGGACCCCAAGGTGTGCCTGGTGTGGGCAAAGACGGCCAAGACGGCGCCCACGGTGAGCCTGGGCTGCCCGGAGACCCTGGCCTTCCTGGTGCTGTTGGTGCTCAGGGGACCCCCGGCATCTGTGACACCTCGGCTTGCCAAGGAGCTGTGATGGGCGGCAGCGAAAAGTCAGGTCCTAGAAGCTCCTAAAACACAACCTAGAAAGTGAGAGTGACACCAATTGAAGCAGAGGGCTCTGGAGGGACACCGGGGACCAGCAGCATCCATTACTAAGGAGAGAGCAACACACCGTGCGGGACGTCCAGCGAGGCCTTGCTGCCCGCCTGCATCCTCGGTGGTGGCGCCTGGACACCTGGTCCCCACGAGCATCCTCCAGCTGCTGGGGAAGTCCTGTCTTGTGTGTGTACAGTGGCCCGTGCGGCTGTAATGTCGGACCTTGGACACAAGCCCTGTGTGGTACCACCAGGAGGGACAGGGAGTACACACTATGTACAAGCCCATGAGAAAATTCAGCAAGTTGTTTACATGGCATTTGTGTACACTAAGATATAATCCCAATAAAATGATAAATTCAAATTCATGACTGACCACAGTGTAACAAAAAATAAAGGATTTCACATACAGTACCCTCCACACCAAGGTCTAGTCTGACCTACCTGCTTCTTTTGTGTAAAACTTTTAACTGTCTCTGACCAACAGTATTTATTGATGGTGACTTTGTATTGCACTAAACCTGTTGTAATAAATAAAGCCACTCGTTTGAAACACTCAGTTCCAAACAATAGTTTATTACATGAAAAGTAATGACTCTCAGTGTGAAAGCATCTCCTCTATGGACCAAAGGAGCTTTAAGGATGTCTCTGGGAATTCCTAGCAAAATTGTGCAATGCAGTCCACGTGACTGGAAGCCGTTGCAAGGGGAGGCGATAAACAAATGAATTTCCAAACTACTTCTAGTGAAGAACATTTTGACTTTTCCAATTGCTAAGGGGGCATTTTTAAATGTAAAGGAAATAAGTAAAAAGCAGTGTACCTTGTAAGACTAAAGAAATTACAAAGGGTGTTAATTTTTTAAGTTATCATGTTAAGAAAACATGATGGAATCAGACAGATAATTGAAAAATTACTAATTGTCACTGTGTCTGCATCCCAATGGTCTAAGAGGACATTAGTGGACGAATACTTTGTTTGATATTTTGTTCTAGATAAATATTCTTACAAAATGTGCTTTCAAAGTCCCCACTGGAGTCCCAACTTGAGTCACGTCCCTTGAGAGTTGACGGTTGGCGCAGAGCTCCAGGGCTTGGACACACCCATGGCCGGGCGGAGGCCGCCTGCTTCCAGGAACCAGTGTCCAGTCCGCTCACTTGATCTCCATGGCAGGGCTGCTCTGCAGACTCTCCTGCGCGGGACACGTCGCCAGGGAGTCTGGTCTGGTCAACTTTAGCCTCCTGCCAGTTTTACCACAAAACACACTCTCAAATTCCTACAGTTGAGAAAAGATCATTAGTGTACCAATCCATAGATATGAAAATTGCTTTCTTCGAAAATACAAAAGGTTGAAAGTAAGAGCTAACCTACTTTAAAATATACAGTTAGCCCTGGCCAATGTGGTCAGTGGTTAGAGCGTCAGCCCGCGCACCAAAGAGCCCTGGGTTCCATTCCGGTCAAGGGCATGTACCTGGGTTACTGGTTCACAAACTTACATCACATCTTGCTAGGGGTCTGTATGATAAAAATAGGGATTTAAACACTTTTCTCATAAGTTGCACTGACATTTACTTTTATTTAATTTTCCAACAGCTTCTCACAATACCTGGTCACACTCTAAGACGTCTTATAGTTTAAAAGCAACCACATTTGCATTTGTTATTTTACTGTGGTAAAATATATACAGCATGAACTTTACAGTTTTAACCATTTGTGTGTGATTCAGATGCATGAAATATATTCACACTGTTGTATAACCATATAAATTTCCAAATGTCTTTTTTTTTTTAAAGCATAGCATTCTTAAATAATTAGATCTGGGTTTATATATTTTTTATTGTGGTAAAATATATACAGCAGGAAGTTTACCATTTTAACCATTTGTAAGTGTACAATTCACTGCCATTAAGTACATTCGCACTGTTGTGTAACCATCCCCTCCATCTATTTCCAAGTTTGTCATTACGCCAAACTGACACTCTGCCCCCATTAAACACTAACGCCAGCCCCACGCCCAGCATCTACCTCTGTCTCTGAATCTGACTCCTCTAGACCCTCATGTAAGTGGAGCCACAGGACTTGTCCTCCTATGACTGGCTTATGTCACTTATATGTCTGCCAGGTCCCTCCATGTTGCAGGTGTCAGGACTTCCTTCATTTTTATGGCTAACAGTCCTTTGTGTGGATAAAGCACATTTTGTTCATCCATCTGTCAATGGACACAGGTTGTTTCCATATTTTGCCCGTTGTGAATGATGCTGTCGTGAACCTTTTCATACAAGTATCCATTTGGGTTCCTGTTTTCAATTCTTTGGGGTAAATACCTGGAAGTAAAATTGCTGGATCTTATGATAGTTGTATGTTAAACCTTTTGAGGACCCACCAGACAGTCTTCCATATGGCTGCACCAATTTATTCATTTTTTCCATCTTTATTGTTTAGAGTATTACAGATGTCCTCCCCTTCCCCCACATCCCCATTCCCCACCATTTCTCCTCTCCACCCGGTTCCTACCCCACCCTAGGCCTTCTCCACCCTATTGTCTGTGTTCATAGGTAATGCATATACACATACAAGATCTTCAGTTAATCTTTCCATACTCCACTCACCCCTTCCCTCTGAAATTCGTCAGTCTGTTACATGTTTCCATGCCTCTGATTCTATTTTGTTCACTAGATTCCTTGCTTATTTTTTTAGATTCAATTGTTGATAGATATGTATTTATTGCCATTTTATTGTTCTTATTTTTTACCTTTTTTTCCCTTTCTTCTTTTCTTAGAGAATACCCTTCAACATTTCATGTAATACCGGTTTGATGGTGATGAACTTTTAGCTTTTTCTGGTCTGTGAAACTCTTTATCTGACTTTCAATTCTAAACGATAGCTTTGCTGGGTAATCTTGGTTGTAGGTCCTTGCTATTCATCACTTTTTTTTTTTTTTAAGATATTTTATTGATTTTTCACAGAGAGGAAGGGAGAGGGATAGAGTTAGAAACATCGATGAGAGATAAACATCGATCAGCTGCCTCCTGCACACCCCCTACTGGGGATGTGCCCACAACCAAGGTACATGCCCTTGACCGGAATCGAACCTGGGACCCTTCAGTCCACAGGCCGATGCTCTATCCACTGAGCCAAACCAGTTAGGGCGCTATTCATCACTTTTAACATTTCTTGCCACTCCGTTCTGGCCTGCATAGTTTCTGTTGAAAAATCAGCTGACAGTCGTATGGGTGCTCCCTTGACGGAACTAACTGCTTTTCTCTTGCTGCTTTTAAGATTTTTCTCTTTAACCCTTGGCATTTTAATTATGATGTGTCTTGGCGTGGGGCCTCTTTGGGTTCCTTGTTTGGGACTCTCTGCACTTCTGGACTTGTAATTCTATTTCTTTCATCAGGTAGGGGGAAGTTCTCTGTCATTATATCTTCACATAGGTTTTCAATATCTTTCTCTCTCCTCCTTCTGGCACCTCCATAGTGCGAATGTTGGTACACTTGAAGTTGTCACAGCGGCTCCTTATACTATCTTCATATTTTTGGATTCTTTTTGCTCTTCTGTTTTTTACTTCCTCATATTTCAAACGGTTGATTTGATTCTCAGAATCTTCTACTCTGTTGATTCCCTGTAAATTACTTTATTTCAGTTAGTGTATGCTTAATTTCTGACTGGTCCTTTTTCACTAAGATCCTTAAAAATCTCACTAAGTCCCCTGAAGCTCTCATTAAGATCCTTGAGCAACCTTATAACCATTGTTATGAACTCTGTATCTAGTAGTTTCCTTGCTTCCATTTCTTTCATTTGTGATATGTTTGTCTCCACGTTTTGGCTGTTTCCCTGTGTTTCTATGTATTAGGTAGAGCTGCTATGTCTCCTGGAATTAGTAGAATGGCTTTGTGGATTAGGTGTCCTGTAGGGCCCAGTGGCTCAGCCTCCCTAGTTACTTGAGCTGGGCACTTTAGGTGCGCCCGTGTGGGCTGTGTGCACAGTCTTGTTGCAGTTGAGCCTTGATTTCTGTTGGCATCACTGGGAGGAGTTGACCTCCAGGCCAATTGGCTGATGACGAGCTGTGTCTACGATGGGAGAGCTGCTGTGCAGGAGACACCCCACTGTAACAGGACTTGTTTCAGGAGGGCTTTGGTGCTCGCGGAGTCTGACCCTTGACAGTGTTACTTTTGGATGTATAGAGTTGTAATATAGTTTGGTCTGAAGCTGTCCACTGGGTGCACTGGCTCTGGGGCCTCCCAGGGGTGCAAAGTTGGCCACTGCCTGCAGTCATCAAGCTACAGAGAGATCTGCAGGTGGCTGCTACCTGTATTGGGCTAGGAAGAGCTCAGGCAAGGCCCAGCTGTGAAGCAAGGCAGGCTGGTACTGGTGCCAGGTTTTAGGCCTTTTATTGATAAGACTGGTGGCCCGGTGCACGAAATTTGTGCGGGGGGGGGGGGGAGGGTCCCTCAGCCCAGCCTGCACCCTCTCTAATCTGGGACCCCTCAGGGGATGTCCGACTGCTGGTTTAGGCCCGATCCAGGACCACTGGCTCCTAAATGCTCACCGGCCTGCCTGCCTGCCTGATCTCCCCCAACTGCCCCCAAGCCAGCCTCCTCGCCCCCAAGTGCCCCCTCTTGCTGGCCTGATCGCCTCCAACTGCCCCCCCACCAGCCTGATCGCCCCCAACTGGCCCACCCTGCTGGCCTGATCACCCCAACTGCCCCCCCTGCCGGCCTGATCACCCCCAACTGCCCTCCCCTCCTCCTGGCCTGATTGCCCTTAACCACCTCTGCCTCAGCCCTGCCACCATGGCTTTGTCTGGAAGGTCTCCTGGTCTAATTAGCATATCACCCTTTTATTAGTATAGATTTGAAGCCAGCTGCTGCTTGTTGGAGAGATTTTAAGAAAATCTGAAGCCTGAGCCAGGACAGACCATTCATATGGAAAAGCCACTGCAAACAGCTTGAGTGGGGCTGCAAATTGGATGGGGCAGGGTCTCAGGGAATCACCAGGGTGGAGCGAACAGTGTGGGCCAAGGCTGATGGAAACTCAGATATGGCTGCCAGTCAGCTCTGCAACAGGGGAGGTCCCAGCACAGGAACAATGACTCCTACAAGCACCATCTGGGATAAAGCCGCCCCTGAGCTCCTGCCCGATGCCAGACAGTCTAGTTTCTCCCTGTATGTGTCTGGGTCCCCCACCCTTGGATCTCAGAGGAAGCAGGACCATGTAAGTTTGTGTGCGGGCCCTTTAAGAGGAAAACCTGGGTCTCAGCAGCTTCTGTGTCACTCAGCCACAATTCCTGCCTGTTTTTTACAGCCTGAAGTTATGGGGACTTCTCTTCCCAACTCTGGAATCCTGGGCTGGGGGTCTGGTGTGGGGCTGGGACCTCCTACTTCTCACGGGAGGCCTTGGAGATACCCTTCCCAATCAAAAACACGCCACTCATGGGTGTCAGACTGGCCCATTCTGCGCCTCTGCCCCTCCTACCAGTCTCAATGTGCTTTCTCCTTTACTTCTCTAGTTGTAGGACTTCCACTGAGCCAGATTTCAGGCTCTGAACGATGGCTGTTCTGCATTTCTGTATTAGTTGTAATCTTGATGTGGTTGTGAGAGGCGGCAAGTATTGGTGTTTATCTATGCTGCCACCTGAGATCCCCCTCTGGCGGCCCCAATTTACAATCCCACCAGCAATCCCAAGGGCTCCAATTTCTCCACATCTTCGCCAACACCTGGTTGTTTATTTTTTTGTTTTGTGGTTTTTTTCTGTAGCCACCGCAGATGGGTGTGAGGTGATGTCTCACTGTGTTTGCATCTCTCTGATGAGTAGTGATACTGAGCATGCTTCCATGTGCTCACTAGCCGTCTGCATGGCCTCTGTGGAGAAGTGTCTTGTCAGGTCCTTTGAATCAGGTTTGTCTTTTGGTTGCTGGCTGTAAGAGGGCATAGTTCATTCATGCCAGGAAGGTAAGTGGCAGCACTCTGTGGGCACTGGCTGTCCCCAGTCGTCTGGAGTGATGGGCACTCCACTGGACCGCAGTCTCAGTGGTGTTGTGACCAAGGACCCTGCCATGTGCAGCTTCGCTCAGAAGCCATAAACTTTGTAAGGTTTTAGTGCAACTTAAGACAAACCACATGTTGATAATTTCCTGGGTTCTGATACCCAAAGCCCAAGTATAAAATATCTGCCTATATTTGAAAGGGTCGAATTTACCTTTTTAAAAAAAATTCATTTCAGAGAGAAGAAGGGAGGTGGGTGAGTGGGTGGGGGAAGAAACATCCATTTGTTGTTCTACTCATCCATGCATTCATTGGCTGATTCCCATATGTGCCCCAACCAGAGATTAAGCCACAACCTTGGGTGCATTGGGATGATGCTCCAACCAACAGAGCTACCTAGCCAGGGCTAGAATTTACCTTTTAAAATCTACACTAATAAAAGAGAAATATGCAAATTGACCATCACTTTGCAACGTCCACCAGCCAATCCAGAGTGAGTATGCAAATTAACCCAACAAAGATGGTGGTGGCCCCGCCCCCCAGCCGCTTCGGGCCTCTGGGCAGCATGCATGCAGGCGCAGAGCGGCCGGGTGGCGCGGGACGCCTGCTATGAGGGGGAGGGCGGGGGGCAGAGGAGCTACAGGAGTGGCGCTCCAGCCAGAGCAAAGACTGAAGGATCCGGCCAGAGTGAAGACGGAAGGCAGCGGCCAGAGCGAGGGCCTGGGTCCCGGATGCTAGAGGAAAGCAGGTGCCGGCAGTCAGGGGAAGGAAGGCTATTGCACGAATGTTCGTGCAACGGGTCTCTAGTAACAAAATAAATAAAGCCCTGGCTGGTGTGGTTCAATTGGCTGGGTGACATACTGTGCACTGTAAAGTTGCCAGTTCAATTCCTGGTCAGGGCACATGCCTAGGTTGCAGGTTCACTCCCCAGTCAGGGTGCATGGAGGAGGCAACTGATCAATGTTTCTCTCTCTCTCTCCCTCTCCTTTCCTCTCTCTCTGAAATCAATAAAAACGTATTTTCTTAAAAAACTATATAGAAGTCAGAAACAAAACAGCCATTTCTCAGATGGAAAAAAGTACTTGGAGAGATTTTCTAAGCTATCTTCATACATGAGGCTAACCCCGGCACATCTTTATTTTCAGTATTTTGCCGGAAGTGGGTTGAGCCATGCTCCATCTGGACTCTCCTGGGGTCCCGGGGAACCAAGTCCCTGTGAGTTGGGGTGACTGTGAAACAGAGACAGGGGCCTCCTTAACCCTCCTCAGCTGAGTTGAAGGTCAGCTAGTCACTGTCATTCTGCTCTCTCAATTAGCATCTGTTTTCAACCAAACAAGTGAAAAGGCTGAGTTTTAAGGAATTTTTTATGATTTATCAAAACACCTTGACATGACGTCTGGCCGAACTTGATATTCATGTTAGATTTGTAAATATGAGAATGCCAATAACAAAAACTGTACTTTTTAAGAGGAAGGAGGTGGTTCTAGTTACATGTCAGGAAATGACACCAGGAAGTTACGACGAGTAAGAACTCGTCAGTACAGGGACAAAGGGTTAAAGACACAGGAAAGCCCTAACCGGTTTGGCTCAGTGGATACAGCGTCGGTCTGTGGACTCAAGGGTCCCAGGTTCGATTCCAGTCAAGGACATGTACCTTGGTTGCAGGCACATACCCAGTAGGGAGTGTGCAGGAGGCAGCTGATCGATGTTTCTAACTCTCTATCCTCTCCCTTCCTCTCTGTAAAAAATCAATAAAATTATATATGTGTGTGTGTGTGTGTGTGTGTGTATATACATATATATATATATATATATATATATATATATACATATATGTGTGTGTGTGTACATATAATATATATATATATAAATAAATATTTATATATATATATATATATATATATATATATATATATATATATATATATATATATGTATATAAATAAAACAAAATAAAGACACAGGAAGGTCTTGGAACTGATACAACAGCCACACACAAAGTGGAACAGGGAATGTGAGGGCCTAACAGAGCTCTGAACTGTGTGACACAAACAGAATTCAAGGGGATGTCACATCCGATCTCAGTGGGAGATGTCACACAGGTCTCTGGGGACCAGAGGGGACAAAATCACAATTCATAATCTTGACCTAACAAACATGGACTTCACCAAATGAAGGGTGCACGTTCTTTCCAAGTGACCACAGAACCATAAAAAATTGACCACAGCCCTAGCCGGTTTGGCTCAGTGGATAGAACGTTGGCCTGCGGACTGAAGTGTCCCAGGTTCAATTCTGGTCAAGGGCACATGCCCGGGTTGCGGGCTTGATCCCCAGTAGGGGGCGTGCAGGAGGCAGCCGATCAGTGATTCTCTCATCATTGATGATTCTCTCTCTCCCTTTCCCTTCCTTTCTGAAACCAATAAAGAAATATATATTTTTTAAAACAATTGACCACAGGAGAGGTCACATGGTAGTCTCAATAAACCTCAAAACTACTTTTTATATGACCATCTTCACTGATCACAACGTGAGAAACAGACAGACAGGAAGAATGAAAATCCTCCTTTGCAGGATTCATGCAAAGAGACAAACCAAGGACATCAGATACTTGGAGACGATGAAGCATTACCATACGCTGGGGATGTTTTCCAAGGAGCACGGAGACCAGTCTGCTTTATATTCACTGACCAAGAGGTGAGAAAGGCTGAAAATAAATGAAGTAAGCCTGCAACTTAAGCACCAGAAAATCTAAACTTAAAAAGAAGGAAAGAGAGGAAAGGTTTAAAGATAATTAACATAAAAGCAAATTATGATAGAAAACACACTCCTACTGACTCCCCAGTTCCCAATCCAAGAGGCCAGAACAGACCAGGAGCCGGTGCTCTGAGAAAAGCCACAGCAGAGCCAGGACACTGGGATGAGGGACAGAGCAGGAGAGACGAAAGAACGAGGTAGGAACGAACTCATCAGCACAAAGCTGCGAAGTACTCCCCACACAGTGGGAGGGTCTCCCCACACAGTGCCAGCCCACCAAGCCAGGCGGCCACTCTCCTTCCCCGGGAGCAAGGGTCCTGTTGGAGGGAATGAGGGAGGGGTCACATGCACTCACTGAACACGGGGATCAGTGACCCCTGTGCACCAACGGTGAGGTCCCCAGCCGCTCCACTCCCAGACCGTTTGAACGGGGGGCAGGGAGTAACATTATAGGAGGGAGGGGAGAAGGTGCCCCAAGAGAAGCAGGAACACCAGGGAGGGTGGTGACCTGGGGACTGGTGGCAGAGGTCAAGGTCAGGTCATCACAATCACCTTTGACCCATCACTGGCTAAACAGGCACTAGGCAGTCCAAGGCAGTTGGAAAAAGGAGAGGGACAGGCAATTCCTTTGAGCGGTGCAGCTGAGCAGCAAGGAGGGGGACAGCTGCTGGCAGGGGACATGGGCCCAGTTCTCAAAGGTGAGTAACTACGGGACAAGTAACAGCACCTTTGCACCTAATCACCAAGCAGGTACAGAAGGAAAGTGACCATCTGGACAAGCTGTCCCGTCCCCCGACTTCTGGTGGAACCAGGAAGTGCACAGCAGAGAGGCAGGGATGAATGGCGGCCTGGGGAGCCCTGTGACCTTGGACTGGATTCTGAGCGGGGAATTACCGGGCCGGTAAAGGTGTCGGTATAAAATCCTGCCTCTGACCACGTTTTCTAGCTGAAACACACACAGGCCAGGTGCAAAGCGGTCTTGTGTCTACAACTCGCTATCAAAGGTTCAGAAAAATACAGATTCTGCACAGAATGGAGCAAATGGGCAACATGCCAACAGCTGGCAGCTCTGGGCGAAGCCAAGAGGGTATACGAGAGGCTCTCAGTCCTATTCTTGTCATTCAAGTTTGAAATTGCATCAAATTTTAAACTGCCATAAGTAAATAAATAAAGTGAGCCATCTAAGTGCAGAATCCTTCAGACACCTGGATGCCACAGTAACTAATGGAGGGACCCCCAGTTAGAGGCCACTGAATATAAGGAAATGCAAACCCCATGGCTGGTCACTGGTTTAGGGGAAAAACACAGCTGAGTCGTTTTAAAAGCATTTTGGGGACATGTGACTATTAGACAACATCAGAGAACTACAATCAATGTAGGGAGGCATGACGATGGCCTGGTGAGGAAGGAGAATGACACACGAGCAGACATTCAGCAGAGAAGGGTCACGTCTGCAGTTGTCTGTGAAGTCGCCCAGCAAATGTGAGTGAGGTTGCTGATGTGCACAGGCATTTGCTATGCAGCAGGCTCATCAGGAAAACGACAAAGCCAAGCACCTACTCGCTGACAAGGACCCACCGGCCCACGCAGACTCGCCTGTCGCCCTGGGCACTCAACAGTCCGGGAAAGCCTGTGGGTTCCGCCCGCCCTGTTTCTCCCTGTCCACCCAGCAGCTCAAGCCAGAATTCCGAGTGCTCCCCAATCCCTCCTCCAGCATGCCCACATCCCAGCCCAGCAGTCTCGGTGAGTGCTCTGTGGCCCTCAACAAGGGTCTTCACCTTCACTCCTGCCCGGACCTCTCCTTCCCAGAGTCCAGGCTCCTCACACAGCAAAGCATCGATCACAGCGTGCCACTCGGGCCTGACCCCGCAAGGCTGTGGACACCTGGCCTCAGACGCGCGCTGCCGCCCACAGGCCAGCGGGGTCTCCATTTATTTAAAGTATGACTGAGCAGAAGCCTGGTTGAAGCAGGAAAGGTTTGTGGGAATAAAATGTGTACTAAGATAACTCAGGAAAATCACTTCCGACTCTCAGGCATCGTATTCTGAGAACAAAGACATTCATGCAAGTAGGAGGGTGAGTTACTGAGAAACAGCGAGGCCCGCGTGTGTTTAGGCTGTTTGCTTCCTAACTCCCCCCACTAACTGGCGTCACTCCGGCCCGTTTCTTGATGTTCCTATGATCTGCTGCAGAAAGAATCTATAAATTCAATATAATTAAATTTCAAAAATGCCCAGGATGCATACTGTCCATAAAATATAGTACCTATAAATCAATCTGAGTGTACATATTTAACAAGGTTTTTGCTGTTGTAATTCCTTCATCGTACTTGAATGAGTTCTATTAATAATTTTCTAATAGGTACACAGAGCCAAACATTAAATCATTTAAAAAGTGTAAAAGCTTTATTTTATTAAAATAACCCCACAGCCTACCCCTAACAAATAGTGTTAAAGAGCAACTGCATGACCAACAGCCGTAAGTGCTCCGTTAGAGGGAATCCAACGTAAGCACTGCTCGGAAGTGCAATTAAACAGACAACGCAAACCAGGGCGAAGACGGAATGTGAAGCTCGCACGACACACGGGAAGCGGAGCAACTCAGCACGCCCGGCCACGCTTGCAGCGGCCAGCACCTGGACACAGGAGGCTCTTTTGTTTTTAAATCCTCACCCAAGGATGTTTTCATTGATTGGATTTTTTTTTTAAGAGAGAGAGGAAGGGGGTGGGGGAGAGAGAGAAACATCATTGTGAGAAACATCAACCAGCTGCCTCCTGTAACGCACCCTGACCAGGAATCAAACCCGAAAACTAGGTATGTGTCCCGACGGGGAATCAAACCCACAACCTTTTGGTGTACAGGACGGCGTTCCAACTGACTAAGCCCCGGCCAGGACATGAGGCTCTTTTTAAAAAGGTTCCATGTTTATCACACCAACCTCAGCTTGGCTCTCCAATCAGACTCGTGCTGCAGCTCACTTCACTAAGCCTCAGCACCAGCCAGCCTCAGCGCTAGCTCTGCAGCCAACACTGGAGCCCCGGTGTCCGGAGGAGCACAGGAGCCACAGCTGCCACCACCTGCGCTCTCTCCTCTGAACCATGGAAGGGGCGGACGAGACCCACACCAAGCACTCAGTCCTATGGGACCCAGCTCACTCACTCACTGGGAACCCAACAGACGGTCAAGGACATGCTGGCCCCGGAGCCCCAGGTCACCCAGTCACCCAGCCCACACGAGTGTCTCTCTTCCGCCTTTGGAGGCACTGAAGTCCAGACCATGTACTTGACATTTACCTGCCCTTTGCTTGCTTTATCCTTTTGGGTTTTCTGAGGGCAAAACCACTGCCTCCTCCAGTCTCTGAAAGTCCCTCTCGCCCAGTCCAACCCACCACACACAGCAGCGCTCAGACTGTGCGACCCGTCATCTCCACCACCGTGGAGCGAGCAGGCCAGGCGGAGGCCACTTCACTCAGTGACAGCACGCGCCACGAGCAGAGCTCTGCTCACAATGACTCCGTAACGTCCGATTCCGGACACAGAGGACAGTTTGGGATCTTCAGGGAAAAGGACACATAAGAACACGGATGAGCTGACAAACTCCTGAAACTCCACCTGGCCTCAATACTCACCTTTTTTATTTAATAGGTTTTTATTGATCTCAGAGAGGAAGTGAGAGGGAGAGAAACGTCAATGATGAGAGAGAATCATTGATTGGCTGCCTCCTGCACACCCCACACAAGGGGTCGAGCCCACAACCCAAGCATGTGCCTTATCAGGAATTGAACTGTGACCTCCTGGTTCATAGGTTGACGCTCAACCACTGAGCCACGCTGGCCGGGCAATACTCACCTTCTTAAGAGAATCTCCATGGCGCTCCTGAATGTACTTTAGGAACGCAGTGGTCCATTGCAGAGTCGTGGCCTTATCTGTCTCGGCGTTGCAGAACGGGACCAAAAGATTCAACTCATCACAGCAAATGCGGATTCTGCGCCTACAGCAAAATCCAAAGCAACACAGAGAATCTGAAGCAAACACAGAGCTGAGCAAATGTGTGTGTCACTTGAAGGGCCAGAGCTCGGGCCTGCCACCGAGTGCATGGGCGAAGGCCTCTGTCCCCCCAGGACCTGGTGCCCTAGCCCAGGCTCCTTTCCTAGGCCACTCCTGCCCTGGGCACCCTCCTCAGGGAGTTTCCCTATTTACTTCTCAGAGGCCAGATTCAAGGGTCTAGACCAGGCGTCCTCAAACTACGGCCCGCGGGCCACATGCGGGTGTTTATGCCGTTTTGTTTTTTTACTTCAAAATAAGGTATGTGCAGTGTGCATAGGAATTTGTTCATAGTTTTTTTTAAACTATAGTCCGGCCCTCCAACGGTCTGAGGGACAGTGAACTGGCCCCCCGTTTAAAAAGTTTGAGGACCCCTGGTCTAGACCAACGACAGACCCAAACCCCTAAAACTAGAAGCAAAGGGTCGTGTTCTTTATTGGGCAGGCCACCCTCTGCCTCAAGTTAGTAAGCTGCCCGCTGTGTGCCCAGGACGAAGGTCCCAGCCTCACTTCACCAAGGGACTGGTTCAAAAAGGACCACAGACACCAGCCTATTAATATCTGGAAACCTGGGCTCCGTAGAGACCATTCAAATCACAGCTGGAGTCACGACGAGGCCATCTGCAACTTCCACACATATGGTAGTGACGTGCGGAGTCCGACCTAAGCTGACACTGAACAATGCACAGGACATGGCCCTCGTCCTGGCCTCCCACTAAACACGCAGGACTTATGACCTTGTGAACACAGCTGGCACTTAGTGGTGCTCTCCACCCCTCATCAGCTTGTTTAATTTTAACCCAAACCTACGTAGTAGACAGTAACTCTTATAGACGGAAACTCAGAACAGGATGGAAAGAGCTGGCGGAAGGCTGTTATAGACTAGGACATGGCAGAGTGAGAATGGAAACTTCCACTGTGAGCATGTGAGGGTTTTCCCAGAGCAGGTGCTCAGTGAATGTCCTCTAAATAAATGCCAGAGGAAAGATGCTCTGTCACCTGGTGAGCTCAAGGGTGTGTGTGCATCCCAGTCCATGGTGGGTTAACTGTATCCCTTTAGAGCAGGGGTGGGGAAACCCGGCCCTCAGACCATATCATGCCCTCGAAATCATTTGGTCTGGCCCTGTCAAGGCATTAGGGGTAAGTTAAATGTTTGGTCAAATGTAGCAGCTAATTTTTAAGTTGATAACCTTGTCTGGCCCAAGAATGTTACAAATATCCAAATGGCCCTGGGTAGAAACAAGGTCCCCACCCCTGCCTTAGAGAGGTCACCTGCCTCAGCTCCACTATGCGGCTTCGTCTTGGTCCAGACTGCACCTCCTGAGCCTACAACAGAAACTGGCCTGCATGCTCAATGAATGACTGGGTTAACTAACTCTGTGTTAGAAAAGATCATGTAAAACCCCAGCTGCAAGAAACACTAACCACCCTGATTCTACACAGAATCTGCAAATATATGTAGACACAAGACGACTTAACAGTTTTAACCCCCTCCTTCCCCAACATTCTTAAAGGAACCAGGACAAACTGGTGACAAGGGCTGCAGGGGAACTGCCGGCAGGCTACACCCCCCTCAGGAAGGAAGGCATGCCCATGAGGCTGGCCTGGCTGGCATCTGGGAATGTTAAGATTTCCCACCATCGTGGGGTGAGAGGCTCCCTGTGCCTAAGCCGTTTGTACAATGTGGTCTGCATGAAACACAGGCTTTCCTTCTGGGTCTGGAGCCTGACTGTGTGCTGGGCAGGGGACGCCCACAGGACTGGTCCCAACACAATCTCGGGCATGGAGTCTGCTGACAGCTTTCACACGTCCCAGAACTCAGGGCTGGGGAGTGAAGCACTGCCCTGCGAGGAGCCCTTGGGAGGCCCCTCCCCCATACCTTCACCTTCTGAAATTTTTCCACGTCTTTTCTAGTCCATCAGGGTGGTCTCGGGGTGTTGGGGACTCCAATCCACCCAGCAGAGCAAAGTCCACGTTTACTCATTCGAACTTTTCCTCCGTTTGAACACAGACACGGCTCCTCTCGTTTTTACGGCAAGGTGCCTGTTGTCACTAATGTGTCTAAGTTAGGTAACCACAGACGCTCCAAGGCTCAGTCCCACGCACACACATTACCTTCTGTCCCTCTCCATGCGGTTGTGCCTTTCCCGGCGCTGTGACCTTCCGCCCGGGGCGCTCTGGGACTGCTCCCCAAGGTGTGACTGTGATGACTCTGCAGACTGCCAGGCGCCCTGGGCGGTGGTGGCACCTTCACCCACGTTCTGAATCTCTCCGAGGGCTCTTCGCTCCACACTGGTGTCCAACTGACGTATCCTACTCCGATTCCTCTTATTTATCGCTTGTTTGCACAGCGCTTCTTCTTTGCAAAAGAAGAAACAAGTGGAACTTTAATTATTTATTTTTAACTTATCTCCAGTAATGTTGAGTACATTGTTGGCATCTTGAATCCAAGACATAAACATTAATGGGAAGGGAGCACAGAGACCTGAAGAGGACGAGCTGGACACGAAGGCAACTCTGTGTGAGCAGCCAGCTCCAAGCTCCCCGTTCCAAACACCAAACGGGGCACAAACCTACAACTAAATTACAACATGCCGAGTGTTCATCAGCACAGCCTTGCCAAAGCCTCCCTTGTTAATCAACAGGCGTTAACTGTCATCTATCAACAACCAAGAAGTTATTTGATTTTTCTGATATTCAGAGTGGGAGAAAAGCTGAAATTATTCTAATAAGACAAGTGGTATTCTACCTGCAATTCTCAGAAGAGGACAAAAGCTAAGCGGTTTAAGATTCAACTCACCCTCACCTTACAAGTGATTCTTCCCACATGAGGGGCAATCACATCAGAGATACAGAAATACATCATGTTTCCACCAGACACAGAACAGCAGACACCTAATTGGTGTGTGTGGTGACGTGCATCCCGAGAAGCCACATAAAGCCACATTCAAAAGAACCACGGCATTTCAGAATATTGGACAGAGGGAATTTGCAGGCATTGGTAATGTTTTATTCCTTAAGCTGAGTAATCAGTACAGGAACTATTCCAATCTTAACCTTCACACCTGACAAATGTTAACATATACTTTTGTAGCAAGTGTCATAAAAACAAGGAAAAAATTAGTTATTGCCACAGGAGAAAGCAGTAGCCCTCCACCCCATCTGCTGCTCACAGCTCTCGGAAAGCTTAGTGCCAGCTGTGTCATTGTGTGGGTAACCTAAAAACCAATTGTTTCCAGGGAAAAGGGGTGAGAGTTAACGTTTGAGGAAAGCAGAGTTTGCCTTCAGCAATGTCTTTGTTTCTATGTCACCTTATGGCCCCTTGCCTCCAACTCAGACCTCTGTCCACCCGCAGACTGTCTCCTAAAGCTCCTAGCAGATTCAGGCCGCGCCTTCCTCGCAAGGAAAATAAAAACAAACAAGCCTACGTGCTTTGCTGCCTTGAAGGTGCCTGGAACCCCATGCGAGCCCATCATTTTTGTGGCAGGGTATGTACTATCAAGAACAGCAGCCCTGAACGCAGTGTTCCCATACCAAGTGTAACCCGGGCAAAGGCTGAAAGTGAGGTGACGAGGGGAAGATGGGCGCCCTGAGATACAGACACTTCCAAGACTGGTCATGTTCCTAAACCACCGCCCCCTTGAAAGACCACAAGGACAGGAGGGCAAAGGTCGGGCAGAAGTACCTGTTCCCTTCCACTTGGTGGCTTACCTCCCACTTTAATCCAAACCTGCTCAGGCAACGCTTTATTTCTACTACCTAAAGTCTGCTTCGTGGATTCAATTTCTTGTTGATAACAGAAAGAAAATGCTCTTGGCAATCCAATATCCTGATGTTTGGCAGCCTCAAGTACAGAACAGGAGTTATTAGAACTCTGGAAAAGATGAAGCAACGGGAACTTGATCAATATGTGCCTTCTCTTTCCTGTACAGATGCAATGCAGTAACAGCAGTGACGTCAAAGCTATTAATATGCAACATGAAGAGCTTAGGTCACAGAGGACTTTTGAAAATTCCCTAACCAATTTGTTAATGTGGCTACACTGAGACACAGGTTATGCTTCCATCACAGTAATTTTATTACAGTGGCAGTAATGAGACCTGTAACACTTTTTGCAAATAAAAAATTCTCTAACCACATAAGTGCTCTCAACTTTTTTATATGTTTCTTTTTGTATTAAATTTTAGAGAGAGGAAGAGAGAGAAGCATCGATGTGAGGGAGAAACATCAATCGGTCACTCGGACTCATGCCCCAACGGGGGATTGAAACTGCCCTGACCAGGAATCGAACCCGCCACCTTTAGCTGGATGGAACAACACTCCAACCAACTAAGCTGCAAATGCTATCTATTTGAAAAAGCTAAAAAGGTCCATGAAAGAACCTAAGTAAAGAAGTTAACTTCACTTAACAAAGCCACTTTCTGCACCTGTGTCTGTGAGAGGCTGGAGCCCCCTCCAGAGGAGCAGGCATTCGCAGTGAACAGGGGGTAGGTGAGCTGCAGAGTAGTGGCAGCGGCAGCAGTCTTATTTTTCACTAACGCTGTGCATTTGTTCTGTTGCTGATGAAGAGGAACGGTCATTAACTCAGATGGATGTCGAATAAGAGTCACCAAACTGCCGAGACAAAAGAAAACCCAGAAACACGTGATGATTCGGCTGGAAAGTTCCTGAAACACGGCTACCATTTACCATCACATCTAACGGTTAACACTGCATTTTCTGGAGGTGCTCAAATCTGTCGGGAGGAACACACCCATCACGGAAATCTCTACCAAGCAACTGTCCACTGGTGTAATGGACAAGCTCAACCTTCTTCCTCACAGAGGGAGAGACTGTCATCTTTTAGTTACACCTCCTCCTCCCCATCACGCCCTGGACACCAATCTCTTTGAGAGCCATCCTCCAAAATCATGGCTCTGCATACAATGGGGAAAACTATAGGGTGGGGATGGATGGCAAGCTGCAGGGTTACGGGAGCAGACAGGCTGGGAGCTCACCAGAGCTGGCAATCCGTCAAACCTCCTGAGAAGTCTCCCTCACCCAGACCCAGCGGGGCCGCTGCCTGCTGGCAGCCAGAGGGAACTGGTGGCCTCCGCACAGGACCCCTTCCTCCACACCCAGGCCTGGCGGGGGCCACGCACACTTCCCCGAGACCAGCCCTCCCGCCCCGCCGCCCGCGGCCCAGGCACCCACTTGTTGAGCGCCACGCCGGGCTCGGGAGGCTCAGCGCCGCGCGGGGCGGGCGGGGGCTCGGCGGGGATGCTGTTGAAGCGGTCCTCCAGGCGGACGCGCACCGCCGACTTGGCCCGCGCCTCGCAAGCGCCCTCCGCGGCAGCCGCGTTCTCCTTGCCGGCGGCGTCGGGCGCCTTGGGCCGCGCCGCGCCGGGGCCCGGGCCGTCGGCGCCCGGCGTCTTTTCGGCGGCGGCGGCGGCGGGGGGCGCGCCCGCCTCGCTCAGGAGCATCATGCGCAGCTCCTGGAAGTCGATGTGGCCCAGGCACGGGTTGGCGCCCGCGAAGCCGCCGTCGGCCAGCGCCGGCGGGCACAGCAGCGGGTACACGGGCGCCGCGCCCCCGCCCGCCGCCGCCGCCGCGCCCCCCGCCGCCGCCGCGCCCCCCGCCGCTAGGAAGGCCGAGTTGAGGCGCGTCTCGAGCTCGCCCTCGGCCGCCGCCTCCATGTGCGAGTAGAGGATGTGCTGCAGCTGCGTGTACTCGACCTCCGTCATCTCCACCAGGCTCAGGTCGGTGGTCGTGAAGCTCAGCCCCGCCTCGCCCAGCGCCGCGTCCGCGCCCTCGGGGCCCGCCGGCCCGCCCGCCTGCGCCTGCGGCGGCTCCCGCGGCCCGGGGCCCGACATGCCGGCGCCAACGGCGGGGGGCGCGCGGCGGGCGGGCCGGCGTCGGACGCGCACAGGCGGACGGCGCGCCGGAAACCGCCGGCCCAACGCGCTTGCGCGGCCCCGCCCCCAACGGCAGCCCCTCCCCTTGCGCGTCCCCCGCCCTCGGGCCCCGCCCTCCAACCGCCCCCCGCCCCGCCCCTCGACCGCGGCGGCCGGGCCGGGCTGCGCGCGCACGCGGGGGTGGGGCCAGTGTCCTGGGGTCCTGAAGGCCGGGGTCCGGTGTCCGCAGACCGGAAACCACCCGAGCCTGGCGGGTAGCCACGCCCACTTCCGCCGAGTTCACGGAGCCGCGGGGTGCTGTGCGGCTCCCCACTTCTCAGCATGCGGGGCGGACACGACGTCTCCATGCGCCCCAACAGTAGACAGGTGAACAGTGCCCAAACACAGGTGTGACAGGCAGCCTGCGTGCCAGGTGGAACGTCAGGTCCGGGCGTGCGATGCACTCCACGAGTACCGGCCAAGAGACTACGATATTTGAACAGCTTTATTGAGCTCCTGCACAGCCCCTACTGCTCGTCCATTGTAGGGAATGGGCCTCTGTGGTCCATCTCCAGCATGGTGGGCTTTAGGTGGAATTTGCTGAATTTCCTGAGGGCAAACAGAATGTAGGGAGGAGGGAACAGGATATAGGAACAAAGAACTGTGGGCGTGGGCCAGCATCATGGTGGAAACCCCCGGGACAGGGGGAGGTGGAGGCAACTGGAGAAGGCCTCAGCCCAATTCTTTTAAATGGCCCAGTGGGAGACATTGAGGAAACAGGTGGCTCCATAGTGCTCAGCCAATGAGGAACTGAAGGAGGAACTAAATAAAGAAGCTGTGTTAGCTGCCTCAGGTGTGCCTGTACCAACCGACACGCGCTCTCGAGAACTATTAAAAATCTCGTTGTGGCCATACTTCTGTCTCCGAGCCGTCATTTGAATTCGGACAGGTGAACATTTCCACATCCATGTAGTGTGCGGTCCAGCGGTTGTTTGTGCTCACAGCGCTGCACTCATCACCCCAAGAGGAGGCGAGTGAGCCCTAGTGAGCACCCCACTGCAGGGCTGCTTTGCACAAATAGCGGGCCCAGGCCCCAAACGCGTAAGAAAAGGCCAAATGGGAGAGGAGCCCTGAAGGAAGGAAGCGGCTTTACAGAACGAGGCCAGCCCTGCTCAGCTGCGGGACGACCACGCTGCCGCCAGGTCACCAGCGGCCTTGGACCCCCAGTAAACCATAAGCACACCATCCGTCCGTGTGAGCCTCACATGATGAGGATGAGTGCTAAACTTGAAACTGTTGCACAGACACAAGCTTCCTGGGGAACCAGCACAACCCCAGGTGAAGACCAGACACAAATATTACAGGAAAGTAAAACTCCAGAGCAACAGCCCCCATGAACAAGTAGGCAAACATTTTTTAATTTTTTAATATATTTTATTGATTTTTTACAGAGAGGAAGAGAAAGGTATAGAGAGTTAAAAACTTCAATGAGAGAGAAACATCGATCAGCTGCCTCCTGCACACCTCCTACTGGGGATGTGCCCGCAACCAAGGTACATGCCCTTGACTGGAATCGAACCTGGGACCCTTTCATCTGCAGGCCGACGCTCTATCCACTGAGCCAAACTGGTTAGGGCTAGGCAAACATTTTTTAAAATCCTCACCCGAGAATATATTTTTATTGATTTTTTAGAAAGAGAGAAACATCCATTGGTTGCCTCCTGTATGGGCCCAACAGGGGGATCAAATCTAAAACCTAGGTATGTTCCCTGATGGGGAATTGAATCCACAGCATTTTTGTGTACAGGACAATGCTTCAACCAACTGAGCAAGTATGCAAAATTTTTTAACAAAATCTTAGCCAACTGAATTCAACACAATTAACAAAAAGGAGATTATGATGCAAGCTTTGTGTACTTTTAAGAGTCAACCAATGGAAATTACCATATTAACAGATGAAAAATATCAGCCATATGATTACCTAAAAAAAACACACAAAAAACTGTTTGACCAATCCAACATCCATTCCTGATAGAAACTCTGCCAACCAAGGGCACACAGGAAATATAACTACAGCTAATGTCACTCTTAGTGGTAAAGAGCAAATGCCCCACCCCCAGATGAGGGGAAAAGCTGAGATGCTCACAGTCACCACATCTGCTCAGTACTGACGGAGGGTCCACTGAGCGCAACAAAGCAGGGGAGAGACAGGCTTTCAGGTGGAAGATAAGTGCACGTCCACCTTTACTTGCAGACCCCATGCCATCTGTGCAGGAAATCCCAAGGACATCTATAAAAGCTAGTATGTGAATTCAGCAAGGTCACTGAAGACAAGAACAGCATGCAGATGTCCACTGTGTTCCGTACACCAGTGATGCACAGGTGTGCACTGAAATTAAAACATGCCAGTACACTCACTCAAAAATACGCTTAGGGCAGATGAGTGGATTAGAAAACGATGGTACATCTCCACAATGGAATACTACGCTGCTATAAAAAAGAAGGAATTCTTACCATTTGCAGCAGCATGGATGGAACTGGAGAGCATTATGTTAAGTGAAATAAGCCAGGCAGTGAAAGAAAAATACCACATGATCTCACTCATTTATGGAAAATAAAGAACATTATAACCTGATGGATAAAAAGATAGATACAGAGGCAGAGAAGCTTCGAACAGACTGTCAAATTACAGCAGGAAGGCTGGGGAGTGTTGGGGGAGGGTGCGGGCGGGGGAAGAGATCAACCGAAGGACTTGTATGCATGCATATAAGCAAAACCAATGGACACAAGACTCTGGAGGGGTGGGATGAGGGCATGCGACAGAGGGTAGGGGAGGCTAAGGCAATGTCAATGGGGGAAAAAAAAGAGATATATGTACTACTATATGTAATACTTTAAACAAAAAAATTTAAAAACTTTCACTTAGGTGTAAATTTAACAGAATTTTGAGAGTAAGTGGATGCTGCACGGACATGCTCCCAGGAACAAACTGGCATTACAACTAAAATACAAAAGAACTTCCTGGTGGAGATGGCATAGAGACTGGGAGAACATAAGTAGATTAGTTTTTGAAAGTGTCTCAGTAGCTGCACATTTAAATTATTTGCTTTAAAATATATAAAAATTACTTAAAAATAAAAAATAAATTTAACAGAATTTTAACAGGTATAGGACATGTATGTTGATATCACACTGAATCCTTTCACGGCCCTAAAATCCTCTGTGCCCGCCTCTTCATCCCTCCCCTCAACCCCTGGCCACCACTGATCATTACTGTCTCCACAGCTTTGCCTTTTCCAGATGTCACGTAGTTGGAGTCACACAGTCACACAGAAGCCTTTCAGATTGACTTCTTCCACTCAGTCATGCATTTCATTCCTCCCTGTCTTGTCATGGCTTGTCAGCTCATTTCTTTTTTGGTGCTGAATAATATTCCCCCGTCTGGCTGACCTATCATTCCACCTGCTGAAGGACATCTTGGTGGCTTCCAAGTGTTGGTGATTATGAATAAAACTAGGGGCCCGGTGTACGAATTCATGCACCAGTGGGGTCCCTCAGCCTGGCCTGTGGGATCGAGCCAAAACTGACTCTCCGACATCCCCCGAGGGATCCCGGATTGCGAGAGGGCACAGGCCAGGCCGAGGGACCCCAACGATGCACAATCAGGGCAGAGGAGGGACGTAGGAGGTGGTCAGCCGGGGAAGGGCTGTGGGAGGGCTCCAGTGCGTGTCCGTCCTGTATCGCTCAGTCCCGATCAGCCGGACCCCAGCAGCAAGCTAACCTATAGATGGGAGCATCTGCCCCCAGGTGGTCAGTGCACATCATAGCGAGCGGTTGAGCGGCCTTAGCATATCACTAGCATATAATGCTTTGATTGGTTGAATGGACAACTGGACGACTGGACACTTAGCATATTAGGCTTTTTTTAATATAGGATGACTATAAACACACATGTGCAGGTTTTGTGTGGACATCAGCTTTCAGCTCCTTTGAGTAAATACCAGGGATCGTGACTGCTGGGTCCCACGAGTCTGTTCAGTTTGTAAGAGACCACCAAGCTGTCTTCCAAAGTGGCTGCACCAACTGCGTTCCCACCAGCAGTGCAGGAGAGTTCCCGCCGCTCCACGTCCTCGCCAGCACTTGATGTTGTTGGTGCTCTGGATTTTGGCCGTTCTGATAGATGTGTCCCATGACCTTTTGTGGACCCAATTACAGTGCTGGCTAGGTGCAGCATGGCACAGAGCCGGTGGATGTCTCAGGACACAAGTATATGCTCTAAGTTAGCAACCAGTATTGGTGCTCTGGCTTCAAAGCCAGGATTCAGGGACCTGTCACAATGACCCCTGCTGATCCACTGGAAAAACCTGTGTTTTCTGTTCCTGCAAGTTTAGTTTCTAAAGAGCTCAGCCCAAAGGAAGGAGCACCTTCTCTAGGGGAAAGATGGCAGACTGCGCCAGCCTGGGGACTGGCCTGTCAGGGGCTGGCCGGCTCTGAGCACCCCATATCTTATGATTATAGTTGGTAGAGAATGACAATGGTGTAATTCAGCCAGGACCTCCCACAGCACAGACCCAGCAGGAAGGAAAGCAGGTCTCCCACCAGGCTGGGGACCCGACCAGCACAGGTAGCATAGACTGGGCAGGGGAATGGGGTCGTTATGAATACCAGTGGTGGCCAGATGGCCAGCTGCAGAAATAAGGATGTCGTAGCTGAAGTGCCTCTTCTGACTTTGACAGGAACATGTTTGTATGTCTATTAACCACTTGCCTCAGCTTCTCTTTCCTCTTGTGCTGTCAGCCAGCGGAAGATGTGACAAGAGAGCTGGCCTGTTCCCAGAGGGTGCAGGGCGGGCAGCTCACGGAAGTGTGGTCTCCTGGGGACGGGCAGCGTGGTTTCGGGATGGTGTCTCACGTGTGGTGGGGGCAGGTTTTGTTACTGTCTTTGTTGGGAGATTATGGCTTAGAGGGTGCTGGGGCCTGGTGGCTGGCCGTGCCTGGGTCACTGTTCTCAGCATCCTGAGGGTTCCAGGCCGAGAGGGTCACCGAGACCTTGCTGCCTGAGATCTGAAGGCCAGAAGAGAAGCACAGACACTGGCTGGTTGTGCCCTGAGGGCTGAGGTGGGTCACACTAGTAGTGACTCACCAGGTAGAGCAGACACCCGTAGCCCTCAGTTCTGGGCCAGGTATGCTTCTGCCATCCTGAGAGCAAGCAGCTTCCCAGGAAGGACACTGCACCTGGAAGGTTGCAGGGAGCAGAGTGTTTGCCTTATCCCGAATGTCACGTGGCAGGATCCTCAGGCTGGTGGCTTCAGCGTGGTGTCTTTCCCTGAAACTCACCCTCTCCCCACCTGCTTCCTTTCTGTCTCTGGGACTGGGCCTCTACTTTTCATTAATTGAAGCATATTTGGGCTTGGCTGGCATGGCTCAGTGGTTGAGTGTTGACTGATGAACCAGGAGGTCATGGTTCAATTCCCCGTCAGGGTACATGCCCAGGTTGCAGGCTGGATCCCCAATGTGGGGCATGCAGGAGGCAGCGATTAATGATTCTCTCTCATCACTGATGTTTCTTTTTCGTTTTTCTTTTTAAATCCTCATCTGAGGGTATTTTTCCATTGATTTTTAGAGAGAGTAGAAGAGAGAGGGAAAGACAAAGAGAAACATAGATGTGAGAGAAACACATTGACTGGTTGCCTCCTGCACGAGCCCTGACCAGGACCCAGGCTGGGGAGGAGCCTGCAACCAACGTATGTGCCCTTGACCAGAATGGAACCCGGGTCCCTTCAGTCCACAGGCTGACGCTCTATCCACTGAGCCAAACCGGCTAGGGCTCTCATCATTGATGTTTCTATCTCCCTCTCCCTTCCTCTCTGAAATCAATAAAAATCGATTTTTTTAAAAAAACGATATTTGGGTGGTTGATCGTTTGGGTAATTTTGAATAAATTGCAATAAATATTTATAGACTTGTGAAGGTGAGTCTTGGTTTAGGGCAGTTTCTCAATCTTTTAAAAATTACTCCTCCCTAAGGAGCCTCTTTAAATGGTTTTTCTTAATTGTCCTCTCCCCTTGCAACATCACGGCCACAGAGGTTCTGTATATCTGGGGCCCTTTGGGGGGCTGGGCCCTTTGGGGGCATGGCCCGGACAACACCTAAGATCTGGGCCAGTACTGCTCACTGAACGTGCTGGGGACTGCGGGTTATGTGGCATCTCACCCAACAACCTGATGGCAGGACACTGCAGGTGTGCGCACCTGCCCCTCCCAGCAGCCCCGAGGGCCAGGCTTGTCTCTGAGTCCTCACCAGCACGTGTGATGGTCAGTTTTCTGACACTGTGGTGGTCCTCGCTATGGCTTAATACCTCCCGGTTTTTACTAACACCCTGATTTCTTCCCTTGCAGGAGGGGTGGCGTGTGACACAGCCTGGCCGGCCGGAAGTTTTAGACGAGGAACAGATGTGGCAGGCGTGCCTGCAGGCTGTCGGTTCGGCTGGCTCAGACCCCTTCAAGAGCATGGCCATAGTGTGGTCCCTGCTGTGAGCTGTGTCCCTCCTGGGCACCCCGTCTGCCTGTCCCTGTGCTGTGGGGCAGGAGGTGGGGGGGAGCAGAGGCCCCAGCCTTGGTCTTTCTGGTGAAACAGCCCCTTTCCTTTTTTTTTTGTTTTTTGTTAACACTCATCTGAGGATATCTTTCCCATTGATTTTTTTAGAGTGGAAGGCAGGGAGGGAGTGGGGGGAGAGAGAGAGAGAGAGAGAGAGAGAGAGAGAGAGAGAGAGAGAGAGAGAGAGAGAGAGAGAGGGAGAGAATGTAGGAGGGACACATCGATCAGTTGCCTCCTGCACGCACCCCAACCAGGCCAGGGGCCGGGGATCGAGCCTCCAACCCAGGTACATGCCCTTGACCAGGAATCAAACCCCAGACCCTTGGGTACATGGGCCGATGCTCTAACTGCTGAACCACACCATTTAGGGCAAAACAGCCCCCTTCCTTCTCCCTCACAGCAGCCTGAGTGGCTGAGGTGCAAGGACCAGGAGTGACAGTGAGTGGGAGCCCCCAGGAACTCCCCGCCAGGCAAACACCGCTGCTGGCTGCCGGGCTGGTCCTCCAGCCCACTCCTCATTATTCAGGTTCCCTGGGAGCTAAGCTTTGAACAGCACCTGTACCTGCCTGACACTAAGTGGAGTCACAGCCAGGGTGCTGGGGTGACAGGAAGCGGAGGTGTTGTGGAGTGTGTACAAGACACAAGATGGGCTTCAGGCTGATGCAGGAGGCCACCCGTCAGAGGAGTCATGTAGGGCTGACTGGGGACTTCTCGGTGCTCTGGGGGAAGTGCCCTGACAGCGTAGGAGCGTCCAGCCAGAATCCAGCTTTACCACTTGGCAGAACCTCAGCTGGCGGGGGCATCTCAAAGGTCAGGGCTCGCCCCTTGGGCTGGGCCTTGGGGGGGTTGTCCAGCACCTTCCAAGGACAGTGGTCTGTGGGCGGTGGGACTGCCCCACGCCAGGGTCCCTTTTGGGACCCCCCACTTGTGTTCAGGGCCCCTGCTGGTTTGCTATGTGCTTAGCTGGGAAGTCGTCTGTCCTGCCCAAGGGGCGTTTCCTCGGTGTCCCTGCTAACAGCTGGGTATGGATGCCCGTGCTCCGGGAGAAGCTAAATTCTGGCACAAGGATCATCAAATTAAGGCCAACCGTGCGTAGCTGTAGACTCACTGAGGTTCAAGGACAAGGCCTCGCTGGAGGCTGTTCCTCCCATGGCCATGCATAGGTTCCGGAGCTGTTCGCTTCAACTGAAACACCTTGTCTGCTCACAGCTCAGCCACCGCCACCGCGCCCCCCGCCCCCCGCCCCAGGGCCGCCGACTGTGCCCCCCACGGGCTCCCTAAAGCATGTCAATGGCTGAGCCTTAGGGGTGAAATTCCACACAGGTCGCCCACGTTGTGCTGCTGACCCTGGGACCTGCCACATTGGCTGACTCCCCCACGGCACCCCCATCACCTGTCACTCTAACCACACACCTGTTTACTTTCCCGGGGCAGCCTCAGGCTTCCTCCTCTGAAAGTCCAACACGCCAACGCAGTGCAGGGAGTTGACCCAACTCGATGAGGTCGGGTGTCAGCTGCACTGGCAGCAGTCCCCTGAGGCCAGTGCATCCGGCCACCAGGCAGCCATGAAGTGGGCATGTGAGGGCCCCAGGGCAGCTCCCGCCCTGCCATGTCCACTGGCAAGAAGGGGTGGCCGAGGCGTCCCTTTCCAACTTTCCAACGTGGGGAGGATGCGATCACACAGACAGAAAACCTCTGCAGATGTTTATTCTACTTCAAGTACAAAACCTACCAGTTCCATGTTCCAATGGACAGGGATATAGTACTCTGCACTATAAAATACAATTTACAGAAAATTCTATCAAGTAAACCTAAAGAAACACACCTGATTTTTACATTTGTGTAAGTTAGAAAAATTTGTGTTGTATGTAAAAAACCTTCTCATCCTATTAGATGTTGGAACTCAACACTGCTTGACTGTGCCTTAACCTGGGCCTCTGGCTCACGGCACCAGCCTCCCAGACGGCTCGCCCTGGACGGCGCCCAGCCCACCGTCCCCGGGAGAAGGAAATCTGGAGCAAGGCACAGTGAGCAACAGACTCCAAAGAACAAAAAAGACGCTCTAATTTACATTTGCAAAAGTAAGTTTATGAAAATATAAAAAAATTATCAAAGTGTATTTGTACAGTCAAATAAATTAGCAAGGTTTTCTCTTTCTCACACTTCAGAACTTGAAAAATACATAGCAAGAAGCAGTGCTCTGCCTCACAGCGGATGCTTTCTACTCGCTAGTTACGGAACTAGTATCACTATTTTCCATCTCAGAGTTTATACAAATATTGTTTTGTTTTCAAAGACAAACTTTAAAATTTACCCCCTGACAAATATAACGGTTTAGAGCTAGTGCACTTTTCCTGGGACAGAGGAAGAACTGTGCAGAAGGTGAAGTTCAACAAACAAAGTGTTCCTGATTACTAAGATAAAAGAAACCCCCCTTCAAAGTACACTTAATTGGTATATTTTCTTACCTTTAGGCTGGTAAAATTGAAACCCTTTTCAATAAATTGTTATTTAAAATGCAACAATTTGTACTCAAACAGATGTTGCTTTTAATCATGTTTTTGAAAAAAAGAAAATGTAAGGTGATATATAAAAAAACTGAGCACAACTAAGAAACAATGTATTGTTTCCCGGTTGAAATTTCTAATCAAATCTCTTTAGGAAAAAGGACGTTCACCAAGCACACTGCCCTCCAGAGAGGCGGCGAAACCCGCAGAAACAGCTTTTGGAAACCTAGAAATACAGATGAGGTGTCAGCAAAGGTATGGCTCTCAGGTCCACAGAATTCCCTTAAAATTTACCAGAATCAAGTTATTGGAAAAGATAACTTTATAATCTGAAAAAGCAATATGCTTTTGTAGACACTTTCCCATTTCAGTAATTTTAAATGGAAAAATTAAGAGTTATGTTTCTTTAAAAAAGCATCAGAATTGTAAAGACGTGAAATTTTGTAGGAAACCATCATACACAAAATTACAGTAATTTTTGAAGTCCAGAATATTCTATTCTTCATCTATGTTCATAGCTATTTCAAAAACAATTTGTTCAACACATTGTATGAACTTGGCCTTTAAAAGGAAGTGCCCAGCTGTGACCAGGCCTAGGTGTGGGCAGCGGGGTCAGTGACCCGCGGGGCCAGGGCCTCGGCCTTTGGGTCCCGAGTGCTCTCCTTGCTTTTGCTGCGGTCCTTGCGCTCTCCGCCTCGCTCATGCTCCCGGCCCTTGTCCCGGTCCCGGTCTCTACTGCGAGACCTATCCCGGTCCCGCCTCCGGTCCCTGTCCCGGTCCCTGTTCCGGCTGCGCTCCCGGCTCCGGTCCCACTCCCGCTCTCGGTCTCTGTTTGCATTGCGCTCTCGGCAGGAGTCCTTCTCACGGTGTCTGTCCCACTCGCGGCCCCGGTCCCAGTCCCGCTCCCGGCTCCAGTTCCTGCTGCGCTCGCGCTCCCAGGGCTTCCCGTGCTCCCGCTCCCGTCGTCGGTCCTCGAAGGTGCGGCCCTGCCGGCTCTCGGGCTGGACCTCAGACTCATCCAACAGCTTCTCTTTGGGCCCGGTCTGGTTTCTGTACTCCGCACCTTTGGGTGGGGCCCACTGCGCCTCGGCCTCGGGGGCTGGTCCCGGAGCCCCAGAGGGCAGGTTGGGGGTTGGGCCCGACTCGTCCCACCGGTCCTTGCGGTGCTGGGGCGGATGGCTGGGCAACTCCAGCAGGGGTCTGGGCACCGGCTTCATCACTTGAGGGGACTGGCCCTGGAAGTGGAACCGGGGAGGGACAGGCTCACTCTTGTCAGGAAAAGGCACAGACCCCCTTGGCCCACCAAACTGAAGGGGTGCTGGGGCCCTCTGATTCGAAAATCTGGGTGGTGAGTTCACCCTTTGCTCTTCAAACTGCTGAGGCTGAATTCCCCTGGGTCCTGGCATGAAATTTGGTGCTTGGCCTCTGGGTCCATCAAACTGATTAGGATGGGGACCCCGGGTGCTTTCAAACTGACTAGAATGCGGCCCTCTTGGACCCACAAAATGGCCAGGGGGTGGTCCCCTCTGACCCCCAAACTGAGACGGAGGAGGGCCGCCTCGGGGCCCTTTAAACGGGGCCAGCAGAGGCCTCCGTGGGCCTCCAAACTGGAAGGGGCCTGCACCTCTGCTTCCCACCAACGGGCCTTGTTCTGGTCCTTCAAACTGAGCAGGAGGCCCAGCCATGTCATTGTATGGGGCGTCCTGGAATTCCCTTTTTTCCCCATGCAGATCCTTGCGTTCTTCAAATTGGGGTGGTGCTGCTCCTCTGGGTCCACCAGGGTGAGAGGGTGAGGGGCCCCTATTGTCCCCGTAGGGAGGTGGCCCATGTGGCCCTGAGAATAAGGAAGGGATGGGCCCCTTCTGAGCTCCAAATCTGGCCGGCGGAGGCCCTCTTGCTCCATCGTTGTTAGAAATGATACCGTCTTCTGAAAATGGAGCCACGGGTCCCCGCGGTCCGGGGAAGCTGGGGCCATGAAGTCCCAATGTTCCAAAAGTGCGGGGTGCAGGCTCACGCTGGCCCTGTAACTGGGGCAGGGGGGTCCCTTTCTGTCCAGGTGGGGGGAACGGGTTGGCCCCCTCTCCAGGTCTGCACTGTGGGTCTCTGTCTCCTTCAGTTTCAACAGCCGAACGGTCACTTTTTTCAGCAAACAGGGCATTTCTTGGATCCTCATATTGGGACGAGCTGAAGGATTTGTCCTGAGGTGCAAACGCTGGGCTTGAAGATGGGCCCCTCCCTGCAGGAGAACTGAAATTGTGCCCCTCACCTGGCACAGAGAAGCTGGGCTGGAAGGCGGTGCTGGGCGGCGTGGGCAGCAGCACCTTTCGGGCAGGCCGGGCCAGGCCTGGACTGCCTGTCATGGGAGGGCTGCTGTCGGTGGCCGGCGGGCCCTGGCTTTCTGAGGGCTCACCTGGGAGGCCATCCTGCTTGGCTGGCAGGGTGGCCCCGTCACCTGGAGCCCAGGGTGGAGGGGTGGGCTCCTTTTCCTCCGGGGCAGGTACAGGCCCCTGACTAGTAGTGGCCACTTCACTGGGTGTTTCTCTGGTGGGCAGGGCATTGGGTGTGCTGCTAGCTGGGGCCTTCGAGAAGCTCTCACTCTCACTGCTCTCCGCGGCCAGGCGCCGGGCCTGCCGGGGATCCCGACTGTGTCTTGGGTCGGAGCCAGGGCCTGGCCCCTGACTGGTGGGGGGCACGGCTGGCCTGCCGGCAGCCTGCTGCTCTTGGGGGAACAGCTCAGCCTTGGGTAGTGAGGACTTTGGAGGCGGTGACATCAGCGCATCAGACACTGAGAAGTGGGCCATGGAGACCCCAACGGCGGCCCGCTGCTGCCTGAGCGCCTCCTCCTGCTCCTCCACTTGTCTCTTCTGCTCCTCGATCTGCTTGCTGAGCTCCTCTATCATCTTCTGCTGCTCCATCAGAGAGGGAGCAGACACGTCAGCTGCGAACCCAGCCGGCCTCTCCGTGGAGCTCCTGACGTCTGCACACATCCTGTTGGGCAGGTCGTCGATGGCCACTTTGGCTTCTTCTAAAATCGTCTCGTCCTCTGGGTCATAGGCCACCTCCTCCCGCTCGGTGGTCTCGGAGGCCTTTTCCATGTCGTGCCTTTTCCCTCGGTCCCCGAGCTGTGTCTCAAAGGCCCTGTCAGGACCGTATTCTTCTTCAGGGTCATAGGGTCTGTCGTCTTCCTCTTCCTCTAGAACTTTCTCTTTGGAGAGCTGACCAAACTGCTGGACAATGGGGTCCAGAAGAGGCACTGCTGGCAGCTCGCACTCAGCCTTGGCCTTGGTGTCTGGGCGGGAGGTGGAGGCCGACTCCACAGACTCCATGGCCGGAGGGTCAAGTGATCTCTTCTTCCCAAACAGAGTCTGCAGGATGTGCTCCAGCGGCGAAGCGGATTTTGAGGCAGAAGAGGCAGCCCCTGTGACTGCTGCTGGCGCCGTTGGCACGGCGACGGTGTTGGTGGCTCCTGACTTGAGGGAGGACAGCATCTGCAGCACCGAGGACGAAGCTGGCGGTTCTGGCAGAGGGGGTGGGGGTGGGGGAGACCCTGGGGGGGTGGTGCTGACAGCTGTGTCCCCAGAGCTGTGCTGATACTTGGGGGGTTTCTTCTCAGCTTGTGAGGCCGGAGGCACTTTGGGGTAGACTGCCACGTCTGTCTCCTCCGGCGTCTGCAGTCGGGCCCGCTTCTCCTCTGTCTTGTCTAAGTCTCCAGCATTCGAAGGACGTTTCATTTTTTGACAGATTACTAACCCAAGGATTATGTTTGGCCGTGGTGACTCAAGACCTGAAAAACAAAATATATGTGCAAATTTTAGAATCTAAATTCCACTCTGTCCTTCAGAGGTGAACTTTATTAAGGGCGGTAGTGGGGAATGTTTTCATAGGCAGAAGGCAGAAATTCTGTGCAAGATGAAAATCAAGTGTTTGAAGGACTTACTGCAAAAGACAGAGAACACACAGGTGAGCTGTCTGCTGGGGAGCAATTTACCCCCAGATCCCAAACCCCAAACCAAGGGCCCAACTCACAAGTAAATTCACCCCAAGTGTCAGAATTTACGTTACAGATTTAAAATTATACATAACCCTGAAGCAGCAGTGCGGTCAAGGAGGGTGGCCCTGTGCCGACCGCACCATCGTTAACCAACCACAGGGAACAAAGCTCGAATGAGTCAGGGTAGCTGTTGAACAAATCTTGGCTCTTGCTACACACCCTCCTGGCCTTGAATTCAGGAGTTTCAATACCTACATTAAGCTAAAGGTACTAATATTAAACATTTGATTAGGGACCAGTTCTATAACTCAGATATGTGATCAATAAAATTATAGTGATCAATGCAGTCCACTCCATTAGGTAACTCCATTGATAGCCGATGTGAAAATTACACGGAATGGGGAAAATGCTGCTGACTGAATGGCTAAAATAAATGTTCTTTCAGGTTTAGAGAGACATTCCACGAGCACTAACTGATCAAGAGCTGTCCAATGCGCAGTCTTCGTAAACACAGGACTTGGCGCTTAAATCCAGGGCTGAGGCCTCCAGCAAGCTGGTGCAGAGAAAGCACATCAGCGTTTTAGGGCACAGCAGGTAAGTCGTTCCTTCTTAAGAAAGGCTTATTCCAAACATTCCAAGTTGTGGCATATTATTTCAGAAATACTAATATTTTATAACCCCTCCCCCCATTCAGAGTAAATCCAGACTACCACAAGGAAAACAAAAAAAGTCCAACTCATAAAGCAGTAATTTAGGGAGAAATGCCGCCACACATTAAGTTTGTTTCATGATAGCAGAATATAATTAAAAGTAATCAAAATGTATAAATTCAATTTATAATTTAACACTACCGTGGTACATATTCATGTTACAGTCTTACTTACTAAACAAGAAATCAAGTATTGTTTTTCCTATTGTATGACTTTAAAGATGATCACAGATCACTTCATTATGTAGTTCCGCTAATCTTCCTACATTCCAACAGAGACAGGTTGACAGGCTAGGCCCACGAGGGTGGTGGAGGTGCCCTCTGGCCCCAGGAGCAGGCATGCCAGGGCTGAGTGACCCAGCACAGCCAGACTAACAATGCTGGGCTGCCCTCCCTGCTGCTCAGGCTGCCGTGTGAGCTGAGGTGCCCACTGAAGACCTAACTCCCAGGACCTCACCCCACCTTCGTGAGAGAAATGGCTTCAGAGAACAGCTGTGTGTCGGGGAAAGGACGAGCTGGACAGAGGGAACAGGGCTGGAAGGTTAGGCAGACTAGAGTGTCAGTAGGTGTGTGTGTCAGTTTGTTTTATAATTAACATGAATCAAAGTTATTTTAACTTCTGTTTTCATAGGCAGAATGTACTTATTGAATGTTTCACAGCTTATTCAGACCCATTTTGGGGTACAGTCAACTTCAATAGGCTGTTCTGGCCTGTCTGGACAATGGCCCCAGAGCTGCAGAGCAGGGGCCTGTGCAGACCCTCCCGGAACCCGCCAGGGGAGAGCCCTGTAAGCCTCTTGTCTCTAGGGAACCTGGCAGAACTAAAGGACTGTGCTCGGCCCCATGGGTGGTGGTGTGGGCAAGGCTGGGAGCCTCAGTGTGGGGAAGTCCCCGTGGCAGTCCACAGCATTGGACTGGTCACCAGCAGAGGCGCTGTGCCACCTCACAGGGAACAGCTCAACGTCTCAAGTGCCAACAGCAGGCTCGCGGCACCAATGAAGCTCCAGGTCAGAAAGCTGTGCTGGGAAGTCACTGTGCTTCACCCAGGAAGCCATGGTCTCCAGCCCAGTGATGTGTGTACCCCACCACCTAAAATGTCTAATGGCTGAATATGCTTTCTACAGAAATAGCACATCCCACTCTTAAGAAAATCGTTTAGACTAACCTGTTGTCATATTCAAAGGTAAGGTTGTGGTAATATTTCTTAATATTTACATTCAGGAAGTGACCTAGAGATGGGCATCTAACAGCAGATAGACTGACTGCCTCAGCTCTCAGTGCCCACACCTGCATACACCTGTGAGCAATCTAACAGCTCCAGAGTTGGGTGGGCATTAGTTTTGAATTTCCTCACTAATCCTCTCCAAGATGTGAAGTTTAAACTGGGCTCTCAAAATGTATACTCTTGTTTGGAAGCCGTCAAATCTTATCTGATTCATATGTTCATGTTACAGCTGCAAGAATGTTTGAAATGTAACTAGTTCTTTGGAAATATGATGCACAGGAACAGAAAATAAAGTTCACTGATCTGCACTGGGCCTTAGGGGCAATCTTTACCGAGACGGGTGCTCTAAGGGAGGTCACCCACTGCTGGGAGGTGGCAGCAGGCCAGCTCTCCCCACCCGAATGCCCCTCTGGGCCTGGGCCTCTCCCACTCAGCCCACTGTTGGAACATCACCCTGGAGAGAAGAGTGGGTGCTGAGAAGGTGCAGAACAGGGACCATGCTGGCTGCAGTGAGGAGATGGAGGGCTCCAGCCCAGGGCACAGGGGATCCGTCTCCATTGTTAGAAGCAGAAGCCGCTCTTACCCACCTCCCTTCTGAGGGTTGTTGAGGCTTAAATTCCTAAGTCAGATGAAAACACTGGGCGGTGGGGGTGGGGGTGGGGGCTGCTAACTGGGCCATCCTGCATTTCCAGACAAGGAGTCCTGGCACCTGGGGACCCCTCCTCTGCAGGGCCAGAGCAACATGGATCTCAGACTGTACTGTGTGCATGGAAATAAGCCTGCTTAGCTGCTCGGATCCGTTCCCAGAGTGGTCATGGGAGGGGCAATCTCAGCTCAGTGTTAACAGCACAGAAGAGGAAACCAGGAAGCCCAGGGACTGGGACATCTAGAGAGGCAGGTGCCACCTGACTTCCTGAGTCCAGACGAAACCAGGATCCCTGCCCAGCTGTGTCAGCCACAGGATGCAAGAGGTGAAGTGGCAAGGAAGCTGCCGAGCCCCATGCCTCCAGCCCGGCACACCACGGACAAGCTTAGTTTTAGTAACTGGCTCCTTAACCCCCAAACTATCAAAATGTTGCTTTTTAACCCAAATCTGCCAGGCACACATCCCACTCCATTGAAAAGGAAAACCGTTATGGTCTGAATTTGTCCCAACACTATTCCCCCACCCGCTAGACAGAAAAGTGTGGGAGTTACGCAGTGACCATCCTTAGTGTGACTGGATAGAAAAGACTAGGCACATACAGGGGTGGCGGGGTACCTGCCCCAGTCTACACGCAAGTACCCACACACATGCACACACAGAACTCACACGACCTGTACAAAGCCGCTGGGCTCAGCATGCCTGAGTGTTGTCCATCTCCATCCAGGTGGCCCAAGCAGCACAGCCTGCACACCTGAGGCTGAAGGACGGAGTAAGTCATGTCGGCTTACAAAAAGCAAAGTGGGGACTCTGCCTCCATCAGTGCACCTACAACAGGTACAGAGAGCTACTACGTGTTCAGATTCAAACAAACAACAACCAGTTTCCATGAAATATACTTTATTGATTTCAAAGGAGAAACTAATACATTCGATACTACATTTGTCTCGGATCACAGTGCACATCTAGATACACACACAAAGAAATGCTTACCTGACATTAAGTCACAGCATGTCCAGCTAGCTGAGAAAGCAGTGAAAAGAGAGTACAGGAAAACGTGGCTGAGTCTCTAAGGAAGGGTCCTCTCCGTGGAGCATTCGGAGGCAGTCCCTCCCCTCTGTCAGCGCACACCTACACCTTAGACACCAGGCTGCGCAACAGCCATTGCAAAGCGGAACCTGAGGCCTTGCCTGTCACTTGTGAGGGCGGAGTCCCAGCCTAGGTCCAGTCCTGCTGGGCTGCACAGGAACTGTACAAGACAAGCATCCAATCTGATGGGTCTTCCTTCACAAAGAAGCCCCAGGAGGTGCAGACCACCTGACCCTTGTCCCCAGTGGCGAAGCTCTCAGGGCCAGGGGCAGGGCAGGGCTGAGCTAGCACCCATAGTGGATGACTTCCAGCTGGACCAAAGGGCCCCGACTTTACAGCTGTCCTCTGAAATAACGCTGCCACATTAGGAAAATGCCACCGTCACATGAGACCGCCTGAAGACAAGTCTAAAGTACGTAAGGGTGAGAGCATCCCGGAACCTGAGCAGACTGCTCACAGGGCTGGCGGGCAGCCAAGGGGCTGTGGACACAGCTCCCAGGTCTGTTGTACAGAGCATGGCCGAGACGGGAGGCCCTATGAGAGGGTGGCCAGTGTGGACTTACTAGATCTGAACTCAGTGTTGGGGCTGCCAGCATCTTCACTGGCTTCTTACGTGTGGACAGCAAGAGCTCGTCACTCTACTGGGCTCCCAAGGTCAGGGGAGGGAGGACCCTGCACCTTCTGTATGTGGTGTGCGAGTTGGTCTCTCTCTGCAATTTCTCCACCCCCACAGCAGGCGGGCCCCACCCAGGCCTGTGCTTCTCGTCCTAAAGAGAACTGAGAGGGATAGAGTGCAAGGCCTCAGGACAGCCACCCTGGCTCGACACCTAATTGGGTGTGACCTCAGGTGAGTGACAACTGTGACAGCACAGGGCTGCAGTGGGGTCAAGGGTGCTCCGGTCAGGCCATGGGGCCAGTGCTCGCCGGTGGCACGTGGTCACACCTGCTGGCTGCTCTGCTGAGGGACGTCACCACCACTTTGAGACTGGGCCTGTGCCTTTGAAGGATGCTCTGCAGAGATTAGCTCAGTGAGGACAGGGACCACCACGACAGGAGAAGCATCTCCACCCAACCTCCCACTGCAGGTGCACATACATACCAGACACACAGACACACGCACACAGGACACACACACGAAATACACACCATGGAACAGGACACTGCAGCTGGAGTGAGCCATGTCACACTAGAAACACATGAAACAGGCAGGTAGACACTGCCTGGAAGCGGGTTTTAGGTGATGTGAAGGGTATAAAGTATATACAGATATTAATGTATATATAAAAAATTATACCAAAATAAAAAAAAATAACAGACTAAATTAAACAGGCTTGCATTAAGAAGCCCTTAAATTAGCCCTAGCCGGTTTGGCTCAGTGGATAGAGCGTCGGCCTGCGGACTGAAGGGTTCCAGGTTCGATTCCGGTCAAGGGCATGTACCTTGGTTGCGGGCACATCCCCAGTAGGGAGTGTGCAGTAGGCAGCTGATCCATGTTTCTCTCTCATCGATGTTTCTAACTCTCTCTCTCTCTCCCTCTCCCTTCCTCTCTATAAAAAAATCAATAAAATATATTAAAAAAAAAAGCCCTTAAATTAAATCTTTAAGAGCTTATGGGCAAAACATGGTTAGTTTCTAAAACCCTTGTCACTATTTGTTCTTTATTATGGATGAAAAGCTGCAGGTCCTTTGGATGTCCCCTCAGGGAGTGTCCAAGCCCAGGAGTGTCAGGTCCACTCGGCCCATCCCTAGTGTGTCTGGTGGTCAGCGCCCCAAACGAGGTGTTACTCAGGCTCCTCGGCCAAGTGAGTCTGCAGATGGGCAATGGGAGCTCAAGGCAGCACATGAGGCTGATGAGGGGAGTAGGTCCAGGCCCTGCTAACCCACCTCTGTACACAAAAAGGGCTCTGCACTCGGAGGGCTGCGTGCTGTCCAGCTACATGCCCACTGGACCCGCATAGCGTGGCACCCGTGACTGACCGGAGGCTCCTCACAGGTATCTGAGAAGTCAGCTTCTTTCTCTCACCTTCAGGGACACAGGATGCTGCCCTTCATGGTCATCAGGGAGCTCGCCAGCCGCCAAGGTTCTTTCTGCCACCCACCGCCAGGTGGCATCTCTTTATCCCCAAGGAGTATGAGAGGACACCCTGAGTGCCTGGCTTTTAAAATGTATTCAGCACGAAGAGAGCTTGATGATTTGTGTCAGTTAAGTGCTGAACCTTGGGTTACTGACACCAATAACCCCTTTGTGGACACAATTCTGAAATCAGGGCACAGTGAGCCACCTTGTGTTAAGTGTGTGCTCCAGCCAAGACTGGGAATGCCTGTGGGAGTGGGGCGACAGTCAGGGCCCAGCTAGTGTAGGTGTGTTGTGAGCACGGCATGTGGCTGCGGAGCACTCGCCAAGGCCTGGTGACGGGGCCAAGGCACGAAGGTGCCACGGTCTAGGCAGCCCCAGTGATGGTCAGAGGGTTCAGCCGCCTCTAGGACAAAGCCCTTCAAAGGGTATCACCATATGTCTCGTCATCTTCTCGGCACTGTTAATCCTGGGGGACTTCACGGCCAAGGAGACGCGTCAATTTAGGCATCTTTCACCAGCTTCTTCTCAGGTTACAGAGCTGAACCCCCACAGACCATGTCCCTTTGGAATCACCCTCAACCCTCTGACAAGTCTGACTTTTTAAAGGTTAATTTGTAAGAAATCATTTAAAAGCAGCACTTTATAAGGAAGGAGTAAACACAAAGTATTTTGCAAAAGATGAAATAACTTATTAAAAATTAAACCTTGAACAGATTTTAAAGTATTTCTCAAATTTTTCTCCTTCACTACCTGTTCTTGTATCTCTTGGAAATGACTCCCTGACAGAGGCAGAGAGAGCCTCAGAGTGGCACCTGCTCACGTCCGGAGTGGGGTGTCCACAGAAAGCCCTGGGGGAGGCGGGAGTGCCCAGCGCGGTGAAGTGTTGCCTCTCCACCTCCCCGCTCCTGTCCTGTCCAGGCTCCTGGGCACCTGATCCGTCCAACGACCAAGGCCATGCAAGTGAAAGGCTGGGGGAATGCTGAGGGCTTTTCCCTTCACGAAACTTTTCTAAGACAATTTATGCCAATAATAAGGGTACTTCTGGTGCCACCCCAAGCCTAGAGCTGCATTCTCCAGCTCAATGTGGCTTCATGTGACTGCTAGTTTCTGCTGCCAGACAGACAGTGGTGGGAGCAGTTACAACCACCTGTGACAGCTCAATAGGACTCGGTGTCAGGGCAAGGGGATGTGTGTGACCAGAGGTGCTTACCTGGTCCCTCAAAGGGCAAGAGCTTGGATGGAACAGGGTCCTCAGAGCTCAGTGGGATCAAGTAGAGGTCCTTGATGTGCCTACTGTTGTTAGCAACAACGCCAAAGCGGCCGCGGCTGCTAAAATAGGAGTAGAGAGATATATAGGCCACCTCTTCCTCCTCCGTGGCGGGATGGAAGCGGATCAGACACAGCTCCTGCAACACAAACAGGACAGGGAGCATTGGCCTGCGGTGCCGAAAACAGCATTGATCTGAACAAGGGAGTCGCAGTTCTGACTTTGATTTCAGTCCTGTTAGCAATCGAGTGGCAGACAGAGCACAGGCTCAGGGACTCACAGCCACGGGTCCTCGGAATAGTACCCACCTGTGTTCTCATACCCAAGACAATCCATGAGCAGGGTGAGGTGATGAGCTACAGAATTCCCTGTGCCTATCCAACAGGAGGGCTAAGCTAGACTGGAGGGGGCCTGAACCGCTGTGAACCCGAGAAAAATGACAGCCTGGCCCCAAGAGCATTGTCCATGCAGACATGGCTGTGGCTAATCTCGGGTGCACAGAGGAAAGCCAGTCAACTCCTCCTGTGGCAAGGACAACAGGGAACAGAGCGGCTGCTCACTAACAATGACCTGCATGCACCCATGGTAGGTCAATATCAAAACCTCAGCACTAGAGCACTCCCACCCACCCGGACTCATCCAGCTCGAAACTTCACTTTGAAGGTCCACCTGGAAATGCTTAGGAAGCTGACATTTCACATATTAACCCATCGGGATGAGAAGTGAGGGCAGAGCTGCGTTTGAACGGGCACCTTCTTCGGTGGTGCAATGAGCAGTACCTTAGACACAGAGGATTTGAGTTTGCCGACATAGTCCCACACAGTCCTGGGTGCGATCCGTCCACCAATGTGAATAGTGTCGGGCAGGTCCTAAACAAAACGCACTTTGTGTCAGTGACAGGTAAACGGCATTCAGAGGCTGATACAGTCATTTCAGGGCCCCAAGCTAGCGAGTCAAGATTCCAAAGAAAAGGGTAGTAACTGTACCAAATGCTACAGGATTACGAGTTACCAAACCCATGGTGGGGTTGATGATAGCCTTGTGCCAAACACGCCCGTTAGCTTTATGAAGACAGACTGCAGGACTGACTCCAGTGTCTCCAGAAATGCCGCCTGTCCAGGGCTCTGTTCACTGTATGTGTCACTGCACACCAAGGCAGGTCACACACTCTGAGTAAATGCCCAAGCTGAACAGAGGGAGGAGAAAGACCAACTGGGCTTCTTCACGGAAGCCGGGAGGCCCAATTTCTCATTGGAATTTGTGTCCAAGCGGCTTAACCTATGGACTCGTCCATCAGTCCCCGCTGTAACTTCAGAGGTGCTCAATCACTGATGGCAGACTGTCCCACAGGATCAGAATGTCTGTGAGAGGCGTCAGTGCACACACGCACGCACACACACACACACACACACACACACACACACACTATCTCTCTCTCTCACTTTCTCTTGGCTCTAACCTCACTGAGATAATCAAAACATCCAGAGACGGGGTAAGCCTTAGTGACAAACTTTGCTACACTCTGCATGTTAATAAATCCTTTCCAAATGGTGCTGAGTCGAGACAGAAAGAGGGTCGTATCTCCTTCTGGAGGGGACCGAGATGCCACAGTGCTGCAAAACAAAACCAGAGAAAAGGAGTAAAGCTCTTTGCACAAAGAACGTCCAAAGTGTGAAGATTTTACATATTACAAAAGTAAAAGTGAGTTCGGGCAGGTTTCGGTAGCTTACTTTTTCAAATTAACTACTTTAATCATTACGATGTAAACAGATTTTCTGGTCAAAGAAAAACAAACTGAATATGAATAGGCCACAAAACCAGATGGCCACAAATTCAAATTTTCAAGATTTATACTTCTAAATGGTATTAGGCACCTTAAATGTGGGACATTGAGTGCTTTACACAACCACCCAGAGCAGCGGTGTTGCCGGGTGATTGCAAGCTGAGGACTGAGTCGCTCTTCCTGCCCCTCCCGTTACTCTACAAGAGAACACATGTGGAGACCGCACCTGACGCTTGGGGACGGCGGGACCGACAGCAGGTATCTGGGCTCGGGGGATGAGGATGGCTTGGCTAGTATGGACTTGGGCACCAGCACCGTGGTCGCAGCAGGCTTTAGGACTTCTTGTTGTGGCTCTGCCGGGTGGGTGCTGCCTGGGAGGGCTGCTGCAGGAGTCATGACTGTGCTCGCTGCGCTTTGTGCGGTCCTGGGGTCTCGGCCAGACATGGTGACAGTGGTGAGCACCGTGCCCCCACAGGAGGCTGGGCAAGAAGGCCCTTCTAGGGCAGAGGGCTCAGGCGGGCCGTCTCCTGGAGCCCCGGGGAAGTACCTCCTTTCCAAGAGAGCCTGGGACGCACTCTCTGGGTCTGGCTCAGAGGTGTTTTCAGGGAGACTTTCTGGCACCGCCTCATCTGCTGAGCTAAAAGCTGGCTCACAGGTAGAGCCGTCGTACTTGGATTTTGACTCTTCTTTCTTAGCAGGAGCTGACAATTTTTGTCTTTTTGGAGCTGGTTCATCTTCTGATGATGGAACCTGACCTGTAGCACAAGAGAGGCTTGGTTTGAGGGCACAGCTTGCCCCCAAGTAAATGACCATTTTTCAAGGATAAAGGAGCAATGTTCTAAAGGCAGGCGCCGACCTCACACGCTCCCAAAGACCATCCCGGCTGTGTCATGTTTTAAACTTGGGCTGAATACAATTGCTATACGAGGGTCAGCAAATGTTAAACAAAAGCCTCCCGCACCTGCTTACCTGTACAAATCTTGCAGTTCAGGTCAAAGAGGTGGGCGCGGTGCTGGCCCGTCGTGTCCTTTAACATGCTGCTGAAGAGGTCCAGAGGGGGTGCAGCGCTTTTCTCGGGAACAGCACGTACTGACTCCTGCTCCTAAGAGGAAAAGAAGGGACACGGCATGGGTCACCGCTTCCCAGTCCGGCATGGGATAGGAAACCGAGCACAAACCACTGAGACAAGGCGACTGCATAACCCTAACCCACATCCTTACATCGGAGTCTGACACTGGGGGGGAGTCTTCCATGTCGGGAATGGCCTCCTGCCTGACGGCTGTCTTTTTACTTTCCTGATGCAATCTCGCTCTGGGCTCCATCACCTAAGAGAGAAGACAGCCTTAGTGAGCTCCCTCCTGCTCCCAGTGCAGCCTTTACTTCCGGGCAAGGCCAGCTGCTCGGGCTTCTGGCAGCCGCTCCCCAGCACTCACAGGCTTTGTCGGTCTCTCTTTCCATGTGGAAAGCTCTTTAGACACAAGTTCTTCTGGCTTCATTCTCACAAGTTTGGCCAAAGAGATTTCTTCACGCAGAACACGATGAAAGAGACCCTGTGAACAAACATTTTCATTCACTGGTTCAGGACAGTTGAGTGAGTGTCTCTAAGACCCAAGGAAGGGCATGGAGGAGACAGAGCAGTAGGTGGAGTCCCTGCCCAGAGGCTGGTGACACAGGCCAAAGCACCGGACCCAGCACAGCAGGGGCCTCAAGGTGTGCAGCCCCCTAAGAGCTCATGGGAGCTAACACGCCCAGAAAACATGGGCACTGGGCCTGTACAGCTGACCTGAGGCCCACGCTGCACCAACTGCTAGAGAGACCTCAGACGCAATAGATCAACTCCAAAAGGTAATGTTAGGGCTAAAAGTGAGAAGAGACCTCTCTGCCAGGGCTTAATAAGCAAGATGGAAAGTCAGAGCTTCCCTGTGACACTGCTTCTGAGCATAGGTGAGAGTTTGAGAAGTGGGCAACCATAAGCCCAGTGCAGGAAGCAGGAGCCACACCAGGCCAGAGTCCAGCCCACTCTAACCCGTGGGAACAGCACTGGCCTCCCACGGCTGCTGTGAGAACCAAGTGCCCCCACCCAGGTGTGCACAGCACCTGTCCGAACAGTGAGCACAGCAGAGTTCATCTAAGGCAGTGTTCGGCAAACTGCGGCTCGCGAGCCACGTGCGGCTCTTTGGCCCCTTGAATGTGGCTCAGGGTTAGAACCACTTCTTCAAAATAGACTCGCCCAGGCCGAAAACAGACTTCTGCGCATGGGCCACGAAGTTTCAATCGCACTGTATGTGCGCGCCCGCACGTGGTATTTTGTGGAAGAGCCACACTCAAGGGGCCAAAGAGCCACATGTGGCTCGCGGTTTGCCGACCACTGGTCTAAGGGAACGATGAGATTAGGCTGGCTCAGCTGATGGGGAATGACAATAATGCCCAAATATGGAGCTACCCACATACTACCATAAGGAATTTAAACTTTATTCTGGAATCAATGAAATGACGAGAAAGCAATTTTACAGCCACATTTAAGAGTCAAATCTGGTGAACTACAGATGGACTTCAGGGAGCCAGTGAGGAAGCTAAGGGCTGCAGCTAAGGAAAGGAAGGAAGGAGGCAGCACTATTCCCTACACCGATGGCCAGTGTCAAAGGGAACAAAAATGCCTGTTAGCTTCCACAGAAAGGGCGGGAATGTTTCACAGCGCTCTGTATGGTTTAATGACGTGTCACTCAACTCAAGCCCAGAGAACACGTGCCCTCTGCGGCAGGAAGCCCAGCCCTGAACCATGAGGCACACACCTGGTTCTTGGGGTCCTTGAGGTTGAACATGATGCTGCGGTACTTGCTCTTGTAGCGATTGTCAGTGACATGGAAGAGGTTGAACATCTCTTTCTCGATGTGGAGTGCAACCTTCCCGACCTCGTTCTCTGTCATCATGAGGTCATCACTGTCACTGGCTCTAAAGAAACAGAACTGTGTGAACCCTGAGCTTGTACTTCATTCAACAGCGGAAATATTCCACTTTAACAGATAATCAAGCATAACAGCCCACCTTTTCCACAAAATTTCCTTCAAGGAGCGCCTTATATTTTGCCGAATCTGTGAATTTGGCTGTGATGGGGTGGTGCTCGAGGCCCCCAGGCGTCCTGGGGCTGGAGAGGCCAAGGGAACAGATGTCACCATGGGCTTCCTGGCGGCTCCCCCCGAGGCAGAGGAGCCTGGCAGCTTTTTGGAAGTAGATGTGGTGGCACCAGGCACCAGCCCTGCCTGCTTGGTGGCAGGAACACTGCCTGAGGGGGCAGGCGAGGGCCATGGCCTCTTGGGTATAGTGCCCTTGAAGCCTGAGGGCAACTTCCTGATGACTGCCTTGGTCACATTTGTGAAAGGAGGGGACTTCTTTGGAAGGAGACTCCGGGCTGCAGGCTGCCTGCTGCCCACAGCAGGGCCTGGAGCAGCCACTTTCTTCGGCATCGCAGCTGCCGTGTTCTCCACTTGCCGGTCTTCCTTCATGGCTGCAAAGAACACACAGCGTTAGTGAGGCAGGAGGGCACGCAGTGCACTGTCAGGTGACATGAAAAGCACACTCAGCCTCAAACTAGCAAAACTTACCAGGCCCCAGCTGAGGTATTGGAAATATTGAGGGGAACCCTATGTAAAGTATATAATTTTTTTTTTTAATCCTCACCTGAGGATATTTTTCCATTGATTTTTAAGAGAGTGGAAGAGAGAAAGGCAGAGAGTAATACCGATGTGAGAGAAACACATTGATTGGTTGCCTCCTGCATAAACCCCCGACCCGGGCAGAGCCTGCAATCGAGGTACAATGCCCTTGACAGGAATCAAACCCAGGATCCTTCAGTTCGCAGGCCGACGCTCTATCCACTGACCCAAACCAGCTAGGGCCGAAGTATGTGAGTCTAACTCTAACCACTAAGCCACACACACCTGAAACCAATACAAAGAAAACATGCCCCCCCACCCCAAATTATTTACCTTAAAATCCTACTAAGTATGAAAATTAAGGGATGGGCGGTGGGGGCGGTGGTCACCAGACCTTATTGTATGAGACACTGATTTAGGGAAAAGGGTTTTAAAAGTAATTATCAAATTCAGAAATGGAGTGTAATTAAGGCCTCTGGCAATATTTATGATTGTGACCATACTTTATTTCAGAAAGAAATGCTTTACTGGCCCTAGCCGGTTTGGCTCAGTGGATAGAGCGTCAGCTTGCGGACTGAAGGATTCTGGGTTCGATTCTAGTCAAGGGCACATGCCTGAGTTGCAGGCTTGATTCTCAGCAGGGGACGTGCAGGAGGCAGCCAATCAATGATTCTCTCTCATCATTGATGTTTCTCTCTTTCTCCCTCTCCCTTCCTCTCTGACAATGATTTACTGTGAAATCAATAAAAATATATTTTAAAACAGGAGATTCAGAAGAGCATTTTCACTAAGAACTTGAGTGCAATTTCTTTGTAAACATGACTTTAAAAAAATCTCTTCAGGATTGGTCACAGACTGCCTCCGGGCCCTTGAGGCCGTGGAAGGAGTATTAAGAGTCCTTTGCGGGGAGGTTACCCACAAGTGTTCATTATTCTTTTGGACAAAAGTCAACATAATGCCATTTATAAAACACAGGAAAGTTGGCAGAAATCTGTTAGCATGGGAAGACTTATCACTCTTATACTAAGGTGACAAGAACAGATTGTGCTCTGATATAAACATTCTCATTTAAAACTACCAGTTGTGCCCTGGCTGGTTTGGCTCAGTGGATAGAGTGTTGGCCTGTGGACTGAAAGGTCCCAGGTTCAATTCTGGTCAGGGGCACATGCCCGAGTTGTGGGCCCGGTCCCCAGTGCAGGAGGCAGCCAATCAATGATTATCTCTCATCATTGATGTTTCTATCTCTCCCTTCTTCTCTGAAATCAATAAAAGTATTATATTTAAATAAACTACCAGTTATGTTTGATTATTGGTAAGACCGTAAATTAGCACTTTTAACCCAAACAAGAATTGTAGACAAAAGCTCAAAACATATCAAAACCCTTCAACTTGAACAAAAATTTTGACACCAGCACTTTTTATTTTAAAGAGAGCATGCTAAAGTATGGATTACGTTAATCCTGTCAGGCCTTCATACTTAAGGTTTTAAGGGAAACAAGACAATTCTAAGACAGATGCCGAGCCCCTCAGTCCCAGGGGTGTGCAGCTGACCAAAGCCAGGTCGGCAGGTTTACAGATGGCCCTTGCTCCACATACACGCAGAATGGCGAGAACAGGTGGGCCCAGTGAGTGAGCCAGGACACCGACCAGGTCACAAGGGACCGATGTAAAAGGTGCCTCCTGTAGGTGTTTTTCTCAAACTACTTGCGCAGCAGCAGCAGTGACCCTCCAAGACTCCCATACGTGCAAATGGGGGCAGGGCTTCCATAGATGATGCTCTAGTGAGCTGTCAATCTTACCCAGGGATTAAAAATCAATCACCAGTCAGCCACCACAGCTCCTTCTAACTCCCAGTAAACCAGGGAGACAGTCTGGAATCGGGTGAGAGGTGAGACCCTTTCTCCAGGTGCCGCCCTCCCAGGTGTTCATGCTCCAGGGCCCAGGCAGACACCACCACCAGCTGTGGCCGCCTTGGCAGAGGGGCCAGAGCCACCACCCCGAGCACTTCCTGCCTGCAGCAGCAGGTGAGGCAGTTCAGCAATGGGCTTTGCTAAAGGCACGCGGGGACCTCAAGCTCCTTCCATTTGGTAGTATGAATGAAATCCCCCAATTTTACAGTTTGTGCAGCAGCACCACCAGGACCCAAAAGCTAGGACAGTGTTACAAGTCCCTTGTCTATCATAAATTCTGACTTTAAATCCCATTATTTTCCTCCCAAAGCCCTCATGCCCCCTGCCTACCCCAGCCTAAGGTGGCTGTGCATCAGACCCCCAAACTTGCTGGGGCTCCAGGCCTCAGCCAGCCTGCTTCTCCACCTGCCCTGCTTGTCATTACCCATGCCTACCGTCACCAAGGCTCACCTCTAAAGGCTCCCGTGCTTTGGGAACTGGGTTTCTAAATAAAGCACACTTCCAAGTCTGATAGGATGAGAAACGGGGCAAGAACGAAGATGAAAGCATTTCTACGTGTGTCACGTCATCAGACTGAGTGCACATACCCCAGGAGGTGGCCACTTGGGAATTCATTTTTACCAGTTTGGATGTGGCTAAGGTTTGCAGCACCTTGCCTGCAGGATCACTCAAGCTCAGGTTCAATAACAGGGGGAAGCCGCAGGGGGAGGGGCTGTAGCACTGAGGAGCCGGTGCTGCCTGGGTGTCTAAAGCACTGCCTGGCAGAGAGAGAGGTCACCGAGCACCAGGCAGGGAAGTCAGCTATCAGCAGTCACGGAGGAATGAACTGCTGACGATGAAAACTGGGACCTGAAACCAGTTCAGTCACTGCCTTTGACAAACTTATATCTTGCTGAGTATTCTAGTAGCACACTTTTAACAAACTCTAAAGGCCTGGCCGAGGTACATCCAAACACCTGAAGAGGATGCCTGACTGGAACACAGGACCCCCGCATGATGGAGCCTGGGACAAACCGTGTTGGACATTCTGTTTCACGTGACAAATTCGTATTAACTTCAAAAGCTCTGGGTCTGTCTCCAGATCAGAATCTAAGATCAATACTTCTGGTCTAGCTAGCCTGTTTTTCTCATTCAGGGAAAACCCACTGAGAGGTTACTTTTAAAACATCTCCCACACACAATTAAAATGACCTGTCACCCAAAAGCGGTAACAAGTAAACACACACAATCTACTTAAAAAGTAGGGGGTGACTTTCCTTAACCATCACGCTATTGCATAAAATTAGTTGCTTTTGTCTCTTGAAAGTCAACCTTCACCATCCTTTATCTGACCCCCTAAGGGCATAAACAGGTACCACTTAATTACTGGTAAAATGTCTGAAACTGGTGGACTCCACCAAGTTGGCCACTAACCTCTTCTACTTTGAAGAGACATATTTACAACCTGCAAAAACTTCCATGCAGCAACTGCTACGCGTGTTGGCACACGTGGCCCCACTGAAAGTTGGACTTGGGACATTCTGGAACGACAGTGGCTCTAGTGCAGTGCCGGAACATTCTCGGTGGCAGAAACTGTTTTTGAGTAGAGCTAAAATCAAATTTGCAAAACCCCCTAAATTAATTTCTACGTTGTGTATACCTTTTTGGAAGGGCAGGGAATATTTCGATAATCAATGAGGAAGAACCCATTCTAGAAAAGCAGCAGCACACCCCATGCTGGGGTGGTTTCAGGGGACGGCAGACGCCCCCCCCCCGCCCCTCACCCCCCATAAGCTGCTGAACTCCCTGCTGATCTGCAGTGGCAAGGCTGGCAGTACCAGCAGTGATTGCAATGTGGGCAGAGGTGGCCCTGGGAGTGTGCCAGTCTGGGCTGTCCAGGCAGTTAAGGCGCCTTTAGCTCCCACTCTGGGGGCCTGCTTGTCCTGAGCTCCAGGCCAGGCTGACTTGGGGAGCCAGACACCTTAGCAGCTGTAGGAGACAGGGCTGCCCTGTGGGCCAGACCACTGTTTCTACCTGCTGGCCACGTGTGATGTGAACGGAAGGCTGGGGTGAGGCCTAGTGTAAAACTAAGCAGGCTGGTATTCCCAGGGACCGGTAATCAGCAACTCTCTAATTGGCTCATTTCCCAGTAAGCATTGAGCGAGGGGCCTTGTCACACTGCAAGGCAGGCTGTGGGGCATCGCTGGCCTCTGGGTGGCACTGGTGGGCCTCAATGAAGACCGGAGGACACAGGTCTCCACCAGCACTGCTGCTGTCTCCTGCATGGAGACTGCAGACATCCAAATGAAATTATAGCAGGACTGCAAGTAAATATGCGGGTACACCCAACCAGCACAGGCACAGGGCCTGGTGGGAAGCCTTCAGAGCAATTGCATAATGCTATATATATACCTCCTCCTCCTCAATGTGCCAATATAATCCCCCCAAAATGAGTGTCACACTGCTACCCCGGATGGGCCTGCTTCTTAGTGACTGGCTGTTAAGAGCCAAAGAAATTAAGTGAGCATGTGGTGTGACAGTGAGCCAACCTTATAACAGGTGCAGGGAAGCAAACGGAGGCCCTGGCAGGGGTGTCCCCTCTATGGAGCTGCCCACTGACTCAGCACCCTACTCCACACCATCACTACCCATTGGGTCCCACAGCCACTCAGCAGTCAGACTGAGGCAGTTACCACTGTAAGAGCCGTCTCTGTAACAGAGCCAGAGTGGGGCTCGGAGGACACAGTGGAACAAGTGTGGATGTGAATTCTGTTCGTGGTGACTTCAGCTCTAGTTTCAGCTCAGCAGGGCCCACGTATAATTACATTTCTCACTGCAACTTGCGTTTCCTGTTAAAATTCTTCCCCAAAATCAAGTGACAGCAAATCGTTTTGCTTTTATGCATTTGCTTAAATATTTTGAGTTTTTCAATAAGTACTGATTTGCTTTTGTTAGAAAACACAAATTCCTAGAGAACACGAGTGTAAGCCACCTCCCAGCTGCTGCTCAGACTGGAGACGCTGTATCATTAGGATGTCTCTAAAGAGGTCTGAATGGCTGTCGTTTGGGCCACAAATCTTTTCTAGTTGACTTGTCTGATGTCCTATTTGGGTGATTTACACCTTATATGGAGAGGTGCCTCGACCTCTTCAAAGAAACTTGCCCCAAACCAGTATGTATCTGGAGGTTAATGCCCTTCATTTTAAGTCTCACATACAGGGTTTTGCAAATTCATGTTGGATTGACGGCATATGCAAGAACTGACCCAATTATCCTTCACCACTAACACTAGAATAATGTGATCAAGGCCTCCTGGGGAGCCGGGCGTGTAATCAAGAGGACGGGGCAGCCAGCCTGGCAGGGGGCACTGGCCTAGGGAGCGCAGCTGCTGCTTTCCCGCCATCTCAGCACTGTCACCTGGCAGTCTCCTCACTTTAATAAGGCTACAGTTTAACCAACATCTGTGCCCAACTTGTTTACTACTTCAACCAATATGATGGGGGCAGGGGCATGAGACCCTCCCTGTGAACTCCAGGTCACAAAGGGTCCCGAGTGGACACCCAGGGCAGGCGGGTGGCCGTGCAGATGCAGCGGCCAGACAGCAGTTACCTTGGCACTCTTCCTGCCGAGCTCCTCCGGTCCACCTGTGCAATCACAGATGCTCCTCCATTTAACCAAGTGAGAGCGGCAAAACTTCTCACCCATCTTCTAAGTTTGCTTCTTTAATTCTCAGAAGCTAAGAATATAACTCTGTGCACAGTTTTGTGCCATGCACAAACATCAAGAATGGTATTTTATGATTTTATACAAATATACCCACAACTTGTGTAGCACACTGGAAGACCTGCAGCAGCATCTTCCAAGGGGTACTTGGGCTCTAACACTGATGATGCCACCAGAGTGGCAAGCAGTATCAGATGGGCCCAAAGCTCCAAAAGGTCACAGGTCACTGAAGAGCAGGTGGAGGGATCAGGACCCACCCTGAGCTGGAACTTTTAGCACCCCTCCCTCCCTTGGGGGTCCAGCACAGGGTGCTGCTGAGGGCTTTCATCTCAAATGTTTACGTTTATGTACATGAAACCTTTCCCCGATATAATTACCTGAATAGTTGGGTATTTTAATGTTATAAAGGTACAACACTGTAAAATACCAAAAGAATGTCACTGACAACCAAGAAAATTGCGGCTGTATGGAGAGCATTAAAAACAGTTGTCAAGCCAAATCCTTCATCAGTACAAGCTTTGGTTTTTCCTCTAAGGGGGGGGGGGGGGGGGGGGGGGGGGAGAAATTGGTTCATATGGACGAAGTCTGGTTTGTCCCAGCCTTATTTTATTGCTACTGACAATCCTGGAAGAGACAGGTAAAAATGGCTCATGCAGCTGATAAAACAAAAGACCCCCCTGTCCCCGCTTTAAATGTCTACAAAATATGCTTGGGTTCTAGAATCCCCCACATATTTTATTACAGGAAACTTGTTTCCTCTGATGATTTGTGAAATATGCTCCTGGAGCCCACGCCAATAGTCACCCTCGTGAGAGTCCATGTTCTCCATCCACTTCTCCACAGCTCGTGGACGATCTGCATGGCCACACAGGGACTGGGGGAAATGCTGTATCTGGGCAACATGCTTAACCAACCATCCGGATTTGGGTGTCCTGGTTCTCTTAGGGTTTTCCATTTTAATTCTCAAAGCTAGATGAAACTGTAGAAATCTCATATTTCAGTCAAAATTTGTTCAGATCCCGTGTTTTAAGTCACCTAATGAGACATTTAAGGAGCCCAAAATACTAGAATATGAATACCAGGATCCCACTTCCATATTCTAATAAACCTGGGGCATTTTACAAAAGAAAAAAAAAAAAGTTAAGCTCTCTCCATGCCTTAACAATAATGGGAGGCGAACCAATAATGGAAATGAAGAGAAAAAAATAAAACTGTAGAAGCACAAACATGATTGATTTGGGGGAGAAATTAAAAAACAATTGTTTCCACAAGTACAGAAAACCTCAAAAACAATTTAAATACAAAATTAATCAGGAATGAGTGTATGTTAATTGCATTACCCTGAGAGCATGAAGGACCTACTGGTATTTTCACGAGGAGGAAGAGCAAACTTCGATGTGGTCTAACGGAGGGTCCCACACCGCGTTCACTGACAGCTGTCCCTGGATCCACAATCCAGGTCGCACAGGACTGGGAGAGGGGAGCGCGGAGCACTGCCAGGAGCAGCATACTGGCTCTCTGGGCTACATGAGGCTCCACATGCCCAGGCCAGTGTCCCAGCATCAGGTGCACCTTGAATCTCACCATCCTAACACAGAAAAGCCCATTCTGAAGCCGGCCAGGGAGGCAGGTGCGGGGGTCCTCATGTGTGTGCTATAGCAACTGTGAAAGGATGATCTGGGTCAGAGGTAGACACAACTGCTACTCACCCGGACTGAAGTCAGTATTTTTCCAATGACCCTTTTACTGTCCCTCCCAATCATTTTTTGGGAAGATGACATTTCTGGGATAACAAAAAACAAAAAACGATCAAAAGCAACTCAAAAATGTCCCCCATGCACTCAATCAATTCTGGATATCCATCAGTTTTAACTCTGGTGTAGCAGTGTGCTAGGAAGGGTTAGTCATTAGTTTGTTTCAACTTTCTGTCAACTAAAGCCCATGAAGCTTCAGGAAGGAGCTGATATGGAAAGAGGAGGTGGAGAAGAAAAGAAAACCCAGTCTGTGAGCAGAGAAATGGGCCCCTGGTGTGCTTCCCCTCCCCCAATTCCTTTCTTCTCTCAGGGTCACAGTGAGATTAGAGTCCAGGGAGAGAGCCATCCTGTCCTCACAACTCCGCACAGGGTGCCTCAGAGCAGCTTTCCAGATCTAGTCAACAGATGGAAACCAGTCGCCAGGACCTTGGTAGATGTGCCCGTGTTTCCTGAGTCTGCGTCCTGTATCCTGTAATCCACTTAGAGCACAGTACACAGGACTCCAAAGTCACGGCTCCCATCAGTTCACACATAAGTGATGCATGTTTTTAGGTACGCTCTCAGCCTCTATAAAAGCGCTACTTCACAGGTGTGCTATAACTTGATGAAAATTTGAGCATGAAATTCTTAAACAATCTAAAATATATCAACTCATTTTAATACAGGTTAACTGTACTTAACAATATATTCCTAAAATAAAAAAATCTAGTATTACTTTGCAATTTACTTAGGTATTAAGGCCATTACAGTCTCAAAGTGAGCACTGAGTTACATATTTTCTAAGTATACTAGCCCAGTGCCTACCTACAGGTACCCTCCCTCGGTGACCGTTAAAAGGTGACTAAAAGGAGAAGGCAGAACAGCTCTATAATCTTGGAATTCAGGCCTTTTTAACCTTTCAGTGCTTGAAAAAAAGGCATAAAACAGTATAAAAGACAGCACAAATAAAAATAATCTTAGTAATAGAATAAGATGTGCCCTGCAGATCAATTTAATTTTGGAGAGTTAGGCTGAAAAACAACAAACAAAAGGTCCTGGTGCATAAGCAAATCTGGGATTTCCAAGACTGACTGGCAGTACCTCAACTCATTTTTTGGGGGTAGGGAGGCTTGACCTACAGTCCAGCATCCAGAGAAGTCTGGAGGCCCCTGGTGGAGTCTGCTTTAGGAGACACCTCGCCCACTTACCTGAGACACACGACGCTCGGTGCGTGAGACCAGGAGTGTGTATATGTGGATATGTAATGTGTACTGAACATGAAAAATTTCTCTCAGTTCAGAAATCGTACTTTAGTTGACTATCAGTGCAACATCAATTTGCAGAAAGAGCTCCCAACACACAAAGAAGTGATGATCACACGTGCTAAAGGGCAGTGTGGAAACCTGCACAGCTAACAGAGCTGTGATAATGATGCACCTGTAGTGTGGATGGTGATGAACTTGGGAGTGCCAGGCAAGAGTACCTACTCATTGGACTTTGTTGGCAACAATACCAAATACTTACCAATGTATGATAATGAAAACAGATTAGACCTCAATTGCCAGGTGCCACATTCAACACTGAGGTTTGCAGGGCTTTGTGGGAAACAGGCTAAGCGGAGCCCCTGGGGCTCCCGGGTATTTGCTTCCATCCCTGGAGATGCAGCTTTGAGCTTGGCTACACCTCCTAGTTCTGGACAGTCCTGAGTGGACAGACATCCAGAAAGACAGGGAAGGGTCCAGAAGCCACCCCTAGGTGATACATACATTTATACAACAGTGACGGCCACAGGGCAGCAGTCTGTTCTGGCTTTACTGCATTGTAATTGTGGTCGCTCGCCCAGGATGGCGTGCTGCTCTCGCAAGTCGTTTCCTTCACAAGGACCTCAGTCCGAGCAGGGGCCACCACTGCCTTCTTCATGGCATTCTCTTTCTTGTCTGGAGCGGGTCTCTTGGGCACAGAAGACACTTTAATGCCTGCCTGGATAATCAGTAAAACCCCAATCATTAAGGAGGTCAAAAGTTAACCTTCATTCACTTCCCTTTCTCAATGAAGGTGAGAACATGCTTAAGGTCACTCACGCTCCCACCCCACCCTGCGCCTGGGCACCACGCCTGCTCAGCACCAGGCCTCAGCAGGACTCACCACCAGCTGAGCCGTCAGCATTCCACTGTAATGGCTGGGAAGGGCTTCAACTTCTGAGTGACATGAGGCCCAACACACAGTAACTGTCATCCAGCTGAGGTGTGAGGCAGCCAGGGTAATACAGAACAAGTCCCTTGAGCAGGTGGTGAAGAGGCAAGAGCCAAGTGCGAAGGGCCACTATGAGAGTGTGCCTGCGCACAACACTGTAGGAGAGGGCGACGCTGGGCAACAAGGCCGGGACCCACACTCCCATGCTCTCCATCAGGCATCCTGCGCCGTCACTCTTACTGGACACAGCAGTTGATTCAAAATTACCAGCCTTAAAAATCAGGCCATCTAGCCCAGCCAGTGTGGCTCAGTGGTTGAGTGTCCATCTATGAACCAGGAGGTCATGGTTCGATTCCCGGTCAGGGCACATGCAGGAGGCAGTTGATTGGTGATTCTCTCTTATCATCTATTTCTCTCCCTCTCTCCCTCTCCCTTCCTCTCTAAAATAAAAAAAATAAAAAAGAAATAAAAATCAGGCCATCTAGCCTTGGCAGGTGTTTCTCAGTGGTTACAGCATCCGCCTGTGAACTAAAGGGTCTCGGGTTTGATTCCTGGTCAAGGGCATGTACCTTGGTTTTGGGTTTGCTCCCCTTTTCCAGTTGGGGTGCGTGTGGGAGGCAACAGTCGTGTCTCTCTCACATCAATGTTTTTCTCTCCCTCCCTCCCTCTCTCCCTTCCACTCTCTTTAAAAGCAATGGGAAAAATACCCTCAGGTAAGGAATTAACAAAAGTAAATAAAGTTAGGCCATCTAAACGCTAAATAAGCATTCAACTATGTCAAGAAAACGCTCACAAGTGCAATGGGGCCATCCCACAGCCATGCCAACCAAAGCGAACTCCAGGAGGGCATGCAAGTGGGAGTCAAGTGCCTGTGATTCTCGAAATACCCTGACTCTTGACAAGTCACGTGTGTCTCAAAGCCAGACCACCTGAGAGCCAGGTCTCACAGTGAGACAGTCTCGCCTCAGAGCCCACTCTCCAGCCCTGCTGGCTGTCTGTGACGTCGCTTCCCACATGGGCTCCAATGGTCACCAATACTTCTTGGGAGATGGCTGGCTTAGGAACAGCAGCCAGCTAGCTGCCTGGGTTTGCTTTACTGTGTCCATATTAGTCAATCCCTCAGCTAGAGGGCAGAGAAAAGAAAATGTGAGAATATATACTCAGTGGTAATTCTGACAACAGGACTGGTGGAAAAGGTGGAGGACAACAGAAGAGGGGATGGCACCTGACTTCCATCTATGCCGCTTCCCCTATACTCTACAAACAAGCCAGCGAGTCTGGAACATGGGTACACTTAGGCTTTGACGGTTCCAATGGGGGTGGTGGTCTTGGTCAGCTTACCTGAGCGCCACATCTGGGAAGAACGAGTGTTTCTGGCTTGGTCTTGGTCTTGGTCTTTTCTTTGGGTTTTTGTTTTGGCTCCTTCCCTGCACTCAGGAACTTCATGGTGGCAGCAGCATGTTTCAGAATGCAGTCACTGCTGCAGTAGACAGAGTCGGGCTGCGCCACGCTAGAGCACCCAGGCCCAATACACTTTGCGGCAGCAGGAGACTCTGTGACCTGCAGAACAGAACATGTGCCTTCAGACTTACCAATCCAAGCAGTTAAGGTACTTTGTAAAACCACTATTTCTAGTACTGAGGGGACTGTTTTTAATCAAGAGATACTAACAGTGTGTTTAATGTGAATAAAACTTACGTTTTACTTACTCAAAGCACAGGAATCGACTTCCCTGTGTAAGACATGCACCTTCTGCCTGCATGCCACTCATGGAGAACACAACTCTGTCCCTTGCACATGTGCTTTCCCATTCACAATTAGGCTCCCGCATACGGGATTTTTTTAGAGGTAACTAAGATGCTTTTGAATTAATTGAAAGGGTCTGATTCAATCAGGCGAAAACGCTTAACAGAGAAACTGGGCCTGTTACAGGAGAGGAGACATTGCCGCAAGTGGCCCTGTTGTGAGGGCCGTCAGTGGCTGGCTCTGAGGGTTAGGGTGCAGGTGAGAGCCAAGACACCCAGTTAGGTTTGAATCCCAGATAAACAACAAATACCTTTTAGTATAAGCATGCTACAGAAACCACACAGGACACCTTCACAGACATGAAAGCTTCTGGGCGTGTATCTCCACCCGCCCGGCCTGAGACCCTGGCCTCCATTGGCCCCTGGGATGCAGCCTAGGACAACCCTGGGCAGAGGGCCTTAGCCAGGCCCATTTCTGACCCGCGGAAACTGAGCTAAGAAGTATGTATTTTCCTGCCAAGTCTGTAGTTGTGGCGCTAGAAGCCTGACGTATCATAAGCTGGGTACGTCTGACAGTCAAGACCAAACACACAAACACATCCCTCAAATATTCTTGAGCAAAATCTTATGTCTCACATTAAAGTACTTAAGATAATAGTTTTTCTTCTACTGAATCCAAGTTTCACTCAAGATAAAAATTAAACGTACATAGTCTCAAACACACTGAAACTAAAGACATGAAATTAACCCTTTGCACTCGCTTTTTTCTCGATTCCTTTATTCTACTCGGGATTTAATTTTTTAAATACCCCAGATTTTACAAAGTGCGGCAGTAGAATAAAAAACTAATTTCTTTTCATACAAACTTATTTATTTGGATTTTTTTATATTTCAAATTATTGATACATTCAATACAATTCGACATACGAGCTGCTACCGATGCTAACCGTGTCGAGTCACACTCGACATCCGAGTGCAAAAGGTTAAGATGGCTTTTCCCACTTAATTTACATTTCTGTTAACTCTTCCTAATGACTAAAGTTGTTAATGGTATCATGTTTCCATTGAGTACCTGCAAGTACCTCACAACAGCTGTACTGAAGGCTTCAGTTCTCACTAACACAGTGCGGGGTGTGAAGGCAGAGACCCTTTCGACATGGTCATCTCACAGCCTTCTGCCTACCGGATACCTGCAGGACAGGCGGGGCACAACCAGCGGGGGCGCCCTCCCACCAGCCCAGCTGACCACACCAGGGGCGGCTGGTGAAGGGTGGCTGGGACGCAGGAAAACTGGGAGTGAAAACATGCCCTGAGCAGGGCAATCATGAGAGCCCAAGACAGCTCTCCACAGCGGAAGCTGACAATCCATGGAAAACATGACCAAGAATCACAGCCCTAAAGACCAGCTGGAAAGAAGGACAGAGTAAACAGAGCTGTGGACAAGAACCACAGACACTGGGCTGGGGGCTGTCCCTGGCTGAGGTAATTTAAAATCCTAGCAGTCAGGGAAAGCTGCCACCACCACCCCTCAGCATCTCCAGTAAAGTAGGTTTAAGAGCACTACTTCTTGCTCTCTTGCATCTCAGCCACCAACATGTCATCCAGGCTGAGGAAGACCTGAAAACTTTGGGGCCATGGGGGCCAAAGCCACAGCCACATTGGCGAGCACAGGAAGCACCCGGGAGGCCGAGGTAATGCAGGTGGCTTGCATCATCACAGGATCAACTTTGACAAATACCACCTAATAGGTGCAAGGCATCAGCACCTAAAGAGAACCCAAGCTTCTGCCTGTCAACCTTAGTCAACTGTGCACCTTGGTCAGTGAGCAGACACACAAATGCTGCCAAAAACCAGACAGGAGCTGCTCCTATTACTGACATGGTGAGATCAGGCTACTATAGTCTGGGAAAGGGAAGGCTCCTCCCACAGCAGCCTGTCATGGTGGAGGCCAAGTGCTTCAGAAGAGCTGAGGAGAAGACTAAGGGTGTTAGCAGAGGCTGTGTCCTGCTAGCTTGAAGCCACACAGAAGGAAGTTCATTAAATGCTCACGAGTGCTTTTCGGGGGGCGGGGGGGCGGGGGGGAAGAACCCAAGTTCTATCAAGATGGTGCCAGTTGAGACGAGGGCACACTCACTTCAGTAACTCCAAGATGACTGTGAATTTGTTTCGTAAGACTCCATAAAGAACACTGAGGGAAAGACTCATTTTTAAGCCAGTCCATCAGTTCATTTAAGGAAAACACTGAGTCAGCAGTAACGGTCTATGAGCTGGACGCGGAGTCCCACAGGAGCAGGGATGGGGAGGCTCACAAAGCACAAAACACAACCGCTTTCCTCCCAGCCCACCCCCATCAGACACGACGCTGCTTCTGGGGAAGCCTAAATTATTCCAAAAGAACCAAACTCCTCCCTCTTGATGTTTGTCAGCAGAAGTCAGATCATCACTGAGCCAGGAGGCAATACTTACAGGCTGGAATATCTTTAGTTTTTTCTTGCCACTTGGATTTGCAGCCTTCTCAATTCTCCCCTTTATTCCTTGGTCTTCACTGGATTTCTGCTCTATGGTCCCAATACTCGTACAGTCAGTGCTGTCAGTGTCTGCAGGTTGCAGCCTTGCTTCCTGCTGGTCGGTGGTTTCTGAGTTAGGTTCGTCCTGCACCTGCAGAATGGTGCAGTTGGGGCAGATGTAATCTTCCCCGTTCCTTTCCAGGAGCCTTCCACGAGCCTCAGAAATGCCCACACAATCGCCATGAAACCATTCTTCACATCGGTCACAGCAAATCATAAATCTGAAATTGGAAAATAACCAGGAATGGAAACAAAAAGATACATACTCAATTTTAGACAAATTGGTTTCAACGTTGTTAAAAAAATGCAAACGTACAGAAAAGTAGAGACAGGATAAAAACACAATACCCTCTCAACATTCAAACAAGTTCACTCAATCTTGTTTTGAGTAGAGCATTTTAACTAAAGGGTTCCTGGTATCCCCCCACCTCAAGTACTGTCTCCCCAAAAGAGCAACAATGCCTCTCTCCCACCCAAAGAACCAGACCACAGCTCCCCTACCACCACCAGAGCAGTGCCACCTGAGAGCGACCTCTGGGATGACAGTGGGTGGCAGGTAGTTTAGTCTTTGCCGCCTTGCACTCTGGCCGCTGACTGCACGTGGCTAGTGTGACCAAGGCAGCGAGGAGCCCCAAGCGGCCTTCGGCGACCACAGTGCACGCAACGTGTGGCTCGAGAGTCCCTTTTGACAAGGACTTGTTCATCTTTTTCAACGCACAAGTTGCTCATTCAGCCCAGCTCCATAACCCTAAATCCGCTGCTTTTCTCACATGGATTTCCCTGAAACCCGGGGCAGCCAGCACCCTCCTTGCCCATGTCCTACCTGTTGTTGTGAGGCTGACGACATATGCAATATAGAGCATTGGGGTCATACACCTCACACTCGGGCTTGTGCTTGACTGAGCTTCCAGGGTCCTCCTCTTTGACGCCCGGGGCCGTCCGCCCTTCTGACTTCCCCTCTCTGTCACTGCTAGCTGCCTGTTCAGCTACAGGCTCTTGCTGGCCGGGTGGGGAGCTCTCCATGGCATCGGCCACCTCCATGTCCACAGCTTCTGCTGGGCCCTCTTCCCGGCGCTTCTTTCTCAGGCGACTCTGGACTCCTCTCAAGGTCCTATCAGCTGGCTCCTGTTCACGCTTTCTTCGTAGGCGATTCTGAAGTTCTTTCAAGGTCAATCCATCGCTATCACTATCGGAGGTGTCGTCCTCACCATCATCTCCTTTGGTCTTTGCAGATGAGGCTGGTCGTCCCTTACTGCCCGTGGGGCCAACCTTGGGCCCACTTTTACTGTCAGAGGAGCTCTCGGCGCTCCCCTCAGAAGCAGTTTCGACATCTGTGACTGGGCAAGAGGTTGGCTCACTGGGGTCCTCAGGGGAGATAGGCACCGTCTTCCGCCCTCTGCGCCGGACTGTTGTGAGAAACTCCTCCACCCTCTCAGTCCGCTTTGGCTGCCGCCCACTGCGTCGCAAGGAAAGGCTCTGCTGCTGCTGGGGCTGCTGATCCACAGAGTCTAACTCCGCGTCCCCAGCGCCCTCTCGCTTCGCAATGGTGGTCCTTCGAAACCCCCACGTTTTCCTAAACTCTTTACTGGTGGGTTTGATGACCTTGGGGGTTTCCTCATGGCTCGGGTCACCTTTCTCATCCATACCTAAAGGGGAAATGCAAGCAAACCACAACCAACGTTAATGAGGCCACACTCCTTGGCGAGTGAGCAGTGAGGCACTGAGCTAGAGGATTACGGCCTTCATCTCACAGGAGGGAGACACCCACGTGACCACAGGAAAGGATCAACTTCCTACCCACGAACAGTGAAGGTGGACGTTTAAGTGTAAAAAAAAAGTCATTTAGACCAGTGCTTCTTCAAGTGAGACATGACCTAATTCGAGGCGATTTTTGAAGAAAATTCTAATTGTTACACATCTAATATTACGAAGAAAAAACAGCTAGCAAATCTGTAACTTCGCCATTTAACTGGTGAGGACAAGGTCTTATAAAACAGGTAGTGGGGAAATATCAAAAGAGCCAGAGTCCTGGGCAGCAAAGACATGACCACAAGAGTGTTTGCTGCGATGAGAGGTGGCTGCCATTTCCCTCCGAGTCAGGCGGACTCTGCCTGCAGGGCACAGTGGATGGAACGCTGTGCCAGTCCTGGGCCCAGTAGGTGAGAATACTGGCTGCTCCTGTCCTGGACTTTGGAGCCCTGAGCAGTCACATAAGAAGTCCGACCACCTGGCTGGAGAGACGCCATGGAGAGGGTGTGTGCTGGACCTGCACCACAGCCCAGATGAGCTCTGACTTAGTAGATAAAAAAGGACGAGTTCTAGGGGTAGTTGTTATGCAGCAACAGATGACGGGACACTTAGGAAATACTGAACCTTGGCTACCTTGAATGTGTATTTCTTCTCCCTTTCCCCTTTCCTTCTAATACAATTACTAAAGGGTCATGCTTGTGAAAACGTTATTCCTATTTGAAAATAATAAAACCCAAAGAACACAGTATGTACCTTAAGAATTATTTTCCGAACTGTCCAGGCTTCAATCACATGTAAATGCTAGTGATGACTCAGACTTGACACCATGTTCCATCCTAGGGGAAAGACTGGTATAGAATGAAGACCTTCAAAACATAAAATATACAAAACTCAAAACCACATACAACTTGACTCCTTTCTACTTCCCACTAATTGCTGTCATCCCATTTCCTGTCCAGCTCCGCACACCCTTCACTCTAGAACTTGGCCTCATGCTCCCACCACTCAGAAGCTTGCAGGCGTGGCTGTGTCATTAGCATGTGTGCCATGGAGGACCACACCACTTCTGTAGTCACAGCCGAACTAAACTGGGGTCCTTCTGGAACTTCCAACAGAGGGTGCTCTGGCTGGTAGCCTTGAGCAAGTCACAGAAATTGGCTGCATCCAGGAGGCAATGCTGACCTCATAATGCTGTGAGCTTCAATGTGAGAAACAGCACTCACGCTCCTGAGAACAGGGCCGCGCTCCTTCCATGTGCCGTGTTAGAGCTGTTATTACTAACCACACTAGTTACAACTGTCTGCCCATCTGGCCTAGAAATCTGACTCTTAGGAAAAGTGTTCTACTCTTGCAAATCTACTTGTAGCAAACCTGAAGGCCACCTTAAAAGAGGATCAAGCCCTCATTTCATACACCATTCTCAATTCCTACCAAAGACATGAGGGATCTGAACCAGCCTTTGCCCACAAAAAGTGCAGGTAGCCCAGCCCCTCCATTTCAGAGGATCTGGGTCTGGGCCTATGAAGCTCCCACAGGGCTGGGAAAGGAGCCCGATCCCTACCTGCAGGGGTAGTTTCCTGCAGGAGGAACTCTCCTCTGCAAATACACTTCACCACAGAGCGAACGTATGACGTCAAGTTCTATGCACTAATAACATAACCAACGGGAAAATAATTGCTCTGAATAAAATTGTTATTTTTTCCAGTTTGAGCTAATGTGTATGTGGTGTGTTTTTTTGTGAGTAGTCTTTTACATTTAAAAAAATATATATTTTATTGATTTTTTTATGGAGAGTAAGGGAGAGGGATAGAGAGTTAGAAACATCGATGAGAGAGAAGCATCGATCAGCTGCCTCCTGCACACCCCCTACTGGGGATGTGCCCGCAACCAAGATACATGCCCTTGACCAGAATCGAACCTGGGACCCTTGAGTCCACAGGCTGACGCTCTATCCACTGAGCCAAACCGGTTAGGGCGTCTTTTACATTTTTATAAGCTGAATGTGGGCACCAAAACACCTGTAAGTTATCTTTTTCAGTTGAATGCACACAAAAGTTTAGAAAAGGTGAAAAGAACAATTCTAAACATCATTCCATATTCACCTAAAAACTTTCCAGCTAAAGTTTAGGATGTTTCAAACATATATGAATGTTACACTGTATCACCTTCTTTACATAGAATGCCACTTTAGAAATAGAAAACACAACTTCAAACTTTTAAGGATGATACGTTACCCACCGGACACTGAACGCTGGGACACCTCCAGAATTCAAAAAAACTCAGTCTGACCGTTGCAAGCACTTGGTTCTAAGCAAACAGCCAGGCCTCAAATACTGCTGCCGCCAGCCACTGCTCACTGACGACTACACAGATTATCGTGAGACCGTTCACAAGAGTGAGCGCCTAAAAGAAAGAAGATGGTTTATAAGAACTATAAATTAAACTAATTAAAAAAAAACAAAATTAAAAAACCTAACACCTCCCCGCCCCCCAAAAAACAAACCACAGTTCCCTTCCTTCAAGGACTTCTAGAGAAAATACTGTGACCACACAGGGACCAGGGCAGGGGTGGAGCTGCCTGTAAGAGAAAACGGGCCCTGGTGGGGTGGGATGGAGAGTGCCACAACCAGTAATCAGGTGTCAGCTATAACCCAATCAATCCTATTTCTCAATAAACTCAACAGAGAGAGAAACAAAATATGAAAAGGCTGAACAACAAAATTAAATAATTATTTAAAAATCCTTAATTCTACATCTACACCATCATTTTAGTTAAAAAACCTGAGAAAGATTTTAAAAGACTTTATAATCAAGGATCAGAGTGGTACAGGTCATGTATTATATTAAAAACATCTCTCTTCCTACACTCTTTTTCGAATGAACAAACAAACAGCCTCACTTGGTCTAAGCCCCACTAAATGTGCCTCAGTTCCCTGAGGGACCCTAAGTACTACTTTTGACACATTTCAGTCTCACCCCTACCTAGGGGACCCACCTCACCTCCTTTCCTCCTAGCCTCACTCCAACTGCCTCCGGTAACTGTGGTCTCCTTAGTGACTCAGAACAAAGACAAACATTCTGATGTTCCTTTTAAAGCAACAGTGACCATTTCACCCCATTAGTAAAATATGTCACCACAGCCACCAAATCTCTTAAATGTGGTGGTAAACTGGTCTCAAAATGAGGCTACAGTGGTTCAGAAACTTTACTTCTCAGAATAAACTGGAAATAAACCTTACTTGTATATTTCAAAACCCCAAGAACAAAATTTAAGATGTTCTCAGGAATCAAAAAAAAATTTAATTTATGTTACTCTGAAAGACCAATATATGTCTGGATTTGACTTAAGTGTTGAAAAACTCATCAGAAAAGAAAAAATCTAGTTATTTCTATTGAACGGAATGAGATAAACTCTATATTCAGAACACATGACATTTTAGACAATTTGGTTCACTTATTTGGACTTTTTTATATTTCATATTCACATCTATAGTCAAGTGCTAAGTTCCTAACACAATTAAGTGTATAACCCTTTACACCACAAAGAGAATAGGTCATAAACTTTCATTTACATCATAGTAATACAACTTTCCCAAGGAAAAAATGTGGGCATTCCTGAAAAAGCGAGGGGGTGGTGATGGTGGTGGTGGTAAAGAACCGTCATAAGCGCAAATTTTTTTCTCAGCTGAAGACTGCTCCCTTCCCTGCTGAGGTAGGAATAACTCTTTGAAACCTTAGGTTTAAAAGATAAACCTCAACAGCTATCAACCACGGAGCTTGTGTACCTACAGGGCAACCCCAATGGCTAAATGGGATCCAGGAACGAGATCCTCCACTATCAAGGTCCTTGGAAGGCAACTCTCAACTTTTTGATCCCAAGACCTCTTCACACTCTTAAAAACTGAAGACCCCAAAGAGCTTTTGTTTATGCAAAATACATTGTTATTTCCAAAATTAAAACAAGAAACTTTCCAGGTAATTGTGGGTGTTCTTTGCTAACCCACACCAAGCCTTGACTAGTAGTAGAGTCATAAACATTAGTTGCAACACAGAAACAGAAACCATATGGTCATCGGGATCACCAACTCACACAAGTCCAAGCGCAGCATGGTCCATCAGATGACACGGAGGACACACCTGTGCTAGTGCCAATATTACTAATATTGGCACCTGTCTCCTCAAACAGCTTTAATCACCGGGAAGCCAACAAGCTCACAATGGCAGATAGAAGCTTTTCAAGATTCTAACCCTCATTTGAAACCTGGAATTTTATCGTTAGGAACCAATATGACAGTTCTTTCCTTAAGACTCACATCCTGCCGAAACCGGTTTGGCTCAGTGGATAGAGCGTCGGCCTGTGGACTCAAGGGTCCCAGGTTCGATTCCGGTCAAGGGCATGTACCTTGGTTGCGGGCACATCCCCAGTAGGGGGTGTGCAAGAGGCAGCTGATGGATGTTTCTCTCTCATCGATGTTTCTAACTCTCTAGCCCTCTCTCTTCCTCTCTGTAAAAAAATCAATAAAATATATTAAAAAAAAAAAGACTCACATCCCTCATCTTCAAGAAAATACCGGCCAAATGCAGTCTGAAAACTGCAGCCTGCCAGCAGTCCTTTCAAGTACAAAGGCTCAGGTCCCAACAGCCCCCCTTCCCAACTGGGGTGGAGAGGAGGTGCTACCGCATCCTCACCTCTTCATCACAGGGAGTGGTAGGAAGATGTACACTATCGGCTGGGATTTAATAACAATAGTCTTTACAGCTTCACCAAAGACAGTAAGGTAGACTGGCACATTAAAAAAAAAATTTTTTTTAATTGATTTCAGAGAGGAAGTGAGGAGAGTGGTAGAAACGTCGATGAGAATCATCAATCGGATGCCTCCCGCACACCCCGCACTGGGAATTGAGCCAGCAACCAGGGCATGTGCCCCAACTGGGAACTGAATCATGACCTCCTGGTTCATAGGTCAGCGCTCAACCACCAAACCACGCTGGCTGGGCAGGCTGGCACATTTTAAGTGGCTGGTGCAGAGGTGGGGAGCACACTATAGGGTTTGATGTCAGCAATCGAATTTGCTTCAGCACTGCCAACAGTTAACTCAGAAAAGAAGGCAAACAACGTCAACTGTCACAGTGGAGAGTTTTTACCTCTTAATCCCTGGAAGGGTTTGGAGACATCCAGGGACCCAGGGACCCAGAGGACAGACTCCTGTGACAAAGTATTGCTACCAGTGTAAGAAAACACCGCACCCGTGCACAGCACTAACACAGACCCCGTGGGCTTCATTATCAGAAGGGACCCACCACGACCTCCCACCAAACCTATTCTAAAACAACCCTCACTCTGCCCTCCATTCTCTACCTCTGTCAGAAGTGAATTTCTTAAAAACAAAAGCAGAAAGCCTGGCTGGTGTGGCTCAGGGGCTCTCTGTCGACCTATGAACCAGAAGGTCATGGCTCGATTCCTGGTCAGGGCACATGCCCAGGTTGCAGGCAATCCCCTGGTGAGGGCATGCAGAAGGCAGCCAATCAAGGATTCTCTTTTCATCATTGATGTTTCTCTCTCTCTCTCCCTTCCTCTCTGAAATCAATAAAAAGGCAGCCAATCAAGGATTCTCTTTTCATCATTGATGTTTCTCTCTCTCTCCCTTCCTCTCTGAAATCAATAAAAATACCCCCCCCAAAAGTTTTAAAAACAAAAGCATAAGTACCTTTCTAAAATGTTATATGTTACTTACAAAACAACTACAAATGTCAGTGGTGCGACTGTGACCATGGTGGAGCTGAAGGCCGACCCCACGACCACAGAGCACCCTGGAGGCCTGTTTCGAGTGGTGCAGTGCTACACAGTGAAGAGACTCATGTTTACAACATGCTACCCAACCACAATGTGGATCCTACTCTCACAGCATGACAACCACTTCTTATCAAAGAAATTACCCAGTGCTGACCTGTCCCACCTGTTGGCCAAACCATGTTTGCCCAAACCTCATATCCCCAGGGACAACATTCAAAACTAACCATTTAAATTTTGAAACAATTCTGACCTGCCAGTCAGAAATTACATCCAAAAGCTACAACATAACCTCGCCATTATGGACTCTGATGACTCAGACTTTTTAATTCCGAGTCTCACAATTCATTTTCTATTAATGGGGTAGTCACTAATGAGAATACACCCAGAAATTCCAACCACGCAGGATGTCCCGAGAGTGTACCATTTTCAAGCATTGATGGTAGCCGCCCTCATCTACCCCATAGGTCCAAAGTCACAAACACTCGCTGCTCATCCACAGAACATGAGCATACACTTGGGGCACGCGCAGGAGGCGATCAGTGGATATGTCTTTCTCAAATCGATGCCCGCCCCCCCCCCCCCCCGAAATGCAATGGAAAAACATATCCTTGGGTGAGGATTAACAATCAATCAATCAACCAATTGCCAGTTATCCCTGCTGGGCACTTCAAGGACTCCTTTCCCTGAATATCCCAAGTCCTGTAGCTGTTAATTAAGAATACAGTACCTGCCCAGCTAGCATGGCTCAGTGATTGAGCATCGACCTATGAACCAGGAGGTCATGGTTTTATACTTGGTCAGGGCATGTGCCCAGTATGTGGGCTCAATCCCCAGTGTAGGGTGTGCAGGAGGCAGCCGATCAATAATTCATTTTCTCTCTCCCTCCCTCCCTCCCTTTCTGAAATCAATTTTAAAAATAAATATAAATAAATACACACACAGAATCCAGGACCCCCCCCCCCCCCAATTGGCCACCCTACTGTGTTTATATCCACACTGTCTGTTTGGGCCCCAATTACATCTGTGCTGGACGTTCTTCTGGCACCTCTTGGGGGCACTGCTGCCAGATCCAGTGCCCAGCTGGGGTCTCCTGGCATCATCCACAGTCCCCCATACAGGCCATTCTCGCCCCATTCTCACTGCAGCAAGTGTTGTTGTTTCCGAGGCTGTGTATAATTAAAGGGTGTCCTACAACAAATGCCAAGTGCCATTTAACATACAAAACCAAGGGCCTCTCCCATTCAGGAATCTATCTCACCTACAAGGCAGAGTGCCCTCCAGCTCAAAGCAGTCTTCCTCCAACCGCCCCTCCCCTCCAGCAGACACTCTGGCCTCACTTCAGGCAGTCCACTGGGGGGCGGAGGGGAGGTGTGCCCCGAAACACTTTCACCTGTGACCACAAACCAGCCTTTTCCCCCAAAGCAAGTAATGTGGTTGAGCCAATTTCGAAAATGCAAAGACATTGCCTGTCTTCTAAAAGTAATTCATCCCCTCACGTTAAAGTCGGAAGTCTACTATTTCTTAAAACTTTCACTTCTCAAAAGTAAGCACTCCTAACCATTCTCTAGAGCAAAGGTTCTCAGTGTGGCCCTTAGGCTTTGGAGGTCTCCAAGGTCAAACTATTTACACAACATTAAGACACTGTTTCTGTTTTCATGGGTCACTCCCTCAGGAGTATTCTAGAAGCAAATGTGAAAGTCAAACTGCTGCCAGTTAAGCCAGACATAAAAGAGATTTGCAAAAAGGTAAAACAATGCCCCCTTCCTCATTAAGTTGGTTTTGTCTTGGAAAATAGTTTCTATAAAAAGTTATTCATGTTAATATGCAAGGGTTTATTGTTTTACAATAAGTAAATGTCTCTATTGTAAATGCCAAATACAGTAAATATCAACAGACACAACTTAAACAAAAGCTCTCTGGGGCCCCAGTAATTTTAGGCGTGTCAGGTCCTGACTTCGAACCCTCTGGGAATGGCTGACGGAGCACAGACTTGACTCCTGGGGGAACCTTAAGGGCTGCTGCCTATTGGACCACAGTGACCTTCCAGCCAGGAAGACTTCAAGGCAGGGACAGCACCGCTTCCGCAGCGGACTTTTCTGGATACTCCCGACTTTCCTAAACCAGCTTCCCGTGACTGCCGAGAAGGGGCTGATTCCAGTTAGGAGACTGCAGCGCCCACACTGACTGCCCCAAAGTTCAGAGAATGTGGCTGGAGAAACAACAAAAGCCCATACTCAGGCCTGTGTCTCCTGAGCAGAGCTGCATCCCCTACAGGTCTTAGGGCAGAAATGATGCGTAGAGACCTTGGAGACAAGAATTACTGTGTTTTCAGCTGGAATCTTCCTTTCTTTCCCCAAGATTAGCAGAGGCCAGTGTCTGGTTTTGGTTTTGGGGTAGTGGGAAAGGTCTAAGCTTAAATAAAGGTGTTAAAGAATAAATAACAGGATTTTCTGTGTCAATTTTCATGAACCCACACAGAGCTGAATCTTCACGGATAGAGAGGCATGCCCAGGAGGGCTGTCTTACAACTAAAGGGAAAACTTCAGATTACAATCAACAAACCCTAAGATCCCAAGGCTAGCGTCTACCTAGCCTGTGTCTCTATGGGGTGCAGGGTGGCACCTCAGGGGGACCACTCAGCATTCTTGGACCTGATAAAGGCTGCCAGCAGTGCCCTCCCCTACTGACCGCAACATGACACCCCTCCATTGACATGTGGGCTAAGTCCTCAGGTAAGCAGATTGGAGGCTGGGGCTCAATGGCTTTTACATCAGGATGTCCCTGGCTTCAACCCCAGCTGCAAACCTAACAGCAAGTTACCTCTCTCTGGGCTGTACTTTCCTGCCTGGGAAATGGGGGACAATTGTGACCTTACAGTTTCCTAAAAGGAAATTCCACCACGTCAAGACCAGTCAGGGCCCACAGCGAGCAAACATGCAACGAATGGTGGAAGTCACCTATTAAAATGACAATGTCAGGCCCAACTGGCGTGGCTCAGTGGTGTTTTTGCTTTCTTCTTACTTTTTTATATTGCTTTAATTTTCTATATATGTGTATTTATCTTTGTAACTCAAATCATCGTAAAGCTATATTGGGAAAAAGCCCCCGTTTACAGTCTTATAAAGGTGTATTAAAGTACCACCTAAGCGTATCAGCATATGAAAAACAAAATCACAGCATCTAAAATTTCATCTAAAATTTGACGCCCAAAGAAATATCTGCCTCATAAATATTACACACAAGGTAACCACCACCTGCTGAAGTATGCTTTATAGTTATGGTTACAGGCATTCTTATTACAATACGTACAATTACCTATTCAACTTGGTGTAACAATTTACCTTACTCAAAAAATAAAATGAGGCCTAAGCAAGAGCCACTACTCTGCAAATCAGGTGGGCACTGGACCAAGTGAACTCGATTTGACGGTTTCTAGCCCCCTCCTTCCTGACTGAAGCCTTTCCATTAATTGTCAATCACAGATCTCTGTGATTGAATTAGCAAGGTCACTTAATGCTGGCCATAAAAAGGGTAATATTAGATTCCCATACACTGTAAGTGACTCCGCCACTTAAATAAGAAAAATGCAAAAGCCCGCTTAGTGAACTTGCTGAGTCTACCAGGGGTATGAGAAATCAGGCCTCTATGGGACATGAGAAATCAGGCCTCTATGGGACACAGTGCCACACTTCAGGGACCCAAGGACAACAGAGACCTGGCCTGTGAACACAATCTTTACTCTGTAAGAGTCAAATGAAATCACTTGGTATCATGGGACAGACATATGAAGAAAAATCAGGTCCTGGAACATGTACTAGAAAGAACCAGTCCCTAGGCTACAGGGATGGAACTCCTAGGAAATTAGGCACCCCCTGGTACTTACAGTATCAACAGCAGGACCACAAGCTCCACTGGAAGCCGAAGTGCCCACTCCAAAGCCCTTTCCCCACGTGAAAGCAACCCCTTAAACCAAGGCCCACCTGGAGCACCAAGCGTGCCCATCTCCAAGCCCCAGGGACACATCTGCAACAAGCTATTGTGATGCTCACAGCACACATGCTATGAATGCCACCCTTTGCCAGGAAAGAAATTGGTAACCATGGGTACTAGCAAATAGTAAGGAAGAAAGAGGAGAGGCCAATTATACAACTTTTTATTTGTGCCCTTTTTTCTTATGAGAACAGAACTCACTTTGCTTGAAATAGCTTACATTTAATCCAATAGTAAGATAAGGAAAGGCTCTTGGAAAATCGGAAGTAAACAAAAGATACGTTATTCCTAAACTCATGGTGAACACAGGTAAGCAGAAAACGGTGCTGAGGAAATGCATTCGGCAGCAAGTTTCTAAACGGGGCCAGGGCTGGGTCTTCTGAGATGACTATACCGTGTTTACAACGTGGATCAGTCACAGAGACACGAGCAAGGGGGCTCTAGGCTCCAGGGTGCAGGGTTGACAACACCGAGCCCAATGAAGGAGCTGGGATGACCTCGCATGTCCCCACTAGGCTTGTCTACAGGACTGGGAGGGTCAACTTTCTGGTCACTGCTTCTGCCCTGGTGCCTGGCACACAGGATGCAATGAATATTCGCTGAATAAATCAAGGAATCGTTCCAAAGATCTTAGTTCCTTAAAACGCACAGCTGAAAGCACCTTTCTTGGGAGCATGTTTCAGTCAGGGCCTAATGGCTCCAGGAAACCATGGAACCAACATTTGTCAGAGCCCAGCCGTGCAATCCTGGGCAAGCTCCTCCCCTGTACTTCAGCTTCCTGGAGGTCAGGCTGCACACAAAAGCACCCTTCTCAAAACAAGCTGGCACTCGTGCCCACTGCAAGCCGTTATTGAAGCATAGTAACTACATTGCAACATTATCACTACTAATCGGAGGCTCAGCTTCCCCCGGCACCAACCTACAGGTACAAGTTATGTGAATACACTGAAAAGATCCTAAAACCTCCTTTCTCCTCCTACAATATATGCCCCTTGGCACACGAGGCTCAAATCTCATTCCATCAGCGTGCAAACGACAAGGACATTGTTACCGACGGTCCAGGCAAGAAGAGTTCCTTCAACAGCTACAGCTTGTCACCGCGCTGCTGTCACCTAAAGCCGCCCTTCCAAGCTCCCATGACGAGGTGCCAGATCCAAAGCAGAAACGCTGATTGCCTTCCGGTCTCCAGGCCTGGCCGGGAGCAGTGCGCGCGGGGACCGAGGAGAAAGCAAACGGATCTGAGCACCAGAGGCCAAAGTCCGGACGGTACACCGCGACACAAGTGTGGCCACAGACACCAGCTGACAGGGAAAACGGAACACCGCCGCTTCCCGCCGGGGCGCGGGCGCTGAGAAAGCGAACTGGTCTCTGTGTACCACACACTGCGCCGTCGCGGCGTCACCCTCGCAAGAGTCGGTGCTCGTCAAAACGAGCCGGTTACACGCAAGCCAACAGAACGTACCCCAGAACAGGCTCTGGAGCGAAACTTCGCCACCCGAGACGTCTGGTTTAAACACAAACTCAACCCCACCAGCTCCACGACCACTGGAAACAGGCGTCCTACGTGTCAGCTTGCCGCACCGGGAACTTGCCAGGGTCCCAGGGCAGCGTTCGCTCTCCCCTTGCAGTACGCTCCCGCGGGACCGGAACCGGCTCCCTCAGCTCGCGGGCCACCCCAGGCCCCCGCCCCTCCCCCGCCGCCGCCATCTTCCCTCTCCGGCGGGAGCAGGCCCGGCGCGAACGCCGCAGCACTGGGAGGGCCGGGCTCTAGCGCCGCCGCACTCCCGACCTCCCCAGAGCATGGCCCCGCGGCGGCCAGCTCCTCCGCCCGCTGCCCGAACGCCACTCACCTCCGCTCCCAGGCCTCTAGGATCTCGCAGCCATTTCCTCCGAGAGCCCCGGAACGAGCAGGCGGGCGGGGTCAGCGCCAGCCATCGAGATGTGGGGGCTAGAGGGCCCACCCGCCGCTCCGAACGCCGGGGAGACGCCAGCCACCGAGACGCCGTGGAGCTAGAGAGGATACCCGCACCCTGAGCGGCGCCCCCGTGCGGCAAACGAAAGAAGGCCAGGTACAGGCTCCATACCGCGCGCATGCGCCCTGCGCCTTGAGCCCAAGAGCCAAAGCTTAGGGCGAAAGAGGTGGTGGGGGTGGGGGTAGGGCGGGAATCCCAGGCTGCGAGCCCACGGTAGACGCCCCCATCTCCAGGGAGCGTACGTGGCCCGGTTCCTGTTGGCGGGCTCCTGAGGGCAAAAGAGCAAGGCGCAGAGCCCCTTTCCCACCAGCCTGCGCTTTGTTTCTCCGGATAGCAGCCCAGGGGGCCAAGGAGAACAGCGAGCCGCCCACGCACGCACGCAAGCAAACAAGCAACCTGGGCACACCTGTCCACACGGTTGGCGGGAAAGGTGAGACAGTTACTGTGCAGAAAGGGAAAGGGCTCTGGCCAATGCGCAACCCTCCACATGGATTTTCTTCACTTAGTGCTGACTAGTGCACCCCAGCATCTGCCTGTCCCCAAATACTCAGTCGACCTCAGAGAGCAACTCCTGTTGCCTTGGGACGCCGTGGACACTGGACATTTGCTCCAAGGGCAGTAACTTCGTGACCTCTGTTCCCATCACTTGCCCCTACAGCCCCACTTCCAAGTTCCTTGGAAGCGGGAACCCCTAGGCAAAAAGTGGAAAGGCCCTGTGTGCAGTAAAGCTGCACCTCTGACACTACAGGGTCTCCCAGATGCTTGCATGTGCACGAGAACCGAGCCTGGAGCAGGAGTGCTTTTTAATAGACATCTCTAAGGACCACAAAGCCAGTTTCCCTCAAAGGAATACAATGCAGCTAGTTTCTGCTTGTGTGATTCTGTTAGGACCACCTTCATGGAATCTTGCAGGGATTGGCTCTATACTCTTCCATCTTGTGTCTTCAGGTTTGCCCCCAGGTAGGTGAAGTGGGAGGGTTAGAGACCAAACAGATCGAGTGTAAACTGGCTTGAACAAGCATGGTGATTGATCTTGGGCAAGCTGTCTTTAAAATGGGGCTAGTATGCTGGGGCACTGGGGAAGATCACAGGAGCGTCACTACAAAGGGCCCCTAAATGGGAGTTAGAATGGGGGAACCCTGCCTGCCCAGCATCTTTAGTTGAGGATCCTTAAATGAAAAAAAACAACAACAACAACACACACACACACAAAACAAAACCCAGCAGCAATGTTTTTCTGCAAGTTGAGATTTTAACTTTGGGGTACAGTATAAGGCCAGGTGCTTGGAGGGGTGAAGGGCACTTAAGGACAGGGCTGAGAGTGGACCAGGAAGCTTCAGAATGGGAGACCAAGGGGACAGAGGGAAGCCCCACTGCAGTTAGAGATGACCCTCACAGCCCTGGGACTGTGCCTTTAGACCTCTCCCAGCAGGCTGACTGGGTCTGGGACTGAGGGCGCCTCCCCAGTGGGAGGAGTCAGGCTCTCCCCCTCTGACCTCTTCAGGTAATTCCAGCCCACTTGTTGCACCTCCTCAAGGGAGCTGCTTCTCACTGTGAAAGGGGCATTTCTGGACTATAGATTGGGTATTTTTTAGTTGAACTCTACCAACTAAGGAATACTTCCTCCTAACAAAATTACTTTAATAACCTAAATTTAAAAGTGGTCTCCAGTGTCTCAAATTCTTCCTTAGATAACCCCAATGCATAAAAAAACCCCAGTCCTGTGGACTGGCAAGAGGAGTGGCTCAGAGGGCCAGAGGGGGAAGGAAGCTTAACAGGCTTCCATGCCTCAATGGGGTTTGAGTCTTTGTGGAAAAATATGATTAGTGCATTACCAATACGGTCCTGCTACCCCCACACCTCATGGAAGTCTATCAAAGCAGAAAAGATCTGGGGTTCATCAGTCCTTCAACAAACTGCTTCCTGGCTTTCAGTCTCTTCTCACCCTGAGCTAAAGCCCACTGGAAAGCAGGGTCCTGGTCTCAAATGAAAACCCTAGAGCAGAACACCGTCGGGATCAAGTGCAACCTTGAGAGCCCCAATCCCCCCTCTGAGGCTCTGCCCCTTTCCAAGGACAATTCAAAACTAGCGAGGCAGCAACAAATAGTTTTATTATTACTCTCACTTGGAATTCATAGACTTGGAGCAGCCCAGCAACATCCTGAGGGGGTGGGAAAGGCCAAGGTCAGACCCCTTGGACCCCTTCGCTGGGCCTCCCTAACCTCCACTAGCAGTTGGGGAAAGCCTGCCAGTGCCCTTTGACTCAGGGGTCATGGGCTGAAAGGCTCGGACCTCACACACACCCTGGCCCAAGGCTCACTGGAGAGAAAGCAGTGGCACATTTCAGTAGCACTCGTGTTTCCTCGGGCTGCCCCAGGCTGGACCAGGGGAAGGGAAGGGGCAATAAACCCACCCACCCTACTCCAGGGCCCCAGGGTGCCTGATAACCCAGAGGCTGTGCTCTTAACCATTTGTGGAATTAAAATACGTGAATGAAAAGGTTACACCCACCATTCCCTGTGGCTAGAATATAAATTCTAGGAACAGATAAATCTAGTAATTTTTTATAGCTAACAAAAGCTTCAATCACTTTATTTTTTAAAAACCTGATTTTCACCACTTTGACATTGTATATAAAGCCGGCTCTAACAAAAGTCTGCTTACATACCTGTCAGAATTTAGAATTAATTTCCAGGTAGCTATTTCGTGATTATCCAAAAGAGAGAATAGCCAGCCACCTCAAACCGCAGGAGCCTCCCCTTCTGATTAGCACATGAATCTCCCCATCAGCAGTGACAGCTAATCCCAGGAGGGCCCACCCAGAACTAGCCCCATCCCCCTTCCCCACCCCTGCTGTTCAAAGCTAATGTAAATCCTATCAGAGGCTTACATCTCTCTCACCTCATCTAATGTATAAAACTGGTAGCAAAACCCCGGACAGATGGGTGTGTCTGTCTTTCCTTCTTAGCGTGGCTGCAGGTGGTTTAGACTCCGAGCCCCAAAACTGGTTGCCTTTTTTTTTGCTGGCTCACTAAAACAAAACGGTGAAAACAAGAAAGGTGTCTCTAGCGGAAACACCAAGAACAACAGAGGCTGACCTCTTAGGGATTGTAAAAGTATACCCTAAAGGTTCTCATTCTGCATTTCAAAAAAATCAATACCCATAAATCATCCTTCCATAGCAGGAGATTTTTGAGTTCCGAACTGAACCAACTGCTTCCAAAATGTAGGAACCCAAGGAAAAACAAGAGCGCCCAACTCTGTCTATGAAGGTGGAAGGTCAGCCACTGCCTTCTATGGTTGTGCAGAGGAATGAGAAATCCTGGGAGCCTGTCAGACACAAAATTCCTCTCCCTCCAACACAAAGTAAGTACTCCAAGCATGAAGGTAAGGCGACTTCAAAGTCAAAAAAGCCAAAATTTTGCAACTGTTTTTTAAAAAAGGAAAAGGTGGACATTAACTGAAAAATGTCTCATCTTCATTCAGTGGCGCCACCTCTGGCCAAACATCCGATTACAACATCTGGGCCATGCAAAAACAACCCTTAAAGCATATACAGATGTGGCCGTGAACATATATATTGCGTGCATTTATGTATACATACGTGTGTATTGATGATATATATAACTTAAATTGAAAAAAAATAAGGGTCAACTCCTAAAACAATCTGTATTTCGAACTCTCGACCAGTCAGGTCTGAGAGGCACAGTCAACTCGAGCACCCGGGGGTGCCGCCTGTGCCCCTGCTGGTCTGCAGCAGGACTGCCCGTCCAATCCCCAGGCCACCCCATTTGTTCTAGGTGGCACTATGCTGCACAGTGTACGTTACAACATCAGCAGGAGTTAACATTAAAATATTACTGTTGCTTTTACCCTTGCAAAGAAACTAATGACATAACCAGTGCCTTGGGACTTAATGGCACCATCGGTAACAGGAAATACATGCAAGTGAAGATACAGTGGAGGATAACCAGATCACACACACACCCCCCCCCCCCATTTAACCTGCCTCCCGGGGTTTTGGTTCAGCTAAGCATGGACAGAACCACCTATTAATAAAATGCTCCCTCGGGCTTCAAAGGGCCGCGGACGGGGCTGCCCTCCGCTGCCTTCCCGAAGCGCTCGAAATCGCTCCACCTCCCTCTCCTGCGACGGGGAAACCCGGCCCTGCTCCGAGCCTGCATTCTTCTAGAGCAGACGGGATGCGACCTGCAAACCCCGGCCGAGGTGTCCGTGCGCCTCCGCGTCCCCCAGGTGCGCGCGGCTTGGGACCCCGCCGTCGCCGCCGCGCCCGCCCGCCCGGGCCGGCGGGAGCTGACGCATCTGGAGTTGGTGCGCGTTCCCGACACGGCCGGGAACCCGGGCCGCCCCACAACGGAACGGGGAGCTCCTGCGGGCCGCGCTCGGGCGGCTCCTCCCGGGCCTGTGCGGCCGGTCGGGAGGAACCTCAACTCGGGGCGGCGCGGGGCCCCGGCGCCTGTGCCCGCCCCGTCCCGTGCCCTCCGGGCTCACACAAACGACGGAAGGGACACTGGCACCTTCGCCTCGGACTCAGTCTAGCGGCAGCATTCCTCGCGCGAAGTACTCCCACAGCGACGCCTGCACAGCGGCCATTTTGCCCACAGGCGGACGACGCCTTTTGACTCTCGCGCCAACCCGTAGAGCAAGGGCGCCGATTAGAGCGTTCAGCGCAAGGACGGAAGCTGTAGTTCAGCACTTCCGGGCAGCCGCCGCGCCACGCCCTGTCGCCGGAGCAGTTGATTGGCTGCCGGCTCGCGATCTCGCGATCTCGCGGGAAGAGCTTGAGGTCGGGACGGCTGCCGGTGCGTCTGCTCTCGCGTTCCCGCCCCGCCTCTGTCGCGGCCCCCGCCTCCGCCTCCCCCTGCCCCTCGCCGCCGCCCCTCCCCGCCCGGCCCGGCCCGGCCCGGCCCGGCCCGGCCCCCAGAGCGGCCGCGGAAACTGCGCAGCGCGGGAGGCGGGATCCACACGGTAAGATGGCCATGGTGGGCCCAGGCGGTCGGGCCGAGCGTTCCCGCGGAGCGCGGCGGGGCCAAAAGGGGGCTGGAGAGGGGGTCGGACCTGCGCGGTGTCTTAAGGCGTCCCAGGTCCGAGCAGGTGTCAGGTCGCGGCTTGTTCTCGGGCGGCGGCGGCGTCGCCCCCTGGATTTGCAAGTCAAACTGCCCGTTGCTGCGGCCGAAGCTGCCCGGCTCTGTGGTCCTACCGGGAGAATACCGCCGGGGGCGGCTTGGCGTTCGGAACCAGAATACTGAGACACGGCACTGGAGATCGATTTTTATAACAACTGCTTCCTGCAGACACCGAACCGGCGAGAACGGACACTGCTGCTTGGGGAGCAAGTGCCCCCCGTCGGAGCTGGACTGTTTAGTTGTGTCTGCTGGAGTTTAGCTGACTTCTCCGAAGGGGTCGCTTTCGGAAGTCTCTCTCGCCGTCCGGGAGCGGTACCGTCGGTGTGGTTGCCCCCTGCGAACTCAGAGACAGGTGTCTTTTTGTACCGTGTGGGAATGAGAGTTTGGTCTGAGTTACGCAGTTGGCCGCGTTCTCGAGGGATGGTGTTTGAAGAACAGCGTCTCTTGGTTTTGTCTCAGGTGCTCTCTGAGTGTTGGCATCTCCAACGAGCCAAGACTTTGCCTTGTGTCCCTTTGCTTCTCTACCCACACTGTCTCCCTGGGTGATCTGGCTGTCCCTACTTTCTGGCGAATGTTTCCCTAATTAATGTTCCCAGCGCTGAGCTCAGGACCTGTAATCCAGGTGCCTGCTCGAGTTGCCTAGCTGCATGTCTGACAGGCAGCCCAAACTGGGCTTGCTCCCCAAACCTGTTCTGTCCCAGCCCTGCCTCCTCACTGTGGCCCCATCCTTGGAGGGCTCCGCTTCAGCCTTCCAGTCGTCCTCTTATCCTACCTCGTTCAGTCCAGCAGCAAGGCCCACGGGTGTCCCCAGCACATCTGCCCCTGGTCCCTCTTGTTTGGGTGGCTCCTTACTGGTCTTCCTGCTCAACTCTCACCACTCTGCATTTGCTATCTTGTAATTTTTAAAAAATGTATTGAAGCATTGAGCATGTGCTTGCTATCTATAAAGCGGTGTTCCTGACAGGTATGTCAGCAGCACCCCCACCTCAGAAGCCCAGGTGGTTCTCCCAGGGCCAGCACCTGTCCACCCCTCCTTCCTGGTTGCACCTCCTGAGTTTCCCATTTCATGTGTATTTACTGCTAAAGCACATGTTATGCAGTTTGCCTTGTTTTTGTTCTTTACTAAGCTGTCTGCCACACTTGGGCCTCTGCTGCAACTTGCTATATTCATCAGCTGGTTTCTAAGAGCAGTTCACGTAGCTGTCTTCATTTATTTTAACCCCCTTAGTAACTTCTGCCATGTGAGCAGTCGATCACAATCCCGTCTCAGCAACCTAAATCCAAATAGCTCTGAAAACCAAGTGTTTGCTTTTGTTTTTAACCTATTTGATGGTGGAAACTGTTGAATGGCCTATATTCCCCTCAGCACTAATACCCATTACACAGAAGAGATGATATTTGATAATGGGGTGCTGCCCCAAACCCAAGAGGGCACCATGCCATATAGTGTAGACTGTCACATAGGTTTTGTGTGGTCTGAAAAGTTCTGGATCCTCACACACCCGCCCGAGGGTTTGGAGCCTGGGGTTGTGGTCCATGCTGCTGTTGGATGGACGTCTGGCGCATGGCTTCCGTGTTCCTGGCATCTGGAACAGTGTTTCTGTGAACAGGCTTGTGTGTCTGGTGAAGGTGGTGAGTTCTTGAGGTCTGGTCTGGCGGGAGTAGAAGCTTGGGGCTGTGGGAGCACTTGTGTGTGGCCTCCTGAGGGCTGCAGATTTTCACAGTGCAGCCTGCTCTGACGCAGTGAGAACTCAGGGTGGGTAACTCTGGGTCTTTGTGATGCTGGTGGCCTCACTTCTTAGTTTTTGTTGGTCTGGTGGTCGATTACCAGTTCCTCTTGAGTGTGTGTGTCATAATATGTAATTCTTTGGGTCATACCTCTGGCAGCTGCCCTTTGCACTTTGGAGAGACTTTATTTGAACTCCCTCCTCAGCCTCGCTCAGTCCCACCTCAGATGACCCCTTGGTTCTTTGATCCCTGGCTCTTTCTTGCATTCATCCTACCTTATGAACACCAAGTCTTCTTCCTGGTCCCTAACCCTGTGCTGGGGTCGCTGGCCCTTTGCATGTGCTATTCTCCAGATTTAAAGTATCTTCCCACTCCATTGCTTCTTACTATGTCACTGTGTTTATTTCTGAAATGATCATAATTGTTAGAGAATTCTTCACCAATTCCTAAAATATTTTTTCCCTGTAGAAATAAAGCAGAATGAGTTACACAGAAAAACCTGATGAAATCACGAAAGATGAGTGGATGGAAAAACTCAATAACTTACACGTGCAGCGAGCAGACATGAATCGCCTCATCATGAACTACCTAGTCACAGGTAACAGCCTGCGATCAGGATGCTACAGATGCTCCCTTCTGTGTACTACCAAAGTTCTGTGTGCAGTTAGGTTTGTTCTGGCATTATAAAACCCAGTATGAACATACCAGATTTGTATATTATCATGTTAAAGTTATCCTCTTTTGGCTAGGAGGTCATTATTCCTGTGTCTGAAATGATAGTACCTGGGGCAAAAATCAATTTTTTTGGCTTTTTACATTTTTGTAGTTAATTAAGATCATTAAGAATGTTCTAAAGTACATTTAAAGCCCGAGTAATCTCCCCTGGCCAGTCTGGTAAATTATATTGCATTGTTTCTAGAAAGTGCTCAGCTCAAAGGAGATAGGGAGGGCAGAACCTATGAGGGAAACAGGTGGTCTGTAGTTGACACGCAGTCCTCCATGATAGTGGAAGGAAATGGTTCTGCATTTGGTAGGAAGCCCAGACATTTCCACAGGGATGAGTCTCCTTCCTGGTAGTTCTGAGGACCCCTTCCCCACCAGCCTCTGCTGAGATTTTTTGACAGGTGAGGAGGAAATGTGAGCTTGTGGCTGTGTGTGTGTATGTAGAGAAGGGCAAACAGGCTGCTTCGGGGGGGGGGGGGTGGGGGGGTGGGGGTGGGGGGTACTGTGGACTCCGTGGAGAGGAAGGAGTGGCCTGATCCTTGAGGCTGTGAAGTATTGCGTCACCTGGACCATACCTACAGCTGCTCTGCAACTGGATCTGAGGTTGCAGCCTCCTTCAGGGAGCCCACGCCAATATGTCTGGCTTCACTTTCTGTATATCAAGGCATAACAGGAATTCACAAAGACATGAACGCCCGGTCCCTGAGGAAGTACAGCTCATGTGGGGCTGGTTTACTCAGGCGCCTGGGCAGACAGCAATGCGGAGGCTGCGTTTACTGGCAATTGCCGACTGAGCAGTGAGGACAGTTTTCATTTCCAGAGGGCTTTAAGGAAGCCGCAGAGAAGTTTCGAATGGAGTCCGGGATTGAGCCTAGTGTGGATCTAGAAACCCTTGACGAACGGATCAAAATCCGTGAGATGATCCTAAAGGGACAGATTCAGGAGGCAATCGCCTTGATCAACAGCCTCCATCCAGAACTGCTGGACACCAACCGCTACCTTTACTTCCACCTGCAGGTGAGTTTTGGTTGAGAGTTGTCTGCTCTGTGGATCCCTGAGAGGTGACTTGTGATGATTCAGAAGTGTCAGGTGAATCTGTGTTAATAGGATATCGTTTAATTTACGTGGGGAAGGGGCTTGAGTTAGCTGTTGTGTTATGTATTTCAGAAGTGGTTTCTTGCTGTTAAAGCGAAAGTTTAATAACTCAGAGGTGCTAGAAAAGTGTCCTTTAAGTTGTCCTTTTGACTAGAGAGTAGCCTGGTGCCGCGGGGGGGCTGCTGGCCCAGGTGTGGTGTGTAAGTCTGTGCGCCTTGGCCCCTGACTAGCAACAGCACCTGATCGAGCTGATCCGCCAGCGGGAGACTGAGGCGGCACTGGAGTTCGCGCAGACGCAGCTGGCAGAGCAGGGAGAGGAGAGCAGGGAGTGCCTGACGGAGATGGAGCGCACGCTGGCCCTGCTGGCCTTTGATAATCCTGAGGACTCGCCCTTTGGAGATCTTCTGAATATGATGCAGAGGCAGAAGGTAAAGAACCCTCGTGGGGTAACTCCCGTGCAGAGTGAGGGACACATCATGTCGGGTGTGTGACCCTGGTATGATAGCACCCGTTCTTCCTGGTGTTCTGTTCTTCATTGTGTGCAGCTAGGCGCAGCATGCTGTCACCTTACCCAACAGCACAGTGACCCTGCACAGTGTGGGGTTTCTGGGCACATGTATGACTTTGACTCCCCTGGAACCTAACTATTTACAGTCGTTCCTCCGTAACTACGGGGGGTTAGTTTTAGGACGCACCCCTCCCCACCCCCACCCCCAGTGGGTACCAGAATCTGTGGAGGTTCAAGTCCTTTGTATGAAAACGTGTGACAATGCACGCAGCTGCCCCTCACATCCACAGATCCCAGTGGTGGAGGTGCAACCCTCCCTTGGGTATGGAGGGCCAACTGTGCTTATCGAAAAATCCACGTATGGTGGTGTTCAAGGCTCAGCTGTATCCAAGCCTCTGCCGATTTTTCTCATTTACCTTAGCCTTCCTCCTGTGTATTTGGAGCCTCTTAGAAATAGGTGTTCTAAGTATTTTTTGTTTAAAATCCCAGACTTGTTTCTGAAGCTTCCTGTCCTCACTGCTGGTTCTGTATTCCAGCCAACGTGACGTCAGTCGTTTCCCTAAGTACAGCTGCCTGTCCTCCCATGGCCCCTCCACTATCCTTCAGGCCACAGCTGGCTCGCTGAGGCTTTGAGGATGGAGCTTGTCAACCCTGCCTGCTCCTTCCTCTCGCAGTTCCTCCAGCCTGGCTCATGGCACTGAACTGCCATCCAGGCCAGGTGTGACATTTGCCAGCTGGACTGTGAGCTCCCTGTGGGCAGCAATGTGTGTGTGTGTCACACAGAGGGCCTCACATGTGTGTCAGTGGTTAGAGGCCTCTGCAGATGGATAAAATGCGTGCTGTAACAGACTCTCTGGCCGCCTGGACGTGTCTTTTCCAGGTGTGGAGCGAAGTGAACCAGGCGGTCCTGGATTATGAGAACCGGGAGTCAACACCCAAACTGGCCAAGTTACTGAAATTGCTCCTTTGGGCTCAGAACGAGCTGGACCAGAAGAAAGTAAAGTACCCCAAAATGACAGATCTCAGCAAAGGCGCCATCGAGGAGCCCAAGTAGACCTGTGCGGGGACCCCTTGTGTCATCACACGGACTCGCTGGAATGTCCAGCTTGACTGGGAGATTTTTACTGCAGTAGAGACTCTTGTCCCCCCTTTACTTTTGGGGAGCCCAGCACTTTTTTCAAAGGAATAATGACCCTTTTAAGCGCTGGAAAGTTTGCAGTGAATGACACCTTGTCTTCAGAAGCCTGGTGCCGACCGCATGCGGCACATCCTGAAGGTAGTGGCCCCTGGCGCTTGAGGTGTCCTGCTCCTGAAGTGTTCCCTGGCCACTGCACTGTCCTGTTATGGACACCAGTGACCCCCCCCAGGCTCCCCAGAGTCTACGGAAAGCACTGGTCATTGTCCTGCTTTCTGAGAGCTTGTGGGCAGACGACACGCGTTCTTCATTCTCCTGTCTCCCCGTACAAGTTGCCCTTTCGCCTGGCTTTTGTTTGTTTTTTCATCACAGAGACTATATAAACTTGTAAACTCTAACTCAAAGACTTCTTGTGTGTGAGGGCATCGAGTTTGGTTTGTTTTCCCTTCGCTCTGGGTTGTGTGGCTTTGGGGGACACGTGTGTGTGAGGGGTGGGCTGTGTGTTTTTTAATTTTTCAAATATATATTTTGGTGCTGTCTGTGGTCAGAGACTCTTTTCTGGTGGGTTAAGAAACCATCTCTTCTGGGCAGTTCTATTGAAAATAAAAGTTATGCTTTGATTTCAAGAATGACCGAAATGCCTCTAAAAAGTCTTAATCATCATCGCAAACAAACCTGTTGTTTTCGGGGCTTGGTGATGGCAGTGCTTTCATCCGGTTCTGAAGCTGGAGGGCCACTTGCCCAGCACTCTGAGGGGACACCGTGCCCTGAGGAGGTGGAGGCCTCAGCTGGGCATGCGGCTGGCCTGGAGGTCTCGCACTGCAGCCTCGTGGTTTCACCGGCTCACACCAGCTGGTTCTGTAGGCGTCTCAGTTCTGTGCGCACGTGTGTCTTCTGCCCAGGGGTGGAGAGCTTGGAAGTGGCGGCCTGTGTAGTTGGGGACACACGAGTGCCATGGGATTCAGAACAAACAGCTTCCCCCAGAGGCTGAGGTTCCCAGTGGGTAGAGCAGTGGGCAGTGTGGGCATCCTGGTGGTTCTGTCAGTCAGTCACAGACTCGGAGGTCAAATGCAGTCACCATGGATGTCCTAGTCTCTGCCTCACCCACATGCCACTTGGACGTTTCCACTCTGACCGCTTCACTAGTCATGTTTCACATTCAGGTCATTGATACTTAACTACAGCAGAAGCTAGAAGGCAAATGCTAGGAGAGAGATAGAGATGAAACTACATTTTCAGAGATGCACTAATAACTCAGAATAGTCTTCACCACCTTTTCTTATTAGTGTATATAAGACGGCTCACGTACGTGATTACTACATCGTTAAATCTGATGGTGTCTTCGTGTGTGAGGGCCAAGGTGTGTGGCAATGGAAGTCCTGACTGTAGTAATTACCCAGAAACTCGGATTGTGCTGTTGCATTGGTCATGTAAACGGGTTGTCATGAGCTGTAAGTCAATGGGTTGGCATTTTACTAAGATAAGGAGTTTAGCCAGTGATGCAGACCAGTGAGCCCGATGGGGAGCTCTAGAGAACTCAGGTGTTGTTCTTGCCTTTAATATATTTTATTGATTTTTTTTACAGAGAGGAAGAGAGAGGGATAGAGAGTTAGAAACATCGATGAGAGAGAAACATCGATCAGCTGCCTCCTGCACACCCCCCACTGGGGATGTGCCCACAGCCCAGGTACATGCCCTTGACCGGAATCGAACCCAGGACCCTTGAGTCCGCAGGCCGACGCTCGATCCACTGAGCCAAAGCGGTTTCGGCATGTTCTTGCCTTTAAAAGGTCTGTTCCCGTGGCCTGCTAGTGGACTGGCATGTCCTACGGAGGGAGCAGCTCTGCAGACGTGGCTACCTGCCACCCTTTTACACTGAGCTAAGCCATTTAGAGGTGATGAAGAGGGAGAGTCATTCAACTGTTCTGCTTTGTCTCGTGGAGCCTCGCTGTGGTGTTCATGAAAATGGAATGCTTTCTGGAAGTGCCTTGAAATAAATAGAGTTGGAGAATGTTCTGGTTTTCTGTCTTCCTGGGTAGGACGTCATGTGAGGAATCTCCCCAGTTTGGAACCTTTCCAGAGCACAGGGATGATTACAAAGCAAGTGAGAACTAACATGTTTTGCCATGTGAATGAAGGTTTCCAGGTTTTGGAAAAGGCACATGTATACCAGGATGTGAGATGGAAGTCAGCCTGGCATGTGACTACGCGAGGCCCCGGGGACATGGAGGTGCTGCCTCCCATCCTGTCCTGAAGACATGTCAAGAAGATAGCTTGGGGACGGTATTTCTAAGGCAACGTGCTGTCTTTATTTTCATACTCTGTACACTTAGTTCAGGAGCATGGCAGGCCAGCAGTCTCAGAAAGAACCTTGCGTGTTTCATGACGTCCGGGACACTGAGGCAGGACTCCCCCTAGGCCGTTGGTGGCAGGTCTCCGTGTGAAGGAAGGGCGGCAGGTGGCATGGTGGTCTGTCTGCGCTCCTGCTGACACCGCTGAGTCAGGCACAGTGGAATCCTCACTGGCTGTTGGCTTGTCCTCACAGGGCTTGTCCTCAGCCTGGAGAGGTGTGGTTTTGATGCATGCTACTCTTGACACCTCGTGTGTGGGGCGTCTTTTACACTGGGTATGTTTTGTTTCAGAAATGCGTACAGCTTTCTCAGGTTCGCAGTAGGTTGTGCTGTTGCATTGGTCATGTAAACTGGAGAAGCCGTCACCTTCCATAGCACTCTCTACATGTGACCCTGAAGTTCCATTTTGTTCCTGTAGGCATGTCCATGCCCAGTACCTTTTTTAAAAAATATTTTTAAAAATATTTTTTTTTCTTGATTTCAGAGAGGAAGGAAGAGGGAGAGAGAGAGAGAGAGAAACATCAATGATGAGAATCATTAATCGGCTGCCTCCTGCACACCTCCCACTGGGGATCGAGCCTGCAACTTGGGCACGTGCCCTGACCAGGAATCAAACCATGACTTCCTGGTTCATAGGTTGACACTCAACCACTGAGCCACACTGGCTGGGCGATGCCCAGTACCTTTTGAAAAATGCAGAATAGGTTGCTTTTGCTGCCTCTTATAAACTTTGTAGTAAAATTTTTCACGCTTTTCTCAGAGTGGTCATCCGAAAAGCTCTCTTTCTTCCATAGAGATACTCTTACAAGAATAAGAATTAAGTGCAGTCTGATCTATTGAGATGTGGTGGGAAGGCTGTGAGGAAAGTGGAGTTCCACAGCCTTTCTGTTTGGCTGCTGCTCTGTCCCCACTTGGAGCAGCACTGTATCATGTCTCATCTGTGTGTATCTGTGTGTTTGTTCGTGTGTGTCTTGTCTGTGGGTGTCTGCATGTGCCTCATCTGTGCACGTCTGTGTGTCTTGTTTGGAATCTGTCGTCCGTTCTCTAGAGTTCTGGCACTTACCCTAAGGTTCATTTCTGTGAAGGAAGTAGACCTATTTGGCTAGCCCACTGCATAATTTTAAGCTGAATTGGAATATCCCAAGTAAGTTTTTTACTTACGAAATTTCCAAACATTTAAGTATCAGGGTGGCTGCAGCCAGCCCCAGGACTTCTCACTGTAGTGCTCATGCCCATGTCCCCTGGGGTCGACTGCACCTTCCCAGGTGAAGGAAGCTGTGGGACACCTGAAAAAACCTAGGGTGGCCCTGGCCAGTGTGGCTCAGTGGATAGACCATTGGCCTGCAGACTGAAGGGTCCTGGGTTCGATTCCAGTCAAGGGCACGTGCCCAGGTTGCGGGCTCGATTCCTAATAGGGGGCGTGCAGGAGGCAGCCTATCAGTGATTCTCATCATTGATGTTTCTATCTCTCTCCCTTCCTCTCTGAAACCAATAAAAATATATTTTAAAAATAATTTAAAAAGAAAGTGAAGCCACACAGCCAGCGAGGATTCCCAGATTCCCACGCCAGGGCAGGAGGGTCTGGGAGGGAGCAGGGTGAGGGACGGCGCAGGACCCACTTAGCCACACTCGGGATGTGGCGCGTCTTCAATCTCGCATTGCTGTCGTATCCTTGGGATGAAACAAGTGTCGAACAGCAGTGCTTGGAACAGTCAGGTAGCAATGCCTCACCAGCTCTCAGAATGAGCTGCTGCAGGCCTCCATGACTCCCTCATGGAGGACCAGTATCACACTCACCATGTCTCACCATAAACTTGGTCTTTCTGGTTGCTGGTGAAATTGTACACAGTTTTGTTCTTGATCCTCTCAGCTCGAAAGCAGGGTGCCCCCTCGGTTCACTCGAATTGTGTCTGGAGCCAATTCCTTACTGCTTCCTCTTACCTGTCCACAGTGCAAGAAATGCCATACGTTACCTTCAGGAGGTACTGTGCCCGTTGGGCTGCACTGGGAGCAGAGGTGACATGGATGGAGGGGCATAGGGGAGACACAGGCTCTGGTCTGCTGAGTCTGAATTTTACAAAAGCTGTGCTGGTTGTGGCCCTGGAGCTGGGCAGGCAGTTATAGTAAGGCGTGAATTAGCCATAAACCTTTATGGCTTGTCTCTTGGCAGCAGAAAGTAAAGGCAGGGCCCCAAAGAAGGAGGCAGAACCAACACCCTGCTAGGACTGCTCGTCACCACCCTCTGCCCTCCTCTTGCACACCAGGTGCTAAGCCATCTCCTGGAATTCTCCACACGTGAACCTCAAGGGCAGTTAGGTATGGGGTAGCTCCTGGGATCTGCTAGGAGCCTAGAGAGGGGGTGTCCACCCCAGTCCAGCAGGGACAAGTGTTTCTAGGCTCCCTTTGGACTGTGACACTGCCTGAGGACAGGAGCACCTGCCAAGCTCAGGGTGCTTGGAGTGTCAGATGCTCGCCTTGAGCCCTCTCTCTGTCACACCCCACCCACCCTCACTTGCACTCAGCTCCTCTCAGTCCACTGCTCTACCCTGGCTGGAGCCCCCATCCTCAGCCCCAAGTAATGCAGTGGCCTTGGCCTCCCTGCCTCCACCCTGCCCTTCCTGAACTGTCCACACCCTGAGCAGCCCACCAGGTCATCCATGCCACTCTGATGGCTCCCACCTGCAGCGCCCTGCAGCCCCTACATGCACACTTCCTCCTTCACTTGAAGTTTTCAGGCACACTTTTCAGGGACTGCCCAACCCAGACTATTCCAGAAACAACCCTTCCCTACCTCCCCCCTCTTTATTCTTCCTGTGTTTTCTCTCCCCGCCCAGAACATCAGCTCCAGGAGGAAAGGAACTTTGAGTAGTCAAATAACCAACATCCACAACAATGTGGTTCTGGTTGTAGAAAACTAGAGGCCCAATGCACGAAATTCGTGCAAGAGTAGGCCTTCCTTCCACTGGCTGCCGACACAGGCTTCCCTCTGGCACCTGGGACCCGGGCTTCCCTCGCAGCCCCGGCTTCGTCCAGAAGGATGTCTGGTCTAATTATCATATTACACTTTTATTATTATTGATGACCATCAAAGAGTCTGGTGCAATGAACGAAGCTGAACTACCAGGCAGAGAATGGGAAACTGTTGGTACTGAATTTAGCAACAGATTTCTCGGCTATGGGCCAGGGCTCCTCGGGGGAATAAATCTCCACTACCACCTTCTGTCCCGTGGATGGAAGAGTAGCCACTGGTCAGCAAGCACGAATGAAGCCAGGCACAAAGCCCTAGAGCAGAGGTGCAAGGTCACCAGGGGCACGCTGTTCAAGGCAACTGAGGGAGGGTTGGGAGGGCCACTCTGGTGGAGGGATGGTTTAGGCTTTGTCCTAAATGCAGGAGGAGCTTCTGGGGGGCTCAATATGGTAGGACTTGGCCAGTCCCTAGGCTGCTGTGGATACACATGCATACCCAGAGGGGAGAGAATGGAATGTGGTCACCGCAAGTGAAAAGTGGTCTTCAGCAAAGGGAATGTCCATAGTGAAATGATCTGAAAAGCCAGTTCCTGTGGGAGGGGTATCAACTCAATTGCTCCATCAAACCTAACAGGCATGAGACCTGCTACTCATTGGGCACTGACTACCCCAGCACTGCACCTGGTTCAAGGTCACAGGCTGGAGCCCACCCTCAAAGACTTATTTGAAAAGTTGTTTACACTTGACCTGGCCGGTTTGGCTCAGTGGCTAGAGCGTTGGGACTGAAGGGTCCCAGGTTCGATTCTGGTCTAGGGCACATGCCTGGTTGCGGGCTTGATCCCCAGTGGTAGGTGTGCAGGAGGCTGCTGATCCGTGATTCTCTCTCATCATTGATGTTTCTATCTCTCTCTCCTCCCTTCCTCTCTGAAATCAATAAAAATATATTTTAAAAAAAGAAAAGAAAAGTTGGTTACACTTGAGTCTTACTGTCCCTGCATCCGGGTAAGACTCCCCCTGACTTTCATTTGATGGCACATAGCCCTGTGAGGTGAAGACCAGCCATCCCCATTTATAGACGGGGCAGCAGGCTCCTGGCTCTGCGATGGCCCCCTGGCTCAGCCCCTATAAAGCTGCAGGGGAGCCCGTGCCACCGCCAGGGGTGGGGTGTGATGGGAGCCTGTGCTGGCGCTCCAGGAGCTCAGGGAGCAGGGCAAAGGAGCGAGCGCCGGAAACAGGGAAGCATGCTGGTGGCCTCCGGACAGACATCCGCGGGGGCGGGAGGAGGGAGACGCCCCGCCTGCTGCTGTTCCCCTCCCCCACCCCGCCGGGTGGCCGTTTGGGGCGACACGTCCTGGGAGCGCCGGACGGAAGCGCTGCTGGGACTGACACGTGGACTTGGGCGGCGCTGTGGGCCGCGGGAGCCCGTCTCCGGACTCAGTGCGCACCGTGGCTGTCGGCTCCTGATGCAGCCGCCCGGGGACAAGGCCCACCAGGACACAGCTGGGGACGCTCAGTGGTCCAGGTGGGGAGGAGGGGCGTGGGCGGGAATCAGGGGAGGGGCGGCGCATCCTGTGGGGAGAGTATCCTGTGGGAGGCGTCCAGCTGCAGGGCCTCCTTTGCGCCTCATGGGGGGCAGGCACCACTCTGGGGAGGAAGGAGTGGAGTGCACAAGTAACTCCAACCAGCCGGACCCTCCTCCCTTCCACCCACCCCCAGGCTGCTGGGGCCCAGGAGGTCATGCAGGCAGGGGGGGCCTGCTTGGGATAGGGGGCATCTTCCTGGTTGGGGAGGAGCCAGCGCTCACTGGCCTGGCCTCACATGCTGGAACTGACCCTGCCAGGTAGGACCACACAGTAGGACCACACCTGAGAGCATAGAGGAGCAGTTCAGAGTCACCCCATGGGGCAGTCGGGGCTGGTCAGAGTCCTGCCACCACGTGCCATGTGTGTGATGTGGGCCAGGTCCCCGAGGGGGGTAGGAGGAGGAGAAGTTGGCAGTAGGAGAGGAAGGGCCCAACAGGTTACCCACTCCTTTTCATACCTACTGTGTAGACAGGAAGGAGTAGGGAGCCCCTAGAAAAGCCCCCAGGCCACCGAGGCTCAGCACTTGCTCTGGTTCTGTGGGCTGAGGACAAGCCAGCTGGACCCCGGGCCCAAAGTCAGGCCCTGAAATTCCAGAGCTTGTCCACCTCCAGATTTGGGTCCCCGGTGAATCTGCTCTCGGGGCCTCCCTGTTGCAGGCAGAATAATGGCACCTTCTCGCCTCTGCCCCAGCACAGGGCTGCGGGAAGACCCGAAGGGACAGTCCCCAGTGTTGGGGTCTAGATGAAGGCAAAGCTGTTGGGGAAGAGGGAGAAGCTGGCATTCATAAGAAGCCATCAAAGCCAGGAGGCTCCTGGGACAGGGACAGGGAGCAGGGAGGAGCGGGGCTGGCCATAGTGTGACCACAAAGCCCCAGGCACAGCTCTGGTGTCTCTCCAGGTTAGACTAGGGACTGTTAGCTGTGTGCCTGAACCAGGGCTGCTTTTGGCCAGCCTCTCCCTCACTTCCTCCCTCCACAACCTGCTGGTTATGGAGATGGGGCCTGGCTCTCAGCTTGAGCCAGGTGGCAGGCCCGCTTGGCAGCCAGCTGGGCAGAGGGTTGTGCCCAGGGCCATGGAACAGTCTGCAAACTTCTCTCCTGTGACGGTTTAATAGCCTGGGCTGGCTTTGCTGTAGCTACTTTTCTCCACAGGGTGCAAAAGCAGCACTTGAGTCCCAGGACAGACAGTCAGGACAGGCGGTATCCTGGAGGGCCTGTGGGGTGCTGGGGAGTCGTGCTCAGGGGGAGCAGGTTGTTCTCACCCATGACTGGATAATAGTATTAATAATAAGTGTTACTGTTGACTGCCGCTGGCTCTGCGTGCCCTCTGCTTGGACTGCCACGTCTTGTACTCACAGCGACCCAGGAGGCAGGGCCGCTCTCCACCCACATCCCAGGAGTGGGGGCGACCAGCAGCCTTGGACCCACATGTGCTCTCTGGCTTGTTGCCCTCCTCTCCCGCGGCGCCTGCACAGTTCCCTTTTCTGAATCAAGGCGCCACGTGACCACATGTTCGTGTGGCATGGGTGCTGCTTGCACAGGGGCCATTGCAGAAAGCGTTTCTAGGTGCTTCATAGGAGGCATCTTGATGACTTGGGCTCCAGCTTGAGGCTCAGGGCTGGTCAGAGTCGGGGTATGCAGTCTCAGCCTCTCCTGACCAGTCCTGCCACACAGGGCTGAGCATTCTGGGTCTGGGTCATCCCTGCCAGCCAGACATCCTTGTTCTGTGTCCCCAACAGCTGTTACGGACATCCCTTTGCCCACTTAGCCGACACTGTCCGCCAGCTTAGGGACGGGGCTGTGGAGGCCTCCAGGGCCGAGGGGGAAAGCAGAGAGCACCTTACGCCACGCAGCTTCCGGGAGAGTGCCCCTGCCAGCGCCTCAGGCTCAGAGCCCACGTGGCAGAACCCCTCATGGAGCCTGCAGCCCTGGCCCTCCTGGGTCCCATGTCAGACATGGAGGCAGGCAGGGAGCAAGCACTGCTGGGAGCTCTGGGGCCTTGAGGGGCCTGGCCCGACCACCGCCTCCTTCATTCTGTGAATGCCGGAGGGAGAGTCAGTGGGAGCCCCCCCTCCACTTTGGCCTCTCAGGCAGGGGAGGCTCCAGTGAGACCTGTCCCATCTGCCACTGTGAGACTATTCTTGTCTCGCTTCTGAGTAGCATTTTAAGAACCAGGAAGTAGGGCCAGGGCATGACGGCCAGGGTCCCTCCCCAGTAAACACTGAGGGGTCACTGGGCCGTTTCCAAGTACAGCACCTGCCCTGCCTCTGTGGAGGTGCGGCCAGCGGGGCTCCTGGATTACAGAACTGTGCATGTTCAGCACAGGACCTGTTTCCCAGCGTTGGGAGGAAGTTCCAATATGTGAAGCAGGTAATGGCAGGGGTGCCCTGGGGCCTCAGCCTGTGGCACCCCGCAGAGCACCTGCAGGACCAGCTTGAAATGCAACCTCTTCACTGCACACATGGGAAAACTGAGGCTCATGGAAGAGACGGGGTTTCCGAGTCGGTCGGGCGTGCGCCAGACCACAGAAGCCAGCAAGAGCTTCCCAGCTCCAGGCAGGACCTGGTCTGCAAACATGGGCATGCGGAGCAGCAGGCTGGCTGTTTGGAACTTAGATTCATTCATCCCAAACCCTTGCATGGTGGTCTTGAACCTGGAATCAGCTGTCTCTGCTTGTGGGGTACAGCAGCCTCCGTGGGGCAGCAGGGAGGGTGCTGTATCCTCCTGCCTCCCTCCCCCACTGAGGAGAAGTACAGTGGCCCGTGTGGACAGGCGGTGGAGGAGAGGGGCATGATTACCATGCCTCCCTCCGGGCCAGTAAAGTGGCTTCTTGTGGGGGCACCCAGAACTTGTGGGCACCTTGCTGTTTACTGGCTCGTGAAGGAGGCAGACATCATGGGCTCTTCTTCCCTGGGGAAGCTGAGGCTTGAGGAGGCTGGGCAACTTGTCCCAGATCCCTCGCCCCCCAGTCTTGTCCACAGCCAAGCGTGGGCTCCAGCCCTCCTGGGGTGGTCTTGGCCTCACCCTGGACCGTCCTCCCCAGTTGTCTGTGCAGCTTGAGCCTGGAGGGGGCTGGCAGGTGGAAAACTGGCTCTGGGTCCGCTGCAGATCAAGCCCCCATGTCTACTGCCTGGACCCCACTTGGTTCCTGGCAGACACCCCGCTCCCCCCAGCCCCTGCTCCCTGCCAGGTCCAGACAGAGGTCCAAATGCGGGTTTGGGAGTGAGGGGACAGTCCAGTGTCCTTCCTCATAGACGTCCTTCCCTACTCTGCTCTGACATCTGCCCTGAAGCTCCTGCTGGCCCCCTCCTAGTCACCCCCTACATTTTGGTGCCTGGCTCCTGGCCCCTGCCTTCCTCTCCCTGAGCCCTGCTGTTTCCTGGTGACTTTGATGTCCACATGGCCCATCGATCCAGCGGCCTGGCCTCTCACCTGTGACCTCTCCTCCCCTGCAACCTCCTGAAGCTTTACAGCACTAACACCTTTGCCTTTCATCCACCAGGCCTTCCCCACAGCCTGCGCTTCCCCCTCTGCAGTGTCCCACCCCAGGGAGGACCTGGTCACCTGCCCCAGGCCCCAGGCAGGTGGGCGAGTCCAGGTGCAGGCAGACCCTGAACCCCCAGCTTTAGGGCATTGCCACTGTCCAGACCAGCTGCTTCCAACTGCCACCACACTCTCAGGGCTGTCCCCCACCGCACAAGACATGCGAGTCAGCAGGGCGCCTCCTGCCCGCCCCTGTTGCCCACCCACACAGTACACTGCCTTTAGAAAAGCTGTAGCATGCCGGATTGCGGGAAGGTAGCACAGCACTCCCTGGCTCCGCACTGCTGCCCCATGTCACACCTGAGGTCAGTGTCCGTGTTTGTCATGGGCAGTGAGCCAGTGTTGACAGTTTCAAACCAAAGTCCACAGTGCGTTCAGGCCTCTGCAGCTCTCTGCTGTCCCAGGACCCGGGGGGCTCCCGCAGGCACGGGTCCTCAGGGCAGGTCTCCTGGGCGCCTCCACCTGTGACCCTTGGTTTTGGTGACAGACAGTTGAGAGCACCGGCCAGGAGCTTTGTGGATACTCCCTCTGTGGACATTTGTCTGACAACCTTCCCAGCAGCCAGGGATGCCTCACCCCTGCCCAGGCTCTTCCAAGGGGCCCCATAGCACTGCCTGCCCAAGGTCCTCTGCTGGGCAGACCCAGCTTTTCTGGGGACCCTGCAGGACCCACTGTCCTGCCCCCAACCTGTGGTTGGTCCCCCCGCAGCCACAGGACCCTCCCTCTCTGCCTCAAATGGCGTCCTCTTGCCCACCTCACCGCCCCCTTGGCAGGTACTAGCTGTCAGCTCCCACCTGGCTGCCTTCTTGGGCCCCTTGGTCTGCAGTCCTGGGCAGCAGCCCCCGACCACAGTGCGTCTAAGCTGCCCTACACCCACATGCTGTTAGCGACATTCCTGGAGCTGTCTCTCCTCCTGTCAACAGGCGGCATTTAGACGTTGGGGAGGGAGTTTGGGAGGTGATGTGCCTTTGTCAGACTCTGCCCCTCCGGGCCTGGCCCTTCCTCTCCCGCAGGCCTGAGTGCCAGGCATGGACGGGGACGCTGCTGCTGGGCACGTGCCTGCTGTACTGTGCCCGTGTCAGCATGCCCATCTGCACCGTCTCCATGAGCCAGGACTTCGGCTGGAACAAGAAAGAAGCCGGCATTGTGCTCAGCAGCTTCTTCTGGGGTTACTGCCTGACTCAGATCCTGGGTGGCCACCTGGGGGACCGGTAACTGCCCGCTCCCCACTCCCGTGCTGGGCTGGAGAGCTCTTGGGGGAGGGCCTACTGGGAGCTGGGGGACCCGAGGCCCAGGGGCTGGGGTGCACAGCCACCCTTTGGGTGCTCAGCATCCTAGTGAGGACTCTGGGGTGGTGGGGATGGATGGACGGACTGGACCCTGTGCTCTCTACCCTTGGCCTCCTTCGCAGAGGTTGTGGCTCAGCGCGACCCTGGAGAACAGCTCTGAGAAGGGATGGCCCGAGCCCCACTTGGCTGTCTCCATGGCGGGATCTCTGGCTCTACAGCTCAGTCTGGCCCCGCAGCTTCCCCATCACTGCCCTCTTGGCCCCTCCAGGATCGGGGGTGAGAAGGTCATCCTGCTGTCAGCCTCTGCCTGGGGCTTCCTCACCGCCGCCACCCCACTGCTCGCACACCTGGGCAGCGCCCACCTGGTCTTCATGACCTTCTCACGCATCCTCACGGGCTTGCTCCAAGGTAGGCGCACTTCAAGGGCTTCCCTCACTGGTGGTGTTAGACTCTGTTAGAGCATGTGTGTGCATGTGTGTGTGTTCATGCAGGTGGTGCACGTATGCATGCGTGTGCTCCTATGTGCTCCTGTGTGTGGTGGGTAGGCAGCTTGGACTGACGATGCCTTGGCACCCAAGCAATTTCCGTTTCTAGAACCATTTCTGTCCTGGCCGGTCTGTTCAGTGGTTAGAGCATTGGGCCCCGGACTGAAGGGTCTCGGGTTTGATTCCCCATCAAGGGCACGTACCTGGGTTGCAGGCTTGATCCCCAGTCCCCAGGTCAGGGCACACGTGGGAGGCAACCAATCAATGTGTCTCTCTTACATTGATGTTTCTCTTTCCCTCTCCCACTTCCCTCCACTCTCTAAAAATCAATGGAAAAAATATCCTCGAGTGAGGATTGACATCAACAACGAAATAAATAGAAGCATTTCAAAGTCTAGCAAATTCTAATGTCAGACGTCCTTCTGCCAAAACAGCTACACCCGGGTGACCCCCAAGTTGCTGTCTAACAGCCATCAACACCGTGAGGCTGACAGGCATGGTGGGGACACAGGCTCCCGTGCTCTGGTCACACTGGACTTCTGGAGAGAGTGCCCAAAGACCTCAGTGGCCCAGGTGAGCAGGTGGTGCCCAGCCCCCGCTCCGGGGAAGGGACGGCCTCTGAGCTACCGCCTGCACCAGCCTGGGCTCTGCAGCGTCCATCTCCTGGGTTCCACCTGAGTGCGTGGGTTCTGGGCCCCCTTCTTCACCATGCCCCGCCTGCTCCAGAAGGACCCCCTGGCAGCCCCCTCAGATCCTGGCAGGTCATGGGCATGGGCCCTAGGGACCCCTGTTCTCCTGGAGGTGGCCTGTGCCTGTTTTCTGACCAGCCCCACCAGTCTGGCCTCTGTGCTCCTGTGAACCCACCCCAGACGGTCTGTCTCCTGTGGCTCAGGGCTGGTGCTCTGGGGCCTGCCGACCAAGGTCCCAGAGCTGGGCTGTAGGGCGCCCCTCTGGGTGGCCCACAGCTCAGGCTGTTTCTCCCCGTCCTGGGAGGCCAAAGGACTTTTCTGTGTGCTGGACTATGGTTCATTATGGGGGACAGACCAGCCTCCAGGACAGCTGTCACACTGGGTGACTGGCACTCTGGTGGGCAGGGCCAAGTGCTCTGAGGGGAGCTAAGTCCCACTCCGGTTCCCAGCCTCTTACAGCATAACAGGCAAGAGCTGAAGTTTCCAGTGCAGTGTTTTAAACACGAGATTTTTGAATAATTGTAGATTCACAGGAAGTTGCCGAGCAACATACGGGAAGTTCTGTGCTCTCTCCCGCCTCCCTGTGGTGCCATCTCAAGTAGCTACGGGAAGCATCACGCCCGGACCCAGCACTGGTTCCACAGGGCATGAGGTCTCACCTGTTGTGTGTGCAGCGTGTGTGTGTGTGAGATAGCATGTGCTAGTGTGAATCAGGGTGTGTGTCTGCAGGTGGCCACGCCACATGCGTGTGCCAGGACTATAGAGCTGGTGTGGCTCTGGAGGCCAGGGTAAAGGTGGCAGAAGTCTTTCCCGCCAGCGCCTCATCCAAGCTGAGCATCTCCTTCGCCAAGTGTTGCTGCTGGTTCCTTGGGGTGATGCGAGTATGAAGGACACCCCAAGCTGGAATAATTACCCATGGGAAACTTCCCAGCCGGCTCTCACCCTCGGCTGGCTGCACTCGCTGGGCCCACTGGCCCGTGGGCCTCTGCATTCTCTGCTTGTTCCAGGGGTTTACTTTCCTGCGCTGACCAGCCTGTTGTCACAGAAGGTCCGGGAGAGTGAGCGAGCCTTCATCTACAGCACTGTGGGGGCCGGCTCCCAGTTCGGGTAAGTCTGAGCCTGGGGGGGCGGGGGGGGGGGAGGCAAAGTGTGTGGCCCCAGCAAAGCCCCATAGGTGGTGGGACAGGCCACGTGGTGCCTCTGCGGCTCCAAGTGACTGGGTGCGGCTGGTTCTGTGCTCCGGGCAACTCTGTGCACAGGTGCTGGCGGCAGGTGGAGTGGCTTTGGGCTGTGCCGGTGGGCAGGGCAGCAGCGCTTTGTCAAGCGCCCTTTCATCTGTGCTGGTGGAGCCAGATGTGGGGGATGGGCTCCGATGGGAGGTGCCTGCACTCGCCCTGACGGGCACATGTCACATCTGGAAGTGAGAGCCTGTGCCCTGCCCATGGCTCTGTGTGGAAGGACAGCTCCCTGTCCTGATGGGCTTCCTGACCCAGGCTCAGACCCTCACTTCCCTGCTCCAAGGTCCACGCAGAATTTAGAGGGGAAAGGGGTGCCCCTGGGTGGGCTGGAGCCCACATAAGAACCCAGGGTGCCCAGTGCAGTGTGATGTTCAGAGAAGCAATACAGGACACCAGGAAACACTCCTCATTTATCTGAAATCCCACCTCACCTGGGTGTCCTGGGCCCTTGGGGGGGGGGGCGGGGGGGCAGGGAAATGGAGGCTCAGAGAGTGACCCCCACAGGCCCAGTGGCCTCAGTCTGAGCCCAGCTTTTTTCCTCCTTTACAATCTCCTGGCCAAACCTTGGCAGATGTGGTGGTGGGGAAGCAGCCCCTGAATCGTGATGTTTGGGGCTTGAGGGCCCCAGGGGATTGGGGGTTTTAGTTTAGAGAGACCCACACCGCAATTTCAGGCCTCCTTGTTTTTAAAAATATATTGGTATTGATTTCAGAGAGGAAGGGAGAGGGAGAGAGAGATAGAAACATCAATGATGAGAGAGAATCATTGATCGTCTGCCTCCTCCAGGCCCCACACTGGGGATGGAGCACACAACCCGGGCATGTGCCCTGACTGGGAATCTAACAATGACCTCCTGGTTTATAGGTTGATGCTCAACAGCTGAGCTAGGCCGGCCGGGCTCAGGCCCCCTTAAGGGCCGAGGAACAAGACATTCAAGCACCACAGAGCCCCTGTGCCCTGTCTCGGCCACATGGCCATCCTGAGTACACGGTGGCCACGCAACATCCAGTCTCCTGAATGCTAGTCCCTAACCAAGGGCTGCAACAGGGCACCCCCAGTTTCCCAGACACCAGCTCACAGGGCTGGGATGGTCCAGGCGCCTCCTTGCCTGGGTGAAGCCAAGTCATGGCCACTGTCCTCTTGTTCTAGGACGCTGGTGATGGGGGCAGTGGGCTCCCTGCTCCTGGACTGGTGCGGCTGGCAGAGCGTCTTCTACCTCTCTGGCAGCCTCACCCTGCTGTGGGTGTGTTATGTGTACAGGTACCTGCTGAGCAAACAAGGTAACTGCGGCCGGGTAGGCACAGCCTGCAAATTCGGCCGCCCTGGAAGGGTGAGGGCCTGGAGCCGGGGCCCCTCTGGCCACCACCGAATGTGAAAGTCACAAAGCAGCCCCAGCTCAGGAGACCAGGGGCTGCAGCTCAGCCCCAGACTAGGACCTCAGAAAACATGCCTGCGCTACCTGTCCCTCCCTCCCGCCCCGGCCCCCATGGTTAACGCCATGTTCAAGCTGAGAGGTCTGCAGGGGTCAAGGCAGAGGCGGGGAGCTGCATGTCAGATGGCAGAAGAGGGGATGGGGACTCAAGGCTGGGGAGGGGGGATCATAAAAGTGGACCCTCAAAGGCACTGGACACAGCGGAGGGCCCACCGCCCCATCACTGGGCCTTAAGAGCAGAGCAGCCGCCGTCCCCCTGATTCTGAGCAGCTTTCACATGGACGCTCCTTGCTCCCTCCAGATCTCATTCTGGCCTTGGGCGTTTTGGCGCAAGGCCTGCCAATGGCCAGGCACACCAGGGTTCCCTGGAGACAGCTCTTCCGGAAGCCTTCTGTCTGGTGAGCTGGCTGTGCGGGGTTACCTTGTGGGGCGGGGGCAGAGGGTGGGGACACTGTGTGTCCCTAGCACTGACTGATCACAGAGCCAGGGTCCCCACGGCCTCTGGCCGCCCTGTGGGCTGGGGACCGTGGGCCTGAGAGGCACCTGCACCTGCAGGGCGGCCATCTTCTCCCAGCTCTCAGCCGCCTGCTCCTTCTTCATCCTGCTGTCCTGGTTGCCAACCTTCTTCAAGGAGACCTTTCCCAGCTCCCAGGTGGGTGGGTTGCCTCGGCTCCGCAGGGTGAAGCCGCACCACGTGGCCAGCACCATGCCTGGTGTGCAGAGGGCCCTGCTGTCCCGCTCCACGCGGTCCTGACCCCTGACCCTGCACTGCCACACTCAGCCCAGCCCTGTGACGGGCCTGCCATCTGTGATGGTCATTCCTGGGGAGGGCCTGGCAGGGGCCTGATGTGAACAGGAATGTCACCTCCCGGTCCTGGTGGCCAGGACCCCCTGAGCAGCATCCTCCTGGCCAGGAGTGTGGCCCCCCATCCCCCACCCCCTGCTCTGCCCTGGGAGACTCGGCAGCAGGGGAGGCAGTGCTGGGGTCTAGCCCCGTGGGGATGGGTTAGGGTTAGGGAGGCCCAACCCTGGGGTGAGGATGAGGGTGGGGGCTGGTGCCAGCCTGGCTGCCTCTGAGACCCGCGTCCCTCTCCACAGGGCTGGGTCTTCAACATGGTGCCCTGGCTGGTGGCGATTCCCGCCAGTCTGTTCAGTGGGTTTCTCTCTGACCATCTCATCAGTCAGGGTGAGCCCTGGGGACAGGACTTGGGGGAGCCATGCCTGGACTCACCCACTGTGGGAGGGGGGGCACCCCTCCTGGGAGGGCAGCCACAGCGATGGCAAGAGGCCATGGCCCCTGAGGACCAAGCTGGGGGAGTGAGAGCCCAGCCCTTCAGAGGCAGCAGGTGAGCCCCTGGGGCCTGGTGCCCAGCCTGACCCGGTGGGTGGCTCCCCAGCCTCAGTTAAGAGTGGGCTCGGAGTGCAGTGAGAGGCTCCAAGTACCCCACGACTGGAGTGACCTCTCAAGGCTGGGTGCAGAGGTGGGAAGGGCACCTGGTGTGGTCAGAGTCGAAATCAGGTGTGAGCGGGACCCGAGTGCACGTCTGTAAGGGTCAGAATGGCCTTCCTTCCATGCATCTGCCCGACCTCAGCCTCGGGTCCTGTGAGTGCAGACGAACCTCAGAGTGGATGCACCACAGCACACACACGAGTGTGCACACGCCTCTCCCACGACACAGAATACCACGGCTTGAGCCTGGGGCCTCTCCCTGCTCCCTCCGGCAGCTCTGCCGGGGCGGGTTCCCCTGTGGGTGCTGTTGGAGTGGGATGTCAATGCAAACGGGGCAGTGGGAACGTGTCCTGGTCTCCCCTCTGTCCAGGTTATAGAACCATCACCGTGCGGAAATTCATGCAGGTATGGAGGTTGTGGGATGGCTGTTTTTGGACATCCTGTTTATTCCTGGGACATGAGGGTTGTGTCCCCAAATCCCCTGACCCAGAAGGTGCCGGTGTAGCAGGGCTGTGGGAGGGTGCCCTGGTAGTGCTGGGGCCGGTGCGGCCGCCCCTTCTCGGAGCTGTGTGTGCGGCTCTCTGTGCCCTTTGAGCCCTGGCACCCACTGGGGGCCTGGATTTGCTCACATCTAACGGGGTCTGTCCACTTGAGGTTCAACCAGCAGGGATAGCCCGTCCCACACACCCCCTAGGCCACCCGGGCCTGGGAGGGGGTACCCTGGCCCTTTGCTGGCACAGCCCTGCCTGACCCTAGCATCTGTCAACAGGTGATGGGCCTGGGCCTGTCCAGCGTGTTTGCCCTGTGTTTGGGTCACACCTCCAGCTTTTGTAAGTCTGTGTTCTTTGCATCGGCTTCCATCGGCCTGCAGACCTTCAACCACAGGTAAGGGCCCCACGCCCTGCCCACCAGAGACGCCCATCTGCCCTCGGCCTCCAGCACTGCAGCCCTGGGTACACAGGGGCAGGGCAGGCCATGGCAGGTCTCCACGCAAGAGCCACAGAGGCAAACGGTTGTCTGGTATTAGTGGGCGTGGACCGAGGCCATTTGGAGAAACAAAGGCGGTGCTGGGGGAGGGGCTGGGGGAGGCGGCATCTCCAGGCAGCATCTCCTCCACACGGGAGGAGCCAGCTCATCCAGTCCATGCCCATCCTGTGGGCGGTTCCAGTCCTTCCCAGCGCCCAGCATTGGCCCGTTTAATCAGAGAACTTCACGGGGAGTCGTTTCAGGAATTGTCATCTTTCAGATTTATGGACGCAAAGGAGTGTGCCTTCGGCAAGCTGGCCTTCTTGTTTGTTTCATCCTGGGAGTGGGGCCCTAGGCTGGGTCACTACCAAGATGGGGAGCTGGGAGTTCAGATGGCCCAAGTGTGGCCGAGCGCCTGGGCATGGCCAGTGAGCACCGCGGGGCTGGGCCCTGAGCCCCGGTGGTCTCCAGCTCCAGGTGCTCAGAGGCCTGACGTTAGTTCCGTGGATGGTGGCTGCCCCCTGGTCACTGGCCCACGCGCTTTCCTCCCCACAGCGGCATTTCTGTTAACATTCAGGACCTGGCCCCGTCCTGCGCTGGTGTGCTCTTTGGTGAGGACCCTGGCCCCTGCCCGGAGCCTCAGCGGCTGCTCCCAGGTGGGTTGCCTGCGAGGGTCACAGTGGGACCCTTCTGATGGTCTTCCTCTCTCCCCTGTTCACAGGTGTGGCCAACACAGCTGGGGCCTTGGCAGGTGAGAGGCAGACAGGGATCCCCTGCCTGAGGTGCCTGGGGTACCCCTGTGTCCCCCACCACCCTCTGGCTATGCACGGTGTGGTGTGGCACCCTCCAGGGGGGTCTGACAGTGTCAGATCGTGTGTGTGGGGGGGGGCACACCTCCAAGCTGGTCCAGAGAGAGAACAGAGCTGTGTTCTGCAGGGTTCACCTCCCCCTCAAATGTGAGGCAATCCCCAATGTCCTGGGTCCCCATGGGTCAATTGCCTGGATGACAGAACAGGCCCCTCCCACTGCCCTGGCCCCACTGGAGGCACAGAGGGCACAGAGGTGGCCCATCTCCTGCAGGGGCTGGGAGGCCTCTGCCCCCTGAGACTGGCTGGCCTTTGGACACAGAATTTGTCTTTCTCTTTAGGCCCCTTTCCTTCAGGCACCCCCACCCCAACTCCTCTCCCCCAAACTGCCTGGGACTGCCTGTCACTCACTCTGTCTGTCCCCTCTCTTGGGTGCAGGTGTTGTGGGTGTGGGCCTGGGTGGTTACCTGATCGAGACCACAGGCTCCTGGACATCCGTGTTCAACCTGGTGGCCGCTGTCAGCAGCCTGGGGCTGTGCACCTTCCTGATGTTCGGAAAGGCCCAGAGGGTGGACCTGAGCCCCAGGCAGGAGGACCTCTAGCTGCCTGCCCCCCGCCCCGAGGCCCGTCCATCAGCCTCGGGCGAGCAGCTTCGTTTAAGAGCCTCTTCTCTTGACTGCAGACGTGGGACCTCGGACAGTGAGTCTCGATGGAGCACGAGTGGGGCGCCGCCCTAGTTAGGCCTCAGTTTCCCCTCTGCCACTGGGGTGCGTGCCCTACTCAGCATTAGTGGACTGTCCCGGGTGCCTGGAGTCAGTGTAGAGCGGGTGTGCCCTGCCTTCAGCCGCCTGGGAGCAGTGGCTGGCACAGGGCCTGGACTGCACTCCGTCCCCAAGACGACTTTGCTTTGTTTCTCCGCACTTGGGCCGGATCCTTCTCTGTGGTGGGCACCTGTGTGCTATGGAGTACTCGGCAGTGTCCTTGCCCCAAATACTGTCTCCTGATGTCCCCAAGTGTTCCCAGGGCAGCTGCCCGGGTTGGGTGGGGGGCAGTGAGCTCCACCCCTTTGGCTGTCTTTGGGGACCCCACCCCAAGGTCTCCCTCCGTGGATCCCCAGACACTAGCAATGCGCTCTGCTTCACTGGCACCTGGTGCCACTGTGTGGGAGCCTGGGCACCCTCTCCTGCCTAAGGCGTTCCCCAGAACCAGGTGACCCTGCCTTCCCGTTTACAATAGAGGAGCCGTCGCTCATGAATAATAGGTGTCGCCAGATGTATATGGAGAGAAAAGAAATACAAAAATGTGGTGAACGTACCAAAGCCTTATTTAAATGATGACTATTCGTTTATTTAAAAGAATACTGTTATTTTAAAGCACATTGTTAAAAGAATAAATACTTGTAAAATATTTTTTGAACTCATTCACGAGAAAACCAGTAAAGTGTTACAAACAGGTCAAAGGAGAACCCCAGAAACAGACCCAGGGTAGCCAGGGCACTGCATGGGGCGAGGTGCTGCGTGTCCCCACGGCTGGTCAGGAACGGGGCACTGCTATCAGCTCCCCACAGAGCCCAGCAGCCCCACCCACAGTCACTCAGCCTAGGCCAGCTGTGCAGGGACATCTGTTGGTTCCTATTTCAGCACAAACTTCCCCCACAGTCACCCCACTTTTTTCCTAATCCTCACCTGAAGATATTTTTCCATTGATTTTTAGAGAGAGTGGAAGAGAGAAACATCAATATGAGAACACATCGATAGGTTGCCTCCTGCGTGTGCCCCAGGGAGGAGCCTGCAACTGAGGTATGTGTCCTTGACCAGAATCGAACCCGGGACCCTTCGTTCTGCAGGCTGACACTCTATCCACTGAGCCAAACTGGCCTAGGGCTAGTCTCCCCACTTTTGATTAGAAAGAACCTGAGAGATTCTTTTTTTAAAAAAAAAAAAAATTTTTTTTAATTGATTTTAGAGAGGAAGGGAAAAGGAGAGAGAGATAGAAACATCAATGATGAGAGAGAATCATGGATCGACTGCCTCCTGCATGCCCCCCACTAGGAATCGAGCCCAAAACCCAGGCATGTGCCCTTGACTGGAATCAAACCCAGGACCCTTTGGTCCGCAGGCCAACGCTCTATCCACTGAGCCAAACCGGCTAGGTCCAATCTGAGAGATTCTTGATCACAAAGTGAGTCTGGTCAGGTGGGCTGGGCCTGTTTGCAGAGGTGCAGTGAGAATGCTAATCTATATAATAAAAGCCTAAGTGACTGTCATAGCAGAATGACCAGTTGCTATGATGCACACTGACCACCAGGAGGCAGATGATAATGTAGGAGCTGCCCCCTGGTGATCAGTGCACTCCTACAGGGGGAGCGCCACTCAGCCAGAATCTGGGCTCACGGCTGGCGAGTGCAGTGGTGGTGGCGGGAGCCTCTCCCACCTCTGGGGCAACGCTAAGGATCAGCGAGCCGAGCAGTAGGAGCAGTGAGCAGGTGGGCGGTAAGAAGCAAAGGTCCAGACTGCGAGAGGGCGCAGGCTGGGCTGAAGGACCACCCCCCCACCCCGTGCACACATTTCGTGCACTGAGCCTCTAGTGTCCCATAAAGGCCTTTGGTTTGCTCAGCTGGGGTTTCATGAGCAACCTCAAGTGGGTCCACTTCTGTGACCTGCTGTCCCGAGGCAGGGGCCCAGCCCAGGAAGCTCCCCAGGACACGACAGGAGGGCCACCATGGCAACCACATGTGAGTGGCAGCTCAGCAACACAAGTGCATTCACACTCTGTGCGGCCACCACCACCATCAACTCCAGAACTTTTTCATCTTGTAAACTGACACTCTATCTCCATTAAACACTCCCTCCCCACCCCAGACACGGCACCCACCTTCTAGTCTGTGGCTTTGACGACTCTAAGCACCTTGTATACGTGGAATCGTGCAGCATTTGTCTCTCAGTGACTGACTCCCCACTCAGCACACTGTCCTCAGGCCCCCATGTGGGAGCAGGTGCCAGGACTTCCTTCCTTTTTAAGTCCTGTGTGGATGGACCGCTGTTGGGAGGACTCATTCTTTATCCTGTCCCACCACGCCCATGTTGGGTCCGAGTCCCTCTGCCACGAACGGGACCTGCTGGGACGCCAGGCATTGGACGGAGGAGACATGAGAAGTCGTGGGCATGGAAGAGTCTTCACTGTAGCCCAAGAAGCCATGGCTGCCCAGGAGCATCGGACAGAACAGCTCTTCAGAGCAGCCCCTGAAGCAGGTGGCCGCACCCGGCTCATCAACAACACATCCTTCCTGCAAAGCAGCCTCCAACACAGGAGCTGTGCAGCGTAGCAGCCCAAACCAGCAGCATGCATGGCTGGTCAGTAACATACTTTTATACCAACTTAGACAAAAGAGGCTTCTTGCCCAATAGGGACATCACCTCTGGGTGTGGAAGGGCACACCTGCACGGTACAGGAAGATTTCTGTGCCCTTGCTTTTGCACTCTTGGCCTTGCACTCTGGATAGGGCCCCACAACTGCGTTGTGTGTATCCATTCATCTGTGGGCTCCTGTGTTGTTCCTACCTCTTGGCTGTTGTGAACATGCAGCTGTGAACTGGGGGGTGCGATGAACACCTTTGTTTTTAATCCACAACAAACTGTGAACTCTTTGAGGGGGCGGCCCTCCCCACGGAAACCGGGGCCCAGGTGGTGTGGTGGCTCTGTGCCGAAGGGAGCCAAAGGCACACCTGGAATGGGTGCTCACAGGCCTCCTGGTGCCACTTCCTCACAAGACAGAAGAGGAGGCCGCATGTGGGGTTTGGGGGTGCAGGGCCCAGTGCAGCAGATGGGCCCAGGCCCCTCCCCTCAAGGACCATTCTGGTCCAGAATGTCATCCTGATACTCGGGTAGGGTCTCCCTAGCCCTTCCCAGGCCAATGTGGACCCCAGGACAGAGCTCCATGGAGTCCGGGGAGTGTTTGTGGCGGGGAGGGTGCTGATAACAGAGGCGTGTTCCCTCGGTGGGAGGGGCCTGGTGCTATCTGGTGCAGTCAAGTCAGACATGTCCCCAGCTCTGGGCAGCTCTGGCAGGGTCCCAACACCAAACCAAACCCTGCCTGTCCCTTAGCTCCTGACGGAGAGGCTCGCCACCTGGAATTAGGCGCATGTAACCTGCACAGCCCACCACCAGAAGGCGCCTCAGGAAGGCACGGCTGTTGTCACCCCACAGCTGGCCGACAGAGGGCGCTGTCGGACAGGACTGTGCCCACTCTTGCCCCAGCTCCTGCTCCCAGACTCCTCCCAGGACCTGCGGGAGCTGCCCTCTCAGTGGGAGCTGATGTTCCACCCTCCACAGGAAGGGAATGGGTGGGAGGTGGTACAGCTCAGGGCACCGCACGGGCGATGGTGGGGGAGTCACCACCAGGTTGTGTGTGGGAGAGGGCTCGAGGCTGGACACCGGGGAAAGAAGAGGGACAGAGGAAGGGCTGATCCCTCCAGGGTGGCTCCTCAGGGGCTGTGGCTCCCCTGTTTCCACCTGTGCCTGACCTGAGTTTGAAATCCTGGCCCTGTCCTTCCCCTCTGTCCAGTGAGTCAGGGATGTGTCTCTGGGCAGCCAGATACATCCCTTCCATCCAGTGGTGGGCGATGTCCTTGCCTGCAACAAGGCTTCCTGCCGCCACCCCAGTGCACCTCCTCCTCTCCAATGTTCCGTCCCTACTGAGTCAGGAAGTGGGGCAGCACGTGGCCTCGAGACCGTTTCTGTCCCTGGGACTTGGGAAGCAGAGACCCCTCGGAGGGGCCAGCCCTGCTCTGACCCCTAGTTAGCACTCCGCTATAGCCCCATCTGGCCTGTGGGCTCCTGTCACGGACCGGTCTCCAGAATCACCCCTAATTGGTGGCTTCCCAGCAGTTCTCGACAGGATGAGCACCGGGCGGAGTGGGCCTGGTCTGCAGTCAGCATGTGCAGTGAGGACCGGGGTGGGGGGTGGGGGATGGAGGTGGGGGCGTGGGGGCACAGGCAGGGTGGCGGGCCCAGCCCCTGACCACCTCGTCGGGACAGGCTGCTCTCCAGGTTAGCGAGAGCATTCAGTTTGTTTGCAGAAAAGTGGAGAGCGGAGAGAGGGCCTGGTGAGCCCTGTCCAGCCAGCGGCCCGATGGGGACGGCTACCTCCCAGCGCAGGCCCGAGCTGTCCGGGCCTGGCCAGGCCTTTCCTCCCTTGCTTCTCGCTCTGTCTGGGGCAGCACGGCCTTGTTTACAAACTAATGTCTTTGTCCCCGGGAAGAGCTCACCAGCAAGATTCAAAGGTGTTTGAAGAGTAAATGTTTTCCTAAGTTTCAGCTGACATTCAATTTTAATGACTTTTTAAACAAAGCAACTATTAAACCAGCGTCTCCTGATGCCTGACAGGTGCTTTTGCCCGTGGGAAGCAGATGCTAATCACATTTCCTAATAGCTCATAAATAAGCAGCCTGGCATTTCCCTTTGTCTGTGGCACTGCCAATGGCCAATTTGTTCTTCAGAAGTGGCCACCTTGGCCTGTCAATCATCTCTTGCCGTAGGCGCTTTTTGGTGATTAGAAGCCCCTTAGAGAGCGAGAAGTCCAAATTAGTTTTAAATAAAAAATAAGAATATTCATGCTGCTGAACAACTAAAGGTAAGAGCAACAGCAGAGTCCAGACCGCCAGCCAGGGCCTTGGGACCCAGACCCACTGGGGATCCCCTGGGCTGGGGCACAGGCACGGAGGCAGGAGGACAGGTGGGGGTGCGGTGACGGGCCAGGCTGAGACAGCCGTCTGAGAGCGGGGAGATGGGCGCCGGCGGCACGTTTCAGGGGGCTCGGCGCCTCTGTAGGGACGTGATAGCTCATGCGGAGGACAGGGAGGAGAGTTGGTCTCCTTGAGAGAAGACCAAGGTCCCCTTGGAAGAGCTGAGAGTACACAGCACCTCGCTGGGTGGCGTGGGCTGCCTGGCGGTGATGGCCGTGCTCCCGGGCTGGCTCCCTGTGCCCACCTCTGGCCTGGCCAAGTGGGGCCACCCCTCCGTGTACAGGTCAGCCACGCTGGCTGTGGTCTCCCTGGGAGTTGGGGTAATAACCGCATGACCCCGCTCGCATCCTTGCTGGGCTCTCTGGCCCTGGGCCCTGTCTGAGGCACTGACTCCAGGCATCACCCTGATGGATCCTGCCCGCTCAGGAAGCAGGCCTGGAGCGTATGTGGGACTGAGAAATGGGCTGGGCTGGAGGAAGCCAGGGTGGCTTTGGAGGAGTTGGCATCTGCTGGGACCTGGTGGGCAAGGCGGGAAGAGGCGGTGAGGGGCACTCAGGCTCCGGGACCAGCTGTGCAGGCTGCAGGCAGACACCTCGCGGTGCGGGCCTGGGAGTGAGTGTCGGGCCGGTGGGATGCATGGAAGGTCCGGAATCTCCTGACCCTGCTCCCCAGCTCTCAGAAAGTCCTGGCACAAGGGTTGGGGATGGATCCAGGATGCAGGGGTGCCCTAGCCAACCTGCTGTGGGGGCACCTGACAGGCCACTGCCTTCCTCTCCATTCGGAGGGGCTTATGGAAGCCCAGATGGGCGCTCTGGACCAGGCTTGGGCTCAAAGCCCCGCCTGGAAGCCCCAATGCCTTCACCAGAGACTCGCCCTCTCTGACCCTGTTTTCGAGGTTCCTCCGTGGCGTGGCCAGGCCAGTACTTCGCTTCTTCTCTCGGCCTCGGCATATTTCCGCGTGGACGGACCCAAGGGTGTCTCTGTCACCAGCTGACGGCTTTCGGGTTGGCTCCATCTTCTGGCTACTTTTCGGAACGAACGTGCCAGAAGCTGTGCGGGTGCGCACAGGAGGCTCTGGGGGTCCCTGTTTCTAACGGACCCTCTGGAGTCCACAGATCCTCCTTTGGCTTTTGGCTGCTCCCAGGCCAGAGAGGGTCCCAGCACACATTCACCTGGCTGAGTGAGCAGATTCTAACTCTGCAGCCAGCAGAGAGCTGCTCTCCGGGACAAATGGGCGGGTGGGCGCGGCGTGGAGCCTGGCGAGTGCCCGTCGTGGCTCTGGGGAGCGGCTGGTGTCCGCTGTGCCGTTGTGCCTGAATCTCCAGCAAAGCCCTCGCCATGCTATTAAATTGTTTAGCAAATAAAAAATTTTAAAATGTGCAGCCAGATATCCAAGTTGACAAAGTGCTCACGACATTTGACTGATAAAAAGCCAGAGCACGGGTGAGCGACCGCGGAGCCCCGAGCAAGTGTGGGATGTGAAAACACCCGGCTCCTTTGTGTGGGGGCGGGGGGCGGGCACAGAGGTTTGAAGGCAGCGCCCATCTGTTGCTGCCATGTCCCTGTGTCCATCCGATCCCTGAGCAGCGCTGCTCTGCAGCAGGCCCCGAGAGGAGGCTGTCACAAAGCAGCACCTTCAATATTCATGGCGGCCGGCGCTTACAGAGGGGACAGCAGCACGGCTCTTTGCTTTGGTGACTGGAATCTGTTTCCTGGCAAACTCTGCCTCCTGTAGCCGCGGACGCATCTGAGAGGCAGACAGGGACCCACAGAGGCCACGGTCCTCTCCGGGGCAGAGGGAGAGCTCCGGCCAGGCCCCACCTGAAGGCAGACCTCTCCCCAGGCTGAGGGGAGAGGAGGCCCCGGGGATGAGTTGGGGGTGGGGGTGAGTAGTAGGGGGATACGAGCTGAGGACAACACGCAGCACACACGTGGGAATCAGCGGAAAGCCTGAGCTCAGTTACATCTAAAACCACCCCCTGGCATGGTGGCTAGGGGATTAATAAAAGGCAGTCAGTCACCCAGAGACCTCCTGCAGGTGACAGTGTCCCTGCAAGCTATGGCCGGGCTGAATCCAGTCTTCAGTTTGTTGCTGTGAGTGAAGCATCCAGCCTTGACCTCGGCAGTGGGACGTCAGGGTCTCTTCAGGGAGCCTCATTCCCGGGAGCGCTTTCCTCCCTCTGCGGGACGTTGCTGACAGTGCTGGAAGGCAGTGACCTCTGGACTCTGGGCCATGTCTGTCCCCTTCGCCCCTTCTTCAGTTCTGGGTGGTGCCGATGTGTGAGGCGCTCGGTATGTGGGTACGACCGCCCTTCCCAGCTTTCGGTGGGGCATCTCACCGGGTCCCCTGCAGGGTTCCTGGTTGTCCCCACTGAGCCCCCGTCGCCAATGCCCTGCCCAAGCTCTAGGAGAGGAGCATGCAGGCGCACAGGCACTATCAACCCCCCGCTATTGTCGCTAATAAGTGCTCACGCTAATGAATGGGACGGGTTTAACAGCAATAATGACTTTGTATCACGGGAGTGGCCATTCTGGATCCCATATGAAAACTGCAACAATACAGTGTCCTCTGTGGTGTTTAAGTTTCCACTGTTGTGAAATGAAGCAGAGGCTGTGCTAGAACATTCTGAACGGGTCCTGGAGTCTCAAACCTGAGCTGCCCCCGGGGACTGGAAAGGCACTCAGACCCTGGACCTCCACCTGCCTTGTAGGGGGCAGGCTCGTGGGGAGATCGGGGAAGCCCCCAACAAGACAGGGGCCAGAGGCCTGGACAAGCCGCCAGCCGCCTGAGCCTCAGTGTCCTGTCTGTGGTATGGGTGTTCAGACTCTGCTTTCGGGGCTTGGCAGACACCAGGGGACTGTAGCACCTCCTACAGGTGACCCACTTGGGGGCCCTTGACAGCATGTGAAGGAGCGGGTTCCCAGAAACCAGCGTGTGCACGACTGCCCCAGCGCAGTGCTGTTCCAGAGGGCAGGACGGCCCCTCTCCCACATGGCCGCTCCCCGCTGCAGCGGGACCTCGCTGGCAGCCAGACCCCAGGCTACCTGCACGGACTGCGTCCCGCCACCACCTGGAGGACATGTGGGCAGTCGCATTTTCCCGAGCAGCCATGGGAGTCCCTAAGACAGTTGCAGGAAGCCGACCTGGACCAGGTGGGCCTGAAGCCGGAAGCCCTCCCCCTCCAGCTATGCCTGGTCTCTGCAAGGGGACCCCCCCTGTGTCCCCTGGGAGAGTAACTCGGAGAAGACTGACAGCCCACAGCAGAAATGGAGCCTGTGGGACAGGCAGGCTGAGCGCCCTGGACACTGCATTGAGGGGTGTAGAGGCCCTGGGAATCGCCAGGAGCGGCTCCACTTTGACACTTTGTATCCACTGGGTTTAAGTTCCTCGGTCCCAGCAGGTGCGGTGTGCAGGCTATGCCCGTCCCCCGCACCTGCTCCCCGGGCCATGATCTGAGCAGCTAGCTGCCCAGGGCCTGCACTCAGAAGGTCTACCTTGGGTGAATGCTGTGCTGTCACCATCCTGCGATTCCTAGTCATGTTGAACGAGGGCCCATATTTTCATTCTGCTTTGGGACTGCAAGTCCCATAGTCAGTCCTGCACCTGGAAACCTCTGAGTCTTTGGAGGAAGGGTTGCCAGGGCGGGGTCTGCAGCCACAGGACTGGCCGAACCAATGTGACGGGACGCTCAGGGCCAAGGGTGCAGGGCTGGGATGGTGGCCAGATGCAACAAATGGCAACACTGGATGCCGAGTTAAATTTGAATTTCAGACAGACAGACACACTTTCAGTATAAGTGTGTCCTCTGCAATATTTGGGGCAGAGCCCTACTAAAGATTACTTTTTTTTTTTAATCTGGAAACACCAGCTTGGGGCGTCTGCCAGGCAGGCAGGATTTCCAGTGGTTTCCAGGTGGGATTTGTCATTGGGCACCGCCAGGCCCAGCCCAGGACAACGTGGCTGCAGCAGATCCCGAGAGTGGCAGCTTCCGTGTGGAGCATCAGGAGGGGTCAGGGTGGTCTCGTGCACCCCAGGCAGGCTTGGGTCCGAAGGCAGCTGGGGAGACTGCCCTGGGCTTCGCCGTCCCAGGAATTTGGTGGCTTTCACATGTGTGATGTGCAGAAAAGCGGTAGGTTTCAGATGAGTGCCTGTTAGCGAACGAGGCCAGCGTGTCCATCTGGACCGCGCTCTGGGGCATCCAGTCTGCAGTCCAGCCCACAGGCCTCACACACCAATGTCTGCTGGGCTCCCCTTAATGAGCAATTTTAGATTAAAGGGGAACCAACCACAGGGCTGGAGAGCTATATTAAATCTCTGCAAAATGAAGATTGCAAAGACTTACTTAGACTGGTTCCAGAGGAAATGTAGTGACAGCCTCATCCATGTGCCCCCTCGGATGAGATAATTTAGCTGCCACCAGGGATTAGGAGCGTCTCCTGGACATGGAGACCGCGCTGCAGCCGGCAGCTGGGCACCGGGGCCGAGGGCTCTGACTGGGCACTTAGCTCGCACGTATGCAGCGGCCACCCACCCGTGACATTGGTGGAGCCCCCGACGACAGCCTCTGATTGTTAAAGACATCCCCATGCTTTCCTCTATCAGGAAAACAAAGCAGCCCCTGGCAGGACGGCTCAGGGTTGGAGCATTGCCCCGTGTACCGAAAGGCTGCAGTTTCGATTCCTGATCAGGGCACATACTTAGGTTGCAGGTTTGGGGCACGTACAGGAGGCAACCAATCCATGTTCTCTCTCGCATTGTTCTCTCTCTCTCTCTCTTCCCCTTGTGCTCTCTCTAAAAATCAATGGGCATACCCTTGGATGAGGATTTAAAAAACAAAAGAAAGAAAGCAAACAGGAGAAGAAAGTAGAGACAAGCTTCGAGGAGGAAGAAGCCTCTCTCACATTGTAATTTTACAGACAATGAGCTAGCTGTAGACCATCTCCTGCCTGATTCTCCCCCGCTGCGGACCGATGGCTCCACTAGTCTGAGTCCTCTCTCATTGCTGCGAGCATTTCCTCTTTCATTGCAAGAATCTTGGACGGCTCCTCACGACGGGTTCATCGTCCACAGGTCCTCAGCCTGAGTCCCCAGGTTAACGCTAACCACAAGCCGCTAGCAGCAGCCGGGTCCTCCCCGGCCACTCACTGACCACAGCCGTCATTTTGATTTAATCAGTGCTCAAAGGGCACACTGCATGCAGGCCCTGTCTCGGCCTCTCGTAGAGAGGACACCTGGGCCGCGGGCCAGCTCCAGCTCCGAGGCTGGCGCGCCCACACCCTCGCCCCCTCACCTGCCAGGGAGCCCAGCACGGACAGCCAGGCCGGCGCTCTTGTCTTACTCCAGGGGACGTGTTTTCAGGAGAAACATGGGAGACGGTCGGACTAGTTCCGAGGGTGTTGGCGTGGACATGCTGTGGCGTCTCCATGTGTCCTGGCTGCCTCGCCCGGAACTGCAGGCAGGAGCGGTCTTTGGAAAACCCAACACACGCCAATTGGGTCTTTCCAGAAAGAGTGAGTTTGGATGCTCAAGTCGCCCCTGAGAGTCCATTCCATGCCACAGAGCATCATGCAGGGCAGCTCCCGCAGACATCAAGGTGGCAACGACTCTCAAAAGCCCACGGCACCCGGGGTGGGGTGGCCGCCACTCAGGGTGGGAGCCCACATCTCAGGTGCCACTGGGATAGTGAGGCTTAGGCAGAGCCGTATCTTTCAACTGCAAATAGCTGCGCTGAGAGGAGACCAAACTCGGCACACCGCCACAGAAGGTTTTTGGAAAAGGCAAAGCTCCAGGGCAGATGGCAGGCCCCAGTGCTGGGCTGGGCCCCGGGGGGCGGGGTGCTGGGGGGTCCTTAGTGCGGGGCTGCTGGCTGTGGCGCTGGCGGCGTGCCTCTGCGCTCAGCGCCCCGGGAGAGGCAGGTAAGGCGGGCGCGTGTGACAGTGTGTAAGTTATTCCCCAACAGCCCGACTTACACCTCACATTGTGGGCCGGAAAGCCCTGGAGGTAGACGACTGCACAACATTGTAGGCGGACTTCATGCGGCTGAATTCCACATTGAAAATGGCAAAAACGGTATGTTTTATGCTGTTTGTTTTACCTCAATAAGAACAAAGAGGGAGCAGCCACGTTGCGAAAAGATGCATGGCTCCCCCTGCACCGACTCCCGGGAGGTGCTCCCGGTGCCTCAGGGACCAGCTGTCACCTGCACAGAGCCCACGACCTCACAGAACCCACGACCTCACAGAGCCACGGACCTCACAGAGCCACGGACCCCACAGAGCCACGGACCTCACAGAGCCACGGACCTCACAGAGCCCACGACCTCACAGAGCCCACGGACCTCACAGAGCTACAGACCTCACAGAGCCCACGAACCTCACAGAGCCACGGACTTCACAGAGCCACAGACCTCACAGAGCCACGGACCTCACAGAGCCACGGACCTCACAGAGCCCACAGATCTCACAGAACCCACGACCTCACAGAACCCACGGACCTCACAGAGCCCACGGACCTCACAGAGCCACAGACCTCACAGAGCCCATGAACCTCACAGAGCCACGGACCTCACAGAGCCACGGACCTCACAGAGCCACGGACCTCACAGAGCCCACAGATCTCACAGAACCCACGACCTCACAGAACCCACGGACCTCACAGAGCCCACGGACCTCACAGAGCCACAGACCTCACAGAGCCACGGACCTCACAGAGCCACGGACCCCACAGAGCCACGGACCTCACAGAGCCACGGACCTCACAGAGCCCACGACCTCACAGAGCCCACGGACCTCACAGAGCTACAGACCTCACAGAGCCCACGAACCTCACAGAGCCACGGACCTCACAGAGCCACAGACCTCACAGAGCCACGGACCTCACAGAGCCACGGACCTCACAGAGCCACAGACCTCACAGAACCCCACACCTCACAGACCCACGGACCTCACAGAGCCCACGGACCTCACAGAGCCCACGGACCTCACAGAGCCACAGACCTCACAGAACCCCTCACAGAGCCACGGACCTCACAGAGCCACGGACCTCACAGAGCCCACGACCTCACAGAGCTCACGGACCTCACAGAGCCACAGACCTCACAGAGCCCACGAACCTCACAGAGCCACGGACCTCACAGAGCCACGGACCTCACAGAGCCACAGACCTCACAGAGCCACGGACCTCACAGAGCCACAGACCTCACAGAGCCACGGACCTCACAGAGCCCACAGACCTCACATAGCCACGGACCTCACAGAGCCACGGACCTCACAGAGCCCACAGATCTCACAGAACCCACGACCTCACAGAGCCCACGGACCTCACAGAGCCCACAGACCTCACATAGCCACGGACCTCACAGAGCCATGGACCTCACAGAGCCACGGACCTCACGGATCTCACAGAACCCATGACCTCACAGAGCCACAGACTTCACAGAGCCACAGACTTCACAGAACCCACGACCTCACAGAGCCACGGACCTCACAGAGCCATGGACCTCACAGAGCCACGGACCTCACAGAACCCACGACCTCACAGAACCCACGGACCTCACAGAGCCCACGGACCTCACAGAGCCACAGACCTCACAGAGCCCATGAACCTCACAGAGCCACGGACCTCACAGAGCCACGGACCTCACAGAGCCACGGACCTCACGGATCTCACAGAACCCATGACCTCACAGAGCCACAGACCTCACAGAGCCCACGAACCTCACAGAGCCACGGACCTCACAGAGCCACGGACCTCACAGAACCCACGACCTCACAGAACCCACAGACCTCACAGAGCCCACGGACCTCACAGAGCCACGGACCTCACAGAGCCCACAGACCTCACATAGCCACGGACCTCACAGAGCCACGGACCTCACAGAGCCCACAGATCTCACAGAACCCACGACCTCACAGAGCCCACGGACCTCACAGAGCCCACAGACCTCACATAGCCACGGACCTCACAGAGCCACGGACCTCACAGAGCCACAGACCTCACGGATCTCACAGAACCCATGACCTCACAGAGCCACAGACTTCACAGAGCCACAGACTTCACAGAACCCACGACCTCACAGAGCCACGGACCTCACAGAGCCATGGACCTCACAGAGCCACGGACCTCACAGAACCCACGACCTCACAGAGCCCACGGACCTCACAGAGCCACGGACCTCACAGAACCCACGACCTCACGGATCTCACAGAATCCACGACCTCACAGAGCCCACGGACCTCACAGAGCCCACAGACCTCACAGAGCCACAGACCTCACAGAGCCCACGGATCTCACAGAACCCACGACCTCACAGAGCCCACAGACCTCACAGAGCCCACGAACCTCACAGAGCCACGGACCTCACAGAGCCACGGACCTCACAGAGCCACAGACCTCACAGAACCCACGACCTCACAGAGCCAGACCTCACAGAGCCCACGAACCTCACAGAGCCACGGACCTCACAGAGCCACAGACCTCACAGAACTCACGACCTCACAGAGCCCATGGACCTCACAGAGTCACGGACCTCACAGAACCCACGACCTCACGGATCCCACAGAACCCACGACCTCACAGAGCCACAGACTTCACAGAGCCCACAGACCTCACAGAGCCCACAGACTTCACAGAGCCACGGACCTCACAGAGCCACGGACCTCACAGAACCCACGACCTCACGGATCTCACAGAACCCACGACCTCACAGAGCCCACAGACTTCACAGAGCCACGGACCTCACAGAGCCACGGACCTCACAGAACCCACGACCTCACGGATCTCACAGAACCCACGACCTCACAGAGCCACAGACTTCACAGAGCCCACGGACCTCACAGAGCACACGGACCTCACAGAGCCACAGACCTCACAGAGCCATGGACCTCACAGAGCACATGGACCTCACAGAGCCACAGACCTCACAGAACCCACGACCTCACAGAGCCCACGGACCTCACTGGCCAGAGAAGAGCTGACGGGACAAAGTGCTCCAGGGTGTGGAGCTGGTCTGGGCCTTGCATGCCCTCAGGACCCTCAGGACGGCCCTGCCCGTGCTCCCCTTCCCTGTCACTGCGGCCGCTTCGAGCGCTCTCCACCTGGTGGGCCCGTGCTCCACCGAGGCTGCCCGGGCCTGGAGGTGCCTCTGCCCTGGTTGTTCATTTGTAATTATTTTGGAAACACTCTCTGTTCCCCTGTGTGGTGGGTGGAGGCGGGGGGAGTGGTTGAAGCTGCACTCCCTTTTAAATGACTCTCGTGGCAGTTGCAGGAGTTAACGAGGCGGCTAATGAACCGGTATCCTTGAAAGTTCCCACGCCCCTCGTTTTTCAGCAAGCCACGGGTGTTAATTACCCACGCCGTCCCCTGCAGTGGCCCGGAGGCCTGAAGGATAACGAACAGGTTTAGGGGAGGTGCGTCCCCTCAAAATTACTTTCAAACCAGCCTCATTAAGCAGAAAATGAGAACAAAATTCCTGGAAACGTTCTCATTAGGGGCGCCGACCCGTCTGCACCCCTGTCCTGCATGTCCAGTGGCGACTGATGGCCCTCCCACTCCTCCAGCTCCTGTGTCTCCTGGAGACGTATCCCCTGAGAGGAGGGCCTCCCCTCTGCCCCTCAACAACCAGATGGGCTTGGGGTTCGGTGCTGCACCAGCCGGGCTGGACAGGTATCTTGGGGCGAGAAATTGGGAGCCAGGAAGTGACCACAGCTCAGAAATTAGACCCTCCTCCTCCTCCTGTTCAGCTCTGTCCTCTCTCCAGTGTCGCTGCCGACTGTGGCCACATTTGCTGTCCTGGCTTCTCGTAGCTCTGGCTGGGAGGGTATCCCTGAGACTGAGAGGAAGCCCTCCCTAGGGTGCCGCCCGTGTCATGGGCAGGGTTTCGGCTTGGGCCGGGGTGGAGGGAGCCCTGGGAGACAGGACCCGGGAGCAGGTTCCCACTGCCCTTGTTTATCCTGCTGACCCTGCCTTCTGTTTCCTGAAAGGGTTTGACACCTCATCCCTGGAGACCAAGCCAGCCGTTTTGCCCAGGGCTGTCCAGGTCTAAATGGAGGCAAGTCATCTCACCATGCGCAGTCAGATACACAAGGCCGGGTGAGGACGGGGGAGGGGCTCCGAGATGTCTTAGAACAGTGGTGGGCGGGGAGGAAGGGCTGCTGTGGGCTCCTGCAGACCCAGGCTGTTCTGGTCCTCACTGTGGTTAAGGATCTAGAACCTGCTCAGGGGATGAAAGTGTATATAGTGTGACACACATGCACACATGAAAATGTATGCACACAAATACACACGTGCTCACATGCACACACGCTCACATGGGTGCACGCAGGCATGAGCACATGTACTCACATGTGCGCACATACAAAAACATGTGCTCCCACATGTTAATGCACATATGTGCACCCGTGTGCTCACTTATGTACACACCACACATGTACACAATACACATAGCACACTCATGTGTACACACGCACACACGTGTGCTCACACACGTGAGTTCAGGTGACACTTTCGGGGCAGAGAGAGCCCCAGCCTGTTCTTGCCAAGTGTCCCCCTGGCCCCGGCTGGGCTGAAGTGCTGGCCAGCGGCTCTCCTGGGTCAGCCTTCCTTCACAGGCCAGCCAGACTCAAGCAGCACCTGGGGACAGTGACACCACGTCTGCGGGTGGGAAGGCCCCCTGAGAGGGGAGGGCTGCAGATTGGTCTTTCTTCCTAGAGCTGTGTTGGGGGGACAGAGAGCAGGACAGAGCGGGGGCTGTGTGTGCTGGAGGGCGGGGTGCTGGCCCATTGGGACCAAGGCACTGAGGATCCGGGAGGAGCTGGGGGAAGCGCAGGAGGAAGCCGCTCACTCTGAACGTGGCTGCGGCCCAGCCGGGAGGGTCACCCTGAGGGGAGGGGAAAGCAGTTCTGGGTCCAGGCAGTTGGTAAACGGCTTTTATTTGCTTTGGGAATGGAGATTCCCGGATATAAAGGACGCATCTCCCCACTGGTCTGCGATGTTCGGGATGAAGTCGCCATCCTCAGCGAATTCACCAGCAGAGGGGCGGGGGCTGGCCCTGCCTGCGGGCTGGCGAGGAACGAGCTTGAGCAGGTGGTTTCTCCCACAGCGGCCGTCCGTCCCGGGCCACCGATGCTCAGCTCATCCGAGCGGCCCCTTACCAGCATGCTCCGCACGGAGCTCCCCGGGGCCTGGCTCTCCTTGCACTGTAGACCCTGCCATCCCAACTGCTGCTCCTGTTGGTTGTGACTCTGCCAGAACCCCTGGGCACATACAGGCTGGACGGACCCTGGACGCATGTCCAGTGCCAGGGCTGTAACGGAAGGCTCTGTCCCGAGCGAGAGAGGCGAGACCTGTCGTTCCCAGGGGTCTGCACCTTTGGTGCCCCTGGGGTCAGACAGCAGGAACATGCTGGGAGGGCGGGGACTTGAGGCTCCCGGTACAGAGAGCCAGCCGGGCTGCAGAGCAACGATGGGGACAAAATGACGTTGTCAGTCGCCTTCAGAGAGCGTGTGGTTCCATCTTGTGTCTCAGGGTTTGTGGCCAAGTTCCCAGTCCATGGTCTTGTTAGGGCCGCAAGGGCCATCCACATGGAACAGGGAAGACGGGGCACCGGTCAGGCCGCATCAGGGCCCCTGGAAGCGCAACCAACTGTGGCTCCTTGCTTCACATGACTCGGGGCCTGGAGGCGAAACTCAGCGGCGGGGAAGGCACTGCGTTCCCGGTGCAGGCGCGGCGTTCCGGTGCAGGCGAGCTGCTCTGTGAAACCCTCCTGCTAGGATCCTGCTCCGGACCCGAGGCCAGCACTGGGTGGGGGGCACCCCAGGAGGCCCTGGAAGTCGTGGGGAACAGAGAACACCGGCCAGGCCCACACAGAGGACTGTGCCTCCTGGAAATGATGGAGGCCGCTGCATCCTGACCACAAGCTGACCAGCAGCAGAAGAACAAACCTCAGTTCATCTTTCACGTGGGATCTTCCAAGGCTGCGCTGCTCGCCACCGGGCAGGACAGCCGGCCGCCCTCCCACTCAGAGCCGCGCTTCTGTGCAGCCTTTGCACGGGGTAAAGACATCTGCCCCGGCACCCAGACCGGGACCGGCACAGACCGCCTTTCAAACAGGCAAAACCCTGCCACCAAAGCCAACTTGCTAACCCATTGAGCCTTTCTGCATCTATGGAAACATGCAGTTTGCCCCTTTGGGTTAAGTTTGCAAATGTGTGCTACTTCCTAACTTCATGGAGCAGACTTCCCCTGGGAAAGGGTAACTAACAGGGAGCTAGGGCCCACCGAGGCAATTGTTGCAGAAATAATCGAATTCATTGTACATCTCTCTAGTCCCATCCCTTCAAATGGGATGCTAACAAGCGGCTAAAGACCAAAAACCCACCACAAGCGAATTCACGTGATAAATTGCTGTAATCACTCAGCTGGATTAACCCGGGCTCAGGGGCCTCGGCTGGGTTTCCAGCTGCCCTCCCCTCAGTTGGCGGGGGCGGGGACGGGGCCAGGCTGCGAGCACTCTGCCCGCCTGCCCGTCCTTTTAGGAAAACAGGGCTTGTCCTTCAGCAGCAGGTGCCGCTCCCTTTCCTGTCCCCAGCTGCAAGGGAAGGAGACATGTTTGGCAAAGCAAGCATCTGGCCTGGGACGCTCATTAGCTTCCTCATACAGCAGAGCCAAGCTCCCGAGGTGCTGCCGACATCTGTGTAAGGGCAGAGAGAACCCCGACTTGGGGGTGAAACAGCAAGGGAAGCGCTGGAGGCCATGTGGCTGCTTTGAACGGTGCAGGCTGGCTGGGTGGTGTGATGCTGGGGCAGAGCCAGGTTTGGGCCGAGTTCTGCTCCCTGAGGTGGATGTGGTTTTAGGGGAGCGGATTTCCTGCCGTGGGAAAGAGCAGGTCCCTGTGCTAAGGATCTAGGGCAGCCCTGGAACCAAGCCTCATCGGCGGTGAAAAACCAAGCAAACAGTTTGGCTTTGTGCAGGCAGAGGAGCAGGTTGAGGGGCCTCCCTGACCACAGGGCGTCACACCCAGGGTATGGGAGAAATCTGTCTGCAGGGGTTGTTTTAAAGAGAGGGAAAAAGGGTGGCTGTGTCTGTCCTGGGTCCATCTTTAGCTTACCCACCTTGTTTAGAATCTGTGTCCTCTGTTTCCACCTGGTAAGCTATGGGTGCTCAGGAGTCAGCAGGCACGCCCAACAGGAAATGAAGTTGGGGTGCCTTGGCCAGGCTGCTAGCCTCTCCTGACCTAGCAAGGGACCCCTTTGGAGTTCCCTGCCCTAAGCACCACGAGCCTGGCTTCCCGGCTCATACCTGGGCTTGAGTGAAGTTCGGTGTGCGAGGTGCCCAAGCAGCAGTCCGTGTGGCCAAGGGGGTAACCGAGGAGGAAGACCTTGCCAGCTCAAGACAGCCCCTCGCCAGAGCGGAAGCACCAGCGTTGTCCCGCACTGCCCCGGCTTCGGTGTGGCTGGCCAGCGTGCTGCTGGATGGAACCAGTGGCCAGGGGGGCATATGGCCACTGCTGCTGGGTAGAAAGCAGACGTGGCTCCTCTGGCTCCCCGGCCCTGGGGGCTCAGCGGGCCAAGGTTAAAGAGGAACAAGCACAGGCCTTTCCTGTTTGTCCAGCTCTAGAATTTATCCCCGGAATCAGTTCATTTTTATTAAAGCAAAGGAAACACAGGCACTTCATAGATTTACATTTTCAGGCCAGAGCTGCAATGTCCGCTGCGAGCCACGAGCCACACGTGTCCATGGACACCTGCCACGGGGCTGGTTCTAGTGCAAGACACACAACATTTTGAAGACTCATATGAAAAAGGAGTAATTATCTCCCTAATAATTTTAAAATGCTGATGACGTGTTGACATGTCACTATGTCGGGATAAATAGAAATTACTATTAAAATGAATAGTTGAAGTAAGTTTTTTAACTTTACTTAATTCATTCTATTTACCTCACCACTAGAAAATGTGAAGTGCCCCACGCGGCAGGCACTCTCCATGCGGGACATGCCGGTTAAAGGGCCACTGTGAATCCCTCGGTCCCGGGACTCGTCCTCATGGCAGCAGGCGAGCCTGCCTTATCTGAGACGAATGGATCTAAGAATGAGCATCATGAAAAGGCTGTTTCAAAGCAGGGTTGTACACGAAGCTCTGTCACTCCTTGGGCAGTGATGGAGAAGTGGGGTTAGGGGGGGTGGGCGGGCAGGTGCTGGGAGTCTGTTCAAACTGACCCACAGCATGGCCACCACCCCTGCAGGAGCATGGCCCTCCAGCAGGCAGCCAGAGCCCCCCGCCGATGCTCCAGAGGGCCTCCTATGTGGGGCACACGGATGGGGGAGGCCAGGCCTCTGTGCTGAGAAAGGTGCCCCGTGTCTGGGTTGCCTTAGGTGGGGAGTTTGCGGAGCAAACTTGGGAGAGGCCAAATGACACTTATTTCGAGGGAACAGCTGGCTTGATCAGTGACACTGTTGAGAAACCACCCGTTCAACCCCAGTGAAAGGCATGTGGCCAGTGGGGACAGCAAATAAACAGCTTTGCAATTTAAAAAGTTTTAATTTGACTTTTACTTAAATGAAGTTATTAAAAGGGTTTATGGCTAGTTCAATGGTTCTCTTAAAAATTGTTATTTTTTACCCGAGACATTTTCCCTTCACCTTTTCTGATTATTTCACCTCTTTGTTGCTTACAGATCAGGGTCCACACCTCAGAGACGTTTTAGACTCTGATTTTGAAAGTATGAGTTGTCACAAATGAACACTACTTTGATATTAAAATTTAATCATTTAAACAAGTTGAAATCAAATGCTTTATCTGAACACAAAGGATGTACTGACATCTGTGGTCTTGGCCAGAAGCAGCAACTTAGTGTCAGATGATGAGTAACTTGCAGCGCTGACCAGGGCCCCTTAGCAACGTCCCCAGCACACATGCCCTCGAGTTTGCAGTGTCCTGTCCTGTTACCTGGAGGGAATCTGGAACATAGTTCCCAACACTTAGCTCTGTGAGTGTGCAGCGCTGATAAACCAGCCTGTTAGGGGCAAAGACAATGAAAAAATGGAAATGAGCAGGAACTGGTATTAAGCATACGTCTTTATGAGTAAGATTTAACCACACTTCATTTTGCAGATATAAAAGGACATTTGAAATGTATTAACTAAAGCTAAATGCTACAGACAGGCCGCTTTGTAGGGCGGCAGTCCTCCCTCATTAGCACGGCATTAAGGACAGCAGAGAAAATGGGGTTAATAAAGCCAGCTGTTGTAGCTGAGTCCCTCGGGCACCAACTGGGCAGCCAGCTCAGCCCCAGGGACCGGCAGGGCGTATGCCACGCGTGGACCCCATGCGGCAGAATTCGAGCTGCGCACCCACGTAAGAGACAGACGCCCCTCACCTGTGCACCAGTCAGGGTGCGGCCCCCATTAGGTATTCACCCGTGGCCGGCCTCCTCCCCCAAAAGCTTGAGGGGGTTGGCGGGTCACCGGGACCAGACCGGCCCTCCCTTCACACCCTACGGCCAAATGCAGGCGGTGCGGGCTCCTCCTCTTCCATGCGGCCGCCTGGAAGCAGAGGGCGCAGGACTGTCTCCGTCCACCTCCAGCAGGGCCGCCCCTGGGGAGTCCAGGGACTGTTTGGGGACAATTCTGCAGGCTTGAGGGCAGCGGCCTTGGCGTCCACTCATCCCCAAGAGGTTAGCACCTCTAGCTAGGCACGAAGATAAGCACACTCAGACTTGGGAAAGCCGCACAGCCACTACCCGGCTCTTCTTGCGTTCCAAGCCCAGCTCCTTTGCAAAGGACAGTTGCGGGGCGCACTGGTTGCGGGGGCGCAGGGTGGTGGAGCCGGCAGAAGCAGGAGGTGCCAGGCGCCGCCTGTCTTCGGGATCACGCAGAGCGCAGCCCTGCAGTTTGGCAAGAGAGGCGCCGGCAGGGCAGCGGCAGCGGCGGGCGGGCCCCCACCCGCTAAGCAGGGTGCGCTCTGTCCCTGCGCTGCGCGAGCCCTGGGCTCAGTTGCTGGGAAGGCCTGGTTTTCACAGGACGGTGAGCCCTGCTAGTCACCTCCACCGCGTCCCCAGGCCCCTGGCGGGGGTGGGGGTGGGGGGACGTTGGCAAGGTGCCCAATGGACGCCTCAGACTCCGGGCACGGCTTCCAGCGCCCCACTCAGAGCTCAGCTCCTGTCCGACGGGCTCCGAGTTTCCCGTGGCCCCAAGCTGTTCGGCCACAGGGGCAGGCGGCGAGGCCAGGGTCCGCTGGGGCGGGGACAGCCATCGTGGACAGTGCGAAAACGGCCGAGGCGCGCGGAGGGGTGTGGGGGTGCCCTTACAGCTTCTCGTTGCAGTGCTCACAAAGCGCCGAGGGCGTCCCGGGGCGGGCGGCGCGCTTGTCTGGGCAGGGCAGCGCGCCGCCCGCAGAGAAGGGGTGCACGGCAGCCTGGCCGCAGGGCGTCAGGGGCGCGGCGAGGCCGGGGACCTGGTGGAGGCAGGCCACGAGGCGCCGCATCTCGTCCAGGGCCTGCGCCTGCATGAGGATGTAGTTCCTGGCGAGCAGCAGCGTGGCGATCTTGGAGAGCTTGCGCACCGACGGGCCGTGCGCGTAGGGGATGACGGCGCGCAGCCCGTCCAGCGCGTCGTTCAGGTCGTGCATGCGCCGCCGCTCCCGCGCGTTGATGCTGAGCCGCAGCGAGCGCGGCTCCCGGGGCCGCCTCCGCCCGCCCGCCGCGCCCCCCGGCCCGCGCCGCCGCCGCCGCCGCCGCTCGAAGGCGCCGTCCTCGTCGCCGCTCTGCTCGTCGCTGCTCTCGGCCGCCGCAACCCGGGTGCGGGGCGCGGGCGCCGCGGGGAGGTCGCCGCCCACGTCCCGTGCGCCGTAGCCACGGCCCGCCTCGGGCCCCTGGGCTGCCCCGAGGGCGAGGCCAGCCGCCGCCGCGTAGCCACGGCTCAGCGCCAGGTACGCGTCCCCCGACAGAGACCTGAGCTCGGCCATGGCCGCGCCGCCGGGGCCCGAGCTGGCCGCTGCTGCCGACGCCTTGCGGCTCCGGGCTCCGCGCGCCCGTCGGGCTGCCCGCCTGTGGGTCCCCAGCCTCCGCGCTCAGAGCCGCCCAGGCCCGCTTCGGCCCCGCCCTCCTCTCCTCCCCACCGCCCCGTCCGCGCTGCGGCGCGCTGGGCGGGCCCAGGGCGGCTCTGGTGCCCAATGGCCTTCCTCCTGCTGGGCGGCGCGGAGGTGCCCGCGGGGACCTGGGTCGTCCAATCCGAGCGGACCTGGCGACCGCCTCTTCCCGAGCCCCGCTCGCGGAGGCTCGGAGCCACCGGCAGGCTGAGGGAGCGCAGGGACGGAGGGGCTGGAGGCATGAATGGAGATGGGGGGGGGGGGGGGGGGGGGGGGGCGGCGGCGGGACCCACGAGCGCTCTCCCGGCTTCTCGGCTCCGTCCCCCGCTGCTGCCTCCTGCCACCCCGGGCGTTGCCGCCAGTAAGCGCTCTCCTCCGGTGTGGACATCCGCTTCAGTCCCTTTGGCCCTGGTCCCTCTTGGCGGAGCCGCCTCTGGCATCGCGCAGGGGTCACAGCAGGGAACGCACAGCGCACGGAGGGCACCGGGCCGCCGAGGCCGCCGCGGGGAGGAGTTCCCCCCGGGGGCCACCTCCGGGGCCTGGGGCGCCCAGTGTTGCACAGCCAAGTACCGAGGGCCAAACTGCGCTCCTGACGCTCTGCAGGCAGCCACGGGGGGCGCTAAGGGAAGGCTTTCCAATGCTGTTGTCAGGGTCTTGGGGCGCTTCCTCTTGGCAGAGTTGGGGGAGTGAAAGGGGTCATAGACAGGTAGGCCAACTCCACGCACCCGGAGGCCAACACGAGCGGTGCGGCTGATGGGGGCCGGGGTCCAATGACTTCTTACCTTGCGGACTCAGGACTGCGCGAGGGACCAGGGTGGAGGGGAGGGTATGCTGTGGACAACTGGAGTGTGGGGCACTGGACCCCCGGGAGGGCCGGCAGGCATTTGCGGGGGTGTGGAACTGTTCGGTGGGGGGGAGGGGGTCAGTTGAAGCCAGAGGCATAATGAGATTGGCTTTCAAAACTTGGCCCGGAGCAGAGTTCTGGGGAGATTAAATTAAAGCCAGTCTGTGGGTCCCAGCCCAGAGACCTCCTGTATGGGCGGGCCTGGCTGTGGGAACGTCTAAACTTGGGCCAGTTTCCCAACGGCCAGGTAACCAAGAACCTTCAACAGCTCAGAGAAGAGCTGGAGGCAGGGGTGGTGTGGGCGCCCTGGGACATGGGAGGCCCATCTGCTGGTGGCGGGGAACCAGGCACGGATCCTGAAAACACGGGAGCCGCGTCATTCTTTGGTCAGATGCTGCCACCTGCTGGCTGTCTGGGGGATTGCGTGCCACCCGTGAGTGCCTGGAGCAGATGGAACCCGTCTGTTACTGGCCCTTACTCCCTTGGTTTCCACGTTCTTGCACCAATGACGGGGTGCTTGGTTGGGATTAAATGTTAATATATATAAAATTTAAAAAGGAGATATCCCAGGCACTAAACAGTGGCTTATGGCACTGTTAAAAAGACACGAGTGACCCTGGTTAGGAGCAAATTTGTTGGCTGGAGTCTTGAGGATGAGGAGAGACACCTCTGCTGGAGGCAAGGAGACTAATGGCCCTCTTGTTCCACAAATGGGTGTTTCTATTGATCAAGGTCAAGTAGACCAAGAGGCTCAGCCTCTGACAGGGCCCACCACCCCTCCTCAGCTTCCCAGCACCCACTCCATCCCGATCTGGCTTCCCTTTGAGCCACGACCTGTTGGGATCCCTTGTGGCTGAAGGAATGCTGACTAAGTCAAACTGGTTTAGAAGAAAAGACCTCGAGAGTCTTCTGTTATGAGAACCACTGATGGTTTCAGGCACAGATGGATCTAGGCGCCTGGATGATGGTGTGGGACTTGCTTGCCTCCATCTCTCAGCTCTGCTTGGTTCTGTGCTGACTTTACTCTCAGGCAGCTGTGACCCCAGAGCGATGCAGGCAAACGTCTTACCAGCTCAGCTCCCCCAGAGGAAGCAGGCACCTCATTTCACTCCCAGATCTGCACTCTTGCCCTGGAAATTCTCCACTCTTGTTCCTTGTGGTTTGGGTGGCTGCCACCCCACTCGAGGGACGGGCACCCTGACATCAGAACCTCCTCCTCCTCTCACAAGAGACCAGGCTGATCTAGTCCAGTAGGTGCCAGCCCTGGGCCTTTGCTGAGGCTGCCAGGAAGGCTGGTCCCTAGAGCTACCCCTGTGGGTTCCTCCTCTCCCTCCTTCATGCCCCGCAGGCCCCTCAGACCAGAGAGGTACTTAGCTGGGCTAGTTCCCGAAAGGCTTCCTTTTTAAAAAATATATTTTATTGATTTTTTTACAGAGAGGAAGGGAGAGGGAGAGTTAGAAACATCGATGAGGAGAAACATCAATTAGCTGCCTCCTGCACACCCCCTGCTGGGGATGTGCCCGCAACCAAGGTACACGCCCTTGACTGGAATCGAACCTGGGACCTTTCAGTCTGCAGGCCGAGGCTCTATCCACTGAGCCACACCGCTCAGGGCCCGGAAGGCTTCCTGACGGAGGTTGCATTGGGTGGCATTGCGGTTGCATTGGAGCAGAGGATTATTCTCCTTCCATCTCTCCCACTTCCTCCGGAGCAGAGCTGCCCAGGTTCGTCCCCATCTCCTGCCAGACCTGGCAGAGGCCGGAGGTGGTGTTCTGGGTGCGTGGCTCTGCCTCTCCTGTACCGCTCTGTCCTTAGGGCAGCACACTTCCTGCTCCCTCCTCTGCTGTGCCTCCTCCAGTACTGGGTTGGGCTGAGCTCCACTAGGGGCCTGGGCTCAATGCCACCTTCTTTAGCCTCCATCCAGCTGTCACTTGGGACTTTCTGCTGTGACTGCCTTTTCCCTGGTCCGTCCTAGGGAAAGGGACAGTGTCACCCAGACAAACACTTTCACTGTCAACCCAAGTTCTACTCAATTAGGAGGGAAAGGCAAGCCAATGAGAGAAAATGAGGGCCGCACGTGTGTGTGCACAAGACAACCCACCTTCCAATGTGTAGCCAGCAGGGCAGCCAGGATGAGGTGCAGAGGGGTGGTCCTGGGTCAGCAGGGTCCCAGCTGGGCTTCCAGGCCCCAAGGAGGCCAGGGCAGCTCACCATGGTGGCGCCACCTGTTGGGCATGGAAGACAGTTACAGCAGACTCTGCCCCAGGTTTCCAAATTGGGCAAATGTAGTGACTTTTAAAAGCAGGGTGGCCCTGGCCAGCTTCTCAGCGGTTAGAGCATCGGGTTCGATTCTTGGTCAAGGGGACTACCTGGCCAGTGTGGCTCAGGGGTTGAGCATCATTCTATGAACCAGGAGGTCACGGTTCATTCCCGGTCAGGGCACATGCCCGGGTTGCAGGCTTGATCCCCAGTGTGGGGATTATTAAAAATTAAAAATCCCCTAATTAGCAGGAGGCAGCTGATCAGTGATTCTCTCTCATCACTGGTGTTTCTATCTCTCTCTCCCCTTTCTGCTCTGAAATCAATAAACAAATTATATAAAAAAGGGCATGTACCTTTGTTGCCGTTTACCCCAGACCCGTGTAGGAGGCAACCAATAACTGTGTCTCTCTCACATCAATATCAATGTTTCTCTCTCTCTCTAGAAATCAATGGAAAAAATACTCTCAGGTAAGGATTAAACAAATTGAAAACAGTGTGGATCACAGAATTTTTTTTAAAAATCCTCATTCAAGGGGAGAGGAGCCAAGATGGCGGCGGAGTTGGACGGCTGATCTGTTGCCTCGCATGGCAGTTTCGGAAATACAACTAAAAGATGGACTGGTGAGCGCGGCGACTCCTGCTCGCGTCTCCCCAGGCCGGGCGGCTGCTCCTCTCAGTCAGCCCCTCAGCCGGGGCCATGAGCTCGTGGGCGCCGCGGCAGCTGCTATGGCGGCGGCGGCGGCGGCGGCGGCCGCGGACTCGGCGCAGTGGCTCTCAGTGAAGGAAGAGACCATCTTTCTGCAGGACGGGCCCATCCGCGTCACCGACCTGGCCGAGCTGCCCAGTGAGATCCTCGGGGCCCCGGAGGCCGCCGACACCGACTTGGAGGATTTTTAGGATTTCCCTCTTACATTCAAGTCCTTTAGCCATTTTGAGAGAGGAGAACCAAGAAGGCGGCAAAGTTAAACAATGAACTGCGCCGCGCACAGCAATTTCAAAAATACAACTGGAGGACAGAGCGTCTGCCACCCAGAACCACAGGAGAGCTGGCTGAAGGGTGGATTTACAGCTAAGAGGGAGAGGACAGAGCGAACTCGGAGGGGACAAGGTGCGGAGGCGCGTGGGTCGGACTGGTGGCGGGGAAAGGGTCGTGCGGCTTTTTTTCCAACCCTAGGGGAGATTAGCTCCCCATCACCCTGAAATCCAGCTTCTGGGGACTCGCGGGAGACCCAGACGCCTGCGGGGAGAGGCTGGACTCTCGGCCTTCACGTCCGAGAGTGGGAGTAACTTCCTTGCGGAGGTGCGCCCAGCAATCAGTGTTTGCTGCGCTGGAGTGCGGGACGAGGGGGCTTAGAAATGTGGAGAGCAGAAAAAGCAGACTTGCAGCCATTGCGGTTCGCCACGCCATGGCCTGGTGGCGCCCTGAGACCCCGCCCCCCCCGAGACCCGCCCCGCCCTGGGACCCGCCCCGCCCTGGGACCCGCCCCGCACGTTTTGCAGGCCCACCTGGGCTCCAAGCAGCGGCTTTTGCATGTGGGTGGCCTGCCCTGTGGCAGCTTGACCAGATGAACTGCGGTTCTAGTCGGACTGCTCCAGGGCCGCTTAGACAGGAGGAGGAAACTGCAGTTTTTGCTGTAATTCCTGCTGAATGGCCTCAGACAGTAGCTGACCTGCACCCCACTGGAGACCCAGAAATGAGGGCATCTAGTGGTCGGTGTGAGATGACACCAGATTTCAACCACTCGCATAAGGGACACATTCAAGAGGCAGACTCAGTGAGCGCCAAAGCCTTGCTGCAACAAGATCCGGCCCATAAACGTGTCTCCTGCACAGCAACTCTTCCTTTATAGAAACAGAGGGTCCTCACGGCCAATTGGCCAGGAGGACAATTCCTCCCAGTGACACCAACAACAATCAAGACTTAACTATACAAAGGAGGACCAAGATGGAGGCATAGGGCAGAAGCCTGATTGTTGCCTACCACAACAATTTTGAGACTATGAGAGGAGAGCAGAGCAGACACCATCCAGAACCACCGGAGGTCTGGCTGAGCAGATGCTCTACAACTAGAATAAAAGAGAGGGGTACGTGGGATGATGCTGATGCTGGTGACCCAAAGATCACACTTTAAGAACTACGCCTCAGGCGACACAATGGCAGCCTGGAACGTGCTCGGCGCAGTTCCCCCAGCGCTCTCCGGCTGAGGGGACGGCTCCACTTGCTGCCGAGCACGGACAGACGAGCCCCTGAGAGACATGGGGTGGGAGACTCCGCGCTTGCTGACCTCCGAGTCCTTCAAGAATCTCAACGCCCCGGAAGCGGCCAGGTGCGCACGCTCAGCAACTGGCCACCGCTGCAGACCCAAGGGCCAACGCAGCGACCCCGGACCAGCCCAGCACCGCGCACCGGGCACACCGAGCTTCGCTGAGCCCGCAGCCCAACGAGTTCTGCGGCAGCCGCCCTGGAGCTCTGAGAAAATGGCCGAAGAAATTGCCGAGAGGGAATTGACCAACAGGAATTGGGATCGAGAAGACGAAGCCCCGCTGGGTCCCGGGTCCAGGTGTGGCCGCGCGCCCCTGGGTCTGGGTGAGGCTGGGACCTGGGTCAGGGTGAGGCTGGGTCCCGGGTCCGGGCAAGGCCATATGCCCCTGGATCCGGGTAAGACCACATGCCCCTGGGTCCAGGCGAGGTGCACGCCCTGGGCTCGGGTGTGGTCACACGCTCCTGGGTCTAGGTGAGGCCTCATGCCCCTGGGTCTGGGTAAGGCTGGATCCCGGGTCCGGGTGAGGCCGCACCCCTGGGTCTGAAGCTGGATCCCGGGTCCAGGTGAGGCCGTGTGCCCCTGGATCTGGGTGAGGCCGCGCACCCCTGGGTCCAGGCGAGGCTACGTGCCCCTGGGTCCGGGTGAAGCTGGATCCTGGGTCCGGGTGAGGCCGTGCACCCCTGGATCTGGGTGAGGCCACGCGACCCTGGGTCCGGGTGAGGCCATGCGCCCCTGGGTCCGGGTGAAGCTGGATCCCGGGTCTGGGTGAGGCCGTGTGCCCCTGGATACGGGTGGGGCTGGGTCCCGGGCCTGGGTGAGGCCACGCGCCCCTGGGTCTGGGAGAGGCCACACACCCCTGGGTCCAGGTGAGGCCACGCGCCCCTGGGTCCGGGTGAGGCCGTGTGCCCCTGGATCCGGGTGAGGCCACGCGCCCCTGGGTCCAGGTGAAGCTAGATCCTAGGTCTGGGTGAGGCCGTGTGCCCCTGGACCCGGGTGAGGCTGGGTCCTGGGCTTGGGTGAGGCCACGCGCCCCTGGGTCTGGGAGAGGCCACGCGCCCCTGGGTCCGGTTGAGGCCACGCGCCCCTGGGTCCGGGTGAAGCTGGATCCTGGGTCCGGGTGAGGCCGTGTGCCCCTGGATCCGGGTGAGGCTGAGTCCCGGGTCCGGGTGAGGCCGCGCACACCTGGGTCCGGGTGAGGCCACGCGCCCCTGGGTCTGGGAGAGGCCACGTGCCCCTGGGTCTGGGTGAGGCCACGTGCCCCTGGGTCCGGGTGAAGCTGGATCCCGGGTCCGGGCGAGGCCGTGCGCACCTGGGTCCGGGTGAGGCCACGCGCCCCCGAGTCCAGGTGAAGCCGTGCCCCTGGGTCCAGCTGAGACCAAACCAGAGGGAGTTGGACCTGCATTACCACCATTTGTCCACCATCCAGAGCTGAAAAGTCAGTGCCGACACGTACACATAGGGAACTGGTGGACATTGAAATTGGGTCTCAAAAGAACTGTTGGTCCAGAAGGAAACTCACTACAGACTGATTCATTTGCCTGTCAGCATAACTATTATTGCTCGTCTCACATTCAGTTCTTATAAGTAAATTTCTAGTGACACATGATCTCGCTCATCTAGGGGAAATGATGAACGACATAGACTGATGAACAAGAACAGAACCAGAAACAAGGAGGCATCGATCGGACTGTCGGGCCGCAGAGGGAGGGTAGGGGAGGGTGGGGGTAGGGGAGAGAGATCAACCAAAGGACTTGTGTGCATGCATACGAGCCTAACCAAGGGTTAAGGTCAACAGGGGGTTGGAGCATCCGTGGGGAGGGGTGTGGGACGGGAATGGGGGGATGAGGACAAATATGTGACACCTTAATCAATAAAGAAATTAAAAATAATAATAATAAAGATAAATAAAATCCTCATTCGAGGATATTTTTCCATTGATTTTATTTATTTATTTATTTATTTATAATTCTCACCCAAGGATATTTTTTCCATTGATTTTTAGAGAGTGGAAGGGAGAGGGAGAGACAGAGAAATGTGAGAGAGACACATCGATTGGTTGCCTCCGGCATGCCTCCGACCAGGGCCCAGGCCCAGGCTGGAGAGGAACCTGCAACCAAGGCATGTGCCCTTGACCGGAATCGAATCCGGGATCCTTTCGTATGCAGGCCGACACTCTATCCACTGAGCCAAATCGGCTAGGGCCAGACAACAGAATTTTTCACGTTTTCTGTAAGGTGTGGCTATAGAAAGATGTGAAAATTAGTGCAGCATGGAGATGTTAATTAATGCAAAATAAAGTGCAGGGCCTCTTATGCTAACATTACTAATAATTAATCATCAAGCCTTGAGTACAGGGTGTGGAGTGACAGCCCCAGTCCCCTGGCCATGATTCTGCGTGTGTGTGTGTGTGTGTGTGTGTGTGTGTGTGTGTGTGTGTGTGTGTGGCGGGGAGTGTTGCGTCTAGAACTGGATCCTACCAGGACCCAGAAGCCCAGGTTGCAGGCCTGGTCCAGGGGGGAGCTCAGAGCAGCCTGGTCAAAGAAAAGGTCTTTTCCGTGGTAATGTCTGTGGAACCTTTAACACAACAGGGAGAAAGCCAGCTGCCTGCGCAGACTTCCATGCAGGCGGAGCGCAGATGCCGCCCGTGAGCCCCTGGAGCAACCATGTCAAACGCAAAGGCTGACGTGGGCCAAGTAAACAAGGTGTAGGTTTATGTGGCTGCAAAAAAACAAAAGCTTCAATTTTCATAGAAATGTAGGTTTATTTCGATAGAGACATGCTGAATACAAAGGGCTGAAATAAATGAGTCATAGTTAATATAAAATAATAGAACATTTTAATAAAAATTAATATTTTTTCTTGAATGTTAACTTACCAGACACTGAATAACTGCACAAATTAATAAGCTAATGCACATAAACCTATTTTTCTTGTTCTCCAAAAGCGAAATATTTCCTGTTGTGCACAGCAAACAAGTCAGTACAAGACTAATGACATGACAATTGGCTGCTAAAATATTCTCTGCTAGTATTAGTGGAGAGAAATGGTGTGCCTGTGCATAAGGTGTGTAAGGGAAATGAATGCAACATGATTATAGTAACCAGTCATTAGTGAACATTGTAGTTTGTTATTAATAATCCTATCTAATAAAAGAGTAATATGCAAATTGACCATCACTCCAAGACACAAGATGGCCGCCCCCATGTGGTCAAAGATGGCTGCCCCCATGTAGACACAAGATGGCCTGCATAGGAGGGAAGTTATGGGCAGTTAGGGATGACCAGGCCAGCAGAGGAGGGCAGTTAGGGGTGACTGGGCCAGCAGAGGAGGGCAGAGGGGGGACCAGTTGCAGGGGGGGGTTGGGGGGGACCAGGCCTGCAGGAGAGGGCAGTTGGGGGGGGACCAGGAGAACAGTTGGGGGGGATGCAGACCTGCAGGGGAGGGCATTTGGAGGGGACCAGGCCAGCAGGGGAGGTCAGTTGCAGGGGAGGGCAGTTGTGGGCTATCAGGCCAGCAGGAAGGGCAGTTAGGAGTGACCGGGCTGGCAGAGGAGGGCAGTTGGGGGAGACCACATCTGCAGGGGAGGGCAGTTGTGGGCAATCAGGCCAGCAGGGAGGGCAGTTAGGGGTGACCGGGCAGGCAGAGGAGTGCAGTTGGGGGAGACCAGGCCAGCAAGGGAGGGCAGTTGGGGGGGACCCAGGGCTGCAGGAGAGAGCGTTTGTGGGGGGACCAGGCCTGCAGGGGAGGGCAGTTGTGGGCTATCAGGCCAGCAGGGAGGGCAGTTAGGAGTGACCAGGCTGGCAGAGGAGCGCAGTTGGGGGAGACCACATCTGCAGGGGAGGGCAGTTGTGGGCGATCAGGCCAGCAGGGAGGGCAGTTAGGAGTGACCGGGCTGGCAGAGGAGGGCAGTTGGGGGAGACCACATCTGCAGGGGAGGGCAGTTGTGGGCTATCAGGCCAGCAGGGAGGGCAGTTAGGAGTGACCGGGCTGGCAGAGGAGCGCAGTTGGGGGAGACCACATCTGCAGGGGAGGGCAGTTGTGGGCGATCAGGCCAGCAGGGAGGGCAGTTAGGGGTGACCGGGCAGGCAGAGGAGTGCAGTTGGGGGAGACCAGGCCAGCAAGGGAGTGCAGTTGGGAGAGACCAGGCCAGCAAGGGAGGGCAATTGGGGGATACCAGGCTTGCAGGGGAGGACAGTTGGGGGAGACCCAGGGCTGCAGGAGAGAGCAGCTGTGGGGGGACCAGGCCTGCAGGGGAGGGCAATTGTGGGCGATCAGGCCAGCAGGGAGGGCAGTTAGGGGTGACCGGGCCAGCAGAGGAGGGCAGTTGGGGGAGACCAGGCCAGCAAGGGAGGGCAGTTGGGGGGGACCAGGGCAGCAGGGGAAGGCAGTTGGGGGGGACCAGGGCTGCAGGAGAGAGCGGTTGTGGGGGGACCAGGCCTGCAGGGGAGGGCAGTTAGGGGTGACCAGGCTGGCAGAGGAGGGAAGTTGGGGGAGACCAGGTCTGCAGGGGAGGACAGTTAGGGGCTACCAGACTGGCAAGGGAGGGCAGTTTGGGGTGACCAGGTTGGCAAGGGAGGGCAGTTAGGGGCAATCGGGCTGGCCGAGGAGCAGTTAGGCATCAATCAGGCTGGCAGGGGAGTGGTTAGCGGGTGATCAAGCTGGCAGGCAGAAGCAGTTGGGGGCAATCAGGCAGAGGCAGGCGAGCGGTTGGGAGCCAGCAGCCTGGATTGTGAGAGGGATGTCCAACCACCCGTTGAGGACCAATCCCACCAGGAACGGGTGGTCGGACATCCCTCAAGGGGTCCCAGATTGGAGAGGGTGCAGGCTTGGCTGAGGGATGCCCCCACCCCCGTGCACGAATTTCATGCACCGGGCCTCTAGTTATGTATAACAGGGTATTGTAAAAATTAAGTTACAAATTTTTTATTAAAACGTTTCTTACATATCTTTATATTGGCTGGGCCACAAAAATATTCATTGTGGGCCGCATGCGGCCCGCAGGCTTGGAGTCTTACATGCTTGCCCTGGAGGGATGGCTCCCCCTCAGCCTCCTGCATTGCACAGCTGTGTGTGTGCAGCTTTATCCTATATAATAAAAGCCTAACATGCAAATTTCCCCCTCGACCAGGAGTTTGACCAGGGGTCGGGGCTGGCCGGGGCGGGGAAGGGAGGCCCTGGCCAGCAGCCAGCAGCCTCTAGGGACCCTACCCATGCACGATTTCATGCACTGGGCCTCTAGTTGAAATATAATTCACATTCTGCACAAGTCACCCATTTTATTTATATTTTAAAGTTTTTTTTTTAATGTTTTTATTGATTTTAGAGAAAGAGGAAGGGAGAGGGAAAAGGAGAGGGAGAGGGAGAGGGAGAGACATTGGTCAGCCTTGATCAGGAATCAAACCAGTGACCTCTTGGTGCATGGGATGACGCTCAGTCCACTGCCACACGAGCCAGGCACAAGTCACCCATTTTAAAGCGCAATTCAGTGGCATTTAGCACATCCACACATTGTGTGACGCCCCCCCCATCATTTCCAGAACCTTTTCATCACCCCCAAAGGAGACACGCCCCTGTTAGCAGTCACTCACCAGCCCCAGCCCAGCCCCTGGCACCTGAGAGGTTTGTGACGCAGGAAACAAGACACAGAGTCCAGGCGATGAAAAGGGGAGGATCTTGCGCTCCCAGGCGAAACTCGCTGGTCCGAGAGTGGGCCAGGGAAGTTCGCGCCAAAAAGGGGGCATAGGTACTTCTTTTATACAGCTGTTTAGTGAGGGGAGGGTGGAGGGCATGAGAGGTGTGGAATTCCTGCCCTGGGGCAAGGGTCTGGAAAGGCGCCAGTTATCTTTGTCACCATCTACCTTGCAGATGCTTGCATCGGCTCTGGACTTCCCCCCTGCCTTGACCTAACAGCACCCACCCATCCATTCTCTGCCTCTGGAGTGTCCTGTTTGGGACACTTCATATAGATGGAACCTAAACCATGTGACCTTTTGTGTCTGGACAACACTCCTTAGAGCAGTCTCAACATTTCTCCCTAAAATCAACCATCAGCATCAGTCAGACCCAGGCCTCTCCTCCCAGGTGGGGACTCCAGGGCCTCTGCCCCACCCAGCAGTTCTGAGTGCGGAAATCGACTCAGTTACTGCCTGGCGACACTAAGGGACACCATCAGGTACCTCACCTTTTCCCTCTGAGGCAGGAGGGTCGTTTCTGGGGGAAGGATGTGCACATTGCTTTTCCTTCTTTCGTAATGTGCCCCTGCACCGCACCCTGCCCACGGGGACCCCTGCCTCCCGTTCCGAGAGAGACACACATAGAGGTCGGGGGAGACTGGTGGGGCCTGGGGAGAGATTGAATGAGCCAGAAAGCATGGCATCTGGAGTTGCAGTCAGTGGAGGGCACTGGCATAGCCAGCACTCCGCAGCCCTACGCAGCTCGGCCACCAGGTTACACGCACACGGCACGGAATCACAGGCAGCATCACTGCCAGCAGAATCGCCCTGTGCTCCTTCCGCGTCTCCTGTACAGTCTTCAGATGCGAAGGAGTCGGGCAGACCCGCCTCCTTCCCAGCTCTCTGGAGCTGTCCATCACCTGGCTGAGCCACGGTCGCCATCCTTCCCCTGGCCCACGTCACTGGACAGAGGCTCCAATGTGTAGCTCACGCCCCAAACCTCCTGCAGTTTCTCCCCCAGGTGCTCTGCTCTGGCGCCCCTTTTCCAAGGGCCCAGACGCCTGCCAGGTGCAGGGTGGGGACAGCAGAGCTCAGGGCCGATGCAGGAGGTCCTGGAGTGGGGGGATGTGGGCCCGGCTTGAGGGAGGCACGATGGTTACCTCCCCTGCTTACCCAGAAAACATGCTGGGCTCCCCAGCCGCTCTGTGCGCAGTTCCAGGGGCTGGGATGCTCTCCTTTTATTTATTTTATTGTTGAAAGTGTTACATATTTCCCTTCTTATCCCCCATTGACCCCCTTCACCCTTCCCCTCCCACCACCCCAGGCCCTCACCCCCCATTGTCCACGTCCATGGGCCATGCATATATGCATACAAGGTCCTTGGCTGATTACCTCCCCCCACATCCCTTTTGGGATGCCCTCCTTTTAAAAAAGACTCTGGGCCTGGCCAGTGTGGCTCGGTTGGGTGTCGTCTTGTGCACCAAGGGGTCACTGGTTCAATTCCCGGTCCGGGCACATGTCTGGGTGGTGGGGGCCTGTGGGAGGCAGCAACGGTGTTTTGCGCTCACATAGATGTTTCTCTTAATTAAATCTTTTATAAAAATGGACTTCTGCACCTTTAAGAAGCTCAGTTCTCAGAATAGATGGGGCACCTGTACAGCACAGGAAGCCGTCCTGCTGGGCTCCCAGGGAGACCGGGGCGGCAGCCCATGGAGCCCTGGCTCTTTTTCGCTTGTGACGATCTCGTCCATCTCTGTGAAGGCTCGGGGCGCTTCAGGCCTCCCGCAAGGCTTTTAAGTCTCATTCCACAGGCCCAGGCCGCACGCCCGCACACCCACCAGCCCTGCCTTCCCCCCACATTGACCTCTCTGCCTGGGCTTGACAGCTGGGTCTAGGACACATTCACCTTTTGTCCCCACACGTACTCACTGGGCACGGTGCCCCAGGGCGGCATCCTGAGACTTGTGGGGGGAGGGGCAGTCTGGGTGAGCACACCCGCTCTGTGGCCTCCCTGGCCTCTTGTGTGAGGTCACTGACTCGCGATTCCCTCAGGCCCCACGGGGAACGGGTCTGAGGCGACTTCCACACAGAGGCCTGATGAGGAAACATAAATATTTCATGGTCTGGGCCAGTGAGGGAAGAAAATAAATAGCTACACCCTCAAATAAGTGCAGGTTTCCCACCAAAGAGATGTTTTCTTCATCCTTTTAGGGTGACGTCTCAAGCTGTCGAGCGTGCAGCTGTGCTGGGAGCACCCTGGGTCATGGCGGAATGGGGCTGGGACGTAGCTCAGGAGCTCGCCTGCCAGCAGAGGTGAGGCTGCAGGCCGAGGGGGCAGAGGTGAGGCTGCAGGCCGAGGGGGCACCGGACGGGAGGTCTGGGCTGCAGCCCTGCGCTGCCTACGCCATCCAGCCCAGGGCCCTGGGAAACGCCAGGGAGCTGTGCGTGCCCGGGGCGGCTTTTACCACGGGCCCAGCCCCCAGGAAGGGCTTCGCCGCCACACAGGCCGAGTCCTCAGCAGCTGAGCGCTGGCTTCCCGCCTGGCATGGGTGCCCCTCAGCCTGGCGTGCCTGCCCCTCAGCCTGGCATGGGTGCCCCTCAGCCTGGCGTGGGTGCCCTTCAGCCTGGTGTGCCTGCCCTTCAGCCTGGTGTGCCTGCCCCTCAGCCTGGTGTGCCTGCCCCTCAGCCTGGCGGGCCTCAGGGCAAGGGGCTTTTGGGCTGAGTCACAGACCCTGTCAGACCTCAGCTGGTTCAGGCACGGTCACAGCTCCTTGCCACGTTACTAAAGCCCATGTTCAGAGGGCCCAGCCCCCCGGCATCTGCTGCCCTGCTTGCCCCTCTTCAGGGTCACATCCCCCGACATCCAGAGGCTTCCTGCCACCAGAGGTCCGTTGGCAATATGCCCAGCGCTGGGGAGAAGCCGGGCATCCAGGAGCAGGCAGGTGGGCCTGATTGGTCAGCGCAGCCAGGGGGCCCCCACAGGAGGAGACCCTTGAGCCGGGTGGGGGTTGGTGACTACTGACATGGTGGTGGGGGTGCTGGTCCCTCTGCCTGGAACAGGGCTGGTGGGAAGGGACCTGGAACAAAGTGAAGGGGCTGGAGGAGGGGCAGGACCCCATTGGTGGGTCGGGTGGGGCACAAGAGATGGAGGCTCACCAGTCCTGTGCCAGCAGCGGAGCCTGGCCCTCCAGCTTCGTCCTGTCCAAGCTCCCTGGGCAGCTGGCAGCCCCTCGCCGAGCCTGGCTCTTGTCTTCACGGGGGGAGGAGGGAGAAGCAGTAGTCCCGCCTCACAGGTGGGTCTGGAGAACGAACCCTGTGTACATGTTGGCTTGTGACAGGCGCCCAGTGTGTATGAAGGTGCTATGCCTTGGCACTGAGACTCCAGAACCAGGGGCAGTGGCCAGACGGGAGGCCACCTGGCTCGGCCGGTCTCTTGGTAAACTGTGGGCGGGCTCCTCACGTGGGCTGGGCCACGGAGCCCATGCAGGCCCAGGGGACACGGGCAGAGACTGCGGAGGCGCCCAGTGTGCGTCTTCGGGGCAGCTGGTCCGGGGAGCGGCCCTTGTCCTCTGGACAGAAAAGGGGCAAACTGCTGTCTCCCGGGGAAGGGGGTGCAGGAGGCGCTGGCCCTGCGAGAGGAGGAGGTGGAGGCCTGCCTGGTTCCTCTGGTGCTCTGGCCGTCCACGCTGTCCACCGGGCAGGCGGGGACACAGTGTGGCCGGCTAGGCACTTCAGGGCCTCAGACTGTGGCCTGGGGAGGCTCCCCTTGCCTGAGCGGCACTCAGTTGGGGACCCCGACTCCTGGTCCCTGAGGGGGTGTTCTGCCTTCAGCAGCCTCAGCTGCCCACAGACTCAGGCTGCTAAGAATGGCAATTAATCAGACGCCCGATCGTAAAATGTCACATTATTATTTATGAAGTGTTTAATAATCACAGCACAATCCTTGCAGGTGGAAAGTGCAAATGTGGTTTATAAATTGTATCTTTGAATGTAGTCAGTGGCTGGAAAAAGGCAAAATAAACGCTCTCATTCCCCACCCCACCCCGCATCTCTGTGTGGCCGGGGCAGGGGCAGGGAGGCCGGAAGGCGATGCCTGCTGCGTGAGGCCGGCGCACCGCGTTCCTGCACGTGGACTCGGGCGTCTCAGGTAGGCAAACATAAAACTCAGAAGTGGGATCCGAGAGCAATGTGGGGTGTGGTGGGAGGTAAAGTACTGGATTTTATGCAATTGTGCCTGGCAAGATTTTGAGCATCTTTTGTTTTGAGAGTAAAATTCCACAATTAGAAATGAAACAAGAGAAAGAAAACACTGAAGTTGGAGAAAGGCTGACAACCCCTCATGCCAGACCAAGATCTTTGAGGGCGACAGGCAGTGGCCTGACAAGTGCAGGCACGGCGTTCTTTCCCATGGGACACGCCTTGGGTCACGGGTCACCATGAGCAGGACGTGGATATGTCTGCAAGCAGGACTAGCAGAGGTGAGGCTGCGAGCCGGACCCAGACCGCTGTGCTGTCACCGTCCCGGTCCCTGGGGAAGGGGCTGTGTGGGGCCAGACCGCCGTCGTCCCGGTCCCTGGGGGAGGGGCTGTGTGGGGCCAGGAGCCTCGGCTGGGCAAGCAGTGATGGGGGTGTGGCCGGTGGTTCCCTGCTTCTCTCCCCAGGCCCATGGCTTCCTCTCTGTGGAGCAGTGGAAGGTCCAACCCAGACCACACAGCAGTGACTGCTCAGGCTCTGAAGCCGGACCAGGCCCTGCCTCTCGGGCTCATCCCTCCTGAGGGCCGGCCCTTCACTCTCTCACTCTTGACCTGGGGGTGTCCCATGTGGGCTCCCTCCAGCCATCTGCCAGCACCTTCATGTACATGGCTTCCAAATGAACCCCAAAAGATGGCACTCCCCCAGAGGCCCTCTCAGCCCTGTGTGCCGAACCAGGATCCCCAGGGCTCCCAGCACTGCCCTCCAAGGAGGACGAGGACATGGGCAGCCAGCACGGCAGCCTTGGTCACCTCCCCTGAGGTGTGCCCTTCTCTCCAGTTCCCCTGCCTGTGGCCGTCTCTCCTGAGCTAAGGATGAGCCCAGGCTGGCCCCTGCCAGGAGCTCCAGAGGTTGAGGGCCGAGAGGTTGCCCGGAAGGAGGCCGCTCACTGCTGAAGCCAGTGTTCCTGGCCCTCAGCCCTGGGTGGGGCTGGCTTTCTGTGGCTCCTCTGCCTCTCCCACCCCATCCCCCACTGGTCCCCACTGCTCTTCCAGCTCTGAGGTCACTTACCCTAATTAAACACTTGGCCTGGGCTCTGTCCTCCCAATTGGCCCTGACTGATGCAGGTGTCTCCATCATTATCATCACCATCACCACCACTGTCATCACCATCATATCATCATCACCATCACCACTGTCATCGCCATCATATCATCATCACCATCACCACCACTGTCATCACCATCATCATCACTGTCGTCACCATCACCACCACTGTCATCGCCATCATATCATCATCACCATCACCACCACTGTCATCGCCATCATATCATCATCACCATCACCACCACTGTCATCACCATCACCACCACTGTCATCACCATCACCACCACTGTCATCACCATCATCATCACTCTCATCGCCATCATATCATCATCACCATCACCACCACTGTCATCACCATCATCATCACTGTCGTCACCATCACCACCACTGTCATCGCCATCATATCATCATCACCATCACCACCACTGTCATCACCATCACCACCACTGTCATCACCATCATCATCACTCTCATCGCCATCATATCATCATCACCATCACCACCACTCTCATCGCCATCATATCATCATCACCATCACCACCACTGTCATCACCATCATATCATCATCACCATCACCACCACTGTCATCACCATCATCATCACTGTCATCACCATCACCACCACTGTCATCACCATCATATCATCATCACCATTACCACCACTGTTATCGCCATCATATCATCATCACCATCACCACCACTGTCATCACCATCACCACCACTGTCATCACCATCATCAGCGCATCAAGGCAGGTGGAGCTCCTGGAGGTGGAGCTCCTGACCAGGCGGGGCCGTGTGCTCAGCGCTGCCCGGGCAGCCCTCCCCCGCTGCTTTGCCAAGTGAGGCAGTCTGCGGGATGGGATTTGCTATCCCAAGAAGAGCCCCTCTGTCCTGGGTGCAAAGGCAGGGAGGGCTCTGGGTGCTCACACCAGGCTCTCTAAGCGTCTTTCTTGATGCTGAATTAATCAGGGGTTCTGAAAGCCACTAGGGGTTCCAATGGGCACCATCTTTGTCACGACCACAGGCGAGCTTGGAAAACGAGAAGGGTGTGAGGCCGGGGGCCCGGGGGCCCCAGCAGGGAAGAGGCACTCACACACCTCAGCACTGGGGACATCAGGGCCTTGGTGCCAGACCGCTACCGAATTAGGTGGCTGCCAACCCTGGAGGGACCTGCTGAGGCAGCTCTGAATCTGAAGCAGCCCGGGCTGAGCGTTGAGCCTGGGTGGTTTGCAAAGAGGCAGAACGTGCCACCTGATACTGAATACAGCTTTGCAGAGCCTCAGCCGTGCTGGTCACCTTCGCACCTGAGCTTGGGCCCAAAGGGCTGCTCTACCCTGTGCCCTGTTCTGTTGATTTACTGTGTTTCTATGTGTCAGTGTCACCAGATGGGGCCCGAGTGTCACCAGATGGGGCCCAGTAAGAAGACAGACAGGTGGCTGGGACTGGGAGGGAGGGAGGTGGGAACAGGGGTGAGGTGGGAGGAGGGGAAGGGTCTGTGCAGTGAGGTGAGGTGCAGTGACTGTGATTTTGGGTGGGGCAGCTCCAGTCCCCTCTGTAATGATGCAGGTGGCTATTGCTCGATGCTCCCCCACCCATGACGTGGGGACTGGAAGCAGGGGCCGGGGGTGTTTGGTCCCAGTGTTTTGTTGGCCCCTTGAGAGGGACTGTCCCTGAGATCCAGAAAGATCTCAGGGATCAAAGCCAGGACCTGTGACACAACCCAGCGCAAGGTTCCAGAGCCCAGGGCACCATGCGCACTGCCCCCGTGCATGCCAGCCCTGCCCCGTGGGGACTCACCTGCCTGTCCCTCCAGGGGACAGAGCCCTACCTGGGCTCGGCATCTCTCTGGACCTTCCCCGACCTTGTCTGGCCCAGAGGTTGCCCTCGCCACTGCCCCGCTTTCTCCGCCGGGAATTCTCGCCCGTGTTTTCTGTGTCCTGGGACACCTCTATGGCCAGGACAGTGCAGTGGGCGGGCCTGTGCGCCAGGCCAGATGCACCAGGGGTGCTGCAAGCCCCCTTGTCACCCCCAAGCAGGCCCCTTCCTCGGCCACTGGCCAGCACCCTGTACCACTTCCCTGTGAAGGAAGCAAAGGGGGATCTATTTTGTTTGTAAAGAGCTGATTATCATAGATAAATATCTAATTAGTCACATTTGCTGACACACAAGCCTTCAATTGTGGATTGAATAATCCTATATAATAAAACCCTAATATGCAAATAGACCGGACAGCTGAATGACCGGTCGCTATGATGCGCACTGACCACCAGGGGGCATATGCTCAACATGGGAGCTGCCCCCTGGTGGTCAGAGCGCTCCCACAGGGGGAGTGCTGCTCAGCCAGAAGCTGGGCTCACGGCTGGCAACTGCAGTGGCGGAAGCCTCTCCTGCCTCCTCAGCAGCGCTAAGGACCCCTCGGTGATGTCCGACTGCCAGCATAGGCCCACTCCCACTCGGACATCCCCCAAGGGGTCCCAAACTGCGAGAGGGCACAGGCCGAGCTGAGCGGGGGCGGCAACCCCCCCCCCCCCTAGTGCATGAATGTCATGCACTGAGCCTCAAGTTAGGTATATCTGCATATGCAAATGACACAGTTATACCCTATGTCATGTCTAACATGATACCTCCAGAGGCAAACCATTCTGTTGCAGGATAGAATATGATCTATTAGTTTACATAGATACCTTCGTTTAGAACCAGCAACTCCTGTCTGTTTACATGAGAGCTGGCATCATTTTCTGTTGAAGAGACACCTGGGGGCAACGATGCTCTGGGTGGCACCCAGGGTCAGGGGCTTCCTGGGCCACCCCAGCTCGGCTGAACCCGTGCTCTGTGACGGTGGGCGTGGTGTCGGCGAGGCCCCGAGGCTGCAGGTTGGCTTAGTGCCCGTGGTCCCGCCCCAGGGCCGTGAGCTGCCCACACCACACCGGGGTCCTGGCTTCAAACGCCGCAGCTGCTCCTGCCCAGGCCCGGTCACTGCCATCCTCCCTCATGGGTGTTTTGCAAGCAGCCTCCGGAAGAGACTGGGTGCCCAGCTTGGAATTCGGGGGGCCCTGCTCTGTGTTGGCCTCCCCGGCCTCTGCTTTTGGCTGAGTCTCCCCCTCCCCCAAGTAACCGCGGCGGGTGATCACCGTGTCCTCCAGGTCTGGATGGAGGGACTGTGGCCTGCCAGGGCCTTCAGGGAGCACCACCCAGCAAGGAGGGAGTGCACTGCTGTTATCCCAAGCAGAGCTAGGCTGGCAACGGGCCCAGCCCTTCTGGCTCCCCTGCCCCTCCCCCGGCTGGGCTGCGTGGCCACGTGGGCTGCACTGGGAGGCAGAACATGAGGAATTTGGCTCCAGCCAGAAGATGGCACATTTCTTGCTTTCCAGAGGCTCTGGCAGCAGCCCCTCCACGCCCACCCTCTCGTTGCCATGGCAACCTGCTGACAAGCTGACACCATCCCAATTTGCTTTCAGTACCTTCTCTTCCCTCTCCCAGACAGGAGCGCAGTGAGCGGCATGGCCAGCAGAGGGCAGTGGCGGGTTGGCTCTCAGTGGGGCAGGATGGGTGGGCATTGCTGGATATGGACCCTGCATTTTGGGATCTCCACGTTTCTCCCAAAGGTTGAAGGCCAATGCCCTGCGGAGAGCAGTAGGCGGGGACAGCCATTAGCCTTATGACCTGTGGGCCCTCAGCTTTGGCTGGAGATGTTCCTATCCCAGCTGCAGCTGCTGATGGCCCCGCTCGGCATACCCCCCTGAGCCCCAGGCGCTCACCCCCTCAGTCCAGGGTTCCTCTGTCCATTCGTTCCCTCTTTCACACACAGGGTGGGGGGCCTTTCTCTCCAGGGCTCAGACCAGCAGCACTGCTCTTTGGTCTGAGCCAGGACTCAGATGCCCAGGGGCGAGTGGCCTGCTGTCACCCCCACAGTGTCTCCTGTGTTCCCTCAGGTGGGGCACTTTCGCCTAACCTCTCCGTCATTGCTTTCTTAAGTCCCCCCACCCCTGCCTGTGGTTAATCTGACATCTTAACTACAAGTAAGACCGAGTATTTAAGGAATTCATCCGGCGAAGAAAGAAAAGATGATGCCGGAAGGAAGGAGGAAGCGGCATCCAAACTGCTGTGTGCCATGCAACACGGTGCTGCCCGGCGGGGCCTGCGCTGGGCCACAGCGCCCGCCCGGCTGGAGGAGCTCTGGCAGCCCCCGCCGAGGCGCGGGGCCTGGGCTGGGGGCAGCCAGCAGTGCCTGGCATGGGTGGAGTGGGCTGGGCGCCCACTGCAGGGAGAGCCATTCCGGGGAGGAGCGGGGTGGATGGCATGGCTCGGCCTCCTGCCCTGGGTAGTAGACCTTGCTGGCCTGGGCCTCCCTCCCTCCCTCTCGGGGTCCTGGTTGTTGCGGTGTCCCCCGGACTTGGCTCTGGGCTCCAGGTGTTACGGGTGGATTAGCAGCCAGGCTGCCTGGGTGCTGGCCCGGGAGGGCCTCCGACGGCCCCTGACTTGATGAGGCTGAGGTGGCCAGGTGCCTGTGGTTATGCTCCTTGTTGCGTTCATCTGCCGCCTCCTGGCTCACTCAGCAGCTGCATAGACTCCGTTGTCAGTGGAACCCCAGGTGTGCCGGCAGCATCCTGGGAAGGGGCGGGTGGGGGCGGAGACCCCAGGTGCCTGTCTCCCTCGCTGACTTGTGGGGTCTTCAGCTCCATCTCCATCTCCTATGTGGCCTCTACCACCCACTGGCAAAGACCCCATTTGTCCCTGTGCCCTGGAGGGGGAAGGCTGGACCCAGCACCCTGTTTGGGACCTGCATCCTTTGTGGGGGGCTGGCTCTAAGAGGGTTCAGTGAGGTCACCTGAGGCCACAGAGGGTCCTGGGCAGGTGGTACAAAGTGGGACTACTTTCCCAATGGATGAGAATTCAAACAGCCTTTTATTTATTTACTAGAGGCCCAGTGCATGATTGAATCATGCACGTGTAGGGTCCCCTACACGCTTTCGCTTTCGATCATGGTGGAGCCTGGTGCCGGAGCAGACAGGCACCCAGATCCCACGCTTTTGATGGTCCGCGGCGGGACGTGAGCTTGCTGCCCCAGAGGCCCCTTCTGTTCCGTAGCACAGCCATGGCACAGACGCTGAGCTCGCGCCGCCACTGGCGACAAGAGCTCAGCATCCTGCCGGCCCAATCGGCTACCCTAGCCACCCCGAGTCCCGCCCCCTGCACCTCCCTCTGGCCCAATCGTGGGCGTAGCAGAGTGATGGTAATTTACATATTACCATTTTATTAGGTAGGATTTTTAAATCTTTATTGTTCAGATTATTACAGTTGTTCCTCTTCCCCCCCCCCCCGTAGCTCCCCTCCACCTGGTTCCCACCCCACCCCATGCCCTTATCCGCCGCCCCCCAACGTCCTCATCCATAGGTGTATGATTTTTGTCCAGTCTCTTCCCGCACCCCCACACCCCTTTCCCCCTGAGAATTATCAGTCCACTCCTTTTCTATGCCCCTGATTCTATTATATTCACCAGATTATTCTGTTCATCAGATTTTTTATTCACTTGATTTTTAGATTCACTTGTTGATAGATATGTATTTGTTGTTCATGATTTTTATCTTTACTTTTTTCTTTTTCTTCCTCTTCTTAAAGAATACCTTTCAGCATTTCATATAATACTGGTTTGGCGGTGATGAACTCCTTTAGCTTTTTCTTATCTGAAGCTCTTTATCTGCCCTTCCATTCTGAACGATAGCTTTGCTGGGTAGAGTAATCTTGGTTGTAGGTTCTTGCTATTTATTGCTTTGAATATTCTTGCCACTCCCTTCTGGCCTGCATAGTTTCTGTTGAGAAATCAGCTGACAATTGCACTGGTAGGTAACTAACTGTTTTTCTTTTGCTGCTTTTAATATTCTCTCTTTGTCTTTTGCTCTTGGCATCTTTTTTTTTTCTTTTTCTTTTCATTTTTTTAATTAAGGTATTACATGTGTACATATCTTACCATTGTCCCCCCACCCCACTCCCATACATGCCCTCACCCCCCAGAGTTTTGCGTCCATTGGTTATGCTTATATGCATGCATACAAGTCCTTCGGTTCATCTCTTATCTCCCCCACCTCTCCCTAACCTTCCTGCTGTAATTTGACAGACTGTTTGATGCTTTACTGTCTCTGTATCTATCTTTTTGTTCATCAGTTTATAATGTTCTTTATTATCCATAAATGAGTGAGATCATGTGGATTTTTTCTTTCATTGACTGGCTTATTTCACTTAGCATAATGTTCTCCAATTCCATCCAGGTTGCTGCAAATGGTAAGAATCCCTTCTTTTTTATGGCAGCATAGTATTCCATTGTGTAGATGTACCATAGTTTTCTGATCCAGTCATCTGCTGATGGGCACCTAGGCTGTTTCCAAATCTTAGCTATTGTAAATTGTGCTGCTATGAACATAGGGGTGCATATATCCTTTCTGATTGGTGTTTCTAGTTTCTTAGGATATATTCCTAAGAGTGGGATTACTGGGTCAAATGGGAGTTCCATTTTCAGTTTTTTGAGGAAACTCCATACTGTTCTCCACAGTGGCTGCACCAGTCTGCATTTCCACCAGCAGTGCACAAGGGTTCCTTTATCTCCGCATCCTCACCAACACTTGTCATTTGTTGATTTGTTGATGATAGCCATGCTGACAGGTGTGAGATGGTACCGCATTGTTGTTTTGATTTGCATCTCTCAGATGATTAGTGACTTTGAGCATGTTTTCATGTGTCTCTTGGCCTTCCTTCTGTCTTCTTTTAAAAAGATTCTATTGCCGAAACTGGTTTGGCTCAGTGGATAGAGCCTGTGGACTCAAGGGTCCCAGGTTCGATTCCGGTCAAGGGTGTGTGCCTTGGTTGCGGGGACATCCCCAGTAGGGGGTGTGCAAGAGGCAGCTGATCGATGTTTCTCTCTCATCAATGTTTCTAGCTCTCTATCCCTCTCTCTTCCTCTCTGTGAAAAACCAATAAAATATATATTTTTTAAAAAAGATTCTATTTAGGTCCAGTGCCCACTTTTTTATTGGATCATTTATCTTCCTTTTATTAAGTTGTATAAGCTGCCTGTAGATGTTGGAGATTAAACCTTTATCAGTGATAACATTTGCAAATATGTTCTCCCATACAGTGGGCTTTCTTGTTGTTTTGTTGATGGTTTCTTTTGCTGTAAAAAAAAAGCTTTTTATTTTGATGTAGTCCCATTTTTCTCTTTAACTTTTATTGCCCTAGGGGCAGTATCAGTAAACAAGTTCTTTCGGCATATGTCTGAGATTTTGCTGCCTGTGGATTCCTCTAGTATTTTTATGGTTTCCCATCTTATGTTTAAGTCCTGTATCCATTTTGAGTTTATTTTTGTGTATGATGTAAATTGGTGATTTAGTTTCATGTTTTTGCATGTATCTGTCCAATTTTCCCAACATCATTTATTGAAAAGACTGTCTTGACTCCATTGTATGTTCATGCCTCCTTTGTCAAATATTAATTGAGCATAGTGGTTTGGGTCGATATTTGGATTCTCTATTCTACTCCATTGATCTATATGTCTGTTCTTGTGCCAGTACCATGCTGTTTTGAGAACGGTGGCTTTGTAATACAGCTTGAAATCTGGTATTGAGATCCCTTCTACTTTATTCTTCTTTCTCAGGATTGCTGTGGCTATTCGGGGTCTTTTTTTTATTCCAGATGAATTTTTGGAGAGTTCTTTCTAGGTCTGTGAAATATGCCGTTGGTATTTTAAAGGGGAATGCATTGAATCTGTAGATTGCTTTGGGTAGTGTGGACATTTTAATGATGTTGATTCTACCAACCCATGAACATGGTATGTTCTTCCATCTGTTTACGTCTTCCTCTATCTCTTTTTTCAGTGTTCTGTAGTTTTCCGCGTATAGGTCTTTTACCTCCTTAGTTAAGTTTATTCCTAGGTATCTTAATTTTTTTGGTGTGATGGTAAATGGGGTTGCTTTTTTAGTCTCTCTTTCTGTAAGTTCACTATTGGTGTATAGAAAGGCCATAGATTTCTTGGCATTAATTTTGTATCCTGCTACATTGCCGAATTCATTTATTATGTCTATTAGTTTTTGATGGAGTCTTTCAGGTTTTTTATGTACAATATCATGTCATCTGCAAATAAGGACAGCTTTACTTCTCCTTTTCCAATTTGGATGCCTTTTATTTCTTCTTCTTGTCTAATTGCAATGGCTAATACTTCCAATACTATGTCAAACAGGAGTGGTGAGAGTGGGCATCCCTGTCTTGTTCCTGTTCTTAGGGGAAATGGTTTTAGTTTTTGCCCATTGAGTATGATGTTTGCTGTGGGTTTATCATATATAGCTTTTATTATGTTGAGGTATGATCCTTCTATTCCCACCTTGTTGAGAGTTTTTATCAAGAAAGGGTGTTGGATTTTGACAAATGCTTTTTCTGCATCAATTGATATGACTGTGATTTTTATCTCTCAATTTGTTTATGTGATGTATCACATTTATTGATTTGTGGATATTGTACCATCCTGGCATTCCTGGGATAAATCCTACTTGGTCATGGTGTATTATCTTTCTGATGTACTGCTGGAGCCGATTTGCTAGAATTTTGTTGAGGATTTTGGCATCTATGTTCATGAGGGATATTGGCCTGTAATTCTCTTTCATTGTGTTGTCTTTATCTGGTTTTGGTATTAGGGTGATGCTGGCTTCATAGAAGGAGATTGGAAGTGTTCCTTCCTCTTGAATTTTTTGGAACAGTCTGAGGAGGATAGGTTTTAGTTCTTCCTTGAATGTTTGGTAAAACTCTCCTGTGAAGCCATCAGGTCCCAGGCTTTTGTTTGCTGGAAGCTTTTTGATGACTGCTTCAATTTCTTCCATAGTTACTGGCCTATTGAGCTGTTTAGATTCTTCCTGATTGAGTTTTGGAAGATTATATTTTTCTAGGAATATGTCCATTTCCTCCAGGTTGTCCAGTTTGTTGGAATAGAGTTGTTCGTAGTAATTTTTAACAATCCTTTGTATTTTGGCGGGGTCTGTTGTTATTTCTCCTCTTTCATTTCTGATTTTGTTTATTTGGGTCCGCTCTCTTTGCTTCTTGGTGAGCCTGGCTAAGAGGTTCATCAATCTTGCTTATCCTTTCAAAGAACCAGCTCTTGGTTTTGTTGACCTTTTGTATTGTTTCTTTGGTCTATGTCGTTTATCTCTGCTCTGATCTTTATTATGTCCTTCCTTCTGCTTACACTGGGCTTTTCTTGTTGCTCTTTTTCTAACTCTTTGAGTTGTACATTTAAGTAATTTATTACCATTGTTTCTTGTTTTTTGCAATAGGCTTGTAGAACTATGAACTTCCCTCTCAAGACTGCTTTCGTTGTGTCCCATAGATTTTGGATTGTTGTGTTTTCATTGTCATTTGTTGCCATGATTTTTTTTATTTCTTCCTTGATCTCTCTGGTGATCCAGTCATTGTTTAATAGCATGCTGTTTAGTCCCCGTGTGTTTGATTTCTTTGGATTGTTTTTATTGTAGTTGATTTCCAGTTTTATGCCACTGTGATCTGAGAAGATGCTTGATATGATTTCTATCTTCTTGAATTTGAAGAGACTTTGCCTATGTCCCAGCATATGGTCTATCTTTGAAAATGACCCATGTGCGCTTGAGAAGAATGTATATTCTGTGGCTTTGGGGTAAAATGTTCTGAAGATGTCAATTAATTCCATCTGGTCTAGTGAGTCATTTAGGATTGATGTTTCTTTGCTGATTTTTTGTTTAGAGGATTTGTCCAGTCGTGATAGTGGGGTATTAAAGTCTCCTACTATGATTGTATTGCTGTCAGTCTCTCCCTTGATATCCTCCAGGGTCTTTTTATGTATTTGGGTGCTCCTGTATTGGGTGCGTATATGTTTACCAGAGTTATTTCTTCTTGTTGGATTGCTCCCTTTAGTATTATGAAGTGGCCTTCCTTATCTCTTGTTATGTCCTTCACTTTGAGATCTAATTTGTCAGATATAAGTATTGCTACCCCAGCTTTTTTTTCATTTCCATTCGCCTGGAAAACCTTTTTCCATCCCTTCACCCTCAGTCTGTGTGCGTCTTTTTTTCTGAGGTGGGTTTCTTGTAGACAGCAGATATATGGGTCTTGTTTTCTTATCCAATCTGTTACCCAATGTCTTTTGATTGGGGCATTTAATCCATTTACATTTAAAGTTATTATTGATAGGTACTTATTTGTCACCATTTTTATTCTACACCCCTGTGTTCCTTCTTCGCTTCCTATTTCTTTTTTTTACAGCAGACCCTTAAGCATTTCTTGCATTGCTGATTTGGTGGTGATAAATTCCCTTAGTCCTTTTTTGTCTGTGAAGCTCCTGATTTCACCTTCAATTTTGATTGATAGCCTTGCTAGGTACAGTATTCTTGGATTCAGACCATTTCTTTGCATGACTTTGTATATTTCATTCCATTCCCTTCTGGCCTGATGAGTTTCTGTTGAGAAATCAGTTGCTAGTCTGATGGGGGTTCCTTTGTATGTAACTTTCTGTCTCTCGCTGGCCGCTTTCAAGATTCTTACTTTGTCGTTGGTGTTTGCCAATTTAATTATAATGTGCCTTGGAGTCGGTCTTTGGGGTTCATTTTGCTTGGGACTCTGTGAGCTTCTTGGATTTGTGTGGGTTTTTTCTTCCCTATATCAGGGAAGTTTTCTGTCATTATTTTGTCAACCAGGTTTTCTATTCCTTGCTCAGTTTCCTTTCCTTCTGGAACCCCTATTATGCAGATGTTGTTTTGTTTTGTGTTGTCCCAAAGTTCCCTTAGGCTCTCCTCCTGCTTTTTAATTTTTTTTCTAGAAGCTGCTCTACTTGGGTATTTTTTCCCATCTTGTCTTGTAGCTCACTGATGCGGTCTTCTGCTTCATCTAGTCTACTCTTGATGCTTTCTATTGAGTTCTTTACAGCAGCGATGTCATTTTTCATTTCTTCTTGGTTCTTCTTCATTTCCTCTTGGTTCTTACTCATATTGTCGAATTTGTCTTCCATTCTTTTCAGCCACCTTCTGACCATTTCTCTGAATTCTTTCTCTGATAGGTTGCTGGCCTCTAATTCGTTTATTTCTTTTTCTGGTGATGCCTGCTTTTCTTTCATATGCAGGCTGTTTCTTTGTCTCCCCATGGTCTCTCTTCTCCGGATGTCTGATTATATAGTTCTCTCTCTTCTGCGTTGATTTAAAGGCACAAAATACAACACAACCAGGTACAACACACAAGGCACTGAACAGAAATGTATTCATGATATTAATAACCCCCAATAAAAGTGACCACCAGAGAAAGGCAAATTAGGGGATAGGAGAGAAAGAAGAAGAGGGAAAAGAAAGAAAGAAAGAAAAAGGAGTGTCAAAATGAAACTGGGAAAAGGAAAAAAAAAGTAAGAGAGACAAGAATGAGACTAAGAGAGAAAAGGGGAACAAACTATACATATGGGGAGAAAACTCCAATAGAACAACCACTAATCCCAGCAAATGCCAGCAACAAGTACCTGGAGATTAATACAAACTACAACAATAACTAATATCAAACGAGGCAAGTGAAAACAGAAGTAAAAAACAAACAAAAACAAAGCAAACAAAACAACCAAACAAAAAAAGAAGAAGCAAAACAATCTCACAAAAAAAGCATAAAAATTCGATATAATCAACATTCAAGCAAACAACAACAAAAGGACAGAGAGAAAAACAATTTTTTTGATAGTTAAGACAGTGAAAAGAGAGGTGTGTATGGACTTGGAGCAGGGGATTGGAAATTAGATATAAAAGTAGGGTGAAATTTTAGCAGGGGGTAAACAGAAAGAATAGGGAAAATCTAAAGCAGGAAAGGGTTAAGATAAACAGGACACCAAAAGGGGAAAGGTTAGGAAGAGAGTGATGGCATAAAGGTAGAGTTAACATAGGGTAAAACGTTGCTAAGAGAAAGATGAAAATAGAATGTAGAACACTAATCCCAAAGTAAAATAAAGAGAAAATAAAATGACACTTAAAAAAAAAAAGGTAAAATAGTAGTAGTAATAATGCTGATTGAAAATAAAAATGTAATAATTAAAAAGGTAAAATCAAGTGAGGAAAAAGAAAAAAATTAGTTTCTTAAGTAAAAGATGCAAAAAATGAAAATTAAAAAAATGAAAATAAAAAAATAAAAATAAATAAAATGTGCAGTAGTGAAGGTCATTCACTTCCTCTATTGTTCTGTTTGGCATGCCTGTTTCCCAGTCTGGACAGTATTGCAGTTCCCTGCGTTCCACTGCTCCTCAGTGTTGTAAGCCAGTCCTGATTTTTAAGCAGGCGGTGTCTTAATTTCTCGTATTCCTTTATTTTTGATTACACAAGAGTCAATTTGTTATTCAGCCCCTGGGTGGCAGCATTTCTGGATTGACTTCTGGTTCTCTATGGCCTCTCTAGTCTTCTTTCCCTGTGGCACTCAATACCGGTTTGTGGAGGTGGGCTGCCCCAGAGCTGGCTCTCCGATGGTTGCTCCCCACTCCGATCCCCAGGTTCCAGAAAAACAACTTCCCCCTGCAGTCTCCCAGGGCATCCCCAACTGGGTGGTCCTTGCTTATCCCCGGCGAAATCTGACCTTTCTGTGGTGGAGTGAAGAGTTCCTTTGAATCCGCGTGTTTGCGCCAGTTGGGGACCGGTGTTCTGGGGCTCCCAGCTGTTCAGTGGTTGCTGCAGTTGTGGATTTTCAGGCTTCCAATAAGATTCACTTTCCCTTTCAAGATGGTGAGGTTTCCCCGTCCAAGCCCGTAGCTCCAGGAGGGGACCCAGCCGCAGCTGCAGTGAGGGCTGCCTGGTCAGGGGAACCCGGTCCAGTAGTCCCCCACCTTCTCTTGGAGTTTAGCTGTCCCTTAGTTTGCCAACAAACACTCCCCGTGCGATCCTCATCTGCTCCTTTCTGCTCCGGGACAAGGCTTGGAACATGTCTGTCTATTCTGCCGCCATTTTCTCCTCCAACTTCTGATCTCTGCTCTTGGCATCTTAATTATGATGTGTCTTGGTGTGGTCCTCTTTGGATTCCTTTTGTTTGGGGTTCTCTGCGCTTCCTGGACTTGTAAGTCTATTTCTTTCACCAGGTGGGGGAAGTTTTCTGTCATTATTTCTTCAAATAGCTTTTCAGTATCTTGCTCTCTCTCTTCTTCTGGCACCCCCATAATTCTGATGTTGGTACGCTTGAAGTTGTCCCAGAGGCTCCTTACACTATCTTCATAGTTTTGGATTCTTTTTTCTTTTTGCTTTTCCGGTTGGGTGTGTTTTGCTTCTTTGTATTTCAAGTCTTTGACTTGATTCTTGTGATCCTCTAGTCTGCTGTTGAATCTCTGTGTATTATTTTTTATTTCAGTCAGTGTATGCTTAATTTCTAGTTGGTCCTTTTTCATATCCTTGAGGGTCTCAGTAAATTAATTTGCCTTTTCTAGAAAATTCTTGAAAAACCTTATAACCATGGTTTTGAACTCTATATCCAGTAGTTTGCTTTCCTCCATTTCTTTTATTTGTGACCTGTTTCTTTGTATCCACATTTTGGCTGCTTCCCTGAGTTGATAGAGTGGCCTTGTGTGGTAGGTGTCCTATAGGGCCCAGTGGCTCAGCCTCCCCAGTTACCTGAGGTGGACGCTCTTGGTGCACCCCTTTGTGGGCTGTGTGCACAGTCTTGTTGCAGTTAACCCTTGATTGCTGTTGGTATCACTGGGAGGAATTGACCTCCAGGCCAATTGGCTGTGATGATGAGCTGTGTCTACATTGGAAGGAGACACCCTTATGGAGCAGGACTTGCTTCAATGGGGCTTTGGCGCTCACTGAGTCTGCCCCTGGGGTGTGTCCCTTATGGATGTGAAGAATTGTAACCTGGTATGGTCTCACTGTGACCACTGGGTACACTGGCTCTTGGACCTCCAAGGAGGTGCTAATTTAGCCTCTGCCTGAGGCCACCCAGCAGGAGCTATGGAGAGATCTGCAGATTCCTCTTCTTTGTTTGGGTTTTGGAGGTGCCCAGATGAGGCCCAACTGTGAAGCAATGCAAGCTGCTGTGGGGCCTTGGACCTTCTTTTGGATGTTCTGGGTCCCTCTGACTCAGCTGCAGTCCGTTAGGTAATTTTAGAATTCAAAGGACCAGGGCATTCATATGCAAAAGCCAGTGCGCTCAGCTTGGATGGGGCGGAGTCTCAGGGCGGAGCAAACAGCAATGGTTTCCCATCAGCCCTGCCCTAAGAGGCCTCAGGGTCTCAGTGTCCCGCGGTAATCGCTGCAAGCACCTCTGAGAGAAAGCCACCCTCGAGTTCCGCCTGCTGCCAGACAGTCCAATTTCTCCCCGTATGAGTCTGGGTCCCCAAAGTCTCGCCCGGAACTGGAGTTCAGAGCAGTCAGGAGCTTGTGTCTCCCTCCCGCTTGAGAAAGCCAGCTGCGTACTCAGTTGCCAGTGCTCTCTGCGCACGCACCTCCATACCTCTGCACTTTACTTCCGCACCTCCTCTGAGTCTCAGTGTGTTTTTCTCTTTCCTTCTAGTTGTAGAATTTCCTCTCAGCCAGCCTTCCTGTGGTTCTGGATGATGTCCGTTTTGTCTTTTAGTTGTTTTAAAGTGGTTGTGCGAGGCAGCAAGTTCAGGTGTTTACCTATGCCACCATCTTGGTTTCTCTCCTCAAACAGCCTTTTAGAAAGGATGACTCGAGGGCAGCGATGAAGCTACTCGGTGGCTCCCTGATGTGTGGGGCAGAGCTGTGGGAGCAGGATGGGTCCCTCGCTGGCCCAGGCTTGGCAGGACCTGGGGGCCGGGGCAGGCGGTCAGGCAGCTTTGAAGTCTGGCCCATGTTTTGGTCTGTGTTAGATGAGGCCTCTTCCTGCTGTCTGTGGGCATGTCCACCTGTGTCCTGCACATGCGTGAGCACCCCCTCTGCAGGAGTGACCCACGGTCTTGCTGCTGAACTGCTTCCCGGCATGCATTCTGCTCAGCCCTCGGAAGGGTCAGGGCCCAGCCTGGCCCCTGTGGCCCCCTGGGTGTCTTTGGGTGATCATCATCATTGGCCTGAAGGGAAGACAAGAAGATGAGGATTGTCGTGTCTCTGCCAAGGAGTCAGCTCGTCCTCACACCATTGGAATGGAAATAATTTTATAAGCTATTGTTCAGTGCAAGCTTGGCTTTTCATAGCTAACAACAAACCCGAACCGTTGTCAGAGATGCTAAAATAACTGCACCGCAGGGACGGCTGGGACGGACAGAAAGAGACCTGGAGCTGGACCCAGCAGGCTTCCTCCACGTGGTGGCCGAGCACCCCAGGTCACGCACAGGCACCCACCTTCCCCAGCAGCTGCCCGGCCTCGTCTGCACCCCTGTGTGGGGATTGGAGGCTTTCTTTGGGCCTGACCAGTAGTGAGGGTGTAGCCCCCGGGCAGTGGGCTGGGCAGTGTTGTCTGAATCGCACGCCCGTGGACACACTGAGGGCTCTCCTTATGTCAGCATTCAGCACACTGCCTCCAGGCTGTGCATCTCTGGGATTAGGTGGGGGCATGAAACCCCCCCCCCACCTCAGACTCTGTTGTAGCCTCTGGCCAGGTCAGCTTTACCTCCCAACTCCCCCTTCCTTGTGAGGGGAGCCCCTGCGTCCTCTCGTCCCTGAGCCGATATTTCTATTCAAACGCCCGTTGCTCCCTCCTCTTGCTGATAGGTTTTGGGGAATCGCTGCTCATGAGCTTGGAGCAGCTGCGCTCTCATAGTCCCTGTCTTGGGTTGGGGACAGTCATGCTCCAGGGGAGAAGGGCAGAGGGGCTCAGCAAGGATGGCTGAAGCCACAGCACTGTCCCCTCAGGCAGTGGCACCTGGGCAGTTCCTGGTCCCAGCATGCCCAGGACCTTGCACTGACAGTGTCTGCACTGGCAGGAGGGCCACCTCGCTGCTCTCCGCCCTGTGGTGGTGTGGCTGCAGCCCTTAGGTCACCGTTGCGGAAGCAGCCCTCCGGGATCACACATGTCGAGCCACACAGCCATGGAATGTTGGGGGAATGTGGACCAGCTCATTCCTGAGTGCTGCTCTGCTCTGTGGCCTGAAACCAGGCCTGCTCAGCCTCAAGGCCATTTTCAGTTGATATGTTGGGCGCAGGTTGGATGATGCTCCATGCTATTGTAACGTGCAAGGTGCGATCTTGATGCTCGGCGTGTTCTGCTCCCCCGGGCATGTGCCTTTCTTCTGCCCATTTGCTCGGCACCGCCCAGGCCAGGCCCTCCCACTGTGGTGCAGGTGGGCGCACCCGTTGTTTGCTTTGGGAACACAGGGTCCCCAGGTGTCCCTTAGGTAGGGGAAGGCTTTGACCTCCTAGTGCCATGACCTGTGGACCAAATGTGACCTCACCTACAGGACTTGAGGTCTCCAGAGCTTGTACAAGGTGTAAAGAAGCAGCAGTCGGGTTTTCACTGTCCTGAGAAGGCCCGTAGCACTGGCGTGTCACCGATGTCCATACTGTGGGTCAGAGGGGACCTGGCAGGACCTGGGTGGTGAGGAGACTGCTCTGTGCTGTGAGTGGGCTGCTTGTTCTCCTGCAGGTTCACCCACTCACCTGACCCCACGCCCCCCCAGCCTAGCAGACAAGCCTTGAACAAGTGGGCCCTGACATGAAGGGGACACTGTGCTGGCCCTTCTCTCAGAACTTAAGGCAGGTGAGGGGGGTGCTCAAGGGAACGGCCATTTGTGTTGTCAGGGGGGATGATGTGGGGTGCCCGCGTAGAGGGGAGCATGGCTGCCAGGGCAGCAGGGAGCCCTGGGTGTCTTGCCATCATCACCTCCTCCCCGTGCTGGGCTCCAATCTGGAAAGATCCTGGAGCAGTGGAGGAGCAGGCAGCTCCATGTTCACGCTGAATCTCGAGTGCCTCATGCCCACATCCTGACCTCAGTCCTCATCCATCTGCCTACCCACTTACTCCACTCATTTATTCCTTGAACCTACTGGCTTGACTTTTGGGGGGAGGCTGGGAGGGAGGCACGATATGAATTGTCAGTTGGCACCCTTGACCGATTGCTGGGGCTGTGGAGCCAGGTGGTGTGTTGGGGGCCCTGGACAGAAGTGCCAACCGGTTCTGATGCTGACTTTTGTGTGTCTTTTGTCCACATCCCCTCCTCATGTCTGTCCATTCCTTCACCTGCCCCTTCCCTGCACCCTCCACACACATTAGGGAAGGTGACTCTAGCATCAACAGCCAGGAGTAGGGGCTGGGCAGGCCCAGACAGAGGCAGCACAGGAGTGTCCAGGGCCCCAGCCCAGCTCCCCACTCTCCCCTCCAGCTCCCCTGCCGCTTGGTGCAAAGGTTGAGGAGGGACAAGGGCAGGGAGCAGCCTATGATGCCCAGGTCGAGGGGAGATGCCCAGCTCCCAGGATCTGGACCCCACTTCCTGCCCACGGAAACAATCTGCCTCCTGGGGTGGCAGCGTGGGAAGAAACGAGGAAGGGGACATTTCCACAGAAACGGGTACACTAGCGCCTTAACCCTTCCTTCCCCAAGTGATCTGCACACCTCCTTCCTCCTGGAACTCACTGGGGAGTGTCTTAAGGGTCAGAGGTAGAGAGAGTGGGGGTTGGACTACAGATGGAGCACCTGGTATTGCTGAGAGAGGATGGGAGGAGCCCTGAGGGCAGCAAGGGGTGGACCCATTTGGGGTCAGGCACAGGCACATCACGACTCCCTTCTTTCTGGGGAGAGGTGGTATTTGAGCTGATTTCTTTTTAAGGTGAACCAGGAGCGGAAAGTGACCGGAGGAGCAGGTGAGATTTATTCCCACGTCTCCAGGCACAGAGCCACGTTGGGATTCATAAAACATAAAGGGGGGGACCTCACTGGATGGCTGTGATGGATAGCTGGGCACAGAGATCACAGCGATCAGATATGAAGGAAACCTCCACACTCGGCCACAACCACATGGGTGTCACCTCTTCTGGCTCCTGGGTGCAGAGCCAACATCCTCTTAGGAGTCAGATGTGAGTCAAGATGGAGGCCAGGCCCCTGTCACCTGATGGAGCTGCCACTGCATCCACCCCCAGCTTCTGTGGCCAGCTGGTCTGCTTCTGGCCAGGAGTGCGAGGCTTTTAAAAACTGCTGGTTAGCCCGGCCGGCGTGGCTCAGTGGTTGAGCATCGACCTATGAACCAGGAGGTTCAATTCCCAGTCAGGGTTCATGCCTGGGTTGTGGGCTTGATCCCCAGTGTGGGGTATTCGGGAGACAGCTGATCAATGATTCTCTCTCATTATTGATGTTTCTATCTCCCTTTCCCTCTCTTTTCCTCTTTGAAATCAATAAAAGTTTATTTTTAAAAAAAACAACACAGCCCTAGCCAGTTTGGCTCAGGGGATAGAGCGTCGGCCTGTGGACCAAAGGGTCTGGGGTTCGATTCCAGTCAAGAGCATATACCTCAGTTGCAGGCTGCTCCCTGGCCTGGGCCTGGTTGGGGCTTGTGCAGGAGGCAACCCATTGATGTGTTTCTCTCACATCGATGTTTCTCTCTGTCTTTCCCTCCCTCTTCCACTCTCCCTAGAAATCAATGGAAAAATATCCTTGGGCGAGGATTAACAAAAAACAAAACAAAAAGACTGCAGCCCCAGGACGAGCTACAGGGGCTGCAGCATGTGAGTGGCACAGGCCTGGCTCTGCCTGGCTGTGGGACCTCCCGCTCCCCTCCGCCTGGGGAGCGCTGGGCCCCACCCCACAGTCCCCGGTGCTGAGCAGGCCTGGCCCGCTGTCCATGGTGCTAGGATCCAGCCAGACTCACGCTGGGTCGTCGCTCTCCAAGGTTCTGAAGACGAAACCCCAGCCTGGCCGACCTTCCAGGCTTCCACAAACCCCAGCTCCGCGGGGCCTCCCTCCAACCCATCTCAAGTTATGGCTCTGCCCGTGTGTCTCTGGGAACAAAAGTCTCAGAGCTTGAGCCTTCTCCCCGCGTTCCTCCCCTTCCCCCTTCCTGCCTCCCTCTTGTCCACCTCCTCACAGCAATGACCTGAGGGAGCCCAGGAACCCTTCCTCTGTTTGACGCCTAGAGGAGATGATTTGAAAATGTCTAGCTCCTCCTAATCCTGAGAGTTGGGGTTCAGGGAGGTGGACAGAACAGATGTGCCTGGGCACCTGTAACCCCAAAATACAGACTCGAGGAGGAGGCCTGCATTCTGTGGCCTATTGATGGGTCTGACATTGAGTTCAGGCTGAGAAATGGAGTCCCAAGAGGTAGAGCCATCCCCTCAGTCCTATCCCACGTAATGAAACAATATTTGTGCATTTTTGGACGGAGCTTGGGGTGATGAGATAGAAGTCAAGGTGAGGTTGGTTTAAGGGAAATAGTGCTGGGCCTGCTCACCCCATGCCCAGGGGTGGGGGATATGAAAGCTGGGGTTGTCCTGTTGCTAGAAACGCACTGCTTGTCAGCAGAGACAGGTGTGGGCACCGGACTTCCCACAGAGGGAGGGAGGCGGAGGACCTGCCCAGGAGGCTGTGCCAGGGTGGAGACCCCCACACTGGGCAAGGCTCGGGGCCGCTGGAGGAAGGGCCACCTGCAGGAAATGCCTGATCCAGGGTCCTTTCCACACTTACAAACAAGAGAGGAATTACTTCAGATGCTCTGATTTCTCTGGTAAATGTCAAAATATGTAAACATCAGACCCTTTTCCGTCAGCCACTAAGACAAATGGAAACACGTTTATTAGCATAGGGATGAGTTTAATCAAATTAGCCAGAGCACAAATGAGTCACAGGAAATGCAATGAGCTGGGAATGAATTAGCAGCATAATGATAACAACCTCAGGCCACACTCATGCCCAGAGCCAGGGCTCCCCGAGCTGGTCTTTCCTTGGCTGGAGGCTCTGAGCTGGGCCACCTGATGGCCCCTGGGACCCCAGGAGCTGGGGGGAGGGGCTGTAGCAGGGACTGGGGTGCAGGCACCCCTCGGCAGGCCCATGAGATATAGGGGGGATGGGCCTGCTCTCCCAGCTGCTGGGGGCCCTTTCTGGGGGCTGAGGGTGGGAGTCAGGGAACACCACCAGGTCTAGTGGAGAGGCCCCCCAGTTCCAGTCCCACCTGAGTGGGGGACTGGTGATGTGCAGTCCCCACCTGAACTGGGGGTGTCCCTATGTGCATTTAAATTCATGAGGGAAGACTCAGGACCCTGGTCTTCTGCACAGGAGGCCCCCAAACCAGCCACTTGGATTCCAGCAGGGTGGAGCAGCCACATCTCGGAGCTGGCCAGTGCTTGGGGTCATGGCTGGCATTTGAGAACACCTGGCTTAAACCAAAATTAAAATGACTCGTTACCTATTTGCTTCATCTGCAAAAGCAAGAGGAACTCAAAGGACAAATAAAGCCTCAAGCATTTTCTCAGCCTTTCCCATTTCAGTCAAAGAAATCATGGACAAGGAGGAGAAACCAACAACATGGCCAAGTGACAGTTGAAACTAACAGCTCATCTTGTTCCTTTAAAGAAAGCAGAAAACCTTGAGGCCACAACAAATTCAGCCTAAAGCCGGAGGGCACGATTCCCCGTCCTCTGTTCCTAGTGCCCACCAAGGTGGTCATTTCTGCCAAGTTGCCTTCTTCAGGGTGACGGTCATCACAAGAAGAGCCAAAACAGCAGTTGCCATTCACTAGAACCCGGCACCAGGCACTGACCTACAACTCCGTGGCCCCCGGGTCCCCCGTCTGAAGCTCTGTGGCTGCACCTCCCTGTGGCCCCAGGCAATGCCTGCACCCCTCCCCGTCTGCTCAGCAGGTCCTCGCCGTGTGCACTGAGCAGCAGGGACCCTTCCAGGCAGCGGGTGCCGTCGTCGGGCCTGTCCCAAGCAGGCAGTGCCCCTTCCTTCCCTGTCCGTTTCAGGACACTGATGCCAGAGACACTGATGCCGCTTCCTGCCCCTCGCCTGGTGGGACAAAGCATCTTGCTGCTGGACTCTCTTCTGTTGGGGAAGCTCTTCCCAGCGCGCCCCGTGCCTCCCCCCCACCGCCCAGGGGAAGCTTCATTGTCAGGGGGATGCTGCTGAGCTGTCTCACACCAGAACGAGGCATCAGGCTCAGCTATGCTATCCCCCACCCCCCAGACAGCCACGAAGGACCCAAGTGTAGCCCTGGGGCCCCTCCGCGTGCCACCCAAGGGTGCAGGGGTGTCAAGGAGAAGGCTGTGCGTCTTCAGGCAAAGGCGTCCTGAGCATAACGGGAAATGAGTGTCACCCAGTGGGTCTGTTCCTCCCCAACAGCAAAAACGAGGAGGCTGGTCTTCCAGGGCTGGCTCAGAGGCCGAATTTTGCCACATTTATGGGTTCTATGTCTGGGGGAGGAGCCTGCTCTGCTCACATGTCTAATGAGCCATGGGCAGCTCCATTTCCTGGAGATGCTAACACCTGTCACCACCTCCCCAGGCAGTAGGTTTGCAGTGGGGGACAGATGTTACCACTGCCTGCTGTGGGGGAGGGCACGCAACCAGGTTTGGCCACTTGAGCTTTTGTGCAATCCCTGTGATTTCATCAGAGGGCTGAAGAGGAAGTTTTTTGATTAGAGATGTAACATGTGCGCCTAAGGGGCCTGAAGTTCAATCCCACTCCGCTGTCCTGCACCTCCGTGTCCTGCTGGCCGCCCACGCCATGGCCCGTCCTTGTGGATGTCCAGCTAGCTTGGGCACTGCCCTCCTGCACCCTGCTGAGGGGCTAGTTCCATCAGGGCCATCCTCTCTCCAAGGGTTCCACCTGGGTTATAATTGAGAAGCTGATTGACAGGCCAGAGCACAGAACACCAATCAGTGAATGGGCCTGCAAGCTTCCAGAGCGCGGCCGGGAGGTCCTCCTGGGCCCCAAGCCCACTGCCTGCTTCTACAAATACAGTTGTTTTTTTATATATAATATATTTTTATTGGTTTCAGAGAAGAAGAGAGAGAAACATCAACGATGAGAGAATCATCCACCGCTGCCTCCTGCACACCCCCTACCGGGGATTGAGTCCACAACCCAGGCATGTGCCCTGGCCAGGAACTGAACCATGACCTCCTGGTTTATAGGTCGATGCTCAACCACTGAACCACACCAGCCAGGCTACAAATAAAGTTTTATTGGCACACAGGCATCCTGTCACTGACGTCTGCAGTGGCTTTCATCCGCTGAGACCAGGAGACCGGCCCTGATGGGACACAGGGTGGCTTTGCTCAGGCCACAGTGCTGTCGGCTGTACCACTGGTTTTGGGGAACTGAGAAGAGGACTGTTAGGGATCAAGGGTTTGACCAACTAGTTAAGCCGTTACTAATGGACTCCGACGCCTTAAGTTCATTACCTGTGTTAAAGGCAGGACTGGCAGTGCTCTGAACCAGCTGTGAGCTGACTACCCGGACCCCAGACAAGTGCTTGCACCTCATCGCTTTCTCTGGTCCTGTGACCCCATGGGGTTGGTACTCTGCAGACCAGCAGGCCCCACAGCCCCTGAGCCTGCTTCTTAGCCCAGAGGCCTCTGGTTCAGCCACCCGCCTTCCCTCTGGGTTTGCACAGGGCTCTGGGTGAGGCCTCTGGTTCAGCCCCCCCGCCTTCCCTCTGGGTTTGCACAGGGCTCTGGGTGAGGCCTCTGGTTCAGCCACCCGCCTTCCCTCTGGGTTTGCACAGGGCTCAGCCCCCCCGCCTTCCCTCTGGGTTTGCACAGGGCTCTGGGTGAGGCCTCTGGTTCAGCCACCCGCCTTCCCACTGGGCTTTGCAGCCACCCGCCTTCCCTCTGGGTTTGCACAGGGCTCTGGGTGCTCACCTGCAGAAAGGGCGCGAGGAAAAGGTCAGGATTGTTCTACCTTAGAGCAACTGCCTCCTTTATGTCAGGGCCATGGGCGAGGGGCTGGCCATTTCGCAGCAGGAAAAAATGAAAAAGGGCGGCTTCTTGGTGTGGGTGGGGCAGTAAAAACAGGCTGGGCTCAGGAAATCACACTCGAGAGTGTGGACTTTGGCTTGGGGCAAATTAGCCCACGGAGAGCCTCCCAGCTGGGTGGCGGTGGTTAGGGTTCAGTGGAATGGGTCCTACTTCGGGGAACGGTATAGTGGTGGCCACTACACACCTTCGAGAATGTGTTAAATGCCACTGAACTGTAACCCTAAAATGGTTAATTTTATGTCACGCGAATTTTACCTCAACAAAGTATTTTTAAATGGCTGAGGTTTAAAAGTCGGAGTTATCTCTTTGGGAGATGAAGACACCGGCCACCTCTGCAGCCCGAGGGGTGAGAGGGCGCACCCGCCCCGTGCTCCGAGGTTGGCTGGGGGGCTCGGCTCTCATGACCCAGCCAGCAGGTGCAGTGCCCACCACACAGGGTGTCACCATCGCTCCACCCTCTGTCTCCACAGCCCACAGCCGCGAGTTTGACATGCTTGCCTCAGATGAACAACAGACACAGGCATGTGCCCCTGTCCCGAATCGCTGCTGTCCCTGTCTGCTGCTCACATTCTGGATCTCGTTATTACTCAGCTTCCCCCATTTTCCGTGGTTTCTGGGGAGGGTGCTGAGCAGACCATGGGGTGTCCAGGAGTCCCCCGCATGAAGCAGGTCCTAGCTGATGAGGGAGGCTCCCCGTGTCCCATCCGCATCCTCTCGAGCGGAGTCCTGTTCGGTTATTGCTTGTTGCATTTCCAATGCTCTTACAACATTTACTGTAATTTCTGGTCCATAGTGGTGTTTGCAGGAATCCCCGAATTCGGACCGGTAGTGGGTTGAATGGTGGCCCCAAGAGGTATGTCCACCTGGAACCCATGAAGGGGACTTTCTGTGGTAAAAGGGTCTTTGTAGATAGAACGAAGGATCTCGAGATGAGACGGCCCTGGATTAGGGTGGCCCTGGATCCAATGACAAGTGTCCCGCTAAGAGGAAGGCCGAGAGAGAGTGGAGACAGAGGCCACCTGGCTCTGGGCTCCCTCAGGCCCTGCAGCAAAATGATGCCGGAGGGTCAGAGGTCTGAGCCCCTAAGCTCCCCGGCTGACCTTTCCCACCTGCAGCCAGAGCCAGAGCCGAGGCCCTCATCCTCCACTCACTGCCCAGAGGAGCGGCGGCCTGCCGGGCGGGAAGGCGGAGGTTTGGTGAGGAGCAGCTTTGGCAGTGAGGGCGGATGCAGAGAGAGGGAGGTGGGAAGGCAAACAGCATTTCCCCTGAACTCGTGCTGATGCTGAACAGAGAGCAGCGAGGCCAGAGGGCTTCCCCGCGCCATCCTGCCTCCGCCTCAGCCCTTTCCGCTAACAGTGAGGACACTTGGGGGAAATGAAATTCAATATGCTTTTTTTAAAATCCTCACCTGAGGATATTTTCCCATTGATTTTTAGAGAGAGTGGAAGAGAGAGGGAAAGACAGAGAGAAACATCGATGTGAGAGACATCGATCGGTTGCCTCCTGCACAAGCCCCGACCAGGGACCTGGCAGGAGAGGAGCCTACAACCAAGGTACATGCCCTTGACCAGAATCGAACCTGGGACCCTTTCATCTGCAGGCCGATGCTCTATCCACTCAGCCAAATCGGCTAGGGCCAATATACATTTTAAAAGACATGAGAAAATTAAAAAGAGGACTGTTAATTGTCTAACATTTTGGAAATTTATCAGGTGTACAATTTAAAAATAGCTTTGCCTCAGTGAAAAATCAATTAATTACCATTTCCTTTTTTTCTGTTTTTTTTTTTTTTGTATATATTTTTTTAAATTCTCATTTCTTTTTTTTTTTTTTTTTTTAAATATATTTTATTGATTTTTTACAGAGAGGAAGAGAGAGGGATAGAGAGTCAGAAACATCGATGAGAGAGAAACATCGATCAGCTGCCTCCTGCACACCCCCTACTGGGGATGTGCCCGCAACCAAGGTACATGCCCTTGACCGGAATCGAACCCGGGACCCTTGAGTCCGCAGGCCGACGCTCTATCCACTGAGCCAAACCGGTTTCGGCATAAATTCTCATTTCTTACTGAACCTAGCACGAGGGCACGAACTGGGGCGGCGCAGTCCCAGGAAAGGCTCCTTGCATGCTACACTCAGCCACGCCCCGCGCCCAGGACGAGCTACAGGGGCCGCAGCATGTGAGTGGCAGGGGACAAATCGGGAGTCTGCAGGCACTTCCTCAGGAGTACCTGTGGGCCGGGGGAGGAGACCCTGAGTGTCCAGGTGAGGGCACCGGGATGTCTGCCCCCCGGGCAGGGTGGACACCAGAGCTCTCCTGGACGCCTTTTGGAATGTTGGGGAGCTGCTGCGGGGAGTGTGCCTGGGCTGGGTGCCCCTCTCCTCTGGAGGACTCCAGGACCCTGACAAGCTGCCAGCGGCGGGAAGGGCACCTTCACGCACCGCCTTGCTCACTGTGCCGCCCTCTCCCTCAGGCTTGACTTCATCAGGAAATAAACCTGTGCTCAGAGCAAAGACAGCAAATCACATCCTCCCACTTTTCTGCTTTACTCAGAAAGAGCAAGGGAGTGGAACATCAGACCCGGGGTCCAGGGCGGGCTGCGGGGCCCCAGGGGACCGAGGGATATAATAGGACCAGAAACTGCTCCTGGAATGGAGGGCGCTAAGCCCAACCGCGTACTTAAATCAATGCAAACGCTGGGAGCCAGGGACCTGTCTGAGGTCAGGGTCCAAGGCTGGGCTCAGAGCCAGGTGCCTGGAGGGAAACCGTGTCCCTAGCACACAGGGGAGTCCGAGCGACTGGACGGCAGGCCCCACCACAGCTGCTGTTTGGGTCCATTCATTGGGCAACCCCCTCAGGGACTGTGCACACGGCTCTCGGTCCCCAAGTCTGCAGGGCAACATGGAGTCCCCATCTCTCTGACGAGGAGGCTCATCTCTGCTCCACAGCTGTAAGAAGGGGCAGCGAGGGTGCCCGAAGCCCGGGGGTCAGCACAGTCATGTGGTTCTGCTATATTCACTTTGACTGAAATGTCGTTCACCGCTTCTCTGGCATCGCAGCTGGACGGGCACCCTGCTTCTATTTGCTAAACCCGGGCCCCAGACGGGAGCCAGGCCCCTAGCACCTGTGGGAGGCCAAGCCCCCTGGTGAGAAGAAGGACCCCTGACCTGAGGACTCCATTCACAGGTTGGGGGGGGCACCAGCACCCACCTGCACCCTCACCTGTCCTGCCTCCTCCAGGAGCCATCCTGAAGCTCAGCCCGTGGCACATGGAGCTTTAACCTCAGTGCCCTTGCTAAGAACAGATGGGCTCCCGCCAGGAACAGCCGAGGCAGGGGGCGTCTTTAGAACAGCAGTGGCATGGAAAGGTTATTAGAATACGTTTCATCATGAATAATAAATTAGAATAATATGGTGGTGCCATGTGACATCCGGGTAAGAGTGGGCGTTGTAGCAGCATGGGGAGGAGGTGATGGGTGTGGGCAGAGAGGGAGGCTGTCTGGCTGGAGGGCGGAGGGCAATTGGCAGATTGCAGACTGAAGGACAGGCGTTCAGGGGCGAGCTGCCTGCAGGGACGAAGGGCTCACAGAACTTGAACCGACGGGCAAGCCTTGGGCTGCTGCCTAGCCCAGCCTGGTCAGTGCCCTGTGTCCCACAGAAACACGGAGGAGCTTCCAGCCTGAGCCCCAGCCCACGCCACCCTGGGGAGGGCGTGTACTACATGATTCCCCACCTCCAACATTTCCCTAATGCTTTTCTCTCTTGGGCAGAAAGCAGGAGCTTTTCAGTAGTAATCAAACACCTGGAGAAATGGTCTGACTGAGCACAGGGAACTAATGACAGAGCAGGGGACTCCTCTGGGCCCAAGGGAGGACAGCAGCAGGCCAGGCCCCGCTGCCCTGCCTATGGTGGAAATGGCCCCAGACCCCAGGAAGGCCCGTCACAGGGACAAGCATGTGGCTGTCTTGCTGAGTCCAAAGACCACGGCTTAGCTTGGAGCAGGTGTCCCCTCTGGGGCCCGTCAACTATGGCCAAGGCAGGTGCTGCCGGGAAGGTGGAGCTGTGCTGTGAGGTTGGCCTCGGAGGCGGAGGACCCCTGCATGTGGAGTGTGCAGGCAGATCTCGTTTATGTCTGAGCTGAGGCTGAGTGAGGCTAGCAGGACCCTAGGAGGTTTGGGGCTGTGCCATGGGGAGGGGGGCTTGCTGGAAAGGCTGGCCTGAGGACTGAGCACCAGGGTGTGGCCTGCTCAGGGTCCTCTCCATGGCTCTCAGGGACAGCCCAGGCCTGCAGGTGTGAAAAGCAGGATCTCTGTGGATAGGGCAGATTGCCAGGAGACCAGGGCCCCAAACTCCACGAATGAGCAGCAAGCAGCTGTGGTTCTCCCAGGGGGTGTGGGTGGAAGGCACCCACTGTCCACTGTTTCCTGTCCCCACCACCATCGTCCCCAAATTGGGCCAACCAGAGTGTCTCCAGCTGGACACAGACTATTTTTTTTGTTCACGTACATATACCCCAGTGTGAGTGAGTGTGCATGTGTGAGTCCGTATATGTATGTGTGTGTGTGTGTGTGTGTGTGTGTGTCGCTACACAGGAAGCAGCTGCAATGGCTCAGACCTCAGCCGTCAGCACTCCTAACACCGTCTCCTACAGTGAACTGTGTGCACGCCTACCCCGTGCTCACGGCATCTGTGAGCTCCACCAGCATCCCCTTTGGAGATGCGCATGCGCGGAGGCGTGGCTTTATTCTTTGCCACAGTGTCTAACTCTGCAACTGACAATTAATGTTCAAAAGAACACGAAATGGAGGAGAAATTACAGCAATTTATCAACTGAAATTATAGGTGTAGACACATGTCATCCGTGGAAACAGTTTCTATCAAAATTAAAGTGTTTAGAGATTTCCCTCAATTTTAAATTATGCAAATCCCCTTTTCCTTGATCTGGCAGCACCACGGTTTTAATTGCAGGATTACCCAGCGGCCCTGCGCCGTGCAGCTGCGATCCAGGCCCTCTCTTCCCTCGCTGTCACTGTGACCCAGCCTGGGACCCAGCCTCAGTTCTCAGGGTTTAGGGGCATATTTCCCTGAGCTTCTGTGCGTTCTGTTTTATGCAAATGAGGGCCGTTTCCCCATCGTATCCCTAGCTGCTGAGCGTGGAGTGAAGGCTGGACTCTGTGGGCTGCCTGCTGAGACGGTCGCTCGGCTGTTCTCCGTCCTGAAGACAACATGGTTTGTGGCTAGCTTATGGAAGGCTTCCTGAGATTGAACCAGCTCTGCATTCCTGGAATGATGTGCTGTTTCACACACTGATGCACTTGATTTGCTAGCATTTCCTTTGGTCCTTGTCCTGTTTTGAAATCAAGATTACCCAGCCTCATAAAATTATTTGGGTAACTTTCCTATTTTCTATGAAACTAGAGACCCGGTACACAAATTTGTGCATGGGTGGGGTCCCTCGGGGTGGCCTGCCGGGATCAGGCCCCAGCTCGCACCCACAGCCTCACAGCCCTGCAGCCCCACAGCCCTGAGTCGCCAATGCCCGTCATGTTCCGCGCCGCCCCCATCATGACCATTTTCTCCATGGTCAGCGCACATCATAGTGAGCGGTCGAACCCCTGGTTCAGCAATTTGCCTGTTAGGCTTTGATTATATAGGATGCTTTTTATTTTTATTTTTATTGATTGATTTGAGAGAGAGAGAGGAAGGGGAAGAGAAAGAAAGAGAGAGATCAATGTGTTGTTTTATTTATTCATTCGTTGGTTGATTCTTGTATGTGCCCTGACTGAGGATCAAACCCACAACCTTGGCATATCAGGATGATTCTCTAACCAACTGAGCTACCCAGCCAAGACCTCAATGAAATGCTTTTAAAGATAGATTTTTCTCCATGGCCAGTGCTGCTCAGTGGGTTGGAGCATTGTCCCGTACACCAAAAGGTTTTGGGTTCAATTTCTGCTCAGGGTTGCATAGGAGGCAACTCTTCGACATTTCTCTCTCACATCGATGTTTCTATGTGTACACACAGACACGTGCCCTCACACGTTTATGTGGGGGTTAACCTGAGGAAACACGATTGGGTGTGGGGAAGTGGGGGGTCAACAAGGGGTTTGGTGCGAGCCAGCTGTGGTGTGAGCCAGCTGTGGTGTGAGCCAGCTGTGGTGCGAGCCAGGGGACAGCATAGACCATGTTCTGCAGAGTTCCCACCCGGGGCTGAGAGAGCCACATTGCCTTCACCCCGAGTCTTCCCCTCATGCTCAGCGAGGCCGCTCGTCTGGGCAGTGTGGAGAAAGGCCTCCCACAGAGGGACACAGAGCAGCCAGGTGGGCATCAGGCAGGTGGTGGCCGAGGAGGTGGTGCAACAACAGTGCCTGCTGTGCTTGTGTTAAGACAGCTGTGCATTCCCAGCACTTACAGCTTGCAGAGCACTTCTGTCCCTCAGTGTAGCCACTGGGAGAATCAGTGGGCCTCACTCTCCTTCAGTGACACACACACAGCTTCCAGGAGGTGTTGTGGGCGGTGGCCACAGGCAGATTCGGCTTCCCGCCCTTGAGGGGACTCTGGTTGCCTCTTTCTGGCACATTTGACCTTTGTCATAAGGCATCAGGATGCTCTTTACGGGGTGTCTGAGGAGGGGGAGGCGCAGCTCTGATGTTTGCATGTGCGTAACTGTTCCAAGTGCACTAATGTAGCGTGGGTGAGAAGCAAGTGATCTGCTTTAGTTTTGCACGTGATCACACATTCTCTGAGCAAGACTCCCCCACAGAGGCCTAGAGTCAAGGGTGAGGTTCTTGGCGATAATGCCGGGTAGGAACATTTTACTCAGCATCTTGGCAATGCCAGATGGATTGAGCCCTCTTCCTTTACACACACATGCACACACATGCACACATGTGCACAGACAGGGATGGCCAAGGGTCGTCTGGTCAGTGGAGGGCGGGGATTCCGAGAGGCATGGTCCAGCACCTCGGACAGCGACCGCCGTGGTCCTAGGACAGGTCCTCACAGCCCAGCATACTGGGCTTGCTCTGTTGCCTTGAGGATCCCAGGATTAGAGGTGGCGGCCGGGTGGGTGGGAAGGAGGGTTGCACAAAGCCATCATTGCTGTAGCTTTTCTGGGACCAGCACGTCTGCTTTGTCCCCTGGAAACATCCATGTCTGAACAAGAACGGGCTCCAGCTCCTGCTCACCACCAGCTTCTCTGGGATAAGTTCCCACCTGAGGATAGTCCTGGTTTGTCACCTGCTCTGGTTCACTTTCTGGCATCTGCTCTACCTCCCTGGCCAGAAACCTGCTTTTTCCAGTGTCTACAGCCAAGTTGTCCCATTCACCCTTGTATCCCCAAGCTGGCACGCTGCTGGCACATAGTAGGAACCAATTGAATGAAAGAACAAGACTCCCCTTCCTGTAATCTAGCTTGCATGATGCCAGACAGAATTCAATTTACATGTAAAAAGGGAGGGGTAAACAGATCTGTCCGTTGTTTGGATCTCTGAGCAGGTTGGGCACTTGACCAACCACAAGTCCGAAGACAGTAATGGTGGCTGCCTGCTGTGCTCCTTCACACAGGCGGGAGCACACTGCCTTTGGCTGCTGACTATGATGTGTTTGCGTGTAGATGGTAGAGAGCCTTGTAGCATTTTAGGAAGAGCTCACAATGACTGATAATTTTCACAGGGAGATGACCTTGAGGCAGAGAAGTGGTATCTATCCAAAGGGCCATCCACGTCCATAGTGTGACAGTCCACAGCACCCACCTCCACGACTGGCCCACCAGCAAGCACGCCCAGGCAGCAGGGTGGTGAGAGGGGTATGAACGGGATCCACCCCTGTGCACCCCGGCACCTGGCTTAGGTTTTCATGGCTGCTGTGACAAGGTTCACGAACTGGTGGCTGATAGCAACAGAAATGTACTGTCTCAGTTCTGGAGGCTGGAAGTCCAAGGTCAACGTGTGGGCAGGGCTGGTTCCCTCTGGAGAATCTCCGGGGAATCTGTTCCAGGCTTCTCCCAGCTTCTGATGGCTGGGACAACCCTTGGTTTGTAGACATCTCACCCCCATCTCTGCCTTCATCTTCATGTGGCCTTCTGTCTGTGTCTCTGTCTCAAATCTCCTTTTCTCTTGCAAGGACACCATCACTGGGTGTGGGGCCCACCCTAAACTTGGGGTGATCGCATCTAGAAAGAGTCTTTTTCCAACTAAGGTCCCATTCACAGTTCTGGGGGTTGGAATGGGGACAAAGCTTTTGGGGACCACTGCTCAGCCCATTTCTCACTCCAAGATTAGTGGTCCTTACTCATCCTCCTGCCTCAGGCATCTCTCTAGACACAGCTTTGGCCACAATGATGTGTCCACTGGGCTCTGCCCTGCTGATTCACCCAGGGGGACAGATGCCACAGGCCAGGGGGAGTATGGAAGGGGTGCACTGGTATGGGGACAGGGCACATGGGGATGTGCCAGAAGCCAGTTCCAGCATGTCATAATTGCAAGAGTTTCATCAAAAGGTTGATGGAACTTGGGGACTCAACAAGGGCTGAGTCACATATATTATGACCTGTTGGAATGGCTAAAGGTATTTCCCCGAAACCTGAATAGGATGGTTGTTTGCTGCCAGACAGCTAAGGGCATCTTAATCTACATGTTATTGCCTCCTACTGGCCAAACACCTGAACAGCCATAGGCTATTCCCCAATCTGACAATGGACTCTGTAGACAAAACCCTACCCTTTGAAGTGTATATCTCCACCTTGCCTTAGGACAAATTGTGTTAATAAAAAGCAAGGGGTCCTGAGACAAGGAGAACTTAGCTCCTTTAGCTAGGCTCCTCTGACCCCCAATGCCTTTCAAAACTATCTTTCATCTCTGGACTCTTATTTAAGTTACACACAGCCTTTCTCCAGATTGCTGAACCCTTCTTAATGCTGGAACAAGAACCCCGGCATTAATGGCGCTCGAACTCGGGGCTTCTGGAAAAGAAGGATTCGCCTGAGCGGAAACAACACCAGTATGGTGGCAAAGATTGAACTGTGTGTAACTCTTGTACTAGCTTTGGAAAAGTCGCGAAACCAGAATGGGCAAGGAAAATCTTTTGTTTTAAGTCAGATTATAATGGGGAAAATTTTGGTTAAAAGGCAAAATTATAAACAAACTGGAATATCAAAAGGTACTTTTTTAAAAATGTGGTTTCTTGTTCAAATTAAAATCCTAATTTGTATTTGGAATTGAAAATCTGTAATAAGAAATAAAACGCTGCTGCTGAATCCGCCTCTGGTGTGGAGACATTCAAATGTGGCTGGAGAGGGCGGAGCTATGGCTCTCCCACAAAAAGACTACTTAGAGCTTTGTTTAAAAATTATAGAAGAACTTGTTGGGAAAAGCAAAATTTGGCTAAGGTCACCTTGGCGCTAGTAATTACTTTGGAAAGTCTGTCTTTCTATTAAGCATGCCTTTAATTGGGAAAAGAAACGTGGCCAAGTCAGTTGCCGAAATCTTCCCCAAAGCAAGCTGGAGGGCATGTGGCGATCCAATATGGATGCCCCCTCCCCGAGTATGCTAATTTAAAGTCTCCTTCTCGCCATGAAAAGTTTTACAAAATTTAGAAATATGTCTGGGATTTCTGTGCTCATAAAGAGAGAAGCTAGTTTAAGACAAAATGTGCGCACAGTCTGATTTTGGATTTTAATAAAGTCTTGAGCTAAGCTTAAATCTCTCTTTGCGATGGTACAAAATTAAACCCCAAGGACTGGTTTTTTCCTCAGAAAGATGGCGGAAAGGAACAAACAGAAAAATACAAGCTGGTTCTAGCAACAAGATTGGCATTTCCATAATAAAGAGTAGTTTTTAAAATGCTAATGAACCATGTTAAAAAGTTAACTTTAAGGCCTCCAAGAAAATCAGTAAATTGTCTCTGTTACAAAAATTTGCCAAAGAAAATACCTTAAAATAATTATAACTGAATTTCAATCTCAAAAATTATTGAAACATAGATAAAAAAATATGTTAATAATAAAAAATCTAAGTAGCCCAGGTAAAAACTGGCTATGCCCTTTGTTAATTAGGAAGGGGCTAGTCACCCTTCCCCAGCAGAACAAGCAGGTAGGCCAAATTTTCCCTCCAGCAGCAATCTCTTAAGAGAGGAATGTGATGATTTTGCATTTGAATGGCTACTAACCTCCTCCAAACTTGTTTGGCAGCTTTAATTTTGGAAATTTGCTTAATTATATAAATAATAAAATTTATTAAATATCTAGGTATTTTGAAATGCTAAAATATTAATCTAAATTTACCTCATGAAAAATCTAGAGGGCAGAATTAAAGCTATTGTTTGATTATGTCTTGTATTTTTGAAATTTATTCTTAAAAATATAAAGTTGTTACTAATCAAGAACTGCTAAATATTTGACTTGTCAGCTCTAAAAGTTCAGGATTCAAATTAAATTGGGAGAAAATGTAATTGTGGTAATTAAGTGCCTAAAGTATAGGCATTTATTTTTGAGAAAATAAAATCTTGTGTTTTCTCTGAAAAATATTAGGAATTCAAAATATGTTGCTTATTGGTCTAATTAAAAAAGAGAATTGATTCTGTGATTTCAACCAAATTTTAAATACAAAACCAGTTTAAATTTAATTGATATCTTAAGATAATTATAAAAAGTATATAATCTTTAAATCATATATATATACATATATATATATACTAGAGGCCCAGTGCATGATTGAATCATGCACGTGTAGGGTCCCCTACACTCTTTCGCTTTCGATCGCGGTGGAGCTGGGTGCCTGTCCACTGGTGCACCAGGACTTTCAGAAGCCTCCAGCTCCCACGCTTTCACTTTCGATTGCGGGGGAGCTAGGTGCCTGTCCGCTGGTGCCAGAGCAGACAGGCACCCAGCTGCCCCACTTTTGATGGTCCGTGGCAGGATGTGAGCTCGCTGCCCCAGAGGCCCCTTCTGTTCCGCAGCACAGCCATGGCACAGACGCTGAGCTCGCGCCGCCACTGGCGACGCGAGCTCAGCATCCTGCCAGCTCAATCGGCTACCCCGGCCACCTTGAGTTCCGCCCCCTGCGCCTCCCTCTGGCCCAATCGTGGGTGTAGCGGAGTGATGGTAATTTACATATTACCATTTTATTAGGTAGGATATATATATATTTGATGGTCTTTCCAAGTTAAATTTCAAGGCTATAACCAAGGGATGATTTTTGGAAAACTCCAAGGGCCCGGAGTGATTCAAGGAATTTGTTCTCTCTTATTAAAGGAAATATTTTAAATTTAACCGATCTAATATACTTGAGATCACATGGAAAACTTTATTAAAAAATTAATCAATATATTTTACTTATGTACATATACTTTAAATGTTATGAAGGTTTTGGCCTCTAAGAAGGTCAAAATAAAGTAACAAACTATTTCTTAAAATCCAACAGCAGAATTTTAAGACGGAATTTTAATAACAAAAGCCTCTAGCCGCCTGCATTTTAAATAGACTGGAGGTGGGGCAGCTTTTGTGCCTTGTGAATCAGACGTATAAGTTTACTTAATTTGCTTGCTTTGTTTTTTCAATAAAAATGCCTACTTTAATTACTTAATAAATTATCTTTTAAAATATAATCAAGGTCTCATATAAATTAACTTATATGAGAAGCCAATATTTTTGTAAGCAATTTGATTAAGCTCTCTGAAAGTTAATGGGACTACCCATAATCCCTCTGTATATGCAAATAAGCCTAAGGGGATACTCTTTAAAAATAAAATTCTAAGCTTAATAAAAAGGAGAAATTTTAAATTTTTGAAATCTCTTCCACTAATATTTACAGAGTAAACTAAAGATTGTTGTTAAAATACTAAATCTGACAATAAATAGTAGTTAACATAATGTAAGGAGAGTCATTGTAATATAGCTATTCGGCCGCATGACTAGTCATTGTAATATAGTTATTTGGACGCATGACTCAGTATCCAAGCAGCAACCCTGTAGGTTGCTTGGTGTAAAAAAGAAAGATGAAAAGTTTTAAATGAAACTCTCTAAGTGTAGCCTGGAAATTATTCTGGAAGGAAATAAAGAGAGGTTTTCTTCAAACATCTGAAGAACTGTAGTTAAAAATCAATGTATTAGGCCTTAGAAATAAAAGTAAATAGTTTGTGTTTTTGCCTCCCTAGACAAAGGTTATGTAAAGTTACTCAAAGACTAATTGCAGAAATTTAATTAATGTTATTTACTGTCCAAAACCTGGGACAAGTAAAGTTAAAAAGTAAACCTTATTTTAGATTAATTTAAATTGGCTAATTGAAATAAGTGAATATTCACAAGAAAACTTAATTTTACTGGACAAAAACCTATTCCTGAAGCATTAACTAATTTTATAAATGTTTCATCTCATAGTAAAATTGCTTAACATGCAATGAATCCAAAGCAGTCATATTTCTATGCAGGAAAATGAAAAGTTATCAAGACTGCATTGTAAGATTTACAAAAGCCTCCTAATATTGAAATAAAAAAAGGGGGGGATAGTGGAAAAATATCCTGTAAGTAAATTTCTTAATTGCTTTAAATTCTTTACTTTGAAAATTAAATTTTCATTTGTAATGCTGATAGCAAGACACCCATGAAAACATACATGGTGTCAAAATAAGCAAAAAGAAAATCGTTTGGACAAAAATAAAAAAGATTCCAAGTCTAATTTATAGAAAAGATTTCCTTATTAACCTTTGGTCGAGAATATGTTTGTATATTTCCAGAAAATTCCTCCAAGCCTGTGTGGATTCCTGCAACAACGGATCCCAGAGAGGAACTGACCGGACTGCTCCAGACACAGAAATAGCAATGGCCCCCAAGAACAGAGGATAAACAATTTAGAAATGAAGATGGTGAAGATGCCTTGCCATGCTAGCAGTCAGCAGCTGTGCGTCGCTGCAGGTTGCCCAGGACCAAACCAGAGAAGGTTGGACCTGCATTGCCACCATTTGTCCACCATCCAGAACTGAAATATCATTGCTGGCATGTGCACATAAGGAACTGTTGGACATTAAAATTGGGACTCAAAGAACTGTTGGCCCAAAAAGAAACTGACTGCAGGCTGATTCCTTTAATGCCTACAGCAATTTAAAGGGACTTGATAGAACTCTATCCTTTCCACTGAATTTTAAATCTTAAAATATACATTATTGTTAAATTTAAAAAATCAAAAAGGGTGAGATGCTAGAAGCCAGTTCCAGCATGTCATAATTGCAAGAATTTCATCAAAAAGTTGATGGAACTTGGGGACTCAACAAGGGCTGAGTCACATATGTTATTGCCTGTTGGGAATGGCTAAAGACATTTCCCCAAACCTGAAAAGGATGCATTAAATTGATTGTTTGCTGCCAGACAGCTAAGGGCATCTTAATCTACATGTTATTGCCTCCTACTGGCCAAACACCTGAACAGCCATAGACTATTCCCCAATCTGACAATGGACTCTGTAGACAAAACCCTACCCTTTGAAGTGTATATCTCCACCTTGCCTTAGGACAAATTGTGCTAATAAAAAGCAAGGGGTCCTGAAACAAGAAGAACTTAGCTCCTTTAGCTAGGCTCCTCTGACCCCCAATGCCTTTCAAAACTATCTTTCATCTCTGGACTCTTATTTAAGTTACACACAGACTTTCTCCAGATTGCTGAACCCTTCTTAATGCTGGAACAAGAACCCTGGCAGGGATGGGTTAGATAGGGTCAGAGTCACTTTGGGAAAGAGGCTGAGTGAGGTGGAAGGTTCTGAGATGCTGGTTCCAGGGCCTGTGTGCTTAGGAGCTTCCAGTTAAAGAGGGGGTTCTCAGAGCTAGCCCCCCCCCAGGGGCAAAGTGGAAGGTGGGACAGACTCTCCCTCTCTATCTCCCCCCTCCCTCGGTATCTCTCTCTCCCTTTATCGCTCCCTCTCTTCCTCCCTCTGTTTCTCTCTCCATCTTTCTGTCTCTCTCAGGCCCAGGACTGTGGCCCTGGTGGGTTCCCTCCCACGTGCACGGCAGCCCCATGTGCATCTTCCTTCGGGGCCAGTGGAGAGCTGGCTCTGCACGGTGGGCAGCCCCGTCTGAGTTCTGCATTCAGCTGTGAGTCCTCGTCACCACTCCCAGCACCAAGAGAACCAAGGGAACCAGCAATGGCAATTTTGTTCTCTCTGTCCCCTCCCCGCTTCTCTCCAGCCTCCCGGTTCCATTTGTGAGGTCCAGTGCCAGATGACCTGGCAGACGGGGGCAGGGGACAGTGAGCAGGCAGGGCAGGGTGGGGCAGCAGCTTGCTGTATAGACATTGCATTCTCTGGGGCACCTGACCCTGGCCCTCGTTAGAGGAGGAGCCTGAGGGAGGATGAAGAGTCTGACATGGAGGGCCTGGGACAGATCCAGTGGGAGGGGCTCTTGGCCAGACATGGAGAGGCTACCCCCCCCCCCCCCCCCGCCGTCCAGGCTCTATAGATGGACACCCTCCCTGGGGAAAGGGCTGAGAGCAGTGATCCACATCATCCCCAGGTGTGTACACTCAATGGCCAGTGCCCAAATGCACAGCACAGCTCCTGGGGAGGGATAGCTGGCAGGGGTGCCTGCGAGAATGACGGCACTCTCCCTGCTAGTCCCCGAGATGCTGGGGACCCTGCTCCTTGTTTCCATAGCAACACCCAGGGGAGAAGGATGCACCCCACTCATGTTCAAATTCAGTTGGGAATTTGTGGCTAAGACCCAACCCCAGCCCTCCGGTGAAATGACCTCAGGCTTGATGGCAGGGCAGCAGGTTAGGTCCCTCCCAGAATAAGCTGCCCATGAATGGGGCCGAAGGGCCATCCTCTGAGGGACCCTCCTGCCCCTCAGCAACCAGCTGTCACCCAGATCTGGCCACCCAAGTCTGGGAGGCGTACCTCCCAGCAGAGGCCGCGTGCGGGAAGTGAGGGCCTCCCGGCTGTGGCTGGAGGCAGCACTGAGTCTCAGGAGAGGACCCAGGACCCAGGGAGAGGTGAGTGGGGAGGGAGAGGAGTGGCCCTGTGCATCAGGAGGGTGGCATCCTGGGAAGGATTGGGAGGGTCGCCTTCCTCCCGCCTCCCTCTCCCCTCAGAGACACAGGCCTCCACCAGGCCTCCTGCATGGGAACTTTAAAAACTCAAATACCTTCCAGGGGGGGACTGGGAGAAGCCGAGCCATGGCCTGGGAGTCAGGAAGCCTGAGTTCCTGTCTCGGGGGAACCACATGTCCCCATAGAATGTTAGGGCTCAGAGTCACAGTGGCCTGTCTAGTTTGTCACCTGCAAACCTGGCACCAGTGTCCTCTCCCCAGCTCCCAGCACTCTCAGGGACTGTCTCAGGCTGGATGGGGACGATAGATGTCCCCAAGTGCCCCCGGCCCCAGGTGAGAACAGCCAGGGACTCGGCACCAGGGAGAGCAAACTGGCAGGGAGTGATGGACGGGGTTGGGGGGTGGCTCTGGTGGGCATCCTCACACTTCAGAAACCTTGTGGTCTGGCCTCAGTGCTGGTCTCTTCTCAGCCGCCTTCCATGTACTGATGGACGTGTCCTCCCCGCCCTGTGCTGGGGTGGCCTCATTACAAATTCAGCCCTTTCTCACCTGAGGGGGTGCCGGGCCGTCAGCCACAGGGGTGGGTGGACTCAAATCCTGGGTAACCCACCTGGGGAGCCGGAGGCTCGGGGCACGCACTAGGGCGCCGAGAGTCCTTGGCATCTCTGCTCCTCAGCCGAGCTCTGCTAGCAGCCATCAGCCCACCCAAGACGCTGCCCTACTGTGGGCCAGCCCCTGGAGCAGGACAAAGGCTGCCAGGTGGGGCTCCCTGCTTTGGGGGGTGGGGGAAATCCGATTTGGATTGAGGTTACCACCTTTTCACCAGGCCGAAGCCTACACATCAAGAGCAGGCTGCCCTCAGGCTGGCCGGTAGAGGGTCGTGCCACCCCACGGCACCCCAGGACTGCTTGCGTGCTCACCTCGTGGCACCGCAGCATCTCCATGGCCCCCACCCGCAGCCTCTCCATCACCCCCACCCGCAGCCTCTCCATCACCCCCACACTCAGCATCTCCATGGCCCCCACCTGCAGCCTCTCCATCACCCCCACCCGCAGCCTCTCCATCACCCCCACCCGCAGCGTCTCCATCACCCCCACCCGCAGCCTCTCCATCACCCCCACACTCAGCCTCTCCATCGCCCCCACCCGCAGCCTCTCCATCACCCCCACCCGCAGCCTCTCCATCACCCCCACACTCAGCCTCTCCATCGCCCCCACCCGCAGCCTCTCCATCACCCCACCCGCAGCGTCTCCATCACCCCCACACTCAGCATCTCCATCACCCCCACCCGCAGCGTCTGCATCACCCCCACCCGCAGCCTCTCCATCACCCCACACTCAGCATCTCCATCACCCCAACCCGCAGCATCTCCATCACCCCCACCCGCAGCGTCTCCATCACCCCAATCCGCAGCGTCTGCATCACCCCCACCCGCAGCCTCTCCATCATCCCCACCCGCAGCGTCTCCATCACCCCACACTCAGCCTCTCCATCGCCCCCACCCGCAGCCTCTCCATCACCCCCACACTCAGCATCTCCATCACCCCCACCCGCAGCCTCTCCATCACCCCACACTCAGCATCTCCATCACCCCCACCCGCAGCGTCTCCATCACCCCCACACTCAGCATCTCCATCACCCCCACCCGCAGCGTCTGCATCACCCCCACCCGCAGCCTCTCCATCACCCCACACTCAGCATCTCCATCACCCCCACCCGCAGCATCTCCATCACCCCCACCCACAGCGTTTCCATCACCCCCACCCACAGCATCTCCATCACCCCCACCCGCAGCGTCTCCATCACCCCCACCTGCAGGTGCCTTGGCGACACCAAGGAGGCCCCCTGGGAGGTTTCCTTGTCCGCCCGCCTCTCCTGCTTCGGCTGGGCCCCAGCCCTACCGCCTCCTAAATCGCTGCCTTAAGGAAACTGGGGCAATAAGCCTGACCTTCCCCTGGAAGCTGATCACTGTTAAGTCTGTAATTGCTAAGAATTCATTTGTTCATTGTATGCAACTTACCTGCATCCTTTTGTTTTATATCAATTAACAGAGTAATTAGAAAGAGCAATCTCCTTGGTCACTCCTCCCCAAGGCTGGGCCCAGAGCTAAGGAGCCGGCCCCTCCTCCGGCCTCACTGGGGGCCTCCTGCAAGTAGGTGCGCGAGACCTGAAGGTCTCCAATCTCCGGGTCCCCTTGGAGCCTCAGTTGGCGCGGCCTCAAGACAGGCTCAGGGCAGAGGCTCTGACGTGTTGGCGGTGCCGGAGTTTTCTCAGACCAGGCAGGACTCTCCAGGTCAGTGCCCGGCAGACACGAAGGCAGAGAAAGGACCTACTCCTGAGGCCCATGAGCGCGAGCAGCAGGTCCCACTGACAGCAGCAATGGACCGCACCACACAGCCGGCCCCTCCGGGCCTCCCTGGCTGCCCTAAGGGTGGAGACAGGCTAGAGGACCGGAGGCCAGCTCCTCGGCCTGCCTGGCTGTGTGGGATGCATGGCCTTGGGGAACCTTCCCCTGCCTGCCTCACCTTCCTCCACTGCCTGCGTCTAGTGCAGCTCTGGCTTCCTCTACACTACCGAAGCCGGACACAGGCTGGACGCATTTTCATCCCAGCTGCACCCGGCGCCGGCTCAGTGCTCTCCCCATTGGCCACACCCCAGACCAGTCCTCACTGAGCCCCATCCCAGTTCTGCTGTCAATTGTCTCTGACCCACCCATGGAGACCTGCTCCTGTCATTTGCCTCCCCTGGCTCAGGGCCAGGGTGCATGTCTGGGTTGCTCTGCACACGCCAGCCCTGGCCCCTGACTTCCTCGTGTTGCCCTGCAGACCCCGAGTCTGGAGAAACCGTCGGGGGGTGCAGTGGTGGGCGTGGCCCCTGGGACATTGTAGTCTGTGCTGAGGTCAGCTGCCCAGGGTGGCCTGCAGCAGCCCAGCACTGACCCCCATGACTCCCATGTGCTGTTCCTGCCCATCTCCTCCCGCCACCCTCTTTGTCACTGAAATCCTTGCCTGTGCTGCCCCAGGGAGAGCCAGTGGTCAGAGGGAATGTCCTGGCCCATGTTGGCCATCATCCTGGCTGCTGGGAGGGACTGGTCTCTCCCTAAACCCTCCTAGGTTCACTCTTCCTCTCGCCTCTTGCAGGTGCCCCATCCTGGACCCACACCCCTGTCCTCCCCCCGCCCCAGTAGAGCAGGTGCAGCCCCTGGGACTCGGTTGCACGGGCCTCGTGAGGTTGGCTAGCAGGGGCAGGGGCCTGGGAGCCACTGTGGGGAGGATGACAGCTGCAGTAAACACATCTTTATACTCGGTGCAGAGTCTGCGGCACTGTCTCCTTTAAGAGACACCAGGAACCTGCTCGCGGTCCTGTCACTGTGTCTTCGTCTCTGGTGCCCCAGACGCATCCACTTGGGGTGGAGGCACAAGTCCCTCCCCATGTCCCCTGACACCTTGAACTGGTGATGGGCAGGGGCCACGGAAGGGGGTGCAGCTGCTCTGAGCAGAGACCATTCCTCAACCCCAGGTCGGGGCCCTCTGGGGACCTCAGATGGCGGGGCAACACTACATGGACCAGCCTTTGGCCCTCTGGGCCAGTTCACCAGGGGAAAACTGCCAGCAGCCCGGGTCCCCCAACCCTGAGAACAGTCCACACAGTCACTCCTGACTTTAGCCCTCCCCCAGTCCCACGACCTCCCCGGCGACCAAACCTTTGTGTCCACAGACAAAGGCTGAGCCTGCACATCGGTGGCATAGCTGGGACATGGGGAGACCAGGTCCAGAGCAGCAGCTACCCCAGGATGGAACATGGGGCTGGAGCGTGTCCCCCTGCTCAGCACAAACAGGTCTTGGAGAGTGACTGTTGGGGTGCAGGGCGCTCCGGGGCGGGGACTGTGGTTGTGCTTGGCCTTCGCAGCCCTTCTCGGAGCCGTGTTTCAGGCTGTGGTGGCTTTTTGTCTTTTTCAGGAAGCGCTCCAATAGCTAAGGGCGTGGCATGTGTGCAGACACATGTACATGAATTCACATGTCATGCGTGTATCAAGCACGTGCACACAAAATCCCAGCGAGAGGGGTGTTCAGGCTCCATTGTTTAGGGAAGAGTGCTGTGATGTGTCTGCGGGTCCTAAACACATGGGTCTGAAGTATGACAGCGCGGGGCTGTCCTGTGTTAATAATGTGATGGGGGTCAGGGTGGGGGAGGGGCGTTTCTGGGCCCATTTGTGCTAATGAGGCTGAGCTCATCAGCCTGTGCCCTGCACAAGGTCATACCCAATAAACATGCAACCCCAGAGGGTGAAAGTAACGACCCCACCTCACCCCCCAGAACCCAGGTTTTATTTTAGTGAAGCCACCCTCAGCCACTCCCAGCAGAGGCCTTCCCTGCATCCCCACGGGACCCGAGGCTGTCATCACCGGGGGAGGGGTGATTCTTGGCAATTCTTAGCTCGATATTGGCACTAATGGCCGCTCGCCCCCCAGTGAGGCTGTCTGTCGTCCCGGCTGGTGCTAAAAACATGATCTTTTATTTTCACATTGTTTTGACCACAGCCCTCAGTCAGATACCAATTACAGGTAAGGAGGGCAGGCTGGCCTCACGTCTGGAAGTTCCCAAGGGCAAATACAGGGCACAAGGTGTGCAGACATATGTGCTGTGTGTGCCTGCCATGGGTGTGATTTGCCTGCGTGAAGGTGTGGACACATGCAGCTTCTGTGTTCACAGGCATGTGTACATGAGCATGTGTGTGCATGCCACCCATGTGCCCTGTGTGTCCTCAGGCCTATTAAAGGCATCGGGACAGGGAGGCCTTGTTTGATCATGAGAATGAGGGCTGTTTTGATGTTTGTGGAATGGAGGTGACATGAAAGGGGATGAATTGGAAGCAAATAAAAGTCTGGCCCAGGTTTATGGTCCAGCATCTCCCTCCAAAGCCAGCCTGTGCTGTGGACTTAGATTAGCCGACAGACGCCGCTCCTGTCCGCGGGAAACGTGTGACCATCCCTCACCCAAGCAGTCCTCCCGGCACTCAGTCATTAGGGGCCCGAGGTGGGTGCATAGAGGTGGGGCCTGGGCCTGGGATGCAGCCCTGCCTGGCCACCACCACCCTCCCTCCCGCCGGGCCCACTGGCAGCAGCTGAGAGGACCGCCCGGTGTCCCATGTGTTGCTCATGTATGAATAAGGTCTGCAGAGATGCCTCACGGGGCATCTGGTCAAGACACATGGCTCAGGCGCCTGCACACGGGCTCAGACAGGAGGGCAGGCTGCCCAGGCTGGGTGAGCCTTGGTATGGGCCTGGCCTTGCTTGTACCACCAGGGTCCACACCTTCCTAGTCTTGCACACACTCACGCACACATGCACACATGACACAGACAGCGCACACTTTCCAGTAGAGCCTGCCAGCAGGACAGCCCCATGTGGCAAACATGCCGGCTGCTTCTCGGACATTCCGATGGCGCCGCATCCCCGCTGCCTTGCACTCCGCTGTGCCCTTCATGGCAGAAGCAGTGTCACACCCCAAAACATGGAGCTAAAACAGGACACTCCAACAGTACCTGCTCCGCCTCCACCGCCCCCCCCCCCACTGGCATTTTGGGCTCCACATTAAGTAATTTCACTCTATTTATGGCAGCGACTGTCCCCACCCAAGGTCACCTCATTGCCCTGTGATGTGGGTGGGCAGAGCTGGGCACGGGAGCTCTCACAGGGATGAATCACAGACCCTCTCCTGGGGAGCAGGGTGGGCCAACCCGTCCTGCCCCAGAAACTTAGATCCCTGGTGGCCACAGAGGAAGGCGGCTCTCCCTCCTCACCACACTCCCTGCCAAAGCTCCAGGCGGGGCACTGGTGGCTCATGCCCACAAACCAGGCACTGACGCCGCCTCCGGTGGAGCAGCGAGCTCATGGTGGGTGCCCATAAGGATGCCCACCGGTGCCAGCCTCACTGCCATTGAAATCTGCAGCTCCGCAAACAGGACACAAGCCATGGAGGAATGGGAGCCCACAGGCTGCGGCCCAGCCCCAGGAAGAGAGCGGGGCGTGTGGCGACGCCGCACTGCGTGAGCCAGCGACCACCCAAATGCGTTGCTGCCCCGCAGCCATCGCACGGCCACCGCCTCACACAGCACTGGAGGCAGGAGGCCGCAGAGGCGGGGCTTCTGCAGGAAAAGGCAAGGGAGGTGGGCTTCAGGCAGCCTCGCTCAGCTCAGCGGGGAAGGTGCTTCCACCCCACAGGGTCCCTCTCCCCTGAAGACAGCTCTGCCCTCCCTGTCTGCTGGCTGGGAGCCTGGCTGGGAGAGGGAAGGGGCGCCCTGGGCCACCCAGTCACTGGGGTTCCAGCGCAGTGTCATTCCCCAAGCCCAGCTCGGTCCCGCACACGGGACAGGACACCCTGGCACCTGGCCTTCTCCCAGCCAGCCCCCTGGAGGTGGCTTCTCCTCCAACAAATGATCAAGGAAATGGTGTCTCAATCCCAGCGCACGTGCGTTTACACACGCGTGGCCCCACGTGAGAGGAACGGTTCTGAGATGAAGAAACAGCATCCCCCCCAGCCAGCCCTCTGCGGGGAAGTCAGCTCTACATTTACCGAACACGGGCTAGTGTGTCTGGTGAGAATGCAGAGAGACCCCCTGCGAGGTGTGGGAGGGGTGTGTGCAGTGTGTAAGTGTGCACTGACGAATAGATGGGCACAGGAAAGATTTCCCACTGCCGGGTGACCCCACCTGCCTAAGTCAGGGAGGAGGGACAGGGCACTGGGCTCATGGGACCAATGGGAGAAATGAGATGAGCATCAAGTGCACAAAACACCCCAAAGGGTCCTCAGTGCCTCCAAAGAGCCTGAGCATCCAAGATAATTCGTCTCATCAGAGCGCCTCACACAGGGGAGACAGACCCCCATCACATACAGGTGAGACAGACCCCCATCATACACATGTGAGACAGACCCCCATCACACACAGGTGAGACAGACCTCCCCATCACATACAGGTGAGACAGACCCCATCACACACAGGTGAGATGGATCCCCCATCACACACAGGTGAGATGGAGTCTCCATCACACACACACACACACACACACACACACACACACACACACACACACACGTGAGGTGGATGCTGGAAACCAAGATCAATAGTAATTAATATAAATGCGAGAAGTCCACCAGAAGGCTGAGTTTGGACTCCTTTGATATTCACAGGGTGAATTTGCATTTTATTACCTATTGCTGACTCAATGGCCTAAAGCAAACTCCCCCCAAACCTGATAATCTTACTGTTTACTAAACATTACCATTGATATGTCTGTTTGCATTCCTAAAAGCAATTGTGTATTCTAGTAAATAAACGCAGATGGGAAAGGTGGAACTTGACTACTAAAGTTAAGATTTCCTGGCCTCCCCCGCCCCCCAATAATTCCAAATTAATATTTCTTGTTTTGTGTGTCAATCTGCGCATCAGCTCTTTCTCCAAGCCTTTGAACCCGAAAGCCACGCTGGCCATGGCTTTTCACAGGTGGACTCCCCCCCCACTCCCTCAAACACCCTCAGCTGAAGGACCCTCCCAGCAGAGACACAGGCTAATGTTTGTGCTCAAACCTCCCAAGTGAGCTGGTCACCCAGACAGAACCTGCCCTAGAGCTTTTTTTTTAAAAAATTTAATAAATCTTTATTGTTCAGATTATTACAATTGTTTCTCCTTTTTCCCCCCATAGCTCCCCTCCACCCAGTTCCCACCCCACCCTCTGCCCTTACCTCCCCCCGCTTCACTGTCCTCATCCATAGGTGTATGATTTTTGTCCAGTCTCTTCCCGCACCCCCTCCACCCCTTTCCCCCTGAGAATTGTCAGTCCACTCCCTTTCTATGCCCCTGATTCTATTATAGTAACCAGTTTATTCTGTTTCTCAGATTTTTAATTCACTTGATTTTTAGATTCACTTGTTGATAGGTATGTATTTGTTGTTCATAATTTTTATCTTTACCTTTTTCTTCTTCTTTCTCTTCTTAAAGAATATCTTTCAACATTTCATATAATCCTGGTTTGGTGGTGATGAACTCCTTTAGCTTTTTCTTATCTGTGAAGCTCTTTATCTGACCTTCAATTCTGAATGATAGCTTTGCTGGGTAGAGTAATCTTGGTTGTAGGTTCTTGCTGTTCATCACTTTGAATATTTCTTGCCACTCCCGTCTGGCCTGCATAGTTCCTGTTGACAATCAGCTGACAATCGTATGGGTGCTCCCTTGTAGGTAACTAACTGTTTTTCTCTTGCTGCTTTTAATATTCTCTCTTTGTCTTTTGCTCTTGGCATTTTAATTATGATGTGTCTTGGTGTGGTCCTCTTTGGATTCCTTTTGTTTGGGGTTCTCTGCGCTTCCTGGACTTGTAAGTCTATTTCTTTCACCAGGTGGGGGAAGTTTTCAGTCATTATTTCTTCAAATAGCTTTTCAGTATCTTGCTCTCTCTCTTCTTCTGGCACCCCCATAATTCTGATGTTGGTATGCTTGAAGTTGTCCCAGAGGCTCCTTACACTATCTTCATATTTTTGGATTCTTTTTTCTTTTTGCTTTCCGGATGAGTGTTTTTTGCTTCTTTGTATTTCAAATCTTTGACTTGATTCTTGTGTTCCTCTAGTCTGCTGTTGGGTCTCTGTATAATATTTTTTATTTTAGTCAGTGTATGCTTAATTTCTAGTTGGTCCTTTTTCATATCCTCGAGGGTTTCGCTAAATTAATTTGCCTTTTCTAGGAAATTCTTGAAAAACCTTATAACCGTGGTTTTGAATTCTATATTCAGTCGTTTGTTTTCCTCCATTTCTTTCGTTTGTGATCTGTTTCTTTGTCTCCACATTTTTTAAAAATTTCTTTATTGATTAAGGTGTCACATATTTGTCCTCATCCCCCCATTCCCATCCCACACCCCTCCCCACGGATGCCCCCACCCCCCTGTTGTCCTTAACCATTGGTTAGGCTCGTATACATGCACACAAATCCTTTGGTTGATCTCTCCCCCCTACCCCCACCCTCCCCTACCTTCCCTCTGAGGCCCGACAGTCCGATCGATGCCTCCTTGTTTCTGGGTCTGTTCTTGTTCATCAGTCTATGTTGTTCATCATTTCCCCTAGATGAGTGAGATGATGTGTTACTAGAAATATACTTATAAGAACCGAATGTGAGACGAGCAATAATATTTATGCTGACAGGCAAATGAATCAGTCTGTAGTGACTTTCTTTCTGGACCAACAGTTCTTTTGAGACCCAATTTCAATGTCCACCAGATCCTTATGTGTACATGTCAGCACTGACTTTTCAGTTCTAGATGGTGGACAAATGGTGGTAATGCAGGTCCAACTCCCTCTGGTTTGGTCTCACCCAGACCCAGGGATGCGGCCTCACCCGGACTCAGGGGCACGTGGCCTCACCCGGACCCGGGACCCAGCATCACCCGGGCCCCGGGGCGCGTGGCCTCATCCAGACCCAGGGGCGCGTGGCCTCACCCGGACCCGGGATCCAGCCTCACCCGGACCCAGGGGCGCGTGGCCTCACCCGAACCCAGGGGAGCACGGCCTCACCTGGACCCGGGGCACGCGGCCTCACCCGGTCTCAGGGGTGCGTGGCCTCACCCGGACCCAGGGGCGTGCGGCCTCACCCAGGCCCGGGACCCAGCCTCATCTGGGCCCAGGGGCGCGTGGCCTCCCCCGGACCCAGGAGCATGGCCTCACCCGGACCCGGGACCCAGCCTCACCCGGACCCAGGGGCACGCGGCCTCACCCAGACCCAGGAGCGCGCGGCCTCACCCGGTCCCAGGGGTGCGTGGCCTTACCCGGACCCGGGGGCGTGCGGCCTCACCCAGGCCCAGGACCCAGCCTCACCCGGACGCAGGGGCTCATGGCCTCTCCCGGACCCAGGGGCGTGGCCTCACCCGGACCCGGGGGCATGAGGCCTCACCCAGGCCCGGGACCCAGCCTCATCTGGACCCAGGGGTGTGTGGCCTCCCCCGGACCCAGGGTCGTGGCCTCACCCGGACCCGGGACCCCGCCTCACCCAGACCCAGGGGCGCGTGGCCTCTCCCGGACCCAGGGGCACATGGCCTTACCCGGACCCAGGAGAGCGCGGCCTCACCCAGTCCCAGGGGTGCGTGGCCTCACCCGGACCCGGGGGCGTGCGGCCTCACCCGGGCCCGGGACCCAGCCTCACCCAGACCCAGGGGCGCATGGCCTCACCCGGACCCAGGGGTGTCTCCGCATTTTTGCTGCTTCCATGAGTTGGTAGGGTAGCTTTGTGTGCTAGGTGTTCTATATGGCCCAGTGGGTCAGCCTCCCTAGTCACCTGCGGTGGACACTCTTGGTGCACCCCTTTGTGGGGTGTGTACAGCCTTGTTGTAGTTAAGCCTTGATTGTTGTTGGTATCACTGGGAGGAATTGACCTCCAGGCCAATTGGTTATGAGTATCAGCTGTGTCTATGCCAGGAGACCTTCTGTGCTGGAGACAGCCTTATGAGACCAGACTTGCAAAATTTCAATAGCCTCTGTGCTCAGCTTGGATGGGGTGGAGTCTCAGGGCTGAGCAGACAGTCTTGGCTTCCCGTCAGCCCTTCCTGAGGCTCCTGGGTCTCAGTGTCCCTCGGTAATCACTGCAAGCACCTCTGAGAGAAAGCTGCCCTCGAGTTTCGCCCGCTGCCAGACAGTCCAGTTTCTCCCCCAATGAATCTGGATTCCCAGATTCTCGCCCGGAACTAGAGTTCAGAGCAGTCGGGAGCTTCTGGTTCCCTCCAGCCAGTGGTGCAGTCAGCAGTCAGTCCTCTCTGTGTGCACTTGCGCATGCGCCTCCAGACCTCTGCCTTTCGCGGCTCCCCTGAGTTTCCACCTGACAGTCCAGATTCTCCCCGTAAGAGTGTGGGTCCCCAGAACTGGGGTTCAGTGCATTTGGAACTGGGCTTCAGTGCAGTCAGGAGCTTCAAACTCCCTTCCGCTAGGGAAAGCCAGCGGCAACCTCCAGAGTCAGTCTTCTCTGCGCGCATTCGTGTGAGCACGCCTCCAGACCCCTGCCCGCCACGGCTCCCCCGAGTATCCGAGTCTCTGTGTGCCTTTCTCTCTACCTGACAGTCCAGATGCCCCCCGTACGAGCCTGGGTCCATGGGGTTTTGGCCAGAACTGGGGTTCAGTGCAGTCGAACTGGGGTTCAGTGCAGTCAGAAGTGTGTTCAGTGCAGTCGGGAGCTTCCTTCTCCCTCCCGCCAGACAAAGCCAGCCAGGCACTCAGCCGCCCTTCCTCTCTGCGCGCGTGTCTCTGTACCTCAGTCGTTTGCAGCTCCTCTGATTCTCCGTGAGCTTTTCTCTTTCCTTCTAGTTGTAGAATTTCCACTCCGCCAGCTTTCCTGTGCTCAGCCTCTGTTCTGGATGATGTCCGTTCTGGCTTTTTAAATTGTTGCGTGAGGCAGCAGTGTAGGTGCTTACCTATGCCGCCATCTTGGTTCCTCCCTGACCTAGAGCTTTAAACTGCAGGGGCCAAGTCGGGCCCCTGAGTGCGACTGCGGGGGAGACGACCTTGGGTAGGGTGGCCTGCAGTCACCAAGCCTTGTTTTGCTGAGAAAGAGGCACAGGAACAGTGGAATATTATTCCGTCATACAAACTGAGCTGTCAGGCCATGAAGAGACATGAAGAACCTCAAATGCATGACTAAGGGGAAGAAGCCAACCTGAAAGGCTACAGACTGTGACTCCAGCTGTGTGGCATCTGGGAAAGGCAAAGCTATGGAGACACTAAAGATTATGGTGGGAAGGGGTTACTGGGGAGGAGGGTTGATCAGGGGGAGCACAAGGACTTCAGGCCGTGAACCTACCCTGTGTGACACTATCATGGTGGACACATGTCGTTACACATTGGTCCAAACCCATGGAACGTACACCACCGAGAGTGGCCCCAGTGTACACGTGGGCTCCAGTTAATAACAATGTATCAACATCGGCTCAGCAGTTGTAACAACACATGCCAGAATGCAACATGTCGACTGCAGCGGGCAGGGGGATGCGGAGCCGGCACTTCCTGCTCCATTCTTCAGTACACACAGGTGAGACAGACCCCCATCACACACAGGTGAGTGAGACCCCCCATAACACACAGGAGAGTGAGACCCCCCCATCACGCACAGGTGAGATAGACCCCCCCATATCACGCAGGTGAGACAGACCCCCATCACACACAGGTGAGTGAGACCCCCATCACACACAGGTGAGACAGACCCCCATCACACACAGGTGAGTGAGAACCCCATCACACACAGGTGAGAAAGGCCCCCATCACACACAAGTGAGACAGACCCCCATCACACACAGGTGAGAAAGGCCCCCATCACACACAAGTGAGACAGACCCCCATCACACACAGGTGAGAAAGGCCCCATCACACACAGGTGAGACAGACCCCCATCACACACAGGTGAGAAAGGCCCCCATCACACACAGGTGAGACAGACCCCCATCACACACACAGGTGAGACAGAGCCCTCGTCACACACAGGTGAGACAGAGCCCTATCACACACAGGTGAGACAGACCCCCATCACACACAGGTGAGACAGACCCCTATCACACACAGGTGAGACAGACCCCCATCACACACAGATGAGACAGAGCCCTCGTCACACACAGGTGAGACAGACCCCCATCACACACAGGTGAGACAGACCCCCATCACACACAGGTGAGACAGACCCCCATCACACACAGGTGAGACAGACCCCCATCACACACAGGTGAGACAGAGCCCTCGTCACACACAGGTGAGACAGAGCCCTATCACACACAGGTGAGACAGACCCCCATCACACACAGGTGAGACAGACCCCTATCACACACAGGTGAGACAGACCCCCATCACACACAGGTGAGTGAGAACCCCATCACACACAGGTGAGAAAGGCCCCCATCACACACAAGTGAGACAGACCCCCATCACACACAGGTGAGAAAGGCCCCCATCACACACAAGTGAGACAGACCCCCATCACACACAGGTGAGAAAGGCCCCATCACACACAGGTGAGACAGACCCCCATCACACACAGGTGAGAAAGGCCCCCATCACACACAGGTGAGACAGACCCCCATCACACACAGGTGAGACAGAGCCCTATCACACACAGGTGAGACAGACCCCCATCACACACAGATGAGACAGAGCCCTCGTCACACACAGGTGAGACAGACCCCCATCACACACAGGTGAGACAGACCCCCATCACACACAGGTGAGACAGACCCCCCATCACACACAGGTGAGACAGACCCCCATCACACACAGGTGAGACAGAGCCCTCGTCACACACAGGTGAGACAGAGCCCTATCACACACACAGTGAGACAGACCCCCATCACACACAGGTGAGACAGACCCCTATCACACACAGGTGAGACAGACCCCCATCACACACAGGTGAGTGAGAACCCCATCACACACAGGTGAGAAAGGCCCCCATCACACACAAGTGAGACAGACCCCCATCACACACAGGTGAGAAAGGCCCCCATCACACACAAGTGAGACAGACCCCCATCACACACAGGTGAGAAAGGCCCCATCACACACAGGTGAGACAGACCCCCATCACACACAGGTGAGAAAGGCCCCCATCACACACAGGTGAGACAGACCCCCATCACACACAGGTGAGACAGAGCCCTCGTCACACACAGGTGAGACAGAGCCCTATCACACACAGGTGAGACAGACCCCCATCACACACAGGTGAGACAGACCCCTATCACACACAGGTGAGACAGACCCCCATCACACACAGATGAGACAGAGCCCTCGTCACACACAGGTGAGACAGACCCCCATCACACACAGGTGAGACAGACCCCCATCACACACAGGTGAGACAGACCCCCATCACACACAGGTGAGACAGACCCCCATCACACACAGGTGAGACAGAGCCCTCGTCACACACAGGTGAGACAGAGCCCTATCACACACAGGTGAGACAGACCCCCATCACACACAGGTGAGACAGACCCCTATCACACACAGGTGAGACAGACCCCCATCACACACAGATGAGACAGAGCCCTCGTCACACACAGGTGAGACAGACCCCCATCACACACAGGTGAGACAGACCCCCATCACACACAGGTGAGACAGACCCCCATCACACACAGGTGAGACAGACCCCCATCACACACAGGAGAGTGAGACAGACCCCAATCACACACAGGTGAGACAGACCCCCATCACACACAGGTGAGACAGAGCCCTCGTCACACACAGGTGAGACAGAGCCCTATCACACACAGGTGAGACAGACCCCCATCACACACAGGTGAGACAGACCCCTATCACACACAGGTGAGACAGACCCCCATCACACACAGATGAGACAGAGCCCTCGTCACACACAGGTGAGACAGACCCCCATCACACACAGGTGAGACAGACCCCCATCACACACAGGTGAGACAGACCCCCCCATCACACACAGGTGAGACAGACCCCCCCATCACACACAGGTGAGACAGACCCCCATCACACACAGGTGAGACAGACCCCCATCACACACAGGTGAGACAGAGCCCCATCACCTGTATACCTCACCTGAGTGTGATGAGGGCTCTATCTCTCCTGTGTGTGATGGGGGGGTCTCACTCACCTGTGTGTGATGGGGGGTCTCACTCACCTGTGTGTGATGGGGGTCTGTCTCACCTGTGTGTGATGGGGGGTCTCACCTGTGTGTCACTTCTCACCTGTGTGTGATGGGGGTCTGTCTCACCTGTGTGTGATGGGGGTCTGTCTCACCTGTGTGTGATGGGGGTCTGTCTCACCTGTGTGTGACGAGGGCTCTGTCTCATATGTGTGTGATGGGGGTCTGTCTCACCTGTGTGTGATGGGGGTCTGTCTCACCTGTGTGTGATGGGGGTCTGTCTCACCTGTGTGTGATGGGGGTCTGTCTCACCTGTGTGTGATGGGGTCTGTCTCACCTGTGTGTGACGAGGGCTCTGTCTCATATGTGTGTGATGGGGGTCTGTCTCACCTGTGTGTGATAGGGGTCTGTCTCACCTGTGTGTGATGGGTGGTCTGTCTCACCTGTGTGTGATGGGGGTCTGTCTCACCTGTGTGTGATTGGGGTCTGTCTCACTCTCCTGTGTGTGATGGGGGTCTGTCTCACCTGTGCGTGATGGGGGGGTCTCACTCTCCTGTGTGTGATGGGGGTCTCACTCACCTGTGTGTAATGGGGGGGTCTATCTCACCTGTGCGTGATGGGGGGGTCTCACTCTCCTGTGTGCGATGGGGGTCTCACTCTCCTGTGTGTGATTGGGGTCTGTCTCTCCTGTGTGTGATGGGGGTCTGTCTCACCTGTGTGTTATGGGGGGTCTCACTCACCTGTGTGTGATGTGGGTCTGTCTCTCCTGTGTGTGATGGGGGTCTGTCTCACCTGTGTGTAATGGGGGGGTCTCACTCACCTGTGTGTGATGGGGGTCTCACTCACCTGTGTGTAATGGGGGGGTCTATCTCACCTGTGCGTGATGGGGGGGTCTCACTCTCCTGTGTGCGATGGGGGTCTCACTCTCCTGTGTGTGATTGGGGTCTGTCTCTCCTGTGTGTGATGGGGGTCTGTCTCACCTGTGTGTAATGGGGGGGTCTCACTCACCTGTGTGATGGGGGTCTCACTCTCCTGTGTGTGATTGGGGTCTGTCTCACCTGTGTGTGATGGGGTCTGTCTCACCTGCGTGATGTGGGGGGGGTCTATCTCACCTGTGCGTGATGGGGGGTCTCACTCTCCCGTGTGTGATGGGGGTCTCACTCACCTGTGTGTAATGGGGGGGTCTATCTCACCTGTGCGTGATGGGGGGGTCTCACTCACCTGTGTGTGATGGGGGTCTCACTCTCCTGTGTGTGATTGGGGTCTGTCTCACCTGTGTGTGATGGGGGTCTGTCTCACCTGTGTATGATGAGGGTCTGTGTCATCTGTGTGTGATGGAGGGGTCTCACTCTCCTGTGTGTGATGAGGGTCTGTGTCACCTGTGTGTGATGGGGGGGGGGTCTCACTCTCTTGTGTGTGATGGGGGTTCTCACTCTCCTGTGTGTGATGGGGGTCTGTCTCACCTGCGGGATATGGGGATCTGTCTCACCTGTGTGTTATTTCCCGGAGCTCTCAAAAATAAAAAAAAAAACCAAAAAATAAAAAAGCCTGGGAGACAATGCATCAATGAAGTCATGTCTGACAGGCAGAGCTCCCTCCTCAGGCAAGTGCCCTCTGGACCAAAGCTGGTGGGCGGAGAGCCTCCCCGGAGCCCCAGCACGGCCACCAGGCTTCTCCTCTGCCCCTGAACATCACCACGAAAACTGCACCCTCACACCGCCAGGCCTGGGCCTCTGACGCTGCCAATATTTCGGAGAAATATTCCATCAAATGGAAATGTGAGAAATTAGCACAAGTTTCACTTCCAAGATTCCAAGAGCACGCACAGCAAGCGCCGAGGCTGCCCTTCCCCAGACGGAGCCCCAAGATCGGGAAACCCGGGCCCTCCCTCCCAGAGGCCACCCTGCCCTCCGCCAGGGAGGGCACTGACTCCTCCCAAGGGTATTTTTCTTCCCTGGAGAAGTCAGGGCGACTCTGCCGTGGCCGGGTGAGTGCCTCGCTGGCTGTGGTTTTCACTGTTTCATCATGAGATTCCCCATCACAGAGGAGCACGGAAAGCACGTCCTTTCACATGATCCTGAGTCAGAACCAGGACAGAAGCAGCACCTGCCAGCCTTCCAGTCGCCCCATATGTCCCTCCACCAGGACAAACCTCCACCTGTTTTTTAAATCATTGTTCCTCACTTGCTCTTCTCCATTTGAAAACACATGCCATAGCCCAGTGGTCGGCAAACCGCGGTTCGCGAGCCACATGCGGCTCTTTGGCCCCTTGAGTGTGGCTCGGCGTTAGAACCACTTCTTCAAAATAGACTCGCCCAGGCCGAAAACCGACTTCTGTGCATGGGCCACGAAGTTTCAATCGCACTGTACACGCGCGCCCGCACGTGGTATTTTGTGGAAAAGCCACACTCAAGGGGCCAAAGAGCCGCGTGTGGCTCGCGAGCCGCGGTTTGCCGACCACTGCCATAGCCCATCTTGACCATTTTAAGCATCCAGTTCAGTGATGCACATTCACATGGTTGCACAGCATCACCTCCACCCCTCTCAAGCACGTCTCATTTTTGTCCCAAACGGACACTGTCCCCATGGCCATTTGTGCCCTGCGCCCTCCCCAGCCCGGCACCGCCGTTCTATTTTCTCTCTCTGAATGTGACCACTCTGGTCCTTCACGGGAATCACCGGTATTTGTCCTTTTGTGACTTGTTTGTTTCCTGGAGCACATGTCCTCGAGGTCCATGCATGTTGTAGAACGCCCTTCCTGCATCCTACCGCGTGTGAACGCTTGGCACTCATGCCTCGGTGGGCCCTGGGGCTGTTGCGCCGCTCGGTGTGTGGCACACCTCTGAGGCCCTGCTTTCAATCACTGTGGACGAATGCCCAGGAGAGGATGGCTAGGTCCCCACTTACTCTGTAGTTTAACCACGTTTATATGCCTCCTAAATAAAATATTTAAAAATTCTTCCCATTTCAAACTCTGTAAATGGAATCCCTCTCGATGTTATTCTGTGACCTGCTTTTTCTCTGCACATTGTTGACTGAAGTTCCTCCTCATGAACATGCTGTCCATCCTTCTGTTCACCCTCGAGGTCGGCGGCTGTGGCCCTGACCCCCTGGGCGGCAGGAGGTGGGTGGGCGCACAGGAGCCGGGCTCTGGGCTGCAAACCCGAGGAGGCGCGGGTGACCCGCCTCGCCTCTCGGGCATCTGCTCCATCAGAGCCAGGTCTAGTCCCGACACCATCAGAGCCAGCCAAGGTCACTGCCTCCCAGGTGCCTGCCCTGGTCAGCAGGGCCTGTCACCCCTGGGGCTCTCCCTCCTCGGGACCTGCTTCCTCTCCCTGCACCCGCCCTCCTCACCCGCTGCTCCGATGCTTCTTTCATGGTCGGTGCTGAGACTCTTGGGTGGGGGTGGGGATCACCGTCCCACATGACATCACAATAGCCTGCTGTCCCCGACACAAAGGCTGCGTCACTGACTGGACAGAGTGAGCTGGCGGAGCACCTGCACGAGGCGGCAACATGGCTCTGGCCCTCCCTTTCCGCAGCACCCAAAGGGGTTCTTGTGCATGTGCAGGTGGGTTAACAAAAGCCCATTGGAGTGCGAGGAGAGAGGGAGCACCCTGCACCTCGGAGCCTGGCCGCGCTGCGCCTCTGCACGGCCACAGCGGCCAGAGGAGGGCCTCCCTGGAGCCGCACAGCCCAGGATCTCTTGACATCTTCACCATCAATTTTGGAGAAAAGTAGACCTGAGGTCTGTTATTACCACCACATCCCGCCCCGGGGAGCGCTGCGCCATGCTGGGACCGAATCTCCCTCTTCAGGAGGCGAGAGCGTGCCAATACTCCCGGCACCCGATGGGCACGGGCTCGCGGCAGGCCACCAGGGTTTGCTCCACTCGCAAGCTGGCACCATGGAAAGGGTTTCTCTGAGTAGAAATACAGACAAAAGGCGAAGACTGCCACGTGCCCGGTGCTCGCCCTGTGCTGCGTGTCACCTTCACCATGCCCCTGTGTCCAGCCCCAGACGAGGCCACCAGGCAAAGGTGGTGTCTTGGGAGTGGATGGGCCCAGACCCCCGATGGCACCCACCGGCTAACCACAGGGAGCAGTAACCAGCATTTAAAGATGCACCGGGTAGTTAAGCTAATTTGTTCTCTTTATTAAAAACTAGTGGCCTGGTGCATGGATTTGTGCACATTGAAAGGAAATTAATCAGAAGAAAGATTCGTGCAGTAATTACATTACTACAAAAATTACATGTCGCCGAAACCAGTTTGGCTCAGTGGATAGAGCATCGGCCTGTGGACTCAAGGGTCCCAGGTTCGATTCCGGTCAAGGGCATGTACCTTGGTTGCGGGCACATCCCCAGTAGGGGGTGTGCAAGAGGCAGCTGATCGATGTTTCTCTCTCATCGATGTTTCTGACTCTCTATCCCTCTCTCTTCCTCTCTGTAAAAAATCAATAAAATATATTTTTAAAAAAATTACATGTCAAAATAGTATATATAATATAGTATAAAATTAACCTTTGCACTTGGATGTCAAGATTAAAATTACTCTTTGAATGTATCAATAATTTGAAATATAAAAAAATCCAAATAAATAAGTTTGTATGAAAAGAAACTCCAGTTTTTTATTCTACTGCCACGCTTTGTAAAATCTGGGGTATTTAAAAAATTAAATCCCGAGTAGAATAAAGGAATCGAGAAAAAAGCAAGCGAGTACAAAGGGTGAAAACATGCATGCAATTGGCACAGCAAGAGCTTTACATGTATTGCGCATGTGTGAGTCAATGTTTATTTTTAAATTGTCAGTGACATCATATGTACCGGCTGGTCAGTGGATCAGACGGTCGGACAGACAGGCGTTGGTCACTTAGCCTTTTATATATAAAGATAGTACCAGGCATTTCATTCTGCCCTTTGGTGAAGATGAGCTGCTTGTAACCTGCCATGGGCGGCGGTGCTAACCCACTCCCAGCTGGGCCGGATCCTCTGGCTGGGCCATGCAGTAAGGCCTGTCAGCTCCTCCTCTGAGGGGCCTGAGGATGCACAGGCTTGTCTGTCCCGGGGAGACCCGGGGTCCAGGTCAGTGCCCCAGTGCCTTCTTGCACGGGGGCCACCCTGACGGCCCAAGAGCTCACTGGGGCCTGTGTGCACACGCGACTGCACACACACATGCATGAGTGCACATGCCCAGTCAGCACACTTACATGCACACACAGCCCAGTCCGAGGCCAGGAGCAGGGGGTCCAGGAACCCCAGGACCATCGCAGCTGACCTCCATGTCACAAGCACCTCATGTGCCCAGAGGACATTCTGAAGACGCTGGGCGGTGCGGAGACTGCAGTCGAAGCTTTGAAATCAGAAATCCCGGGCGTGCTCCAGCCGCGCTCCCCTCTGTAGGCAGGGCGGGGCGGGGTGACCCTGCGTGGCCCAGGTGATGTCCGGAAAGCTCTGAGCCCTGGTGAAGGCCAGGCGTGAGGCCACCAGTCTGGCCTGGCAGCTGAGAGGACTGTGCCAGGCCACGTGCCCACGGCCATGTCTCCCATGGCAGAAGGTGTGGCCGACCGGGGAAGGCAGCTCGGAGTGGGAGCCTGGAAGAGCCCCTCCGGCTTCCTGGGCTGCCCAGTCCCAGGCTCTCCATGTCCAGCGAGGTTGGGGCCTGAGCCACATCTCCATCCCGGACAGGAGGACACCCGGCTGACGGACAGGGTCTGCGGGGCTGACCTGGAACCCTCGGGACTCTGGAAGCAGCAGGTCTTCCTCCCAGAAAGGCTGCCGTGCTGCTGCCTCCGGCTCCGGCTCCGGCTCTGAGGGTAAGAACCGGGCGGGCACTTTTGGTAAGAAGCCCATGAAAATGCATGAATCAAAAAGGTGGCATTATTTCCATTAAGAGATAGTGACATAAGACACTGCTGAGTAAGTCTGGAAAAACCACTTTCTAAGCTCCAGGTGGGTGGCCCTGGAGGAAGGGCCATCGAGCGGGAAGACACAGTGCCCACACCCACAAGTGCCCACCGCTTCCTCAGTTCCCGTGAAAATAGCTCAAGTCAAAGCAATGGGCCAGAACTCATGAAAGGCCAGCTGCAGACAGGGAGGGAATGTTTGCAAACCACATGTCAACCAAGGGCTCACACCTGGGATCTGTAAAGAGTGCTCAGAACTCAACAGCAAAAGTAAACAATCCAGCTGGGAAGTGGCAGAAGACAGGAGGAGACAAGGCCACATCCACACAAAAACCGGCCCACAGGGCACACAGCCACGAGCTCGCAGCAACCGGCGAGGCCACGGGCAGCAGCGCACCAGGCGCCGGGCAGCCAGGAAGGAGCTGCCGGCTGCCAGGCCCGCAGGGCCTCGAGGGTGTCCCAGCGAGCACAAGAAGTCCATCTCAGAAGGTGGCACAGTCTGCATCCATTTAGGTAACACCCGAAGTGACAAATGGCAACATGGGAACAGATGGGTGGCTGCTGGGCTGGGGGTGTGTCAGGAGGAGGCAGCTGGGGAGGGATGACTGCAGAGGTGACAGGAGGAAGATCTTCATGGCGAGGGCAGATGTGAGTCCAGGTTGTGGTGGGGCCCAGGACCCCCACTTGTGACAAACGGGGGAGACCAAACGCATGCACGGCCCACACGGCCCCTGGCTGCGGGCTGTACTGTTACACAAGACGTCACCTGTCCCAGGTGACAGACTTGCCCAGGACACCTCTGTACTGCTGTCTGCAACTTCCTTTGAATCTAGCTTCACTATCTATGTATATAATAGAGAAACATGCAAATAAGCCCGGACACCATAACACAACGACCAAACAGCAGGGACCAGAGCAGCCAGCCCCATGGGCCTGGAATAATGACGCATTCACAACGAGTCACTGCACAGGGGGCTGCAGATCAGGGGGGCTGCAGATCAGGGGTCTGCAGCACTGGGGACCCCAGCTCCTAGCCCAGAGCCTGGCCTCAGGGCTGCAGCTGTGGCTGTGCTGCCCAGTGGGGAGCCCCACAATCTGCCCCCTCAGACTCAGGAGAGCCATCGGGTCCGTGGGGACGGCCAGGAATAGTCCTCTCCTGGCGCCCTTTACTCCGTGAGGAGGGCCCCATGGATGGGAGTTGGGGGCAAGACTGTGACCAGCGATCAGTGTTTGAAGAGGGAGCCTTCAGCCCTGTGAACTTTCTCTCCCAACGAAGCTCCGGCTCCTCCCTGCACTCGGGCCCTGCCAGAGGGCCATGCCAGGCCCACGTGGCCGCTGCCCACACACACTGGTGTCTGCAGTCCCACGTGGGACCGTGAACCGTGTCTGAGCCACTCTGAGGTGGAGCCCACGTCACCTCTTTTAAGTTTTCATTTTTGCTGGTCCGACCTTTGCCTTCTGAGGTGTAGAAACCAGGACGGTGGGCACAGTGGAGCCCGCAGACGGGAGCTCCTCAGCTCCGACGGCTTCATTCAGAGAAGGCACCCCCCATCTCCCCGCCCTGCTCCCCCCACCCCCACCCCGCCCCTGCGCTGCTCACCTTGGCCTGCGGGGAGCAGCACAGTCACCTCGACAGGCATGGCCCCAGAGCTGCTCCTGAACTTCGCTCTTCCTCCCTCTGCTCCCCAAGCCCAGCCCAGCCTGTGGTCAGCCCCGCAGAGGGTTGGCTGGTGCCCCCAGCGCCCTCCCCAGCGCCCTCCCCAGCGCCCTCCCCAGTGCCCTCCCCAGTACCAGACAGGACCAGGCAGCAGGGGGTGAGGTTGGCCTGGGACAGACGTAGCCCCTGCAAGCTGTGCCACAGTGGATCCTGAGCAGCGAGAACTTACCAACAGGGATGTTTGTGCAGACATTTTAAACAACTTCCACTTTTAAAACTGAATTGAAAAGCTTAGGTTGTTGCTCTAGAGAGCAATGCTTCGGCGGACGCCGAGGTCACCTTGGAGGCTAAAACCAAAAGTTATATGAGAGCAAGTGCTGGCGAGGCCGTGGACAGACCCGAGCCCGCACGCTGCTGTCGGAATGGAAATGGTGCGGCCGCTCCTCACATGATTAATATCAGCCACAGGGGACCCTGCAGCCCGCCACTCCGAGGTACACACCCAAGTGAGGCAGCCGGTCACCAAACGCCCGTTGTGTGTGGTCCCATTCCCATGAAATGTTTGAACAGCAGTGTGCAGATGGCTGGGGGTGGGCAGGTAGCCAGATGGGGAGGGTGGCACGGGGTTTCTTCTAGAAGCAATAGAATGTTCTGAAAGTGACTGGTGGTGCCCTGGCTGGGTTGGCTCAGTGGATAAAGCGTCAGCCTGCAGACTGCAGGGTCCCAAGTTCAATTCTGGTAAAGGGCACATGCCTGGGTTGTGGGCTCCATCCCACAGGGGGCATGCAGGAGTCAGCTGATCCATGATTCTCTATCATTGATGTTTCTCTCTCCCCCCTCCCTTCCTCTCTGAAAATATATACACACACACACACACACACACACACACACACACACACACACACACACACTAATAAAAGGGTAATATGCTAATTAGACTGGGAGACCTTCTGGACAAAGCCATGGTGGCAGGGCCGAGGAAGAGGCAGTTAGGGGCGATCAGGCCAGGAGGGGAGGGCAGTTGGGGGCGAGCAGGCTGGCAGTGGGGGGCAGTTGGGAGCAAGCAGGTCATCAGTAGGGGGCAGTTGGGGGCCATGAGGCTGGCGGGGGGGTAGTTGGGGGCAAGCAGGGTGGCAGGGGGGCAGTTGGGGGTGAGCAGGCTGGCGGGGGGCAGTTGGAGGGTGATCAGGCCAGCAAGGGGGGGACAGTTGGGGGCGAAAAGGTCAGTGGGGGGGCAGTAGGGGGTGAGCAGGCTGGCAGGCAGAGTGGTTAGGGGCAATCAGGCAGGCAGGTAGGTGAGCGGTTAGGAGCCAGTGGTCCCGGATTGCGAGAGGGATGTCCTACTGCTGATTTAGGACATCCCCTGAGGGGTCCCAGATTGGAGAGGGTGCAGGTCAGGCTGAGGGACACCCCCCACCCGTGCACGAATTCTGTGCACCTGGCCACTAGTTAAACTAGAAAAGGCATTCTTTTAAAATGCGAGCAGGCGTTGCTGTGTTCTAGGTGAGCAGACCCCAGACCCGCCAGTATGTTGGGAAGGGCTTGAGCCACCAGCATCCGGGCACCTGGCGGGCTGGTAACTGCTCTGCCAGCATTGCGTTAGCTCACATCCAGACGGAAAAAGCCTCGTTGTCATAACAGCAACTTTTAAATCTGTTCACACAGCAAGACAGCCACCCACTGCCATCGCCTTGCCGAGACGGAGTCGGGAAGCCATTCGGCATCAGTGTCATTCGATTCTCCGTGTCACCCGTGCAGTTCAACACAGTTAACCCTGACAGACACGGACGTGGACAGGGTGCCCGTCTGCAGGCGCAAGAAGCTGCCCACCGTGTGCAGACACGCTGTGAGGGTCCCCACGCCGTTGCTCCAGTGTGGTGCGTGATGCCGGCCGCTCGGCGCTTTTACCCGCGGCGGGCCTCGCTCTGCGCCGCCGGACAGCACTGGGCCTTCGCGGTCTCGGGCCGGAGCATCCTTGCTTTGCCGGAGCAGCCGCTGAACACTAATGGCCACAGTGGTGATCAGGCCGCTTGTTCCCGTGAATCTGCAGCCTTCCCCGGGACACGTCGCAGCACGGCTCCTGGGGCTGCGATTACTGACTGCGGGTCCCTCTGAGGCCCAGCTGTGCCGCCTTCTCCTCCTCCGGCCACACTTCCCCCCCACCCACCTGGTCCCGCCACCAAGCCCTTCAGCAACTCTGTCCGTGGCCCCATCTCTCACTCTGATGTTTGCGACACGCACAGTGTGCCAGGCTGGGACTCGGTGGGAGTGCTCGCCCACCCTCCCAGCCCCCAGCTAAGCCCTCGCGTCCCCGGCCCTGCCCAGGAAGCTGCACAGCGCAGAGCAGCTGGGCTCACTGGGGCAGGTGTGCGGGAGCTGACACGCACAGCAGGCTCACACAGAAAGGGAGGTTCTAAGCCACTGCCCTCGGGCACCAGACCTGCTCAGACCCAATGGTGGTGGCTTTTGTCAGGGCACCAGGAAAGGGGAGTGAGTCGCTCAGGGCTCAGAGGAGGGCGGTACCTCATACCCACCTCCCGACAGCCCTGCAGCCTCCCCGCGAGCACGGCCCGACTGTGGGTGTCTTCTGGGAGAAGGTGCAGTGGCTTCACGCCCCGACTGATTTCACCATCTCACCACCCTTCTCTTTCCCTCGAACCTCTGATGGCACAAGAATGACCATCAGTGGTCAGGGCAGAAGCATTTTATGAAAAGTTATTCATAAGTGTGAATCCTGGAGACAGTTGGGGCCCCACTGTCCCCATTTCACTGATGAGAAATCAGGCACAAATACATGTCATGACTTTGGTGAGTCACACAGCAAGTGGGGGCACCTGCCAGAGCCAGGGCTCACCCAAATCGGGGGTCTGTTCCTAGGCAGGCCAGGCTCTCCTAAGAGATTGGCTGGAAATTATATAGACAGACAGACAAAGAGACAGACAGATGATATTTAGATAGATAGATAGATAGATAGATAGATAGATAGATAGATAGATAGATAGATAATAGATAGATAGATAGATAGATAGATAGATAGATAGATAGATAGATAATAGATACATAGAACTTAATTCATTTCTCGAACTTAATTCGTTCCAGGCAGCTGTTTGAAAACCGAATCACTTTTTCCCATTACAAATAATATAAATTGAATTAATCCATTCCAGACCCCCAAATGATCCCTGTTTTAACCTTTTTTATATGCAGTATGTCTAATGTTCTACTTAATCCTATATAAACACTTTAAAAACAAAAAGGACAAAAGTGTAAATGAAAATTGAACAAAAAGGAAAGGAAATATACGGTAAAGAATGAAAATTTAATAATAAGCAGCAACAAAAGCAAAAAAAACCACAAAAATATTCACAGCACAATATCCTGGTATTTTAACAGTGGTGAACTGACTCATACCCCTTTGTCGCTTTAGAGACTTGTGACTGATCAGACAGCTCTCAGCAGGAAAGGGGTGTCAGGCTGAGAAGCAAATTGTTTGAGCTGGGAGACATTCGAGAATCGAGGTTTGACTGTAGGTGGATAATGGTAGACAGACAGATGATGGGTAGGTAGATAGATAGATGATAGATAGATGATAGATGATAGATAGATGATAGAGATAGATGATAGATAGATAGATAGATAGATAGATAGATAGATAGATAGATGTTAGATATAGAGATGATGGATAGATGGGCTGGCTCACATAATTATAGAGGCTGAGAAGTCCCATGCTCTGCTGACTGAGCTAGAGGACAGGAGAGCCAGGGAAGCCCAGGCCGAGGGCAGGAGACTGACCTTTCTCTGCCTTTTGTTCTACGGGGGCCTCAGTAGAATGAATGATGCCATCCACACTGGGTGGCATACGATTTACTGAGTCACGGCGTCAAATGCCAACTTTATCTGGAACATTCTCCCAGGCACCCCCAGAGCCATGTTTGATCGGTCCATGGTGAGTCGGGTGGACACACAAATGCCCACCACAGTCCGAGCCACAGGGTTTCTGGAGATGCCCTCTCTGGCCGGAGCTGGCCTCCCAAGCCTGGGCTGTGGGAGATTTATCAGGACCTCTGCAAATTTCCTCTTGCCATGTGTTTAGATGATGATATGGATTTCTCTCTGCTTTGTTAAGATGGTAAAATAAATTGATTTTAGAATTTGACTTGCAATCTGAGAATAAACCTAGCTTGGTCATATGCATTGTCCTTTTATTGTATTGCTAAAATCAACACACTAATACTTTGTGAAGTAATTTTGCATCTCTTTATAGAAAATATTTGGCTTGTTACAGCATAGGGAATAAAATAGATAAGATTGTGATACCTATGTAAGGCATGAGGTGGGTACTGGGAACATCAGGGGGAACACCTTGTAAAGTACATGATTGTCTAACCGCTATGCTGTACACCTGAAACGAATCTACACTAATAAAAGGGAAAGATGAAAATTGACCATACCTTCATGGTGCCCACCAGCCAATCAGGAGTGAGTATGCAAATTAACCCAACAAAGATGGCGGGTTAATTTGCATATGCAGGCATGGAGCAGCCAGGGTGGGATGCTTGTGCCGTTGCCATGGCGACGATGCAGGCATTCCACACCTCCCCAGCAGCTCCAGGCCTCTGGGCAGCGTGGTAAGGCAGAAAGGCGGCTCCGGCCCGGAGGGAAGGCGGTGCCAGCAGCCAGGGGAAGGAAGGCCCATTCTTGCATGAATCTTCGTGCATCGGGCCTCTAGTACAAAATAATATTGAATGTCAACTGCAATTGAAAAGAAATTAAGAAAAGAGATATTTGGTCTGTTGACTGCTCCTGGCTTTGGCATCAGGGCTGCGCTGGTCTGTGGTGTGCAGAAACGGAGCACCTGACTCACCGCCTGCTGTGTGCTTATGGTCCCTCAGCACACGCACGTCCCTCAGCACAGGCACGTCCCGCCGCTAGCTTGCAATCAGACTCAGGCATGTGTGACATTACAGAACTTGGCAAACACTTCTAATCAGACATTCCTCCCAGAGAGCTGGTTGCTGAACATTTACCACCACTGGCTGACCTCACAAGTAAATTTTTTTTTCTTATTGCTTATTTTCTGAAAGAGTTTATGTCAGATTTACAATATTTCTTTCTTAAGTGTTTGGCAGAATTAATCAGGGACACCAGCAGGACCCGCAGGCTTCTCTGTGGTGAGGGCTATTTAAAATTATGAATTCGCCGAAACCAGTTTGGCTCGGTGGATAGAGTGTCGGCCTGCGGACTGAAGGGTCCCAGGTTCGATTCCGGTCAGGGGCGTGTACATTGGTTGCGGGCACGTCCCCAGTGGGGGATGTGCAGGAGGCAGCTGGTCGATGTTTCTCTCTCATCAGTGTTTCTGGCTTTCTATCCCTCTCCCTTCCTCTCTGTAAAAAATCAATAAAATATTTTTTAAAATAAAAAAAATAATAAAATTATGAATTCAGTTCTTCCATACATGTAGGAAGGGCTCTTTATCCTTTCTCTTTCTTCATGTGTGAGTTTTGGTAGTTGTGTTTTTCAAGGCATTTTTCCATTTCATCTGCATTTTCCAACTTACTGGAACAAAATCACTCCTAACGCCCCTTATTATTCTAAAAATGTCTCTAGTACTATCCGGATGTTGGAGATGTGTGGGTTCCATCACTCTTGTTTGGGGTTTATCAACTATTAATCTTTTCAAAGAGCTGATTTTAGGCGCTGTCAATGTTCTCCACTGTTTGCCTGTTTTGTTTCGTTTCTTATCACATTATACTCTTCCTTCCACTTGTTTTGGGTGTAATTTGTTCCAACGTTCCTGTAGTCCTGGGTGTAGCGTAGACATTGCAATCCGCCTGCTTTGCTCCTTCCTGTAAGCCCTTGACACTTTCTCAGAGCACGGCTATAGCAGCATCCCGCAAATGCTGTTATGCTGTATTTTTTTTTTTTTTCATTTCACTAGAATTATCTCCTGGTTTTCTTTAAAATTTCTTCTTGGCCCCATGGGAGATTTAGAAATGTATTGCTCCATTTCCATATATTGGGGCTTTTCTGAATATCATATAGATCTGTCATTTAATTCCATCACAATAATAAAAATAATTTTTTCTTTTGTTAATCCTCAGCTGAAGATACTTTTCCCATTGTTTTTCAGAGAGAGTGGGAGGGAGGGAGAGAGAGAGATGTGAGAGACACATCAACTGGTTGCCTCTTATGCACACCCCAACCAGGGGCGGGGATCAAACATGCAACCCATGTGCGTGCCCTTGACTGGGAATCGAACCCTCAAACCTTCGGTGCGCAGACTGATGCTCTAACCACTAAGGAACAGGGCAGGAACACTAAAGGTCTCAACCTTCTGAAGTGTGTCAGGCTTCCTCGAAGGCCCAGCACTTCTCTACCGTACCAAATGCTGCAACGCACTTGAACAAATGTGAACTCTGCCCTTGTTTGGTGGAATGTTCTATTCCCGGCGATCAGGTCAGCGTTGGTACCAACTTGTTACATCCTAGTATCTCGTTGTCTGCTTGTTCTACCCAAGCCTGAGAGACAGCAGGTGAGAGTCTCCACGGTGACTGCGGACTTGCCTGCTTCTCCGTTAGTCACGCTGCTTCTGCTTCATGCACTCGGAGCTGTATTGTCGGTGCTCCATGCTGGTGACGTGTGTTCCAGATGAAGTGAGCTCTTTCCATCCTATCTCTGGCGATGCTCCCTGTTCGGTGTTAATGCAGCCACCTCAGCTTTCTCACTCTCATCGTTTGCCTGCAAACGTTTCCCATCCTATTCCCTCCAGCCTCTTGGGGCCTGACCCAGGGAGCAGTCAGGGCGCACTTGGGCCCTCCCCTCGGGCCACGCCCCAGGGACGCCACCCTGAGCTGCCTGCGGGTGGGCCTGGAAGCGCTGTCTCCTAGACTGTGTCCGCTTTCCAGTGGGAGTGGCTCCTTCTAGGCTGGACACAAGCCCCGCCCACCACTGTGGCTCTGAGACCAGTTTGAGAAACTCTGGTCTATTTGATGAAAGAATGGGTGACATTAACTGGGGACCTGCTATGTGCCACATATACAACCTCCTCTCCCCAACTCATGGCTCATTTGTCAGATGAGGAGACCAAGGGTGTCAAGGTTACATAATTGCTTCCAGGTCACACAGCTGTCAGGTGTACGAGGAAACACCCCAGGCAGTGGCCCTGAGCCAGCAGCAGCTGCCCAAGGCCCTCTTGCCTTCGGCCACGGCTTCCACTAGACCGGGTGCCCTGCAGTTACGCACATGGCCTGGCTCCTCACCAGTTAACCTGAGCTTACTACTTTGCATCTGAAACAGCTGTGTGCCCTCCCCGCCCCTGCTTTCCTTGCTCCCATTGTCCCGAGGTCCAGAACCACCAGGCAGCCGTTCCAGCTGCTGCTGAGGCAGGTCTTGAACTAGCACCTGGACCCACCTGGGTGTGGCTAGCCCCAAGCACACCTGAGGGAATGCAGGGGAGCCTTCAGAGGGGCGGGCCATGGCCAGGTCGCCTGTGCCCCGCCTGCGTCGGGACAGCCACACCCCATCTGGCCAAGCTTCCGGGACCGAGCCATGATTTCTGGGGGCTCCTACAGCACCCCACTCTCCAGGCCTCTGATGCTGCAGCCAGCTTCTGAGAGCCACACTCCCAGCAGGAGAGATGGATGGGATCCCGTGTGCTTGGCCTCGATGGCCCGCGGGAGGCCTTGACGTGCTGGGAGGTGGGCGTGGCATCCTTGGTCAAGGCCTGCACTGCAGCACAGCACTGCACCAGGGACGCAACGTGAGGGCAAGTGTAAGAGGGACATGGATTCCTCAGAGCACACGTTTATCTCGGATCCTGGGGACGCAGGTGAACTGCAATAAAAACAGTGCGGCCCTCCAGCACAGCCAACTAGGCAAAGCATTCTTTTTTCAGAATTAAGTGCAAAATGATTGTTTCGCAATAACAGGAATGATGAGACTTCAGAGGTCAGTTAGATGGGCTGAGGGGCACCCTCAATGGAAAACGGCTAACCTGCCCCCACGCTCCTCCAGAAGTCCTTCCCAGGACATTTTCAGGATGCCCGGTGCCCTCTAGACTCGGGCTTCTGCTGAGCACAGAATGGATTACTCTTAGAAGGTTTCTACCCACTCTCTCACTGGGTCCCTCTGGCTGCGGGGTTTTCAGTGTAGTGACCGTTAACAGGGATTAACCAGCATTCCGTGCGACCTGAACATGTTTGGGCTGAGATTGTGACAAAACCAGGAAAACTAATCACAGCCACAGCAAGAAGTGCCCAGCTAAAACACTGATGCACAGAGAGGCTAAGGGACTTGCCTGAGGTCACATAGCGAGTGTGTGAGGAACTGCCGTCCTCCAGGATGGAAACAGGCTGGGGCGCGGGGGCACAGGAGAGGTTAGGCAAGGCTCTCAAGAGATGCTGCCCACACCCATGTAGCAGACATGACCCAGAGGCAAAGTGATTCCCAAATCCTCGTTCAATGGGGGCGCTTAGCCAACAACCTCCAGGGATACACCCTCATCAGAGGAGGCCTGTGTCTCAAGAAAGCTGGTTTCTGAGCTTTAAGGACTGGAGGGGCTCAGATGGGCCCCAATCCATGAGGTACCCCACCTGGGAGCTAAATAAGGCTCACCTTGGGGGAAGGACACTTGTGTGTCCTTGTGCACAATTAAGGCCAGGCGCACGTGCATGCACACAGGAACCACACTTGCTGTGTGACCTTGGGCACGATCCTCAGCCTCTCTGTGCCTCAGTCTCCTGTCTGCAAGTGAGGAAACCATAGGTCACCCAGAGAACTGTTTGCAGATGAGCTCACGTGACATCGAGGTGGGAGCTGGGTGCTGCCGGCCGGGCTGGAGTTGGGTCTGCTCCAGATGTCCCCGACCCTGCCCTGGGCCCACCAAGACCTTCGCCCAGGAAGGAAGGCCAGGCAGATGGGGCCGCTCTAGATGCCGGTGTTTTCAGGCCCGGATTTAGTCAGGATGGGAATCCCATTTTGCTAGTGTCTGAAACTTTGTCTCGTTTTTATTAATGATTAAAACATGTTTATTGCTCATTTGCCCTCTGTCCTGCTGGGACTTGGATCACAAAGCGATTCCATCGACTATGATCAAGAAGCCACTCACGCAGGATCCGCCGCGTCTTACCTGCCCAACAGGGGTGAGGCCACCTGGAGGCCACGGACAGAGCCGGCAACCATCTCTCTCTGAAGAGTTTGCCTTTAATGACAATTCACTAATAGGGTTCAGAGATCCTCTCATTTAACAGAATGCAGAGCTATAATTGGTGACCTATTTTAAGCAATTTAATTTCCTGTGACCTGTTTTCCAAATTGACATGGTAATAAAGGCAGGGGGGGGGGCGGAGGACCCTTGGAGGTGCGAAGCCTGTGCCTGCGGTAAAGGTGAGCCTCCCGTGTTCATGTAGGAAGGTGCTGGGTTATGTGAAGGCTCTGCCACAGCCAACGAGTCCCGCACCTTCAATCAATCAAAGAAACGAGCAAGGACATCATGAGGATCCGTGAAGCCATTAAAGCAGAACTCCGAGCAGATCCCCGGAAATCCGCTTGCACTGGACGGAGGTCCTGTCCCCTCTCGGCAGCAGGCGAATGCCCTCCTGCCAAGACCCAGCTGTCCTAACAGGCTCCTTTGGGACCCGTGGGGGTGGGGGGACCCACAGCCACCTCCGGGACACACCTGCCCAAGGACTGTTCCCTCCTGCAGCTAGACCAAGAAGGATGGGGAGACCAGTGGAGAGGGGAATGAGAGGAAGAAGGACGGGGGAGGGGAAGGAAGGAGGGAGGAGCGTGGGAAGAGGCTGTCCCACCCTGGTGTCTGCCCTCTGGCTGGCGGGACTGCCGTGTCTAGGCTGTGGGCGGCCATGGGGAAGAGCTGGCTGGGACCGTGGCCTTGGGGTGGCTGGAAGATGCAGGGCTCAGGGGGGAGAGTGGCCTCGTCTATGGCCGCACCACCTCCACACACCTGCCTGCACAGGGAGGAGCGGGGGCTGTGACGTTGGGGGTCCCATGGCTTCAGGTGAGGATACCTGTGACCCCCGCCCTTACCTCCAGCCCAACCTGTTCTCTATCCTCCCTTCCTCCTCTGCCCCCAAGGCCTCTTCAGGGCCACACTCTGCTCCCTCGTCAGCATCTCCCTCCCCACCTCGCCCCCAGTGCCCTGCCGCAAGGGGGCCGCAGCTCTTGGGCCTGGTCTCCCTTGACCTTGGGCGCTGTTCTCTGAAGGGATGTCCGGGTTAGTCCGCTCGGAGCTGGATTAATTTCCAAAGACAAAGCCTGCCGTTTTTGTGAGCTATTTGTGTGCTGTCAGCCCCAGGGGAGCAGGAGGAATTAAATGAGGGCCACGGGGGTCACTGATGCCACCCTCCACCCTGCTGGCTGCCAGGCTGCCCGCCCCCAGGCACATGCCTCGTGGAGCCGGGCCAAAGTGAGCGCCCAGCCGTCCCTCGGCAGGAAAGGCCCGCAGGTGGTGGCGGCAGCCCTCTCCTGGGTCTCTTCTGGGGATTCGGAACTTCTGTCCCTTGGTGGCTTACAGGACCATGGATGACTCCGCCCAGAGCTCCCCACCAGACCTGTCAACTGTGGGCACCTCTGGGGGCGGCACGGGGCTCCGGAACCCCAGGCTTCGGGTGGAGGGGGGCTCCTGCCCCCGAGGAGGTTTGTCTGGCTGGAGAAAGAGCATCCACCTGTGCTAACAATATGCTCCGTCCAGAGAGGGTGGATACCTAGGTATCTCTTCTGAACACACCTCGTTTCCATGGTAACTGCCTTTTTCCCTCAGTTTCCACATCACACCACTGGGGCCTGGCCAGGCACAGCACATGAGACCGTCTGAAGTGACCGCCAGCTGGGCCTCCCCTCCCAGAGGGCTGGCCACCCTGAACTCACCAGCCGTGTGGGTGGGGCCTAAACCCCAGGCAGGGTCCCTCCCAGGCACCACAACAGCCCACCCTGGCCCCGGGATGCCCCTCTCTCCCTAGAGGTCTTTGGAGAACCGGATACTCTAGGTGACTGGCTGGCCCTCTGCAACCCATCTGTCCTCCTCTTTTTTAAAAAAATACTGTAAATGTTTTTATTGATTTTAGAGAGAGAGAAAGAGAGAGAGCAACATCCATTGACTGTGATTGAGCTCGCAACCTGGGTGTGTGCCTTTTGCACAGGACAGTGCTCAGCCAACTGAGTCACACCGGCCAGGACCTGGCCTCCGTCTCCACCCCTGAGGGGGGCTTTGTGCCGCAGGAGGAGGGGAAGGTGGCCAAGCGCTCTTGGTGGCTGCCAACCCAGACTCCCCACCTCGTGTGTCTCCATGAAGCCCACCCTTCCTTCTACCTACTGGACCTGGCACCTGGCTGACGCTGTGCTGACTGGCTGGAAAACCCCCCTCTCCGGCTGCCCTGTGCCCGGGGGAGGGTCTGGAAAGACATTGGGAGGGCGAGGCACCCAACCAGGAACTGACCAGGGCTCCCTCCTGCCTCAAGAAGGTGCCACGCTAATTCAATCAGCTGGATGGAGGTGTCCTCCCCACCCCATCCCTGCACCCTGGCTCCGGCCCCAGGCCCAGGAGCGGGCTGACTCCCTCCCCTGGCCATTGATGGAGATTAAGCAGTGCAGCTTTTCCCTGGAGATGCCACTTGTTGAACAGGGAGGTGGACGGGGATCAGTGCGGCCTCATAATTTGGCTTCCGCTGGTCACCAAGTGTGCCATATCAGTTGCTGTCATGCGCTCTGGGGGTCCCCACACGCACACACATAGTCCAGAGGCCACAGCAGTGAGACTCGCCTCCCGGAAAGCAGAAGCACCTGCCTCTGTACCCATGTAGGTGGCTTCTGTCTCCTGACGCTGTGATTAAATGCTAGTGGTTGACTGTGGGCCCATTCCCTTGGTTTCTTGGTCCTGGTGTGTCTGCCACTGACATCAAGAAATAAAGGGAATGCAAGGAACCCCATGTGTGGGCTGCAGTTCTCACCCACCCCCTCCCAGGGGAAAAGTAGCCACCCTCCCTCACTTCTTTTGAAATCGAGAACCAGCCGCCCACCAGCACTGCCCGTGGTCAGGGGCCCCTGGCCAGTGGGCTGTCCGCTCTGGCCCTGCTCTCCTGACCTGTCCTCAGCAGGGCAAACGGGGCCCTTGTCCCCAGTGACCCTGCCTGCTGCCTGCATCGGTCCTCTCCCAGACATGGGTGTCGCCAGGTCAGGGACAGGGGCTGGTGCTGGTGGCCAGGCACCTCCATCACACATCCTGGACGTTGCCCAGGACGAGTCGCTGGGTGGCCTCCGGGGGCGGCGGCGCCTGGCTTGCCTCTGCACCGGGTCTGGACACGGGGATGTACCCAGGTGCCGCTGCCACCGTCCCTGGTTTGAGATGCGCCTCGAATCTTTCCTAAGCAAAAAATGAGTGGAAATACCAAGCCCACCACTTTCTTCCCAAGGGGCTGGCCCCTCAATGGCACGAGGACGCTCCCCAGGGGGACACGCCCCTGACGGAGCAGGGTACCACCTCCTCAGATTAGCCGAGCGAAGCAGGTGCTTCTGATGCCACCCGGGCAACGCACACCAGCACCTTCACGCACCCTAGCGCCGTGAGCCTGACACGCTGGTCTGAGGCCACACAACCACTGGGCACCAACCTCCTCTCCTTCCCCAGTGAGCGGGCGGGGCTGAGGTCTGCCTGGTGCCGCCTGCCGTGGGTGTCGGGGGGTGCTGGTGGGGGATGCAGCAGGCACCCAAGGACAGCCCCCTGGGCCAGCACTCCATGTCCCCTCCATTCTCCCAAGCAAGGGGTGCACCCAGACTGAGTTTGGGCAGGCGAGCCAGGGCAGTTTTGGGGCACAGAGGCATCCTAAGTCCCTGGGAAATGCTGGTGGAGGGACATCCCCTTCCAGCTCGTTCTTTGCACACACGTCCACAAGTAACTGTACACCTGTGTGTGAACACCCATCCGTGCGCACACACACATCATGGCACAGACATTTTCCACCCTATGGATTATTGGCTTGAGCTTTAGGGGGAAAAGGAAGAAAGGGAAGAATTGCTAGGCAACCAGCCAGGGGTTGCTATGGCATTTCCGAGAACAGCTGGGCCAATCAGAGCAGAGTGTGGGCTACTGTCAGTCAGCGCTGGAGGAGGGGTGTGAGGCAGGCATCAGCTCCTGGTGGCAGGCTGCAGACCAAAGCAGATGAGGACAGAACACCTCATGAATATTCATTAGGTGATTGAGGCAAAGCCAATTAACAACTTGGAGGCTCGATTTTTCCCAGATTTGTTCACCGTTTTTCTTTCTTTCTTTTTTTTTTTTTTTAAATATATATATATATTTTTTTATTGATTTCAGAGAGGAAGGGAGAGGGAGAGAGCAACACCAATGATGAGAGAGAATCGTTGATTGGCTGTTGCCTGCACACCCCACAATGGAGATGGGGCCTGTAACCCAGGCATGTGCCCTGACTGGAATCTAACACTGACCTCCTGGTTCATAAGTCGACGCTCAGCCTCTGAGCCACGCCGGCTGGGCTCGTTTGCCGTTTTTAACCTTGGCTCAGCGGCAGGCATGCTGCTCCCACCACGCTGCGAGTGCTCTGCACCAGGCAGGTCAAACTCAAAGGCTAGCACCAGCCAAGGAAACAGGGCATGCGGCCCTCGGGCCGAGAGCTTGACGTGCTTGCTCTACACGGTTAGACCCCTTGCTCCTGCCAGCCCCAAACCTGATCCAGGGTGTCCCCGTCACCCTGCAGTTAGCCCCCTGGTGCCCCCACAGGACTCAAATTCCTAACCAGGAGCCATCGGACACGTCCAGCCATTCACTCCCTCCTGGCTCCTCGCTCAGGCAGGGACACGGCCTTAGCCAGCTGCGCCAATGTCACCAGTCTTCCCAGAGCCACAGCTCCTGTAGCCCAGCTCCCAGAAGGCAGGCCTCGGCAAGGGTCACGCGCCCCTGGATCAGGGACCGGCCACTGAAGGCGCTCTGTGGGGCAGCCGAGGCGAGCCCCTGCAGGAAGTTTTCTAAGAAGAGCTGACCCTAGTGGCCCACAGAGGACAGGGTTCCTCGCCTGGGCCCTCCAGTCTCCCTTTCCCTTGGATCCAGGTACACTTTGACTTGTGCCCCGGGGGCCACTCAGGAGCCGATCCTTCCCTGTGGTGTGGCACTCCATCCAGGTCTGGAGGTAGCCAGGTGAGCCGCTGACCAGGAGAGGTGGGAGGGCTCTGGGGCCTAGGCTGAGTCGCCCAGCACCTCACAGCCCTTTGCATATTCAACACTAGATATGTCTGTTCAATTGGTCCATCCAGGCCTGACCCCCAGCCCCAGCTCCACTCTCCGGGGGGGGGGGGGCTGACACGTCTGTCACCACACTGCTGGGCCCAGGGCACATGGGTGCTCAGTGAGTATCTTTCCCTCCAGCCCTGGCACCTGGGCAGCACCTCGGAGGGCTCCCACACAGAGCCCCGGCCCACCCGAGCAGGGCAGAGGTGCTGGGTGCACCTTCTGGGGGTCCCCATGCCCCTCCTGAGCCTGGGGGGGGTGGCCACCAGCATCTCGGTTCACCCGGCGACCCAAGGTGTCCTGTCAGGGGCAGGGGTGGGAGAAAGCAGCAGCCACGCCACGTCCTGCACCCCTGTCCTCACATCCTGAAGCTGCCAGGCCACCCCGTTGGCCCAAATCGGGCACCTCCTTTGTCCTTGTCCCTCACCCAGTCCTGGTGGACACCCAGACTCTTACATAAGTGGGGCCCCTCAAAGTGGGAGAGCATGCGGTTCTGAGGAAACAAAGCTTCCCAAGTGTCCGTGTTCATGACAATCTGACTCCCACAAACACGGCGATCCCTCCTCCCTGCTCTCTCCGGCGGGAAGCAGGGCGCTCCGTACCCATCCCCGCTTCTCAGCTGAGGACCCTGAGGCTGAGTGGCTGGGGAGCCCTTGCAAGGAGGGCAGGCGAACTCCCAGGGCCCACACTCGGGCCACAGAACACCGGTTGGGTTTAGGGGCAGCAAAGGTGACAGAGACCGTCCCCAGGGAGAAATGCAGCGAGCTGCCCCACTGCTGGAGACCACACCCGTCCCAGTTGGCCAAATTCCAGTGGAGCAAGGAGCAAGACCAGACCCTTGCAGGAAGGACCTCAGGCAAGCAAAAGGTATCAGGGGGTAAAGTGACAGCAGAGGGAGGGGGCCAGGAGGGTGGGAGGGGAGGGAGAGTGGTGAGAGGCAGGAGCCGCTCCCAGCAGGACCTCCCTGGTCCTCACCTGCCAGCACAGTCTCACTCATCCGATCCTGGGAGCCTTCCACTTTCAAGAATGATTTACAAGGAAATATTTCTGCAGCCACGAGGAAGCAGTCCAGCGTGTCCTCTGTCTGGGCATTAGCAGTCATTTGAGCTGATTGTTTTCATTAATCTTAGTAATATTGGCCTGGGCCCTGCCAGCAGCCGGGGTGCTCTCCGAGGCCCCTGTCCCTGTGGGGGTCGGGCACAGTGGCGGGGCCGGGCGTGGTGTGGCCTGCTCTGCACAGCCTCGTGGCTGCCACAAGTCACCTCTGGGTGGAGGACAGAGGGGATGTGGTTGAGAGTTGTGTGGGGTCCCCCAGGGCCTTGTCCAGGTCTGGCAGCCAAGGGGACCCCAGGCACACTCGCCCATCAGTGCAGAGAGCACAGTCTTGCGCCTTCCCTGCTGCTCCCCTCCCACCGCTGACCTGTTCTCAGGGGCATGGGGAGCCTATGAATGCCTCCTTCCTGTAACCAGTGGTGCAGGGGTGTGCGGGGGCCTGGGGCCGGGGCAGCTCCATGGGGCAAGGTCAGAGGAGACAAGCAGGATGACCATTTGGTTTGTCACCCTTGGAAAGAGAGAAAATGGTCACCCCAGGCGGCCCTGAAAGAGACAGTGTCCAGGAGACAGGGTGTGGGCCAGGAGCCTCCACCCTCTTCAAGGCAAAGCCACGGAGTCCGTCGCTGGCAGAGGCTCGGCGCGCCCAGGCAGCAGTCTCAATGCCCCTGAGCCCCTGTGCCTGCGGCACCGGCCCCCACTCCCCAGCAGCTGGCTCCAGACACCGAGTGGGGAGCAGTGCAGCCGGGCCTCAGCCCTCAGCCCTGAGCGCCCTTGTCCTCCCCACTCCCCACCTCGCAGGTGGGATGTGGGCTGGGGAGCTGCTCTTCGGATTAGGGATTACTTCGCTGTCATTATTGCCACCTGCCCCGAGGGTGCGCTGGACAGGAGAGAAGCTGGCAGTCACAGAGGGTCCCTCCCTGCAGTGTCTGGGTCAGCCCTGAGCTTCCACAGAGTCACCTTCAGCATGGTGGGGTGCCCAGATAGGGTGCTCAGCCCCAGCCACCCTCCCCCTGCAGCACAACACTCCCACCTGGAGGCCCAGCCACCCCTGTCAGATGGGGCTTAGGAAGGACCAGAGGCACCATCGGGGTTCCTCCTCACTTCAACCACCACCCACTCCCTCCTGGGGCTCCCTGAGCTTGCTCCCATGGTACTCCCTTTCCTCCCATCCTCTCTAAGCATCAGGCTTGTCTCTCCCTCCAGGTCATTGGGGAAGGGGGGTCCGGGAGGCCTCTCGGGGCCCAGAGTCTCTTGCTTTAGTTTGGGGGCAGGAAAGCCTGTCATTCATTCTGTCCTTCCCAGTGAACCCAAATGGAACCCTGGAGGCGTAATGCGTCCTGCAAGGCCGGCGTGAGGTGATACTAACTCCCCTTCTCCTGCAGACCTGCAGGTACCTCCCACGGCCAAAGCCAACGGCAGTCAGCGGCACAGAGCCCACAGGTGGAGCACATGGGCAGCCGGAGTGTAGAATAGAGAGGAAGAGACTGATGCTGCACACTGGAAGGGAAACAGCAAATCTTGACAGTCATTCACACCTTAGTGAGAACTGGTATCTGAGACACTTTCCAAAGGAAGTGGCAGGGAGAAAGCAGGCGTGGAGAGGCAGAGCTGTATGCAGTAGTCCCAGGTGGCCGAAGGCGACGGTGGCCGAAGGCGACGGTGACCGGCGCTCGACAAGCGGGCATGGCCAGCTTTCCTCCGCTCCTGCCCAGCAGATACATTCAACTCCATGTCCCTGTCCCTGTCCCGACGAGCAGATAAGTCTGAGGAGCTCCTAGACGCGCCCCCCCCCCTTTCCTTTTCCTGCTGGAATCACCCAGAAGCAGATGGCGAGGACCCTGGAGGAAGGTGTAGGTTAGGGAGCCAGTGGCTCTGAGGTGGAGGAAGGTAGAGGGGAGAGGCAGAGATGGGGTGGGAGGAGGGAGGAGAGAGGGAAGGAGAAATGGGCCAGTAGGAGAGAGCCAAGGAGAGAGAAAGACAGTGGTGTGGAGATGAGCTGTGGGAGGGAAATCCTGAACTGGAAAAGCAGGGGGAATTAGCCCAGAGGCAGAGGTGGCGGACCAGATGGGGCAGTTGCACCTCTGGGGATGTTGCGCCCTGAGTCATCTGCCCCTCTTTGTGGGCTGGGCTAGGCAGGAAGGAGGGAGCAAGGGGTCTTGACAGCCTCATTTCCCTGCAGAGGCCCCCACCCCCGTCCTCTGAGCGCCCGCCCCTGCCAGGCGCACAATGGCCACCTTTGTGGTGGTCTTAGGGGGCTCAGCACTGAGGCGTGGCAGGGGTCCCAGCCCCACCTGATTCAGAGGAGAGGGAGGAACTCCCCCGCCCCCCAGGGTCGGAGAGCCAGGTAGACACCTGCCCTCTGAGCCTGGGGCAGACTGTGCTGTGTTGGCACCCCCACCCCCACCACACAGGGGGACGTGGCCAGGCCTCCCGCACCACAGGCCTATGGGGGGGGTTCTGAGCTGCTGGACCCCACCATCAGTGCTTGGAAGCTGCGGAGCATTTTGAGGTGACAGGGACCCAGAGCAGAGGTTGGGCCTGGAGCCCTGTGTCCATGCCAGCACTGCCCCTTCCCCAAAGCCCTCCCCCGCCCACACACATCCACACTGCAGGTCCCTGCCACTGGCCTCCAGCAAGACCCTGCCCCATTTTTCCCTCACCCTGGAAGGGGGCAGGGTCTCGAGGCCAAGAGCCAGCAATTCCCAGATGTGTCCATGGCCCCGCCCCTTTTTGGAGGAATGACAAGCCTGGTGCCCAGGAGGGGGCAGCGGTGTGACTAGGAAGCAGGAGCAGAAAGGGCGGGGGCTCTTCACGGGTTCCTGTGGATTTGTTTCACCCCACGCTGTACGCTATACACTAGTCACTATTTGCAGGCTTTCACGCTAGAGGAAGGAGGGGAGGGGGTCCCGGACAAGTCCCTCCCTTTCTTCTCTCCTCCCCCACTCCAAGGAGCCACCTGACCCGCATCCAAGTTGCTGGCCTGCACGAAGGGCCTTTGTGTACACGGAGGCCGCTGCCTGGAACTGGGAGCCCTGAGCCGCCAGTTCCTGCGCCTCTCACTCTGAGCCACATCCTGGGAGCTGGCAAATGAATAAATCCACAAACACAAATTCCCGTGTGCTGGGAAGAAGCCATAGCCTGGATCAGCAAGAAGGCCGGGCTGGTGATGCTGGGTGCCCCCTCCCCCTCACCCCAGCCCACCAGAGCAGTCACTCGCTGGGGCCTGTGGCAGGAAGTTGACCTTTATGACACCTACAGGTGCTCCGGGGCCACCAGGGAGGTCCCCAGCAGGCTGGCACAGAGGGCAGACAGACAGAGGCTGGAGGTGGCCCCCTTTCCCATGCAGCACCCACCAGTCAGCTCCGCCCCCAGGCCCAGAGCAGCTCTTGCTCCCCAGGGACAGAGGGCTAGTATTGGGGCTGAGGGTTGCTGGGATTGGAAGGGGTGAGCTCTGACCCCGTTGATGCCAAGACTCTGAGAGGTAAAAATGGGGAAAGAAAATGCCTACAGGCTGGGCTGGGGATGTGCAAAAAGCTGGTCTGATCCAGGGTAGGCATGCCCATGCCCTGCCTGTGGGTGGTAAGGGGAGGCAGAGTGTAGGTGCTCAGCCAGAAGAGGGAGCAGGTCTCTGAAGACCTTCCCATGGCCCCAGGAAAGGGCATCGGAAGAGAGATTGGGGGTCTGTAAACCTGAGGAGCCCTCCCCTTCGAATGCAAACCAGCTCCAGGGAGCTGGAAGCCAGAGCAAGCCTGACCCTCTCCAGGTGGGGGGTAGGGAGCATCTGCCCCGCTCCACCTAGACCCTGGCCCTTCAAGGGAGAGGACTGGGCAAAAAGTCCAGAGCGAGGCGGGAGAAGAATGAGACTGGGGTTCAAGGTTGGGTTTCAACACCATGGACCGCGGACCCCACTGTTTGGGGACCCTCCCACATTCACCTCCCTTCTGGGCAGAGGCAGATAGGGACACTCTGATGAAGCTGGAACTGGGCTGCCCAGTGTCCCCTGCCCTCCACCCCCACCAGTGCCAGCATCCAGCCTGTGTGAGGCTGTGGCTGCCAACCCTGCAGGCTTGTGGCCGCTCCCCAGGCTCTGGGCTGCGAGTGGGGGATAATTTCGCTTCTGCGCGGAGGAGTGGGGGCCTGCAAATCCCCTGCCAGAGAAAAGGCCTGCCTGACACCTGCAAGGAATGTGGGCTGGTAGGGTCAGACCGAAGCCCACCAACGGGGAGGGGCATCCTGGTGGTCAAAGACCTCGGGTTTCAAGGGCAGAGACCCAGCCCCCTTCCCCTGGTGCTCTTCAGGGTCCCTGGGGCTGGAGAGCTGAAAAGGAGGGAAGCAGGCTGGTGCGCCCACTGGAGGAGGGAGGGTCAGCAGGCTCCACTCCGAGGGCAGATGGTGCAGGGGCTGGCGGCCTGAAGGGAAGGAGGGAGGCAGAGGCCTGCTGGCAGGGCCTGGGCCTGCAGCTCCTTCTGTCTGCACCGAACAAAAGCCGATGGAGATGTGAGGTGGGTAGTTTAGGGAAACTGAATCCTTGGCCCTAGAGGGCCCAATTGGGGCCAGTCCTCAGAGGGACTCAGGAGAGGGCACACTGGGCAGCCAGGCCACCAGATGTGGGCAGGAACCCCTACCCCAGTCACCACAGAGACGGGAGCAATGTTTGACCGGGTCACCATCTCCCTCCTCGATGTCACACCAGGCAGGCCTACAGCGTGGAGGCCTGGGCAGGAGCGCTGTGCTTTCTCTGTGGGGAGTGGCGTGGGAGCTCAGCGGGGGTGTGATGGAGTCCAGCCTGAGGTGGAGGTGTGTCCTTAGCGGGGCTAGGCCTGGTGCCGGCCGGTGTGGCTGCTGGGTGTCAGTGGACTCCCAAAGGGGCTGCCGCTGGTGGGCGGGGGTGGGACTCAGGAGGGTTCCAGTGTGTGTGTGAGAAAGAGGCGTTTCCATGGCCATATGTGCGAGCCGCAGAGCACCGGGCTCGGTCAGGGCGCTCGAGGGCTTCCGTGTGAGCCCAGGAGCACTCAAGGTGGGACGTGCGAGGGTGCGAGGGAGGCGCCGGCGCAGTGCGTGCGTGCGTGCGTGCGTGCGTGTGCGTGCGTGCGTGCGTGTGCGTGCGTGCGTGCGTGCGTGTGTGTGTGCGTGTGTGTGTGTGTGCGTGCGCGCGCGTGTGTGCGTGCGTGCGTGCGTGTGCGCGTGTGTGTGTGTGTGTGTGTGTGTGCGTGCGTGTGTGCATGTGTGCGCGCGTGCGCGTGTGTGTGTGCTTGCGTGTGTGTGCGTGTGTGCGCACGCGTGTGTGTGTGTGCGTGTGTGTGTGTGCGTGTGTGCGTGTGCGTGTGTGTGTGTGCGTGTGTGCGCGCGTGCGCGTGTGTGCACGCGTGCGTGTGTGTGCGTGTGTGCGCGCGTGTGTGTGTGCACGTGCGTGTGTGTGTGTGCGTGTGTGCGCACGCGTGTGTGTGTGCACGTGCGTGTGTGTGTGTGCGTGTGTGCGCACGCGTGTGTGTGTGCACGTGCGTGTGTGTGTGCGTGTGTGTGTGTGTGTGTGTGTGTATGTGTATGTGTGTGTGCGCGCGCGCGTGCACGGCCCTCCGCAGTTCTCAAGGACACCTCGGGAGGCGGCGGCAGAGCGGTGTCCGGTGACGTCACCGCGCGCCCCAGTGATAATCTCCCGGTGCCCGAGCCACGCTCGGATACGCGCGGAGGCAGCTGCGGCGGCGGAGGCGGTGGGGGACAGCTGCGCCCCGGCCGGCCGGCGAGCAGGAGCTGGGCGCTGAAGCCGTGACTCCGAGGACTTGCCCAGCTTCTTTGGCGGCGTCCCCCGCCCTCCTCCACCCAGGGCAGTGGCGTCAGGGAGGCCCATGGGCACCGAGGAGGCGGCGGAACGGGCTGCGCTGGGAGCGGAGGCGGCGCTGGGAGCGGAGGCGGCGGCGACAGCTCCCGCCCGCGACGGGTAACTGTTCGGGCCGGGCTGGGGCGAGCCCGGGAGCGGTTCCTCCGGGTCTCCTCGTCTTTCTCACCACCTTCTTGCCGCCCCGCGCACGGGGAGGGCGAGCTCGCAGGCTTGTGAAAAGACACCGGTTTTCATCTGAGCATCGAAATTCTTTCCTTTACCCGCATTGGTTGCGCGCTCGTGGGTCGGGTGGAGAGGGGGCGCCGCAGGGAGGCGCTCGCGCTGCCGGGAGGAGCGGGCTCTGCACCTCGGGGCGGCCGCACACGCCCGCTCACCCCGCCCTTGCCCACCTCGGCTCCCGCGCCTCCTCGCCGCGACTCGGCAAGGCGCCGGGCCCCCAGGACGCCTGGAGGGGCTTGCTCGGGCCCCCTCCCTGACGCGGAGGTAGAGCGGACTGGGGTTCAGAGTTGGGGGCGGATCCGGGCTGGAGGCCGAGCAGCCCCGTCGGCGTGGCGCAGCGCCCCGCCCGCCCGCCCGCCCGCCCGCGGCGAAGACGCCTGAGCGGTGGCGCCCTTCGCGCGAGGACTCCACGCGAGCCGGAGTCACGGCCGCAGCCCCGACCCTGGCCCGCCCGGCCGCCCGCCGCAGCCCTGAGGGCCCCTCTGCGTGTTCACAGCGGACCTTGATTTAATGTCCATACAATTAAGGCACGCGGTGAATGCCAAGAGAGGCGCCTCCCCGCTTCTTTCTCATGGAAATAGCCCGAGAGCCCAGCCCGCGCGCCCCTCCCGCGGGAGGAAAGCGAGCCTGGCCCCGGCGGCCCCTTGCGCCGCCGCGGACAAATCCGGCGAACAATGCGTCCGCCCGGAGGGCGGCCCAGCTGCGGGCCGGGACCTGGCCGCGGGACACAAAGGCGTCGCAGGCGGGCGGGGGCGACGGAGAGGGGAGCCTGCGGCCACCGGGCCTCGGCCCTCAGCCACGTGGGTCTGCAGTCTGAGCGCTGGAGAGCCTGCAGCGGGCGCCGGAGACCGGGAGGGCGTCCGGGAAAGCGCGGGGGCCGGGAAACAAAGGGAGGGTCCGCGGGGAGCAGCGGAACGGGGGTGGGAGCCGCGGGGGGGCTGGGGCGCCAAGCGCTGGGAAATGAGTGGCTGGGAGGCTGGGTTTGGGGAGGGCCGGCCACCTGGCCGGCGGGTCCGGAGCTGACCGCGGTGCTGGCGGTTGGGCGGCCCCGCATGACTGGAGCACCACGGGCGCAAGGCCAATTGTGCCCCGAGGGCCACTTGCCCAAACCGCGGGACTGTTGCCATGACAACGAGGGAGGGAGTAGGGTCTGAGGTCACTGCAAAGTCTGTCCTCCCTCAGTGGGATGGGCCGCGGGTTGGGGGTGGCCCTCACTGAGCTCCCGCAACTGCCCTGAGGCTGGAGGACGAGGTTCAAAATGCGGAGGGAGGGAGGACAAGTCTACACGTGTCCAGGGTGCAAACAAGGGCAGGTGCATGCGCCTGACCGCATCGCGCCCCAGACCTGGCTCTGGACTATGCGGGACTCAGGCACGTGAGGCTCCGCAGCCCAGCCGAGGGGGACGGTGTCAAACCCCTCCTCCGCCCTCAGCAGCCGCAGTGACACCCACTCGGGTTTGCTGCAGGCATTTTTTTCTGTCCTGGGGAGCCAGCGCCACCTGCTGGTAACGTGGCACGCGCTGTGCCGGCTGGCTCCTGCCTCCCTGCACCCAGCCAGTTCCCTGACTGCTCCTGGGGTCACTGGGCTACCTCGGTGCAGACAGGCCACTCTGGCGAAGATCAGTGGCAACGGCACAGGAAGGTGCCCACGCTTCCCCTCCAGCAAGTCTTCAACCCTACTTTGCAGTTGCGCAGTTTTTCCTCTTAATGGCAGCTGGGATGAGCCCCTCTGGCCAAGTAGGGCCTTGAGCAGGGCCTTAGTTCCCTCCAAATTCCCCAGCCTTTGAACGCCAGGCCTGGAAGAGAAAACCAGCACAGAGAGGACCACTTAGATGTCAGGCCTGGCCCCCCTCCCCCACCTCCTAAAGCCTCCCCCACTCCTCAGCCCAGACCTCCAGGCCCCTCCCTGAGACAGCTGCAGGCATGAGCAGAAGCCAGGGTATCCATGTTCCTGTGCCCACCTTGAGCCAGGCCCCTGTCCCTCCATCTCCTGCCCCCATGGAGCACAGGGAAGTAGCAAGGACGCCCCAGCGAGCCTGGGCCTGACCATGGAGAGGCAGAGCTGGCCCCACAGCACTGGCCTTGGGCATAGTGGCCTCTCCCCACTCCTTCCTCTGTGAGGGGTGTGAACAGCACCCGCAGAGGCACCTCCGGTCCAGTGTGTGCAGGGGAACTGGGGGAAGCCCTGGGCCTGATGTCCCTGCTGGTGTGGAAGGAGCCAGGCTTTTGTCCAGTCTGAGCTTTCTCTTGGGGCTGCTCAGAACCTCCTGAACCCCATTATGGACCTTCCCTCTGAGGGAAGCTGGCCCCTGCTCCCCTGGCTCTCTGGGCTCCATGCTTGCCCACCTCCCTTCATGGGCTTGGCTCCTGACCAGATGAGCCTTCTGAGTGGTTAGCCAGGCGGGAGGACACCTGGAACTGAGGGATGGCCCTGGGCACTGTCCTGGGCTGGTTGGTCTCTGATGAGGGTTCCCCCTGGAACAAGTTTGGGAGCACTCTCCTCCTAGAACCCTCCCCCAAGGAAGGCCTAAAGTCACTGCACCCTGCCCCAGGGTTCCTGGGCTTCCCCTGAGCAGGCCTCGCTGGACAACTGCCGCAGTGTGGGCAGGGCCACATGCCCAGACCTCATGGCTGAGCCCAGGACTGGCGCTCAGTACCCAACGCAACCCTGCGTGTCCATGCTCAGCCTCCCTCCTCCTGCAGTCACATGCTCCACACACCCTTGCTCAGACAACTGACCCACTCCAGAGGAATGGCTGGGTGCCCTGCCCAGTGCTCACCGCCCCAGAGCTCCTGACCAGGGCCTGGTCCACAAGACACACCCTGCAGAGGTGCTGGGTAGTCATGCTGAGGGACAGCAAGCTTGGATGAGTATGCAGAATATCCCTGAGACCCAACTGGCCACTGACCTGCGGCCCATCCCAGGGCTGTCCAGCAGGGGGCCACCTCCAGTGTGGGGCCAGAGAGGGAGACACAAGTAGATGACTATGCCCCCATCTTGACCCTGCCCAGGACCTCTCTGCTCTGAATAAAACCTAATAAACAGTCAAGGCCGGAGCCAGCTGCCCGTGGCCTCCTCCACAACTCCTCCAGGTGTCCCCTGGACACAGCAGCTGAGAGGGAGGTGCTACAGGGCCAGGTAGTGGTCAGCCAGCACCAGGCAGCCACTCCCCGACCCTCCTGGCTCACCTTCCAGGCAGGGCCCCTCAAGTCCAGGCCCCAGGCTGGGAGCTGGGCTCTCCAGGCTCTCTGCCCCAGCAACCTCTGGCCTGGGATAGAAGCCTGGACACTGGTGGTGGGTGACCCTGAGAAATCAGACCCTTGCAGCCCAACCTGCACCTCTGGGCTCCCAGCAGCCAGTGGGCTAAGAATGTTTGGAGGTAACTCAAACTGAAGAAATAAAAACGGTGAGGTGCTGTTCCCCAGCTCGTCAGACAGTGAGTATTTCACTGGGAGGTGACGAAGGAAGAGGTGCACACTTGTGCACCCCCCTCACCCCTGTGGGGGGAAGCACAACTGGCTGTGGAATCTAGGAAGCAGGAGCTACCCTCCTCACCCTCTCCCTGCCCTTGAGCCAGCAGCTGCATGTCCACACCCCACCTGGATGCTGGCCCACCTCCCTTCTCAGCATCCCACTCCCTGTGGAACTTATTCTCTGCACAGAGGAACGAAAAAACCCATGCAGCTCCCAAGGGTGGGCAAGAGAGGCTGCTCAAGTGAGCGGAGGCCAGGGCTGGCCGCCTTGGGGCACGTGTCAGGAAGTGCCCGGAAAGGACACATTTGCATGGACACCTCGCCTACGTCCTACAGCTGTCCTTGTCCCTGCAGAGGTGACATGTACAGACCACCAAGGCTCCCTTGTGGGGAGTCAGCAGCAGCCAAGATGAGAATGGCTGTAGAGATGGGCATACACCTACTCTTCCCAGGTCTACTCCCACCCCAGCTGGCCAGGCTGGGACACCCCACGGCCCAGAGAGCTCCCAGCAGGAAGGCAGGAGCAGGCATCACAGCTGTACTGGGGGATGGGAGCCAGAAGTGATTCAGAAGAGGCCCCTCTGCGAGCCATTTCTGCAGACACTGCGATGAGGGTGGGTCCTGAGAGAAGCCAATGGCCGGTGAGCCACTCCCCCGGGCTGAGTGGGAAATTGACCGAAGAGGGAAAGGCACAGCCCCTCTGATAGATAGCAGGGCTCTGCCCATGGGCTAGGTCCCCAGCCACAGGCCGCAGGTTGGTCAGGCAGACCCCCTCCTGTGGGCCCCTGCAGCTCCTTCCTTCCATGACTCCCTCCCCCAAGGACCTGACCCCAGGATCACCATGTGGTGGGGACACCACTCTGGCCCCAGAGTCCAGCAACCTCAGCAGGGTTGGACGTCCACATGGGTTTATGCCAGGGCCTCCAGGCCTTGGGGCAAGCACCTGGCTGTCCTCTCTCTTTTTTTTTAATATATATTTTTATTGATTTCAGAGAAGAAGGGAGAGATAGAAACATCAACGATGAGAGAGAACCATGGATCGGCTGCCTCCTGCCCACCCCCCACTGGGGATCAAGCCTGCAACCCATCTGGCTGTCCTCTTGTATGACGGCTCTGGAACCTCCTGAGAACCCCAGTCTGGGACCAAGCCCGGGAAGTAGGCCCTGTGAGCTGTTTGCATCCACAGGAATGGCTAGGACACTCCCTGCCCCAGGCTGTGCCCTGCCATGGTCACAATGTGCAAATGGTCAACAGTCTGCAGCAGGTATTGTCTGTGTGGCGTCAGGATGGGCTGCTCCACAAAGCACACGCACCAAGCTCAGGTGGAGTGAGTACACCAGCCCACAGACCCTCCATTTAGGCTCTTCTGTGAAGACCCGACTCTGCACCCACCTCCTGCAGGTGCCAATGCTCACCAGACGAGGGTGCCTCCAAGCACCTGGACAGGACCAGTGGGGACCTGACCACTGCAGGGACAGCAGAGGCCAGCCCCAAAGGTCATCTTTGTGAGAGTGACAGCAGAGGCAGACCCTCTCCTCCTAGGAGACTGCCCACTGCCCTGACTCCGAGTGAAGGAGGGACACCCAGGCTCACACAAAGTGAGGCCCCTGCACACCTACATGCTCTTCATTCAACAAATATTTCTGAGTCCCTCATAGGGACAAGCCACACGTGCCACTGAGATCAGGGCAAGCCTGCTGGGGGTGAGACCCTGATGGGCAGAGAGGGTAACATAGGTTCCTGCATTCTGCCCAGGAACCCGGCTGGAAACGAGTCTGGGACAGAGCAGCTGCCTCTTGATGACAGCAGGCAGAAGGTACCCTCCTCCCTCAAGCCATTGGGCCTCAGCTCCCTGCGCCTTGATTTCCTCATCCATGGCTGGAGAGTTAAGACATGTTCATTCAGTAAATGTGGGCAGTTATCATCATCATCATCACCACCACCATCACTCTCACCAGATGGGGACTTATTTTCAGTTATTTGAAGCAGAATGGAGGATGCAGACCCATTGGAACTGTGGCCATCCAGGGGTCATTCAGAAGACCCATGTGCTCCTAAGGTGACCGCATGCTGAAGGCACAGGAAAGGCAGAGATGAGAGTTTATCAAGTGTGGGATGCTCAGTAACAGCTAGCTGGGTGTGTGATATCGGGTCTCCAACCCCACATGAGAACAGCGCTCCCCAAGCCATAAAGGCCCCTAGCCATCAGTATCCAAGAAGCCCCAGACCCAGCTGACACTTGGGCAGTCTCCAGTCTTTCCCCACAATCCTCCAAAATGTCAGGGAGACCAGTCTTGGCACCTCAATCACATCATCCCAACCACTCCACACCAGAGCTGTGCAGAAACCCTAAGGGCAAGCCGTTCTGCTTCCTATTTAGAAGGCACAGTTTCCCTTCATCCAGACCCTCTTCTTGGGTCCTTCCCAGTAAATAAAGATGAACTCTGAGAAGAAACAGTCTACTGGGTGTTCTTTTAATGCAAGAATTTCACCATGTGACTCTCATCCACAGAATTATTACAGTAAAACTGTGGTGCAGGATAGCTGTTCAAATGCCTTTCCTAACATGTTGCTTTTGAAAAAATAATTCAACTCACAAATCATAAAAGCAACTGCAGGCTGCAGAGAAGGGATTGTGTGGGGTAGGGGGCTCATGCATGGATGGCTAAGGGAGGGCGGGGGGCATAGGAAGGTGCAGGGAGGGGACGGGGCATAGGAGGGCTCGTGCAGAGGAGGTACAGGGAGCGCATGCAGCGGGGAGGTGCTGGGAGAGCAGGAGTAAGTCAGGGCACTTGCTGCTGTAAATCCAAACTGCTGCTGGCCCCTGGCTTACTGACAGGCACAATGAGGACCAGATGAGAGCCAAAACACAAGCCTATCAGAGTAAAAACTCAATCTTGGATAGCAAGAAACCCGAGGGACAGGATCCTGGCTGAAAAGCCAGCCGCTGAGCCAGTTCCTTCCCATGGTTCCCTGCCACAGGCACAAGAGCCCATGACACACCAGACAGCCTGCGACGATGCTATCTGCGCCACCTACCATCAGACCCTGCAAGGAAACTCCTGAGCCGGAGGGACCCGAGAGCACCTGTGGTGGAACTGGGAGTCCTTGCAGGGCGTGCTTTGGGTGGGACACGGGAAAGGCCGACCCAGTTGCTTTGGAGGGGTATGCTACTAGCAGCATCTGGTGCACATGAACATTGTGACACCCCTCTAACCCTCCCGGAGTGCCAAGAATGCAAGCGAGGCAGCTCCAAGGGTTTGGAGGAAGCCTTCAGAGCAGGTGACTTCGTAACTGATCCTGTCAGACGGAGGTGTCGGCAAGGCCTGTGCTCCCTGGTCACCAGCCAGTCTCCTCCCATGCCCACCCTGGAAGCCCCCAACACATTGAGGGCCACATCATTGCAACTGCAGCACCCCCAGCGCACCACTTCCCATCAGAGACCACGTCACGTTCACTGACCAAACACAAAAAACGGCAGGCGTGAGGGGGCTGACACCCCAGGTCTAACACTCTTGCCAAAATAAAGCCCGAGAAGCAACTTTGAGCCAAGGCGAAGCTGCATGTCTCCTGGCAGATCAGTCCTCAGGCGGGGACAGCCTCTCCAAGCTGCGTGTCCTGGACATTCCCCATCCCCTTCCACCCAGGACTGTCACTGCCTGGGCGCAGGGGAGGGGTTCTGTGGGATGATGCTGATGCTCTGGCTTTGTCATGCTTGTCAAGGCTGTACCCAAGGGGAAACCTGGCGAACTCGATTGCACACCAAGTTCTGTAGAGGGCACACCTTCTGCAGTTGGACAGGAGGGACTGAGTAGGGAGACAACCTTTCAGCAGCTAAGTGCTGGGAGGGGGCAGTGGGCCCAGGCCTCTCTCAGCATAATCCCTGCACTTCTGCTGCTGGTCTCAAAGGCTTCCAGCAAAATGTAGGCAACTGTCCATTGAGTTAGAACTGGGTCTTTCAAGTTCCTCTACGTTAGGCAGACTAACAAGGGTGAGGGAGAACTTAGGGGGTCATCGGCTCCCTGACAGACCTGTGGGCTTTAGGGCAATGGGTGACCCTTTAACTGGCTTTGCAGCTAAAAGCCCGTAAAGCGGGTGAAGAATGAGAGGACACCGGGTGTGCTAATAGGATTGTTTATTAAGGCTTGTACTTTCCTCAAGGTAACAGTGTCCCATGTTGTCATGACTCCATCCAGGTGGTTAACAGTTCAGAGAAAGGGACACATTCTAAACACAAGTCTAAATAATACAGCCTACCTACACTTGAACTCAGAGGGCCATTCGGAGTAAATAGTTTTTAGGAGGATCTGCTCTCTACACGGCAAGTCCTCTAGGGGGCACGTGTAGATGCGTGTGCGAGCGAGCGTGGCGGGCACGAGCACCATTTCCATGCTTCAACTCCAGATGACAGTGAGTGCAACAGCCCTCGTTCCACAAAACAGGACCAAAAACTCAGTGTCTAAAGTTTTTGTTTTCTTTTTAAAAACCAATTGACAGGAAAAAGAAATGTAGACACGTGGTGAGATTTACAGCGGGCAGCACCATCCATGCCACTGTCTGCCACCAGAGCAGAGCAACTACAAGCTCAGCATTACTGGTATAAAAACGTAAAATGGCATCAGGATTCTCAAGAGAAGGTAAGGAGTTTAGAACGAGTTGCACACACTGAGGGTGCCTGAACCCTGGACCTAACCTCCACACGCCGGGTCCTGCCGTCACCCCGCCGGACAGTGCTATTCCGGTGCGGGGTTGCAGAGGGTGGGCGGCCCAAGGAAACACAGCCGTTACCAAATCTGGAAAACTAAAATTTCTCTTTCTCTAGTAAAAAAACAGATGGTAGAGTAGCATCTTAGACAGGTAGCTGATCATAAAATGGCAAACCAGCCCAACCAGGTGACTGCTCACTTGCACTTTGAAGAGAGTATTTAACACATACGCTACATGACAAAACATCTCATGGTTCGATACGTTCACGACGAGGCAACAGGGGTGAGAAATAATCTCAAAGAAAGATGTTAGATGACTTTGAATATAAGAACAAGCACATAATTTCTGCCAAAAAAAAAAAATTCTTTGGGGTGCATTAGGTGTGTTTCTTTAAAAGATATTTATATTTTGCATTAGGTCAATCTGATTGATAAGCTGACGAAAACATTCTTCTTTATTAGTGAGTTCTACAATACTATAATACACAGAAAAAATACACGAGTGAAGAGCCACCTGGGCAAAAACAAACGACAGAGAACGCAGAGGCAGCACGGGGCCTGCACAGGAAGACGGCTGGGCTGACCCAGGCACAGCACCAAGCACATGTTCTGAAGCTCGGCTTTTCAATCGAACATTAGATAACAGAAACTGGCTTATCCTTATTGTCTGTTCCGATTCTGCCGTTCCTAAAAAAAAAAAAAGAGGAAACAAGTTTAACACCTATGGTGAACATGTGCACAAACTCCCTCAAAACTGAGTCCCAGGCTGCCCCAGGGACTGCAGCCACAGATCTGGACCCGAGCTCCACTGGGACCGGCCACAACAGGCCAGCACTGGATACTCCCCTCCACCAGCAGCTCCAGGCTTCAGGGTCCTGGCTGTGCAGACCAGGCCTGCCAACCACCTGTTCCAGGCAAAGCCCCTCTGGTTGGTGTGTCCTAGGGGGTGTGACAAGCTGTGATTCCCAGGGGAGCCTCCCCGCTCGCTGGGTCCCAGTAGCAGGGTTCCTCATAAGGCTGTGACTATGCTTAGCTCGAGATGTAGGGATGTGCCCAAGGAGGAGCACCTGTCCCCGCACCCCAGTGCAGCCCTGCTTGCCCACTTCATCCTGCCCCATCCAATAGTCAGGACAAAACTCCTGAAGGACACCTGATATGGGAGCTGGTCATGACAGAGTCCCCAACAGATGGGGTTACTAGACACTGAAAGGGTTACAAAACAAGAAGAACCTTACTAGACAATGAAAGGGTTACGAAACAAGATGAACCCCTTTTGCTAAAAATGAACTGAATGTGTCTTCAGGTTAACAACACATCCCAATTCTCTCCCCACATCCACCTCATCACCCAGGGCAGGGAGCTTGTCAGAGGCCCTGCGCTCCTTTCCAACGAGCAACTGGCCCTGAAAGATGCACCGCTCTAGCACCAGCACCTCCTCCTTGTCCTGACTTGGAACCTGAGCGTCCTGGTTCTCTTAACTAGGACCACCATCCTAAACCACTCCCGGCTCGCCTTGTGCTCTGAAAGCCCTTGGGTTTCTGTGGCTGGCTGGCTGTGATGGGAGGAGCCAGGCCCTGGAGGCTGTCCTCGCTGGAGCTCTTTAGCAGCAAAACGGAAAGGCAGGCTCTCCAGGGGACTGACACTCTCCTACAGGACCAGGTCTGACGCAGCTCGTGAGTTACTGCTCCTTAAGGGATCAGTGAGTCTCCAAATTTTAGCTTAGATGGGACAGCACAGCAGTCCTGCCAAATGTCACCTGCAACTTACTGGCAAAAGGCACCTCTGTGCCTAGGTGTCTTGAGAGCCAGGCAGCCTAAGCACAAGCCTGGGTCTGAAGAACCCAAACGCCTCAGTCCATCCGTTCTTCAGAGCCCAGCATCTGGCTTCTGACTGCCAGGGAACCCAGAGTGCGCTGCAGGAGGTGCTAGGGAGCAGGCAAGAACCACCCAATCTAAGGCACAGTGAGCACGAATGTTAACCAGTCAGCCCCCCGCCTGTCCCTCTCATCGTGTAAGTTAAAGTGGCGCTGACACCCATGAGCCTGGTGAGCGCCAGGTCTGGGAGGCACCTCCAGAGCATTCCAAGGGTGCCCAGGGAAGCAAAAGAAGCCACATTTGTGTTCCAGTGGAATTTCAAAGGCCTGTTTGGCTGGCTGGGGGGAAGGGCTCAAAGCTGAGTGCCCAGGTCTGACTGCAGGCTTCTACTTCCCAACACCCAACTCACTGACAGACATCTGAGGGTTTAGCTGCTACACTGCAAGTTTTAAGGCACTAGAACTTTCTAAACACCATCCCTCAGCTCATCCTCACCTTCAGAACCTCGTGAGCTTTAGGGAAATCATCATAGTATTTAAGATGAACTGCACACATAGCAAGAACCAGCTGCAAGCCATCTAAGGCCCTCAAATTGCATAACCAATGAGCTCTGTTCTATCCCTGTGAATTCAGCCATTTTATTTTAGGTATTTTACGCTTTACCTAAAAGAGCTAAAATACAGCATTTCAGTAACTGGAAATTAATGACAAGCCCTTCTATTTTCTGCACAAGAGACAATGAGAGACCAGTTTGTTTTCCAAGCGTGCTCACCGAGCTGTCACCTGTAAGTACAAACTTTCACCACCGCGGACGACAGGCCCGTTTGCTGCCTTTCTGCTAAATGCTTTGGGACAGGTGAAGCTCACAGGCGGGTGATGCTTTAACATGGACAACCAAAAAGAGATTGAAAATGCACCGATTACCAACTGACACTTCATGAAAGAAAGGACGTTTTAAAAACAAAGACATAGGAGAGAATCTCAGGACTAAGTCGGCCTCAGAATGTTCCACGCCCTCGTGCTCCCACTTTGGAGCCAGCCTGTGGGCACCTGCATGTTCTCTCCAAAGTGGGCCCCACTGCGGCGGCTCCAGGTGTCTTTGCATAATGGGAAGCTGGACCCTCAGAGACTCAACTCCAGGCCTGCTGGCTTGGGCTGTTCCAACATGTCTGAACCCAGCCCCCTTCCCCGCCATTCTCTCATCATCCAGAGAGCCGGGTCAACTTTCCAAAACCGCAAGATACTGGGTTTTTGAGAAAAAATAAACAGCAACCTGCAGATCAGTGTCCTTCCCTCAGTGAGTGGGGCCTCACAGCCCAGCAGCCTCGCTTTGGCCCCACTGCCCAAGAACAGAGTGTCCCTGACTCGACAAAGACTAGGACACACCACTCGTTCTAGAAAGACCATGACTCAGAGAGGAAAAGTGAGTCACCCTCAAGTCCTTCCCAGCAGAAATGTGCACTGTGGTTCCAATCACTGTTTCTTAAAAACTGAAAAAGGATCAAAAGTTATGTCTGGCCATTGTCCACTCTAACGTCACTAGGCTTTACACCAGTGAGGTAAGGGCCCCAGACCCCAACTCACCTTGCGCACCACCTCCTCTTCCTCCTGGCGCTTCTCATAGTGAGAAAAGTCATCGAAGATGGAAGTGGTGTGCTTGTAGGAGGCGATGATTTTCAGCACTTGCTTTGCTTTTTCTAAGGGCACCTCCTGGGTGTCGCGGGAGTTTGTGACCGGCTTGTTGTCATTGTTCTCCAGTCGGATGTGCCGGAGCTGGTTGTTGGGCACATCCTTGACAAAAATCCACTTCACGTCGAACTTGCCCTTCCACTTGTCCTGAGACCAGACCCCAGCGCTTGTGCCGTAGTCCACGGGCGACTTCATCTCCGCCACCCCGCAGAAGTGGCCGCTGCCGTTGACGCTAAAGAGCAGGTAGACGGGCCCCTTGCTGCTGACGGAGCGGAAGGCGCCATCCAGGCGCTTGTTACCATGCTCGGTGCTGCACCAGATGGAGTACTTGATGGAGCGGTGCACGTCATCCTCCGAGTAGCTCTTTATTATGAACACACGGCCGCTCCGCAGGTTCCAGTCAAACTCCTTAGGGTTGTAGCTGTGGGCAGCCTTCAGTTTCTCAAGGACTGGATGGGATTCTGCGCTCGGGGCAGAACTAGGCTGGGCGCTTCCAGGGGAGTGACCGTTACCCCCGGTCCCCGAGCTCTGCCCAAACGCTGCGCTCCTGTTGCGGGGGGCGACCCAGCGGGTTTGGGGCAGCGGCTGAGGGCTCTGATACTGTGGTTGGGCCAAAGGGGGGGGCTGAACTGACAGAGGCTGCACAACCGGTTGAGGCTGGGGGGCAGATTGGGGAGCCGGCACCTGCTGGGGGGCTGGGGCCTTAGGCACAGGCCCCTTGTTATCCCAGGTGCCAATGTCCATGTTATGCTTTATAGGCGGAGGGGGCAGTGCGGCCCCGATGACAGGTCCACCCTTGGCTTTCATTTTCGGCTGCGGCTTTGCCGGCTTGCTGGCGATGGCAGCCCATGAAGTCGGCTTCGAAACCGGCATGTTTACATTTGTCCCACCATTGCCAGAAAGCACGCCAGTCATTGCCACACTGCTGACGACTGAGCCCACTGTCTTGACTGCAGAGGTGGTGACATCACCGATCTTCAGGCCCACCATGCCCTGCTCGAGGCTGTTCATCCCAGGGGCCTTGTTGAGGGTGTCGCTGTGAAAGCCCGTCTGCCCGTCCACAATCGTGCCACCCAGGGAGCTTGGTGGGTAGGTATAGCTACTCCCATAAGCGGAACTCTGGGCCTGCTGCCCCTGAGACCCACTTGTCCCCCAGGCTGAGAAGGCAGGGTTTTCAGGGAAAAAATTAAACCTGTGCTGATAGATGTTGTTCCCCAGGCCTCCAGGCTGTCCGAACACAGCGTCATGCATGAAGTGATGATCACCATTGCTGAGCTGTCCATAGGTGGTGAGGTACGGGATGGGAGGGTCCCCTCCGGTTGACCACGGCGCCTCATTAAGGGAGTAAGGGAATCCAATGGACGGCGGGTAATAGCTGGACAGATAGGGATCAGCCATGGAGGGGTAACTGTTACTCTGTGGAAACAACAGGGGATGATGAGTTAGACTATTCTCAGGGCTGGAGGAGACACAGAAAACGCCGACGGTGGGAATGAGACTTCAAAGCACTGGCCACACCAACAGGACACAGCAGGTTCACTCAACAAGCTATTTGAAATAAGTCATCCTGAGCAGAAAGAAACCTGGAGATGTCAACCCCATGTGAAATTTGAATGGGCTGCAGGTTAGGCAGGCTGCCATCCACACCACAGCTTCCAGCCTTGCCCTGAGGGAGGTAGTTCCTAAACTTACAGAGAACTGACACTACCCTAAATCCCCCGTACTGCACATGAAGTGGACTGCAATCCACCAAATGAAAACGCAGACATGGAGGGCTCATAGCTGACGTCCTCCCTGTCCCCTGGGCATGAGCTCCGCACACAGGATGTGACAAGATGTGCTCCAGCCCAAACCCGCCTCAGCTTAGCCTCTGTACAGTCAATAAGCCGTCCCTTGGTCAACTGTACACCTGAGGTGGTGACCTGGAGTCCATTCAGCAGGGACATGGTGCATAAACCAAAGGAGAACAAATTCTCAGTGCACAACCCCTGTGAGCAGGCATCTTCTTCTAGGAAATAAAACCACCACCACACCTGACACTTTCCCAGGAGGGACTGCCACTCAGGCCATACCCACTGACAGTGGTCAAGGCAAAACCAGCCTCCTGACATAGAGAAGGAGCCCCAGGCGCTGAACTCAGCAGGGCACCTGGTGACTAAGTCAATATTGTAAACAAATGGACACGCCAAAGAAACAAATTTCAAGTAGTCAGTGCCTATCCTCGGGTCGTTTTCTTTGGGAAAACAGTAAAACACAACAAGCTTTAAATCTATTCTAGAATTAAAAGTTTTTCAGCCTGGCCTGCATAGCTCAGTGGTTGAGCATATACCTATGAACCAGGAGGTCACGGTTTAATTCCCGGACAGGACACATGCCCTGCCTGGGTTGCCAGCTCGATCCCCAGTGAGGGGGTGCAGGAGGCAGTTGATCAATGATTCTCTCATCATTGATGTTCTCTCTCTCCCCCCCTCTCCCTTCCTCTCTGAAATCAATAAAAATATTTTTTAAAGTTTTTCATATTTACAAAAATTTAACCACATTAAAAAAAACAAACCCTCTCATTCTGAACAACCAGGTAAGTTTATTTTAAAGTTGAAATATCTGCTTTCTATATCCTTTTTTCTGAGAAGGAAGGAATTCTGATATTACTCAAATGCTTTACACGTCTCACATATGCTGAGAAGCATTTACTTTAAAAGGAAACAAAAGAAACTTGAATAAATTATATATAAAAAAAAAAAAGGCATCAAGGGCAATTTTGAAAACAGTGACCAAGTGAGCTCTGCCCCTCCCTGAGCTCAGGGCTGTGACTTCAGCCTTCAGGTCATATGCGAGCTCATATGGAGGTGGCAGCTTGACAGCCACAGAGTTTCTGCATTTGCTTCCTGCCTGGAGGAAAAGGTTTGAGCAACTTGACAATGAGGGTTAATTCCTCTGGATCCTGCCAGCTGTGCTCAGGATGACCAGTCTCTGCTACAAAGCCCCACCCAGGGCAATGGTCCCACTGCCAAGGCTCCTGACAACAGGCAGGCCTTGAAATGCTCTCCACGTCACCCATTGTCAAGGCTTTACCAGATAAAAGAGCACAGTAGCCTCTGACTGGCTACAGCAAACATCTGGGTTAAAAGAAAAGCAGCACAGGGATAGGTATGCATATGCACAAGGGAAAGTCCTCATAAAACTGCACCTGCGCAGCTTGTCACGCGTCAACGCTACCTCAGCTCACCGGGTGCAGCCACAGGGACTGAGCTTACTGTTTCCACCACATCAGCCACCCCAATCTGTCCCTCCCTCACTAGCACCTGTGGCTGGACACCCAGCACTTGCTCAGTGAGAACTGGGGACCAAGATGCAAAGAGCACTTTCCTAACAGGAGTCTGTCTGCCAAAGAAAGTGACCAGATACAGGGACAGAGGAGAGGGGCCTGGCTCTGCACTGCCAAGCTCCACCGCCTCTGCTCTTTGGTTTCTCCATCTGCAAGACCAAGAGTGCTCCTCTCCCTTGTCCCTGCCCCCTAGCATCCACAACAGCTGGTGTTTCTGTAAAAACCACAGCCTGGATTTACTGTGAAGCAAAGGCTGAGAAGTGCATCTCTTAACAATCAGGACAAAGGAGCCGTTTTCAGGCTGTTCACATGGAGCTTCAACTACGAGGGTCTTTCCACATGGCTTCCCCAGAGCGACACCGACCTGTGACCACTCCACTGACACCAGAAACCTAGTCCATTTTAAAACAAATCCTGACGTAACACGAAAGCTCCGCTTCATAGAAATAAATTTCAAGTGTAGTGAGGTACCCCCTCCTTTTGGTTAAAATTACCACACAATATTTGCAAAGTCTTTAAATCACCTAAAAAAAAATAAGACAATCAGAAAATAAGCCCATTAACTTCTTGCTTTCACCACTGGAGGAACCGCCAAGGCTCTACTCTGCCGCACCTGGTTCTCCCAGAGGCAGGGCACATTCTCGTGCCCAGCTGCCCGCCTGTAGAGCAGCAGGAGGAGGGTGGAGGGTGAGGAGTCCTGAGACACTTTAGAGAAGGGCAGACTGGCTCTAGTTCACCACAGGGAAGAGGCAAAGAGTGCTTTTACTCTAAAGTAAATGAGCACAGTGCGTTTTCAAAGTGGGAGATACTATGTTTATATATTAAACCTTAACTCCAACTATCCCAAGTGGCTTTAACCAGGGCAATTTACCCCCAGGAGACACTTGGCTGTCACACTGGTGGTGGTGGTTGAAGCAGTTACTAATGGCATCTCATGGATGAATGCCAGGGAGGCTGCTAAACACCCTACAACACACAACACAAATTTCAGTCCAAAATGTCCAGTGCCAAGGCCAGGAAACCTGAAAACCCTAAGCACACTGGGCCCTGCATCGGCCCCATCTCTGAGCTCTCTGCACCAGCTCATGTCACCCGTCACTTCTGTGAGGCACTCACCACTGTCCACTTATAGAAAAGGAAACAGGGCAGCAGGCGAGCCACTTGAGGGAGCAGCAGTCAGTGGTGGGGCTGAGATTCTAACCCAAGGAAGGAGTTGGGCCCCAGAGCGGGGCTCCTAGCTACTCTCCTGGAGCACACTGCCCATCATCTGAGAACATCAGAGAATTGCTCACACCTCCAACTGGTCCAAGGCAGCACGTTGCTGACCACCAACGCAGAGGCCCACTAGAAGTCAACTCATGCCAGCCCGGCGGGACTGCATTTCCTTAGAGAAATCTAGCTTCATTGCACTCACCCATTTTCAACCCCAAGCTCGTCCTCATTAGCAGTCTTTCTACTATTTCCAGTACTCTATAGTCTGCTTCTTTGTCATTTAAAGTAATAAACTCAAAAATATAGCAGTGAAGGCAGATCACATAACACAGTCAAAACTAATGTAGAAATACATGCTAAAAAAGATAAACTCACCTGATTTGACTGTCCAGAAAGGTAGGGCTCAAAGTCATTGTCATGAACTGTATCCTTCTGATGCAAAGAACCATTTTGTACTAGAATAGCAGAAACAAATATGTTTTCATTTTTTAAAATTACTTTTAAGTATGGAAATTAAAGGTAGTAAAGTCTATACACATCAATTTCTGGCAGAAATTGCATTTATTTAGAAATGGGCATAAATAGCATGGAACTAATATTTATACAACTAATTAGAACTTTCAGTCACTGAGGTTATGCTTTCTGGATAAAGATTTCATCCTTATTTGATAGATGTGGACAAAACAGAGGTGAAGACAAAACAGCGCAAGCACCCTAGAGCCATGTTTTAATAAAGATGAAGTGGTCTAAGACTTAAGTCAAGCCCAACAGCCTGCACAGAGGCGAGAGGACCAGGCCCTGGTTAGCACAGTTGCAGCTGGGAAACAGACTGTAACTGAAAGATGTTTCTCAGCTTATTACCTGGCTCTCTTCGTATTTCCCACAGTCACACGGCTCAACCAGAAAAGGAAAGAAAATGTAAATAAAGTGCTGGGCCTTTTCCAAATGAAAACACGATGAACCATATTTGGTTACACCTGAGTCACTCGCCCGCGCGCGCGCGCGCGCGCGCGCACACACACACACACACACACACACACACACACACACTCTGGTTAAAAACAGTCTTCCGAGTAAACATGAAGTGTCACTTACAGGTTCTCACACAGTTAATTCTGGGGGTTGGCCCAGGCCAGAACACCAGGAGAGGAGCAGGGACTTAGGAGACAAGGACTGTAAGTGCCCGGCGTGGGGCCCTTCGCCCAGTGCCGCCCCTTACACACGGGCCGGGCTCAGTCATCCAGCCCCTCGGCCTCCTTCCGCCCCCCCGCCTCCAAAACACCTTGCGGTTCCTCTCACCACCCACGAAAAGTCCCCGTTTCCAACCTGTCAGATCTCCCCCAATACCACAGCCTAAATAAAGTTTTATCTCCCTGAAGCTGAGGAAGTTCCCGCCTCTCGATGCGGCTTCCTAGCCCACTCTTCTCCCACATGGTCCTCACTCCGCGACTTCCCGCTCCCGCCAGCACTCCGGCGCCTGCCCAGGCCCCGCAGCTCCGCTTACCTTTATTGTCTTGTCCTTTGCTTCTCTGCACCGCCGCAGGCCGGGACGTACCAGCGGACAACACCCGAAGGAAAGGGAAACAAAAGTTATTTACCAGAACCGCTCGCGGGCGGCGGCGCGCTCCGGAGCGAACGGAATCGGCGGTCACACGCGACTCTGCCAGGGGCCCCGACCACAGACCCCGTTCCCGCGACCCCAGACCCTGCCCCCGAGACCCAAGCCCCCAACTCCGCGACCCCGGCCCGGCCCGCTACCTGGGGGTCCACGCTGGTGGCCGACATGCTTCATGAACAGCCGGCGCGGCGCGGGGCGGGAGCGCCCGCCGCCTCGGCCTCCCGCGAGGCCGGGCCTGTCACCCGCACTCTCGCGGCCCCGGGCCCGCCGCCCCCTCCCCGGGCGCCGGCCGGGCGGCCGCGGCGGCGGCTGATGGGCGCGCGGGCCGCTCGCGGGACACGACGCAGCGCGGTAAGCAGGAACAGAACACACAGACGTGGAGCCGATTCCAATGGCGGCGTCGGTGGCAGCGACGGCGCGGACGAGGCTGCGCGACGTCAGCGCGCGCGGGGCAGGCCGGGACGCCGACGAGCCGCCACGCGCCGCGCCTGCGCACCGCAGCCCGCGGGAGGGATCTGGCGCCTGGGTCCTAGCCTCGCGCTGCACCGGCAGGGCCTGGGGCGGGGCGACGCCAGGAAGTCACTCGGGCGGCGGCGGTGTAGTGCTGCTCCGCCGAGGCTCGTGCTGGTGCACGTCGCGGCCCGATGGCACCCGGCTTGTCCCGGAGATGTGAAGGGTGCGGCCACCGACTTAAAGCCGCTTCCACAAGCGGAGTCCAGTCTACCCTGCAGCTCGCTCCAAACGCTCCACCAGCCTGCCTCGGAGACGTGCCCAGGGTGTGAGCTTTGAGTTCTCGGGCTTTAGTCCTGGTTTCCTGAGGTTTGTGGGTGGCCTCGCCTTCTGGGGCAGCTGTCTCCCAGAAGTCCGGGGCTCCCGCGTTCCTGAGGTCGCTGCTTTCCGGGCTCCCCATTGATAGCCAGTTTGCACGTTAGGTTCGTGACCTGGGATTTGGCTCCGGGGGAGGATCCTTCCTGCCTCTTTCAGCTACTGGTGGCCCCAGGCGTCTTTGGTGTTCCTCTGCTCTCTGTCTCCTGGGTCACATGGCCTTTTTCCTCTACAGCAGGTCCTCGGGTTACGGTTACGTGGGAGATCCGTTCCTTTGGCGCGACATAACACGATTTTCGCTTTTCGCTGTAAGTCGGAACCCACCTGCATAAGCACCTATGTCACTCACATGGAGCACAGACACAGAGTAATGAAGTGACACAGTAAAAAATTTGAAAGAACAACAACAATTCCTGACCTTTACTTGTGGTAAATAAATAATAGAAAACATAAAGCACATATGTACATACATCGAAATGACTGATTGTTTTTTGTATAAATACTGTAAATGGGAGATGGCGATGTAACCACAAAATGACGTACGTCGAGTCCAGTGTAACTCGAGGACTGCCTGTATTGGGTTTAGGGTCCACCCTAATCCAATGTGACCTCTTTTTAACATCATTCTATCTGCAAAGACCCTAATTTCAAATAAGGTCCCATTCACAGGTACACAATTTTGGGGACACTGTTTAACCCAGGACAAGGATCACAGGTGATGTCAAATGGAAAATTTGGAGAGCATCCAGGGGCTGAGCTGGGTTCCATCCACAATGTGGTAGGAGTGGCCCCGAAAACCAGAGGGCTGAGGCCCGGTCACGCAGGCTGCTGGTTAGGGAAGTAGGCAGGATCTGATAGTTAGCCCTCAGGCCACCAGAGCAGGGGGCAGGGTGGGTCCCAGCCAGCAGTAAACTTATGGGTCACAAAGCAACTTGAATGCATGAACTGTGCATGGGCCCCATGAAAGGGATGGGAAACCTGCCCAGTCTTACCCTTGCAGGCCAGCTCCTCCAGGACTAGGAGGATGGCCCTGCAGGCTGGACAGAGCAGCTCCTGGCACAGAGGGTGTGTGGAGGCCTCCAGTGACCTGACCAGCTTAGGTTCAGGAAGACCACAGGAGCCTGAGGGGCGGGGTGACCCAGCCCGGGGCTGTGCTGTGCTGGGACCAACAGCCTCTCACCGCTACCTGGGTCACTACTTCTTTTTTTTTTAATATATATATATATATATTTTATTGATTTTTTACAGAGAGGAAGAGAGAGGGATAGAGAGTCAGAAACATTGATGAGAGAGAAACATTGATCAGCTGCCTCCTGCACACCCCCCACTGGGGATGTGCCCACAACCAAGGTATATGCCCTTGACCGGAATCGAACCTGGGACCCCTGAGTCCGCAGGCCGACGCTCTATCCACTGAGCCAAACCGGTTTCGGCAAGGGTCACTACTTCTGCCCTCTCCACCCGGTTCATCCTTTGGCCTCAGGGGGAGCTGAGTCCATGCAGGCATGTGGCACATGGGTCTCCAACTGTGCATGTCAAACAGAGAGACCCCACCCCATCCTGGGCCTGCCACCCTCAGACAGGCACCCCTCCTCGCCATATCGCTGCTGTACCCAGCTGAAGGGATTTTTCTAAACATTGCCAGGATGAAAGGTTTCATTTTCCATTTATCTCAAGAAGTACAGGTACTTGGTTAAAAATCTCACCTTTGCCCTGGCTGGTGTGGACAAAAAAAGGGCCACATGCCAACCTCACTAGCTCAGGGGAGGCCTGCATGGCGGGCTTGCAGACTCAGAGACCTACAGTCACCACAAAGCATGGTCTGAAGTTAAATTTAACTAAAAGCAGTCATGGTGGGTAGTCATGTCCCAGGCCGGTATCTTCACTGACAAAGGCCAATCTTTACCTTAACTGAGCCTATTGTCTTTTTGCATCTATGATAACATATCATTGGAGTGTCAAAGTAATTTCCCTTTTTTCGGACCCCTCAAAGCACAGGCATCACTCAGCGGAGACCATAAAGCCCCTCATTGTTATTGTGTTCATTGCTGACTGTTAACTATCCTGCACCCACCAAAGTAAAAGAAGTGTGTGTCTATCGTTTTACTTTTTATCCAATCCCAGAGGTTTCCCCGCTTTGCTTTCTCCCGCCCCCACCCCCTAATCTATCACCAATGGGTTTCTTTTCTCCTTTAATTTTAATGTATAAAACAAGGTAGAAAACTGCCATTCTCCACAGCATTATCCCAATACATTGAGATTCTGCTTTCTGGCAATTGTCGACAGTTTGGCTCAAATAAACTCACAAAAACTCTTTACAGGTTTGAGTGCTTTTATGTTAACACCGGTGTGACTCTGGTTGAGTGTCGACCCATGAACCAAGAGGTCACTATTTGAGTCCCGGTCAGGGCACATGCCCAGGTTGTGGGCTCGATCCCCAATAGGAGTATGCAGGAGGCAGCCAATCAATGATTCTCTCATAGATGTTTCTTTCTCTTCCTTCCTCTCTCTAAAATCAATTTTTTAAAAGTTAAAAAAAAAATCAACACCCCACCTTTGAACTCAAAGGTACAAGGTGGGTGGCAGAAGGCACTACCCCCATCCACAGTCCCACTACTGAGGGAGCTGGGGTTCTCCGTACCCTCTGCCCCAACTGCATGTGTAAGCACAGAGTGTTCCCCATTCCATTGTCTGGCCAGCATGTGGTTCTGTCTCACTGAATGCCTACTGCCCACTCCCCATGTCCCTCCCATGGTCAATCCCAGGCTCTTCAGGTTCCAGCCTCACTGTAGTGAGTGTCCTGGGCCTGATGAATGCGTACACCTGTGCAAGGACACTTGGTGGGAGGTTCCTGCAGGTGGGGCCACTAGGTCAAAGAGCACTCACATTGGCCACCAATGATAGATCTGGCAGATCACCACCAACAGAGGCTGGGCCCATGAGCCAGCAGGGAGACAGACCTTCATCTGAGCAGGGGTGGAGGGTGTCTCCACGTTCAGGTGACCACCCGGCTGGAACAAATCCCCCCTAGGTGTTGGACACAGCTCAGCCAACAGCTGGCCTCTGGGAGCCTGCAAATGAAAATACCCATCTACCCAACAGTGATGAAGATGCCCACTCAGCACTGGTTACTCCTGGTCACCTCGGCTAAACTCTGGCTCATGCCTAATCCAGAAGCCCCTCCCTGTGCATTCTGAGGAGCTGCTTGGTCCCCAACTAATCCTCATGTTCTCAGGGCTCCTGCTGCTCCCCCACCAGAGAAACCCTGCCTTGCTTTTATGAGTCACAGCACTTGACAGCTGTGAAACTTCCTCCCTTTAAATATCTGATTGGGACAACTGAAATACGCAACAACCATCATTCAGACCACCTGCAATCTGAATGGATATTTTTACAACTAGAGAAGTCCTTACTACATCAAGACTGGTAGGAGGGGTAGAGGCGCAGAACAGGCTGGTCCGACATCCACATGTGGTGGGGTGTTTTTTTTTAATCTTTATTGTTGAAAGTATTACATATGTTCCCTTTTTCCCCCCATTGACCCCTTCTAGCCCACCCCTGGCCTTCACCACCCTGTTGTCTTCTGTGTCCATGGGTTATGCATATATGCATACAAGTTCTTTGGCTGATCACGTCCCACTCACCTGTCTTCCCTCTGAGAATCCACAGTCTGTTCTATGCTTCTATGTCTTTGGATCTATTTTGTTCATCAGTTTATTTTGTTCATTAGATTCCACATATGAGTGACATCATGTGATTCTTGTCTTTCTCTGACCGGCTTATTTCACTTAGCATAATACTCTGCAGGTCCCTCCATGCTGTCTCAAAGGGTAGGAGATCCTTCATATACATATCCTATATAATAAAAGCCTAATATGCTGAGTGTCTGGTTGGCCAGTTGGCCGTTCAACCAATCAAAGTGTAATATGCTAATGTTATGCTAAGACCATTCAACCACTTGCTATTACATGCACTGACCACCAGGGGGCAGACAGTTGACTGGTTGACCAGTTGCTATTATGTGCACTGACCACCAGGGGAGCAGGCGCTCTGACCAGTAGGTTAGCTGGCTGCTGGGGTCCGGACGATTGGGACTGAACGAGATGGTCCAGACACTCCCTGGAGCCCTCCTGTGTCCCTCCCCGGCTCCAATTGTGCACTGGTAGGGTCCCTCAGCCTGGCCTGCACCCTCTCACATTTGGCCCGACTGTGGAACGACTGGTCACTATGACATGCACTGACCACCAGGGGGCAGATGCTCAATGTAGGAGCTGCCCCCTGGTGGTCAGTGCTCTCCCACAGGGAGAGCGCCGCTCAGCCAGAAGCTGGGCTCATGGCTGGCGAGTGCAGTGGTGGGAGCCTCTCCTGCCTCCGTGGCAGTCAGACATCCCCCAAGGGCTTCCAGACTGTGAGAAGGCACAGACCCCCAAGTGCACGAATTTTGTGCACTGGACCTCTAGTACATATATATTATTATACTAGAGGCCTGGTGCATGAAATTCGTGCACGGGGGGGCAGGGTGTTCCTCAGCCCAGCCTGCACCCTCTCCAATCTGGGACCCCTCAAGGGATGTCCGACTGCCCGTTTAGGCCCGATCCCAGTCGGACATCCCTCTCACAATCCAGGACTGCTGGCTCCCAACCACTCGCCTGCCTGCCTGCCTGATTGCCCCTAACCGCTTCTGCCTGCCAGCCTGTTCACCCCCTAACCACTCCCCTGCCAGCCTAGTCGCCCCCAACTGCCCTCCCCTGCAGACCTGGTCCCTCCCAACTGCCCTCCCCTTCTGGCCTGATTGCCCACAACTGCCCTCCCCTGCCGGCCATCTTGTGGCAGCCATCTTTGACCACATGGGGGCAGCCATCTTGTGTGTTGGAGTGATGGTCGATTTGCATATTGCCTCTTTATTATGTAGGATATACATATTATTGATTTCCAGGAGGAAGGGAAAGGGAGAGAGGGATAGAAACATTAATGATGAGAGAGAATTATTGATAATCTGCCTCCTGCATGCCCCATACTGGGCATTGCCCTCACTGGAAATTGAACTGTGACTCCTGTTTCATAGGTCCATGCTCAACAACTGAGCCATGCTGGTCGGGTGAGATCCTTCTTTGTTACTGCTGCATAGTAGTCCATGGTATAACTGTACCACAGCTTTCTTATGCACTATCTACTGATGGTTACTTGGGCTGTTTCCAGATCTTAGCTATTGTAAATTATGCTGCTATGAACATAGGGGTGCATAAATTCTTTCTGATTGGTGTTTCGGGTTTCTTAGGATATATTCCTAGAAGTGGGATCACTGGGCCAAATGGCAGTTCCATATTTAATATTTTGAGGAGACTCCATACTGTTTTCCACAGTGGCTGCACCAGTCTGCATTCCCACCAGCAGTGTGCTAGGGTTCCCTTTTGTTCACATCCTCGCCAGCACTAGTCTTTTGTTGATTTGTTGGTGGTAGCCATTCTGACAGGTGTGAGATGGTACATCATTGTCGTTTTAATTTGCATCTCTCTGATGATCAGTGACTTTGAGCAGTTTTTCATAGGTCTCTTGGCTTTTTATATGCCCACTTTGAAGAAGTGTCTATTTAGGTCCTTTGCCCATTTTTAATTGGATTGTTTGTCTTCCTTTTGTTAAATTGTATGAGTTCCTTATATATTTTGGAAATTAACCCTTTACCAGATGTATCATCATATATAATAAAAACCTAGGTGGCGTCAAGTGATGTCGTTACAAGATGGCCGCCACAAGATGGCTGCCACAAAATGGCCAGAAGGGGAGGGCAGTTGTGGGCAATCAGGCCAGCAGGGGAGGGCAGTTGGGGTTGAGATCAGGCCTCCAGGGGAGGGCAGTTGGGGGGCGATCAGGCTGGCAGGCAAGCAGTTAGGAACCAGCAGTCCCAGATTGTGAGAGGGATGTCCGACTGCTGGTTTAGGCCCGATCCCTGAGGGGTCCCAGATTGGAGAGGGTGCAGGCTGGGCTGAGGGACACCTCCGCCCCCCATGCATGAATTTCGTGCACTAGGCCTCTAGTTGCCAAATATGTTCTCCCATACAGTGGGCTCCCTTTTCATTTTGTTGATGGTTTCTTTTGCTGTGCAGAAGTTTTTTATTTTGATATAATCCCATTTGTTTATTTTCTCCTTAGTTTCCTTTAACCTAGGAGACTTATTTGTAAACATATTGCTACAAGAGATGTCTGAGATTTTGCTGCCTATGATTTATTCTAGGATTTTTATGGTTTCATGACTTACATTTAGATCTTTTATCCATTTTTAGTTTATTCTTGTGTGTGGTGTAAGTTGGTGGTCTAGTTTCATTTTTTTGCATGTATCTGACCAATTTTCCCAGCACCATTTATTGAAGAGACTGGCTTAACACCATTGTATACTCTTGCCTCCTTTGCCAAATATCAATTGAGTGTAATGGCTTGGTCAATTTCTGGGTTCACTAGTCTGTTCCATTGATCTATATGCCTGTTCCTGTGCCAGTACCAGGCTGTTTTGATTACAGTGGCTTTGTAGTATAATTTGAAATCTGGTATTGTGATTCCTCCAACTTTGTTCTTTCTCAAGATTGTTGTGGCTATTCAGAGTCTTTTTTGATTCCATATAAATTTTTGGAGCATTTGTTCTATATCTGTGAAATTTGCTGTTGGTATTTTAATGGGGATTGTATTGAATCTGTAGATTACTTTGGGTAGTGTGGACATTTTAAAGATATTAATTCTACCAATCCATGAACACGGTATATCCTTCCACTCGTTTATATCTTCTTCTATCTCTTTTTCCAACGTTTGTGGTTTTCTGAGTACAGGTCTTTTGCCTCCTTGGTTAAGTTTATTCCTAAGCATTTTAACTTTTTGTTGCAATGGTAAATGGGATTGCTTGTTTAGTTTCTCTTTCTGAGAATTCATGTTTGGTGTATAAAAAAGCCATCAATTTGGGGTGCTGATTTTGTATCCTGCTACATTGCCAAATTCATTTATTAATTCTAGTAGTGTTTTGATAGAGTCTTTAGGGGTTTCTATGTACAATATCATGTGATCTGCGAATAATGAGAGTTTTACTTCCTCCTTTACAATTTGGATGCCTTTTATTTCTTCTTCTTGTCTGATTGCTGTGGTTATGACTTCCAGTGCTATGTTGAATAAGAGTGGTAAAAGCGGACATCCCTGTCTTGTTCCTGTTCTAAGGTGAAATGCTTTTAGTTTTTGCCCATTGAGTATGATGTTCACTGTAGATTTGTCATATATGGCCTTTATCATGTTGAGATATGCTCCCTCTATTCCCACTTTGCTGAAAGTTTTTATCAAAAATGGGCATTGGATTTTGTAGAATAATTTTTCTGCATCTATTGATATGATCATGTGATTTTTATCTTTTAATTTATGTGATCTATCACATTATTCATTTGCGAATATTGTACCAGCCTTGCATCCCTCAAATAAATCCCACTTGATCATGGTGTATGATCTCATTAATATATTGCTGGATTCGATTTGCTAATATTTTGTTGAGGATTTTAGCATCTATATTCATCAGGGATATTGGCCTGTAATTCTCTTTCTTTGTAGTGTCTTTATCTGGTTTTGGAATTAGGATAATGCTGGCCTCATAAAAAGAGTTTGGAGGTGTTCCTTCCTCTTGCATTTTCTGAAATAGTTTGAGGAGTAGAGGTGTTAGTTCTTCTTTGAATGTTTGGCAAAACTCCCCTGTGAAGCCATCTGGACCTGGGCTTTTGTTTGCTGGGAGATTTTCGAGTACTGCTTCTATTTCATCAGTTGTTATTGGCCTGTTTTTTTTTTCTTCCTGATTCAGTTTTGGGAGATTGTATTTTTCTAGAAATTTTTCTATTTCATCCACATTGTCCAGCTTTTTGGCATATAGTTGTTCATGGTATTTTTTTTACAATCCTCTTGTTTCTGTGGTGTCAGTGGTTACTGCTTTGCTATAGTTTCAGATTTTATTTATTTGGTTTCTCTCTCTTGTTTCTTGATGAGTCTGGCTAATGAAACCAGAAGTTCGAATCTGTGCACCGAGCCTCTAGTTGTTTAGTAACATGCTATCTAGCCTCCATGTGTTTGAATGTTTTTACTGTATTTTATTTCTAATTTAATTCCACTATGATCTGAGAAGATGCTTGATATGATTTCAATCTTCTTGAATTTATAGAGACTTGTTTTGTGTCCTAACATGTGGTCTATCTTTGTGAATGACTCATGTGCCCTTGAGAAGAATGTATATTCTGCAGCTTTGGGATGAAATGTTCTATAAGTATCAATTAAATCCATCTGATCCAGTGTGTCCTTTAGAGTCACTGTTTCCTTGTTAAGTTTTTGTCTGGAAGATCTATCCAGTGAAGTCAGCGGGATGTTAAAGTTCCCTACTATGGCTGTATTGTTGTCAAACTCTCCCTTAAAGTCCGCTAGAAGTCTTTATATGTACTTAGGTGCTCCTATATTGGGTGCATATGTTTTACCAGGGTTATACCCTCTTGTTGGATCAATCCCTTTGGTATTATGTAGTGACCTTTGTTGTCTCTTGTGATGGCCTTCATTTTGAAGTCTATTTTGTCAGATATGAATGTTACTACTCAGCTTTATTTTCTTTTCCATTTGCATGGAAAATTGTTTCCCTTCCCTTCACTCTCAACCTGTGTGTGTCTTTTGTTCTGAGGTGGTTCTCTTGTAGACAGCATATAGTTGGGTCATGTTTTCATATCCATTCAGCTACCCTACACCTTTTGAGTGGGCATTTAATCCGTTTACATTTAAGGTTATTGTTGACTAGAGGCCCAGTGCACAAAATTGTGGGGGTCGATGATCAGGACCATCTTCTGCCCATTAGCCAGTCCGGCAGCAGCAGCACCCGCGTGAACTGCCCTAAGCGGGCAGTGGAGGTGAAGTCACTGGCACCTGCTTTCCTGCCGGCCTGAGCCCCTGAGCAGGCAGGGATAAACTGGGGATCCCAACAGGCTAACAGCCAGCCTGGTCCTCCCACCACCCACCCTGATTCCCCCGTTCACCATCACTGATCCATCAGAGCCTGCAGGCACGGGGAGGGACCAAGAGGTCAGCTGTTCCGCCCTGCCACCACCCACCCGCTTTCCCATGGTTTCCTGTTTGCCTGCGGGGGTGTGGGGGTGGTGTGGGGGAGGAGAGGGACTGAGAGGTGGTCAATGCTCCTCATGGTGACTCGTCAAGCAGTCATTCCAGTTGTTATGCTTATGGTCCCTGGCCTTTTATTATATAGGATAGGTGCTTATTTATTGCCATTTTAAATTCTGTATTTCTCTCTCTAGTTCTCCTTCTCTTTACAGCAGTCCCTTTAGCATTTCTTGTAATGCTGGCTTGGTGGTGATGTACTCCTTTAGCCTTTTTTTGTCTGGGAAGCTCTTTATTTCACCATCTATTTTGAATGATAGCCTTGCTGGATATAGTAATCATGGTTTCAGATCCTTGCTGTTCATTACCTTGAGTACTTCATGCCATTTCCTTCTGGCCTGTAGAGTTTCTGATGAGAAATCAAGTGTCAGCCTTATGGGAGCTTCTTTGTAGGTAACAGTTTGTTTTTCTCTTGCTGCCTTTAAGATTCTCTCTTCATCTTTAATTTTTGACATTTTTAAAAAATATATATTTTATTGATTTTTTACAGAGAGGAAGGTAGAGGGAGAGAGAGTCAGAAACATCGATGAGAGAGAAACATCAATCAGCTGCCTCTTGCACACCCCTACAGGGGATGTGCCCGCAACCAAAGTACATGCCCTTGACCAGAATCGAACCTGGGACCCTTGAGTCTGCAGGCCGATGCTCTATCCACTGAGCCAAACCGGCTAGGGCAATTTTTGGCATTTTAATTATGATGTGTCTGGGTGTGGGCCTGTTTGGGTTCTTCTTGCTTGGTGTTCTCTGTGCCTCCTGGACTTGTGTGACTTTTTCCTTTACCAAGTTAGGGAAGTTTTCTTCAAACATGTTCTTTATTCCTTTCTCCCTTTCTGCCTCTTCTGGCACACTTTCTATTTGAATATTGTTGCATTTCATGTTGTCTATCAGCTTCCTTAAGCTGTCCTCCTGTTTTTTGTTTTTTTCTTTTTGGTTTTCTGATTGAGTGATTTTTTTCAACCCTGTCTTCTAATTCACTGGTTTGATCCTCAGCTTCCCCTACTCTGCTGTGTATTCCTTCCAATGTGTTCTTTATTTATGCCATGCCATTCTTTATTTCTGTTTTTATAGTTACTACATCTTTTCTCATGCTGTTGAGCACCTTTACCATCATTACTATGATCTCTGTATCAGATAAATTTCTTATCTCCATTTCATTCATCTCTTCTTCTGGAGAATTCTGTTGTCCTTTCATTTGGGGGCTGTTTCTTTGTCTCCTCATTTTGGCTGCCTGATTAGGTTTATGACTATGTATTAGGTAGAGCTGCTACGCCTTTCAATCTCTAGTGCAGGACAGTGTCAAAAGCTGTTTTTGACTAGTTAGGTCAGGCAAAGATTCAAAGCCTCCAGAGACTGCCTCTGTCTACAGACTGATAGGATTTTGTCTTGAATTGCCCTCAGGCAATTGTCCACAGGTATGGGAAGAGTTTTTTTCAACAGCGTGGGGCAATTGCTTCTGCCTGGAGGCTAATTGTTATTCTCAATCTCTTAATGGACCTCAGCAACTCAGCTCAGTGTGGTAAGGGGTTTTCCAATAGGGTGGGTCAACTGTCTTTCCCCAGGCAAGGTCACTTGTATAGCAAATGTCTGCACGAGAAAGATGACCTCCACAGTGTGTGGGAATGACTCAGCACAGGAAATTGGGGTGTCTGCCTTCCAGGCTCTAACCTCAGAGCCCCTGATCCTGGCTTCTGCTGACACAGCTCCAGGCCACTCAGCCTTACCTATGCTGGAACACAAGGCAAGTGGCTTGACAGGAAATTTGGTGTGTTGGACCTTTAAGAGGATGCCTGATTTTCCAGCTGCCTCTCCCTGATAGACAGTAACTCTGTTACTTTTCACAGCCAGATGTTATGTAGGTACACTGCTCAGTTCTGGTGCTCTCTGCCAGTTGGCCCAACAGCTCTCAGTGGCAACACCCCCACAACTGAGATATCTCTCCAGAACCTCAGTTGCTGTCTGTCAGAGCCCAGCAGCCCTTTCGCGCCCTCCCTCCCCCCAGTCTCTATGAGGTCTCCACTTTCAGTCCTAGGTTATCAGGGTTCTCTCCAGCAAGTCTTCCGTTAATTATTCAGGAAGTTTCTCTGTATTGTAGTTGTAATTCCAGTTTGGTCCTGTGAGCATGTCTGTGCAGCATCCACTTACTCTGCCACCATTTTTAATCTCTCTCTTGGCAGTATTCTGGAGCTGCTGAACCAAGCCTCACCTCAAAGCCAGCTTACCACTGGGCTTTTCATCACATGAATCAATGACTTCCTTTTAAGCAATTTAGGGTTGGATTTTCTGTCCCTAGCAACTAGCCTGGAAAGATTCCTGACTAAGATAGGCATGGGAGGGGCTAAGGCAGGGGTGGATATTGTGTGGCCCATGCAATCATTCGGTCTGGCCCTGCCAAGGCATTAGGGGTTAGTTCATTAAATGCTTGACCAAATATAGCAGGCTAATTTTTAAGTTGATAATTTTGCATGGCTCATGAATGATGTTGGACATATCCAAATGGCCCTGGGCAGAAACAAGTTTTCCACCCTTGGGCTATGGCCCTGGGTGTGTGGATCCTTAACTGTCATAGCCCCAGAATCTGAGCCGTCAGGCTGGCAATCTGAGAAGCTGGCCCAGTCTCAATATATTCTTAGCCTTGACTCCTTGGCCTGTGTGACCGAGTGTCCTCCAGCACAGCTGCCAGCTCCTGGGTATTCTGGGATAGAATGGTAGCTCAGATTTTCAGGGACAGTTGCATTTCTGTGGGATGTGTCGTCTCTCAAATTAACAGGGCCATGTGTTCCAACCTTCCTTCTATTTCCTTTTGTCCTGGTCCCCAATTCTTCCTGTGCATCAGACAGAGCAGCAGGAGGTCACATGCTGAGTCCCAGCAGCCAGCAGGTCAGAGGCCAGGAGTGGGGCACCGGGCTGGGCAGACCTGAACCAAGCCCATGCTCTTCTCTCCAGATGCAGGAAGAAGCTGCTTCAGGAAGGACCTGGTGGTGGAGGGTGATCAGTGGAGGACAATGGGCAGAGGGCAAACTAGGGGCTTCGGGGGGGGGGAGCGCACACTGTCCTGTGCATATGTGTGTGGCCCGCCACCATCAAGGACATGAAAACTACTACAGCAATGATGAGCAACTTGGTAATTCCCAGCCAGGGAGAGGCCATAGGAATAGCTGTATGCACTCAGGGCATTTGGTACACCAAGGTTTTGGGAGCAATTTAATCGAATTGATCAGCATTTACCCAGTATTCTCATTTCTAGATGTCTACGTCCTGACGTACTCATGTGAGTGCAGAGAGACCATTGTACACAATTGTGGCGAGGCAAAATAATGGTAATAGTGACAACAGAGCCCTGGCTGCCGCAGAGGCCAGTAAGAGAAACTATAACATGTAGGTTCCATTGTAAAGACTGATGGGGAAGAAGTGCCTGCCTAGCATGGTGCTGAGTGCTGGGGAAAGTGTGGAACCAGCTGTGTGTTGTTTTGGGAGAACCAGTATGGGCAGGTCCAGCCCTGTGGAGTCCCAACTATTTCTTTGGGCTCTGCCACCCCTGCCAGAGCCAGCTGGCCAGGCTGTGGGGCCCATGGAGCCACTCACAACCAATACCCAAGCCCACAGCCATTTTTTTTTTTTTTTTTTTTTGATACTTGCATGTGTTTAGGACAAAACTGCTGTGGTTCTAACTCTGAGACTGGTGCTTGGTTTCCCGATCAGAGAACATGACAACTCCCTCCCCCTCCCCTTCCCATGTCCTAGCTCCACACGCCCTCCTCCTGCTCTGAGGACTGTGCAAAAGCTGGGTGCAAAACTCAGCTCCGCCACTTATGACCCTTTGACCTTGGGCAAATTACTTCATTGCTGTGGGCCGCGGTATCTTCACATGAACAGTGGTTTCATCTCAGAGTGTGCAGGGCTGTTGTGCAGTTTAAATGAGATCGTCTTTATCGAGCCCAAGGCCTAACTTATGGCAGGTGCTCAGGAGTGTGGGCCCCTGGCCTGAAAGGGGAATGGATACCTCTTTTCACGGATGGGGAAACTGAGGCCTGGAATAAGTAGAGATTTTCACCAGTCCCATAGCGACTTTGCCGATCTCAGCTGCCACCTGGCTGTGGGGGCTTCCTCCCTGCTCACTTTGTGTGGCCCCCTGGTGTCAGCAGCCCTCCAGCTCTGCACAGCCAGTGACCCTGAGGCTTTCCTTTCCCGTCCCTTGAATTTCCTTCAATTTCATTCACATCGAGAACTGCCAGAGCCCAGGGGCGGAAACCACAAAGATGATCACATTACTATAACGGAAAATTAATGAATTGCTGGCAGTTCTAAGTCAAAAACACATTATCTACATATTGTAGATGGAGTAATAAAATGCTTCCAGTTTGCAGCTGCACGCTCTGCACTGCTCTCACTTTATTGCCAGACTCTGCCTTTGTCAGGGCGTGTCACATCCTCTGTGACACAGTCATCGTACATCAGAGGGTCACAGAGAGAGACAGAGGCTGGAGGTGACAGGTTTGCTCTGTCCTTGGAAGGGCCACCCTTCTGGCTCTGGGGACGTGGGCCTCGCTCTGGGGGTGAATATGGCCCCAGACCTCCCAGAATCTCGGCGTGGAGTGCAAGGTTAACTTTTACTTTATGATCGGAAAACGGAAAATTCAGCCTCCACTGGTTGTTTGGTCTTGTCAGTGTCAAATACCGGCTATAGCTGTGCTCTTTCCAGGAACACCTTCCCTTTTTCTCTCTTCCTCTTCCATGTCTCACCCTTCCCTGCCTGCCTCCTCCAGGAAGCCCACTGTAATTGACCCAGCACTCACCTCTGACTCTCTCAACTCATGGAGCCTACACAGGCCCAACTACTGGATCTGAAATCTACAGTCTCATATTCCCCCCTGTACAGACCCCATTGGTGCCTCGCCCACATCACCTCAGCTCTCGTCATTCCTGTGAATGCCAGTGGCTTCTTACTGCAGGAACTGGTGACTCTTCCCTGAAGGTGGCTCCCACGGAAGGATGGTGGCTCATGCTCAGCTGGGATAGGGCAGGCTGGGAATGCCCAAGCACTTAGGGCATCACTAAACCAACAGTGCAGGCAAAGGCAAATTAAACTGCAATGAGATGCCACTTTGTACACTAGGGTGGCTTCAATAAAAAGACCGACAACATTGAGTGGAAGACTGTCAATCTTATAAGGTTCAACATATACCTACCCCATCGCCCATCAATTTTACTCCTAAGTGATTAAACAAGAGAAATAAAACATATACCCACAAAAAGACTTGTGCATGAGCTTCAGGGCAGCTTTATTCATTATCACCAAACTTAGAAATGACTCCAGTATCCATTATGCAAATGGATAAACAAAGTGATATGTTCATTTAATGGAATACTATTCACCAATAAAAAGGAATGAAGGGCCCTGTTTCATGTTACAACATAGATGAGCCTTGAATACATGATGCTCAGCAAAAGAGCCACACACAAAAGGTCACTTATTGTATGATTCCATTTATATGAAGTTCTCAGACAAAACTAAGGTCTGAGAACTGACAACAGTGGTTGCCTCTGGTGGAGGTTACAGTGGGGTATGCATTTGTCAAAACTTACTGAACATTTTATTTTTTTAAAAAACTGTGTTTTTATTGATTTTAGAGCAAGAGGAAGGGAGAAAGAAAAACAAACAAACATTGATGTGAGAAACATGGATGATGCTCCAACCAACTGAGCCACACCAGCCAGGGCTGAACTGCACATTTTATTGAATATAAATCGTGCCTCAGTAATAATGTTTACATTTGATCACTCCTAAAGTTACATAGATGAGTGAAAATATGTGGAATGCACAGGAAAGCATAATGTCAAAGCGAAACAAATCACTTGCAATTATCTGCCCCCCCCTCCCCAGAAATCATCATTGTGAACAGTTCTCTTTCCACAATCACATGCTCACATACTTGGGATCCTACTATTCACACTGCTTTGTAGCTGGCTCACAATGTCTGTGTCAGGAGATGTGCCTGCTTTGTCTCTCCCTCCCTTCCTGTCTCGGTCTCTCTCCAGTTGCTCCACATCCCCTCCCACCCTCTCCACCTCCCCCTACAGCAACGGGCTCGGCCAACGGGAGGCAAAATCAGATCAGAGGGCGAGAGGTCAGAGAGACCAGGTATTTATTCTTCGAGCTTCTCCTGCTGGTCACTTTGTGCTGGCAATGAGGTGACAGCGGTCCTAAAGACTCGTTCCAGGGTGCGGGAACCTCTACGTCCCCCTTTCCTTGGAGCCTACTGACGTCACCGAACAGGCTTCCTGCACAATTCCTGTGGTTCCCCTAAACCCGTCCACACCTTTCTAATTAGTCCTTTTATAAATAAACCGTCCTCAGATCACCCGTTTGAGCAGGCCATCCGTTTCTTGTTCAGATCCTGATCATGCGCGCGAACGCATTTCCGTGTCCGCGTTACGGATGGCAGGTGGACCCAATCCCTGGCGGACCCGCAGGACCATCCTTTCTGACACAAGGCCGCTGGCCCAGCCCCGCCCTGCCTGGCGCAGCGGCATCGGGGGTCTGCCGGGCCGCACAGGGCGCGGTGGAGGTGGCAAGAAGAGGACCAGGAGTGCGGTCCCAGAGGTGTCAGCGCGGGTCTCCAGCTCACTTCCGCGACGCGTCCCCAAGGCGACGGTGGCTGGGAGGCGCTTCCGGCCCGGCGGGCAGAGGCGGAAGTCCCGCCCCTGCCAGCAGCCCCCGGTTTCCCGTGACACTTTGCGAGGAGCAACGTAGCCGGAAGCTGGTGGCGGCGGGGTAGGCTACGGGCGAGAGTCCTCGGTGCAGCTTGCCGCCCGGCCCCGACCCGGACCCCGCCGACCCCCGCCTGATCCCGGTGCTCAGGATCGAGCCCGCCTGGTAAGCGCGCGGCCCGAGCCCCCGGCGCCCGCCCACCGGCCGGGCTCCACGACGCCCCCGGCCCGCCACCCTCTCTTCTGCAGCTGCCCCCAGGCCCCTACCCCTGCGGCCATGGGCCCCGCCCTTCATTCCCACCCTGAGCCCCGCCGGCCCGGCCCCTGCTCCCTCCCTCGGACCCAGGACCTGGCCTGGACACAACGTCCATTTCTTCGGAGCCTCCCAGGGGGTGTCGGGGGGCCTGGCTAGTCTGAACGGCGGCCTGAGCACTTTCGTTTCCTTCTCTTGCCCTTTGCGGTGGGTGATCGTCTGGGGGCGGGGACCAGGAGAGGACTTTAATTTCCCCCCGGTTTACGTGGATTTATGGGGAACTATGCTCCTTGTCTGTCTGGCCTGGTAATCTCATTGTAAACCACCAACTTTGAGAAATAATTGTGTTCGTGCAGTGCAGGCCTGATATTTCTGCCGTGCTGCTTATGATGGTGCCGAATGGGCGCGAGAACCGGCTCTTGGGTTGTTTTTGGCGTCTCTTTCCGAGAAATAGGCCTATTGGAATGAGAAAGGGCTGTTCTTAGATGGATGGAGCCGCTTTGGGTGCTTTCTACCTGTCACCTGTGTAACAGCCCTCACAGACGTGAGGGCCAAGCAGTGTCCTGTAGTCATCCCTGGGGATCTCAGCTGTTGAGAAAGTCCAAACATAAGACCAAACGTTCTGCAGTCTGACAAATGGCCTAATGAACTAGGAAACCGGGTCCTCACTGCGTTCAGCTTACATTCAGTTGCAGAAAGAGTTCCATTGAACCATCCCGGTTTCAAGCATTAAAATGGGAGTTCTTGGATCATCTTTCAAGATAAATAATAGTTAAGTTGTTTTTAAAGATGTTTTTATTGATTTCAGAGGGAGGAAGGGAGCGGGAGATAGAAACATCAGTGATGAGAATCATTAACGGTTGTCTCCTGCACACCCTCTACTGGGGATTGAGCCTGCACCCCAGACACGTACCCTGACCAGAATCTAACTGGGACCTCCTGGTTAATAGGAAGGTGCTCAACCACTGAGCAACACCAGCCAGGCCATAGTTAAGGTTTTAAAAGGGAGGAGGTGTTTATGCTAAACAGCATTTCAGGTTGGCCCATGTGATTCAGTGGTTAGAGCGTTTGTTTGCACACCCAAGTGTTGTGGGTTTGATTCCTGCTCAAGAGCATGTACCTGGGTTGCAGGTTCAATCCTCGGACCTAGTCCCGGTGGATGTGGGAGGCAACCAATCAATTTGTCTCTCTCACATCGATGTTTCTCTCTTTCCCTCTCCCTTCCTCCCTTCCACTGCCTCTAAAAATCAATGGGGAAAATCTCCAGTGAGGATTAACAAAAAAACAATACCTTAGCATTTCAGAGAAATCAGGATTCTCACATCCCAAACCGGTTGCCAATAGGGGGTTCCTTTTAAATCGAAGCTAAGTAATTTACTTTTCACATATTTTCCCTGTAGCGAACCAGCCTCCTCACATCAGTCAGGGCCACCGTTCTGCGGCCCCACAGGCTGGGAGCCTCCCTGCACCACATGGGGCTGGTGGGGAGAGAACTCAGGTTCCCTGTCTCTGAAGGCTGTCAGCCCAGTCTGGTATGTCGGTCTTTAGTGAGCAATTCAGGACTCCATATAAATTACCCAGTGGTGGTACCTGGTGGTTGAGCAGAGTGCAAGCCCGTATTGTTTCTGGTCATTGCATTGCCTTGGCCAGGCAGTCTAGCTGTTCTGGTCTTTCTTAGAGTGGAGACAGCTCTGGAAGTGACTCCATCTGCCTGCAGGAGCAGAGGTCTCACTCTGTCGCTTCTGAGAGGCTTAGTGGAATCTCTCGGAAGCTCTGTTTTATAATGTTTTGCACTGACTGTGGATTTTTTGTGAAGTGACCTATTTGTAAGTTTTAAAAGTTTGTTTTTCTTCTTCGCAGCATCATGGCCAGCCCAAGGACCAGGAAGGCTCTTAAGGAAGTCAGGGTGCAGGATGGAAACAACGTGAGCCTCTGTGTTTCTTTGATGCTTTGGTTCAGGGCTCCTGAACCTCCCTGGAGTGGCTTGCAGCCTCAGAGCTTGCCCTCCCTGTCTCTGTGGCTTCCCAGTCAGCCTCTCCTCTGCTCCCTCTTGGGGCCACCCATTGGGTCTCTGGGGTCCCCCTGAGCCACCTGGGCGAGTCGCACATGACCCTCTCCACAGGTGTGTTTTGAGTGTGGTGCGTTCAACCCTCAGTGGGTGAGTGTGACCTACGGTATCTGGATCTGCCTGGAGTGCTCGGGGAAGCACCGCGGGCTCGGAGTGCACCTCAGGTCAGTGCCCTGCCCCCGCTGCCGCTCAGCTCCCCGAGGGCGCAGCACCTCACTCAGTAGCTCCGCGGGCCCTCGGAGGCCCGTGGCTGGCGCTTCTGTCACAGGAAGCACACGTGTCTAATCCACAGTTTGGGGGCTCTTCAGTGCCAAGCACTTGGTAACTAGTTCGATCCTCGGCCTGTAGCTTCGTGCGCTCTGTCACTATGGATAAGTGGAAGGACATTGAGCTCGAGAAGATGAAAGCTGGTGGGAATGCTAAGTTCAAACAGTTCCTGGCGTCTCAAGAGGACTATGACCCCTGCTGGTCCCTGCAGGACAAGTACAACAGCAAAGCGGCCGCCCTCTTCAGGGACAAGGTGAGGCCACAAGTGGTGCCCACGCTGCTCCTATTTGGACTTAAGTGACTCCAGGCCATGTACAGAAGGGCATGTGGCCCTGTATGGTCCACGTCTCTCCCTCTTCCCCCCGACCCAGGGAGGCAGGTGGCGTGTGGTTATCAGGGGTGAAGGACGAGCCTTCCTTACCACCCCTGGGAAAATGGCATCCACACACCTCTGTCCATCTTGGTGAAGATACTCCTGAGGACAGTGGAGCCTGTGGGGGACAGAGGTGACCAAGAACGCCCCCACACCACTGCAGAGGGAGGCCGGTCTCAGTGTTCACATAGGCACAGATCCTTGCCCATGGCCACTGAGCCCGGGAGGATGGCCTGCTCCCTCTTGGGGCCACCCATTGGGTCTCTGGGGTCCCCCTGAGTTCACTGGAGCCAGCACCACCCACAGTGGTCCTCACAGGCCTGTACTCTAAGCCCCTGTTCCCTCGGCAGGTGGCGGCTCTGGCCGAAGGCAGAGAATGGTCTTTGGAGTCATCGCCTGCGCAGAACTGGACCCCGCCGCAGTCCAAGACACTGCCATCCACTGCCTACCGGTAGCCGCTCCTCTGGCCGCTGCTCTCAGCTGTTCCTGATCTTAGCTCAGGGTCCTTGTGCTGTCCTGGTAACAGCTACAGTGTGCACTCTTCCCAGAGACAGTGGGGAAACCACCTTTCAGGTTGTAAAGCAATATAAGCTTTTGTTGCCAACCAGGGAAGATGTGTCTGAAAGAAAACCTGCCCTCTCTAAACTCCTCAGGCACCAGCCCAGTACAGATCCTTCTAGAATGTGCCCATGACATGCATGCAGTTCTGTAGGACCTATGTCTCCTGTCCTTTGTGAGGGTCGCCCACCCCCCCAGACTGCAGGCCCACTGTGGGCTAGCTGGCCTCATGGTGCTCATCTTGCATCTCAGACATCAGAGGTTGGTGTTCGGTGTGACTGGTCTCAGAAGGCTCCCCACTCACCCCGGGGTGCCAGAGTCCTCCCCACCTGCTGTCCCTATCGTTAGGTCGTCCATGCACCGTCTCCCCTGCTTCTTGTCGGCTTCATGAGCTAACTTCTGGATAGAGCTGGAGTCCACTCGGCCTCCCTGCACTGTTCTTAGAGGAGCCCAGGTGTGGCCAGGTGGTCCTGACAGTACCTTCTAGAGGCCCGTGTGGTGGCCAGCAGGCATCTGCTGCCCTCTGGTGGCCGCACCAACTGTAGGCTCCATTTCAGGGCCTCTGGCCAGCCGCAGAGCTCGACTGCCTCCTCGGACAAGGCCTTTGAGGACTGGCTGAATGAGGACCTCAGCTCCTACCAAGGGTGAGGCCCAGGGCGCGGGGAACTGGAGGTCTGGTCGCTCAGACGAGGACTGCCAGCCGCTCGGAATGGGGTCTGGAGCGGGAGGAGTCTAATACTTAGGGGGAGAACACGCATCTGTATGGGCTCTGCCTGGCCGTCGCGGGTTGTCCTGGAGCCATCACCTTGCAGTGTTGGATGGCTCCTGCGCCCTGTGTGGTGGCGTGGCCTTGCCGTGTGGTGGCGTGGCCTTGCCGTGTGGGGCGCCTCAGCTGGACGCAGCAGGAGGGGCTCCAGTGGGCGGTGGCTGCTGTGTTTCCCTGTCAGGGCCCCGGAGAGTCGCTACGTGGGGTTTGGGAACACCGTGCCGCCTCCGAAGAAGGAGGACGACTTCCTCAACAGTGCCATGTCGTCCCTGTACTCGGTGAGCAGCGCGCCCTGTGTGAGTGTGCCCGGTGAGGGTCGGCGGGGTGGGTGCTGCGGCCCTCCCAGAGCTGAGGCCACCTGCCCAGGCAGCCTGTGCTGGTCCCTCCCTCTCCTTCACCATGTCTTGTGTATGTCATTCAGATCCCAGAAGTTCTCACTCATTTACTTTGGCAGCAAACATACATTTCAAGTTAATAAGGTGCATTTCCTCCAAAGAATGAACGTTCTATGTGGATCTGGCAGGCCGTCTCTCTCCCGGGCAAGTGCTCGCACTGCCCGGCCCAGCCCATGTTGGTCCTCATGCTGCTCTGCTGGCCAGTCTAGTAAAGATGAGGTTTGGTGGCAGAGTCTCTAAGCTGCCCGGCTCTGGTGCCCTCTGGGGATGGCACTCAGCCATGCATGGTCCCTACCTGCCTAGGCTGCTTCTGGTCGAACTATTGTATTCCAAAGAAATAGTCACTGTTTTTAAAAAATTGGTGTTGCTCCATCAAAGCATCGATGTGATAGGAATACTTGCACACACCCGAGGGCCATGCTGGGAGGAGAGGGCTCTGCTGCTGGTGGGACAGGGTCTTAGAAGGGCCAAGCGAAGGAAGTACGGGACATGGGCGGGGCGACCACAAGGGCGCCGGTGGGTGCCGTGTGTGTACAGAGGCTGGAGGGAGCTCTCGGAAGCTGTCCCTTCCCCGGCCATTTCTTCAGGGTCCTGGCTCAGGTGTGGCAGGAGGCTCACCCTGCCACTTGACACCCCCTGGCCCCGTGCACACGTACTCCAGAAAGGAATGAGCTTCTCAGTAAGTGATGTAAAACCACCTGTTGCCAGGCTCAGCTTCCGGGGCGGGAAGCAGGTCTGTGGTGACAGCCTACTGGGTAGGAGTTTCTTTGGAGAAAGGTGTCCGCCCTCCAGAATGTCATGTTTTGTGTCTTCGTTGTCCCGGCACCCGCAGGTGTTTGTCTCGTTATCTGATGAGTACGCCTCCTGCGCACAAGCCCTCTGCTTTTCGTCGGGAGCGAAAGGCTGTGGCGGATTTGTCAGATGTTTATATTCCTAAATAGTTTCAGTTGGTTTTGGAGGCTTGGGAGGAAACCTGAGTCAAAAGAGAAGAGGTTGTAGTGCCCCACCCGCCCCAGGACTGGTCTGTCTGCAGGGTGCACTTGGTCGCCCCTCAGAGAGCAGGTGGGGGCATCGAGAGCCTTAGGAGGAGCTTAAGGCAGGGGCTTGGGTGGGGCCCGTGGGGCCACCCTGTGGTCCAGGCCCGGCTCTTCCATCATTAACATCCCTCTGATGGGGCCCCAAAGTGACCTGAGATGGTCAGGCCTCCTTTGGAAGTAGATGGTCCGGTGCGACCTGGGCAGCCGTGTGTGGCCTTGACGTGGCCTCTGCTTCCCTCCAGGGCTGGAGCAGCCTCACCACCGGAGCCAGCAGGTTCGCCTCAGCAGCTAAAGAGGGCGTAAGTGCTGTCCCGGCGTCACGGGCCAACCCGCACAGTCTGGCCGGCCTACAGGGGAGGAGTCATTGTGAATGGGCATGGGGAGGCCCTGAGAGGAGCCCGGCATGGAGGGGCTCCAGCCCCTTAGGGCCCCCGTGGCACGACGCCCTCCCCACCCCCACTGGCACCACCACTCGGCCATGTGGTCCAGCTGGCTCTCTCAGGAGGGCTGCAGCCTGGGAGGTCCAGCACCTTTCAGTGGAATGTGTGTGGCCAGGCTTTTCTTCCTCTGCTGGTGGAATGGTAATTGGGGAACTGGGCATCGAGGGGGGGGCGCCGATTGGGCTGTGGAAAAGCACATGAAGGTGGGATTGGGGTGGCACCAGTGGGGGCCCCACGTCCCAGAGAGCAAGTAGGACAGTTGGCCCCGTGACTGCATGGGTGCCCCCACCCCCCTCCAGCCTCCCTCCAGTGGGGGCTGGTGTGCCGGGTCCTTGGAGCCACTGCAGGGGAGCACTGGTGCCTAGTGGCATCGGCAGGCCTGGGACAGCGCCTGTGAGCCCAGCAGAAATGCGCAGCATCGTTCAGGACCGTGTCCGAGCCTTCTGTTTCCTTTCCAGGCTACAAGGTTTGGATCCCAGGCAACTCAGAAGGTAACAGGAAGGCTGCGCCCTGAGTTCTGTTACACTCCTAGTCCGTCGGGGTCTGGCACGCCCGGGTGTGCCCTTGGGCCCCGCGCTCCGGGAGGGGGCAGTGCTGTGTGCAGCCTGGGCACTGACTGGCCCGTGTGTGTGGATGTCTCCCGAGCTCAGGTCTGCGCGCGCTGCTTCAGGTGCCTGCGGGTTTGGCAGGCAGGGTAAGAGGCTGCACCTGCTTAGGGCCTGTGGGGCTGAAAACTCACCCTGTCCATTGCAACCTGGGTGCTGGGCAGCCGTGAGGCCACCGGTAGAGCCCCCTTATCAAGAAGGAGCAGGCAGCAGGCGGCTCCACCGGGTGGGAGGAGGCTCCGTCACTGAGGCTACGCTGTGTCTGCGAGCCAGCCTCCTTGGGCCCTGGGGCTGGCTTCTGTCCCGTGTCCCTGGTCAGTGCCTTCTCTTCCTATAGACAGGGTCTCGGCTGCAGCCTTTTCTTTTTCAAATCCTGGTTAGTGGTCCCTGCAGTCCCCAGGAGGTGCCAGGGCTCTGGGCTGGCTTATCCTCCCAGGGCTGGGGGTCAGGACTCATGAGGCAGCGGCCACAGGGCTGCCCTAGGCCCCGAGTGAGGGAGGGGTGGCTTCTCCCCCGCCGCTGGGGGCCCCTGCTCTGCTTTTCTCTGAGCCCGCACTTTCAGCCCTTGAACCCCTCGCTCACATGGTTCTGGATGGTGGTCAATGGGAGTGGAAAGCAGGGTTCAGCGACAGTGAAGGGGGCTCCATTGTCACTCTGGGGCCCTGTCAGGGTGATGTAGTGACATGACTCAAGGTGCTTTTGGGGGTGCCCATACTGCTCTACTGCCTTGCTCTCTCTCTCCCCTCTCGATCCCTGTGCTGCTGGGTAAAGTTCTGGGGTTCCAGGCAGCAGCCGGAGCTGGTAAGGCCCCGCGTCCGCGTGTCGCCCTCAGCATGCCCTTGTCTCTGCTGGGCCTGTGCTGGGTTCTGCTCTCGCCTGCTGTGGCCTGTCCTGTGTCTGTGCTTACGTGTGCTCACGCTCTGATCTTCTCACTGGCCTGATGGGCTTCTGTTTGGCCCATGCAAGCTGCTTGGGGACCCGCACTTCCTTTGTGACCCAGAATGCAGTGGGCACTGATGGCCTGGGATCCACTGGAGCTATTTGGCAGGACTTGCATGGAGTAATTGCCTTGAGCCAGGCACTCCCCAGGTGTCTTATCCCAGGAGTGAGGTCCTGACACCCATCCTGAGGCCTTGCTCATGGCCCCGTCATCCCACTCCTGCCCCCACTTCGTTGTCTTCCAGCTCTGTCCCTCTCCAGCCATCTCCTGATGCTCGCTCTCCATGCTGCAGCTCTGTCCCTTCCCCCAGCCAGCTCCTGATGCTCCCTCTCCATGCTGCAGCGGGGCTCACGCTGGGCTGCGCCCCTACACCCTGGGGAGCATGTGAGGTGACCTGCTGCTGGCTGAGCTGTCTTCACCAGACAGGATCCACTGGGCTCTTAGGGGAGACCCTGGGGGTGAAGGCTGGGCAGGGCTTGTGCCGTCCCTGGGCCCCTTCCCGTAAGACTGCATAGAGGGGGCAGCGTGTCCGGCCTCTGTGTGGTCAGGGTGCTCGGGGCCACTTGTGCACAGCTGCCGTGAGTCCCGTGTGCCGGTGGGCTGCTCGCTGACTCTGCCCGCAAAATGGGCGGCTGCTGTCCTGACCCTCGTCCTGGGGTGAACATGGCACCCAGGAGCTCCCCGACTTCCCTCTCATGGCGTCTGTCCTTCATGTAGGCATCAGAGCTGGGCCACAGTCTGAACGAGAATGTCCTCAAACCTGCCCAGGAGAAGGTAACACTCCACTCCGCATGCCATGCTCCTCTTGTGTCCCATGGGCCTTGTCCCCAGGGCAGCTGGTGCAGTGGACAGGCTGTGTTCCTCGTGTCCCCCGAGTCCCTGTGTGCTCTCCATGTTCTCCCCATGCCCTTCCTGTGTTTCCCTCTGTGCTCCCGGTGCCTCTCCTCGTGTTCCCAGGTTCAGAGGGGCCCCCTCCCAAGGGGCTGGTAGCACAGAGGAGGCTCAGACTGTGCAGGAGAAGCTTTCAGTGGGCTGGGGTTCAGGGGCAGTGCCCCCTGTCCTCAGGAGGTGGTGGGAGATGCTGCAGTGTTAACCCAGCGTGGGGTTGGGGTCAGCTGCTGTCCTTTGTTAGGAATGGTGCTGGGCTTCTGCGTGCGCACCCCCCCTCCCCCCCCCCCCCCCCATTAACGACACTGTTGGCCTATGCAGGTGAAGGAGGGAAAGATTTTTGATGATGTGTCCAGTGGGGTGTCGCAGCTGGCGTCCAAGGTAGGGTGCCCGTCCACATGCGGGCACAGCTGGAGCCGGTCTCCACATTCCGAGCGCTGGCACAGGCGCCATAGGGCCGGGCACTCATGCCCAGGTCACTTCTGCAGCCGGGGCTCTGGCCGCTGCTGCCTGTAAGCTGCCTCCGTGCCAGCTGGAGGAATGTGGAGACAGCTTCTTGGGCGGCACAGGCACTAACCTGTCGCTTCTTTTCCTTCTATCCTCTTGCTGCGCTGACCGTCCCCTGGTGAGTGTGGACCCTCTGGGCATGCTGGAGACGCCTGTCTCCACCTCACCGCGGGGGTAGAGTGTGCGTGTGGGTGCAGCCCTGACTCCTATGCCTGCAGCGAGTTTCCCTTGCTCCTGAGGCCCAGCCCTCACTGTCTCCCAGCGGCCGGCCTGCCGGCAGACCCTGTTGGGGTGAACAGTGGTGACCGCGGGGACGGCTGTGTGGCTGCGTTTCGGGGCAGAAGGCCGTTCGTGGGCTCCGTGTCTGACCTGCGTCCCATCCCCTGCCAGGTCCAGGGAGTTGGCAGCAAGGGGTGGCGGGACGTCACCACCTTTTTCTCTGGGAGAACAGAGGGCCCCTCAGACAGGTATGCCAGCCCCCGTCCCGACGTGGCCCCTTCCTGGGGCTTTTCCTCCAGGGTCTCGGGGGCAGTCGGCGCCCCCATGGTCCAGGGTGCTGAGGGCCCCAGTGCAGGAGGCCAGAGGTGCAGCAGCTGGTTGGTGCCCCTCACCCTTGGCTCTGACGTTCTCCCCTTGACCTTGAGGAACAGCTGCTGCCCAGGGCTGGGGGGAGTCTTACCCCATTCCTGGGGCATGGGCAGGAGGCCTTCCTGCTAGAGTGCAGTGTACCGCCCTTCTCTTTCTCTGACCCTTGGGAGGACCCTGAGGAGCTGGTGGGGAGATGGCCGTGCGGGGCCTGGTGGGCAGTGCCAGTCCACACCAATGGGATGCGTCTCCCAGGCCCCGGGCAGGAAGCCACTGCTTTCCTGCCCATGTGCTGTGGTGTTCCCATTGGCGTACTGGGGTGGGTGGGGCAGCCTTCGGCCTGAGCAGTCGTCTGGACAGTGCGGGGGCCTCCGCACTCTGGGTTTTCATTCCCGTTCCCTCAAGGCACCCTCTCGGTTCCGGCGGGAGGCCTGTCTGTCCCTCCAGCCAGCGCCGAGCTGGAGCCGCACTGAGCCCGGGCTTCCCTGGGGGTCCCCGTTCTCAGAGGAGGCGCCAGGGGAAGGCCAGGCGCTTGAGAAACAGCTGTTCAGAGCCCCCCTCTTTCCAAGGCCCCTGGAGGACCAGAGCTACCAGAACAGCGGAGGGGACAACTCCCAGAACAGCACCCTCACCCAGAGCTTCTGGGAGACCTTTGGGAGCACTGACCCCGCCACGGCCCACAGGTCCCCGAGCAGTGACAGCTGGACGTGCGCCGACGCCTCGGCCGAGAAGCGGAGCTCAGACAGCTGGGACGTGTGGGGCTCGGGCTCCACATCCAACCATAAGAACAGTGACAACAGCGATGGCGGGGAGGCCTGGGGGGGTGGCGGGGAGGGCCGGCCCAAGATCACCAGGAAGGCAGCCCTGAAGGCTGCTCAGGTGGATGAGGGCTGGGACAACCACAACTGGTAGGCGTGCTGTGCCTGGCCCCGACTGCTGGCAGCCACTGTGTCTGCACTTGGCCCTCTTCCAGCACCTTCTACTTGAGCAGAAACCCGGCCGCAGCATGGAGACAGGGCCTTGGGCGGGACTCTGGGACTCTGAGCACGGGGGCTCACTCTCCATGGCTGCAGGGGTTAGAGGCCGGCTGCTGTCTTGCTCCGGCCTCCCTGTCTCCCCTCCTGCATTCCGGGTGCCATGGAGGGCAGGAGCTCGCTGCTGTGGGAGGCCACCACATGCACTAATAAAACCCTCCGAGGGCTGCGTGGTGGTGTGAGTGCTGCTCCGTGTCTTAACTTCCTGCCTGGGCTCGCTGCAGTTCTCTCTTTTTGAAGAAAATGCCCAAAGTTTTAGAGACAAATACCAAAAGCAGCACCAGCGCTCCTGTTGTCGTCTGCCCCCCACACAAGGGGCTCTGCCCCAACCCCCGCCCATGAGCCCTGTCAGCGCTTGAACTCAGTCTGGCCCTCCGAGCCGTGGTGGCCCCACCCAGGACACCCTAGACAACTCAGAAACGGCAGTTAGAGTGCGGTCAGGGAGGAAGGCAGGCCAGTGCCCCGAGCCCGGGCCCATCCCCCACCAGGCCAGGAGCAGAATGGGGCCTCGCCTGGGCGACCAGTAACCATTTTGCCTGACGCCCAGGCCTTCCTAGCAGCTGGAGCGGAAAGGAGTGGGCGTGTGTGGTCCGTCCCCCCACTGTCCCTGTGGCATTTGGCGGCACTTGTCTCCTTGCGCTGTTGACTGGGTCTCCCCTCCACCTGGAGCTCCTGTCTTTGAGCTGCTGCGGCCTGGCTTGTCCCCGAGGTTGGACACTAATGCGATGCCCGTCTGCCCCGTTTGCAACAACCTTGCCTGTGCTGTGAGGCTTCTGTGGCCTGGGACCATGGGCGAGGCAGGGGTCTGGGGAGGGCCAGCCCTGCCCTTAGCTCTGATCACCCCCATGTGCCCCAGCCTCCAGCAAATCTCACTTCCTCTAACCTGAGGACCTGTGCTTTCTGTGCCTGCCTCCCCCCAAAATACCTCTGCCTGCAAAAGCTGGGCCCAGAGGGGCCTGAGAGCACCCAGAGGTCAGGCCTGCCCATCTCTACCTGGGCAGGGGCGGGTGAGGGCGGGGGTGGGTACTCAATCTAGGCACTGATTCCTGGGACCAGGTCTGCCCGCCTGTGGGACCATCGGGATAGGCTGGGAGGGCACGGAGGGGCCGAGCATGGCTGAGGCTGCAGCCTGTGCAGAGGGCTCCCCGGGCGGGTGGGAGTGGGCCTGGGCACTGGGACCACAGCACAGACCCAGGGGCTTGGGTTTGGGGTCCTGACCCTGGGAGTGATGCTAGAGGACTGGGGAGGGGTGTTGGCTGGTGTGCCTTTGGGGTCCAGGTGCTGCTCCAGGCTGCCAGAGGACCCCAATGCCCATCCCCCACATCTTGGTGTCCAGGGCCATCTGGGGTGGCCTTTGATCCTGAGCCCCTCTTTGGGGCAGACCATGTGGAGTGAGGGACAAAGGTGTTGGGTCAGTGCTGTGCCCCACACTCTGTGGGGTCCCCGCCACACCATGAGATGGGGTCCTTTACCCTGGGATCTCTGCCCCACTTAGAGAAAGGTCCTGGGCCACAGATGGGAAGGGTGGAGACTGAGTGCGGGGCGGGGCAGTGACGGGGGAGGAAGGGCCTTCATAAGCTCTGGCCTCGCTGTGGCTGCAACAGGACCTGAGTGGACGGAGCAGGTTGGTGGCTGGCCTGAGGCACTGGGCTGGGTGAGTGAGGAGTGTCCCAGCGGGTCCTCCTGGGGCTTCTGTCTGAGGGTGACCTCGACCTTTCAGAAAAGCTGGGAGGAGCTGAGCTCCAGAGGTGGGTGGAGGGCTCTGCCCCTGGAAGGGGTCCAGCTGAGTCAGGCCAGGTTTCTGGGGAGAGAAGGATCTGCTTCAGATTGTGGGTCAGGAGGGCCCAGGCGCCCAGAGCACCCACATAGCCCTCCACAGCCTGAAGAGCCCTCGGCTACCCCTGCCCTGGGTGAAGCTGGGCGAGGGTGGCCAAGGGCCCGAGTGTCCCTGCACTGTCAGCAGGGGCTCAGAGGCATCTTGGGAGGGAGGGGTGCCCCCAGAGGGCTCCCACATGACCCCAACCCCGCCTCCCTAGGCCTCCCCTCCCCACCGAGCGGCCTGCTCTCCCCAGAGGTTCTGCTTGGGTCCTACCCCCAGCTGCCTGTCCCTCCCTAGGCCCCTCGGCCCGGACAGTGCCATCCCAGCCTGGTCTAGTGACGAGTGAGAGTGCAGCCACGGGTCAGGGCCCAGCTGGCCAGCTGGCCCCGGGGAAGTCCTGAGGACGGGATGGGGGCCCAGCTGTGGCTGAACCAGTGTCGGGGGTGGGGTGGCTGGCAGAGGGACAGCTGACCTCTCACTCAGGAAGCTCCTGTGGGACCTGCCGATGTGCCCGCAGTGGGTGGGGTGAGCAGCTGAGGGTGCAGTGCCCAGGGGTGTCTGGATTGGGCGCAGTCCCCGCTGTGGCTGGAGAAGCTCTGGCTTTGCCATCAGGAGGGGACAGATGGACAGAAGGCTGAGCGGCCTCTCCTTCCCCAGGCTGAGCACCATGGGTGCCCAGGTGCACCCCCACCTAAGGGTCTGCCTCTGGCTGTGGCTGCGTGTCACCCTGGGACTTGTCCCGGAACAAGGTAAGGACAAGGGGTGGGATCTTTCTGGGGACTGAGCCCCCATCTGCCCTGGGCCCCCAGGGGTGGCTGTCCCCGGTGGAATTTGTGCTTGATGAGTAGACGGGACAAGACAGCCCAAGGGGTCATCTGTGCTGCTCTGCCAAGTCTAGGCTCCAGCTGGCTGCTTGACCTTTGGCCTTGTGACCTTTCACCTTGCCTTGGGGAGGCTTCTGTTTTCTGGTTCATTTTTAAAAAACAGGTATTAAATACTCTGCAGTTAATTCTCTCATATTAATGTTCTGTTACTAATTATTCCATGAACACTTGTTTTCAAACAGTACAACCCTGCAGTAAAGGTGACCCCCACAGCACGGGGTGTTGCTTCTAGCGCCTCCCTGCTCGTTTAGGCACACGGGAGCTACAGTCACAGCAGCCTCTCCCTCAGCCCTTCACGTGGCCTGGGCTCTGTGTCGCGCCTTCAATCTGACCACATTTTATAAGACATTTATTCCATTTCCCTTTGGGGGTAAACATCCATTGCAGGGTTGTTTGTGGCACCCCAAAAGGGTCACATCTTGACTGAGTTGGTCCCAGGAAAGCTGGGTTAGTGGGCGCTGGGATGGCCTCTGCATCCGGGTACTGAGGCTCTGGTCTGACAGGAGCCGGCTTGGCCAGCGTGCAGTCCCTGGGGAGTGAGGGCAGGGGCCCCTCCCACTGACCAAGCTCACCCGTGGATCACGGCGAGGGCTAACGCTGTCTGTTAGGGCTGCTCTGCTCAGGGTGCGGCACAGCCAGGCCAGCGGGGAGCCGGCCTGCTTTCTTGTTCTTGTGGCAGGACTCCTGTTGGGTTTTGCGCCAGGTTGGTGACTGCCACCTGGGTGGGTCCCTCAGTCCAGGTGGCTTCTTCGACAGGACCACGCCAAGGTGACCCCGTGACAACTGAGTTCAGGACTCATGTGCTGGGCAGCCCCTCACCAGGTCCCTGCAGGATTCTGGCAGACGCTGGGGTGCACAGCCCTTCCCTGAAGATGGCCCTGTGGAGGGGGGCGCTGTCTGCACAGCATCCTGCGTAGACCCCCTACATCAGGACCCAAGAGGCAGCGTGGGGTGCCTCCCCTAGCATGTCAGAGGCACGGGGACACACAGAGGCTCTTCATGAGCCAGAGCTGGGCCCCTGCTCACAAGTGGCTTTTCCAAGCCCCAGACATTCCTGTCTTTCAGCCTGGAGTTGCAGGGAGCAGTGTCCCCACCGGAGGCAGGCGCAGCTGCTCCTGCTCTGAAGCGTCATTGTGTCTGCGCGGGTGCCCCCAGCCCCTGCCCTCCCCCCGCGCACCCAGCTTTCAGGGCCAGAAGAAGCCCATCTCTGTCTGCGTTTTCCAGAAATAGCTGCTCCCACCGTGGGGCTTCCGGAAGCTTGCCTGGGAGGTCAGGATATGCCCGGGCTCAGCCACCACTGCTCCCCGTCCTCCAAGATGCACCCTCACGGCACCCTCACATTTCAGGGCGCCCCACCCCATGGGCTGTGAACCTCGCTGTAACCTCAGCAGCTGGGGGTCTGCAGTAGCCACACAGCTGCCTCTCCCACTGCCCACTCCCACCCAGACGTGGCGGGGAAATCCAGGGAGGCGTAGCTGCCTAGTTGGCTCAGTGCCTGCTGTTGCCCACGGGGCAGTATGGCATCTCCAGGACGCTAGCCCGGCCTCACTCAGCCCGGGCAGGGGGACACCCCTCAGAGAGCCAGTGGCTTCATTTTCTCAAGATCCCTGCAGTGGGGTCAAGGCCTCCTCACACTACCCAGACAGATCCCTGGCTCCCCACAGCTGTTGGGGTGGCTCCTGGGGGTCAGTCCTGACCACCCTGTCCTGTCTCCCCAGCAAACGGCCACCTGCAGCTAGCTGTGCTGCCCGAGGACCAGCTGCAGATAAAGTGGACCGAGTCGCAGGGGCGTGGCCTTGGCTACCTGGTGCAGGTGAAGCCCGTGGCAGGTATGGCCCTGCACCTCCCCGCCCGCGGTGAGGATAGACGGTGGCTGTGCGCGGCTCTGCATCTCAGTATCCGCGCGGCTGTGTGACTCTGCCCTCCTTGCTGGGGCAGGGCGTGTAGTGGGAGAATCTTACGTTTCCCACGTGACCACATGCCCGGCACACACAGAAGGCGCCCAGCCATTGGCTTTTGAAGAAACAGTGGGTCCCTGCTCAGCTAGAGCCTCTCAGGATTCTGCATGTCAGTGGCTGCAAGGGCCTCCAGGGGCAGGAAGGAGGCTGAGGGGTCCTGGAAGGCGGCACAGGCCGGCCACAGAGCTCCGAAGACATGGCTGAAGGAATGCCCACGGACAAGGGTATCATCGCAGGGACGGGCAGGAAGTGATGGGGGCCTGAGCTCGCCCCTGGGGGAAAGGGGCCGCCCTGGCCCCGCAGTCCCACCCTGTCCCACCTGCCCTCTGATCCCAGGAATAACCCCTTGATTTGGGTGTAGTTTTCTAATATTTTCATGAAGTCAAATTCATCTACCTCATTTTTCAAATCTTTTATACCTTTCCCAGTTTTAGTGAGAAGTAATGGACATACATGAGCATAGCAGTGCGGCCTACATGGTGTTTGGTTTACATGTGCTGTGCAAGGACACAATAGCTGCCTCTCACAGTGATCCTCCAAGATACAGCAAAGTGATAAGCCTTTTTCCTTGTGATGAAAACTGAGGATTTACTCTCTGAACATCTTCCCTGTGTATCCTAGCCCAGCATCAGCCATAGTCAGTTTGGTACATTACATCCCTCTACTGACTTACGCCTGGGAGTCCATACCTTTGACCTTCCTCCAGTCCCCTCCTGAGCCCTCCACCTCTGGCAACCACAGTCCCATCTCCTTCTCTATGAGTTTCTAGATTCCGCATGTAAGTGAGATTGTACAATATTTGTCTTAGACCTATTTTTCTTAGCATAATGCTTCCACGGTCCATCCATGTTCGTAAAATGGTAAGAGTTCCTCATTTCTGTGTAACATCCTGAGTAATATCCCACTGTGTGTCTGTCACACTTCCATAGCCATTCGCCCATGGTTGTGAACAGTGTGAGAACGTCAGCTGTGTGAGCAGCGCTCACAGAACACGGTGCTGTACCCGCTGGAGACAGTGATTTAGTTTCCTTCGCGTGAATACTCAGAAGTGGGATTGATGGGCTTAAAGGCAGTTCCATTTTATTTTATTTTATAAATCAGCTTGTCCTGTAGATTCTGTTTATTTTTATTTTTGCTAATCCCCACCTGAGGATATTTTCCCATTGATTTTTAGAGAGAGAGAAAGGGAGGGGGAGAGACAGAGGAGAGAGAGAAACATCAATGTGAGAGAGATACATTGATTGGTTGCCTCCTGCATGTGCCCTGACCAGGCTTGGGGATCAAGCTTGCAACCGAGGTACATGCCCTTGACCGGAATCAAATCCATGGGCTGACACTGTATCCACTGAACCAAACCAGTTCCATTTTAAGTGTTTGTTTGTTTTTAAATATGTTTTTAGAGAGAGAGGAAGGGAGAGGGAAAGAGAGATGGAAACATTGATGAGAAACATCATCCATGGTCCCCTCATACCCCTACTGGGGATCGAGTCTGCAACCCGGGTGTGTGCCCTGACCAGAAATCAAACTGTGACCTTCTGGTTCATAGGTCGATGCTCACCCGTGGAGCCATACCGGCTGGGCCGTTTTTAATTTTTTTTATGAACTTCCATACTGTTTTCCACAGTCTGCATTCCCACCAGCAGTGAACAAGGGTTCCCTTTCCTCCACATCCTCGCCAGCACTGGTTGGTTGTTGATTTGTTGATGGTAGCCATCCTGACAGGTGATACCTCATTGTGGTTTTAATTTGCATCTCTGTTGATCAGTGATGTTGGGCATCTTTTCATGTACCTGTATGTACTCTTTGGAAAAATGTTTATTCAGGTTTTTGTCCATTTTTAAATTGGATGACTTGGGTTTTTTGCTATTGATTTGTATGAGTTCTTTATATATTTTGGACACTAGCCCCTTATCAGATATATGATTTGCAAATATTTTTCCTATTCAGCAGGTTGTTTTTACATCTGTTGATGACTTCTTTTATATCTTTACTGATTTTTAGTCCACTCATCCATAAACCCCCGCTGTGGTTGTAGATGCGTCTCTCTGCTTGCCTCACAACCGCTGCTTTGCATGTTGAGGCTGTTATGGGGGCGCCGTTTAAATCACGTCTTCCTGGCAGACTGCCCTTCACTGCGGAGGCTCCTTGTGCTCTCTGGTGGTGTTCTCACTGAGGTGCTACCTTTTGTGCCGCGTGTTGGTCCAGGGAGGTCTTTTATTCGCTTATTTTAGGTGTATCTTCCAAGGAGCGTAGAGCTGGTGTTGCTTTCGTACAGTGAGACAGACTTGGCTTTTTAGTTGAAATGTTTTTCCCATTTCCATTACATTGAATGACCTGCAGATTTGGGTTTAAATCTTCATCTTCCTCCTTTTTTTTGTTACACTTGTTCCACCTTTTTCCTGTCCTTTCTTCCCACTCTTCACAGCCCTGTCAGGTTTCGTAGCTCAGCAGGAGGGGCGCCTGCTGAGCTGAGGCCTGGTGCTGCCTGGCGTGCAGCCCGAACTGTTGTGGAGCCGCAGGCAAAGGCAGTGCTTGCTGAGCTGATGTGTGAATGCTGCTCGCGTGGGATCTGTGTCATGCTCTCCCTGGGAAAGGTGCTCAGCTTCTGAAAGAGTGTGCGGGGCACATGGGAGTGGACTTTGTTCTCAGGTCCAAGGCTCAGTGAAGTCTGCGTCCAGCACATAGCAGGTGGGGTGCAGCTCGGGGACGGGTCGGGTTGGAAGAAAGAATGACAGGCCTCCAGGACAGGGTGAGTGTGAGAACAGCTGATACTAACACACCAGGAGCCCAGAGTCCCCAAGGCCGGGTGTGGTGTGGGCGCCCTAGCAGGGCAGTGCGTGTGCGGAATGAGGAGGAGCCTGGAAACACACATATACACACATGGGATACCCATGTGGGCACACACATATACATGCACTTTGCTGGCCTCAACAGCTCTTCCCAACCCCACCCCAGGGGACGTGGAGCAGGAGGTGATGCTGACCACCAAGACCCCCAAGGCCACAGTGGGGGGCCTGAGCCCCTCCAAGGGGTACACCTTGCAGATCTTCGAGCTCACCAGCTCAGGGAACGTCCTGCTGGCTCAGAGGGAGTTTGTGAGTAAGTCCTCTGGGCCCCCCATGCGGGTTCCTGTCTCTGGGGGTGAGTGTGTGGCAAGGAGGCTGCAGCCGAGCCCTGGCAATGCTTCTGGGCTGGCAGCCTAGGCCTGTGTTTGAGCTCCGCTCCCCATGAGGCCACCCAGGAGCCTCAATTATAACTCCTAACCCCCCGCCTGTCTCCCATGGGGCTGGGGTCCCATGGAGCCTGGGATATGCCCTTGCAAGGAGGGTTGTGTGGGCAGGCCCACAGCCCCCCGAGGCCTCTGCTCCTTGGTAGGGTCCTGACAGCCCCTTGCATCTCTGCAGTTGAGGATTTGAGGAGTCACTCTGTGAGCAGGAGCAGCTGGAGGCCCCTGGGGGCAGCTCTGGAGCCCACACCTTCCCACATGGGGAGCCCAGACCCTGACCCCCGAGTCATCTTGGCCCCAAGCCAAGACCCGCCCACTCTGGGTGGGTCCAGGTGGGGTGAGGGTAAGTTGCTGGGGGGAGGGGAATCCAGCATCTCATGTTTTCTCTGCACATGGCCAGAACTTTCTTCCTGATATTTGACCTCACACTCTCTAGCCACTCTCTGGGGCTCACTCAAACCCACAGGGCAGGTCATTCGCTGGGGTGTCCTCAGGGCCGCAGTGCCTGGTCCCATCCTCCCGACCCCCCAGGTATCCCCCAGCCTGAGTGTGGCAGGTGAGAAGTGACAGCTGTGACCTTCCCCAGGATTTCCTGGCAAGGATCAACGCTCCCCCAGAGGCCCCGGGGGAACGGCCCCTGCTCAGCTCAGCCCAGAAAGGCCCAGCCGCCCCAGGATGTCCGCGAGAAACAGAGAGAAGCCAGGTAAAGCAGCCAGGGCACCGCTTCCGTGGCTCGCAGGGGCAGGTGTGCCGTTTTCTGCACAAGGTCTTGCACACAGGGCTGTGCCTCCCTCTTCAGATGGTCTCACCGCACCTGCCTTCTCAGGAGCCTCCACATGGCGTCTGGCCCTGACTCGGGGCTCAGCCTGGAGGTGCTGTCTCTCTGCAAAACTCAGGGAGCCCCAGACCCCAGACAGGGGTCACAAGGCTTTGTCTCCAGAGCTCCTGGGTCCTCAGGACAATCCCTCAGGCCAGAGGTGAGGCCTCAGCCCAGCGCAGGCTAATGGAGCTGTCTGTGGTACTGACCACACCCATGCCAGTCAGTCCACCTTGGAAGCCTCTGCCCACTGAGCCTGGGTGTCAGCTTGTGTGTGTGTGTGTGTGTGTGCGCGCGGCGGAGGGCTGATCTCGAATAGTAGCCCTCACGTAGACAGGCACACAGTAGCCAGCCCTGCCGAGGCTTCTGGAGGGCAGAGGCACAGAGCTCCTGGGGCTTCATTAGCCTTCTCTGACGGGCTTGGAGGAGCTGACCCCATGGCCCACGGTCCACACACGGTATCCCGAGTCCGGTGAGATCCAACACCTCTGGAGTCCCTGTCCCCCAAGACTCACCAAGACTCAGCCAGAGGCCGAAACCCTGTGGCCCCAGCCCCTCCACTAACCCCAGAGAAGGAGATCCTGAGTGGCTGGAGCCCAGCTCAGAGCAGCTTGGTGTCCTGCAGTGGCAGTGGGCTTTGCCTACACCTCTCCTTCCTTGCCCACCCAGCTGGCCTCCAGTTCCATTGCATGCCCCCCACACCAGCCGACATGATCTTCCTAGTGGACGGGTCTTGGAGTATTGGCCACAGTCACTTCCAGCAGGTCAAAGACTTCCTGGCCAGCATCATTGAGCCCTTTGAAATTGGGCCGGATAAAGTCCAAATAGGTGAGTTCTGGCCCCATGCCCTGAGGCCCCACCCTGGTGGTCCTCAGTCTCTCCCTAGATCCCAGTGCAGGCGCGAAGTGAGCCAGGGGCTGGCGGAGAGCCTTTTGCTGACTGGTGTGGCCTGCAGCACCAGGCTGGTGGGGTCCCCAGCTGGACTGATGGGACAGCTGGCTCCTAGGGGACATTCTGGCAAATCCTGTGTGGAAAGCAAGGACTTTGCAAGCACATGCCCTCCCTAGTGACTCCGAGCAGCCAGGCTGTGTGCGTCCTGCCTCCGCCCAGCACTCCAGCAGCCATGCCTGGCACCCGTCTTTTCAGGCCTGACTCAGTACAGTGGAGACCCCAAGACCGAGTGGGATCTGAACACCTTCAGCACCAAGGAGGAGGTCCTGGCAGCCGTGCACAGCCTCCATTACAGAGGGGGAAACACTTTCACAGGTCTGCCCCCTGCAGCCCCTCCCCGCATGCTGCCCTGCGCACCAGCCTCCCTTTAACACCCCTCCCAGACTTGCAGATTTGTGCATAAAACAAGCCCAGTGCTGGGTGGAGCTGACCCACATTCTCACCTTTGTAAATGGCAAATCACCCTCATTTATTTTTTAAAGTTTTTTTTTTTTTTTTAACTTGAGAGAGAGGAAGGGAGAGGGAGATAGAAACATCTATGATGTGAGGAAATAATCAATGGGCTGTCTTCTGCATGCCCCCTACTGGGGATGGAGCCTGAAAACCAGGCATGTACTCTGACCGGGAATTGAACCATGACCTCCTGGTTCATAGGTTGATGCTCAACCACTGAGCCACACAGGCCATGCTCAACCTCATTTCTTTTTGGCCAGAATGTGGTTTCTGGTGTTGGTCTTGCTAAAAGTGAGCGGCTCCTCTGGCAGACAGAAGCTTCTGGAAGGGGCTGCCAGTGGGTGTGGGCATGGCCTTGCCAGAGCAACTCCGTGGGGATGTCTCCACAGCACAGTCTCCTGTCTGTTCCCCACACTGAAGGCCTCCCTGCCTTTGAGGGTAGGGGAGGAGGTGTCCCTGCCCTGCAGATGCCCCAGCCTGGAGGGTCCAGGACTGACATGGTGGGCAGAGCATGGGGGCCAATGGCTGGAGGAGCTGTTTGGGTGAGGAGGGTGAGAAGGGTGGTGGAGGCCCCTGCACTTTCTCCCATTGCTCCCAAGGCCTGGCCCTGACCCACGTGCTAGAGCAGAACCTGAAGCCTGCAGCAGGTCCCCGTCCAGAGGCAGCCAAGGTGGTGATTCTAGTGACGGATGGCAAGTCCCAGGACGATGCCCGTGCTGCTGGCCGCATCCTCAAGAGCCTGGATGTCAACATCTTTGCTGTGGGTGAGCAGCCGGATCTCGGCAGAGTTCTCACAGCCGTGCAGGTGGGAGCTTGCACACCTGCCCTGCCCGCTCTGGGGCTGGAGTCCCCTGGCCTCTCTGAGCCTTAGCCCTGAGTCTGCAAAATGGGAGGACCCATCCCTGCTCTTGGGGCTGTGATGGTGCCCACGCCAGGCTCTGAGCACCGCGGGCACCTGCAGGGAGGTTGCAGTCACAGCAGTGGGGCATGAGCCAGTTTGCATGTCTGTAGACATATCCCCGCCCAGCCTCACCTCTGCACCAGCTCCAGCTGCCATCTCTCCTGGGGCCCTGTTAGGTGACCCAGTCCTGGGGCCTGTGGAATCTTGGGTACCAGGACGGCCTCCCAACCCACTGGGTGACTGATGGTAAGCCGTGACAGTGGCTCCACGGGGGCCCCTTCCCATTCTCTGGGCCCGTGGGCAGGTGTGAAGAATGCTGATGAGGCTGAGCTGAGGCTCCTGGCGTCCCCGCCACTGGACATCACCGTCCACAGCGTGCAGGACTTCCCCCAGCTCAGCACACTGGCTGGCCTGCTCAGCCGCCTCGTTTGCCAGCAGGTCCAGGGCAGGAGCCCACGTCCGGGCCCAGGTGAGCTGTCAGGTGGGGACTCCAGGGCAGGTCACCTATGCTTGCAGCCTGGCCAGGCCCTGCCCTTCCCTGTAAGGACTCCCCCAAACTCTCCCACCCCTTCGCCCGGGCCCTGTGTGGGTCTGCAGCTCCCACCAGGGGAACACCTGTTCTTCCTGGAAGTGGTCACCGGGGGGAGCAGGAAGAGCCTCTAATGCCAGCTGCCGCTGGGGTGCTGACTATCTGCCCTGCTTCCCTCAGTTCAAACGGCAGCAGCCACTCCAGCCCTGGACCCCCTCTCCGCTCCCACCAGCCTCTTCCTGACCCAAGTGACCTCCTCCAGCGTCCACCTGTCCTGGACTCCAGCCCTGCAGCCGCCGCTCAAGTACCTGGTGGTGTGGCGGCCTTCTAGGGGTGGGGCCCCCCGGGAGGTGAGAGGGCCTTCCTCCTGTCCGTGCAAAGTTGGGCCTGGAATGCAGACCCGGGGAGGATGGAATCAATGTGGGGCAAGGGCAGGGTGCAGGTGGCCCTGCCAAAGCCGAGTCCTCAGGGCACTCAGGTGGCCAGTGAGCAGCTGTGGCAGGTGTGGCTGCTCCCGCCTCCCGTGCCTGCTTGGTGCCCAGGAGCTGCTCTGCTCTAGGAGCCCGGAACGGAGCTGGCAGGAAGCCAGGACTGACCCCACCCTGCCCGTGCCCACTCGGCCGGCTCCAGCCAGGCTCCTCCTGTTGCAGGTGGAGGTGGACGGGCCCAGCACGTCCATGGAGCTGCGTGGCCTGACCTCCGGCACAGAGTACCTGCTGTCTGTGTTCCCCATGTACGAGGCGGGGGTGGCTGAGGGCCTGCAGGGCCTGGTGACCACAGGTGGGTGGGGCAGCTGGCTGTTATGGGTCTTAGTCTGAATCCAGGGTGGGGGCACCACTCCCAACTTGCCGTGTGACAGGGGCAGAGTCACTGGGCCTCCCTGACCCTCAGTGTCCTCTTCTGAGTACCCGTGATGTCATTTGTGCCTCACCACAGCCAGAACAGTACTGTTACTGCTCACATGTTTCTGGAGCCCCCGGCCCCTGCTGGGCCGCAGCGGGGGGCCTGCCCTGAGCCCTCACCACGCGGTGACGCGGCCCGCAGCTCCGCACTGGCAGTGTGCACAGTGGTTTTCTGTGTCCACGGAGTCATGCCCTGACCCCACTGTCAACTCTAGAGCAGAAACCCCGCCCCCTTCGCTCACCGTGCAGCCTGCGCTGCTCCATCCTTGCCATGTCAGGGCACACAGCATGTGGCCAGTTGCCTCTGGCTTCCTCATGGGCTGTTTACCCCTTGGGGACCGTGGCTCTCCCACCCCAAACAGCAACCCACAGGCGGCTTTCCCCAGAGCTGTGAGCTGGAAACTTGGCCCAGGGTGAAGTTTGGGGACAGAGACTAGAATTGTCTGTGTGTGCCCGCAGGGCTGTCCTCCAGCCTGTGTCCCCGATCCGTGGTATGATTTCTCCTGTGGTGCCCCCTCTTCCAGTGCCTCTGCCTCCGCCCCAGGCACTCGCCCTGGCCACAGTGACTCCCAGGACCATCCGCCTCACCTGGCAACCCTCAGCGGGGGCCACCCAGTACCTGGTGCGGTACTCGCTGGCCTCCCCCAAGGGCAAGGAGGAGGGCAGAGAGGTGCGTGGCAGAGGGTGGAGAAGGCAGCTGGGGCCGATGGGGTGGGGAGCGAGGTGGACAGGGGCCAATGGAGTGTTCCCCCAGGTGCGGGTTGAGCAGCCAGAGGTGCTGCTGGGTAGCCTGGAGCCGGGCAGGGACTATGACATCTGGGTGCAGAGCCTGCAAGGTGCACAGGCCAGTGAGGCTCAGGGCATCCACGTCAGGACCCGTGAGTGCCCACCTCCCCAGTCTGCCACCCACCAGTGGGCAGAGGCCTTCCACGGGGTGGGGTCCCTATCTGGTGGCCCCACTGGCCTGGCCATCGCCCATGCTTCCCCCATTCACTCGGGGGAGTGGCGGGGGGAGGGGGGGCGGGCGAGGGATGCAGCTGGTCCCTGAAGCCTTGCTGTGTCCACAGCTCCCCTGGCTCCCCCCAGACCCCTGATCTTCTCAGACGTGAGCCATGACTCGGCCCGTGTGTCCTGGAAGGGCACCCTGAGGCCGGTGCAGCTGTTCAGGGTCAGCTACTTGTCCAGCAAGGGCAGCCACTCGGGGCAGGTGAGAGCAGGCTGATGTCCTGTGGGGTCACTGGGGGACCCGGTGTCCAGGGTGCTGAAGCGTCGTCCACAGGGCCCAGCACTCCAGCTGCCCCCCTGTATTCACAGAGCACTGACACCGTCCCCGCCCTTGGGAGCCCCAACCTGGCCGGGGTTGGGGGGACGTGTGTGAAGCAAAGAATGACCGTGAATGACAGCCCTGATGAGGCTTGGGGCACGGGGTGCTGTAAGGGGTGAAAATTCAGCTGTTGTGCTGTTTGGGGGGCGGGGAAGCCACAGGAGGCCCTGCCATTGTGTGGGAGAACTGCACTCCCCTTCCCCACTCTGGGCGAGGTCATGGGCTGTCCTGGGTAGAGGCCTGGGCCTGGGTCTCCATCTAGGCAGGGGCTGCCCGCTCCCAGCTTGAAAGGTCAGCTCCAGGCCCTGCCCCTATGGCCCCCCACCTCGCAGATGGAGGCTCCTGGCAATGCCACCTCAGTCACTCTGGGCCCTCTCTCCTCCTCCACCACCTACACCATCCGTGTCACCCGCCTCTACCCTGGGGGCGGCTCCTCCACCACTACCGGCCGCCTGACCACACGTGAGTCCTCCGGAGCCACCGGTGCGCTGTCAGGGCCCAGTCCGAGGAGGATGGGAATGTGGGCACAGCCCCCACATGGAGAATGGGGGTCTCCTCGGCCCCCAAGTGTGACTCATGCCAGCAAGACCTCCTTAACAGGCAATGAGGGCCCTTCTGATGAGTCACCCCAGGGGAGTGCAGGCCCTGCCATCCAGCCTGTCTCACTGCCCTCTTCCAGGGAAAGTCCCCAGCCCGAGCCAGCTGTCCGTGACAGAGCTCCCTGGGGGTGAGGTCCAGCTGGCGTGGGCGGCTGCAGCGGCGTCCGGTGTGCTGGTCTACCAGATCAAGTGGACACCTCTGGGGGATGGGAAGGCACATGAGGTATGTGGGAGAAAAGACCCCTGCCCACCCCCAGCTACTGGGCTCCCACCCAGTGTGGCATCTCGGGACCTGCCTGCCCAGCCCAGCCAGGCCCGTGGGAGGCCACCACTCGCAGGCGGACACCTGCCCTCCTCTCCACAGATCTCCGTCCCAGGGAGCCTGCGCACCACCGTCCTGCCCGGCCTAGGGGGGCACTTGGAGCACGAGATCACCATCCTGGCCTACTTCAGGGACGGGGCCCACAGCGATCCCGTGTCCTTCCACTACAGCCCCCGTAGGTGACCCCTCAGCTACAGGGGGCGGTGCAGCCTCAGGGACCCCAGACTGCCTCAGCCCCACCATCCCAGGGCCCCACATTCCCAGAATCACCCACAGGCAGTCCCCCAAGGCCCCGGCCTTCCAGGCAGGTGTTCCAGGGTGGCCGAGGGTCCAAGTCACCTGGTGGGCACAATGCTCACGGTGGTCTCAGAGCTGACCTGTGGCCCTGTCTGCCCAAGGTCGCAGGGCAGCGGGGTGTGGTGCTGGTATGGGGGGCATGGTGGGGGCAATGGAGGCCATTGGGGGGGTGGGAGGGAGGGTCGTGGGGTGTTGGGGAGGTGAGGGTGGTGGGGTTATGGGGTAGTAGGGAGGCATGGGTGGGGGTGTGGCAGGGCATGCCACAGAGCGTGCTAGAGCATGTCGCTGCCTTTTGGCCCAGCCCTTGCTGACCCCCCACTGCCCTTCAGTCAGCCGGAGCCCACCCTCCAACCTGACCCTGACTTCTGAGTCACCAAACAGCCTACTGGTCAGCTGGACGCCCCCCACTGGCCACGTCCTCCACTACCGGCTCACGTACACGCTGGCCTCGGGCTCTGGACCAGAGAAATCAGTGAGTCTTGGTGGGGCAGGGAGCCATTGCCCCTCGTGGACCTGGGCCTGGTGGCAGGGGGAGGCGTGGCCACCTGCCTGCCGCGTGCTTCCGTGGCGAGACACAGACAAAGGAGCTGAGGTGCCTAAGTGAGCAGAGGCACTGGGTGGTGGGTGGCTCAGGGGCTGTGCCCCCCAGGTCTCTGTTCCAGGACCCAGGAGCCATGTGATGCTCCCTGACCTGCTGGCAGCCACCAAGTACAGAGTCCTGGTCTCAGCAGTGTATGGAGCAGGGGAGAGTATGGCAGTGACTGCTACAGGCCGAACGGGTGAGTGAGCATGCAACCCCGGACCCCAGGCAGCCCCCAACATCCAGAACTGTGGGGCCACTCCACGGGGGCCCTCCCACAGGTGGTGGGCTCTGTCGCTGCCAGCAATCGGCCCGCGCTACCGCAGAGCAGAAGGGAATCGGGTTTTTGTGTGAAGACTTCTCTGCTGTAGAGCAAAGCTCCTGCTGGTTGGCAAGGCCCCGCATCCACAAGGCCCAAAGCTGGGGACCGTGTCCTTGCCCTGTATCTGTCCCGAGGTCAGGGCAGCTGTCCAGCCCACAGGGCCGCTTGCAGACAGCAGGTGGGCGGGCCCACAGCCATGGCAGATGACCAGGAGAGGTGCCAGCACCTGGACGTGATGCCAGTGTTCCCGGGCCCCGCCCCTGCAGGCCAGGCCCACGCGAGGGACCCCGTGCTGTCTGTGCTGGTGCTGTGGAGAGGCCCAGATGCTGGGAGCCAAAGGCCCTCCGGCGCCAGCCAGCCTGGTCACCTCAGCTTCCCTCTGTGTCCTCCATGGCTCCTCTAGTTTTGGCTTGAATGCCTCTAGGGTCGGGGGCCTCACTGCTCAGTGGACAGCTGCTGCACTCAGCGCCCTTCACGCCCCCAGAATGCTCCTAGCGCCTGGCGGTGGACCACACCTGCGCCGGCCTGGACGGCGTGCGCCCCAATGGGCGTGTCCACACACCCAGGCATCTCCCTGCCCCTGTCACTTGGGACACATCGGGGTGACCGATGCCCTGTTGGTGGGAGCACCATGGGGAGTGCTGCCTTCCAGGGGGTGGAAGTACCCCTGTCCCTCCCCTCCCTGAGACGCGGGGACAACAGGCCCACGGACCTGCGAGACAGGAGGCAGCAATTGGGCTCCAGGCCGTAAGGCAGGCCCACTGCCCAGGGGCCCCTCGCCGCTGACCCTGACTCCCTATCGCCTCTCAGCAGCCTGCCCAGCCCTCCACCCAGATGGCTCCCTTGCAGGTGGGTCCTGTCCTGAGACAGGCGCTCTCGCTCCCCACCCCCACCTGTCACCCCTCCTCTCGGGTCCCCTAGGAAAGGGCCTGGGGACAGTGGAGGGCATCAGGCAGGCAGGCCCACACTTTTACAGAGGGTACCTCAAGGTTCACAGTCGAGGTTACTGAGGCTTGTGCAAGGTCACTGTCCAAGGTCATAGCTACGACTTGGCGGGCAGAGGCCAAGCGGGAGCCCTGAGCCCTGTGCAGCCCTCTGAGCCGCTGCTGACCAAGCTCTGGGCGGGGTGAGGAGCTGCCCAGTCACCCGGCGAGTGTGAGACCCTCCCACAGCTGACACGTGGCTGTCAGCAGGGTACAGGGAGGGGAGCCCATCCTGTCCTGATGGCTGAGTCTCTCTGGGGTCTCCCGAGAGTGAGCAATGAGGCTGCGCCGCTCAGACCCCGAAGCAGGGCAGGCCCACCTGTGGCCGGAAGTGGGGCCAGGTGGGCTGGTCACTCCTGTTCGCTCCTGCCCGGGCTCTGAGCACCCAGTGGGGTGAGCACCACCCTCACTTGGTGCGCTCAGCACTGGAGGAGTGGCAGGTGTTCCGCATGGCTAAGTCTGGTGGGTGGTGAGACCCTGCTGGGCACCCGTGACTGCGGGCCAGGTCAGACAGTGCCCTGGGGAGGCCGAGACAGCAGCAGGAGGAAGGTGGGCGCACCCCATCTCGGCGCTGAGCTCTTGGCCTTGGGTGTCCTCTCTGGCTCCCCTGCCCACACCTGACACCTGCTTTTCTTTCTCTTCGCCTGCCGCCTGCCTGTCCCTGGGTCTCCCCACCGTGGCCCCCAGGCTTTGACCTCATGGCGGCCTTCGGGCTTGTGGAGAGGGAGTACGCCTCCATCCGCGGTGTGGCCATGGAGCCCTCTGCGTTTGGCTCGACCAGGACCTTCACACTCTTCAGGGATGCTCAGCTGACACGCCGAGCCAGGTGGGCGAGCAGGCGGTAGGTGTGGCCTGGGTGTGGGGCACAGCACCGTGACACTGGCTGGGATGGAGCGGCCTTCGGTCCTGGGCAGGGGAGAGGGCTGTGCCTCGCCCTTGGAGCACCTCTGGTTGAATCTCCCAACAGCCCTGGGAGGGAGTTCTGTCCCTTACACCCTGTTACACATGGGGAAACTGAGTCAGAAGAGATCTTGGTCCCATGAGCCTGGGCCCTGGGGAATAGCTGTGGCCCCTCCAGACCCCAACCCTCTCAGGCCTGTGGTGCCCCCAACCTGTGCCCCCACAGTGACATCCACCCGGCCGCCCTCCCGCCTGAGCACACAGTCGTCTTCCTCCTGCGCTTCCTCCCCGACACGCCCCGCGAGGCCTTTGCGCTGTGGCAGATGACGACTGAGGACTTCCAACCTGCCTTCGGGGTCCTGCTGGATGGTCAGTCGAGAGGGCGGGCCGGGGGCCCAGGCTGTCCCTTGAAGCCTCACTGGCTGATGACCCTGAGCAAGATCCTCCAGACCAGCAGGAGGCAGGGCTGCTTTCCACACTGGCCATGGGGCCCGCCATCCCCCCTGTGTGGGTGGGGTGGGGGTCTCACGCACTCCTTACCCTGCCCCATAGCAGGCAGAAAGTCCCTGACCTACTTCAGCCACGACCCCAGGGCGGCCTTGCAGGAGGTGACCTTTGACCTGCCCGAAGTGAGGAGGATATTCTTCGGGAGCTTCCACAAGGTCCTGGAAGGTTCCAAATAGACCAAAGCCTGTGCCTCTCCCGCCTAAGAACCTCCAATGCCCCCCAAGTTCTGGAGCAGACTCCCCTGGGCTCTCAGGATGTGCCCCCACCCCAACAGCAGCGTCGGTGGCCACGCTGGAGCTCTTCTTGCTGGGGAGCCACCTCGGCCCGTCTGCCCCCAACATCCTGTGGGGCCCCATCCTTAATTTGGGTTGAAGAGCATCCCAGCCCTTTTATCTGCTCCTGCAAGTCCTAGAAGGGCCCGAGTGGGTGCATTTCATCCATTCCACAGAGGGGAAACTGAGGCCCAGCAATGGGGTGGGGTTCCAGAGACTTGGGGGAGGTGGGGCCCCCAGTGATGGGCACTTATCCTCCCACCTGGCCAGGGCTGTGGGGAACCTCTGTGGTGTCTCGTAGGTGCATGTGGCCGTGGGACACTCCGAGGTCCGGCTCTACGTGGACTGTAGGAAGGTGGCCGAGAGGTCCATCGGGGAGGCGGGCAGCCCTCCCGCCACCGGCTTCATCACGCTGGGGAGGCTGGCCAAGGCCCGGGGCCCCCGGAGCAGCTCGGCTGCGGTGAGCCTTGGCTTCGTCCTGCCTGGCCACTCAGGGGCCAGCAGATCCCCAGCCCCGCCTGCCCTGAGCCACATCTGGCCAACCGAGCTCCGCCCTGATTTGTAGCTCCAGCTGCAGATGCTGCAGATCGTGTGCAGTGACACCTGGGCAGAGGAGGACAGGTGCTGTGAGCTCCCTGCATTGGTAGGTGGGCAAGTGCCACAGAGTCTGGGGTAGGCTGGCTGTTCAGGTCATCAAGGGGCTGGGAGAGATCTGGGTAGGCTTCCTGAAGGAGGTGGCTTCTGGGGAGCATCCTGGAGGCCCTGGGGACAAAGCAGGCTGGAGCTGGCCAGGAAGGTCCCAGCTGCACGTTGGTCGAAACCCAGCCCTCAGGACCACTCCCCTTTTCTGTGACTCCCTGTGCACCCTGCCAGCTTGACCATGCTAGGGCCTGTGTGGCAGTGAGGCGTGTGCTGGGCAGCCTGGGGTCAGCCCCCAGGATCAGGTCCCCACCCCTCACCCCCAGCCTTCCAGGTGTCAGACAAGAGCTGGGAGAGGGTCCATTTAACGATGGGTCTCCTTTCTTCCAGAAGGATGGAGAGACCTGCCCTGCCTTCCCTCCCGCCTGCACCTGCTCCTCACAGACACCTGGGCCCCCGGGACCCCAAGGGCCTCCAGTGAGTCCAGCAGCCCCTCCCTGGCAACCTCTGCTGCCACTGGCAGATGGGGTGGCTCCTCCCACGCCCCTCAGCTGGGAGCCTGGACCGAGCAGCCTTCCCCAGACCTGCCCCACCCTGGGGTGCACTGTACACGGCTCCCTGCTGCTTGTCACCCCCAACCTATGGGACCCCTCCTGGCAAGCCCCTTCCTTCCCCTGGCCCTTCTTCCCAGCCAACCTCCCCTCCTCTGGTGTGGGACCTAGCATGTCCCATCTTCCCTGATTGGGGTGGAGTCCCAGGACCATCCGGCCTGCAGCAGGGTCGTGACCCCCACCTGGGGCAGGTCCAGCCCCTCTGCCCACCTGAGGGAGGCTCCAGGGCCGGCTGCAGTGGGAAGGCAGGTCTGTGAGCACTGGCTCTGTGCTCTTGGTGCAGCCCTCCCCAGAGAGGCCGCCTGCCCCGAGGCTGCACAGTGGCCAGCAGAATGGAGACCCCCTTCCCTTTACCCGAGGGTGGGACTGGAACCCAGGGCCATGCTGGGCTCAGCCCTGCCTATGCCCCTGCAGGGCCTCCCTGGCAGGAATGGAGCCTCAGGACAGCAGGGCTTCCCAGGGCCCAGGGTAAGTCGCAGGGAGTCCTGGGGGAGGACCCCCAACACGTTCACAAGAGCATAGGAGGGAGCCCACGTGGTCCGACACCAGCCAGAGGGGCTCCACTTAGGAGCGAGGTGCCGCCCCAGGAGGGCTACCTCCCTACTGTGCCACATGCCGTGGGTCTGTCGTCCAGGGTCTTGGTGGTCAGTGTGACAGGGATGGTGGTCCACACTGCATGCGGCTTGGGAGTGACAGTTTATGGAAATGGCGTGTCCCCGGGGTCGCTGATTTTCACACTCACACTCAAAGAAAATATGTTTTTTTCTTTATGGAGTTTGGTGCGTTGATATGCTTAATTCACAAAAAATGATTTGAAAGCATTTTCCCATGCAGTCTCAGTTTAAATAGTGTTGGTGTCATCTGCCCCTTAGAGGTTTGGGTTTACGTTGTAGTGAGGTGACCTGGTGTTTGAGGTTTCTTTGCTCCCCATCTCTGGGACCTGGAGAAGTGGCCCAGGCCCTGTTCCTGGCTGTGGAGTGGGGTTGCAGCAGGAACCGCCCCAGGGGTGGCCCTGGGTTGAAGACCTCTGTGAACCTTGTCTGGATACCACAGGCCGTCTAGAGGCAGGGGTGCTGCAGACACGGGACCAGGGGAGGGGCTGCAGGAGCAGCCCGGTGCCTTCTCAGCGCCCCCCGCCCCTCAACCTGTGTCTCCAGGGAGAGCCCGGGCCACCTGGACAGACCGGACCCAAAGGTCCTGGAGGTCAGCAGGGGTCACCAGGGACCCAGGGACGAACTGTCCAGGGACCTGTGGTAGGTGTTGCCTTCCTACCCTCCTCCACTGCCCCACCCCCACTGCCCGCAGGCCCCTCAGCCTTTGCCCTGGGACTCAGTCTATATTTCCCCTCCAGGGTCCACCAGGGGTCAAAGGAGAGAAGGGGGACCATGGACTCCCGGGCCTGCAGGTAGTGGGTGGGAGGGTCTTGGGGACAGGGGCTGCTCTGGGTCAGACTTGGCCCCAGCCTTGCCAGCACCTTTGCTCTCTTCCAGGGTTACCCCGGCCGCCAGGGCGACCCCGGAGAGGCTGGCCTCCAGGGTCCAAAGGTGGGAGAGAAGCCCACCGGGGAGGGTCTTGAGATGGAGGCTGTGGGGTGGGGTTTCCCCTCTCTCTCACCCACTCCCATCCATCCTGCCCCTACCCATGGCCTTGCCAGGGGGAGGGGAACGTCAGCCCATGCAGGGTGGGCTCAGGCCCTGAACTTGGCCAGCTCACTACTCTCAAAGCGAGGCACAAGCATGCACCCCTTCTCAGGTGTGGGCTGCCATGGGAGGGATGTGTGGGGTCCGAGCCCTGCTCCAACCCGCCCTTCCTTTGCCATCAGGGCATGAGAGGTCTGGAGGGCACCGCTGGCCTGCCCGGACCCCCTGGACCTAGGGTAGGCACCACCTCCCCTGTGAGTCCAACACTGCCCATCCCTACCCACACCCCCTGGTTCCTTGGGGCTGAACTGAGTGTGGTCACCCCCATGAGGTGACCTGGGAGTCCTCACTCTGCTGGGCCAGCCCTTCCTGGGCCTTGCCGGGCATGCAGTGTCCTGTGCCCTGGAGGGCTGCTGGAGAGGGGCTTTCTCACCCCACTGGGCAGCCCCAGTCACGCCTGCACCCCAATTCCACATCTCAGGGAGATGCCAGGGCTCCCGGTGGGCCTGGCTGGGGATGTGGTCCCAGCCCCTTCTCCATGCCTACTGGAGGGTTGGGGACCCTCCTCACTCAGAAGCACCTTCCCTCCCGAGCTGGCCATTCCTGGGGTCCATGCTGAGCTCAGTGCCTGGGAGCTGCTCTGAGAAGGGGTCCTGGGCTGCGTGCCCAAGCTGTCCATCTGAGGTGGATGTGAGGCACAGCCTGCAGGAACAACAGGCCTGTGGAGCTGGGGACAAACCACGGGGTCTGGTCTGGGTCCAGGACTGTGGGGACCCAAATGACCAGGCCAGGGCTAGAGGGAGGAGGGGCCAGACTCGCTGGGGGCTGCAGTCTGGACCTCTGCATCTCGGCAGGGCTACCCAGGCATGGCGGGAGCCAGGGGGACCAGTGGGGAGCGAGGACCCCCAGGGACTGTGGGGCCCACGGTAAGTCCTCTCCACACCTGGACAGCTCAACAGACAGTGTGTGTGTGTGGAAGGGGGTGGGTGGGCGGGGGACAAATGTGTGCAAACTCAGTGTCGCTGATGCTCAGGGGTGTCCTGCACCCACACCTGTGTGAAGTGAGGCCTGTGCAGGCAGGGATGCTGGGGCTGGTCTGCAGCAAGGAAAGTGGGATAACCCTGCCAGGCCCAAGACAGGCAGGTGGGGAGCAGGTGATGGGCCTGTGGGCTCCAGGGGGCGGGGAGGGATGGGGTTCCAGCAGTTTCCTGGGAGCCAGGAAGATGGAGGCAGGGGAGGCAGGCGAGCCGGGGACAGGGATGTGCTGTGTGCAGGCCTGGCTGGCTCAGGCCAGGAGGGCTGTTCTCCTTGGGGTGGGGTCCCAGCTGTGGGCCGAACCCATCTGAGAAGCAAGTCTTTTGCCCACTGGGGATTTATGCCTCTGATCCTCCAAGGAGCAGAAATTGTACCCACCCTGTGGGGGCTTGAATGCCTGTTCTCTCTCCCCACGGACCGAGCCCCAGGCTGCAAGGGGTCAGGGCTGCCGGGGTCAGGAGGGTGAGGGAGAGGCCAGTCCGGGCTCCTCCCTGCTTACTTCTCTCTCCTTTTCCTTTCACTCAGGGTCTGCCTGGGCCCAAGGGGGAGCGAGGAGAGAAGGTAAGTGTGCCAGTGTTGGGGGCCCAGGCACTTCCTGTGCACGGGGACAACAGCGCCACCCTGCCCTGGCTGGCAGCCTGGTCACTGCTGTGGCCCGTCTTCCTCATAGGGTGAGCCACAGTCCTTGGCCGCCATCTACCAGCTTGTGAGCCAGGCCTGCGAGTCCACCATCCAGAGTGAGGACCCCGAGCCATCCCTGCCCCCACGCCGGACAGAGTCCCGCACCCAATTTCAGCAGCCAGCCTTGCTTGGCCACTCTTCTGGACAGGCACCCGGGAGCCCTGGGGAGGCAGGGGGCTTCCCCACCTCCACAGCCCCCTGCTCATTACCCCCGCCCCCCCACCCCCTGCAGCGCATGTGCTGAAGTTTGACTCCTTCTTCCACAAGAGTACCAGGCCCCCCATGCCCATCTTGGAGGCCCCTGGGCCCCTGGTCACACCCAGTGAGGCCCGGCTCCCTGGAGAAGGGGGAAATGGTGGCTTCCACCCTGAAGACAGAGGTACTGGCTCCCCCTCCCCGCAGTGTCCCGGGGCTGGCTGAGTGGGGAGACACAGGACTTGCTTGGCTTCTGGAGTCCTCAAAGTGGCCCCTCCCCCATTCTCCCAGGAAGTCCGAGCTCAGGGCCACCGCTGCCCTTCCATCCCCTCTCCTTCTCTCCTGTACTTCCCACCTCCTCCAGTCCGGCTGGGGCTGTGGAGCCTGATGGCTCCAGTACTGAGGTGGATGGAGAGGCTGATTGAGGGACTGAGGGGATGGAGGAGCTCAGGGCCTCCAAGGGGAGAATGGGGAGGGTTGGGGGGGAGGGGGGAGACAGCACTGCACTGAGGGGCGGGGAGAGGAGGGGAAGGGGTTCTGCCCACCAGGGCCCAGACCAGGCTGGCAGGTGCTCTCATGAAGACCCCACCCCACGCCTCCCCCACCGGCCCCCCCTCACCCTAAACCTCAGCCACTGAGCCCACAATCGGGGCTTGTTGGGACTCAGGGACCTCGCCCCAAGCTTTCAGCCTTGCCAGGCACTCATCTTCCTCTGGGTCAGAATAGGGTCCAGAGAACGGCAGTGTTGCCAACTGCTGCCCTCAGTCTCAGCCGCTCCTCCTTCTCAGGTGCGCCCGCAGCCCTGGCTCAGGTGGGCAGCCCTCAGCCACACGGGAGCAAGACTCCAGGACCCTTGGGAGGAGCAGGGGAGTCCGGCCTGGGGAGAGGAGGTACCGGAGGTGTGCGGGGGCTGTGGGGGAGGCCGCCTCAGGGAGGGGCCGGTGTGCACCAGGGAGGACACCTGGGCCAGGCAGGCGCAGCGGGCCCGGGGAGCACTGGCCGAGGGGCAGGGTCCTGCAGAGGGCTCCCCTGTTTCTGCCCTGCTCACGGCCCAGATGGGCACCGGACAGCGGGGCTGGTCGGGCTGACGGGGTCAGCTGTCCCCTGCGCCCCCAGACCTGCAGGTCCCCTCTCCCCTCGTGCCAGGCCGTTCTCCCTGCCGCCTGGAGTGACCTGCACCTCTTCCCTGGAGTCTCAGAGGAGCCAGCGTGTGGGAGGAGCTGGAGGGGCGCATGGCAGCGAGGTGGCACCTCTCCTCTGTACCGTTCCCTCCGCCACATAAACCTCATTCTGGAGAGGCGTGTGCGTCCGCCAGTGGAGTCAGGCTCCCTTCAACCCCACAGTCTCCCCATCGCCTTGGGGTTCCCCCTCCTTCCCTCAAGGCCCCACCTGAGTCTCAGAGCTCGGTGCTGCCGGGCCAGGGCCCTCAGTCCAAGCCACACGCTGGGTCACTGGGCAGGGGCGGGCTTTAAGAACAGTGCCCAGCCCACCCTCAGAGGCCCATGTGGCCACTGGGCTCAGCCCGGGGTCTGCGTCCGCGGTCCTCAGCACCGCCCCAGCGCCTCCCACCTGCACCTGCTCACCTGGGACGCTCATCAGCTGTGCGCCGCTTTGGCCCATTCCACACCAAGTAGTTTTCTAAACACCAGGCAGAATTTGGGGTGGGGGTTCCTTCATGTACAGTGGCCAAGGGCTTCCACGGAGACAGTGGGGCAGAGGCAGGACCCCAGTGGGACATGAGGTGGTAGGAGGCTCCAGCAGGGGCACAGCCCCGAGAGGCCGGAGGCTGGGCCAGCCAGGCGGGACCCGGCGTGGCAGGAGGGCCGAGCCCAGGGCCAGGAGCAGGTCAGCAGGGCGCTCCTCCAGGGCTCGGGGAGTCTGGGTTCTTTCGAGGAGCTCTGGGAGCCACGGGGCCCCTGAGCGGGAACTGCTGTGACCGCCTGAGAGCCAGCTTGGGGACCTCACCTGCTGTCCACTGAGATGGAGCTGGCTGGGCTGTGGGGAGGCAGATTTGGGGCTGGCTGCTGGCTAAGCCACTGGTTGGGGGGACCCCAAGAACAGGCCCCAGGCTGAAGAGCGGCCCCGGTGCCTCCAGCAGCAGGTGGTGAAGAGGAGCAGGCGGGGGAGCTGGTGAGTCTAGTGTTCACGGGGCAGAAGCATGAACTCCACCATCTGGGGGGCAAGTGGAAGCCAGAGGGTTGGCTTCCCTGGGGGTAAAGGCGGTGTGGGTGCAGAGACCACCTCTAGGGATGCCCCAGAGAGAGCAAGGCCAGAAGACCCTGGGCCAGAGGGGTGTTTGGTCAAGGAGCCAGCACCTTGATTTTTATTTAATCACCTGAGGATATTCTGTCCATTGTTTTTCAGAGAGAGAAGGGAGGGAAGGAATGTGTGTGTGTGGGAGGCGGGGGGGGGGGGGGGGGGGGGGGAGAGAGAGAGAGATATCAGTTGGTTCCCTCTCTCACGCCCCAGACTGGGGTTGGGGGTTGAACCTGCAACCCAGGTACATGCCCTTGACCAGGAATCTAACCCGAGACCCTTTGGTGCTGGGACTGATGGTCTAACCACTGGGACACACGGGCCAGGGCTGGGATGCCTCTTGGTCACCACGGGAATGAGCAACCATCCTGGGCACGAGGGTGGAGTGGGCGCAGGACCCCCCTTCTGGGGCCAAGCAGAGCACGTCCCGGCTGGAGAATACACGCGCCTGCGCTGCCTCTCGACCCCTCGACCTGAGCCGTGGCTGCTGCACAGGGGCCCACGTGAAGCCATCACAGCACAGACCTGCACATGCACACACACTCTCCCATACACACCTGCCACTGCTAACACACACACACGTGTGCACACGCTCTCACATGCCTCCTCGTGCGCAGTGCTCCTGGTAAGGTCTGGGAGAGGACTTCACGGGGAAGGTGTAACACCTGTGAGCACAGCGGAGCAGGAGAGAAGGCGGTCCTCCACGGCCCGTAACTAAACACTGCGGTGTCTGCGCGGAGGGAGGGTGGGCATCAATGGCATGAAAACACCGAGAAAAGGCAACGGGAAATGTGGTGCAGAACACGAATCGGGAGAACAACCAGCCGGGTGGGCCGAGTGACCACGGACATAGCCGGGAACGGAGCTGTCCGTCAGGTAGAGCCGCCCGGAGGCGGAGGACAGAGCAAACCCAGGCGGCGGCATGCGGCTCCCAGGGCAGGGAGGCCAGCAAGCGCGGTGGGAATGCTGAAAAGTGTTTTTTTTTTTTTTTTTTTTTAAGATTTGAGAATTAGGGGAAGTTTATGATCTCAGATCAAAAGGCTCAGAGTGCCAAATGGGGCTGATTTTTAAAATGTAGATTCATTCACACAAAACAGACAGAGGAAACAGACTTTAAACGCCCACAGAACGAGAGCCACTGGACGGCAGGCGGAGGTGCGGAAGGAAAAGCACTGATTTTATCCCGTAAAGCCCTCACTGAGTGATGAGGCCCCGAGTCCAAGGAGCGGCGTGAGGCGTTCCGCAGGAAGGAAGGACAGACAGAGTCACAAGTGACCCAGCACACAGGAAGCGCGGGGCTGCTCCGAGAGCCTAGCCCTCCGCAGACCATCACCTGCAGCAGCCCAGAATTCTAGATTGTTCCCAGGCCACAGCACCCTGAGTGGCAGGGCGCTAGTTCTGTTGGGGGGCTTGGGGGGGCTTCTATCAACTCCAGCAGCTCTGGAGAAGCAGAGGCACCGGCCGCAGGCCCGGAGCAGCCTATGCTCCAGAGGGAGAGCCTGCGGGCCAGGCAGCGGCGAGGTCCCGGCACATCTAACCCGGGGGGTGGGGGGTGGGGGGGGCGGGGAGCTCTCCAATGCATCACAAGCCAGGACACACTTTCTGCTCCCAAGGGCCAGAGGAACCAACATGCGAGAAACCAGGAAGCAGATCAGGGGCCACGTCGCCAGGCGTCTTACTGGGGAAGGACAGTGTTTTCAACAAATGGTTCGAAATTGCTAGAGGTTCGAACCAGAAACATTGACGCCCTGCCCTTGTCTACACCAGGCACAAAACTTAATTAGAAAACATGGTAGCCCTGGCTAGAATGCTCAGTGGTTAGAGCATCCACCCGCAAGGGTCTCAGGTTCGATTCCCGATCAAGGGCACGCACCTGGGTTGCAGGTTTGATCACTGGCCCCAGTCGGGGTGCATGCGGAAGGCAACCAATTGATGTGTCTCTCTCACATCATTGCTCTCCTCTTCCCCTCCCTTCCACCCTCTCTCTAAAAAAATCAATGGGGTGAGGATTAACAAAAAAAGAAAAACATGGTCACCCTAAAGACATGTGAAAGCTGTAAACATTCCAGATGCTACAAGGCAGGGTAGGGGCGCATCCCAAGCCCAGGGGAGGCAAGGATCTCTCACCCGGGACCCAAAAAGCAACAACCACAGACAGACTAAGACAGTGCCCCCATCAGAATTAAAAGCTTTTCTTGGAGAGACACAGTTGGTGAAAAATATCTTCACGCATAGGGAAGAGTTTCCCACGGGTGGGACAGACACAGTCCTTGGGCCCAGAGCACACAGGTGACTTACACCCTCTAAAAGCCACACGATAGAACAATGAGCCAACTTCCAGCCGACACTAACTGGAGACGCTTCTGGGGGAGCGAGTGTCCACTTGGGAAGACACGGCACCCCGTGACCTCGTGACCCCACACAGGTGTGTACCTGGGAGTGCTCTGGGTCCCATCATGACTTATCTCTCTTTTTTCTTCCATGGATTTTAGAGAGTGGAAGGAGGGAGGGAAGGGGAGAAAGATAAACACGGATGTGAGAGAAACGCATTAACTGGTTGCCTCCCACATGCACCCTGACTGGAGCCGGGGGTTGAACCTGCAACCGAGGTACATGCCCTTGACCAGAACCAAACCCGCTAACCTTGGGTGCATGGACCAATGCTCTAACAACTGAGCTACATGGGCCAGGGCCATCATGACTTACAAAGGTGACCAAGCGATGTCCCAAAGGGGCCAATGCCACTGAGAAGAGAATCCATTACTTAATTTCCGGAGAGAAGGGGTATGTCACACTGTGTGGGCGAGCACGGACCTTGGTCGGAGGCAGAGGGGGCGAGGGGAGGGCCAGGCAGCGCAGGTACGCAGCTCAGGAGTGACTAGCTAGGACAATCCCAGCGGGCCTCCAGGCCCTGGGCCGTTCCTCCTTGTCTGGCCCCTGCGATCTAGGATGGGAAATACTGACCTGGTGTGTGAGATGAGGGGAGGGGGAGCAGGGCCCTGGATGGGGCAGCTGTCCACCACTCCTGGCTCCGTAAGGCCGCCAAGATGTCAGAACATCACAAAAACATGGTTGATGCAGAGATATGAGGAAATCCACGAAGACGTCACAGCCGCGTGAGTCGTGACAGCGGAGACCCGGAGACCAAGTTCATTAAGGGGGCGAGAAACAGCCGTGTTCCGTTTATTCAGGTGAATTCTGCTCACAGTTGAAACAGGACTGTCCGAGGATGAGACAGGACCAGGTGAGTCTCAACACACTAGGAGGGAGGCATCAAGGAAGGCCCCTACCCCAAGTTCAGGAGCAGAAACCGGCTGATGGAGAAGCCCAGGTTGGGGAGCAGGAGGGGACTGCCTGAGGGGCAGGGGGAGGGTGGCGTCCTGCTTGTGGAATGGTACCCTAGGTCCTTGGTGTCAAATTTTAGTAAAATTCACTTACTTGAGGGCTTAGATCATGCATTTTCCCTATGTAAATCTACTTGAAATAAACCACACGCTGGAGGCAGACGGAGGCTGGGCTAGTTTGCTGCGGTGGGACTATGCCCACTTGGTTATTTCTGTGCATTTCCTGACACTTTTTTTCCAGTTCCAGAAGCTTTGTCTGAAGGCTCCCTGGCGACCCAGAAAAGCACATCTTCAGTGGGCCCAGCGCCAGGGCAGAGTGCTGGGCCTGTGCATCTGGCGGCCGAATCTGCTTATGTAAAGACTGAGGTGCTTACATCTGAAATCCACTTCCCTGGTGCCCCCGGGGCCTGGTGTCTTGGCCGCTCAGTCTCACTTGTCCTGGGTGAACTGCCCCAGCGTCCTGGGACTGATGCCCGATGCCCCCAGGAAGCAGGTGCAGAGCAGAGCTGGGCAGCAGGTCCCACATGGCCCAGGGGCCGGGAGGAGAGAACACCGGGATTTAGACACTGGGGTCTGCACCCCTCTCGGGCATGAGGACCCCTGTGCCCAAGTCAGGTCCCTGTCTCAGTGCCTGGTGAGGGGTGCAGCCCCTCCAGCTCCTGCACGGCACTGCTGCCTGGCTGCCACCAGGGACTCTGACCTCTGCCACAATGAGGCCCACTCGGCTCCAGACTTCACTGAATTGTCCACTCACTTCTCCCAAGGCCCTGGTGACCCAGGCACTGGCCAGGCGGGACACCGCTACCCTGCCCGTGGCTGCCCTGCAGAAGAGACTTGGACCATGGACAGCAGGAACAGCTTCCTCCTCCTGCCTCCACCCCAGAGAGGGGACACTGTGTCCTTGCCACCTCCACTTGGAGACTGAGGATTCCAAATCATCACAGCACCCAGGACCATGGTGCCAGGGTCAGGGGGACACGGGGTGGCACCCAGCACTCTGCCCTGGGGTGATACTAGGCCCCCAGGACCGTCCCTCTGGGGCAGCCCCTACACCTCTGGCCAGAGGGCCCCTGCATTGTGGGTGAGAGAGGCCCTTTGGCTGAGCTGGCCTCCCACAGTTGGAGAGAGGAGTCCCAGGGCAGGAGGCCTGTGGAGGTTCCCCCTCGGCCTCCTCAGGCCCCACCCCGGCGCCACACTCTGAGGCCCCGGAGTCGGCCCTGGCAGGCTGTCCTCACAAACTCCCAGTGCCCACGGGGACCGATGACCCCTGCAAAGAGCTTCCCGGGAGCCCCCAGGACCCTTGGAAGGCAAACATCTAAACTCCCCAAACCCAAAGGTTCCTCCCTCATGGGGTCCTGCCCCCCAATCTCCTCCAAGCAGGACCAGGTCTAACAGCTCCACCTCCCAAGGACCCCTGGGCACAAAACTTAGGTTTTCACGAATTCATCAAAACAAATCAAAAGAGCCCTAGCCGGTGTGGCTCAGTGGACAGAGCATCGGCCTGCAGACTAAAGGGTCCAAGGTTCAATTCCGGTCAAGGGCACATGCCTGGGTTGCAGGCTTGATCCTCAATGGGGGTGTTCAGGAGGCAGCCAGTTAATGATTCTCTCTCATCATTGATGTTTCTATCTCTCTCTCCCTCTACCTTCCTCTCTGAAATCAATAAATGTTTAAAAATAAAATAAAATAAAATAAAACCCCTGCTTAGGCCCACCTGGCAAGTGAGACTCGCATGGTTGTGACTGGCCTCTGTGGGGTCAAAGAGAGCAGACCCGAGGACCAAGGTAGGCGTGGTGTCCCCACACTCGGGGGTGGACAGGCAGGGGCCCGGGATCCCATAGGGAGGAGGCAGGGGCTGAGAGGGCCAAGGGCGTGGCCAGGACGTGGGGACACTGGGACCTGTGAGGAGAGCGCAGCCACGCGCTGGGGGCACTTCAGTGCGGCTCAGGCAGCGCCTCCACCTTCAGTAAGAACCAGCCTTTTCCGGCCGCTGCCTCCTGGGCAGGTCCCAGCCAGAGCCACACGGGCTTCCCCGGGAGGCAGCGGACAGAAGGCGGGGGACAATCTGGCAGGTGCGAGGCCCCGTACAGTGCAGAGGCCTCGGGGAGCAGGGACAGACCACAGAGGCTGCGTGGCCCCAGGGGCCCCTAGATCATGCCGGCCAGCCAGGGCGGCAGGAAGAGGCCGGTGGTCCCCAGCAGGCAGACGATGACGAACACCCAGAGGAAGATGCGGTCGATGACCATGGCCACGTACTTCCAGTCCTCCTTCACCTGCAACGCAGACATGCATCTCACAGGCAGCAAGAACCCTCTAGAACCCGGCGCCTTGTGTGACAGGTTCGGTTTCCATCCTTGCCCCCGAGGCCACCAGGGCTGCGGGTGCACCTGCTGGGGTGCCGAGTGGGGAGGGTGCAGAGAAGCTACATGTCCGCTGAAGTCGGGTTCAGAGGGGGCAACACCCTCGAAGTGGCCAACATCACGGCTGCCGTGGGAGACGGGTCTGGTGCTGGGCCTGGCAGGGTGCCTGAGCCCAGAGGCCGGCGGGGTGGAGGTGGGGGTGTTCTATGGAGGAACGCCAGGGTCCAGGCTGCTTCACAGTGGAATTTGCTCCAGGTTTGCTAAAGCTGAGGGGGTGCCATGGAGGCCATCCTGCGCATCCCCATTTTTCAAATGGACCAACTGAGGCCAGAAAGAGCTACTTGCACCCCCTGGCCGCAGGACAAGGGCCAGGAGCACCCTGAGTGACAAGGCCTGACCTCTAACAGGACCCCCCAGGGGCCCAGTGTCTGAGTGACAGCTGAGGCCTGACTGCCCTCCCCCTCCTGGGCAGGTGCTCAGGAGTCAGCTGCCCAGGGGGCCGAGGCCCCTCAGAGATCAATGGAGTCTCTCAGCTCTGTCCCTTAAGCCCGAGGGGTGGGGCACAGCCCGGGTGCTGTGAACAGGAGGAGGAGGTAGGGGCCAGGGCTCAGGGGGAATCCTGAATGCTGAGGCCAGCGGGCAGCCATGGACGCAGCATGCAAGCATGCCAAGCACGTCACCTGCGTGAGGGCCGATGAGGAAGGAGGCGGTACTGTCTTGTCTGCAGATGGGGACCCTGAGGCACAGAGTGACTATGGAGGGGGAGCAGCCCCAGCCCCACCTGGCCGCTCTGAGGTCCTGGCTAACCCACCTCTGGCCTTTGCCTCACAGCGGGTCCTGGGTGGGCAGCCTGCTGGCGCCTGCGGGACTGGGAAGGAAGCAGCATCGGGGCACTAGTGGGTGAGACAGGCCGGGCGAGGGCAGGGCTCAGCGCCCATTGTGGAGCGCCGAGGAAAAATGGATTCTTCATTGCCATTTTCTGCTCTGATTTTTAAAAATAATCAGGTGTCCTGACGGTTTTAAACCAAACCTAAACAGAGCTGTTTGTTCACAGGAAACCTGAGTGCACAGGGTCACTTAAAAATAAAAAGGCCGCCCAGGACCCTGCTGTGGTGGAGGCATGCTGTTCCCTGCCTCTCGCCCCACTGTGGATGAAAGGCCAGCATGGACCAAAGCCACCATGGCGTGCAGGTCGCTCAGGCTACTAGTGAAGTCATGTCATTTCCCCAGAGCCAGTGACGCAGGGAGCCAGGCCGCAGGGAGCACACTGTGGACGGACACGGAGCAGCTGGCCAGCCACAGGTGGGGCTAGTGGCCCCTCCTGTCGGCACCTCGGTCCTGAAGCCTAGAGGGGTGTCCCCGGGATCTGCTCCACAAGCTACTCTGGGCCGCCTGCCCCAGCTCCACCCCAGGGACCTGGCCATCTGGGGGCTCAGGGAAGAGGGAGCAGGCCAGGGTGGGGGCTTGCCAAAGCTGGCAACCTGAGTCTGGGTCCAGTTTCTCGGTTTTGTCACCAGTCACTCCTTCCTTCAGAGTGTCTGCTCGTCCCAGAAGGGCCAGGGGCACCTCCGATGCACCAGGGCAGGGGCTTACCGAGAAGTCGGTGTCTTCCGCCTTCAGGTGGTCTGCGATGTGCTGGACACCCTCAGCAGCCCGTGTCAGGGCGGGTGGCAGGGGCAGGCGGTGGGGCGGTGCTTTGGGGCTGAGGGCTCTGAACGCTGTGTTTGAGGACCCCGTGGACGGCTCCTTGCACTTACATTTGCAGGGAGAGGCCTGGTCTGTGAGTGGGAGCTCAGCCCAGGAGGGAGGGGAACTGGCTACGGGGCCGCTGGCCTGGGAGGCAGCCTCGTCTTGAGGAACGCAGTATTGGATGCTTCGAGACCGGCACCGGATGCCGCCCTCCGGTGCTTTGTTGGGGCTGGACATGGGCTGGGTGCTCAGAGACCGGGCTTTGGCGAGCCCCGGGTCCCAGGTGCTGGTGGTTGGGCGGCAGGGGCTGGCTTTCTTGGCCTCTGCTGGCTGCAGAGTGGGCACCTGGTCTGAGGGTGACGTGCAGGCCGGCTGGGGCTTGCCTGGCGCATCCAAGGGAGCACAGAAGGACGGGGTGGGCGAGGGGCCCTGGCTCTGGACTTTGCTCATGAAGTTGGGCTCCTCCTCAGGCTCCGGCCAGAAGCGAGGGGCACTGGCCATCCTGTGCACGGACTCAATGAGCCGCCGGCAGTTGCCCTTGACCACGGGCGGCCGCTCCATGAAGATCAGCCGCGGCACGATGTCCAGGAAGACGCGGCGCACCCAGGCGGGCATGGAGTGGGTGCGCGGGGAGCGGTGGTGCACGTTGAGCACGAAGACGGTGACGATGATGGAGAGCGTGACGAAGATCATGGTGAAAAGCAGGTACTCGCCGATGAGCGGGATGACCAGGGAGGTGGAGGGGATGATCTCGGTGATGAGCAGCAGGAAGACGGTGAGCGACAGCAGCACAGAGATGCACAGCGTGACCTTCTCGCCGCACTGGGAGGGCAGGTAGAAGACCAGCACCGTGAGGCAGGAGAGGAGCAGGCAGGGGATGAGGAGGTTGACCGTGTAGAAGAGCGGCAGGCGCCGGATGACGAAGGCGTAGGTGATGTCGGGGTACACCTCGGCACAGCACTCGTACTTCCTGGTGTTGTAGGTGCCCACAGCGTCCATGATGACCCACTCGCCGCTCTCCCAGAAGCCCAGCCGGTCCACGTGGCTGTGCATGCTCACCAGGTCGACCTTGGCCTTGTCGTAGGTCCAGGACCCGAACTTCATGGTGCAGTTCTGCTGGTCAAAGGGGAAGGAGGTGACGTCGATGCTGCAGGAGCTCTTGTAGATGGCGGGCGGTGTCCACTGCACCCGCCCGTTGTGGAACAGGTGGGCCTTCGTCAGGTGGGTGACAGCGAAGTCCCCGTCCGCGCTGGTCAGGAAAAGAGGGGTGAGGCCCAGGAGCAGGTGGCCCTGACGCCTGGCCCCAGGGCGCCCGCCACACACACCTGATCGCACACACCAGTCTAGGCCCCGGGCCGGTGTAACCTGGCTATGCCACTCTCTCAGCCTCAGTTTCTCCACTAGGCCCAGGCTGTCCACTCTGACCTGGTATGGCCCACACACAGGAGGAGGCAGCAGCCATTCCACAAGCCCCTCGGGCAGACCTGCCACCTTCGGCTCTGAAATGCTCACGGGAAATCTCTCCTTGGCCTCATGAAACCCGCACTCACCGTGCCGCCCGCCTCATGCTGGTCTCAGCGGCAGGTGAGCCCAGCCTTGCGAGGTCCCGCTCTGCACGTGGGGCCCGCACCTTGCAGGGCAGCAGGAGCAAGGCTGGGACCCCTACAGCCAGGCTGGGACCCTCCCCGCTGGCTCCTCTGTGCCTGGCAGAGATGAGCATGGCTGGCAGTTTCTGGTCCCTCCCACCCCCGCAGCCCGCAGGCTGTGGCATTGGGGTTGGCCAGCCAGCCGGAAGCCCTTCTATGTGGGGCTTGCTGTGTGGGGCTGTGGCTGGTCCAGGTTCCTGCTCCGGGCCCTGAGATGCCCCAGGACTGTGACACCCTCTGCCCCAAAGGGACCCTGCAGAAAAGCCTCGGGTGGACAGCACACCCTCACTGCATGACTTCCAGACCAGGGGCGCTCCAAAGCCATCAGAAAAGCGGGGCCTGCCCTTGCCCTTCCCCTCACCTATCAGCTCAGCCCGGACACGCAGCCGTGCTCAGGTGCACATGTCTGGCCAGCAGCCACCGCTGCCCCTGGAAATAGGCCTCTTCAGCGGCTGTGGCCCGGCCAGCATCAGCCACCAGCTCCTCACCCTCCCTCCCTCCAGGCCATGTCCAGAGTTGGCGCTGACCACAGCCCCACAGAGAAGCTGTTGTCCACCCGCTACCTCCCACAGGTCCTGGCAGGGAGGACAGGGGGAAGATTTGGGTGGCAGCCCCCTCTCTCCTGAGCTGCAGCCTGGGAGGCGTGCACAGGTCCCAGAGCACATGGGAGGTTTCTAGCTCTCCCGGGAACAGGACGCTCCCCTGGGTCCCAGAACGCTGAGCTGATGTGTGTTCTCTGGATCAAAGGTCCTTGGGGGGGGGGGGGTTGTTGTCTTGGGGAGTTGAGCGTGGACCCCAGGTGGCTGGGTGGCTGGAGGACTCAGGGTCATGGTTCAGACCAGTGGCTTGTGGAGAGCAGAGAGCTTGCCCGCCCACTCCCCTCCCCGACCCCACTAATGAATCCCGAAACCATCTCCCAGCTGCCTCACATGCCATCACTGCAATCAATTACGTTGGAAGAGGAGCCCAGTCATTCTTAATCAAAGAGCAACCTTTTGTAGGTCAGGCCCAGCGCCCCCAGGCAGTAGGGGCTGTGTGCAGGGCTGTGGGGAGGCAGGGGCTGCGTTCAGATGGGCGGCGGGGGGGGGGGGGGGGGGGGGGGGGGGGGGGGAGGGGGGGGGGAACTAAGTGCTTGTCTTAGAGCAGTGGTTCTCAACCTTCCTAATGCCGCGACCCTTTAATACAGTTCCTCATGTTGTGGTGACCCCCAACCATAAAATTATTTTCGTTGCTACTTCATAACTGTAATTTTGCTACTGTTATGAATCGTAATGTAAATATCTGTGTTTTCCGATGGTCTTAGGCTCTACAGCAGCGGTTCTCAACCTGTGGGACCCACAGGTTGAGAACCACTAGCAGGGTCGCGACCCACAGGTTGAGAACCGCTAGCAGGGTCGCGACCCACAGGTTGAGAACCGCTAGCAGGGTCACCTAAGATCATCGGAAAACACAGATATTTACATTACGATTCATAACAGTAGCAAAATTACAGTTATGAAGTAGCAACGAAAATAATTTTATGGTTGGGGGTCACCACAACATGAGGAACTGTATTAAAGGGTCGCGGCATTAGGAAGGTTGAGAACCACTGTCTTAGAGCCTGGCCGCAGGCGTGGATCCAGCGATGACACAGCAGAGGCTGGGGACTTGGGAGGATGGCAGGCTGCCCAGGGACAGGGACCCTGGTGAGGGTCCCGGGAGAGGACAAGTCTGAGCCCAATGCCTGCCACAGCTGTGCCTGGAAACCCTGGCTCCAGCACAGAACACCGTCCACTCGTCAGATTTTGCTGGGCTGTTCGTGTGGGAGTGTGAGGAGCGGGCCTGGGGCCTGCGGTGAGGGCTGCGGAGATGAAAGGGGGGACCAGGCCCGAGAGCTGGACCAGGCAGGCCCTTGAGAGAAGCCTGCACGTCTAGACTTCTGGAACTAAGAGCAGCGCGTGGGGCAGGGGACAGGTTCTGAACATGACTCCAGACTGCATGGGAGCAGCTCTGGGGCCTGCGCCAGCCCCTTTGCCCTGCTCCTGGGGAGAGAGACCAAGGTGGAGCCAGGAGGTGGCCACCCCAGGCGCCCATGCCGTACCCAGGCCCCCCCCGCTCTCCTAGCTGCTTTAGGTGAGATTCAGACACGCCGCCCCTGGCTCGCCCAGCCTCGGCGGAGCTGGCCCCCGGCCCCAGGGGACCCCAGCCCTCAGCTCACTTGTTGTAGAGCACGATGTCTGGCCGCCAGATGAGCTCGGAGGGGATGCGGATGGAAGTCACGTTCTCGTAGTCCCTGGGGTCCCAGCACAGCTTATAGTCCCGCCACTCCTGCACGGGCAGGAGAACGCACAGCTGAGAGGGACGGGCAGGGATGGGGGCAGTGGCTGCGGCGTGCCCCCCCCCCCCACTCACCTGCTTCACCCACACATTGGTCGTCATCATCTGGTTCTTCTCGTCCTAGGACGGAAACGAGGGGAGCAGTGGCGGGGCCTGCAGCAACAGGCGCCTGGCTCCCTGGCCCTGAGCGCTCTCCCCAGGCCAGGCCGGGCTGAGCACGGGCCAGTGAGCACCTCCTCTCCGGAGGAGCCAAGCCCGGGAGGGGAGGCCCAGAGGCACTTAGGAATATGGGGACAAGGGCCCCCAAACCTTTCCAGAAGGAAAGTGAGGACAAGGGTTGGCCAACTGTCTAGGCAGCTGGGGCTGGCCCTCCCCCAGCTGTGGGTGGGTGTGGGGAAGGGGGCACCCCAGCTGTGGGTGGGTGTGTGGGGAAGAGGGCACCACAGCTGTGGATGTTGTGTGGGGGGAACGGGGGCACCCCAGACGACATGCATTGCTGTCACAGCTGGGCAGCCCCTCTGCTTATGGGCCCAGGTGAGCAGGCTCCTGCCCCCTCCTGCTGCCTCCAAATGCACCTCGGTGTGCACCGGGCCCATCACTGCCCAAACTCCGGTCAGGGCGGCCTTGTGTCCCAAAGGCACAGGCCTAGGTGCTGCTCCCTCTCGCTCCTCCAGGGGACAAGCCCCCAGTCAGCCGGTTTGGGGAGAAGAGACCATGTCCCCACGCATTGCCCTTGGTCCTGCTCTCCTGCAGGTCCACCTGGGACAAGCCACTCAGCTGACCCAGTGAGACACCCCCCAGAAAAGGATGTGAGGAGTATGTGTGACCTAAGCAGAGCCAGGAACCAATGGCTGCCAATCCTGCCCCCCCTCCAGGTGGATGGCCTGCCCCTGCTAGGCCCGATCCCCAACCCCCAGGCTCCAGGACCTTCCAGGTGACAGCCTGCCTCCCTCCAGCTGCCTGCCCAGCCCAAGCACGCAGCGTCAGCCCAGAGCCTGGAAAGCACCGTGAGCACTGCGGCCAACACAGACGGGCAGCAAATGCGTGAGCCCCGGGGGGGAGGGGCAGAGTAGGCCCTTCCACCCACCACGTGGCCCGGGCCTCTGCAAAGACAGCTCCTCAGCACCTGTGCAGGTGCAGGCTGTCCTCAGCCAGCCCTAGAGCCACAGCAGAGCCTGGGAGCTGGCCCCACCCTGCCTGGTGCTGCCGGGGCCTGGAGTCGCGGAGCTAGTGTGCTCCCTCCCTCTGGCCTTGGACTCTCCTGGACAAAATGGGGTGATGGGCGGTGTGGGGAGTGAGGAGCCTCAAGGAGGAGGCCAGGCCGTGCTGCAGCCGGAACCTTGGGTGGCAGCCAGCGCCACGGCCACCAGCCACCACTTTGAACTGTTCGCAGACCTTAGCAGGTTTAAGAGCCCTAGACTTCTCGCATTGCCTCTGGCTGTGCCCCGGCCAGGAGCACTCTGCAGGGACTGTGAGAGGCCGGTGAGGGCAGAAGGATGGTGAGGGCAGAGGCCTGACATGGCTGCAGACAGGGCATGCTGACGGGGTCTCCCTTCTCACGGGGCCCTGCTGGCCCTTTCTGCCCCAGGGCAGATGGGCAGAGTAGGCCACAGCCTCTCCCACCTCCCAAATATTGCCCAAGTTGGCAATGCCATGCTCATCCTATTTCACAGGGGAAAAGATAGGTAGGCAGCGTGGCACCAGGGCCCCCACACCCCTCACTAAGCCGACTCAAAGTTACAGTCCTGGCAGGGGCAGGGATGGGTACCTGGGAATATCTGTAGCTCCCTGTAGCTGGACAAACCAGGCTCCCAGAGGCCCCTCCTCGCCAGGCCGGACAGAGCCCACACACCAAGGTCCTCAGGATCCCAACCCAGGCGGTGTGCCCATCACCCAGGCAGATCACAACCGCAGGATGGAACCCTAAGCCCAGCAGTAACCATTTGAAGGCTGGATCCTCCTAGTAACCCCTGTGGCCCCTAACCAGGAAGATAAACACCCCTCAGACCTATCCAAGACTCCCCCAAAGCCCGCATTCCAGACCTGTAGGTAATGGGGGGCTCCTGAACCAGCTTGAGGGCAGGTACTGCCCCACCAGGTGCACAATTCACACAAAAGCCGCACAACTTGACCTGGCACCTGGCCCACCCCACAGAGGCATCTTCTGCCCTTGGCCTCTGAGGCTGGCAGCTGGCCCACTGCTGACCACCTGGCACTTTGTTTCCCCACGTGGGGCAGAGAGGACTGGGCCGGGGCAGGTGTGCACAGAACCGGCCTCTCCTCCAGGCCCCACCACAGAAGTGTACTTGCTGGGCTCACATTCCAGGCCCACCTCCAGGCCCACGTGTGACAGCCAAGGCCAGAGCTCCCACCCTCGCACCTACCACGTCAATGAGCTGTGCGATGGACAGGCCAAAGTGGACAAGGACCACATCCGAGATGTTGGCCACGGGCCGGGACCACTTGTTGTAGCCAGAGAAGAGCTTCTTCAGCAGCCGTTCCTCTGCATGGACCCGAGTCTCCACGTGGCCGTTCACTGAGGACAGACAGGCGAGTGGCACAGAAGCAGGGTCCAGTGGCCCCCCAGGCTGCCCCTCCAGCCTCAGGCCAGGCTGTGCTCAGCCACCCTGCTTTCTTCCATCTCTTCTGGCACAGGCCTCTCACCTCAGGACCTCTGCACCAGCTGCCCTTCTCCCCCCTTCCAGCCCCTCGGTCCTTCCTAGCACGGGCACCTCACCTGGGAGTGTTCAGCTGTCCCCGCAGCACTGATTTGGATGAGTCCCTACCGGGGACTGTATCTCCAGCCACCAGCAGAGTCCTGAGAACCTTGCCTCAAAGCACAAGGTGGGGAGTGAGGGGCAGGCCCAGCAGGGGACCGAGGGGAGTGAGGGTCCAGCCACCTGGAGCCTGCGCTCAGTGGCTGCCAGCACGCCCAAGGCTAGCCCAGGAGTTTCCATCTCCTAAGGGACACGTGAGTGCTGACCTGACGCCAGCCCAGCACCCTGCGCTCTGCCCTCCAAGAAGCTGAGTGAGCGCCACAGGGAGGTTCACCGTCTGTGGTCCCATGGCCGCCCTGCTCCCGGCACCGGCATCACCAGAGGGCTGGGAGGCCCTGCCCCTGCTTCTCCCAGCTTCCCCTGCTCACCCGAGTCATCTACAGGATGTGAGCAGGTCGGTCCTGGACCCAGACCCTGCCCTCCCAGCCCACAGCCTGGACCTTGCCCCTGATGCCTTTGACCAGGAAGGTGCAGCCACTCCTCAGTGGGGAGGCCAGGGGTTCAAGTCCCTCAACCCCCCTGAATAGCAAGGTGGTTGCTCAGGGGAGGGGCGGGTGGCTGGACCTCCCCCGCAGAGGCCACCCTTCTGACCCCCAAACCAGTAGCAGGCGTGGGGGCAGGGTCTGCAGGTTAATTTGGCCGGATGGGTGCGGGGGAGGGGTGGTGAGGTGGGGTCCCTTCTCGCCACCCAAGTCGGAGCTTCTGGGTCCATTTGCTCAAACAGCAGCCCCTAACCCCCCCAAACCCCTCTCCCCACGCTCGGGCAGGTTAACCCCGTTCTTGCCTTGCTCACCGGCGCCGCAGGACAGCCTCTGCGCCTCGGGGTCGGGGAGCCTCCGCGGCTGCCCCCCTCCCTCTGGCTCCGGAGATCCTGGGCCGCCCTGAAAGGGGCGAAAGCGGACCCCTCCAGCTCCCCGAAACGTACCGGGCAGGAGGCCGGCCCCCAGCAGCAGCAGCAGCAGCGGCGGCGGCGCCCCGGGGCCCCCGAGCTCCATGGCGCACCAGCTCTGGGTAGCGGCCGGCGGGTACGGGTTCCTTCCGCGGGGCCGGGGGGCCCCGCTCCAGCCTGGCCCGGGGGGGGAGGGGGAGGAGGGCCTTCCCGCCGGGGGGGGGGGAGGGCTCGTCCCCGGCCGGAGGGGGCTGGGGGGAGGAGGGGAGGAGGGGGAGGGGGGGGGGCGGGGCTGCGGGGGGGAGCGGAGGGAGGAGGCCCCTGCCCGCCTCCAGCCTGAGGGGGGAGGGGGAGGGGGGGGGGGGGGGGGGAGGGGGAGGGAGGGGGAGGGGGGGGGGAGGGGGGAGGAGGGGGGGGGAGGGGAGGAGGGGGAGGAGGGGAGGAGGGGGAGGGGAGGGGGGGAGGGGGGGAGGGGGGGGGGGAGGGGGGGAGGGGGAGGGGGAGGAGGGGGGGAGGGAGGGGGAGGAGGGGGAGGAGGAGGGGGAGGAGGGGGAGGGGGGGAGGAGGGGGAGGAGGGGGAGGAGGGGAGGGGGAGGAGGGGAGGGGGAGGAGGGGGAGGGGAGGGGGAGGAGGAGGGGAGAGAGGGGGAGGGGGAGGGGAGGGGGGAGGAGGGGGAGGAGGGGAGGGGGGGAGGAGGGGGGAGGGGAGGGAGGAGGGAGGGGGGAGGAGGGGGGGGGGGGGGGGGGGGGGGGGGGGGAGGGGGGGGGGGAGGAGGGGAGGGGGGAGGGGGAGGGGGGGGAGGAGGGGGAGGAGGGGGAGGAGGGGGGGAGGGGAGGAGGAGGGAGGGAGGAGGGGGAGGGGGAGGAGGGGGAGGGGAGGAGGGGGAGGAGGGGGGGAGGGGGAGGGGGGAGGAGGGGGAGGAGGAGGAGGAGGAGGGGGAGGGGGAGGAGGGGGGGGGGAGGGGGAGGAGGGGGAGGAGGGGGAGGGAGGGGGGAGGGGGAGGGAGGGGGGGAGGGGGAGGAGGGGAGGAGGGGGGGGGAGGGGGGGGGGGGGGAGGGGGAGGAGGAGGAGGGGGGGGAGGAGGGGAGGAGGAGGGGGAGGAGGGGGAGGGGGGGAGGGGGGGAGGGGGGAGGGAGGAGGAGGAGGGGGAGGAGGGGGGAGGAGGGGGAGGAGGGGGAGGAGGGGGAGGGGGAGGGGGGGAGGAGGGAGGAGGGGGAGGAGGGGGAGGAGGGGGGAGGAGGGGAGGAGGGGGAGGAGGGGGGGAGGGGGAGGAGGGGGAGGGGGAGGGGGGGGAGGGGGAGGGGGGGGGGGGGGGGGGGAGGGGGAGGAGGGGGAGGAGGGGAGAGAGGGGAGGGGGGGAGGAGGGGGGGAGGGAGGAGGGGGAGGAGGGGGGAGGGGGGGAGGAGGGAGGGGGAGGGGGAGGAGGGGGAGGAGGGGGAGGAGGGGAGGGGGGAGGGGGGGAGGAGGGGAGGAGGGGGGAGGAGGGGGAGGGGGGGAGGAGGAGGAGGAGGGGGAGGAGGAGGAAGGAGGAGGGAGGGAGGAGGGGAGGGGGGGGGAGGGGGAGGAGGGGGAGGAGGGGGAGGAGGGAGGAGGGGGGGGGGGGGGGGGGAGGAGGGGAGGAGGGGAGGGGGGGGAGGGGAGGAGGGGAGGAGGGGGAGGGAGGGGGGGAGGGGGAGGAGGGAGGGGGGGAGGAGGAGGAGGGGAGGAGGGGGGGAGGAGGGAGGAGGGGGAGGAGGGGGGGGGGGAGGGGAGGGGGGAGGAGGGGGGGAGGGGGAGGAGGGGGAGGAGGGGGAGGAGGGGGGAGGAGGGGGAGGGGGAGGAGGGAGGGGAGGAGGAGGAGGGGGAGGAGGAGGAGGGGGAGGAGGGGGAGGAGGGGGAGGAGGGGAGGAGGGGGAGGAGGGGGGGAGGAGGGGGAGGAGGGGGGGGAGGGGGGGGGAGGAGAGGGGCGGAGAGAGCGGAAGGAGGCTGCCGGAGGCGGGCCAAGCACGGGAGGGGGGGGAGGGGAGGAGGTGGAGGAGGGGAGGAGGAGGAGGGGGAGGAGGGGGAGGAGGGGGAGGAGGGGAGGAGGGGGAGGAGGGGAAGAGGCGGAGAGGCGGAAGGAGGCTGCCGGAGGCGGGCCAAGCACGGGAGGGGCGGAGGCGGTGCCTGGCCCGCGGGTAAAGCTTCCCTCGTCCTCCGTCCTCCGTCCTCCGTCCTCCGGGCCACGGGTGGGGCAGTGACCGCCCGACCCGGATCCTGGCCGGTGGATTCCCGGAGCCGAACCCGCCCGCCCTGCCGCCGGGCAGCCTCTGGCTAACCCCGCCGGCCGGCCTCGCGTTAGAAAATCAGCCGTCCCTCGTCACCTGCCGGGCGAGGCGTCCGGGACAGAAGCCGCCCCTGTCTGCCCGGCCGGGAGCCGCCTGGCCCGCGGCCGCGCTCCCGGGGACGGTGGGCGCCCAGCATCCCGGCCCCCGAAGCGCGGCCTGCAGGCCACCGGCTCGGGCTGGCGGGAGGCATGGGGCCCAGGTCCCGGGAGAACGGACGCACGTGCCCCCGACGGTCTTCAGCTCCACGGCCGCACGCGATGCCCCGCCCTCGGACAGGTGCCGGCGGCCGGAGGCCAGGGCGCGCCCAGAAATGCGAGTCTCCGTCCCCCCACCCCCGCGTTTCCCATTCCCGCGCCGGCTCCGCGAGGGACCAAGCTCCCCACGGAAAGGGTCCCAGCGCGGGGCAGGGGAGGAGGGGCTGGCAGCCTCTCCGCCCCGCCCCTCGGGCGCCCAGCCCGCAGAGGCCCTCCTGGTCTCCGCCCAGGCCCAGGCGCCCTGAGACCCGCAGACCCACTGGGCTTCCACCACACTCCCAGGAAGCGGGCTCTGCTTTTCCCTGCAGATGGGTGAGGAAATGACGCACCAAGAGGATAAGCCACGGGCCCCAGGGCACACAGTCAGTGGTGGGATTCCAATCCCGCCACCTGTCTTCAGGGTCTGCACCCTGGCCTCCGTCCAGCCACGGGCACAGCGTGTCCCAGGGCTGGCCCAGGCCCCTGATGAGACCCATGGCCTATCCTTCCTGGAGCCCAAGGAGCCTGCCCTGGGGAAGCCTCGGGTCACCCGCACCACCCCACAGACCCTGAGCCTGGTCTGGTTTCTGTCCTGTTTTCAAAGGCAGGCCAAAGTCCCCCCACGGAGGGCCCTCACACCCTCCTCCTCCTCAGCCACCGGAGCCCCACAGGCAGGGCCAGACCTGGATTCCTCTGGCATCTCTTTGCCCTGTCATGAGCCAGCTCTGTGCCAGGAACTGGAATGTTCTCCAAGCTGCTTAGAGAGTTGGACTGAACCAGGAGCTGGTGAACAGGCCCTGACTGGGTGCTAGGGAGGGGAGGAGGGCCCTGGACCACTCCCGCCCCCTCGTGGCAGGCAAAAACCAGGGTTAGACCAGCCGGAGCCCCACTCCTAGGGAGGGTGGCGAGTGCTAGTGACTCCCGAGTGGGAGCGCGTGCACAGCCCCTTCGTTTCTGTCTGTCTTGATGAGAAGTCCCCTACTCTACACTGTCCCAGAACAAGCCAAAGGGACAGTGCCGGATGTGACAGTTTGCAGAGCCGATTTCTCAATCTTTTTTTAAAAAAAAATACATTTTATTGATTTTTTACAGAGAGGAAGACAGAGGGATAGTTAGAAACGTCGACGAGAGAAAAACATCGATCAGCTGCCTCCTGCACACCCCCCACTGGGGATGTGCCCACAACCAAGGTACATGCCCTTGACCGGAATCGAACCTGGGACCCTTGAGTCCGCAGGCCGACGCTCTATCCACTGAGCCAAACCGGTTAGGGCGATTTCTCAATCTTTTATTAGTGGAAGAGCCAACTGCACTCCAGCGATGTCAGAATGCCTGTGACGCACAGGCCATCACCCGCTGGCATTCCTGGAAGGTGAGGCACAAGTGGGGCTTGTCCCATCATCCTGTGGCACACACTTCCGAGGTGAGGATGCTCCCTCGTGCCTCTGTGTTTCGGCTTGTCCTACAGGGCCTGTGAACGTCGGTGCTCCCAGGAGTGTTAGGCTGGAGTCAGGGAAGAGACAGGTGCGTGATGAGCTGCCGCGCGCTGGAGGAAGGGGCACAAGGACGGAGCTCCAGGGAACATGGACACTTACTTGGCCAGGTGCCTGGGAGTTTGCTTAAGTTCCAGGTTCTGGCCCCTCACCTTCAGAGACTGTTCAGTCTGGACTATGTTCTCCAAACCTGTCATTTATGACAGCCATTTTCAGGCAGCTCTGATGCAGGGAGCCTCAGACTTAGCGCTGATTTGGCCCAAGGACTCAGCAGTCAGGCTGGGCCCACCCCTGGCCTGGTGGGTGCCGGGATTGCCCTGGGCTGGAGTCTGCACAGGGAGGGCCTGCGGCAGCTGCAGGCGGCCAGCACTGAGCTCTGCTTCCCTTCGCTTTGGCTCAAGCAGTTGAGCTGGTGGCTCTCCTGGCCACTCCCACAGGTGAGTTCAGCTAGAGGGCCTGGCGAGGCCAGCGGGCCCGCTGCTCCTGGTGCCAGCAGACATAGGACTGCCTGCGTGTCACTCACACACTTCTGTCCATCCTCACGTGGATTTGCTGATGCAGCTCGATTAATTGGCCTAGCTCCGTGGTCGGCAAACTGCGGCTCGCGAACCACATGCGGCTCTTTGGCCCCTTGAGTGTGGCTCTTCCACAAAATACCACGGCCTGGGCGAGTCTATTTTGAAGAAGTGGCGTTAGAAGAAGTTTAAGTTTAAAAAATTTGGCTCTCAAAAGAAATTTCAATCTTTGTACTGTTGATATTTGGCTCTGCGGACTGATGAGTTTGCTGACCACTGGCCTAGCTCATCAATTTGCACGGCCCTCTCTCCCCACCTGCGCCCCTGGAAATCACTGGTTTGGGGAACCTCGCAATCATCGAAGCCTCTGAATTAGTCTTACTCCAGACCTCAAGGCCCCTCCCCTGGCTGTTCCTGAAACCGTTTCCCAGGACAGGAAACCCTGGCTCACAGACAAATGAGAGCAACTCTGGAGCGTGGGCACCTCCACCCCCAGCTTCTGGCCTTTGTGGCAGGATGTGTTCTCCCTCGGAGGGTGACCATGGGAGTGGGGCTAGGGAGCTAGCACCTCCAAGACCCCTCCCCACATGCACCCCCAGCCAATGCTGGCCCCTCTGGAGTGGAAAGTGTCTCTGCAGGAAGGACTCCCCCCCTGCTGCTGCCCTCTCCACCCTCTCCCTGTCCCAAGGATGTTTCCATGGTAACAGCTCTTGACATAAACAGGGATTTGAATTAAAGGTGGGAGCTTTGGCTGGGTGCCCGGTCCAAGCCGCACAGAGTGTGTGGGGGAAGCATGTGGGGACCACAGGAGGCGGCCTGGGAGGGAGCAGAGTGGCCAGCAGCACCAGGACCAGTGGGGCTTCTGTGATGTCCTTTCACCTTTCACCCAGGCTTCAGCTACAGGACAGGCAGGTCCTTCCCACCCCGCCCAAGCCTTCGGCCCACTGATGGCATTGCCATCGAGGTTCCTCCATTTCTTCCCTGGGTCAGCCACAGCCCTTTAAAACCCAAATACCCCTGGGGGGGGGGGTAACAGGCAAAGCGTGGGGCTCCCTCATAGCTGAGCTTTCCAGATGTGTTTTCTCTAGCCCCCTCACTTCTGCTCCATTACCACCTTTTCTCTCCCTTCCTAGGACTCTTCATCCCCAGACATCATACTGCATGTCTCCCAGGGGCATCTCCCCCCAACCCCAAGACATGTGAGTTCATGAGGGTTTTGCACAGAGTGCCTGGCTCTTAGCAGTGGCTGTGCACGTGTGCTTAATGAAAGAATGTGTGTGTGCGTGTGGGCGGGGGGGGTGGAGAGATGGCTGGATGATTGGTGGGTAGATGGATGAATAGAGGCCTGTCAAGTGGGCACCAGGGAGGCCAAGCTCACGGGCCCCCATACATCAACCCTCCCCTCCCAGGACCCTGTGCACTCAGGCTGAGAGGATCCAGGTTTTTGGGTTGCCCTGCACTTGCAGCCAGGTGATAGATACCCCAAGAGGGAGAAATGATGGCCACCGTGGGTCAAGCAGGAGCGAGGGCGCTGGAAATTGCGGGGTCAGAGCCATCATGCTCACCACCCTGACTATCCTGTCACCTGTCAGGAATGGACCAGGAGTGAACTCAGTGGCTCTCACCTCTCTGGCCTGGCAAGGCCACCCTGCCCTCCCTCCGGTCGGGGTCACCGACCAGGCTACCCCTGAAGCAGTCCCCTCAACCAGTCCTGCTGTGGGACCCTCCCCAGCACAGAGGGGACCCGGCCCAGCACAGCCCTAGGCTGGGCCTGGCTGCATTCTCTCCCGACTGTTAGGAGGCCCTGGTCTGGCCTTGGGGTCTGATCCCACGGCAGGAGCCCTTGTCTAGCACACGCTCCCGGTGAGACCTTGAGGAAAGGGTGCTGTGTCCAGCCCCCAGGCCACCCTGACCACTCGGGGAAACAAGTATCCTCCTGGGCCAGAAGCCTCCACCTGCCACCACACCCCTCGGACCCGGAGGCCTTCCTGCCCTCAGCACCACGGACAGCGCCCACTCAGCCGGCTATCCTGCTGCCAGAGGGAGCGAGGCCAGCTCTGCGCCATCTTGGCCCCTTTCTGGCAGCACAAGGTTGGAAAGCCGAGCTGCAGAAATGTGAGCATCGGACCATGTCTCCCCAGGGGCAGTGCCTCTTCCCTTGGACCGCACTCCCTTCCGCACACCCACTATACAGATGCTGTGCCTGTCTCTTGGAGGCCGCACAGGCGCTGCGACGAGGGGGAGGGGAGAGGTGGCTGCTTCCCAGCTTGGAATATAAAAAGCATCACTGTCCCACTTGCAGCGGGGAGTAGACAGCAGCCCAAAGGCCGCGCTCTCCCACGATCTGTGTTTAAGCTGGGAAACACCCGTGGGAGCCAGGCCCAGGGCCTGCTGCCCAATAGACCACACCTAGCCCAGCGTCCTTGGCTTCCACAGTCCTGGGGGGTGGGGAGGAATGTGCTCCCACGCTGAAGTCTCCATCTCCCTGCAGGTCTCCTCTCCCTGGAAGACCTTCGACCTTCGAGCACAGCTGGTACCCTACAGCTGACCCATCTCCAGGCTCTGTATCTGGGCATCGGTATTGATCCCCCACTGGCTGGGCTCCCAGCTCCCAGCTCAAAGTGTCCCTGCCGCCACCCCCACGGCCCCTGCCTGCCTCTCCACTAAGCAGTTAATTACCGATGGACACAGTCCAGAGGAGGCCCAGCCTCCAGGCGGACACTGCAGAATGAAGACTTCTTGTAAGAAGGAGGATGATGCGCACGGGGTCTGTCTCCAGTCTCGCCATTGACCCAGCAAGCAAGCGAGTGGGGCATAAGCGCCGGCACCTCGGAGCCTGTTCCCTCAGCTGTGAGCCCGTGAGGACGGACTTGGCGCCACTACGTGTCTGGAGTTGCTGAGTCGTCACTGCCACTGAGTCACTATTGTGCAGGAGTCACCTGGCAGCTGTCCTCTGCTCCTTCAAGGGGAGGTCCCTGTGCCCACAGCCAAGGGGCCTGCAGAGCTCACGGGCCAGGCCCCGGCTGCCGAGCGGCTGGTGTGGGGCTCCATCCTGGCAGCCGAACGCAAACCCGAACCCGAACCCGAACAACAGGTCTCTGACACCTGCCGCCCCTCAAGCCAGCGGCACAGCCAAGCCCTCGGGCGCAGCCCCTGGCCTTCGCTCTCTGTGAATAAAGAAGTGTGTCCTGACAGGCCGCAGGCACAGCCAAGCCCTGTCCCGGCCAGCTGGCTGCCTGCAGCGACTCCCAAGCAGCTCCCTGGAGGAGGGACCGGGACAGGAGAAGGAGGGAGGCCAGGGCTGCAGTACTCTGCTGTGGATGGAGCTGCTGAGCGAGCGGAGGCCGCTGTGGCGGAGGGCAGGCCTGGGTGGGGGAGAGGCCGGAGTGACCCTCCAGGAGCTTCCAACCCTCCTTCCAACCCTCCTCTTCCTCCTTCCAACGCTCCTCTTCCTCCTTCCAATGCTCCTCTTCCTCCTTCCAATCCTCCTCTTCCTCCTTCCAACGCTCCTCTTCCTCCTTCCAACGCTCCTCTTCCTCCTTCCAACGCTCCTCTTCCTCCTTCCAACGCTCCTCTTCCTCCTTCCAACCCTCCTCTTCCTCCTTCCAACGCTCCTCTTCCTCCTTCCAACGCTCCTCTTCCTCCTTCCAATCCTCCTCTTCCTCCTTCCAATCCTCCTCTTCCTCCTTCCAACGCTCCTCTTCCTCCTTCCAACGCTCCTCTTCCTCCTTCCAACGCTCCTCTTCCTCCTTCCAACGCTCCTCTTCCTCCTTCCAATCCTCCTCTTCCTCCTTCCAATCCTCCTCGTCCTCCTTCCAATCCTCCTCGTCCTCCTTCCAATCCTCCTCTTCCTCCTTCCAATCCTTCTCTTCCTCCTTCCAACGCTCCTCTTCCTCCTTCCAACCCTCCTCTTCCTCCTTCCAATCCTCCTCTTCCTCCTTCCAATCCTCCTCGTCCTCCTTCCAGTCCTCCTCTTCCTCCTTCCAATCCTTCTCTTCCTCCTTCCAACGCTCCTCTTCCTCCTTCCAACCCTCCTCTTCCTCCTTCCAATCCTCCTCTTCCTCCTTCAAATCCTAGCCACCTTGCTCTCTCTCAGCCCCAAACCTGGCACCAGGTAGAGATGGACTCTGCCTAGAAGACCCCATCTGTGTCCATGAGATGCTGTCCCCAGGACTGAGACCATGAGACCCCCCAAGGCCTGGCCCCTTTGAGCCAACGGAAGAGCCACATCAGGATTTGGCCAAAGTCCCTCCTGCTTGGCGAGGTCTGAGCCCCCAACGAATGCCCCCATTTGGATTCTCATCACATCATATTGCGACCCTGCCCTTTGGCGTGTACCCTACCCAGACCAGGCTTGGCCATTGCCCGTGAAGTCCCCCCACTGCAGGCCTGGGGACCTCCAATGGAGGGAGGAGCCCCACCTGGGTTGGAAATTGGGACCTGCCTCCTGCTGGCCCCTGGGCCTGACCACCGCCCTGAGCAAGGAGGGCTCTGTGCCCTGCAGACCTGGGGCTGAGCTAAGGCCCCTCTCCAGCTTGCACCCTGGGGCCCCCACTTTTGGGAGGCATGTGTGAACCACATGATCCCAAGCTGGGAGGCTCCAGCCCCGGCCCCTCTGCCACAGGATCTTAGGCCAGGCTCAGCCTCCCACCCACAAACTGAGCAGCTGCCCCTGACCTGGGCTTGGCAAACAGGGAGGTCCTCAAAGGCGAGGGCACAGGAGACTCAGAAAGCTCCTCCTACTGCTGACACCAGGCGGGGTGTTGGCTGGCTTCCCGGGAACAATGGCCTTGAGGTGGCACTCAGGCCAGGTGAACCCTCCCTGCAGCAAGCACCTTCAGGACCAGTTTCCAGGGGCCTGAGTTCCCACAAACATGGGCTGGAGACGGTGACGGTGGGGTGCCCGGCCACACAATGACGGCCAGCTGTGGACGTCTGCCTGCCACACAGAGGCTGGGCAGAAGGGCCCGGAGGCCGTGTGGCTCTGGGTCTGAGCTGCTGAGGCCAGTGGAGGAGGTGGGAGAGGAAGCCCCTAGACCCCCATACCAAGCCAGTGGGTCGGCTGTAGGCCCAGAGACCATTAGGAGTGTTCTCAATAAGGGGCCTGGAGCCTGACCTGCCCCTCATTTCCACCCCCATCTCCATGCCCAGTTCTCCTGCCTGGGGTGGGGGGAGCTCCTGTAGGAAAGGCAGGTCCCCAACAGCCACAGCCTGCCGACTCCAGGGGTGTGGACACCATCCGGTCTCCAGGCCTAGGGGCTAATTCCAGAGGCAGAGCCCCCTTGTGCCAGGCGACCAGATCTTCAAATCAGCACATTTGGGGCAGGTAGGGCTCTCGTACTCCCATCTTCTGACCAGCACTGACTGGGCACCTGAGCTCCTTAGGCTGCGGCTCAGGAACCGTCAGCATACGGGTGCTGCCTGTTGAGGGGTCCTCGGGTCCGCAGGGCCACCCTGCATGGATGGACTCTGGCCGGGCTCTGGTGGTGGCATGCTGCGGGGCTGGTGGGACGAAGCTACACTTGGCATCTCTGGGAGCCCAGGTGCCCTGAGGGTCTGGGGTCAGTCGGAGCTTGGCAGAGGTGCCGGGTCAGCCTGGGGCCAGAGAGCCCAGGGAGCAGCAAGGCAAGAGGTCGCGATGCACCCACCCCAGGTCCCCGGCCCACGGTGGGTCCTGGGCCATCTGGTCTCCTTGTCCCTGCTGGTCTTCTGTCCCAGGCTCACAGGGGCAGTGAGGTACAGCAGGGCCTCTCGGCCATGGTCCCTAGTGGGGGGAACACTGGGCATTCAGCCTCTGCACGGGGAGCCAGGAGTCAGGACCGGTGTGGTGCCTGTAGAAGGGGACACAGACCTTGTGAGTTAGGTCCTACTGATCAGCATATTGAGTGGGACCCCACTGGATACGCCCCCTGAACTAAGCGTTACTTGTGTAGAGTGAGTCCTGCCAGGAGGGGCAGCTGTGCTCCCTGCCTGTGGGGCAGCGTGGCTCCCGGTTCTATCGCCAGCATGTTCTATGTGGATGGTCCAAAGCCCCTGGGTGGGTTATCATTTTGTTACTTTCATTCTGATGAAGTGAGGCCATAGGCCCAGGAGAGGGCCCGACGCCACGGCACCACAGCTCCTGTCCCTGCAGGGACCTGACCTCCTGCCGTCCCACTCACCGTGCTCCCAGCTGAGCCTGGAGCTGTCTCCCATAAACCCAGCTCTGCTCCCTGTTGACAAAGACACATCTGCAATAGCTCTTCATGCTCCAAAGCCAGGAGACAGGAGCCAGCAGCCAGCGCCAGGGGCCCGCTGCTGGGATAGCAAGGGCGCAGGCTCACGCTCTCAGGCACCTTCCTGATTCTGCCATTAAGCCACCAAACTTCCCGTTGTGAGAAGAAACAAGTCAGCTTTTCTGTCAAAGAACAGTTTAGACAGCCGCCATGTTGGACTGCGTGACTTGGCAGCCACCATGTTGGCCCCATGACCTGCAGCTCCCTTGGGGGCCACCATCTTGAAATGGCAAGGCCCACCCCTCCCTTTGAATGAGCCAATCGTGAAAGACTGTGCACCTGCGCTCCAATCAAGAGCGAGGGACAGGTCGTATGCATCAGAATTAAAAAGCTGAGCAGACCGCCTGCTCGGTGTGCGTGCGCTTCCAGACCATGTGCTGCACACCCTTCTGCAGGAGTAAAGATATTTGTCCTGCTACCAGGACCCCTGAATTGGGGGGCTCACCTTATTTCTTACAGTTTGCAGGCACGTCTGGGATCCCATTTGTCATCACAGGGGGAAATTGGACCCCTCTCCTGAGGAGGTGCACCCTGCTGCCAAGTTGTGGCGGCCTTGGTGAGTAGGGACAGCCATTACCCCTGGGCCGACTACGAGCTTGGGATTGAGAGTCAGCCAGCAATGCAGGAAGGGCCCAAGCAAGACCAGCAGCAATCAGATGGCCTCATGCATGAGCCAAGGTGGGAAATGGACTGAGTACCACTTTGGTGATTGGGTGTCCTCGGAGGTCAGGCATATGTGACTGGGATGTGTCTTGGACATAAAGCGAGTGTGGAGTTCTGATCTGTGGTTCCATTCTCTTGGGAGGGAAGCAGCCATAGAGGGACGAAGCAGATCTCGGGGAGTATGAGAAACCTCCAACATGGGGGGGTTGAGTACATAGTCACAGGGGACCTGCTGAGGATGGGGAAACAGAAATTCTAGGCCTAGGGAATACATTCCCCTGAATAGTCCATTGGGAGAATGCTGAGGTTCTGGGGAGGCAAGTTCCCAAACCCGGGACAGAAGACATTGCTTTGCTTTAGTGGTTCTTAATGCAGGGCATTCTGTGGTGTAAACTCTTAGTGTGGTGTGCATGCCTGCATAAGAGTGTTCCTGTTGGTGTTTATTGTCTCTTTGTTATTTGTTTAATTTGTTTAAAAATGGGACGAGTCCCGCTTTGGTGAAGCCCAGTATGTGTGGGGAGGCTGAGCACGTGACAGAGATTGCAGGAACGTCCCAGCAGCTGCCAAGAATCCTTAATCTTGGGGACACTTCCTGCTCTCCCTCTCAGGGTGTCAGCCACCAGAAACTCTTAGCTAGTGAGATTTCTGTCTGTGTGTCTGTAATGTAGTTTTGGCTTTCTATCTTTTAGGGATTTTGGTTTGCTCCTTCCTTGTTTATGAATGTGGGGACAAAGGTTACAGGGGGAAGTGGGGATTACAGGCATGGGGAAGTGAGCTATACAGAGATGGACCTCATTCCAAGGGCGACTCCCAGGTCCCAGGGGTGTGGGACTCCCAGCCAGGTTGGTATGTCCTTTCTTTGAGCAGAAAGGGCAATCATGGTTAACAGCATAATTAATATTTTCCATAACTATAACTAGTTGCCAATGTTCTATTTTTTTCCCCATAACACTGGGAGGAACAGATCTGTAGAAGTACCCTCTAGCAGTGAAAGGTACTGTTTTATAAAGGAAAATAAATAAAATAGTACTTACACATTAAAGCCACTGAAGGCTGGTGAGTTATCCCTGTTACAAAATTGATTAAAAAAATGCTTTGGTTAATAATTGGCTTTACAATCTCAAAGTTGTTAAGATATAAGTAGATGTAACTAAAATGAAGAATTCATGATAAAGCTTTTCAGTAATAATTATAAAAATGTTAATAATGGAAGTCCAGTCACTCAAGAGGAGACTGACTGTGCTCTCTGTTGGAGGAAGGAGCTAGTCCTCCTTCTCCCTGTAAAAGTAGAGAAGCCTAAAAGAAAACAAGGGCAGACAGAGGAATGAGATCCCTTGCCTTGCCTTCCCCGCCCTATGCAACACAGGGTGGGGGGGTGGTGGACAATCCGAGGGAACATCCAAGATGGCAATTTACAATCCCAGCCTCCCCCTTGGGAGGAGAGCTATCCTGATAAGGCTCCAACCAGCCCTGAGACCACTGTGCCACCAGAAACCAGCTTTTCTGGTTGTGAAAGGAGTTGAAGCAGTTAAAAAAAAAAAAGGGGGGGTGTGTGGTTAAAACCTCTGCTAGAAGACCCACGTGGCTTAGCTGACCAGCTAGACCCATTTTGGGGCCCACAAGTGTATACGTAGACCGAGTTAATGTCTATCTTTGGAATATTATTCTCAGGAGAAGAAGGGGGCATGATTTGAAGGTGAGGTATGGCTGTCTGGGAAAGGGAGCACCTGGCTGGCCTGGTGTGCTTCCAGCAGATGTAAGATTTCCAAACCCGGGGGCCCCAGTGAGACCTTACCAATGAGGCCCATACGGGACACAAGAGATCTCAGGGAACGAATAATTAAAGGGATTAGGGGATCAGTTCCCCCGTCTCGGAACCTAAATAAAGCCTTCAATAGTCAGCAGGGCAAAGAAGAAGGGCCTTCCGAATTGTACCAAGACTAAAAGAGCAAATGAGAAAGTACTCTGGGCCAGACCCTGAGGACCCATTGGGCCAAGGAATATTAAAATTACATTTTGTCACCAATAGTTGGCCTGGCTTCTCAAGAAAACTGTAAAAGTTAGAGAACTGGGAGGATAGAAGTGTCGAAGAGCTGTTAAAAGAGGCTCAGAAGGGCATAGACCTTCTGTACAGAAAAGCTAATATAATGTTCACAAGTGTAGAACAAGTGGTCCAGTGAAGGGCTGGCCCTGAGGGCCAGAAACAGAGGCCACACACTATGGACATCCCAAAAGAGGGGGAGCATATGGGACACACACACACACACACACACAAAGATGGAAGGGACCCCTCACTGAGCCTTTAGATCCCAAGGCCAGCATTCTCACCCCCTTCCCAAAGAACAGTTTCTTAACAGTCCTGATATTATCAGAAGCTGAACTCATTATCTCCCAAACCTTAGAATGTTATCACTAAGGGAAAATGTGGCAGTTTTCAATCCAAGCAGCTAAGGCCTGGGAACTGCAGTCCTAGAGGAGGCTGCAGGCCTGCTTCCTCCCCTCTGCCTTTTCTCCAGCCTCAGATGCCTAATTGGTGACTTAAAAGCTTTGGAGCATTGCTGGGTTAAATAAAAAATTTTTAATACCTAGGTATTTTCAAGTAACAGGATACTGAAACATTAATTAACCTGAGTTTGCCTCCTATGGAGAATCTAGAGGATAGATTTGAATCTATTAATTGAATAAAAATGTGAATGTATTTCTAATCTGTGAAATGCTAAGTACTTAATTTGCCACCTAAAATTTAAGGTTTCTAAGAGTTAAAAATTCTAGCTAATGGGAAAGGAATTATATGATTTTGGTAACAGAAGCCATGAAATATGGAGATGCATTATTGAAATAATTAGAAAATTAAGTTGTTCTAAAGCTAAATGAATAAAAGATTTGTGAAAATTATAGAAGGATTGTGAAGAGAAATCTTAAAGGGACATTATAGGTAGGTGAATCTAAAGTAAGCTAATACAGAATTTGTTTAGACCTTTTCCAGGGAAAAAGTTTTCTGTAAAAGGGAAAAGGTTTTTCCTGTATTTACCTATGAAGCAAAAGTTCTATAAATTATTGGAATAATTATATATTGTGATATTTTAATCAGGTACATAATTACTTAAAAAAGTGATCTTAATTGTGGGAACTGAGTTTTACTAGCTTATGCTTGTGTTTAATACCCTCTTGTCACTCTAAATGCTATATAATCGTTTGGTAGAATGGGTTTGACAACCTTCCAGGGGTTTAAATTTTAAGAAAAGTTTTTTGTGGTTTTTTTGTGGTTTTTTTTTTACTTAGAGCTGGCTGTAGGTGATTCCAATAGGCCCTGGAATGCCTCAAGATCTTCCTACAATGGAAACTAGGGACCAATTTCTTAAGAACTGTGTACTGAGTATCTCTTCTACTTTAATCTCTCTCAGGTTAGAAGGCCTCCTGACCCAAGGCCCTCTGGAGTTTCCGGTTCATTGCCATCAACCGGTAGACTGTTCTAATCAAGATTTGGAAGGGAAGCAAGTTGGAACCCTCCTGGGAAGGACCTCACCTGTCTTGCTTACCACAGAGACTGCTGTTCGGACTGCAGAGCGAGGTTGGACCCATCACACACGGGTTAAGGGCGGACACACTCAACTTGGACAGCCATACCAGGACATGTCCCCTTGAAACTGATGCTAAAAACTGTGAGCTGTCTTAATAACCATCATGTACTGAGTTCTTTTTGCTTAAGGAATCTGGCAAATTGCAGGGGCTTACAATGTGGGCTGGAGAAATGTGTACAATCTGGATCATGCTTACCCAGTTAAGTTATTGGTTATAGTTAACTTGAATGACTTGGATATTTCAGCCTTTAGGTCAAAAGATTGGCTAGGACTAGATTTAGGAGTAGATGTCACAGGACAAGATCCTCTAGGCCACTGCCACCACCATGCAAAGAGAAGTAGGATATAAGGGAACGTGGAATGGATTAAATATTCTGTTCACGCCCTGAATAAAAGCAACTGCTACACTTGAGTGGCAGGAAGGCTAGAGGCCCAAATGGTCCCATTCCCATTCGGATGGACCTCAGACAGTAACGGGATGGGATGTGTGCTTGCCTTGTACCAGGAGGAAACCGCATGTTGAAATGCTTTCTGTAAGACTCTCACCCTGTTGTTCCCATCCAACAGAGGTAAAGAGCTAGGACTCCCCAAAACAAGCTGGCCCGTCCTCTGACGTAAACTATACCTCCTGCCTCTCAAGGGGGTGAACAGTGCTCAGAGTTTATGAGAAATTTATCCGGATGCGTAAATGGCCGAGTATCCTCAGAAGCCCATCATGCTGCACTGTCGGTACCCCGTGCTGATGTCTGGTGTGTCATGGGGGACCATGACTTGGGCCTTGCCCAGCGAATGGAGTGGGCCTTGCGCTCTGATACAATTGGCTATCCCTTTCACGTTGGCACATCGTAAACCTTCTTCAATGGACAGACAGACTAGGAAGAGGAGAGAGAGTCCGGGGGGCTCCTTTGATCCCTATATACACACAGATCCCATTGGGGTTCCAGGAGGAGTGCCAAGGAGTTTAAGGCTAGAACTCAGATTGCCACAGGGTTTAAGTCTGTCCTGTGCTGGTGACCACTGTGAACAAGAATGTGGTGGATTAGTTATATTTACTAGAACCAGCAAAGGCTTGTTAACTAGGCTCGAGAGGCAGCTAAAGGGATAGTGAGCAGCTAGATGCCAGCAGCAGGATGGCCTGGGAGCACAGGTTGGCCTTAGATACGGTTCTGGCAGAAGAAGGAGGAAGATGTGCAATGTTGGGGCCAGTGCTGCACATTCATCCCTGACAACACAGCACACGGACCGTCACTGAGCCTAAGGCACTGGCAGGTTCAGTGACGTGTGAGCTGGAGCCTGGGACCGAGGCTCCTTCTCCGATTCACTGGAGCGATGGTTGGAAAGTGGAAGGAGCGATGGTGTCCACCTCACCCCTTTGATTAGGAGCTACAGTGATGGGGTGTCACGTCATCCCATGTGTGGGGCGTCTTACCCAAAGGCTAATTGGAACCGCGTTGACCAAACAGCAAAGTCGTCTCCTCCTGGACACTGCAGAGCAGGAAAGTCAAGGGTGTCAGCCGAGTTTGAAGAAAAGAGTTTAAGTAAAGGAAAGGGGGGAATTGTGAGAAGAAACAAGTCATCTTTTCTGTCAAAGAACAGTTTAGACAGCCGCCATTTTGGACTGCGTGACTTGGCAGCTGCCATGTTGGCTCCATGACCACTCCCTGGGGGCCGCCATCTTGAAACAGCAAAGGCCCACCCCTCCCTTTGAATTAGCCAATTGCGAAAGACTGTGCACCTGAGCTCCAATCAAGAGCGAGGGACAAGTCACGTGCGTTAGGATTATAAATCCTGAGCGGACCACCTGCTAGGTGTGTGTGCGTGCTTCCAGACCATGTGCGCACCCTCCTGCAGGTGTAAAGATATTCGACTGCTGCCTGGCTTCCGAGTGTGTTTTGTGTTCTCCCAGGACCCCTGAATTGGGGGGCTCGCCTTATTTCTTACACTGTGCAGGCTCCAATCCCTCAGACTCAGCTTCCTGCCCCCCACCTTTCTCTTCCTTCTTTCCCTGGGGCCCTCGCAGGTGGGCAGGTCTGGACCCCTCTTTGCTCTGGGTCCAGCAGTACCTGCTTGATTGTCCAGGTGCAGGGACCCATCTAATTCATTGTCTCTCTCCAAAGCGCCTGATGCGTCCCTGGCCTGCTCTCAGGGTGCTCGGGGCCTTGTCCCGGTGCTGAATGAAGATATTACCCTGGCGTCCACCTGCAGAGTTACATGCGTTTTCTCAGCCTTGGAAACACGGACTGGGCTGTGGCAAGTGTCCTTCTTTGGCTCAGCCCCACGGCAGACAGAGCTCTGCTGCTGAGGGCCAGGCTGCTGCTCAGCATGGAGACCATGCTGGCCGGCCCCCCCACTTCCCCGCCCTGACCCGTGTCCCTGTGTGTCCTGTGCTGGCCTGAATAGGGGCTATTCCTGCACTCCCAAATGGGGTCTGGAGTCTGGCTGTCCCCAGGGGGATGGGGCACAGGACACACGCAGACAGGAGGGTGGGTAACTAGGAGTGTGGCCAACTGGGATCCCGGATGCTCCACACTTTGCCGAGGTACCATGGAAGCATTCGCAGGTTTGGAAGTGCCTTCCTGGAGGCCCAGCTGTCACTCACAGCAGCTCTGAGCTGTTGAAACTGGACACCAGAGGTCCGGGCTGCCTGTCACTACTTGAGCCAATTAAGCAGGGGACAGGGTTGAATCATTTACGAGCATTTATCCCAATACTGCCAGCAGCGTGGGAGAGCAGCAGGTCAGCCATGAAAATCTGCTCTGCACCCCACCCCTATCAGCCAGCTGCTTACATGGGGTATAAGTGAAACCAAAATGTGGATGTTGAGTCTGAGTTCATTGGCTCTCAAAATCGAAGAATGAAGTCGAGGACAAAAATGGTTAGCGGATCCGAAGTTTATTGATGGAAGATGAAACAGAGGGCCGGAGACCGTGGGATACCAGGACACAGGCTTTATTGGAGATCACCCTGCCGGCCGCCTTCCAGAGGGGAAAAGGGGAGAGAGAGAGAGAGAGAGAGAGAGAGAGAGAGAGAGAGAGAGAGAGAGAGAGAGGGAGAGAGAGAGAGAGAGAGAGAGAGAGAGAGAGAGAGAGAGAGAGCCTGCCGGGGTGAGAGTGCCTTTTAAGGGGAGGAAAAGAGGGGACGGGGCTTAGGGCACTCAGCACACGCTGATTGGTGGTTTCATGTAAGCTACATGGTTAGGGGCCTAGGGATTTAGGAATTGGGGGCTTAGGGTGTATGGCAGGTGCTGATTGGTGGTTCAATGTACAGTCCATATAAGGTATTCAGGAATGTCCGGCTGTAGGTGGAGTTTATGTCATACTCCATCCATCAGTTGGGGGAAGAGAGGATCTATCATTCCAGGCTTTTGTTAATATTAAAAAAAACTGAGAGTCTAGGCAGGGTCAGGGGGTGAAAGTCCATCTTCCGTAACTGCTTCCAGCTGAGAGCGGGCGTCGTTAGGGGCGTCTACCCGGGGTCTCAAGGATTCTGGTGTTAGGTTCTGAATTCAGGTTAGGTTCTGAATTCAGTGCCAGATAGATCTCTCCCACCTTCTGGTTGGCGAACGCCTGCATTCTGTTCTGCAAAAGACTAGAAACCAGCGCATGAGAAAGGGGGTTAAAGAGTAAAATTAAGAGAATAAATACCAGTGGGCCTAATAGTGGGAGGAGCCAGGGGGTACGAGTGAGCAAAAAACAGGGAGTGTTTTCCGTGCTGGACGAGGGTTGCAGCAGCATGATTTCCCCAAGAGACTGGTTGGTGAAGTCTCCAGAGCGATCCTGTTGAGTCATTTGGGAGGTGAAAGCTGGTCCTGAGGCGGCCACAGCGTCACTTGTCTGGTTTTGCTGCTTTTCTGGGCCTGGAGCTGAAAGACAACTGAGACCTAGATGTTATTTTTAGGGGGGAAAAGAGTAGGGTTTCAGTTGCCTCACTAGTGATATGAAAGGGGAGAATAGGTTACCCTGGGAGTGAGGTTCTTGCTTTCCCAGTTTTTCCCCTTGCTGGGCATCCACATGTTTCTTGTAGGTTCTGAGACAGGGTTTCAAAGTATGGGTAGAGCAGTGGTTAAGCTCCCTGTGGCAGTTCCCACTCCTGCTGTGATGCTGAGGGTTAGGAGGAGAGGGATGATCTGGACTCCTCTTTTGTGTCAGATATGACGGGTTATGGGGGACAGGTAAAGACTGATTATTGGGGGCTGCATAGAGATAGATGAGAGTACAGGTTTCTGTCCAGCTGATGGGGAGACAGATGTATGTGTTTTTCCCAACAGAGGAAGAAAAATCCCTACATGGAGACAAGCTGAAAGGTGTAAGGAGAAGTTTCTAGTTCCGCACTCCAAGCTGAGAGGGTAGTCACCACGGCGCTACCAATAAGAGGTGACAAATGAGTGATTGAGATTGTATTGCAGTGAAAGTGGGAGGGAAAGGGAAGGAAAGGAGTAGTGGAAGCCAGGGACCTGGATGGTTGGATAAGAGGTTAGACACTGAATATTCTGGTTTAGCTTAAGAAGTATCCAGCAACCTTGTCCTGCCAGGCTTGGAGACTGAAGCCTCACTTTCTTGCTGAGAGTTCCTTCTTCCTTTCTTTTTTCTTTCTTTATTTCTAAAAGGCAGGGGGTGGGGGAGGGAGCAGGCTCCAAAGCCGGTTCCCAGGCTAGCCAGGCCTCTAGCCGCTTGAGTCCCAAATGGCCACATTCTTCCTACAGATAATGATCATAGAGGAGATAAGGCGTTTACAGTCCAAGGAATGGCTTGGCCTTTTGGGGTAAGAGAATGAAACTGAGGTAGGTGACTGTGGTTTGGGACAACTGGGTTTTATGAGGGGATGCATGGTAGCCCTGGCCGGGCACCAAGGTAGAATGAGAAAAGAGTGAATGGGGGAATTTAGTAAGATGCTGTGTAGACGTGAGGTGGCTAATGGCTGTGAGACTGATCTGTCAACCCCCATAATAGACACTGAGGAGGGGACAAGGGTCCCAGCAAATTAGGAGGGCAGAATAAGTGGCCCTAGTGTCAATTAAGAAGGAGATCGGCTTACCTGCCACCACCGTCATTACCCGAGGCTCTGTCCTGGTGATGTAAGTCTGTGGGGCCCTGTCGGGGCCTGGGCACTTCTTCGGTGGCCAGTCCCAGGAGGTCTGGGAGCTCTAAACCGGATCCAGAGGGCAGCCATGCTGGACTGGCTGAGGCCAGACCCGGAGGGCCAGACGACAGTCTGAGTTCCAGTGACCTTCCTTCCGCACCTTGGGCAGGGCCCAGGCGGGGGTCTCGGGTTTGAGCAGGACTTGGCTCAGTATCATTAGAAGCATGAGCCCGGAGGAGGCTTAGCCCCTGACTTACCCACAGTTGGAGGACCGGCACTTCGTTTGGGGTTCATGAGAGCGGTGGCTAGGAGCTGGAAGGCCTCCTAATGGGCCTCCGCCTTGGCCTGATCTCGTCTTTGATTTTGGATTTGGGTCTCCTTGTCTCTATTATTAAAGACCTTAAAGGTTAGGTTAACGAGGTCTTTTTGAGGGGTTTGTGGACCTGCAGTTGCGGCATATGTTGGGGAGTAAAGGTGGTCAGGTCAGTGGAAAAAGAAACCTGAGATGCCTCTCAATCTGTGAGGCTGGACATAGAGAATGGGACATGGACTCAGAGTGTGCCTCAGTTCCTGCTGCCTCCCTCAGGGGTAGAGTGGACGTGGGAATAGAAGAGGCTGTTGCGGAAAGCAGTCTTTGGGCCTGAGAATGAGTGTTAGATGGAAAGGCTGTTTTAGAGCTCAGGTTCTCAGGATTTGGGCTCAGGGACTGGGGAGAAGGCGGCTGCTGGTTAAGAAGGTCTGAAGAGAAAGAGTCTAGACGTTTTTCAATTTGAGAAAGGTCAGAGAGTGAGAAGGGAAATGGCCAGCCACCTGTGAATTCGTTTGCTGGAGGCCACAGGAGTGGAGATTAGGCGGAGAGCACAGGGGAAGGTGGGGGGTGGGGGTGGGGGTGGGGGTGTGTTAGAATTCTCAGAGGTAGAAATGCCCCACCCTACCTCCCATAATGAGGGCGGGACCTGGAGGGGCTTTGCAGGGAGACTGAGGACTCAGGAAGTGAACACCCTGAGGGAGAGGAAGGGCCTGTAAATGCCGCCGCCACTGGTCAGTGGGTGGGACCAGTGTGTGTAAAGGGAAAAAAAATGGCTAAACCGACTTCAGGAACTGTGAGGAGAAAGTTATCCTGCAGTCTGGCATTGACTTGGGAAAAAGAGTGCTTAATCAGAGAGGGACAGGTTTAGGATTGTAAGGAGGTGGCGGGTTGAGACACGTGGAGAGAAACGGTCCGCTGGGTTGAAAGAGTCAGAAGACAGAGAAAGGGGTTTGAGAGGGCAAAGAGGACTTCCAGAGGAGGGTCTGATGGGTGGAACCTGAGTAAAGCAAGTGGGGAGAGCGGGAGGGTGGGTGGGGAGGGGAAAGCCTGTTCGTAGGGATCTCGAACGCTTTCCAATCCGGTGGCAAAATTATAGGATATTGGAATTTTCAGGCCACAGAGAGACATATTGTGGCCAGGTAGAGGTTACGAGAGGGTTTGGATTGAGAGGTTCCCATGACCGGATGGAAGGGCCAACGAGAAGTTGGGGAGGAAAGAAGAAGCGTCCTTCTTCTCCCTCAACCAACCCGAGAGAGAGAGACGAGAGGTTTCAAGGTCGTCACCCCATACCTTTCCTGTAGAGACGAGCAGAGTTTTCCCGGCCAGGCGCCTGGGCTTTCGAGAAGACGTGAAGCCGAGATTTCAGGAAAACTCCGAGGCCCTTCCAGGTCAAGGGAACGAGAGGGAGGGTGGGTGGTGGGGGGCGGGGGGGTCCCTGAAGCCTACCAGTTAGAAGGAAGCGATGAGATTCCCATGTGTCCTGGCACGGCAGGGTTTGAGAAGTGTTCTGAACGGGCCAATCGACTCAGAACCATGCCGCCGAGCAGAGCCAGAGCAGGAGTCAGAAGCTCGGGGCTAGGTTCCAGGATAGTCCATGCTCACCCAGGTTCAGCACCATGATGAAAGATGAAACAGAGGGCCGGAGACCATGGGATACCAGGACACAGGCTTTATTGACCCTGCCGGCCGCCTTCCAGAGGGGAAAAGGGAAGAGCAAGCGAGAGAGAGAGAGAGAGAGAGAGAGAGAGAGAGAGAGAGAGAGAGAGAGAGAGAGAGAGAGAGAGAGAGAGAGAGAGAGAGAGAGAGAGAGAGAGAGAGAGGAGAGGGAGGGAGGGAGGGAGAGAGGGAGGGGGAGAGAGAGAGAGAGAGAGAAAGAGAGAGAGAGAGAGAGAGAGAGCCTGCCGGGGTGAGAGTGCCTTTTAAGGGGAGGAAAAGAGGGGACGGGGCTTAGGGCACTCAGCACACGCTGATTGGTGGTTTCATGTAAGCTACATGGTTAGGGGCCTAGGGATTTAGGAATTGGGGGCTTAGGGTATATGGCAGGTGCTGATTGGTGGTTCAATGTACAGTCCATATAAGGTATTCAGGAATGTCCGGCTGCAGTGGAGTTTACATTATACTCCGTCCATCAGTTGGGGGAAGGGAGGATCTATCAATTGAGAGCATCCAAGTGGATTAAAGTCTATTAGTCCGTGTGTGGAGGCCCACACGGCCACAGCCCCTGGGCGCAGGGCTGTGCTCCCCAACCTGAACTTACTGCGTGCAGGGGAGATGGGAGAGAAGGAAGAGCGCCTGCTTTTTAGTATATGCTTGTTAGTTCCTGATTGGTCCTTTCAAAGAATTTTGCCTTAATAACATCTTCGGAATTGGTTATATGCCTCACTGTTTAGGGATTGGTGATCTGCAAGCTGCCTGTCTTAGCAACAGCCATACCCGTCCAGTTGGGGTACCTTAGTTACTCTGCCTAGTTGGGTTCCCAGTTTCACTTCCTCCTCCCATGGTCCTACCTACCTAACTTTGTCTCCTCACAAGGACAAAGATTACATGGTGTAGGAGACAGGCCTCTGGGATCCATCTTCAGCTTAGTCACCTTTTAGAAAAGAAACAGCGTGGCCAGCGGGTTACTGAATTTCCCCAGGGCAGACAGGATACAGGGAGGGGTAGGGGGGGAGGGGAGAGAAGAACTAAGCGGGGGACCAGCAGCACATTTCCCAGGAAGATCCACCTAGACAAAGAGAGGTGGAGACAACTAGAAAAGGCCTCAGCCCATTTTGAAAAACAGCCCAACAGGAGACAATAGGACCTAGATCTAGGCTACAACCGGAAAGACTGCTAACCCCACAGTACTCAGCCAATGAGGAACCGGAGGAGGGATTCTCACGCCATAGGGTTAAATAGCCTGTGATCACTGCTCTATGCATACTATCTGCCCACAGGCACCCTCTTTCGAAAACCGAGAACGGAGAACCTATTAAAGGTCTCGCTTTGACCATGCTTCATGTATCCAAGTCTGTTGTTTGAATTTGGACAGGTGAGAATTTCTCACAATAGGGAAGTGGGCCAAAGGAGTAAGATTGGGTATAATGGTTCCAGTTACAGGCAACGTGGGCAGTCAAAGGGCGGTGGCATCCTGGGCTCCATTGTTTCCTTTCTGCAATAGGGCTGTCAATCTTTCCATGACAACAGGCAGCTCCCAGGCAGGGAGGATGGGCAGCATTTCCAGGTGAGCTCCCAGGGCCTGGTACAACTTCCTGGCAGCTGACAATGTGCTTTCTTTAATCAGTACAAAACAATCTCGGTTGTTAATGTAAGAAAACATTCCAACCTGTAAAGAATCTTTGTGAGTTTATTTGAGCCAAACTGTCAACAATTGCCAGGAAGCAGAATCTCAATGACTTGGGATAATGCTCCAGAGAAGGGCACTTTTCCACCTTGTTTTACACTTTACAATAAAAGGAGGAGACGTACTAGTAAGTGGGTTACATGAACTCCATTGGTGGTGGATGAGGAAGGCGGGAGAAAGCAAAGCGGGAAACCTCTGGGAATGGATAAAAAGTAAAATGATGGACACTTGCTTCTTTTACACAGGCGGGTGCAGGATAGTTAAGTCAACAATTAACACGATAATGATAACAACGAGGGAATCTGTGGTCTCCGCCCTGGCACCCTGGCATATTGGTGGTGCCCTGAGGGGTCCAGAAGAAGGGAAGTTACAGGTTACCCTGACAGTCCACAGGCATGTTATCTTAGATGCAAAAAGACAATAGACTCAGTAAAGATCGAAAATGGATCTTTGTCAGGGAAGATACTGGCCTAGGACATGACTGCCCACTATAAACTCCTTTTTAATTGGATGTTTTAATTTCAGACCATCCTTGTGGCTACTTTAGGTCTCTTGAGTTTGCAAGGCCACCATACAGGCCTCCCCTGAGTTAGTCGGGTTAGCATGTGGCCCCTTTTCGTTCACATGGTTAACAGAGCATGATTAATATTCCTTATAATTATTTCTTATAACTAATAGCTAGTCCCCAATATTATATTTCTGCCCCTTGTGGACAGCCTTGCAAACTCAGAGTCTTAAAGTAACCACAAAGGATGGTCTGAAATGAAAACTTTTCCATTAAAAAGCAGTTTATAGTGGGTAGTCATGTCCTAGGTCAATATCTTCCCTGGCAAAGATCATCTTTGATCTTAACAGAGCCTATTGTCTTTTTGCATTTAGATAACGTCCCTTTGAAATGTCAGGATAGCTTGTAACTTCCCTTTTCCTGGACCTCTCGGGCTTCAACAAATGGCATCATAGCCATAGACCACGGATTCCCTCGTTGTTACTGTGATCCTGTTAACTGCTGACTGTTAACTATCCTGCACCCGCCTGTGTAAAAGAAGCATGTGTCCATCATTTTACTTTTTATCCAATCCCAGAGGTTTCCTGCTTTGCTTTCTCCCGCCTCCCTAATTCATCACCAATGGATTTCATGTCACCCACTTACGTCTCCTCTGATTACAATGTATAAAACAAGTGAAAAACCACTATTCTCTGGAGCATTGTCTCAATGGGTTGAGATTCTGCTTCCTGGTAACTGTTGACAGTTTGGCTCAAATAAACTCACAAAATTTCTTCACAGGTTTGAAAGTTTCTTATGTTAACACCCCTGACACTGTGAACATCCCATCAGCCCCATGTCCTGGTGCTTGGCCAGCCCCACGGGGACTGAAACAGGGCAGGCTCATGGTCTCTGGGCTCCAGAGCTCAAATCAGGGTGTTAGTGAGGGTGGAGGGCTGGAGACCTGCAATGATGTGCAAGCCCATCCCAGGCCCTGCCCTTCACCTGGTGAGAAGTGAGCAGCTCCAGGACAGGCCCGCATCATCTGGTCATCACCGACCACATCCAGATGGCCTGCTGCGAGGCGCGGGTGGGGGCTGAGGGTGAGGGCAATGAGAAATGTCAGCGCCGAGAGCCTTTGCTAGGGGCAGAAAGAGAATATTGGAATATTAACCATGCTCTGTTAACCATAGTGTCAGGTTCTGTTCTGATTAAAAAGCACATTCTGACCTGGCTGGGAGGTGCACACCCTGGGACATGGGAGCTCACACCGGAAAGCGGCCATCCTCCTGTCCTGAGAACTGCCTGTCATGGAAAGATTTTCAACCTCGAGGCTGAGACAGTCTAGTCCCGGAAGTGCCCGCCCTCTGCGACCCCCCAGCCCACATTGCCTGTAGCCATTATACCTTGCCTACTTCCCCAGGCCTGTAATTCCTAGTTCCCCACGTAATCGTTGTCCTTCTACCCAATATTAACAGCTGGCTTATGGGGGCAGAGCAGATGTTTGTGGATGACCTGCTGCTCTCCCACGCTGCCCTCAGTATTGGAATAAACGCTCATATAGGATTCAAACCTTCCTCTGCTGAATTGGCTCAGGCAGTGGCAGGCAGCCGGACCCCTGGGTTGTCCTGTTACCTGGCTGGGTTTAAAGTGTGCGCACTAAGGAACAGTTCAGAGCGAGTGGGCTCCCCGTGGCCTCGTGGAAGAGCTCAGCTTCGGTTCACAAGGTTTACAGGAGGGCACGGAGTTGGCTTTTTGTAACCGGACAATCAAGGGGTCTCAGCCAGGTGAGGATGTGCTTTCTGTAATCGGAACAGACCCATCACGGTTAAAAGGGCATGATTAATATTTCTTATGCCCTGGCCGGTTTGGCTCAGTGGATAGTCGGCCTGCGGACTCAAGGGTCCCAGGTTCGATTCCAGTCAAGGGCATGTACCTTGGTTGCGGGCACATCCCCAGTAGGGGGTGTGCAGGAGGCAGCTGATAGATGCTTCTCTCTCATCGATGTTTCTAACTCTCTATTCTTCTCCCTTCCTCTCTGTAAAAAAATCAATGAAATATATATTTTTTAAAAATATTTCTTATAATTATAGCTGGTCCCCAATATTCTATTTCTGCCCCGAACATTTTTATAGTGAAAACCCTGTGCAAAGACGTCTTCCTGGTGCCTGGGAGGAGGTCAGCTCACTCAGGCTGACCCCCATCTTCTCCCAGAATTCAGTGGCTCAGAGGTTTCCCATCAGCCTCAGCTCCCTGCTGGGTTCCAGGCCAATGTGGCTGCCTGGGGACGGGGCTTGGTGGCACGGAGGCATTTCTTCAATGTCGAGTCATTGCACAGGCCCAGAGCTCACGTAGAAAGAGGCCCTTTGCAGCAAATCCCCTCAGATGAGCCCCCAGGGGACCAGACCTGAGGTCAGGCCTGCCTGGGGGCCCAAGATGAGGGCCAGGGTCACAGCAGGACCTCGGGGATGGGGGCTGTGCCATTGGACTGCAGGGAAAGGGGCCTTGAAGCCAAAGTTCAGGCCTCACGTCGGGGTGGGCTCTGTGGGAAGTGGGGGCCTCCCCTTCTTCTGCCTCCAGCACCCTCTCACCCAAATCAGACTCCTGCCTAATGAGCCCCTCCAAGGCGCTGGGGCTCCACACTTCACCTTCCTGGCTAATTAGCTGCAACGCTCCCCTTGCCTACAGTGAGCTTGAAACTGGACAACAATGGGCTGCTGTCACTACTTAAGCCAACTCAGCAGAGACGGGGTTGAATCCCTACGAGCATCTGTTCCAATCCGGCTGCGGCTGGGAGAGCAGCGGGTCAGCCACAGACATCTGCTCTGCCCCTCCCCCACAGGCCAGCTGCGCAGATGCGGCACAAGGACAAAGGTCACCTGGGGAAGTAGGCAAAAGGAGTAAGATGGGTTAAAGGTTACAGATCACAGGCAATGCGGGCGGGGGGGGGGGGGGGGGGGGGGGGGGGAGGGGGGGGGGGGGAGGGGACGGGGCGGTATGCAAAGGGCTGGTGCCTCCGGTGTCCCCAACAGGGCTGTCCATCTTCCCAGGGTAACAGGCAGCTCCTGGATGGGGAGGCTGGGCCGCATTTCCAAGTGAGCTCCCAGGTCCCGTGTACAACCCCCAGCCAGGTTAGAATGTGTTTTCTTTACTCAGAACAAAGCCATCACAGTGAACAGAGCATGGCTGATATTTCTTATAATTACAGCTGGTCCCAATGTTCTCTTTCTGCCCGAACAAGCTCCTGTCTCCTCCCAAGCTGAGCAGGCGGACCGCGTGGGCCCTTTGTCTACCGGCTCTGATGCTGATGCCACGGGCCCTCCACTCACCAGGGGCTTCTGCGGCTTCTGCGGGAGACTGTGAACTCAGAGACCAGCGATTGTAATGGGATTTCTATGCTCCAGGTCTTCCTTGCTGGATGCAGCCTCTAGGGAGGTTGGGGGAGGGGGGAGCATGCACGGGGAGAACATCCCAGGGCAGGGCCATGCCCATCCCCCCTTCCCTTTGACTCTCCATTCCAACCCCCTCGTCCCCACAGCCCACACCCATCATCCAGAGCTGAATCCTCAGCAACGCATGACCAGGACAAAAGGAGAAAACCTTGGGTGACCTTGCCGGCTCAGGCCTTCTGAGACAGCCCATGGGTCTGGCTCCTGTGTGGGTGGGCCCTTTCCACTCATGCTGATTATGAGTCAAAAGGTGGTGATTCAGCCCTGGCTGATTGGCTCAATGGATAGAGCATCTGCCTGCAGACTAAAGGGTCCCAGGTTCAATTCCGGTCAAAGACACATGCCTGGGTTGTGGGCTCGATCCCCAGTGTGGGGTGTGCAGGAGGCAGCTGATCAATGATTCTCTCTCATCATTGATGTTTCTACCTGTCTTTCCCTCTCCCTTCCTCTCTGGAATCAATAAAAATCCTATCTAATAAAAGAGTAATATGCAAACCGACCATCACTCCAACACACAACATGGCTGCTCCCATGTGGTCAAAGATGGCTGCCCCCATGTGGACACAAGATGGCCACCACAAGATGTCCAGCAGGGGAGGGCAGTTGGGAGGGACCAGGCCTGCAAGGGAGGGCAGTTGGGGGCGATCAAGCCTGCAGGGGAGGGTAGTTAGGGGTGACCAGGCCAGCAGAGGAGGGAAGTTGGGGGCGACTGGGCCTGCAGGGAAGGGCAGTTGGGGGGGGACCCAGGCCTGCAGGGGAGAGCAGTTGGGAGGGACCAGGCCTGCAGGAGAGGGCAGTTAGGGGTGACCAGGCCTGCAGGGGAGGGCAGTTAGGGGGGGACCAGGCCTGCAGGGGAGGGCAGTTAGGGGTGACCAGGCCTGCAGGGGAGGGCAGTTAGGGGGGGACCAGGCCTGCAGGGGAGGGCAGTTAGGGGTGATCAGGCTGGCAGGCAGAAGCAATTAGAGGCAATCAGGAAGGCAGGCAGGTGAGCAGTTGGGAGCCAGCAGTTCTGGATTGTGAGAGGGATGTCCGACTGCCCGTTTAAATGGGCAGTCAGACATCCCTCCAGGAGTCCCAGATTGGAGAGGGTACAGGCTGGGCTGAGGGACAGCATCCCCCACCGCCCCCATGCACGAATTTCGTGCACTGGGCCTCTAGTATATATATATTTTTTATTTTTTATTTTTAAATATATTTTATTGATTTTTTACAGAGAGGAAGGAAGAAGGACAGAGAGTTAGAAACATCGATGAGAGAGAAACATCGATCATCTGCCTCCTGCACACCCCCCACTGGGGACGTGCCCACAACCAAGGTGCATGCCCTTGACAGGAATCGAACCCGGGACCCTTCAGTCCACAGGCCGATGTTCTACCCACTGAGCCAAACCTGTCAGGGCATATATATATATATTTTAAAAGGGGGTGATTCAGGCAGAGAAGGAAGAAAATGGGGAGGTCCGAGGCAGCATGTCCAGTGAGCACCCAGAAGGACAAATATCCGGCCACCACTGGCGGCCATTAAGTGAGCCACACATGGAGCAGCCTCAAGGGCCCTGGTGTTGGGCACAGGGTCTGGGACCCTGAGTGGCTCGAGGCAAATGGCAAAAGCGCTTTTCCAGGAAAGGGAAAGGCAGAGGAAGCTGGGGTGTCCCTGCAAGGCCCTAGCCACCTGAGAACAAAGGGACCCCTCCCTGCCTCTCCTTCAGACCAGGTGCCAGGGTGCCTGCCTCTCCAAAGAGGGGCCACAAGCACACAGCTCTGTACCCGGTGCTGTAGCCGGCTCCACCCCACCCGCCTGCAACCCTGCAAGGGGACACCAGGCTACTCCCAGGGAGGGGCTCTCTGATGTACAGGGCTGAGGCCGTGTGGTCGCCCGCGTCTCCCTATTCCAATCACAGCTATATTGGTGCCCAGCCCCCCACAGGACAGCCACCTGTTCCCCAGCACTTGCCAAGGGCCAGGCTGAGGCCAGGTGCTTCGGGACACAGTTCAGAGCTGTAGCCAGGAAAGAGCCCTCCCCAGTGATCTGCTGTTTGGGAAGAGCTGGGGAGGGACTTCGATTAGGGGACCTTGAGTGCAGACAGAGCAGGGGACTCATGTGCCCACTGGAGGGACCCTGGCACTTGGCCTGGTGTCTGCCTGGAGCGTCACAGGAGCGCGTGGTGGGGAGCATGTGCTTACAGACGGGAGGAATTGGCAATCGCGGGCCGTCTGTACACACCCACACCAGGGAGACAACCCCGTGAGTCCTGCTGTTGGTTCTGCCGAGAGATTCCTAAAGAAAGTCTGCACCTGTGCGGACCCAGGGCGCCTCCTCTGCAGTATCCCAGCAGCTTTGTCATCATCCAGAGGACATGTCCCCGCGCCCACCTCTCCCCCGCCCTGCTCTGCTCAGAACCCATTCATCTTTCAACACCTCAGTGGAGACCTTCTGGGGCCCCTCCCCAGCCCACAGCCTGCACGTTTCCATAGCAACCTGAATGTGCCTCTGCTGGTCACATCTCTTCCGCTGTGAGCTCTTTGTATTTTGGTTGTTTTTTTAAAAAACATTTTTATTGATTTCAGAGAGGAAGGGAGAGGGAGAGAGAGATAGAAACATCACTGGTGAGCCAAAACCGGTTTGGCTCAGTGGATAGAGCGTCAGCCTGCAGACTGAAAGGTCTCAGGTTCAATTCCAGTCAAAAGGGCATGTACCTTGGTTGCGGGCACATCCCCAGTGGGGGGTGTGCAGGAGGCAGCTGGTCGATGTTTCTCTCTCATTGATGTTTCTAGCTCTCTATCCCTCTCCCTTCCTCTCTGTAAAAAATCAATAAAATATATTAAAAAAAAAAAGTAAAGAAAAGAAACATCACTGGTGAGAGAGAATCATTGATCGGCTGCCTCCCGCACCACCCACACTGGGGATCAAGCCCACAACTCAAGCATGTGCCCTGACCAAGCATTGAACCATGACCTCCCAGATCATAGATCCACACTCTATCACTGAGCCATGCCAGCTGGGCTGGCTGTGAGCTCTTTGAAGGCTCTGGCCCTGACCTGGATTGCTGTGAGATTGGGAGCAGAGGGGACACTAGCTCAGCTCCCAAGGGGGCAGACGAGTGAGCAGGGGTGCTGTGTCCATGGCCTCATTTATTCTGGAGCGCATCTTGAACACAGGGAAACTGAGGCCCAGAAGACCTGAGCGACGGATGAATGATTACTCTGACGCAGGTTCGCTGTGAAAGAGAGGGCTAAGGGACTGCCTGGCTAAAGGAACCAGACAGCCTCTATCGCCTGCCTCTTCAGGCTTTTATTGTGTGTCCTTTAAGCAAGGACACCCAAAGACTAAGCATAAAGATTCCAGTAAACACAGAGGGTCTTCTGCACGTGCACAGACTTGTTTGGAAAGGTCAAGGAACAATTAGGGGCAGCCGCCGTCGGCCAAACTCCCCTAAGTCGAAATTCCGATAAACAGGGTGGGCCACCTTCAGCCCACTCCTTTTTCCAGAATTTTCTCCTTACAAACTTTCCAACCAAGTCTCCTGTGCTCCCCCACAGAACCTTTCCATTCAGCTCCGGTGAGAGGGGGTCATGCAGATGCGTCACAAGCTTACCCCCTTCTAGGAGCGGCCAGAATATAGAACTCTCCAAGGAGAAGAGTGTCATTGGGGGAGTCCCAGGAGAGGGTGGTGGTCTGCCGGTCTCCTTCACTCCTTCTCCTTTCCTCTAGACCCCCCTTTCCTCTGGGTCACGGGCAGGCCCATTCTGCTCTCCTGCTGCCCCACCTGGGGGATGCTGACCACCTGGGAGTGGTGGTGGCTTCTCAGTGGGGCTCAGTGGCAGCACCACTGTCCTGGTGGGTGCTCCCCTCTCACAGGAAGGCGCTCTCATTCTAGCACCCATCTTGGAAATGTAAGGGTGTTGCAGAGGCTGAGCTGAGCACTGAGCAAATGCTGGCTAAGGGTCAGCCCGGGCCTGGGGTGTGGCTGGTGATTGGGGCCTGAGGGTGACAGGATCCTGACTCCTCCATTTGAGCTTGAACATGGCGTTGCTAGCACCCCATGTATTTGCAGCTGTCGAGGTCTGTGTCCTTGTCTTGGGGAGCATGTGTTGGATAGAAGTGGGGGGACACTGGAAAGAAAGATAAACACAGGAGAGAGGGGGGACCCTCCCGGCACTGGGGCTCTCCCTGGTCCAGACTCAGGCCCCACTGGCAGGGGGCAGGCAGCTTGGCCCACCATGCCCTGGCCTGGCCAGTCTTGGGTGGTATTGGGCAGAGGGGGCTCAGTGAGACTAAGAAAACCCCATTTGCCCCCCACCCCCAGAAGGTGATTCCCATGAGGGGCTCCAGTACCCCAGACACCCCAGCAATCTGAGCCCTGGCTTCTGCCTTATGCGGACAACCGGGCTTGTGGACCTGTAGCAGGACCACCACCATCCCTGCATGGGGCTTCACCCAGGACGGCTCTCCCACAGGGCAGCCCCTCTGTCCTGCCCTTACAAGTCAGGGGCCTGCAGTCGAAGGCACCCCTCTTTCCAGGCCACAGCTGCTCAAGACAGACGGCAGGTGCTCTCCCTCCTGGCCCCCAGTGGCGGATGACAGGCAGGACTTCGAGCTGTGGCATCCAACCGTCCAACCGTCCAACCGTCCAACCGCTGACGTGCCTGTGGGTTTCGGCGTCGTTGGCTTATCAGTGCCGGCAGGTGTCTGGCAAACAGAGGCCTCGTTTTTGAAAAGGCACGTACTAGTAAAGGCACGTAACATATTGGCTGGTCCCTGCTCGCTGCCTGGAGAAAGGGACTCACCCTCACTTCTCAGCAGCAGGCCTGTGGCCCTGGGAGGTCGTGGCCACAGGCCCCGGAGCTTTGTTTTTAGGGGCCCAGCCTCAGTGCCTGGGACCCCCCCACTCGGGTTTCACTGCCTGATCTACCTGATCTACCTTGATCTTCTTATTGTTTTATTTCCTTAGTGGTGAACTGATTGGAGATTGGCTCAATGTTTTAAATCACAAAACTAATGCGCGGTGTCTGTAACCATTTCCGTAGAGAATTGGATCAAGGAGACTCTCTCACTGCTGCCCACCCCATCCTGCTCCCCGTGTCCCCCCATCTGTCGGCACTGGGAGACACCAAGGCTCCTGAGGCACCACTGCTCCTGGCAAGTGAGCCCACCTGCACCCCAATAGTCGGCTGCGGCCAGAACACAAATGGGGAGTGTCAGGGTGCAGAGAGCAGGGCAGGGGTCTGCAGCCACCTGGTTCCTGCTGCCACGTGGCCATGGGTGAGTGGCTTCCCCACTGAGCCTCTGTAAGGGGTTCCACTGGGCAGCAGTGCGACCTTGGGTGTGTCGGACCTCGGCCTCTCTGCGTCCGCGAGCCCTGACCAGCCTCCCTTCATCCTGGGGCTGGGAAGCCGGCTCCCCCAGGACAGCCCTGGCTGCCCACACAGCTCAGGGCCAACATATCTTCCTGGACACAAGTACAGACCACAGCTGAGGGCGCAGAAGCAGAGAGCAGCAGCTGGCAGGAACCAGGGCCACGGCCTTTCCCTGGGGGTGGGGAGGGGCGGTGCCTCAGCTGTGAGGACAGCTAGTACATTGAACCCTCTGGTGGCTCTCAGCCTGTTCACGGGACCAAGCTCTCACTGTGTGTTCCCTGACTCAGCGGCCAAGGAGATCCGAGTCTAAGGGCCCCTCTCCCAGCACCTGGACCACCCCACCTCTGCCTGTCCTGTGGGGTGCACCATCAGGAAGCGCCTGGGAAGACCAAGCACACCCCAGAACTCACAGGAGCTGAGTACCAGGAGCCGCCGAGGGAGAGGGGCTGTCTCCAGGCATCTTGCTGGCCCATATTGACTGGTGTGGACGAAGGGGCCACATGCTAACCTAACTCAGGGGAGGCCTGTGGGGCAGCCTTGCAAGTCATAGACCTACAGTCACCGCAAGGATGGTCTGAAATTAACACATCCAATTAGAAAGGAGTTTATAGTGGGCAGTCATGTCCTAGGCCAGTATCTTCCCTGACAAAGATCCATTTTCGATCTTTACTGAGTCTATTGTCTTTTTGCATCTAAGATAACATGCCTGTGGACTGTCAGGGTAACCTGTAACTTCCCTTCTTCTGGACCCCTCAGGGCACCACCAATATGCCAGGGTGCCAGGGCGGAGACCACAGATTCCCTCGTTGTTATCATTATCGTGTTAATTGTTGACTTAACTATCCTGCACCCGCCTGTGTAAAAGAAGCAAGTGTCCATCATTTTACTTTTTATCCATTCCCAGAGGTTTCCTGCTTTGCTTTCTCCCGCCTTCCTCATCCACCACCAATGGAGTTCATGTAACCACTATGTCTTCACCTTTGATGGTAATTTATAAAAATAGGTAAAACCCACCTTTCTCCGGAGCGTTGTCTGAATCCATTGACGTTCTGCTTCCTGGCAATTGTTGACAGTTTGGCTCAAATAAACTCACAAGATTCTTTACAGGTTGTACGGTAACACTGGGAAGCCAGGCCCCCCCCTCCTCTCCCGGGATGAGGACCCTGTCTGGTGTTTGTCCTCCATTAGCCACTTGGCCTGTGCTCACAGCCAGCTCCCCGCCCCCACACACCAGGTGAGCCCAAGCCCCAACCTCCACACCCATCACAAGCCTGGGGAGGGACCAGGCTGGGCTGAGTCTCTGCCCGTCACGCCTCCCACAGGTCCTCTCAGCTCCCACTTTAGGCTGTATTTGTCTACAGAGGAGGGGAGCCTTTCACACTGTAGCCATCTGTGTCAGCTAGTGCCCCACAGTCCCGGAGGCAGGGGACAGAGTGGCACACGGTAGTCACCGATGCTTCTCTCTGACTGGGCACCGAGTGTATACATGCCCTGTGCTGGATGACTGGGCACCGAGTGTATACATGCCCTGTGCCAGATGACTGGGCACCGAGTGTATACATACCCTGTGCCGGATGACTGGGCACCAAGTGTATACACGTCCTGTGTCAGCACTGAGATTGAAAGAAGAGCCAGCCCCTGACCCCTGGGAGGTGACAGGGGAGTGAGGCACTAAAATAATGGGGCACTGGCCTCAGGGCGAGGGTCCATTGGGTGGGATGGTGCCCACACCAGGTCTGCCCCAGGCAGTGAGGGCTCACTTCGGAGTGACCAGGAGGTCTTGGAGTCCACATGAGCACAGGGAGCAAGTCAACACACTGATTCCAATGCAAACGTCAAGCCTGCCTGCGCTGAAAACTCAGCAACTCTGAATGGCAAGGAGGGACTCAGCTCCTTCCGCTCCAGCTGCGGGGTGGGAGAGGGAGGGCTTAGCCATCTCCAGCTCTCAGGCTGCAGCTGTGGGAGGAGGTGGCGGCTGGAGTGGGGCCTCCGCGGGGCGCACACTGGCCACTGGACTGGCTGTGAAGCCGAGCACAGGAGGGAGGCAGCTCCAGGACTCTGGTCTCTGGCAGGAGAGCCACAGGGAGGGAGGGCCTGTCCAGACCCAGAGATGAAATGTAACGGAGGAAATATCTGACCCTGAGTTGCCAAACTGAGACCTGCATTTCACTCTCCGGGGCCGAGTCAGGCCCCAGGGAAAGGCAGAAGGTATTATGGACCGCAAGCTGCTGGGATACAGTTTGGCTGTGTTACAACCGCTCTCTTGTCTGGAATGTGGGAGGGGATAGGGCCATTGGCCTCCACCGGGTGAGGGCCCTGGGGTCCTGTGCCCAGTTGTGGGCTGCATGCAAAGAGGAGTCTGGGTGACTGGGCTGCCAGCACGCAGCCATAGTAGGTGTGACACAGGCCATCTGAGGGCAGTGGACAGGCTAGGGCAAACCAAGGCTGAGTGACCATCTGTCATGGGGCTTCAGGACTGCCCGCGCACTGGGTCAGAGAAGAGCTAAGGGACATCTGAGGGAGGGTGACAGAGACTGCAGCCAGGGCAGCAAAGAGCTGCTCCTCAGCGCCCCCAGAGCGCCGCTGTCCCTAGTCCAGCAGGCTCTGAGGGCTCAAGGGCGTGGCCCTGGCTTCTCACAGTGGGAGCATACAGCAGGTGCTCCATAGATGCACTTGGCCACGTATTCTCTGGCTCTGCTGAGCGGGACTCCTAGTCCCAGCTCTCTCTCTGTCCACTGGCCGATTGTAGTTCGAGACAGGTCCCATCCCAGCTCCCTCCTGGCAGGAGGGTCAGCTGAGTCGATCCTCGGCTCCACACTGCCCACTGGGCTCTCTCCTGCCTGCCGCCACCGCTCAAAGCTGTCCTTGCAGACTAGAGGGCAGTTTCCGTGGGAAGGTGCCAGAGGACCCACGTGCCAGGGTCTCCAGTTACCTCTGCTGCATTGGCAGAAGTAAACGTCAGCTTCTTGAGCTAAACATTTTACTTTTACATGGAAAGAAATCACCTTTCTGCATCTTATAAAAGTAGGTGATGGCTGCAACCAGGTAGGGGTTCCTGAGGACCCATTGGTATCCAGATTCTGGGGCTTTGTTGATGTCCACCCCCAGTGAGTCCTCCAGGACAGCTGCCCAGGCCAGGGACAAGCCAGGGTGAAGGACAGAGCCCTGCTGGAGGCTGGGAGAAGGCCCACTGGAGAGGAGGGCAAAGGGGAGCCTGGCGAGAGGATGTAGTCAAGGTTTGCAAGCAATCCCCACGCTCCTGCACCCTCCATGCCCTCACTGCCGGTCAGGGATGGCTGCGCTGCGGTAGGAGGTCAGGGGAGATTTGGGCACGAGCTTCCATAAAGTGAGACCATGTAACAGAGGCATTGCTCTGGGCAGCTTCAGCCTTGGGGGTAGGGGACAGGCCGGGGCCCCCATTTCTATTCCAGTCTCTGGCCCCCAAAACAGATCAACTTCGGTTTGGCACCAGCCAGCCTCCTGCCCACAGTTCTCTCCCTGCGTTTCTACTTTTTGAGGGGATCCCAGCACTGGCCCTCACTATCCCCAGCCCACTGTGGACCCCAGAGAGTCCAGGCTCCAGGCTTGCCTCCGGGCTCCCCCGAAATGCTGATCCAGGGTGGATGGGGCTCTACCTGGAAAAAAGCTGCCCAGCATGCTGGCCAGGCTGGCCGGAGACCCCAGAGCTGGCATGCCACAGGCCTCCTCGAGGCCCCTCTGTCTGTGAGCTCCTTCGTGGGCTGATTGCTCCAGCACCCACCCACGTGCACACACACATGCACACACATGCACACAGTAGGTGTGGGCCTGACGACCACCCAGAGGGGAGCTTTCCTGCAGGAGCTCACAGCGGTTTCCTGGGGGTTTTATTTGATTTGGGGGCTGCAGGCCTGAGAGTCTTGGGGGGCGTGTGAGCCCCAGGGCCCAGAGCAGAAAGAGGAGCTGGATGGTGGGCACTGGGCGAGTCTGTGGGCACCAGGAGGCAGGCCAGGCAGGTCTGGACCTGGAGCAGCACCTCCCACTGACCTGAGGGCCCCCCTCCAGCCCCCTGCCAGCAGGAGCCCCCTTCCCCAGGACAGGGGCCCTCCTCTGACCCCTTCCAGGCTCAGCGGAGGCCAGGGCCAGGCCTGAGGACATCAGTCCAGAAAAAACCTGGGATTCAGCATTCAGGATTCGGGACTCAGGCAGCCTTTCCAAGGGGCCTCGCTGAATGAAAGGATGGGTGTGGTGGGCCACTCGGAGCTCGGGCCGGCTCCTTAGGCAGCCTCCTCTGGGTGCAAGAGGGGTGCCCACCTGGGGTGGGGATCTGAAGGAGCCCGGCACATGTGGGGTCTGTATTCGCCTTCTCCCAACCAGAGCTGGTCCTCCTGCCCCTGCCCAGAGCTCCTGCCTACACTGTGTCCTGTCACACCACTGACCACTGACCACAGTCCCCTCGGAGCCCCGCAGGCCGCCACACACACCCCGGGTCCTCTGTGCCACTCAGCCTGGGGTGGAGCCTGGTGGGACGTGGGTGACAGCAAGCAGGGCAGGGTGTCTGTGGGGGCACCTGTGCCTGTGTGGGAGCCTCCCAGCGCTGGGCAGTGTGCCATCACCACCTCCCTGCCCTCTGGGGGACTTGTCCAGAGGATGGGGGAGGGGCCTCAGTGGTAGGCAGGCCCCAGTGGTGGGCAACAGGCCCCCTATCCGTGCCCCTCGGCCAGCCCCTGTGGGAGGGACAGCTCGGCCCCCAGAGCTCTGCAGTGGCCCCTCATCTGAGCCCAGAGCCACGGGGCCCTCAGTCCCCCTGCCCTGTCCACGGCACCCCACCCCACAGCTGGGGACACGGTTCTGGATGCCACCTGCCCACCATCCTGCTGCCTCAGCTATCGCAGCTCTGCTGCATCATCCCTGGGATCGGACAAGGTGCCCATGGGACCCAGGTGTGCCTGGCTCCTCTGGTCCTGGGCAGAGGCGGGATGATACACAGATAGTTCCAGAAACCAAGCAGCTGTGTCAGGGCAGAGTCAGGGCCCAGCTCGGCGTGTGCTCCAGCCACATCCCCAGGAAGGCTCTGGGGCCACATCCTGCCCCTCTCTTACCTCAAACTGGGCGCACCCAAGCTCTCTGTGCTATGGTTTCTTCCCCTGCATAGTGGGGTGATTGGTGATACCCCTCATGGGATTGGGGTGATGTGCACAGAGCAGAGAATGAGGCGCAGGCCCAAGCGGGCATGTGGCTGCATGGGCCGGGCAGGGAGAGGGCAGTGAAATCTCTGGGCATTGTTGGGGAGCAGCGGGGACCACAGGACTGCACAGACCCTCAAACACCTGCCCTGCCCCCCTGCTCTGCTTATTCTGTCATCTGGCGGCCAGTGTCACCCAGGGCCTGTCGGTCTTGCTGGGAGCAGAGCCTAGGCCGGGCTGGGTCCCCAGGAGCCTGTCCCCTGCTTTCTTAGAGACAAACCCCTGTGTTAGTCAAGCATGGGCACCCAGTATAAAGACTCCATTTCCCAATCGTTCCTACAGAATGTGACTGGGGTCCATGGATGTATGCAGACACCACGGGTGTGCTAGTGTGTGTGTGTGTGTGTGTGTGTGTGTGTGTGTGTGTGTGTGTGTGTGTGTGTGTGTGTGTGTGTGTGAGAGTGTGTGTGTGTGAGTGTGTGTGTGTGTGTGTGTGTGTGTGTGTGTGTGTGTGTGTGTGTGAGAGTGTGTGTGTGTGTGTAAGGGAAAGGGTGCCCTTCTCCCCCACACTCCCTTCTGCTAGCTGGAATGCAGGTGTAATGGCTAGCCTCCAGCAGCCACACTGGCCCATGTGGTGACCCTGAGGAAGAAACCATGTAGAACAGAGAAACAGGACAGGAGGGACCGGGGCCTCTGGCACCATAGGGGCCACCACACTAGTCCAAGGCAGCCTCCCTCTGGACTGTCGACCCTGAAAGACAAATTCGAGTCTGTTCTGTTGAACCCACGGTTATTTAAAGTTTCTGTTCACCACATCCCATCCTAATGCTGGTGACAATTCCTAGGAAAGCAGAGCTTTCTAAGGCAAGCAGTCAAAACCGCCGAGTGGGAGATAATGAAACGTCTCTCCCGTGGGTGTGGAGGGATCAGATGGGGTGCTCCTTCCTCCCACTGCAGCCCCCCAGCATGTGGGTCAGCGAGAGACCCCCAAGCACATGGGGTTCCAGGTTTTCACCAGGCCCCTCGAGCCAGCAGGGAACCCGAGGGCAGCGGATCGTGCTGGCCCGAGCATCCCCAGTGCTCAGGGCCCAGGCTCCGGCTTCCGGGTGACTCTGCAGCCCTCCGTCCTGGTCTCCAGCAGGGATGGGCAGGGGACGCCGCGGGCCATCGTCAGTGCTGTGGGTGGACAGAGGTGAGTGCAGCAGCCCAGCTGGCCGGGAGCACCATCCCGTTGGTCCGAAGAAAGGCACCCCAATGTAGAGAGCGCCTGGGAGGCACAGGGGCATTCTTTAATTATTGTCAGCTGAACCCCGTGGTGTCGGCCGAGCCGCGTCCCGGAAACACCCGTTTGCCAAAAGGCATGGGTGTTGTCAGCTGGACCCTCAGCCCAGGTGCTGGGAGTGGGTTTTGTTGTGTAAATCCAGCCAAGCACCAGGAACGGATGCGACCTGGGCCCGCCCAAGAATGCACACCATCTCCTTTGTCTTGACCTTTAGTAAAACTTCCTGGTATTTGGGATATAAAATAAACAGGCTGTATGGGCTCTGGGTCCCTGTCTCTCCATCAGAGGACAATGGTCTCACCCGCTCCCAGCTTTCCCTACTGTATCTGTGTCTGTCTCTTTCTTTCATTTTCTCAATCCCCCGTGGCCCCTACTCAGGAACCGGATCGCCTTCTATCCGTGCTGGACGCGGAAAAGGGACCCCCTCTACACCCCAACCCAGACATTTCTGGAAGGCTTGCAGTATAAACCTCTGGTTGGCCATCTGGACCTGCCAGGCCCTCCCTCACATCCCACCCCACAGTTGGACCAGGCATCTGTGTGGGGCTAGACATGAGTCCTCTGGGCCACTGAGCCCTGCTGATCTGCTCTGCCTGCTCAGCTGAGCCCCCAGAGGCCAGGGGGTCTGGTGGAAGGAACATTCCAGAAGGCGGGCAGCATAGCTGCTCAGCACAAGCCCCTTACAGCCAGGCCCTTGCCCAGGGGGTGGGAGATAGGATGTCACCCCCGCCCTCAGCACCTCACACAGTTGGGCCCTGGCAGTTCGCTGAAGGTCAGCCAGGGGAATGAGGGGGAGTGGTAGGTGAGGGGAGTGACTGGGAAGGTGCCAAGGGCATCGGGAGGTGGCCCCGAGGACACAAGGGCACAGAGCCCACGCCCAAGGACAGGCTGATGCTTCGCAGCCAGGACCCGCTGTTTGGGTGGTGGAGAGAAGGCCGCTGGCAGGAGCCTGCGGTGGGCAAGCAGGAGTCTCTGCTCTGTGGGCCACCAGCTTGTGGTCCTTGGTGGTGGCAGAGGGCACCGACAGAGCCCAGTGCCCTGACCCTGAAGAGCGAGACCCCTCCCCAGTGGGAGCACAGTGGCCTCTTGGGGAGGCTGTTGCTGTCCCGGTCACCACAAGTCCAGGCCATGGGCCAGCAGCCCGGAGATGACCGCGAGAGGAAAGAGGCACGCACTGTCCAGGTTGGATCCCTGTGTTTTACTCAGTGCGCACCGGACTCGTCCCTGTGGCAACAGAACTTTCTGGAACTTTCCATATGCATCCCTGATGCCAGATTCCACACCAAGGTCCCCGGGGAACCCGTGCCGGGCCCATTCTCACCGGGAGCATCGGCCTGACAGTGAGCTGCGTGCGCTCGCATCTCGCTGCTCCTAGCGAACCTGGACCCGTCCGCTGGCGTCTCTCCTTGGAAAACGAAGTGCGGTTGAGACACAAGTGTGCGATGGTGACACGGTCACGGAGAAAGGCCCGGTCCTGTGGTGCGGGCGCACGCTGAGCCCATGCGTGTCACACGCAAGGCATTATGAAATATTCTTTGGAGCATGAACAAAAGTGCAAACAGCCAAGGCAACAGCGCAGGTGGGGGAAGCTGCAGCCGCCTTTGGGCTGCGGGCAGCCCAGCGATGGGCGCGGGTGGGTCGAGCGAATCCAGGCAGGCGGCACCTCGGGCCAGCGGGCGTGAGACAGTGAGACTGCCTGCTCTGTGCCCTCTGTGGAGCGGGTCTGCGGACCACAGGCGGGGGAGGAGGGGGCGGGTCCGGCATCAGCGCCTGGAGGTCACCCAGGGCACGGGCAGCCTCAGCGACTCCCGGTCAACATGCATTAAGGCAACAACTTTGAGACCCAGTCAGAGATGGACTGCAGCCCAGCCAGGTGAACACACCTGCCCAGAAGCCCAGGACTAGGGCCGCCCTCCTGTCCTCATGCCCTAGTCAGCGTGTTGCCCTTGCAAGTGCCCAAGACAAAAGACCACCCAACCCCTCCCCAGCCCCACAAATGACTTCAAAGGCTGTGAAGAGGGCCCTTCCCTCCCAAGGGGGCCTCCCTTTCCCCTCTTTCCCCTGTTTCCTAAAGCCCCGCCCCCAGGGCTCTGCCTGCTCCAGGGGCCACAGTGACCTGCCCTGGGCCGCCGGCTCTCCCAGGCCCTGGGAGAAAGAAGTGCAGGCCTGATTGCACCACACTGCTTCCTGCAGGAAGCCCTCCGTGGTTGTTTCTACTTCGTCCTTGGTGGGGGTCCAAGCGGAGGCTGCCCCTGGGGACAGCCACACAGGCTCCCCGGGCTCTGGAAGCAGGCAGCATCGCCAGGCCGCCACCCTTCCTGCCTCGCCCCACGTCAGTACATACAGGCGGGTGGCCTGGAGACCCGCAGGAGGGATCACCAAGGCAGGTCTGCACCACCCCAGAGGGCAGCTGAGGGTCATCTGTACATTATTTACAATTTGGGGCGAATATGAAATAGATACAAACACCAGCGTTTCTACAGAGGCCCCAGAGAACCCAGCACCAGCACCTCTGGGCTTCCGAAAGCATCTAGAAATGTCTCGGCACCGACTTCTTTCCAACAACAGCGGATGGGGACCTGATATATGGTGTCCCCTGAATGTGGGGGCAACAAAGAGGATGACCTTCTCCCGTGTTCCCATCTCAAATCCACGGCCAGGGGAGGGGACAGCCTAGCGAGGGAGAGGCGGGTTAACAGGTTAACACACTGAAGACGCATGATGCTGCCTGGCTGGCGGCAGCTCTGGGCTCAGCCGTGGTGACTGGAGGCCGCTGACCCCTCTGGAGCAGCCCTCGCAGCACGGGGACCTGGAGCGGGACGGGCGGTGTTGCTGAGTGGGTAGCTGTGGTCTCTGGTGGGGACAGGTCGCCCCTGTGCCCCGGCCCCTCCGTCCGCCCAGGTGGCCCAGCGCGAGGCTGTGGCTCACGATTGCACAGGGACAGAGGGGGAGACGTTGGCCCAAAAGGGAGAGGGCAGCACCCTGCCTGGTGGTGATGGGGCCAGGCCCCTGGGGAGCCGGCCGGAGCCCCAGCACCACATCCAGACACCCCACAGGTGCCGGCCCAGCCCAGGCTGTCCCTGGCCACTGGCCACCCACCCACTCCGGACAGCTACTGCCATGCCGAGGGGAGGACAGCATGGGGCCCTGCATGGCTCCAGGGCACCTTCTGCCACTTCCCCCAGGGACCCGGGGTGGCAGAGCACCACCCGCTCCCCCATCCAGGGCCACTGTGGCTCCCCGAGTCCCTGAGTCCTCATGCCTGAGAGCAGCCAAGAGGCCAAGGACAGCCCAGTCAGAATGTGATGTGCGCGCGTGTGCATGAGGGCATGCGTGTGCGTGACTGTGTGCGTATGCACCCACGCATGTGTGAGGCATGCATGTGTGCATAAGTGGTATGTGCGTGTGCATGGGTGTGTTTGTGCAATTTCTGTATGTGTGTGGTATGTGTGCCCACGTGTGAGCATGTGATTGGGCACAGGCGTGTGCCTGTGGGTGGAGTGTGTGCTTGTCCTTGGAACGCCTGCCCTCAGCCACACTCCTGTCTGTCACACGCACACCCAAGACAGTGCACAAGGCTTCTCGGCAGTGGCCCCACAGCGAGCAGGCACTGAGGGCACACGTGCTGTTCGCACTGGGCCTGGGGGCCCTGAGGAGGCCAGTCCCCCTAGAGCCGTGGCCTGAGCCCCACCTGCTGCAGCCTCAGAGACCCCCAGCCAGTGTGCGCTCACGCGGGTGAGGAGACAGCCCAGCTCTCCCTGCACCCAGCGTTTGGGGCAGTCGCTACCTGGCGGCCTTAGCTGGGCTCAGCCCTGCACCCATGGGGTCACTGCCTCAGAGGGCGCCAGGTGCCAGGCTTGCTGTCCATCACCTCAAATGCCAGGTGCCCCACACTGCCTGCTGGGGCCCCACTGCCGCCTTTGGGCTCCCGACTCAAAGCTGCTGCTCCTCGGGCCGGGCGCCCACAAGAGACAACCTATAGCACAGCCGCTGTCTCGTGACGCTTGAGGACTTGCACAGTGGTTACCCCCTCTTCCAGCCCTGCGTCTGGCCAGGGCACCATGGGGACGGGCGAAGCAGCACCCCAGCAAAGGGCAGCAGGAAGTCTGCTCGCCACACCCAGAAGCCCCAGTGCGGCGCCCCACCTGCCCAGCACCACTGCCCACATGCAGGTCTCCGTGAACGTGCTGGCCGCAGCCTGCTGACCAGCACCCCGACAGGGAAGAGCACAGAGGACAAGGGGGTGCCCAGCCCCCGGTTCTCCTGTGGACGGGAGAGCCCCCAGGGACCCTCTGCCAGAAGCCTGTGGAGCCGAGCCGAGACTGGGGCCTGAGGTCCCATGCTCCTGTGTGTCCTGAGGCCTGGCCCCTCCTCTCCGGGCCAGGGCCCTGGATGCAGGGCTGGCTCCCACACAGGACACCCAGAACACAGCGGATGGGCACTGGGAGGCAAGGGACAGGGACACACCTCAAGGGGACAGGCCTGTCCCGCACTGGGCACCCTCACTCTGGCCCTGCTCCCTGACTCCACACCTCCAGCCTCTGTCGTCATCTGCCCTCGCACACCTGGGCCGGTGGTCTGCAGAGTGGGCACAGCAGCCTGAGAGCCCATTGTTGGAAAAGGACTTTCGTTAACCTTCACCGTGAAGACTGAGGAGCCCCCACTGCCTGCCACCGCATCAGGCCTGGGCACCGGAGGGTCCCACCTCGAAACCTCAAGGCCAAGAGTCAGGGAAAAGCGGGCGGGGCCTCATTTCCGGGGCCCGGCCCAGCCCACATCACCAAAGGGGCCCTCGCCCGTGGCCGAGCGGGGCGGTGGCCCGCATGGGGTGCAGAGGTCCGAGTCCGTGTCCGACTCGCCCTCCGCAATGTAGGGTCTGACTTTGGCACAGGGGGCCACAGCCGCATAGCAGCTGTTGAGCGCGTCCAGATTCTCCTTGGACTGGGAGATGCTGAAGCCGCTGAAGGAGCGCTCCAGCTCCTCGTGGTCCACGGACGGGATGGAGATGGACGTGTCGCTGTCTCGCAGCGCGCCCTCATGGGGCCTGCTGGCTGGCGTGTCCTCATGCCGCAGGAACTCCGTGCTAGCCCGGTTGCCCCCGTTGTAGGCAGACAGCGAGCGCTCATGGGTGGGCGGTGGCGGGATGCGCACCAGCTGGCCGTGGTCCCCCACGGGCGAGGCACCGTGGCCCTGGCGTGGATGGCCCTGAGGCTGCCACGAAGTGGAGGGTGGGCACTGGGTGGAGGGCGCAGCTGGGGGCGCTGAGAAATTCTTGTGGCCGATGGAGCTGGTGGAGCGGATGAGCTTGACGATGCAGCCGCTGCGGTCCCCCTGATCGCGGCTGTCCTCGGGGCTGTGGTACGGCGGGGCCGGCTCGGGCTCCTTGGCCCCGAAGTACGCCTCAGTCTCTGAGGGGAGGATCCCCATGCGCTGCGTGTAGATGCTGACCAGGAAGTCCAGCTTCTTCTCCATGGACAGGACCTGCAAGAGGGGCTGCTGGGCAGGCTGCTCCCTAAGGTAAAGAGACCCAGCTTTCCCCTGAAGAGGGGGGCACCGGGCTGCTCCCTGCAGAGGCGCAAAGGCAGAGGGAGGCAGAGCCACCAACAGCTCAGCCACTGAGCCCATTACTGTGTGTGGCCTCAGGGCTTCAGAGCGCTGACCTGGGTGCTCCTGCCAATCTGGCTGCCACCGGGGGCCCTCCCATCAGAGCGGTCTCCACAGAGGGACGCATGGCCCTCCTCCCTCCACTGCCAGGGCAGAGCCCAGTGGAAGTCCTTGTGTGTGTCCACAGGAGAGGGCTCTGGGGATGAGGGCCAGGTGACAGAGGCCACCCACAGGCCCCGGTACGTGGTGTCGCTCAGTGGCCCCCACCCAGGCAAGGGGAGGGGGCATAAATGGTGCTCCTGACCCTGAGGGCCTGTGGCCAAAGAAGGGAACGTGCCCCAGACTGGGGAGGGCCTCAGGGGCATGCAGCACCCTGAGCTGTGATGGGCCCAGGTCCCTGGAAGCTCGAGGACCCCTCCTGCAGCGTCCGTCCCTAGGCTAACACCAAAGGGCTCTCCCGGCTTCGCCCACCTGCTTCTCCACCTTGCCCAGCCGGCCCATCATGCTGGGGTCCTCCGGCAGCTCTGCTTCAGCCGGGCCCTTGGTCCGGTCCTTGTCTGTCATCGCTGGGCCCCGCCCCACGATCTGGTCCACTCTGCCAGGAAGAGACCCCACCCCACAGCACAGGTTCGAGTGGGAATGGTGGCCGTGGCCCTATCTCCCTGAGCTAGGCCACAGCCTCCAGATCCAGGCTCCAGGCCGCACCCAGAGCTGACTGGGCAGCAGGTGCCAGGACAGATGGATGCCGGGCACCTATTCTTGCCTGGTTCTGGACTCCCAGGGCCTGCTCCCTGTCCACCCCATCCCAGTGGCCGGCACATTGGTGAGGAGGCCCAGGAAGGCACTGGGGCCATTCACCCCTCAGCTCTGCCCCCACCTGAACTTCCATCCTTCATAATGTGCCACTGAGCCCTCTGCCCAGCCAGTCCGGTGGGGACAGTTAAACGTCTGCAAGGGGGACAACAAAGCAGGGTGGCGGGGACAGTGAGCTGTGGCTCCATGCACCAGGACAGGGAGGGGAACACAGACCAGCACGGAACCTGCCCACGCACAACCAGAGAGGGAGTCTTTGTGTGTTTGCACATGTGCATGTGTGCGCATGCATAGTGTACATTGTGTGTGTCTGTATGTGCATGTGTTTTGTGTGTATTGTGCATTTGTGTGCACTGTGCATGTGTATGAATTGTGTCCAGTGTGTGCACATATGTGTATTGTGTGTGCCTGTGTACAGGTGAGTACGTGTGTGTGTGTGTGCGCGCGCGCGCCGCGCGTGCATGTGCAGGATGCAGAACACAGCTGAGCTTATCTCAAACCAGGCCTTAGGCCATTTATGCCACAGGAGGGGCTTGTTTCCCACGCTGAGCAGGAAGGGCTCAGAAGGGGCCTTAGGAGGGCGAGTGTGTGGACGCCACTCAGCATCAAGGGCCTGGCTGTCTGCAAGCCCTGGGGCAGCTGCTGCGAAACTGCCCAGCAAACAGCACTTGAGCCGGGATGCAGACGAGCTGGACAGCGACCCAGGCCGAGGCCCGCAGCCCCTGCCTCATCTCAGGCCTGGAGCCCCCAGCACAAAGCCCACTTCTCAAGTTTGGGGTGCAGGGACCTTGTGAGTTGGCTGGGGCCACAGCTGGGATTCCTTTCTGACCACAGGACCACCCTGTCGGCCTCAGATGGGAGCACTTGGGGTGATTTTCTTTCTGTTGCAGGAAGCAGAAGAGGGGTTCAGGCTTGCATCAGCCATGGTGCAGCCTCCTCATGCTCTCACGGGCTTCATGCTGGACTCATGCACCCAAGGACCAGCAGGGTGGGAGACGGCGGGGACTTTGGGCTCCAAGCACACGCCCGTGGAAATGGACATGGAGAAGGGGCTCATGGTGTTGCCACATGTGCATACAGGCCAGGCCCGGCTCAGCGCCTTCACCCCTGCCACATGATGACCACCCGCCTGGCTGGTCCCCCTGGGATCCTTGGCCAAGGGCTCAGCCTGCTGCTGGGGGGCTAAGAGGGGGCCCTCTGAGGAGCCTGTGCACCCTGCCCTGGGCCTCAGGCTGAGGAGGTGGCTTAACCCCTTAACCCCCACGTGCCAAGACTGTCCTCCTGCCCCTCCTCTGCGTGGCTGAGTGCTCTGACTATGGCCTGGGATGCCTGGGACTCCAAAGGCAGCAGGGCTTTCCCAGCTCTTGGCTCTCAACCTCCAGCTCCACCCCTGCAGCAGCTCCCAGGATGGCTTGGGTCTCAGGTACCACATCCTTGGGGCTGGGGGACATGGTAGAGCAGGGGACCCAGAAAATATTGTCTGGGGTTGCCCTGGGTCAGGCCCGCTCCCCTGAGAATGCCAGGTGGAGATGTCTGACATGCTGACCTTGGCCCCCAGGTGCCCTGGTCCCTTCTGCTCCCAAGCTGCCAGCACTGCCGGGGGCACCTCTCCTTACCCTCATATCCCTGCTCTGGGGACGCCACTCTCCCGGAACTGACCAGACCTGCCGGAGAAGGCGGACAGGGCACAGCATCCGCTGAAGGGTCCCAGGGATGCTGGAGGGCTCCAAAGTCTGAATTTGCTCCTGAGGAACCTGCATGTGCTGACTCACCATCCACTCCGCCCATCAGCTGACGTCCTCATCGTAATGCTACCCATGATGCGGACCCGTGTTGATCCACAGGCTCAAGGCAAGAGAAGTGACGGGATCTGCTTAGATCCTCACAGGTCAATCCCGTGGGTGTGCAGGTGCTGGGGTCTGAGTCGCACTGGGGGCTGGGTGGCAAGGACACCATGGTCCCCGGAGCCCTGAAGGTCCTCCCTGCACATCTGGGCACCCCGATCCTGGCCTCTGCCTCTGCCCAGGGAGCCCTGCCCCAGGAGGACGTCACACAGGGCATCCTTGGAGAGCTTCACCAGGGCCCTGCCGAGAGGAGCAGCCTGACACAGCCCACCCGGGCTCTGCAGAGGGTCGCCTGCTCCCGGGTGTGGCGGTCAGGGGCAGAGAAATGTCCCTCCACCCCTCAGAAGAGCACGGGCCTGCCGTCATGTGGCCTGGAGCGAAGGGGGCTGGCCATTCCACAGACACAGGCAGGAGAGGGCTGGCGTCCTGACCTAGGCGAGTACTGGGGTGACTCTCTCGGAGGGGCCGTGGGTCCTTTGGTGGGGTACTTCTTGTGCCGGGGAGTTGAAGGGGGTGGGGGGCCCACAATCATATCTATCCTGGCGAGTAAACAAGAGAAGAGACACCAGCAAACGCGTCGTGAGCACCGTGAAGGCCGGCTGGGCTTGCCGAGACAGGAGCAACCGGCTGAGGCAGCAGACCTTCTCACACGATGCCACTCGCAACAACACAGTGGGCGCCACACTCGCTCCATGCTCCCTTGTTCAGTCGAGCACGGGCCCCGCGCCGCGCCTCGGCCGTGCCCAGCCTGCTGGCGGGCATGCATGTGTGCAGGGCGAAGGCCAGCGGCCCAGCACCGGAAGCGTCAGCTTTAACAACACTCGGGACTGCTGGCCAGTGACCCACGCCCGGCTCCGGGGGGAGCACTTCATTTTCCCCACAGAAAGGGAAGGAAAGGGGAGCTCAGGACAGGACCGGGAGCACCACAGCTGCAGCGCGGGAGGCCCAGCAGGCAGACTGTTCTCTCACGCGCACACAAATTGCTCACACGCACACACATGTTGCTCACACACACATGTCTGCTTATGTGTACACTGACAGGTTCACACACTCATATGTACACTAACAGCCTGCTTATGCACACACATGCACGTGCAGTCATATGCACACTACACATGTCTGTTTACAAACACGGGCAGACTCACACACTCATATACACTCACACAATCTGCTTATGCACACATGTGCACACTCAGTCATATGCATAATCACGCGTGCTGCTCACACATGCACATCTGCACACAGGCACACCTGACATGCTTGCACACACTCTCATGTTTTCACTCACATGCTCACACATTTTCCTCCATGTGCACAATTACACACACATTTGTTCACACTCACAACACAGGTTTAGTCGATGCTCTGGGAGGACTGGCCTCTTGGCCTGAGCCCAGGCAGAGGGAGGTGTCACTCCCTGACCCCGCCCACAGGAGTCAATTAAGGCCCAGCGAGACCCACCCCTGGCATCCAGGAGCAGCACAGGGGAAGCCCCCCAGAGCGGGGTGCACCGACTTCCCAGAATGAGGACTTCATCCTTTCCCAGGGACTAGGAGCTGGGCTGCCCTCCAGGCCTGTCCCCGGACCACTCAGTCCCTCCCAGCCTGGGCCCAGGCTTCCCCAGTGGAGCAGCCCTGTTTGAGGAGCTGCGGGCGGGAATGGGCAGGGGCTCTGACAGGCAGGAGCATGTGACCCACCTCAGGAGAGACCCACGACAATAGCTGTGACTTGCTCACAAGCACCACAAACACATGTGTGTGCACAGCTCATTTATATGTGGAGGGTGGGTGCCTATGAGCACACATGTACTGGCAGTGCATTTGTGTGTGTGGAATTATGCAGTACATACATGTGGAACCAGGCTAACAGCATATATGTACACACATATGTACTACCATGTGTGTGCATGTGGGATGGACATGGGTCTTTGTGTGTACCATGTACACATCTGTTCACATATGTGTTGTGTGTGCCACAGGCCCTTGCTCATGTCTGTATACATGCATGTACAGGTACCTTTTAGGGTGAGCAAGCCAGTTCTCACACACGTGGGCTTGGAGATAGCAGTATGTGCCCTGCCATTGCCACACCGCAGACACGCACCCCAGCCCCACTTACTGCCCAGGAGGTGGGAAGCCCATGAGGTGGGTGGAGGGACAAGGCCCTCTGTCCCGGCAGAAGAGGTGCCAAGGTGCATAACTGACACTGGATGGGTCTGTGACTGCCCACAACCTCACCTCTCAACACACACACACCTGTGCACATCATGACACATGGCACACATGCACACACACACATGCACACACATGCATGCACACATACACATGCACACAGAGGCCTGTACCGTGCACTCACACACGTGCATTCACACATGCATGCTTCCCATCATAGAGCGGGCAGGAGGGAAGAAAGGGGAGAGACAACAGAGGCGTTTAAAACAAGCATGACGGAAAGTCCATGTGGGGCCAAGAGGAAGGGCCCAGAGGTGGCAGCAAGAGGTCTGGCCGCTGTGTCCACCTCAGCCCTGTCCCCTGCCCCCACTCTGGCGGGGAGCGCTGCAGCCCTCTACAGGACCCATCTCCCCCCTTCGTGGCGTGTCAGCCTGGCCCAGGAGGACCGGCCGCCGCGCCCAGGGCTCAGGGTCGGCTCTTGCCTGGACTGCAGGTTTTTGATGCGGGACAGCATGTCCAGGTGGCCGGCCGAATACTGCTCGATCACGTCCATCACGTCGTAGGGCCGCAAGCTCTCCTTGAACTTCCGCTTGGACACCAGGAACCTCATGACACTGAGGGTTGGGCAGGGCCGTGAGCCCAGGGCAGAGGCCACCTCAGGACACCCTCCAAGCAGGGCCAGCCCCAGCGTCCACTTCCTGGGGCCTCCCAGCACTTCCGAGAATGTGCCCTGGACAACTTGTCCCTATTACCTGGGCCACCCACCCACCAAAGACACCAGCCGCTCCTGGTCCCAGCTGTCCAGAAAGACCCGCATCCACCCGAGAACCCTGTGGGCAGCTCCCGGCTGTTCACTAACACCCTCAGAGGGCGGGCAAGGAAACCCCGTGACACAAGGGGCCTTCTGAGCCACAGGGAGCTGGGACTGAAGGGGTGTCGGCCCGTGTCTCTCCCCGCTGCCCGAGCGCGTGCCCTCACACAAGCCCCCCCAAACCCTGCATCCCAGGGACAGTGACTGCCCTTCAGGATCCTGTGAGGGGGGCGTTCTCACCCCAGACACCCAGGGTCACTCACCATACGGCCCGGATGCTCACTTTGAGGCCCGGGGTCAGGTCCTCAGTCACAAACTCGCAGTTACAGCTCTTGTTGTCATCCACGATGTCCTCCCCGGGGAGACTTGCTTCTGGGTGGAAGGGGACGCGGCCCATGAGGGCGCCGAAGAGACGAGTCCCTTGGCGCCATGGCGCCCCTGGGCAGGGACCCCCTCGGCACCCCTGGGCACCGTCCGGCCCACATGGTCTCGACTCCACCTGTTCTTTCTCAGCGGCTTTGCCGGCCTCGGCCTGCGGGGGCATCACTGTGAGTGGACGGATGGAGGGCCAGAGTGGGGCGTGTCCACACCCAGTAACGGCGGGACACCGCTCAGCGTGAAAAGGAGTGTGCGCCAGGGAGGAGCCCAGAGAGCACCCCGTGAACTAAGCCAGACACCCCACACAGAAGCCGCGTGGCCGCCCCGCGCACCGTGTCCAGGATGCTTCCCGAGAGGAAGGCCGCGGCGTGGCAGGGCCTGGGGGGGCTGCTGGGGGCTGCTTTTGGGGAGAGGAAATGTCCTGGGGCTAGAGCGTGGGCATGCCAGATGCCCCTGAATGGCTCGCTTTAAAATGGCTAATTTTATGTGACGTGAATTTCACCTCAATGAAGAGGAAGCGGATGAGTGGGCCTGCACTTGGGGTGAGCCCTGGAAGCGGCTGGGCCACGGCAGTGGCAGGCCTGACCCACCTTCTGAGTTCTGCCGTGACGCGGCGCCCTTGACCCGGAAGGCTTGCCGTGAGCGGCTGCGGTCCCCGAAGCTCCAGCTCTTGGGCACCTTGCTCGGACTATCCTCCAGGCTCTGGTCGGCGCTGGGCGACCGCCTGACGGGCTGGGCCTGCGGGGACCCCTTCCCCTTGGCAGCCACTCCTCGGGGGCTGGAGAAGACACGGTCTTTCAAACTGACCTTCTGACTGCTCCCAGGAGGACAGACGGACAGACACACAGAAAGAGAGCAGGAGGAGTCACTCTGGACAGCACACTGGCACCCGTCAGCTGCTCTTAACTGACATCCTCCCACATGGACCGGACAGCTGCAGCCCAGGCTCAGAGAAATGCCCTCTAGGCTGCTGCCCTGGCCTGGAGCCCGGGGGTTGGAGGTCACAAAGTCAATTCCACCAGGGGGTCCTGGGCTGGCTCAGGGGCTTGTCAGGGGACTCGTATGTCACTTTGTCTACCACCAAAAGGGGCCCAGCTCTGTCCACACTGTCCAGCCAGGCCTCCCTCCCCACAGTGACACCCATAGCAGGACGAGTCCCAAATGCCCAGCACCAGCAGCTTCTCCCTGGACACCAGTGTGGGCACCTGGCCACCCACAGACTCCCTGTCTGCCCCTCCCCCCACACTCTATAACTGCCCCAGAGTCAGGATGGGTAAGCTCTGCAGCCCTGGGGAGCAGAGGGAGGGCATGACACAAGCATCCTGGGGGTGGTCTCTGTCCACCTCCCCCTGCCCTGGGCCGCCCAGGTTCCACCCCATCCCCAGGCACATGGGAACTAACAGTCAGCTCCCAGAGGGTGGAGTGGGCGGGTCTGCTCTGCGGCCACTTGGCTGTCCTGAGCGCTGGCAGGGAGGGAGCGGCCAGGGCCGCCAGCCACAGCCCGCAGGCCTCCCTGTCCACACATGTAGTAACCGTGGAGCTGGGTCTGACACTGAGTGTGCCTGGCTACCATACCCTCTGGGCAGTGCCCTCATGTGCTGGAGGACGGCAGGCTCTGGGGACTAGACCCCTTGCTGCCCTGGTGGCTGGTGACAAACCTGCCTACGGGTTCCTGTGGGAACCGCCACGCCTGCTAACCTCAGACATCGCCAGCCCCAGTCCCCGCCCCCCCGCCGTGCTACCCGGGGTAGCCACCTGCCACCTCCCTCGGCCCCAACCAGAACGCACAGCCTGGACGCACCATCAGGCGGCGCCACGATGACTGGCCATGGAGAGGCAGCCCACCACTGGCCCACCTGGCCTGGCTGGCGCCCTCCTCGCCCCGGCCCGCGGGCCGTGCACTAGGCCAGGGGTCTCTGCAGGACAGAACTGCGCAGATGGCCCCAAGGTGTGGAGCCCACTGTGGGCAGTCCCCCCGGAGCCCCTGCAAGCACAAGGCCAGGAGTCAGCTTGCTCAGGACACTGGCTCCGAGCTGGTGGCCACTGAGGGCAGGCAAGGCCTGAGTGGGCAGGTAAGGACCGAGGCAGCATGGGGCCTCTGAACAAATGACCTCTTCTGTGCTCCTGTCCCAATAAAGGCCACCCGCTGGTCCAGGGAGACCCTGAGCAGTGTGGCCCCGCCCAGTCAGGAGAGCTGGGGACCCTGGCGGGACCTACTGCCCAAGCAGCACACGGGGCCCCAGGAACTCAGCCCCACAAGGACGGAGCCACAGGAAGGAGCCTCCCCTGGCCCGGCCTGGCCCCGCCGTATGCCTGCTTAGACCGGGAGGGGTCCCCTGCTGGGAGGGTCACAGGGTGGACACCTGGACCTCCACCGTCGTTGAGGCTCAGTGCCCCCAGCCACTTGTATCCCACCCGGACCTGCCCCAACTCCAGATACCAAATGCCAGCGGTCCTCCCTCCCTCCCCTCACAAGCCAAGGACAGAGCCAGCGCACACAAGGGGCTCGAGGCTCTGGCACTTACATAGGCTGGGAGCACGTTCAGGAGGGCCTGGGAGAGAACGCCGAGGCCCAGCTCCCCTCCCTGCCTGCCATATCCAGGGCGAAATTCTCAATCTGTGGGGCCAGCAGCAAATTGGGATGGGGCAGGTAAGAGGTCTGCACAGTGGTGGGAGAGCTGCTGGGCATGGCTGGGCCCCGATGCCCAGGATGAAGTGACATTCCTGAGGCTTGTGCATAGCAGGACTGCACCTGGCCTGGCCTCCTGGCCCTTCTATCCCCACACTGCCTGACCACAGCCCTGACCTGAGGGAGCAGCCTGTGGCTAGATGCACCATGGACACAGCTCCGGGCAAGCAGGACCGCTTCTGCCCAGCCCAGATCTCTCCTCCTGGGGCTACAAGTCATCCCACTAGCACCCACGTCTGTGAACACACGGGTAGCATGGACAGGTAGGGGGACCCTCTGAGCCCCCCTCAGGGTGGAGAAGGGTTTGGAGCATGCGCGGATGCAGAGGTGCAAGCATGCGGCCCCTCGGGCCCTGATCCTGCTGCACGGCCCCTCCCGACGCCTGCCCCTCGGCACCGACCACATGCACAGGATGACAAGTGAGTAGCTAGCTGCCCACACCTTGCAGGGCTGCACCGGGCAGGGTGGGAGGCGGGCAGGAGGGAGACGGGGTGGGTGCACTCTGAGCAAGCGGAAAGACAGACAGTTCTGTACCCGCCACCTGACAGCGGACAGAGGAGCACACGGTGCAGCTGAGGTGCTCATGGTGTCACGGGTGTGCCCTCCGCCGGCCCGTTCCAGTCTGCCCTCAGCCAGGCCTGTACGTGGGAAGGGAGCTGTGGGCTCTGGCTTTCTGGTGTGTTTGGTGTGTGAGGACCACGGGAGCCGGGCACACACAGGACGGAGCTGCCCCGGCAGGCAGGCGGCGAGGTGCGGATGAGGGGGAGCTGTCCTCAGGCACCTAGTAGAGGTGCTAGACTGGCGCCCGGAGCGGGGCTTCTGGAGCAGTCAGGGTCCCAGGGCCACGCCCTCTCTGGGTCCTCAGGCCCCAGCCGGCCACTCCCGCTGGGAGCAGGGTTCCTCTGGCATAAGGAGAGAGAGTTTGGAATCAGGGCGCCTAGCGCTGCCCTGCGCGGGCTGCGGGCCTAGCACTGCCCTGCGCGGGCTGCGGGCCAGTGCCAATCAGAACTGGGGGAGCCGGGGGCCTCTCCCGGCTCATCTACACATTCTAACAAGCAGTGTTGGGAGCAGAAGGGCCGTGCAGCAGGGCATCCGTGCCATGCGTCCATGGTACCTAGAGTGTCCAGGGCAGCATCCACACAGGCCCTCTCTGCACGTTCTGCCTTTACTGGAAATGAGGAGAGCACAGTTAGTCCCCTGGGCAGGGAGCCTGGGCTGGGCAAGTGGGCAGGTAAACTGAGGCACCAGGACCACCCCTGGGGTAGCTCTGGGCTCAGGTTCCACCAGCCACAGAGCTTGTGTCTGAGCAAGGACCTTACAGAGGCTGCACATAAAGTATTCTGCTGGCCTGGAAAAGAAAACAGCCCCCTATTTTAGGAGAAAAAATAAAATTCCCTGTTTTTCCCTCCAAAAATGCCTTTTCCTTCCAGAGTCAGAGCTTGGGGTCACATCTTTTTAAAAGATGTATTATTTTTTGCTACATTCATGCAAACAAAAAATAATACATGGGCTAAGACTTTGCAAAAGGCTTGCACTAGATGGACAGGGTTCTGGAAAGCACATGTTTTTAGGAGGAAAATGTGTAGTTTGGTTTCACAAACCAATCAGTAAGGTTTTGCCGAGCCAAGCCAGTTGCCCAGTCAGAGGCCGCCTCTCCCTGGAGGGAGGCTCAGGAGAAGGGGGTTGGACGCCAAAGTCGGTGGACCTGCCAGGCCGGGGAGGGGGTACCTGGGGGTGTCCTCCAATGGTCAGCACCCTAGGACCTCCTGAAAGCCGGGGACTTATCTCTGCACCAGAACACGCAAAAAAAACAAGAACTACAAGAAATCCTTGGTTTTCCTGGTGCCTCTCCCTCTTTCTCCACCTTCAAAGTTGTTGCTCCTGAGACAGCAGTTCTCAAACTGTGCACCTGAGGAACCCAGATGCGCCTGGTGGCCTCCGCTCCCAGGAGGAGGGCTCAGCATCCACACACATGTTCTTTAAACATCGGTGGCACCTGCTGGTGTCTAGACACCTCTCTCCACTCCCACATAAAGGAGCCACTGACTACCTCTGAACCAGCAGGCCCGGGGTTCTCAAAGCCTCCCCTGGGCCTCGCCATGCTCCCCCAAGAAGGACCTGCGTGCCCCTTGAGCCTCCTCCCTGTGGGACCTGCCAGGTGACTTAATCCCAGTGGGAGGGAGCTGGGGCCCAGCTGTCGGGCAGGTGCTCTCACATGGGGCAAACCTCCCTGTGACTCAGTATCCCCAGGACCCAGACCCCCACCTGGCAGCTCTAGCTGCTCACAGAAGCCCCTCAAATTTGAGGCAAACATTCTCTCCCAGGGCACCCTCCATGTCAGCCACAAGCCCATCAGAGCCTGCTGACAGCTCAAGACAGGGACCCTTCAGCCAGTGCCTCCCGGGGTCCCAGGCCTGCACAGGCAGCCCCCCTTCAGGCTCCCCCTGGGAAAGAGCAGGGGGGTGGCTCAGCTTCCAGCTGGTGAAGGTCCCAGTTTGCTGCTGCGAACCTCCCGCTCAGTCGCCTGCCCTGGAAGCATTTCCCAGGCCCCTCAGCCCTGCACAGACGCTCCACTGCGGTCTGATGGGCCGCCCACCCCCCCGCCCAGAGCACTCGGGCAGCGACGGCTGCTCACTGTATTCATGTCAGCGGAACCCTGAACAGCCACACGTGGCCGTGGCTCCTGTGGGGCCGTGCAGCCTCAGAGCCTGACGGAGCTGAGGCCGGTGGGCTACTGGCACCCCGACCCTGAGCCTGGGGTGTCAAGGATTCCCGACTCTGCCTGTCCCCTCTAAGGTCCAGGCTACACTGGTGTTCCTGCCCCGTCAGCCAACCTGAGTGTCACCTGTCTTAGAGCTTCGGCTTCAAGCCCAGGGAGGCCAGGCCCAGGAGGAAGGAAGACCCATCACAGACACTCACCATGACCCACTGGACAGACACACCTGTGACAAGGAGGGACCCACGTGGACAAGGGGCGAAGCGGTGGGGGCAGGGTCTCCTCCAGGGACGGGGTGGGCATGGGGGCGGGGTCTCCTCCAGGGACGGGGTGGGGGTGGAGGCAGGGTCTCCTCCAGGGATGGGGTGGGGTGGGGTGGGGGCAGGGTCTCCTCCAGGGACAGGGTGGGGTGGGGGCAGGGTCTCCTCCAGGGACAGGGTGGGGTGGGGGCAGGGTCTCCTCCAGGGACGGGGTGGGGTGGGGTGGGGGCAGGGTCTCCTCCAGGAACAGGGTGGGGTGGGGTGGGGTGGGGGCAGGGTCTCCTCCAGGAACAGGGTGGGGTGGGGTGGGGGCAGGGTCTCCTCCAGGGACGGGGTGGGCAGGGGGGCAGGGTCTCCTCCAGGGACAGGGTGGGGGTGGGGCAGTCAGAAATGGGAAGGGTCAGAGGGTGGGTCAGGGACATGCCCAGAGCAGCACAGCCCCCTGGCTGCCCTGGCCCCCAGCTCCAGCCCCAGTGCAGACAGCCTTGGTCTGACGCCACTACAGCCGTGGTGTGTGCCCACCACGAGCCTGGGCTCACGGGAGCTGAGCAAGGGTCCTTGCGTCCACGCATCCACCTGCACTTACGGAACAGGATTGTTCCCGGCAGCCCACGGACACCCCTAGGGACAAGTGCAGTGCAGAATGGTTTCTTACACACCTACTATGGTGCTAACAGGGGGGCGCTCTGGCTGATAGGTGTGCCTCTCAGGTGAGGCAAAGTCCTTGGTTCCCAGGAGGAGGCAGGGCAGGCTGGCCCTGGGGGAAGCTGCTGGGTCAGGGCCAAGCAGGGACACAGGACACACGGGGAGGACGGAGGACTGGCGAGGGGCAGGGAGCATACCGCAGAGCCTGGAGGCACCCGTGTGTCCTCACCTTGAGTCCTGCTTTCAGGGCCAGCACCTCATCCCCAAAGACAGAGCGCACGTGAAAGGGCCCAAGAAGGGCAGTGACATGATTAAAGGCACTTGGGGGCGAGATTTCCAGATTGGGGAAGGGGAGGGCAGGAGAGGAGAGAGAGAAAGAGAGAGGCTGAGACCAGAGTTGCCCGGAGGGGAGAACAGCCGGGCCATGAGTGTGGGGAGCCCACAGGAAGCCGCCTCAGGCCACAGGGCCCTCGCAGACAAGGGACAGAGGGCAGGTGGGCGAGGCACCGGAGTCCGCCACCCACAGGTGTCCAGTGAGGTGCAGACCCGCCCCCCCCCCCACCCGGGCTAAACCAACTCCTGTCCAAAAGCGTTTCCTCAGCCTCTTTGAAGGGTCCCTTCGCTGCGGCCCTTTTGGGCAGTTCAGGACAGAAGCACCGCCCATCCTTCCAGTTCCAGGCACCGCCAGCATTCCCTCCTTGGGGCCCGGGGACAGAGGGGGGTGCCCTCAGGGCTGGAGAGGGTGAGCTCAGCCAATTCTGTCTACCCCACCAGAGCAGCCAGCTGAGCCACCTGCGGTCCCGGAGGGGGAGCAGCAGGAGGGTGGTGCCTTTGGCCCCCATCAGGGGACTGGCCTCCTTCTGCAGTGAGTGGACGGGGCGCTGGGCAACCCCCAGGCTGCAGCTCACGACGTGAAGCTATGGTGTGGCCTGAATTCTCTGCTGCCACGAGGGAGACACTGGGCCACACCATGTCTCCACCTGCACAGAGGTCACCCACAGAGCCCCTCCTCGGGCCGGGGCTCTAACCTGCCTGCCGAACAGAATGGCGGGCACCTGCTGAGACCCTGTGCTAAAAGGCGCCCTTCCCATTCTCCCCAGAAACTTCCAGCACACCGGGACCTGCCCCTCGGCAGCGAAGACCCTCCTAGAGTGGCCCTGGCCCTGACGCCCAGGCACTGCCCCTGCTGGGACTTCTCACCTGGGCTGGCCTCTTCCCAGAATCCCACCTCAGGGGCTCGGCCTGCACTCACAGGGCTCAGGAACCTGGTTTAGGACCCACACCTCCACCGGCATCACCGCCCAGCAGTCCAGGCACAGCCCCAGGAGCAGCCCGGGTCCCCTGGCGGTGCATGCAGACACGGGAGTGGGCGCACACTGACCTGGGGGATGGCTCCGGCTGCGGCTCCTTCCTTCAAACAGAAGAAGACTGTCAGGACCGACCCCTCCAGGCACACCCCACCCAGGGCAGGAAGCCTCCCTTGGCACCACCACGCCCCATGCTGCCCTGCCCTGCCCACAGCCCACCGCTCCTGAGCCCCGAGGAGGCAGGTCCTGGGAAAGGGATTGGCCGTTCCAGGGGCTCTCGCTCCCCCACCAGAGGACCCTCTCCACGCCTGCTCCTGCAGGAGGGCTGGTTGGACCCACCAGTCCCGGAACCTCTCCCACAGTGCGCCCGCCCGCACGGGGCCTCTCCCTGAAGCGCGCTTTCCTGCAATGTGTCTCCCTCCCAAGTTACTGTCCTTTGCAATCTGGCCGGCCAACCCCCCCACGTCTCTGCAGCTGGCTTCTCTGCTCAGCAGCCCCTCCCCAGATCCGCCTCTCCTCCCGCACTTTGCAACCAGGGACCAGGGACCAGGGACCAGGGACCAGGGACCAGGGACCAGGGACCAGGGACCAGGGACCAGGGACCAGGGACCAGCGATCTGGGCTTGTCTCCACCTGCACTCACACGGCCCTTTCCGCTGTCCCTCAAGAGGACACGTGTGACTGGATTTAGGGCCTCGCTGACCCAGAGCGGCCTCACACTGAGACCCTTCACTTCACCACATCCACAAGGTTTTCCCCACCTACTGCCCCTCACAGGCTCCGCCCAGACACGTCTCCGGGGGAGGGGCAGCACTGACCCCTGCAGCTGCTCTGCCCACTCAGAGCTCTTGACGTGGGCCCCAGGACCCTCCTCTCCACCCCACACCCCACACCTCTGTGTCAGGCACTCAGACATCACCAGGTCCTGTGGCCAGTGTGCCAGGTGTCCCCCCTCCGGGCAGCAGTGCCCCTCAAGGAGCACGGGCACGCCAACCCCTGCGCCCGAGCTGCAGCCGGCAGTGCCTCTGCTGACCTGAACGTGAGTCCGGATTTACTCTTGAGGTTCCGCAGCAGCTCCAACTGGTTGAGCGGTGGGATCAGTCTGAGGGGAAAGAGAGCAGTAAGCCCCGCCGCCTGAGCCGGGGACACCGCACCCCAGCTCTCACTTCACACACAGGAGCCCAGTAACATGGGGTGGGGTGGTCGCCGGCGGAAGAAGCCCATCTGTGTTCTCTGGCCACACCTGTCCTGGGGCCGGGGCCCTGGAAGTGACCAGTGACCAGCATGCACGGCAGAGGGAAGGGAGCAGAGCCCAGGCCGGCATCCCCAGAGACTCTGACCCCTGACTGCATGGAGCGGGTCAAGCAGGGCACTGGGCACAGGCAGGGGGTCTTCCCCTCCCGTCCCCTTCCCAATCCCTGAACACCCCAGGGCAGCACAGCCACAAACACAGTACCCAACGGACTTGGCTCCCAGACCCCTCTCTGCAAAGCCAGAACAAGGGCAGGGTCACGGGGCAGCTTTGTTGAGCTGTGAAGAGGCTGCTTGGACAGGGAGAGGCCTGGACAGCTGGCCTCGCTCTGCTCCAAGCCCCCTCTCCCCAGACCCAGACACACCCACCAGACAGCCTCACACACACCCCACCCCGCCTGCTGGCCACGGGGCAGGTCCAGGCAGACTTCATACAGGCCCTGCCTTCACACCAGGACCTAAGATCTGTGGACCCAGGAGGTTCCTGGGGAGGTCCCAGGCCCCCAGTTCCACCTGCAGGACGGGGCAGGAGCCTCGTCTGGGGCTTGAGTCCCCTCCAATGTTGGGGAGACTTTTTCACCCCACTCTCAGCTCCTCCCCACCTCCTGCCCCCACATTTCCACTCTCCCTGTGTGACCCCAGGCTTCTCCCTCCAGACCCAGCCCCCATCACTGTGACACCCCACACACCCTTCAGCCTGCTGAGTCCGGGTCCCTCCCTAAGACCAGGCTCCAAGACCCGCTCCCAGCCCCAGCCCAGCCCTCTCCTCAGCCTCCATCCTTCTCGACTCCAGGGGCCCCTGACCCCACCCCACCCCCCGCCCCCGGGACTGTGTCTGAGCCTCACCTTGGCAACCTCGCTTGGCGTCCAGCCACACAGGCCTTACCCAGCCCCTCCGCGCCCACTCCTGCTGGGGCTGCTCCTCCCCTCCCACGCTTCAGCCTAGGCCTTCAGAGTCCGGTCCCTCCATGTGATGGCTCCTGTCACTCTCATGCTCACCCACTCAGAAAGGTCGTGGGCTCTACTGCACACGTGACTCTGATGGTTGCCCTGCATCTCTGGCTTCCCTCTGGCCCCTCCACACTCCCCTCTGTCCAGTCACCCTCCTCCCCGGCCTGCCAGGCACGGCCCATCTGCAGGCCCAGCACAGCCAGAAACCTTCAACTCAGGGTCTGCCCCTCGGCAGCGAAGACCCTCGTAGTGTGGCTCTGACCCTGACCCCCAGGCACTGCCCCGGCTGGGACTTCTCCCCTGGGCTGGCCTCCTCCCAGAATCCCACCTCAGGGGCTCAGGAGCCTGGTTTAGGACCCACACCTCCACAGGCATCACCGCCCAGCAAGCCAGGCACAGCCCCACGGCTCCCTCTCGGGGCAGCCCTGCTCCCCGCCCACAGTCCTGCCTCCCCGTCCCCCTCCTGTCCCCCCACCCCGCCGCCCTCAGCCCTGCCCCGCCCACAGTCCTGCTCCCCATCACAGCCTTGCCCCCCTCCCCCCCCCCACAGCCCTGCCTCCCCGCCCACAGCCCTGCTCCCTGGCATGCTGGGACCTGCTGGAGAAGGGGCGGCCCTGGGAGCCCTTTCCCTCCCCCAGGACTGAACACAGGGACAGAGCTGCTCCCCCACTCCCCTCAGCCACCACCCACAGGCCTGGAGCAGAGAGCCCGGGACGGCCCCCTCACATGCAGGTCCAAGGTGAGGGACACTCAGATGGGACGTCATGCCCGGGACACACAGCACAGGGGACGGGACACAGGCGGGCAGGACCGTGGGCAGGAACACGCAGGCACCACACGCAGGGCCAGGCACACACATCATCTCCGAGGGCAGTGGCCGTGGAGGATGGGGGTGCAGTGTGCTGACAGGAGTGGGGGACATGCCAGGGGCATCTCCCAGGAGGCGCAGCGAATGGTCTGGGGGCCAGCCAGCTCAGGGCACCTGGAGCCACGGAGGCCCCATGTGAGGGGAGGGCGGCTCTGCAGAGCCCGGAGGATCCGGGCCGGCCAGAAGGACGATCAGGGAAATGTCCGGGTGGGTCTCGGCAGGCAGCCTGGAGCCCCAGGAATCCTGGCCCCAGACTGGGGAGGACCGGCTCCCGCCACCACCTTCTCCTCAGCGTGGCCTCGGGGTCAGCAGTGGAGATGCCCAGGGGGCTCAGGGCCGCCCACCACGGAGCCGGGCCCTGCACTGCCAGCCCGACACCCTTCTCCCCTCTGGGGCTGGCAGTTAACTTCCTAACAAGGTTCCGCGCCCGACACCAAAGGACGGGGCCCCGGGAGGGGCGGGAGAGCTTCTGCCCAGGACCCCGCTCTGTCCACACGGGGAGCAGCCGCTCGCGTTGCAGGGCTGTGTGTGGACACCCAGCACAGTCCCACCCGCTCCGCAGGGAAGGAAAGAGTGCTGTGTGGGGAGAAATTTCCTGTAGCAACTCAGCACCCCCAATCTTTTCCTCCCTTCAGGCAGGAGAGCCCGGTGCAGACGCAGACACAGCGATCCAGTGGACTGGACGGACCGCGGGCCACCTCTTCTCCCAGGGCCTGTGTCTCCCTCTTGTGGCAGCAGGAAGAAGGGGCGTTGACTCTACAGTGAGGGCCCAGGCAAGCCCAGAGGCCAGCTGCCCGGCCGCCCAGGTGTGGAGTGGCCCCGAGTGGGACGAGGAGCCCCCAGCTCCAGCACGTCTGTGTTGTGCATACGTAGGCTCATGGGGTGGGGTGGACCAGGGAGGGACCCCAGCCACTGAGACAGGCAAGAAGCAGGACAAGGACCAAGACTTGGACAGACAGATCCAACACAAGAAAGCGGCTGGGGGCGGGAGGCGAGGGAGGACAGTTGAAAGAGGGAACGGGGAGGTGAGGAAAGTGCACTCCAGGCGTGGACACAGGGTGACAGGGCAGGGCCTGGCCGGGCCCAGGCTGGGCCGGGGTGCAGGAGCGTGGCGGGCGGCCACTGGCCTGCACACTGGGTGGCCGTGACAGTCACACAGGGGACAGACCACACCACGCTTTTGTCCCATGCATGTCCTACCTGGAGGCCCCGTAGGTTTGAGCTTGCGAGCTTTCAAGTGTTTCACACACACGCAAAGGGAGAGAATGGACATTTAAAAAGAACGGGATAAGGAAAAGAAAATGAAAAAACAGTCGAGGAGAGTGGGGGAAACAACAGAACAGAAAATTAGCGCGCAGTTGTCCGCCCGACGGAGGGGGCACAGTGCCTGGCGCTGCAGGGCGGGAGGCGCTCCCATGGACGTGGGCGCACTCTCCCAGGCGGCGAGTCTCCTCTGAGGCCAGTGGCAGAGGGAACAGCCTCTGTCCTGCCAGGCCACCCCTGACTTCAGGACCCTCAGGAGGACCCTGCCCAGCCCCTCAGGTGAGGGGTCCACGGGCGCAAACCCTGGGGCGGGCAAGGGGCACCCTTGGGCTGGGAAGCCCGAGGGCTCAGCTTCACCGCATAGGGCAGAGGGCAGGGCAGCGCCCACCCTCCCAAGGGCATGAGGCGTGGGCGGGTACCGGGCAGCCCCCAGCCCCTATGACCTCAGACTGCTGTCTAAGCAACAGCCCGGCACAGACAAACCCTGGGCAGCCACTCTCGTCTGTCCAGGCTGCTCGCTGCTCTTGCCTGGAAAGCTCTGCCTGCTGGCGACACGGACTCATGGGCCTGTTGGCAGCGCCCCACCAACCACGCTAGACAGGGCTTCCCGCCCCTTTTTGCCCAACCAAGGGAGCCTGGGACCCCGGGGTATATGTGTCTCCGGTCCTAAAGCCTCGCTGTGTTCAGGGGTCACCCTCCTTTCCATGCACAGACCCCGGTCCTCTAAAGCGTGGAGCTGTCCCACGGTCCTGTGCCGGGGCGTGTGCCCGAGCTCTCGGGGGCCATCCCCGCAGTGCCCACAACACCATGTACCTGGCGAGGAGGCTAAGTGTGGGGGGGTAGAGGTGAAAAAAAACTGTGAGCTATGAAACAAAGCAAAATCAACAGCGAAATAACCACACACGGAACTCCATTTTGAAAAGCACATAAATTTTAAAGAAAAAAATAAACAAAAATCAATAAAAATAATGAACATCAAAATGAATGGGGTTTCAGAACAGATGGGAAATGAAAGGCCGAGGAGGCGTGATGGAACAGGGCTGTGGTGGCGGTACCTGTACATGGGAACGGTGACCGTGCGCTCGTAGTACTGCCACGTGGAGTGCAGGTCCGTGCGCGACAGGTTGGTGGCATAGAACCTCCAGGCAGACTATAGGGGAGACATGACGGGTCAGCCGCGAGGGCAGGGCCAGGGCGTGGGGACCACACGGGCCTCCCACCTCTCCGAGGGGACCAGGCACCTGTCCCTCCCCACAGGCCCCGATTCACCCTGTAGACTGGAGGGCACCTCTGCCCGCCGCAGCTGGCGGGGTCTGGCGGCGGGACTGGGGGCACACCAGCAGGCTGTTCCTTTCCTCATCAGTCTTACCTGACACCTGGCAGTTTATAGCCTGGTTTGGTGGTCACCTCCTGCCTCCCCAGTCCTGAAGGGACATACATGGCCCATGTGACCTCAGGAGCTGGGGGGCAAGGAACACAGGCCTCTATCCTGCCAGCGTAGTGGCCCACAGACAGTGGGGGAGTCAAACTGAGCAGTGTGGGGTCTTAGCCTGCTGGCTAGACTGTCCTTGACCTGGCCTGGGTCTCCGTCCCCAACTTTTGTATGCGTGATGAAGTAACACAAAATTCCCCATTTTAACCATTTTAAAGTGCTCAATCCAGCAGCAGTTAGTGCACTCATGATGCTGTGTGATCCTCACCACTATCTGGTTCCACATCCTCATCACCTCAGAATCAACCACCCCATCCCCTTTAGCCACCACCCCGTACATCCCAGGCCCTGGCAACCCCCGGTCCACACAGTCCTCCTGGTTCCCAGCCAATGGAATCATAGCGCATGGCCTCTGGTGCTGGCTTCCTTCATGTAGCGTGTTTGCAAGGCCCATCCACGTGCCTCGTTCTTTTCAGGCTGAATAAATAATATTCAATGTGATGGGTGACAGCAATTCCATTTATCACTTCATCTGCTGATGAACACATGGGTTGTTTCCATCTTTTGGCTGTTGTAAATAAGGCTGCTATAAACACTGGTGTGAACATTTCTGATTAAACACTGTTTTCAATACCTTTGGGTGTGTACATAAAAGTGTATACCAACTTAGCCACAGTAGGATACAAAACTCTGCTGCTATGCAATCCCCCTTATGTTGTTACTGTTACAAATTACACCTTTATACATTGCGTGCCCAGAAATGGAGATCAGTGATTATTGCTTTATGCATTTGTCTTTGGAATCATATAGGAAAAAATGAGTTACAACCCAAAAATCTACTACTACTCGCTTCTGTTTGCCTGTGGGCACCTCTTCCAGTGCTCACATGGCCTGAGTTACTGACCAGTCTGAAGGATGCCCTTTAGTGTTTCTTGTAGGCAAGTCTACCAGTGACAAACTCCCTCAGTCAGCTGTTAGGGATCCTCATCCCTGAAGAGCCACTTCTCTTGCTACCTTCAGATGAAGTCTTTGTCTTTGGGTCTTAGCAGTTTGACCACAATGTGCCTTGTGGGTCTTTGTTTTACTCCTTGGAGTTCTTGAACTTCTTAGATGTGTCGATTCACATCTTTCATCAAAGTTGGAAAGTTCTCAACCTTATTTCTTCAAATATTCTTTTTGCCCCATTCTTTCCCTCTCTTCTTATGCCTCATAATTTCTTGCTGAAAACAGGATGTTCTGGCCTGGCCAGCATGGATTAGTGGTTGAGCATGAACCTATGAACCAGGAGGTCATGGTTCGATTCCTGGTGAGGGCACATGCCCAGGTTGCAAACTCTGTAGGGGGTGTGCAGGAGGCAGCCGATTCTCTCATCACTGATGTTTCTATCTCTCTCTCCCTCTCCCTTACTCTCTGAAGTCAATAAAAATATATTAAATTTAAAAAAAAAAAAGAAAAAGAAAACTGGATGTTCTGGATGTTGTAACAAAAAAACTCTGGAAGTCAGATTCTGCGGCCCCCCCCCCCCCCCGCGCAGGGTTTGTTGTTGCTGCTTGCTGATTGTGGCTGTTTGTTTACTGACTTTCTAAATTATTTCAGACACGCTGTATTTTGTACTGTGTAGTGACTCAAGTCTCTGCTCCATTCGCTCAGTGGTCAACTACTGCTTTAACAGAGGTTTCCTTAAACCCAAGGAACCAAAGAGGAAACAAAGACTCAGTCTCTGCCAACTGGCTCTGTGTTGGACGCTCCTTCAACATCTGGGGAGGCCACTTACAGCTCTGCATTAGCCTGTATTTCCTGCTTGCAAAGCCGAAGGTCAGCCTGAGGGGAGGCTTGGGGTCTTCCCCAGTCACCTCTGACCCTGCAGCCAGCCCTGGACGTGTGTGGTCTCCTAGTTCCCTCAGATACGGGGTCTTTCCAGAGTCCTAATTTCTTCACGTGTCTCCTTCCCAAACCTGTACCTCCCAGGTTTTTCAATCTGTCCATTGCTGGCCACCTCTGCTGTGCCTGGCCCCAGCGGCTGCAGCTAGCTAAGTGCCTTTGCATTGACAGACACCACCTGACCCTGTGAGTTTCCAGGTGAATAAAACAAAGGCAAGCTCTTTGGATAGGCAGGAAGCACTGCTGGACATGGAGTGGCTACTGTGTCCCTAGTGGTGGGGTTGGCTGTGTGAGGGGTAGCACAGATGTGGCTCAGCACTACTGGCTGCGTGAGTGTAGTCTCTGAACCCCACATATGCAGGACTGGTGAGACAGTGCCCCTGACTACCAGGGCGCTGTGAGGAGCAACTCGATGGCACCTTGACAGCTGTCCTGGGCCTGGGGCCGAACAGGAAAGCAGCCGCACCAGCACCATCACCACCTGTGCTGCACTCTGAACAGCGTTGGGCCTCTTCTCAGCACACACACTAGCCTTCCCGCCCAACAAGCTCCTAAAGGGACAAAGGCCTGTCCACAGACCAGGACCGCACCAAGCAGGGCTTTGCTCCTGGACACAATGGGACCAGATCGGGGGGTTCCACTGGTCCTAAGTGGGGGCCACCTGGACTCACCTGGATCAAGCCTGCAGCAGGGTTCCGCCTCTTCTCAAAATGCTTCTGCCGATGTTGCTCCTGAACTTTCAGGGCAAAACCAGACCCCAAAATGCCCTGCAAGTCATTGGTGTCAGAAAGTGCCCTGGGACTGCAGTGCTCCATCCCCACCCCACACTTGCCTCTTGGGCTCCACCTCCCACCTTCTCAGTCCCTAATCCCCTGGATACCAGGCTGGGGGAACACTTGGATTTGAGGTAAAGGACATGTCGGCCTGCAGGAGCATGGCAGTGCCCACACTGAGCACACCTGGGCCCAAAGGTTAATCTTCCTTCCCCGATCTGCCCACACGGTAGTGAGTGCAGGCCAGGCTCTCCAAGGCTGCCTGCCACTCCCCTGCTGGCCCCTGCCTGGCCCGGTGGTAGAAGGGCAGAACAGAGCCTTGCCCCTTCTGAGGAGAGGGGGGCTTTGGTCCCCTGGAGATCCAACAAGGGAGCCATGTCATCACACAGCATTGATCCTGGTCACAAGGACCCTACTAGCCAGTTCCACCAGACCGGGAGGAGCTGACAGTGACCAACAGATATGGGGTCAGAAGCCACAGCCTGGGGACGCTATGTTCTGGAAGCTACCAGGCCATGCCTGAGCAGCCCCACTTGGGTTCCCAGGAAGGGTACCTCCTTGCACCTGAGCTGCCACCTCCAACTCCCAGAGCACTGTAGGCCCTACTTGGAGCCCCGCTCTTGTCCCATGCTCCCCTAGGGGACAGGGAGCCCATCACCCACCTCCATCAAAGGCAGGAAGGGGAGCAGGACTCACGGCAGGAAGAGCAAAGAAGGAGACACCAATGAGGGTGAATGTTGCCGCCAGGAGCCTCCCGTTCCAGGTCTGGGGGTACTTGTCCCCGTAGCCAATGGTTGTCAGGGTGATCTGTAGGACAGCGAGTCAGGTCACACGCCAAGCCTGGCAGTGGCCATATAGGGAGACAGAGGGCACACGGGAGGGTATAGACGAGGGTCCCTAAGGAAGGCCATGCCCAGTGAGCACATCCTCAATAAAGGACAAGCCCAGTGGCGGGGACTCACCAGGCCCCACCAGAGAGCGTCTGCGTAGGTGTCGAAGTGATCATTCTCACCCTTCTCCGCCAAATATACCAGAAACGAGGCCAGGATGAGGCACAGGAAGCCGATGTACCAGGCGGTGACCAGCTCCTGAAAGAGACAGCCATGTCACAGCACCTGCCCAGTGTCCAGCCCAACCTTCCCTCAAGAGCACCAGGGCTGGTCGCCCCAGGAGGCTCTGTGTCTCCAGGGCTTCGGCAGTGGATGCACAGCCCCCAGCAGCCTGGGCCAGCAGCTGCCCAGCCACATGGCCCCAAGCTCAGAGCAGACAACAGAGGTGGCTGTTTTCCTGGGTGTCCCCACACCTGTGCCCTTCACACCTGGGAGGACAGTGGCTAAGGACAGCCCAGCACACACATCTATGCAGATTTGGCAGTGTCCCAAGCAGCCAACAGGCCATCAGGCAAGAATGTTGGAACCTGACACCCTACCTCAACTTCCCTGAGCCTGGGGAGACACCTGACTGCCTGCCACCCTTGAGGGGTCCAGCACCTCAGCACCTTGAGGGACCAACACCCTTGGTCCTGCTGAACAAGCCCCCACCTCAGGGCTCAGACAGGAGGGAGAGTGGGTAGGGGGACATGGGACCTTGGGAGCCGGCAGCCAGCACCGCGATGGAGCCGACCCACAACCAGGGAGGCACAGCCAGGCAGGGCAGGGTCTGGGCCTCCTGGTAGCTACCTAGAACGTGGGGAGAGGCTTTGGCTGGGATGCAGCTGCAGCCATCTTAAGGGTCCCACTGCCAGCGGCCACCACCGCTGGGTTCCCAGGAAGGGTACCTCCTTGCACCTGAGCTCCCAGAGTGCTGTAAGGCCCTACCTGGAGCCCCGCTCTTGTCCCACCAGTTGCAGCCTAAATGGGCAGTGACAAGTATCGATCCCAGCACTCCCATCCGACCGCGGGGCCAGTGGCTTCAGGCAGGGCCGAACGGGCTGGGGGCTTGCGGGAAAGCTGGCCAGAATTCCTGGGCTCTGACCAGCCAGCCTTGCACCCTCCGCTAAGGCTGGCTCACCTTGCTGTGGGCGTAGACCACAGAGCCCAGGAGCTTCCAGGTGCCGCCACGACGGTCCATGCGGATCATCCTGAGGATCTGCAGGAAGCGCAGGCTCCGGAGCGCGGACGTGGCGAAGACGTTGCCTTGGGAGCCGGCGGCCAACACCGCAATGGAGGCAATGAGCACCATGATGTCTGCGGAGAGGGGGAGCTCGAGGCAGCTGTGCGTGGGGGACAGGACCCTCCACCTGGGTTCCAGGAAGATGGACAGATGGACAGGGGTGCATGCAGAGCACCCACCCAGTGTGGAGAATGTGACTATCACCCGCCAGCCCTGCCCTGGGCACAGCTGCCCTGCGCCCCTGCCTTTCAGGCCACAGTAACCATGACCTCTGATGCCAAGAGGGCGGCACATTCTGCAGTCTCTCCTGGCTCCCCCACTCTTTCCAGAGCCTGAGTCCATGCTGCACCCCCACCAGGCCTCACCGATCACACAGAAGGGTTTCCGGGCGAACTTGAGCCGCCCTCTCCAGCCACGGTACCGGCAGCAGCAGCCCGCGGCCCAGATCCGCACAAAATACTCCACGCCAAATACCACGATGGTTACAATTTCCTGCAGGGGAGGCCGCAGCTGAGCCACCGCAGGGACTACGGCAGCGGCTGGGGTGGCCGGGCTGAGCTGGTATCATTAGGGTCCTCCCCTAAGGCTGGGGCAGCCCCAGGAGAGGGCTGGGGTGGGAGGGCTCCTAAGAGGTGCATTCTGGAGGGTGTCACTAACAGCAGCACCACAATTACAGTGGTTGCCATAGCATCCCCCTCTGGCCCTCATGGGACTGCTATGAGCATCACAACCCCCACCCTACCCGCAGCCATGTCTACCGGGGCACATCCCACATCTCCACGGTGGAGGAGGCCAGGTGGGCCCTCAGGATCTGTGAGAATGAAAGGTAGGGGCAAGGGGGGTTGTCAGGCACTGTGATGACACAGGGTGGGGACCAGGCCAGGTCAGGCTGGGGCATAACTGGGGGCTGGGGTGTTGGGGAGAGGCAGGTGGGATGCCTTGTCCGAGGCCAGCCCCTTCCCCGCGGGCTCACCAGGATGTAGAGCGCGCCTTCCGAGCTCTTCTCATACTCTTTGATGGTCGAGAACACGGAGAGCACGAGGCAGGAGAAGACCAGCAGGAACCTGGGACCAGGGCGGCACCGTCAGCAGAGGCAGCGAAGGAGCCGTGAGCCAGGACACAGAAACCCAGGGGAGCCCCCAGGACCCACCCCACACTCGCCCATGCCCCTCATCTGCCTGGCCAGCCTCAAAACTCAGTCAAAGGGGGCAGGCCCAGCTTCCTGGACACGTAAGAACCGCGGCAAGAGGCCCATTGGCCTCCCAAACACCACGCTTCCTTGTTCACGTGTCTTTCCTCAGCGCCGAGGCAGAAACTTTTGTCTTCCTGTTAATACAGACCTTCACACACAGCCAGCATAGAACCCTTGCCTGTTCTGGGGGGCCCTTCCTGTGTGACCTGGTGCCCAGGTGGGGTTCCCGTCCACGGACTTCCGTGTGCTGGTGTCGTGTCAGCTCCTGACTAACAGGCATCGGCGGCCATTGTGCAGGCAGTGTGGATGCCCAGGACCCATCCAGAGTGCCACCCTTAGCCCCAGCCAGAGCCCCCAGAGCCCCCAGAGCACCCGGAGCCCCCAGAGCACCCAGAGCCCTCAGAGCACCCAGAGCCCCGAGAGCACCCAGAGCCCTCAGAGCGCCCAGAACCCCGCCCCCCCCGAGCACCTGCCAGAACAGGCAGGGTGGGTGGGGTGGGGTCTCAGGGAGCAGAGTCCACGGTGGCTGAGGGCCTGCTCCAGGGCTCCAAGGGGCACAAAGCACACGGCATGGGAACCTGGACCAGGGCCCCACACCATACCCCTCCCACATGTCCTAACGACCTGGACACCCCATCTTGCCAGCTCCAGCTTCACAGGCCCCAAGAGTTGAGACCATGAGTGTCCCAGTGGGTGAAAGGGCTGAGATCCTCTGGGGCTGATGCTACATTGTCCAACCTGAGCCTGGCCACGGCAACACCCACTCGGGCCCAGCCCCACCCCGGTCCTGCTAGTGCCCTACTGCTGGGTGTCCTGCCTGAACCCAAGCCTGGCTGCCGCAAGCATGCACTCAGCACCAATGTGAGAATAAACAAATCATCTTTTCTGTCAAAGAACAGTTTAGAGAGCCACCATTTTGGACTGCGTGACTTGGCAGCCGCCACGTTGGCCGCATGGCTTGCAGCTCCCCTGGGGACTGCCATCTTGAAACAGCAAAGGCCAACCCCTCCCTTTGAATTAGCCAATCGGGAAAGACTGTGCGTCTGAGCTCCAATCAAGAGCGAGGGATAGGACACATGCGTTAGGATTATAAATCCTGAGCAGCTCCCCTGCTCTTTGTGCACGTGCTTCCAGACCATGTGTGTGCACCCTTCTACGTAGAAGTCAAGATGTTTGCCTTGCTGCCTGGCTCCCGAGTATGTCTTGTGTTCTACCAGGACCCGTGACTTGGGGGGGTTCACCTTATTTTTAACAATTTGGGGGCGTGTCAGGGATACTGTCTGTCACCACAGGGATAATGGACCGCTCTCCTGAGGAGGTGCACCCTGCTGCCAAGTTGTGGCAGCCTTGGTGAGGAGGGACAGCCATTACTCCTGGGCGAACTATGAGCTCGGGATCGAGAGTCAGCCAGCAACGCAGGAAGGGCCCACGCAAGACCCACAGCAATCAGGTGGCCTCATGCATGAGCCAAGGTGGGAATTGGACTGAGTACTACTTTAGAGATTGGGTGTCCTCGGAGGTCGGGCATATGTGACTGGGATGTGCCTTGGACATAAAGCGAGTACGGAGTTCTGATCTGCGGTTCTGTTCTCCTACAAGGGAAGCGGCCAGAGAGGGACGAAGCAGATCTCGGGAAGTATGAGAAACCTCCAACATGGGGCATTGAGTACATAGTCACAGGGGACCTGCTGAGGATGGGAAACAGAAATTCTAGGCCTAGGGAACACATTCCCCTGAATAGTCCATTGGGAGAACGCTGAGGTTCTGGGGAGGCAAGTTCCCGAACCAGGGACCGAGACATTGCTCTTGGTGTAAACTTATAGTGCTGTGTGCGGCTGTATGAGAGTGTGTGTCGATGTTTTATGTCTGTTTTTTGTTTAATTTGTTTAAAGATGGGGCAAATCCCGCCTTGGGGGGAGCCCAGTTGTGTGTGGTGGGCCTGAACCTGTGACAGAGATTGCAGTATGTCCCAGCAGATGCCAAGAATCCTTATTCTTGGGGATTCATCCTGCTCTCCCTGCAGGGTGTTGGCCCGCCCGAAACTCTTAGCTAGTGAGATTTCTGTCTGTATGTCTGTGATGCAATTTTGGCTAACTTTTAGGGACTTTAATTTGCTCTTCCCTGATTTATGATTTTGCTGTGCTGGGTTAAAATTTTAAGATTCTAAGATTAATTCAAAAGTGTAAAATTTGTAAAGATTGCAAGCCAGGGAAACTTAAAACAAAGGCCATCTAATTCCAAGCCTAACAAACCATTATCTTCCCCACCTGAGGCAGAGCAGGAGGGGAAAGGAAAAAAGCCCAAGGTTTCCCAGTGGCAGAATGGGAGGCGGTACTTGGGTGCTTGCGGAACTCGGCAGGGTGGAGAAATCTGCAAAACCCTGCCCAGCATCATGTCCATTAAACATCCAGTTGTCAGCGTTGGTATTAACCAGGATGGGACAAGGATGGGAAGCACGTGGCCCGAGACAGGAAGTGGGTGGTCCGCCTGCTTGTGACGTCACAAACCCGCGCAGGCCAGCCAAGGCAGAACTAAGGCTGACCTTGGGGTCACGGCCACAAGAAAATTGGTGGTTCTTGAATGAGGATGGACCGCATTCCAAGGGTGGTCCTGGAGGCATAGGACTCCCAGCCAGATTAGTGAGTCCTTTCTTTGAACAGAAAGGGCAATCATAGTTAACAGCATAATTCAAATAAAATGGTACTTTCACATTGAGTTATCCCTGTTACAAAATTAGTCAAGAAAATGCTTTAGGTAATAATTGGCTTTAATCTTAAAGTTGTTAAGATATAATAAATAGATTAACTAAAATGAAGAACTTAGATAAAGCTTTTCAGTAAAAATCTAAAAGAGAACAAGGGCAGACAAGAATGAGACCCTTGTCCTGCCTTCCCCTCCCTAAGCGACCAGGGGGATGATCTGAGGGAACAGCCAAGATGGCGATTTACAATCCCAGCCTCCCCTTGGGAGGAGAGCTATCTTTATAAGGCTCCAACCGCCATGAGGTCACTGCGCCATCAGAAACCAGCTTTTCTAGGCTGTGAAAGGAGTTGGAGCAGTGAAAAGTTAAAAACTCTGCTGGAAGACCCACGTGGCTCAGCTGACTAGCTAGACTAAAAGAAGGGGGCATGATTTGAAGGTGAGGTATGGCTGTCTGGGAAAGGGAGCACCTGGCTGGCCTGGTGTGCTTCCAGCCGATGTAAGATTTCCAAACCTGGGGGCCCCAGTGGGACCTTACCAATGAGGCCCATATGGGACACGAGAGATCTCAGGGAACGAATAATTAAAGGGATTAGGGGATCAGTTCCCCCATCTTGGAACCTAAATAAAGCCTTCAATTTTCAGCAGGGCAAAGAAGAAGGGCCTTCTGAATTGTACCAAGACTAAAAGAGCAAATGAGAAAGTACTCTGGGCCAGACCCTGAGGACCCATTGGGCCAAGGAATATTAAAATTACATTTTGTCACCAATAGTTGGCCTGGCTTCTCAAGAAAACTGCAAAGGTAGAGAACTGGAAGGACAGAAGTGCAGAAAAGCTGTTAAAAGAGGCTCAGAAGGTCTACGTACATAAAGATAAGAGCGGCAAAAACAGAAAACTAACATAATGTTACACGTTTTAACTTGCCTGCTCTTAATTTTTGTCACAGAAGGTCCCTTGTACTTTGTTGAAGGTATATTTTCTTGACAGTAAAAGTGCACTTAAAGTATGTTCATAAATGTCAATCTAAGAAATGCTGGCTGTTTACTTTTTGGTTATCATTGAAAAATTAAGGTTTACAAATTGCTGATGGTATGACAGAAAGAATATTAGAGTAGAAATACTTAATGGAAGGACTAAGGCATGGTTATGCATTTTGAAGGGAAAAGAAGGTGGTTTCTAAAGGTGGTTATTTCTAGAAATTGTAAAAATGTTTTTGAAAGTTGTAAAAATGTCCGTGAAGTTTATAAAGAGAAATGTTAAAAGGAAATTAATTAAATGATACACGCCAGTAAGCCAGGACAAGCAGAAGGGAAATTGAGATATTTAAACAGCAGTTTGCAACCACCTAGAAAACTCTGTCTTCCCTAAACCCAGGGTAAATACAATGATTTGTATTTTACCTCCCTAAACAGAGGGTAAATAGCTTCTGCCAAGGTTCTCAGGAAGACTGATGGGAGAAATCCAATTGGTGGGATTTGCTGTCCACACCCAAGGACAAATGAAGTAAGCAAATAAGCCTTATTTTGGTCAGTTCTTTTCTAGCAAAATAATTATGCTATATTAATCTGTTATTTAATAAAATGACCATCTTTTAGTCATAGGAACTGAAGTTTGCTGGCCTATGTTCCTGTCTAATACACTTTAATATATAATATTTTGGTAAAATCAAGTTTGACAACTTTCCTAGGGTTTGAATTTTAAGAAAAGTTGTTTTTTTACCTAGAGCTGGCTGTAGGTGATTCCAATAGGCCCTGGAATGCCTCAAGATCTTCCTACAATGGAAACTAGGGACCAATTTCTTAAGAACTGAGTACTGGGTATCTCTTCTACTTTAATCTCTCTCAGGTTATAAGGTCTCCTGACCCAAGGCCCTCTGGAGTTTCTGGTTCATTGCCATCAACCGGTAGACTGTTCTAATCAAGACTTGGAAGGGAAGCAAGTTGGAACCCTCCTGGGAAGGATCTTACCTGTCTTGCTTACCACAGAGACTGCTGTTCGGACTGCAGAGCGAGGTTGGACCCATCACACACGGGTTAAGGGCGGACACACTCAACTTGGACAGCCATACCAGGACATGTCCCCTTGAAACTGATGCTAAAAACTGTGAGCTGTCTTAATAACCATCATGTACTGAGTTCTTTTTGCTTAAGGAATCTGGCAAATTGCAGGGGCTTACAATGTGGGCTGGAGAAATGTGTACAATCTGGATCATGCTTACCCAGTTAAGTTATTGGTTATAGTTAACTTGAATGACTTGGATATTTCAGCCTTTAGGTCAAAAGATTGGCTAGGACTAGATTTAGGAGTAGATGTCACAGGACAAGATCCTCTAGGCCACTGCCACCACCATGCAAAGAGAAGTAGGATATAAGGAAATGAATGCCTGGGTGGATGGATTAGATATTCTGTTCACGCCCTGAATAAAAGCGACTGCTACACTTGAGTGGCAGGAAGGCTAGAGGCCCAAATGGTCCCATTCCCATTCGGATGGACCTCAGACAGTAACGGGATGGGATGTGTGCTTGCCTTGTACCAGGAGGAAACCGCATGTTGAAATGCTTTCTGTAAGACTCTCGCCCTGTTGTTCCCATCCAACAGAGGTAAAGAGCTAGGACTCCCCAAAACAAGCTGGCCCGTCCTCTGACGTAAACTATACCTCCTGCCTCTCAAGGGGGTGAACAGTGCTCAGAGTTTATGAGAAATTTATCCGGATGCGTAAATGGCCGAGTATCCTCAGAAGCCCATCATGCTGCACTGTCGGTACCCCGTGCTGATGTCTGGTGTGTCATGGGGGACCATGACTTGGGCCTTGCCCAGCGAATGGAGTGGGCCTTGCGCTCTGATACAATTGGCTATCCCTTTCACGTTGGCACATCGTAAACCTTCTTCAATGGACAGACAGACTAGGAAGAGGAGAGAGAGTCCGGGGGGCTCCTTTGATCCCCATATACACACAGATCCCACTGGGGTTCCAAGAGGGGTGCCAAGGAGTTTAAGGCTAGAACTCAGATTGCCACAGGGTTTGAGTCTGTCCTGTGCTGGTAACCACTGTGAACAAGAATGTGGTGGATTAGTTATATTTACTAGAACCAGCAAAGGCTTATTAACTAGGCTCGAGAGGCAGCTAAAGGGACAGTGAGCAGCTAGATGCCAGCAGCAGGATGGCCTGGGAGCACAGGTTGGCCTTAGATACAGTTCTGGCAGAAGAAGGAGGAAGATGTGCAATGTTGGGGCCAGTGCTGCACATTCATCCCTGACAACACAGCACACGGACCGTCACTGAGCCTAAGGCACTGGCAGGTTCAGTGACATGTGAGCTGGAGCCTGGGACCGAGGCTCCTTCTCCGATTCACTGAAGCGATGGTTGGAAAGTGGAAGGAGCGATGGTGTCCACCTCACCCCTTTGATTAGGAGCTACAGTGATGGGGTGTCACGTCATCCCATGTGTGGGGCGTCTTACCCAAAGGCTAATTGGAACCGCGTTGACCAAACAGCAAAGTCGTCTCCTCCTGGACACTGCAGAGCAGGAAAGTCAAGGGTGTCAGCCGAGTTTGAAGAAAAGAGTTTAAGTAAAGGAAAGGGGGGAATTGTGAGAAGAAACAAGTCATCTTTTCTGTCAAAGAACAGTTTAGACAGCCGCCATTTTGGACTGCGTGACTTGGCAGCTGCCATGTTGGCCACATGGCTTGTAGCTCCCTGGGGGCCGCCATCTTGAAACAGCAAAGGCCCACCCCTCCCTTTGAATTAGCCAATTGCAAAAGACTGTGCACCTGAGCTCCAATCAAGAGTGAGGGGCAGGTCATGTGTGTCAGGATTATAAAGCCGAGCTGACCGCCTGCTTGGTGTGCGTGAGCTTCCAGACCATGTGCGCACCCTCCTGCAGGAGTAAATATATTCGCCTTCTGCCTGGCTCCTGAGTGTGTTTTGTGTTCTCCCAGGACCCATGACTTGGGGGGCTCGCCATACTTCTAACACCAAGAAGCCTCCGGTGGCCCTGCCCATGCGCCCCACAGCCTGGTGACTATGCCCAGAGACACAGAGCCCCTCTCTGGGAGGGTGGGTATGGCAGAGGCACTGGCAGAGGGTAATGGGCACAGACAGTCCTGCTGACACAGTGCCCACAGAGAACCAGTCACATTTCAAACCGCAATTAATTTCCTTTGTTCATTAGCCAATTTATTCAATTAACTGAGCCCTGGAAAAAAGTCCAAATATCTCATGTGTCTTATAATTGTAATCATCTGTCTGCCTGGTGGTGTTTTCTCCCGACCTGGCCGTGGGAAAGGAGCGCCCGTGCCCAGAGTGGATCCGTCAGGGGTGGGGTGGGAGCTCCAGGCTGGGACCTGAAGGTTTGGCATGGGAAGCATGGAAGGCATCGCCATCACAAAAGGGGCACCAGGGATGTGGGGAGCCAAGGAGTCACGTAACCCAGTGGGCTTCCCTGAGGAGGTGTCCATGAGGATGCTCCTGCCGGGCCTAGAGCGGAGAAGGGCAGGGTGTTCCTAAAGAGGGAAGAGGGTGCCATGTTGGGGAGGACTGTGTGTCCCAGGCCAGCCCCGGGCGAGTCTGACAGACAGGAGAGCCGGCAGGGAGATGGCTGGCCGTCACCCACGTGTGCAGGGTTTCCCCCACACAGGCCATTCATTCCTCGGAAATCCCAAGGTGGCCAGACTCTCTCAGCCCTGCTTCCTGAGGTAGCTCTGATGGGCATTCCAGAACATTCTGTCCCGTGCAGTGGCCGGGGAGTAGGGAGAAGACAAGCCCATGCCTCACTGGGGTCCCACCCCAGAAAGTGCTAGCAACAGCTCCAGGCTTGTTTTTGAAGTTTTGGAACAGACGGGCACAGATGGCACCCAGTGGGTGAGGCTCCTGACACCCACCCTGAGGAGGCTCAGACAGGGGGCTTCATGCATCTCCCTGACACATCCCCAAAGACGACAGATTCCCACAAGCCATGCCCACAGGCCCGGTCCTACAGACAGGCCGGGCTCCTACAGACAGACCCGGGCTCCTACAGATAGGACCGGTCATACGAACAGGCCCAGTCATACAAACAGGCCCGGTCATACAGACAGGCCCAGGCTCCTACAGACAGGCCCAGTCCTACAGACAGGCCGGGCACCCACAGACAGGCCCAGTCATACAGACAGGCCCAGTCATACAGACAGGCCCGGTCATACAGACAGGCCCGGACTCCTACAGACAGGCCCGGTCATACAGACAGGCCTGGTCATACAGACAGGCCCGGTCATACAGACAGGCCCAGTCATACAGACAGGCCCGGTCATACAGACAGGCCCGGGCTCCTACAGACAGGCCCGGTCATACAGACAGGCCTGGTCATACAGACAGGCCCGGTCATACAGACAGGCCCGGTCATACAGACAGGCCCGGTCCTACAGACAGGCCCCGTCATACAGACAGGCCCGGTCATACAGACAGGCCCGGTCATACAGACAGGCCCGGTCATACAGACAGGCCCCGTCACACAGACAGGCCCGGTCCTACAGACAGGCCCCGTCATACAGACAGGCCCGGTCATACAGACAGGCCCGGTCATACAGACAGGCCCGGTCATACAGACAGGCCCCGTCACACAGACAGGCCCGGTCCTACAGACAGGCCCGGTCATACAGACAGGCCCGGTCCTACAGACAGGCCCGGTCCTACAGACAGGCCCGGTCATACAGACAGGCCCGGTCATACAGACAGGCCCGGTCCTACAGACAGGCCCCGTCATACAGACAGGCCCGGTCATACAGACAGGCCCGGTCCTACAGACAGGCCCGGTCATACAGACAGGCCCGGTCCTACAGACAGGCCCGGTCATACAGACAGGCCCGGTCATACAGACAGGCCCCGTCATACAGACAGGCCTGGTCATACAGACAGGCCCGGTCATACAGACAGGCCCGGGCTCCTACAGTCAGGCCCGGTCATACTGACAGGCCCGGGCTCCTACAGACAGGCCCGGTCATACAGACAGGCCCGGGCACCTACAGACAGGCCCGGGCACCTACAGACAGGCCCAGTCATACAGACAGGCCCAGTCATACAGACAGGCCCGGTCATACAGACAGGCCCGGGCTCCTACAGTCAGGCCCGGTCATACTGACAGGCCCGGGCTCCTACAGACAGGCCCGGTCATACAGACAGGCCCGGGCACCTACAGACAGGCCCGGGCACCTACAGACAGGCCCAGTCATACAGACAGGCCCAGTCATACAGACAGGCCCGGGCTCCTAAAGACAGGCCCGGTCATACTGACAGGCCCGGGCTCCTACAGACAGGCCCGGTCATACAGACAGGCCCCGTCATACAGACAGGCCTGGTCATACAGACAGGCCCAGTCATACAGACAGGCCCAGTCATACAGACAGGCCCGGGCTCCTAAAGACAGGCCCGGTCCTACAGACAGGCCCGGTCATACAGACAGGCCTGGTCATACAGACAGGCCCGGTCATACAGACAGGCCCAGTCATACAGACAGGCCCGGGCTCCTACAGTCAGGCCCGGTCATACAGACAGGCCCGGGCTCCTACAGACAGGCCCGGTCATACAGACAGGCCCGGGCACCTACAGACAGGCCCGGTCATACAGACAGGCCCGGGCACCTACAGACAGGCCCGGGCACCTACAGACAGGCCCAGTCATACAGACAGGCCCGGGCACCTACAGACAGGCCCGGTCATACAGACAGGCCCGGTCATACAGACAGGCCCAGTCATACAGACAGGCCCGGTCATACAGACAGGCCCCGTCATACAGACAGGCCCCGTCATACAGACAGGCCGGGGCTCCTACAGACTGCAAGCCCCTCCCGCCCCTGCCAAGAAGCTGAACAGCAGAGAAAAGACATTTATGTGCAGGCCTCTTCCCATCAGTGAGCTCCTTGGTGACCCGCCACCACCCCACCCAGCCACAGGGCGTCCCGGCCCGGAGAGAACTCACAGAAAGGGAACAGGCTGAGAGGACAATGGGCTCTGCCTCTGGCCTCCTGGTCTCTGGGCACAACCTCCTCAGTGACAGGCGACACTCCACTAAGGCCCAGCCCTGGGGAGGCGGATATCAGGCAGGAGGCTCACCCTCCTGCAGGGTGAGGGCGTGGGAACCAATGTAGCCGTGCTTTTCGAGGGCTCACCGTGGGCCGAGCCCGCGTCTCCCATGCTCGGGATGCAAGCAGGCGGTGTTCCCGCCTGTTCCCACAGACCTTTCCCAGCTCCTGCACCCTGAGCTCCGGGAGCTGGCAGCTGTGGGTCAGAAGGCACCTGTTGCCCCAGCCGCGTGGCTCAGTGGTTGAGCATCGACCTATGAACCTGGAGGTCACGGTTCGATTCCCAATCAAGGCACATGTCCGGGTTGCGGGCTCGATCCCCAGTGTGGGGCGTGCAGGAGGCAGCTGATCAATGATTCTCTCTCATCGTTGATGTTTCTTTACTTCTCTCCCTCTCCCTTCCTCTCTGAAATCAATAAAAACATTTAAAGAAGAAAGAAAGAAAGCACCCTCTTCCCGCGCCTGCCCTCGGGAGAGGCGAGGGGCAGCACTGCACTCCGTGTGTCCCAAGGCAGCCCTGTGTGCCCAGAGCGCTGCCCCCTCCAGTCCCGGAGGACCAGGGCAGGACCTGGATCCACCCCCCACTCCCCACACAGAGACAAGAGAGATGGCAGGTGAGCAGCCCTACCTGCCGCAACTAGAGGCCAGCCCTGTCCTGCCCCTCCAACCCCTGGGCCAGGCCCTGGGAGCCTGGGGGCGGCACCAGCCCTCCAGCCTGTGACTGTCCAGGCTGCAAGAAGACAAGATGGGCGGTGGGCGGCTGTTTTCTCGCAGCCTGAGGCTAGTTATGATAATGAATTTGAAGTGGAGAGTCCATCCTCGAAGCAGTTGCCAAGGAGATAAGCATCTCAAACAGCTGGTCCAGATTCCAGGGGCCAAGATGGAAGGCAGGCAGGGTGGCCAGGGTGGGAAGTGACCTCAGGCTGAGCACTTACCTGGGTGGTGGGAGAATGGCCCCCTGAATCGAGAGGCCCCTGAATCAAGAGCGGTGGCCCAGCCACAAGCGTCCACAAGGGAGGTTGGCCCCATCCTCCAGGACCCACAGAAGTAGGAGACACCTCAGCCAGACATCGGGGGGCTTCTAGGTGCAGCCTGAGTACTGAGCAGAGGCAGGACCCCTCTTATGAAACAGGGGGACGCAGAGTCCTGAGGGCTGGGAGGCTGGTGCAGGGAGAGATGGGCAGGGAGGGGGCCTGGGGCGGTGGGGGATGATAGGAGCCACCAGGTGGTAGAGCATAGTCACCAACCAGAAGAGCCCAAGGCAAGGCCTGAGGACACCCCTCAAGGTGGTGGGCCCCTGCCACGCCTGCAGGCCCGGGTGCACGTCTGCATGCAGGTGTGTGCACATGCCCTCTGCCTGCCCTCATGCTTAGGAGGGGACCCCCCCTTACCTTCAGAGAGAGGCCCCTCTGCGTCTGTCTCCTTCCCCCCTCCCCCATCCCCCATTTGAATGCAGGAAATATTTCTTTTTTTAAAAAACATGACATAGCCAATGCCACCTCCTTGCTTATTTCCCCCCTCCACTGGGGTGTTGGGGCAATAGGGCAGTACCTCCATGCAGGTGGATGGAGCCCTATCCCCACTCCCCTCCTAGGGTCCCCCAGCCCAGACTCCCTCACTCCCTCCAAAGATGGACTCAGGAGATGGCTGGGTTATTAATCTCATTTTACATATTTAATGAAATAAACATTTAACAAGTGAATAGCAGGGGTAGGATGAAGGCAAGTCACTCCATAGCACCCCTCCCCCGGCTCTGAGGCTGCTCTCAGGCAGAGCTGAAGAGGTGGATGGGGAGGGGTCCCTAACATCAAGCTCCCCACAGGCTAGAATGGTGGCAGCACCAGGCACATGACAAGCCTAAAGGCTGGAAGGCGCTCTTTGTCATTTCATAGATGAGAACAGGACGCTCTGAAGAGCTGGGGGGTAGGGGCCTGCAGGGTCGAGCCCAGCACCCTTCCCAGAATGATGTCCCTTCCAGCCAGTGCCCAGGGACTGGGCCGGGTGATCACTGCAGCCAGTGTGAGGCCAAGGCAGGTGCCCCTGCAGCCTGTTGGCCAGACTCCCTGGGGAACCCCGCCCACCCCGCCTGGGAGGACCTCACTAGCACTTCAGCCTGGAATCTAATTTTGCCCCCCTAATAAACTGCTCTGCCTCGAGGACCCACTGCCACTTCCAATCTGCGGAGTGATGGAAAGCCCAGCTGCTGACGGCTGCTCCAGGCGGAAACCAGACGTAAAAAATCACTCTGTGATCCCGCCACGGTCAGAGGGAGCGGGGGCTGAGTCTGGAGATTGTGTACACAGACCACTCCCTTGGGGCCAAGGCTCACCAAACAGTGGCCCCCAGGCCACCCCTGTCCAACCCGACACCTAATCTGAGGGTGGAAGGTTCTGGTCGCTACCACCTGAGCCGAAGGGTGTAGGAGGGAAATGCAGGCGAGCGCCCAGGACCCAGAATACAACACATGCTCAGTAAAGGACTCGGGCCACAACTCCAGAGGCCAGATCCTCGGAAGGTCCGCTCCTGCCTCAGCATTCGAAGCCTCCACCAGCAGCCTCCCCCGGCCTGGGGCCCACCCCCACTGGCAGCCCCGCCCCAGCTGGCTGGATAGCCACTCCCTGTCCACAGCCTTTTCACACCAGCCCCTCATCCAGCCCTTCTCTCCTGAAACCAGGGCAGGAAGGTGCTCTCAGGGGACCCAGGATGGCCTTGGCCACGGGCTCTCTCTAGGACGGAGGTGTGGAGGTCGGGGTCCTGCCCTCCTCCAGGAAGAGCAGGCCTTGAGAAGAGGCCTAGGTGCCCTGGCAGCTGCGGGTTGTGTGGAGGGCTATCCCGGGCAGCCAGGCCTGGCAGGAACCCGCCATCTCAGCACGCAGCAAAGGCGGCTTCCCAGGGCCTTCCAGGCGACCCCCAGAGACAGTGGCTGCACCTCGGTGATTGGCTCCCTACTAGTCACCTGTCCGAACTCAGACCACAGTGCTGGACAACAGCTCACCTGAGTGCCTCCCCATCCACATCAGAGCCCACCCACCGCCCGCGCACACACACCCGGGCAGCAGCCACCCCGTCTCCACCCTGGGCTCTCCCCTGCCCTCCTGGGTCTCCTCACCTTCCCAGCCCCACCTTCCCAGAGACAACGCGCCCCCGCCCCCCCCGCCACTAGGGGTCCTTCTGCACAGTCCTCTCCCTCCCAAGACCTCAAGCATCTCGGCTCTTCTTCCATCCAGAGGCCCTGCCGTCCCCTCTCTCCACGTCCCCCCTGCAGCCACTGGGACCAGAGGAAGAGCACCCCACTCCCTCTGCCTGTTCCTCAGCCTCACCCGGGCGGCTGCCCTGCCCCGAGCCTGCGCACTCTCCTCTGCTGCCTGGAACTCCCCTGCCCCCACACCCACCACACAGCTGCCGCGGCCGCCTAGTCTCCCAGGCTTCATTTCAACACCAGCTTCTCCAAGAGGCTACCCAGCACCCAATTCTTTCCAGTTTACTCTCCAGGGGTACGAGGTCCTGACCCCTGAGCAGGGGTCCACTGCTCTCCTCACCTGCTCTGCTCCCTGGCTCCCCAAGTGCACAGCAAAACCCACACACAGGGGTGGCCCCCACAACCTGCTGAGTGGCGGCCGAAACTGCCCTCGCCTGGTCAGATCCAGCTTGAGAGCCAAAGCCCACAGCCCGGCTCAGGCTGGCCGGGGCCATGGACAGCAGGCTGCGAGGTGGAGGGCGGGGGTCTGGGAGGGGCACTGCCTACCCCAGGGAGCCCACAGTGGGGCAAATGCAGCTCATTAAAAAGGCCCCATTCCTGAGGGATGGCAACATGTGTCCACGCGGACACGCGAACATGGATGTCACAGTGGCTCACAGGTGGGAACCGACAGGTGGCGGGGCCATCCGTGTGGGCAAATGCTCTCATCCCTGCACAGAAATGATCACGGACAGGGCTGCCACCTGAGGAACAGACGGTGTGACTCCAGGGCAGCCAGTCTGTCCCGAGGGCTGAGGAGGGGACACAGAGCGGACGGGCTTGGCGTTTTTATGGGGTGATGGGAAAATTTTGAAACCAGAGAATATACTCAACGTCACGGAATCATTCCATCGGAAATGATTACTTGTGTGTTCCGTGAATCTCACCACAACTAAAGAAAACAGAGGCAAAGAAACTAAGAGGAAAAAGCGAGACAAGGCCATGCTGGCAGGTCTGAGCCTTCGGGAAGCTCTGGTCTGCCCAGGCCATGCCCTCCCCACCCGTGCCTCAGTTTCCCTCTGTGACAGGACAGACTTGGGTGGGGAGAGCCATGGGCACCCACCTACTGGCAAGGGCCCCATCCCTGCCACCAGACCAAGGACACTTGCTCGGGAAGCCTGAGGGGCGACACTGCGTGGGTCCCCACAGGGAGGTGGCTTCCTGATGTGGGGGCTCCCCTCACAGGAGTGTCTCCTTCCACAGCTTACACTGAGCTGTCTCTGTCAGCTTCAGCACCCTTCCCCCCCCCAAGTTCACTCTGTGGGCCCAGTCCTGGCCTGTTTGTGTCCCCCCTGGGCCTGCCCGTCCTGAGCTCCCCTGCCACCCCCTCCCCAATGCGGTACCTTTGGGATCCTGCAAGTGCCTTGCTCTGCCCGAGGAGCTGGCCTGAGCAGAGGGCCACCAAAGCTGATGCCTGCCCCTGCGGGTCCCAAGTCTCCGCCCTGCTGGGCCCTCAGCCTCACCACGGGAGGGGCACTGCCCTCTGCCCCCAGGCTGACAGGACAGCCAAGCCTGCCTCCCCCACAACAGTCTCCCCTAAACTCATCCTAAAGACCCTCCAATCAGCTCTCAGGCTGCCCCTCAGACTTGTGCCCTGCAACATCTCTTGTGAGTGTCCACGCAGCCTCCGGCAGCAGGGCCTCATATTAACGTGCCCCTCCCAGGCCAGCCTTGGTCCTGACTTCCGGGTCAGCCACCAGATGTGTGGCCACTCAGCATCCATCCTCCAGACAGCACCACAGCTGCTGTCTCCTCCCCTAAGCCACCAAGCGCCCAGGACGAAGGGCCAAGGACAAAAGGCCCAGGACGGAGGGCCAGGATGGAGGGCCCAGGATAGAGGGCCCAGGACAAAAGGCCCAGGACGGAGGGCCCAGGACAAAGGGCCCAAGACAGAGGGCCCAGGACGGAGGGCCCAGGACAAAAGGCCCAGGACAAAAGACCCAGGACGGAGGGCCCAGGACAAAAGGCCCAAGACAGAGGGCACAGGATGGAGGGCCCAGGACTGAGGGCCCAGGATAAAAGGCCCAAGACGGAGGGCCCAGGATAAAAGGCCCAAGACGGAGGGCCCAGGACAAAAGGCCCAAGACGGAGGGCACAGGATGGAGGGCCCAGGACTGAGGGCCCAGGACAAAAGGCCCAAGATGGAGGGCCCAGGACAAAAGGCCCAGGACGGAGGGCCCAGGACAAAAGGCCCAGGACGGAGGGCCCAGGACAAAAGGCCCAAGACAGAGGGCACAGGATGGAGGGCCCAGGACTGAGGGCCCAGGACAAAAAAGGCCCAAGATGGAGGGCCCAGGACAAAAGGCCCAAGATGGAGGGCCCAAGACAAAAGGCCCAAGATGGAGGGCCCAGGACAAAAGGCCCAGGACGGAGGGCCCAGGACAAAAGGCCCAAAACGGAAGGCCCAGGATGGAGGGCCCAGGACAAAAGGCCCAAAACGGAAGGCCCAAGACGGAGGGCCCAGGACGGAGGGCCCAGGACAAAAGGCCCAGGATGGAGGGCCCAGGACAAAAGGCCCAAGACGGAAGGAAGGCCTAGGATGGAGGGCCCAGGACGGAGGGCCCAGGACAAAAGGCCCATGACGGAGGGCCCAGGACAAAAGGCCCAGGACGGAGGGCCCAGGACAGAGGGCCCAGGACAAAAGGCCCAAGACGGAGGGCCCAGGACGGAGGGCCAGGATGGAGGGCCCAGGACAAAAGGCCCAGGATGGAGGGCCCAGGACGGAGGGCCCAGGACAGAGGACCCAGGACGGAGGGCCCAGGACAAAAGGCCCAGGACGGAGGGCCCAGGACCGGGCCCAGGACGGAGGGCCCAGGACAAAAGGCCCAGGACGGAGGGCCCAGGATGGAGGGCCCAGGACAAAAGGCCCAGGACGGAGGGCCCAGGACCGGGCCCAGGACGGAGGGCCCAGGGCAAAAGGCCCAGGACGGAGGGCCCAGGATGGAGGGCCCAGGACAAAAGGCCCAGGACGGAGGGCCCAGGACGGAGGGCCCAGGACAGAGGACCCAGGATGGAGGGCCCAGGAAAAAAGGCCCAGGACTGAGGGCCCAGGACGGAGGGCCCAGGATGGAGGGCCCAGGACAAAAGGCCCAGGATGGAGGGCCCAGGACTGAGGGCCCAGGACAAAAGGCCCAGGACGGAGGGCCCAGGACGGAGGGCCCAGGATGGAGGGCCCAGGACAAAAGGCCCAGGACAGAGGGCCCAGGATGGAGGGCCCAGGACAAAAGGCCCAGGACGGAGGGCCCAGGACCGGGCCCAGGACGGAGGGCCCAGGTTGGAGGGCCCAGGACAAAAGGCCCAGGACGGAGGGCCCAGGACGGAGGGCCCAGGATGGAGGGCCCAGGACAAAAGGCCCAGGACGGAGGGCCCAGGACAAAAGGCCCAGGACGGAGGGCCCAGGACCGGGCCCAGGACGGAGGGCCCAGGACTGAGGGCCCAGGACAAAAGGCCCAGGACCGAGGGCCCAGGACGGAGGGCCCAGGACAAAAGGCCCAGGACAGAGGGCCCAGGATGGAGGGCCCAGGACAAAAGGCCCAGGACGGAGGGCCCAGGACCGGGCCCAGGACGGAGGGCCCAGGTTGGAGGGCCCAGGACAAAAGGCCCAGGACGGAGGGCCCAGGATGGAGGGCCCAGGACAAAAGGCCCAGGACGGAGGGCCCAGGACTGGGCCCAGGACGGAGGGCCCAGGATGGAGGGCCCAGGACAAAAGGCCCAGGACGGAGGGCCCAGGATGGAGGACCCAGGACAAAAGGCCCAGGACGGAGGGCCCAGGATGGAGGGCCCAGGACAAAAGGCCCAGGACGGAGGGCCCAGACGGAGGGCCCAGGATGTAGGGCCCAGGACAAAAGGCCCAGGATGGAGGGCCCAGGACTGAGGGCCCAGGACAAAAGGCCCAGGATGGAGGGCCCAGGACGGAGGGCCCAGGACGGGGGCCCAGGATGAGGCCCAGGATGGAGGGCCCTGGATGAAGGGCCCAGGAAGAAGGGGAGCTGGGGCAGGGCGACCTTGTCGCCTGCACCAGGAGGCACCAGATATGCCTCCATCTGGAATTCCTCAAGGAAACTGTCACCGCACACCATAACACACAGGGTCCCTGAGTCTGAGTCCTATCCTGTTGAAGAAATGTGCAGCCAAGCCCACATGCTTGAAAGTCACTCCGGAGGATCAGCAATCTTCGTAGCATTTTCCAGCAATTTTCTAACTTCCTACGATGGTTATTGTCATTTTTGCAATCAGGAAAGGTAATAAACCATAACCAAGTGTTTAAGAGGCCGTAGCACCCCCTTGCTCAGACAGAGTGGCGCTGTCGGACCGCTGCCTGGGTCAAACACCGACTTCCTTCCACACGATGTTATTTAGCTCTCAGCTCACTAAACGCCCACGTCGGAGAGGATGCTCTCTGGGGAGCAGAGGCCCTGTGAGCACACAGGGCTGAATCTGGAGACGGAAGCAAGAGATCCAGATGAGCAGCCCCTTCCCCAGCACCAGGGGGGCCAAGCCCCATTCCGCGAGGGCCAACTGCTGCCCAAAAGGAGAGAGCCATGAGCTCGTGTTCAGGACCACGGCCAGCATCCGGCTCGGCCCTCTCCCTAGGCGACTGGACCAGGATGCCACCTCGTCCCTCATGAAGGCTGGATCTCTGGGTGAACAAATTTCTCAACTCCTGTGGACCCAGCCAGGCTCCGTGGCAACCTGTCCACCAGGGGCCCCGCTCAGCGCCCTGCACACAGGAAGCAGACACCATCTCTGAAGGAGCTGGCAAAGGGCTCGCCCAGGCTCCTCCCACCACCACACCCCAAACCTGTTCACCACTCCCCCAAACCTGGGCTCCCAGGAGAAAATGGCCTCGTCCTCCTACAAAGTTTCAAGTACTATTTCCAAACCGAAATAGGAAAGCAGACTCTAAGTCCTAAGCTGTCTAGTTAAGTGAAGACGGAGGAGCATGTAGGGCTGGAGCCGAGCGGACAGGATCTGGGGGAGGGAGGGGTCTACACTCTGCAGAACGATCCAGAAGGAACACCATCCAACATCCCGGAGACGAAATTCAGACTCGGGGCTGGCGGCCTGGGACACATCCACCCTCCCGTTTCCCCAGTGGAGCAGCCCCAGCCTGACCATCAGAGCTCTGCACGGAGCTGCCTGCCCCAGCATCCCCGCCCTTCGGCAGCGCCTGCTGCTGGGCAGCGGGACAGAGGCTCTGGGCAGCCAGTGGCTAGAGAGAAGCCACAGCCTCCTCGAGGGCAGGCAGGTCACCACCCCTAGCGGGCCTCCCCTCCCTGTCTGCAGGGGCTACAGGGGAAAGCTGGGGCCCCTGAAGCCCAGTGCCTGCCAGACCTGCACCCTGGCTGCCCCACTTACCTCACCTGGGGCCCCGCACCTCAGTGTCTAAGGCTAAATGACAGCAGGTGTGTGAAGCACCTGAGGAATCACATCAAACTCCAACACCCATCATCCCAGAGACGACATTCTCACCAGTCCCTATAGAATAGGGAGCCAGAAACACCTTCCAGACCCCGTGACTGATCCCACACCTAACCAGAGCTCAGACCCACTTTTCCAGGAGGAAACCCTCCGCTGGGGCCCGCATCCCTGCCCTTTGCCCCCTCCACAGCAGGCTCCCGGTGCCGACCAGCCTGGCACTCTAGTGAGACAACTCTGAGTGGATTGCAGAAACAGCCACACAAACTTCCTGAGGCAAACTGTGTTAGAAGCACCTTATTCTTCTGCAAAGTTATCCTCACAGCTCCCACGTGGGTCCAGCAGAACCTCCAGAATGCAGGCCGGAGCAGGGCCGGGGCGCGCCCATCCCAGGGGCACCGAGACCCTCAAGGTCTTCAGCCCTATTTCCTTCCGATGAATTAAAAGCATGGTCTACGCACTGGTCAGCAGGTTCAGTGGTTAGAGCATCAGCCCACTCACTGAAGGGTCTTGATTCCCTGTCAAGGGCACGGTGCTGGTTGGGACGTGTGCATGAGGCAAACAACTGATGTGTCTTTCTCACGTTGATGTTTCTCTCTCTGTCTCCCCGCCCCTTCCAGTCTCTAAAAATCAATGGAAAGATATCCTCGACTGAGGATTAACAACCACAAAAAAGCATGGTCTCTCAGGCTCAAATAACCAACACCCCAGCCCCACCCAACCACAGACCAGTCCATGTGCTCAATGGACGGCCAGAGCCTCCCCTCTGACTCTCTTACTTCACATGAGTGATGCCAGGCTTTAGAAATAGTCATCCCTCTGGCACTGACCCTCTCCTGCACGCACCCACCTCACCAAGAACAAGCTCACTGCTGTACCAGCTGCCAGGGAAGCGAGCGAACAGGTCAGCGGGATGCACGACTGCGGACACCAGTCTGGGCTCAGAGGGGAGACGGGGGCGTGGCCGGGGCAGGGCAGGCCTGAGTCAGGCCCAGCACCACTCAGCAGCCTGTTTCTTCAGTGTGGATGGCGACGTTCTTGGGGGACAATCTTGGGTCTGCTTCTCTTCTTTCTCCCTTGGACCCAAACCCGCTGCTTCGGCTCTGTAGGGAGGGCTGGACAGGCGCCATGCAGTCATAACAGGAAGGTGGGCTCCCTCTGCCAGCGACGCCTGTGCACTGCCACGAAGGAGGCGTGTGGGAGAGGCTGCCAGCGCCGTCCGCAGATTGGCGTCAGAAAGCTCAGCTGAGCTCCAGCCTCCTGGCGGGCATCTCCCATGCTCCCGGGACAGTCCCATCCAAAGTGGGCTCAGCCTTGCGGCCCACACGAGCTAGGTCAGCACATGACTAGTCAGCACAGCCTTCGTGGGAACCCGGTGTCCCAGGGCCCATGTGGTGTTTTTTTACGGTCCAGGGGTTCACTGGCACAAGCTGCCCGCAGTGGTGTTTTTCCCTGTGTGGAGGCTCAGGGTGCCAGAGTGTCTGCCATCGGCAGAGCAGGAGCATCTCCCAATACCTGGGCAGCGCAGAGCTCGAGTCTCCTTAGGAGAGCAGCTAGTCCCTGGACAAGCACCAGACCCAGGCCTCACGTCCAAGGGCGCCCTCATGTCTAACCAGCAGCCCCGAACCCCTTGGCAACCACAGAGCCAGCTCCAAGTGACCCTGTCCTATTTCTAACAAAACCCAAAACCAAAGTTGAAACCTTAGGTACACCACTCACGAGTCACACCTGTGAGCCCCACTCACAGGTCACACCTTGGACACCTCACGGTCACACTGTGGGCCCTCAGCGGCTGCCGCCACAGAGCCTCAAGCCGGGACAGGATGGGGGCCTGAGCCTTTCAGAAGCGCAGGTGCGCTGTCCAGGAAGCCGGTGCTGAAACCCTCAAATGCAGCCGGAGCCCTTGAGCACCGCCTCCTGTCTCCTTGCCTGTACACCTCACAACAAAAGACTCTTTTTTCAAAAGACAGTGCCACAGTGTTATCCTCTATGCGCATCAGGCCCCAGGCCCTTGTTGGCAGTAAGACTTTCCCTCAGGCCCAGGTGCTGGCTGCCGGGCTGAGAACTGGCCAAGGCTGGACCAAGGGGCAGGAGGCTGAGGACGCTGTCAGCCCATGCCAGCCCTTGCCTGCTGGGCCCTCCACCCCCCTTCAGGACGAGGCCTCACCTGAACCAGTCATGGTGACGAGCTGCGTGACGGTCACATGTACCCAGCACTGTGTTAAGTGACTCACAGAATCATCACCCTCACATTACAGATGAGGAAACTCAGGGCTGAGGTCTGGGGGCATCAGTGGAGGCAAGGTCCCAGCCAGGCTGGCCCAGAGCCCGCAGTCCCCACCCCTCACAGGCCTTCGCCCAAGCACATCCTCTGAACCCCTTTGAAAAACCCCTGCAAACTCCAGGCCCTGTACCTGAAAATCCTCTAACATAGAGAACCCCCCACTTCCAGGTGCACAGACCCTCAGGGCCCGAGTCCCTGCCCCGTGGTGTGAGGGGTGGACATGGGGAGAAGCACTTACAAGGCTGCTGGGCTCCCCACGGAAGGGCCTGGTCATTGCTGGGGGTCATTGCTGAGAGGCGACACCTGAGGGAGGCAGCACTGAGGGAGCCATGGAAACTCTCAAGCTGCCCTCCCAGAATTCCACCCAGGACCCGCAGCTTCTCCCTGAGCCCATGTGTGCCCTGGGGCGCCTGCCCAGGGCCCACTCTCCATCCACCACAAGCAGAGGAAGGACCCTCGTGGGGCCTCGGGGCTGGGGAGGAGATCCCAAGTATTTCTGCCAACGCTGGCCCATACCTCGGGGTCTCCAATTCCCACCCCCGCCCTCCCAACTCAGGGAAGGCTCCTGTCTCGAGTGCCTCTGTCAAAGCTCACAGGCCAGGGGAGGGATGACCATGGCTCTGCACCCAGGCATGTCTGCAGAGAGAGCCCCTTTTGCAGGGGGTGGGCGGGAGGGGGAACTGGTCTGAGGCCCACAAAGCCCAGACCCCACAGGGCAGTCGCCTCCCTCCCACCTCTGGCAGCAGCTGTCCCCCGAGATTCACTGGGACACCCTCATATTCCAAAAACCAGGCGTGAAGACAAAAAGCTAAAGGGTGACCCAGGAGGGCTCAGTACTGCCCCAGGCCCAGGATGGGTCTCCACTAGGACTGCCAGCCCCAGACCGTTTCCCCACCCTCCACCAGTTTCCAAGCCCGACGCAGAACCAGCGCAGAACCCCCGTGCAGAACCGGCTAGGAGGAGGAGGAGCTTGCTCTTCATTTAATTAATGAATCCACAAGCCAAAACATGAGTCAGGCTGTCAGCCCAAGCTGGGCAAGGGAGCAGGGCACCGGGCGGCCACACCCTAGGGGTCAGTGGGCAGTGAAGGCTTCCTGTGTCAGGGTGGGGCTGGATCCGTGGGTGGCGGCACAGGGAGAGTGGAGCATTCCACACCTGGGGACAAGATGATAGGCAACGAGTCACACAGCAGGACGGCCCTGGCCTCGTGGGGAGAGCATACCACACCAGCCCTGGGAGTTCATCTCCACCAAACCCTCTGTGCCCACTTTACTGATAGGATAACTGAGGCCTACAAAGACTAGACTTAAGTGCCTAACCCAACAGCAGCTCCAGACCCCTCCTGCCTATCCCACTCCCCAGGAGAAACCGCCTACCACTGAGCAGCCTTTCCCTGAGTCTGAGCCCCCCACTGGTGAGCTGAGGGCAAGGGAAGCTCAGGAAGCTCGTGCCCTCGGTGGAGGGGCCAAGGAGGGCCTGAGCAGGCTGCAGGGCAGGGCTGCCTTGGCAGTGAGGGCTAATGCCACTGACGCCCCCACGCTGCTGGCCCACATGTCCTGACTCAGGGCTGCCCAGAGAGAAAACAGGAGAGCAGAGCCTGGCCCAGGGTCCACACACACCCTGCTTCTCATTCTGAACACTGCCGCTTTCAGGAGGCAGTCGGCACAGAGAGCCGACCACTTCAGGCCCAAGCAGGGAGAGACCACCCAGAGGGGACCCCCAGGAAAAGCTGCGAGCCAGGGACATCTGTGCCCAAAGCATGGCAAACCTCCAGCACCTGCTGGGCCGTGGGGATGGGCTGTGTATGTACCGGAGGTCACCTCGGGCCAGGACCTGGATGAACACAGCCTGTCCCACCCAGAGGCCCCTGGGCCCCCAGCCAGACAGGAGGGTCCTTGGTGAGCTGACACTGGGCCTTCCGCCGCTGAAGAGCACATCTGAGCAGCCAGCCCAGGAAGAGCAGAGCCCCCTGGGCCCTGGGGCTGACGCTCGCCGTGCCAGGAGCCCGTGCCTCTTGGGATTCCCAGGGTGGCTGGGTGCTGAGGCTGGGGACATAGTCCCCCCAGGACACCCTCCCCACAAGCAGCCTGGCACTTGCCTCCCAGGGTCACCGCCCCCATCCCACGGAGGGTCTGTCCAGACACATGGGCCCAGGTCCCTGGTCACTCAGTGGGTCACACTCACAAGCACACACCCCTCTCATCCAGGTCAGGTGGAGACAGTTTCCCAGAATCCGCCCCTCACTCCCATCCCAAAACGCTTCTCAGCAAAATGGCCGAGCGGACGGTCTGGCTGGGATGGGAGAGTGCCTGCACTCGCAGAGGCCGTGAGGAGGACACAGGCACACGCACTCTCACAGACACAGCCAGGAAACTCGCGTGCACAGACGCCAGCCAGAGGCCACTGCCCCTGCCGCAGGGCCAGGAGCTCCCTGAACACCAGGCCTGGGGCACCAACTACCCTTCTGGGTCAGGGCTGGCAGGCCCCTGCAGCAGCACCCCTCCACCTGGGGGGGGAGGGGCGGCGGAGGGGGGAGGGGGGACGGAGGGCGGGAGAGAGATTGAAGGATGCAGGCACGGTCAGGGCCAGCTGCAGGCACCAGGGGCAGGACTCAACTTCTCTGAGCTTCGGGTTGGGGGAGGGGAGTCATGTTAGGACCCCTCCCATTTCAGCAACCCAGAAGCTCTCCCCAGATGGAGTGAGTTGCTTGGGGGGCTGGGGAAGGTAGGCCAGCCCTTCCCCCATCATCCCCTTCTTTGGGGGAGCCCAGCCCAGGGGGACCCCCCAGGAGTCCAGATCCAGAGGCTAGACGGGCAGCGCCGCCCTCCCGCCCCCGCAGGCCCTTTGTTTGGTGCAGTGGCCGTGGGGAGGGGCCTCTCTAGGGCCAAGGAGGGGTGGCTGGGGCTACGCCAACCCCAGCCCGCAGGGGAGGGGCTGATGCAACCCAGCCAAGCCGCATGGGGGAGGGGGGGGAGGAGGGGAGGGGGGACAGGCGCCCCCACTCTGCTCTGAGCCCCACACCCCAGAACTCCTTCCGGCCTGATGGCTCCTAAAACCTCTCCAGTCTGCGCCCTCCGCTGCACCCCGGGGACGCGGCCCCGGCGGGGTCCCGGGCTCCGGCGCGGGCGGGAGCCGGACACTCACACGTAGGCGTGGTAGATGAAGGCCCAGCCGCGCGGCCGCTCCAGCACGTTGTACAGGAAATTCTGCAGCTTGCGGTAGAAGGCGTTGCGCTTCGGGGGCTTCCCGGCGCCCACGCCGCCCGCGCGCGGCTTGCTGAGGATGCTGCCGCGCTTGGAGGCCTCGGAGCCGGCGATGAGCAGCGCGCCGTCCCGGGTGCTGTCGGGCGCGCCGGGGTCCAGCCCCACGAAGCCCACCTTGAGCTTCTTCTCCCCGCTCGGGCCGGGGTACACGCCGCCGTTGCGCGACTTCTGCACCATGGTGCGGGCGGCGCCCGGCGGAGGGGGCGCGGACTCAGCGGGGGCGGCACTCTGGGGGCGCCCCGAGCCCAGGCCCCCGGCCCGGGAGCCGCATGGCAGGGGCGGCGGGGGCGGCGGCAGCGGCGGCTCCGCGCTCCAGCCGGCCCTGGCCTCGCGGGGGGCGGGGGGGAGGAGGGGAGACGCGGCGGCCACCTCGCTCCGCCCTCCGCCTCGCCCCGCCCCCGTTAACCCCTGCGAAGCCGTGCGGGCCGCGGGAGGGGCGGCAATCGAGAGGAAGCTAGGCGTCTGCGCCCCCGCCAACCCGCTCCCGCTCCCTCCGCCACGTACGTCCGGACGAGAGGACCTGCCCCTTGGTCACCTCTGAGGCGGACAGGCCCAGGCAAACACACACCCGAGCGGTCCTAGCGCCTCTGGACCCGGCACCAGGCTTTCAGGTGGACCGGCCTGACCCCCACCCCACCCCACACTGACCCTTGCAAGTGCAGGAAGCGTCCAGGGAGAATTCCTAAGGGTGACCTGAACTGGGCCCAGAGGAGGGGTCCTGGAGGAAGAGGCGGGGAGAGCTGCCCCCCACCCTGGCAGGCAGGCCGTGGGGCACAGGGGTCAGAGGTGGGCGTGAGAGCCTCGTCCCTGGAAGCCTGGGCTGTGTCTGCAGACCTTGGAGGGCGTCTGAGGCTGCACCTGGCTGAAGGGGCGACTGGGCCGGGCAGGGGGGCGGCACGCGGGGGGGGCGGGAACCCAGGGCGGGCTGGAGCGGCAGGGCAGGGGCAGTGGTCGGTGGCAGCAGCCGGGCTGAAGCCCCGCCCCTTCTCTGGTGGAGGGGCTCTTGGGACCACATCCAGCCTCTTCCCACATTTGCCCAGCCCCATGGGGTCTACTAAGTAAAAGGCCTGTTGGAGTGGTCGCTGTCCTCACCGGTAACTTGGCTTAAAAACAGCTCTAGCCCTACCCTTTGGCCTCCAAAGCTAGTAGCCAAATGGCCCGTTTTTTCTTTTTAATGCGACAGAAAACAGTGGTCCATGCAGGCACAGGGCTAATTTGTGAGTCGTCCAAAATGTTGGGGTTGGACTGTGCACAAGGGCAGGTCCCAGGGGCCACACTCCTGACCCCACCTCCCCGCCTACTTGCCCAGTGGTCAGCCCCAGGGCCTGCACCCCTGCGGAGCCCAGGCTGAGGAAGGAGGCACCAGCCTGGTCCATTTTGGGGGGGGGGGGCGCTGGATGGCAAAAGGAAAGGAGGGGCGCTCTGCATTCCCCGCACAACTGGACCCACAGGGATGGCATCTGGGTGACCCTCACTCTCACTCTTCAGAGGGCTGGACAAAGTGACTACAACTCAGATGTCAAACTCCAGAAGGGGCCGCCTCCACCTGGTCCCCTGAGACAGGCCAGTCCCTCCCAGGGGAGTCTCTTCCAGGACTTTGAAGCAGCCCCTGAAAGACTAGCGATGCTGGGGGTGAGGGGTGAGATGGAGGCCCCTCCGGAGGAAGCCTGGCTGAGGGCAGGTGGGGGGCGCGGTGCTGGGACCCTCTCTTCTGTCATCTGCAAAGGCACTTGGTAGATCCCGGGAAGCCCACCCTGCGTCAAGGTGTGAGCCTCTGCTTCCTCTGTTACGATGTCCTTTCAGTGAGCTGGCTCGTTATCATCTATGTCTTCAGTTTTGTGTCCTGTCCATCTTCAGCTGTCTGGTGTCCCCCCAGCATACCTGCAACTCAGGTGAAGCAAGTCGTAAACATGCTCAGTTGGGGTGAATTCCATGCAAGTGACAGGAATTCCATTTATTTAAAAACTAGAGGCCAGATGCACAAAATTCGTGCAAGAGTAGGCCTTCCTTCCCCCGGCTGCCGGCACCGGCTTCCCTCCAGCACCTGGGACCTGGGCTCCCCTCGCAGAGGGAGGCCCCTTCCACCCACCGCAGCCCGCCAGTCGGTGGCCTGGGCCTCCCTCTGCAGGGCGATCACCGGGCAATGTCCAGGCCCCCGACCAATCACATCACAGCCACCTTGGCTGGCCTGGTCATAGCGTGGTCCGGGATGGTCATCCAGATAGTCGTTCCACTGTTCCACCACTTGGTCGATTTGCATATTACGCTTTTATTATATAGGATAGATGGAAAAGCTTTCAGGTTCAAGCCATCTTTGCCAAGACAGCAATGAGGATCCAGAGAAGAGTGGAAAATTTCAGGTGCACAGATGCCCAGCTCCAGCCTGGAGAGGCCTGCAGCCAGCGTGAGCTGCCAAGCAGGGCGCTGTCCTGTCAGCACCTCTGTATTGAACACTGTCCCCAGACCCCCAGTCTCCTTCTCCGTCCCCCACGGGCCGGTGGCCACACCAAGCAGCCCAGCACAGACCAGTGAGTGAGCTGAGAACCATGGTGTCCACTGTCACCTCCCAGGCCAGCACAGAGGTCTCGGGAATCCGCCCATCTCCAGCTCTTGCTCTGTCCCCACCCACAGGGAGCTCCCTGCTTCTGCATTCCTCTGGACACTGCATGTCCCGCAGGGCCTGGCACGATCAGCCCCTATGGGTGGTCAGCAGATGTGGCAACTGCTGGTGGCTGAGGCCAGATCAAAGCACGTCAGCATTGTCCCGTCCAGGGAACCTGCACAGCGACCCTTCGAGGTGATGCAGGTCAGCGAGCAGGCTCAGCATTTTCTGGAAACCCACTTCTCCCAATCCAGGGGGTCCTGACTACTTCCTCTCTCAGCCCTAACCTGGGACAGGGCAGGGCTTCTCCTGGCTGGCGTGCCGGCTGAGCGACATCAGCGGCGAGGCCGGTCCCCTGTTGGTCATGGAGGGGGACTGGCTCTGATGCCCTGCTTGTGGGCCCGTTGGGACAGCTTGTCTGCTGCTCTGTTACATCCCTGTCTGCTCACAAGCCACACAGGAGGTGTTTATCTCCAGGTGGCCAGCCACGCTGGAGTTCCACGGCCGGGCCCGTGGCCTGAAAAGCAGCTTCCTTTTGCACCAGCACCAGCTCCCGTCTCCTCCCAGAAGAGCTCCTTCCCAGCACGCCTGCAGAAACAGATGATCCCCGCACAGACCCAGAGGGAAAGCTCGCCAGCCCGAGAAATGAGACTTAATTTGGGGAAATGAGGACGGACAGGTTCTCAATCATTTGGCCTGGGTCAGAGTCTGTCATCCTAACCCTATCATTTGGACAACAGGAAGTGCCTGTGCAGACAGCAAGTCCCAACCCTCCATCCCCCGACCCCCACCCCCCAGGAATTTTCCATTATTAGGAGGAGGTAGGGCTGCATTTAGCCAGCTCCTGGGGGAGTGGGAAATGAGGAAAAGCCTTAACATATGAAAGCACTGACTTTAAAAAAACATCTTACACTAAACTCAGTAAAAATGTAGACATTTTTCAAAGCATCAGAGTTATCAACCATCCTCCCAGCCCCTGGCAAACCAGCTAATTGCAGGAGGGAGCTGGCTTGGACTCCTCAGCCACCAGTAATCCCTTGACACCAGGCGTCCAGGGTCGGCTGCCTGTGACTGCAGAGCCCGACTGGACAGTGGTGGTAGCCTGGGTGCATGGGGAGGGCGGGCCCTCGAGGGAACCCCTGCTGCGAGGTCCCACATCCCCTGTCCCCGCTCTGCAGGCAGCTTCTAAGAGCAAGGGTGGTGCTTGGGAGGTTGTGGGTTTTGTCATTTCCCACCCCACACGCCCTTCCCACTCCTGTGCACAGTGAAGTCTCTGTGACAGTGTCCCTGTGCCGTGCAGATTAAGCATGGGGAGCCGACAGGCCCACAGCTCCTGCCCTGCGATGCTGAGGTTGACCTAGTAGTCAGCGCTCCCGTGGCTCGTTGACACTCTCCAAATGCGTTCCTCACCACGGGCTCTTTACCCATGTGATGTGGCCCTATGACTCTCAGACTGCCCCACCCCACATGCCCCCGCGCCCCCTTCCAGCCCCCATGGCCCACCTGGCAAGTAGATGAAACCCCAGTGGGACTCAAGCAAGCAAAGGAGACTTTGCCTGCAGTGTTCCCTCCACCAGGAATGTTGTTCCCGCCACTGGCGCCTGAGGTCCCTGTGCATCTTCTCAGGGAGGCTCTGCTGTGGCCCTCCCTGAAGTGGGGCCTCCCCGCTCCCCGCTCCCCGCAGCCTGGTTTCTCATCACAGCTGAGACTTTTTCTTATTTGCTTGCCTCCTATTCACCTCCCTCCCCGCTAGACAGGGAGCTCGGTGAGGAGGGTCATACAGACGCTCATACCACATGCACATACTCACACTCCGTGCACACAACCATACCCCATGCACATGCTCAAACTGTGCACACACTCACACCCCGTGCACATACCCATACCCCATACACATGCTCAAACTGTGCACACACTCACACCCCGTGCACATACCCATATCCCATGCACATGCTCAAACTGTGCACACACTCACACCCCGTGCATATGCTCAAACTGTGCACACACTCACACCCCCTGCACATGCTCAAACTATGCACACACTCACACCCCTTGCACATGCTCAAACTGTGCACACAACCACAGTCTGTGCACATACCCACACCCCATGCACATGCTCAAACTGTGCACACACACCCCGTGCACATGCTCAAACTGTGCACACACTCACACCCCGTGCACATGCTCAAACTGTGCACACACCTACAGCCTGTGCACACACCCACACCCCGTGCACATGCTCAAACTGTGCACACACACACACCTCGTGCACATGCTCAAAATGTGCACACACACACACCCCGTGCACATGCTCAAACTGTGCGCACACACACACCCCGTGCACATGCTCAAACTGTGCACACACACACACACCGTGCACATGCTCAAACTGTGCACACACACACACACCCCGTGCACATGCTCAAACTGTGCACACACACTCCGTGCACATGCTCAAACTGTGCACACACACCCCGTGCACATGCTCAAACTATGCACACACATACACCCCGTGCACATGCTCAAACTGTGCGCACACACACACCCCGTGCACATGCTCAAACTATGCACACACTCACACCCCGTGCACATGCTCAAACTGTGCACACATACACACCCCGTGCACATGCTCAAACTGTGCACACACTCACAACCTGTGCGCATACCCATACCCCATACACATGCTCAAACTGTGCACACACCCACAGCCTGTGCACACACACACACCCCGTGCACATGCTCAAACTGTGCACACACTCACACCCCCTGCCCAGCTCATCAACTTTCCCTGAATGAGTGAGCAGTCACGTTTTCAGGTGGGCATCACTTGGATCCTCCAGCCAGGATGCGCCCTCACTGACTGGCCTGGGCTCTGCAGCCAGGGGACTCTGGGAGGATGTGGGCAACTACAACTCCGTGCCATGGAGACAGGCACACCACCAGGAGCATAGTCAGCCACCCTGCCCACACACAGGCTGTCGGCATCTGGACACTGGCTGCCCGCCCACCTGGCCCAGGCTCACTTGAGTGCCTTGTTTGCTTGGCCAGATGTCCAGTAGGATTTGGACAGAGCTGTCCAGTCTGGGGCATGGCCTGTGGGCTGTCAGAGTCCCCACCCCCACCCCGCTCACTCAGGACAAGGTCACCACACGAAGCCAGAAGGGTGGCCAGGAAGGCTGGACTCTCTGACCAGCAAACCAGCGATACATCAGCCCAGACAGAGCTGGCATGCTCGGTCAGCACCAGGCTCTGCCGAGAGGCCCCACAAACTGCTCTGCCGCAAACACGGGCTCCGCCACGGGATTGCTGAGGGCAGGTCAGGTAACCACACAGAGGCCAAGTTCCTCGTTGGTGGAGGGAAGAGAAGGGCTGCCAGCTGCCAGTTGCTGGGGGTTAACCCGAGAGGATCCTGTAGGGTAGCCAACGCCCTGGGTGGCGTGGGCACAGAGGAGGGTCCAGGAAGTGGCAGGAAGGTGCCAGGCAACCCCAGATCCTACTTAGAAACACCTCCTTCTTGGTTTCTTACAGACCCCCACTCAGGCTGTCATTGAAGGGAATCACCTGTCGGTCCCTCCCCACTCAGACATCTGACCACGTCCTCTCCCGGTGTCCCACCCACAGGATGAGGGCCAGGTAGGCCAACCGCTCTCACCTGAGGACGTCTGGTTGTCACGACAGAGCAGATGCTGCTGGCATCTAGTGGGTGGAGCCTCCTTTACGGCACAGGAAAGCATCCCTCACCCCAAGAATTACCTGTCCCTGATGTCAATAGTGCTGAGGTTAAGACAGAAGTTTTCTTTTTAAAGGCAGCTATTTCCGGCAAGTTAGTCATTCGCACCTTAACACGAAATAGTGCAAACAAATGGACTTTCTCCCTAAAGCTTGGGAAAATACCTAAGCCACGGGATGAGGATTTTCATGGGAAGAAGGCAGGCGGCGGGGATGTGGGGCCGGCCTCCGTATGAGGGCCACACCCTCCCAGTGGAAACAGAGTGGCCATCATCAGAGTTCAGCACAGTACCCCTAGGCTTTCCATGTTGCTGCTCTCTACCTTGATGACAACATGCACTGTCACAGCTGTGTCCCCGCTCGCTGGTCTCACTCCACGTATGACTTTGGGTCAGTCGCAGACCCTCTCTGGGCACGGATTCCTGGCTGCAAATGGGGGGCGATAACAGTAAAGACGCCACAGGGCTGAGCTCGTGCGATGGGCGCAGTCTGTGAAGCGCTGAGCACGAGGCTGCATGAACAGCACTATGTAAGCATTACAGTGAAAGGAAACGCGTCGCTGGCAGGCCTGGCTCAGCGTGCACCGCTGTCCCCAGCCTGCAGGGGGACGGCCTCGTGTCAGGAAAGGGGGAGAGAGGACACCAAGGCACCGAATGTCCCCAGGGCCCCCACCCCTGCAGAAGCCACCGCAGCTTTCCAAGAAAGCCAGGCGCAGGGAGGGGGCTCTGGGTGTTCCTGGGTGTGGGACATCCATCGGGCCCTGCCCCTCGAGGGGCAAGAGCTCTACCCAGACACTGGGCAATGGAAGGGGGACCTTACACCCCCAGCATGGGACTGGGCATGGCCCCTCTTCCCCACCCCTCACCTGTCCTCCAATTCCCACCCTGTTCTGCCCGCCCCTCTACCACCCCTTTCCAGACAGCCAAGCCCTGGAACCCAGGAGCCCCGCTGGCTCCACGGCGTCAAACTGCGCTGGCGCTGGTGGTGTCCTCCTCACCGAGTCCCCCAGGGAGCTGGGCCCACCAGGTCTCAGAGATGGCGCAAGCCCAGCCCACAGCCCCCATGGCTGCTCCACGGAGCCTGCAGTGCATCCTCAGGGAGGCCACCCAAGTCTGTCTAGTCCCTGCCCCCACCTGCAGGCCCGCCCATTTGGCCCCCGGTGCTCTCTTACCTCCTCCCAATGTTGGCGCCCCACCCTGCCTCCGGCCCCCCGCCAGCCCCAGGCCAGGCCCAGGCCCTGGTGCTGAGCTGATCCGACCTCCATGTTGGTGGCTGCTGGGGGCTCTTGCCTCATGCAGCTTCCATGGGCTTCCCGGCTGCCCTGGCTCTCCACCTCCTCCCCAGCCTCCCCCACGGTGAGACACCAGGAGTGCCAAGTGGGGCCTGGGAAGGAGCCAGCTCCCAGCACCTCCAGACCAGATGCGCTCCACCCTTCCTCCCTGCTCACACCCGGACAGTCCAGCTGCCCGCCGGCCTCCCCCACCCCCTCACAGCTGCAGGACCGGGCAGCTGCCCAGCGCCTCCCAGCGGCTCAGCCCAGATGCCAGGCTGCCAGCCAGCAGTGCAGGTAGAATCAAAACAGGTGCTCACATACACGCACACACATGTACACATGCTCTCTCTATAACATGCACACACATGGATCCAAACCCATGTGCATACACACATGCACACCCATGAACATACACACATGCACGTGCTCACTGGCCCAGCTCCTGAGGGCTCTGGGACACCTCACTGCACACCCCACACCCAGGCCACAGGAGCACATGGCCTGCTGGGCTCACATACCAGATGCACGCATGTCATGCAGCACACCCACGGGCCCCTCAAAGACACACCAGGGCCCCCAGCAGAGACAAGCCCACCGTTGCCACGAGGACATCCGACCACTGGGGTCTGAAACCACTGTCAGGACACTGGGCTGTCACCGCCAGGCCCAGCCTGGAGCCTGGGGAAGGGCAGGGTGCCCTGGCCAGACAAGGGCAGGAGGCAGATCAGATTCGGCAGCTCAGCCGGACCCCGCAGCCTCAGAGCTCACGAGTTGGTCAGCGGCTCCCACAGTGCAGATGGAAGCCACTGGGGGTCCTGGCGGCCCTGCTCTAAACCACCCGCCAGCCCCGTGGAGGGCGGGAGCGCCTGCCCCGGCTGGCTTCAGGCCTTGGCAGCAGCCCTGCATGCACCTCTCTGGCCCCTGCGTCCCCCTAGCAGCCCCGGCCCTAAGGCTCTACCCCCCACCCCAGGGCACACTGCCCAGGCTAGTGTCCCCCTCACCCAGGCACTGTCCTGTGCAGCTGCCCCTGGGGCTCCCCAAGTTGAGGTCACCCCTACCTACCTGTCAGGGACCAGCCTGACAGTTGAACCGGGCTGAGGTAGGGAGGTGGGAATTGAGAAAAGAAAGAAAGAAAGGACAGCGGGATCGGGAGGAGTCTGCAGGTGGTCATTGACCAACTGCAGCCACTTTATTGACTACGCAATGCCTTTTATACACAAATACTGAATGGGAGGTCAGTTAAAAGGAATGTACTCTCTGTTCCTCTTAATCTCTAAGATAAAGCAGAAAGCCAAATTCTCGGTAAATATTGACAGTCTTCTGATAAGCTATGAAAGGTCGCTCTGTTCTGCTCATCTGCTGACAATAGGAATGTGCCATCAAAACAAGTTAGATCAAAACAAGTCAGGGGACACTGCGTCTTCGGGTGCAAGGACTCTGTCAGTTTACACCCGGTCTCCAACACCTACCCAGCTCCCCTGCCCACCTGTGGAGGGAAAGGGCCCCCAGCCCCTAGACCTAAGTTTGTCCCTGCGTCTCAGCCCTGCCCGCCGGCCTCGGCTCTGACTGACGGCCATTCCCAGAGCGGGACAGCGCAGCGCCTAAGAGCACCTGACCACAGCCGTCACCCAACCCTTCCCACAGCCGGCCAGGTGCCGCCTGCCCTGTCCTCGGCATGGCGGGTGGAGCAGGACTCAGGCACTCCTGCCAAGATCAGTGCCCCAGGTCCCCAGAACCTTCCAGAGGCTCTCAAGGTCAGAACTGTTTTCGCTGTAACACCGGATCACTCTTCTTCCCTTCTTTCTGTCCTTGCGCAGTGGTTTCCCGCAGTGCGTCATGATGCTGTGGTGTGTGCTAGGCATTCTTGTTTTACTATTTTTCCTTTGTAGTGAGATAATGGGTTATCTTGGTTTTTCTCTTTATTTTTTTTCCCATCAGCATTTATCCCCCTATACCCTTTTCTGCCTCCACTCCCCCCAGCCTCCTGCCCCTGCAATCACCACACTGCATTTTTTTAAAAGATTTGGTTCTTTATTTTTTAATAAGTTTTTATTGGTTTCAGAGAGGAAGAGAAAGGGAGAGAGAGATAGAAACACCAATGATGAGAGAGAATCATTGATTGGCTGCCTCTTGCATGCCCCACACAGGGGATTGAGCCCTCAACTGGGCATGTGCCCCAACTGGGAATGGCCTCCTGGTACATAGGTTGGTGCTCAACCCCTGAGCCACGCTGGCCTGGCCACACTGCATTCTTGCTTTAAACATCCATTTTCATTTCCAGTCCACTCGGCACCCACAGCTGCACCCTCAGCGACATGTGACACTGCGAGGGTCTGAGACGCACAGCCCGGAGTGTAACCTCGGGACTCTGCCCACACCCCCAGCCTCCCTTCCTGCCAGGCGGGCACATCACCCTCTGACTCTGTAGCCCAGGCCCCAGGTGTGGCCAAGACCCGCTGACTGGGGGCTGCTCCAGGAACAGCTGGAAATGGGATCCGTTTGCAGCGCTGGAGGCAGGGGAGCCCCCACCCAGAGGTCAGTGGGAAAATCCCAGGAGAGGTGCCTGCTTGTGCTGCCCCCTTGTGGACACCTGGAGCTATTGCATGCCCCACCAGGCCCAGGTCCCAGATTTCCACCTCCTCCCATGGCTGTCCTTCCCCAACCCTCCCCACCCCGTGGGCCAGCCTGAGCCAGGGTGCAGGGAGGACAGGGGCGAGGCCGGGCTTCCGACTTGTGGGCTTGGGGCTTCTCAGACCTGCTTTCATCAGCCCACCCCAGAAGTGGTGCCCAAGGAATAGAGACCCTTCCCAGAAGGCCTGCCCTCCACCACCAGGACTCAGATGGGAATGGGAACTGCTCTGGGGAGTCCATGAGCCTGGAAGGGCCTGTCCCCAGCCCCACACGCACTCACCTGGAGGGCTAGCATTGGTCCCCAGCTCAGGCCTCTGCTGTGTGGACAGCCAACATCGTCCCACCCTCAGCGTCTGGGTGACCAGGGTTCCCAGAGGGGACCAGTGACCAGGACCAGAGGATGAGGATCCCTCAGGGACCACACTGGGTCCTGTCTCTGGCTGGCAAGTTTCTTTTATTTGAGCCCAATTCTAACCGGGCCGTGTGTTAAGGGCACCTTCCTGGGGCAGGGTCACACTAACCTCTGCAGGCTCAACCAGGCCCCCCACCCATGACAGTGGCCAGGGGCTCAGCACCGTGGCAGGAAGCACCCAGTCCCTGCTTTGGGCAGGGTCACTAGACAAAATACAGAGACCAGTTTCAATTTCGGGGAAACAGCAAATACTTGGTCTGTGTAAATATTGTGTGGGAGATTTATATTGAAGATTATCCCACTTACCCAAAATCCCAATGTGCCTGGCTGTCTTGTGTCTGCATTTGCTGACTCGGCCGCCCTCCTGGGAGGTCTCTGTGGGTCAGCCGCCAGCATGACCCACCCCGGAAGTGAATCCAAAGGGCACTCTGGCTACCCCTCGTCCTACTCTGCCGTCATGCAGCTTCAAGGGCCCGTCCCCCCATGGGGCTAGCGGGGAGACACCAGCCCCTCCACAGGCCTCTCTGAGCCACCTGCCCCCACCCTCCTGACTGGCAGCACCCCCAGGGGTGTTGTGGGCTGGATGCACCCCCTGAGATTTCAGGCCCCGACGTGAGACCTGCGCTATGACCTACGAGGCAAGAAAGGGCTTTGAATAGCTACTAAATTAAGGGCCTTGGGATGAGATTGTCCTGGATTACCCAGGTAGGTCTTCGATGCAATTGCAAGTGTCCTTGTAAGAGGGATGCGGAAGGAGACGTGGCACAGAGGCAGAGATCGGAGTTATAGCCACAGCCCAGGGTCAAGAGGCCAGCAGTGGCCCCTGCCCTCCAGCCCCTGGGCCCTGCCAGCACCTTGATTTTGTCCCAGTGATTCTGATTTTGGGCTGTGAGAGCCCCTTGCTGTCACTTTAAACGGCCGGCTGATATTTGTTGCGGGACCTCACACACTACGGGAGCCTGCTCTTGGCCTGGAGTCTGCCCTGGGAGCAGGCTGGGGGTCTGCTTGCCCCCCGCCCCCGTCAGCTCCAGGCGCAGCCCCCACGGGCAGGCTGGCTGAGCAGAGTTGCCCTGCCACCCAGTCCTTGCTGACCAAGCTCAGGCTTGGCCAAGGGTTCTGGGGGTGGCGTTGCTGGGTGTGCCGGGCCCAGCTGAGGAGCAGGGTGGACGGCGCTGCCGCAAATGACCGGCTGGGGAGGGAACCCCAGGAAAGTGGGTGAGGAATGGTAGTGTGAGAGAATCACTCGTGGGGAAGGGGCCCTCAGCTCTCATCCGGTTCTCAGAGACCCCAAAACCCAGCCCCACCCCCACGCTGCAGGTCTGCAAAGCCCCTCCCGGCAAGCCAGACCAGCGGCGCTCGGGAGCCGGCCTCCTGGGCGGGGCCCCACCCCGCCCGGGGCGCACAGGACCCCGCCAGGTCCCGCCCCCCAGCAGCAGGCGCACACGGCTCTGGGGTGGCTCAGTTTATTGGTGAAACGGGCACTGAGCGTGGCGAAGGCTGGATGCGGAAGCGGCGGCGGGGGCTCTTTTCCTCTTGAAGAACTTCCACTGGACCTTGATGGCGAGCATCCAGTCGCTCACGGACAGCCTCTGACAAACGGAGGTGCAGACATGCTTCGGGCGGGGGGGCGGGGCGCCGGGGCGGGGGCGGGGCGGCGGGCGGGGCGCGGCGCCGCCGGGGAGGGTCGCGCCGCGGGCGCCCGCGCTTCACTTGCCCGCCTTCTGCGCCTTCTGCGCCGACTTGGTGACCTTCCCGGCGCCGCCGCTCTTCTTCTCCACGTTCTTGATGACGCCCACGGCCACCGTCTGCCGCATGTCGCGCACGGCAAAGCGGCCTGCGGGGAGGGTGTGAGGGCGCGCGCGCGCCCCCGCCCCGCCCCGCCCGCCACCCCCCCCGCCCGCCCCCCGCCCGCCCCGCCCCGCCCGCCACACCCCCGCCCGCCCCCCGCCCCGCCCCGCCCCGCCCGCCACACCCCCACCCCGCCCCGCCCGCCACACCCCCGCCCGCCACACCCCCGCCCCGCCCCGCCCCGCCCCCGCCGGGTGCAGCCTCTGGCCGGCGGGCTGGGGCCCTCGCTGGGCTCCGGGCTCCCGTGAAATCGGCGTGTCCCTAGGTGTCTGCGCGGCAGCCACTAGAGCTGTGCGCCTTGGGTGGGTCACTTGGAGAGGGGGCCCCCCAGACCTGCCCAGGGGCCACGGGTGCTCCCGGAGAGGGGGCCCCGGGCTCCTGCTAAAGCTCCAGGCGCAGCAGCAAGTCAAGGCCCCTCCCTGCAGCGGTGCCCGGCCCGGCCCCTCACCCACTCACCCAGAGGCGGGTACTGGGAGAAGCTCTCCACACACATGGGCTTCCCTGGCACCATCTCCACGATGGCCGCGTCGCCCGACTTCAGGGACTTGGGGTTGTCCTCCAGCTTCTTGCCGGACCGCCGGTCTATCTTCTCCTTCAGCTCCGCAAACTTGCAGGCGATGTGGGCCGTGTGGCAATCAATGACGGGCGAGTAGCCGGCGCTGATCTGCCCAGGGTGGTTCAGAATGATGACCTGCGGGCAGAGTGGCATAAGGCCAGCAGTGACAGGTGGGCATCGAAGCAGGGAGAGGCTGCAGCCCACCTCCCAGGGCCCTGGGGCCCGGGGTGCTGACTGGAAAAAGGTCCAGCGATGGGACAGACGGGACGCCGAGGTCGGCACTGAGCATTTGGAACGAGTGGAGATCAACCAGCCACGCGGGACCAACAGCAGCCGGCGCCCAGTTCAGAAGTGCTAGTATGTCACCGCCCCCAGAACTACAACGCGGATGACAAAACCGGCCTCGGTTTTTGCATTTCAATTACATCTCAATGAGGCCCGTTTTGAGGAGTGACCAGAGGGTGCAGAGCAAGTGTGAGGATGCAGGCGCCACGGAGATGCCTCTGCAGTAAGTGGTTAAAGCACCTTCAGGACCCAATGGGGCCTCGGTGCAGCCCGAGTGACAGGCCTGGGCGCCCCCAACGCACCCTTCCTCGGAGCCCTAACCCTGCGCCAACCTCTCCCGGCCTGGAGGTCGTGTGTGCAAAGCCAGGGTCTGAGTTCTCCCAATGCCAGGCCAGGGGGAGCCCCTGACCCCTGCGGGAAGGGCCACCCACCTGGGAGGTGAACTGGGCGGCCTCCTGGGGGGGGTCGGACTTGCTGTCCCCACACACGTTGCCCCGGCGGATGTCCTTGACAGACACATTCTTCACGTTGAAGCCGACGTTGTCCCCAGGCAGGGCCTCGCTCAGAGCCTCGTGATGCATCTCCACCGACTTCACCTCCGTGGTGATGTTCACAGGCGCAAAGGTCACCACCATGCCAGGCCGAAGGATGCCCGTCTCCACGCGGCCCACAGGCACGGTGCCAATGCCTGGGCCCAGAGGAAGGGGCTGTGAGGGGCAGGCGGGCCAAAGGGGTGCCCCTGGTCCTCCCTGGCAGGCATGGGCGTGGCCACATGGAGGGAGTGAGGGGGCAGGGAGACCCCAGACGAGGCAGACACACGGAGGTTCGCACAGGGACGGGGGCCCCGACCCACGGGGAAGGAAGGGACTGCACAAGAGTTCCCAGAACCTCTCAGGAGGGGGACGGGGCAAGGAGAGGCCATCCGGGCTGGGGGTCCCTTCCCTGCCCCCAGGTGAGGCACCTCTGAGGCTCCTCCTCGGAGGGGGAGCACCACTCACTCACCGGAAAGACCCGGCCCAGCTTCAAAGCCCCTGGCACTGGACTGTCCCTCAAGGGACATTGGTGCCACCCCTTCTCATGGGTCTGCTCACACTAGTGTGGCTTCCCACTGGGTGTCTGGGCTCTCCCACAGCCCAGGGGAGGCTCCACCCCATCTCCCTGGCTGTGATGGAGGCGCGTGTGACGTTACAGTATGACAGACACAGGCCGTGGCTGCTCTTATACTGGGTGAGCTTGTCCCTGCCCTGCACACAGGCCCCCGACGCCTCCAGCCACAGACCCTCATGGGTCTCACACTTGGTTATGTCTCTGTACCAACTCATGAATAGCAATTCCCACTCCTGGGGAAGGAGGATATGATAGCCCAGGTCAACAGCAGTGAGGGGTCCCCACTCACCAGCAGGCCAGGCAGGGGAAGGTGAAGGTGGGGGTCCTGTGGGCCTCCCCAGGAGGGCAGAGAATGCAGTCAGCCCACCCCCACCACCACTACATGAGGTCCCGTGAGAAAACGTGCAATCGCAACGCACAAACACGCAGCCCAGCAAGACAAGTGGCCCTCCAGCTGCACCCAGGCCACAGGGCTGGCACCCCTGTGCCATCACCCCATGCCACCAGCTCTTGGCATTGGACCAAGCACTTATCTGGAGGGAGGAAGACCTGGCAAACACTGGGCAGACTGATGGATGGGTGGGGGTGGGCAGCTGGATAGAGGGATAGATGGACGGGTGGATAAATGGACAGGGTTTTGGGGTGGGTAGGTGAACAGGTAGACAGAGGAATGGATGAATGGTTGAATGAATGTATGGGGGATGGATGGATAGATGGATGGGTAACCCAGAAAGTGTGCAGCGTGTGGGGAGAGGCAGAAAGACCCTGACGGCGGGAGCTCCTTGCCAGGGCCCTCGTCTCAGGAGAGGGGTCTGAGGGGCAGAGCTGGCCGAGGTGGGCTGGGTGCCTACAGGAGCACCCTGTACCCTCACTCACCACCAATCTTGTACACATCCTGCAGGGGCAGGCGCAGGGGCTTGTCCGTGGGGCGTGTGGGGGGCAGGATGGTGTCCAGGGCCTCCAGCAGGGACACGCCACTGGCGTTCCCTTCCTTACGCTCCACTTTCCAGCCCTTGAACCACGGCATCTGGGCAGGAAGCAGGCACGCATCGCACCGTAGAGACAGCCTGCCAAACCCTTCGCCCTCCAGTCCCAATGGGAGATCCTAGTGCAGGCACCAATCTGAGGGGGCCTGGGAGGCAGGGGCGCTAAGCCCCGCCCCTCCACTAAGGGCCCATTGAGATGCTAAAACACTGACCCCTCCCAAGCTCACTTCTAACACCACGGAGACCTGGGCAGGGAGAAAAAAGGATGCAGAGCCTCCACCTCGGCCCAGACCACACACAGGGCTCCTGGCCCAGCCGGAGGCACAGAGTCCAGCCACGGTGCCACCATCTCTAGGCACGACCAACAGAGCATTACCCAGGCTTTTCCTGGCAGTAGACTCAGCCCCGTCCTGGCACCGAGCCCCCTGCCCACCAGCCCCAGAGGGAGACAAGGCCCGCAGCACCATGCCCAAGTCCATCCACAGGGACCCTGTCCTCCAGACAGCCCAGGTCAACAGCAGTGAGGGGTCCTCACTCGCCAGCAGGCCAGGCAGGGAAGGTGGAGGTGGGGGTCCTGTGGGCCTCCCCAGGAGGGCAGAGGGTGCAGTCAGCCCCCCAGCACTATATGAGGTCCCGTGAGGAAACATGCAATTGTAATGTGAAAACACGCAGTCCAGCAAGATGGGCGGCCCTCCAGCTGCACCCAGGCCACAGGGCTCAAGGCTGGCTCTCCTGCAGGTCCCCTCCATGCCCTCCACTCTCAGTGTGGGTGGCCGCCCTTCTGGGCCAGGGTGTCCTTGGCTTGACAGTGCCAAGGCACTACGTCTCGGGTTCAACAAATTCAAAACCCCCAGCTCCACTCGTCGCCTCCTGCCCAGTCAGAGTTCCGGGGACAGTGGCTGCCCAAGCGGCCAGCAGAGAGCCAGCCTCAGCCCTCCCCAGAGCCCAGCTAGCTCCAGGCTCCAAGGGGTGCCAGGATGCCATGAAAACTAACCCTGCACAGCAGCTCCTGGAGATGGCCCATGGGCCCAGCAGCTGCCGTCTCTACAGTGTTGACCTGGGGGGACTGTCCTAGCCTGAGAAGGGGCCGCAGAACCCTCTGCCAGCCTCGTGTGGTCCCCGAGGACACCCACAGGGGCTGGCCCCAGCACTGATGCAGATTAAGGAAGACCAGTAGGGTGAAGGGAGTCGAGGGACAGCCCTCTGACCCAGCGCCCCACTCTGACCCTGCCTGACCTTTGATCCAGTGCTCTGGGCCCTCGGGAAGAGGTCAGAGCAGCCCTCCCACCTCCCGCCAGGCACTCACATTGGGGGAGGGCTCCAGCATGTTGTCGCCGTGCCAGCCAGAGATGGGCACGAAGGGCACGGTGGCCGGGTTGTAGCCGATCTTCTTGATGTAGGCGCTGACCTCCTTGACGATCTCGTCATAGCGCTTCTCGCTATAGGCGGGCTCCGTGGAGTCCATCTTGTTGACCCCCACGATGAGCTGCTTCACGCCCAGTGTGTAGGCCAGCAGTGCGTGCTCCCGAGTCTGCCCGTTCTTAGAGATGCCCGCCTCAAACTCGCCCACTCCTGCCGCCACGATCAACACAGCGCAGTCCGCCTGCCCAGCAGGCCCAGCACCGTGAGCCCCAGACCTCACCTAGTGCCCAGGCCCCTCCGGGCAGCAGACAAGGGCCTGGGCACTGCCTGGGATGGGACCTGGGAATCTTGACCTTAGGGCAAGTGGCAGGGGCTCATCTGTCTGTCTGTCTGGATGGATGCCCTGGCAAGGTCAGGGGCTGTCCGAGTCTGTCTGTGGCACGGGTGGCCCTGACACTGGCTGACTGTCCTTATAGGAACTATCCTGGTTGAGATGCTGAGGTGCTTAATCGGTTGTTTTCATGACTCTGTACCAGGTGGGGCAAGAGGGACAAAGGTGAGGGTCTCGTGCCCTAATGAGGAAGCAGAGGAGACCCTACTACCCTCCAATGACTCCAGAGCCCGCACCCAGGTGCCCTCTGAATGGGACCCCTTGCCCCACCTCCCAGGCCCCTGTGGCCCCCACAGTCTGCCCACCTGGGATGTGCCAGTGATCATGTTCTTGATGAAGTCTCGGTGGCCCGGGGCATCAATGATGGTGATGTAGTACTTGGTGGTCTCGAACTTCCAGAGGGATATGTCAATGGTGATGCCGCGCTCCCGCTCCGCCTTCAGCTTGTCCAGCACCCAGGCATACTTAAAGGAGCCCTTCCCCATCTGGAGGGGTGGGGGTGGCTCAGGGCGAGGCCCAGGCGAGAGGCAGGAAACAGGCGCCAGCCCCCAAGGCTCCCCACTGGGAGCCTGGAACTCAGGAGCACTCAGAACCCAGCCTAGGTGGGGTCCTGGCTCCCCAGGCCCCGCCGCCTGCCTCCTAAATGGGCGCAACTCAGGCATCCACCAGTAGGTGGCGTAAGGGCCTGTGACCGGCTCTTTGAGAGAAGCCGCTGGCCAAAGCCCTCCCCTGGCTGGTGGCTCCCCTTTATTAGAAGCTGAACCCACTCCCCCAAGATCTCTGCCTCACCCAGAGGCCGCACCACCACTAGGTTTTAGGCTGTCAAATCAAAAACCCCTCTGTGATTTCTTTTTAAAGAAAGAAAGAAATCGAATGAGGTCACAAGCAAGGGCCTGGCTCTCCAGCTCTTTCCTTAGTCAGCCCAGCTTCCCGCAGTTCTGCGGCTGCTGCGCCCCTTCCTGGCCCACCTGAGCAGGGGAAGCAAAGCCAGGTTGCTGTCTGCACATACCTGTGCCCAGTGCCAGGGAGACCCCCATGCCTGGGGGCCAGGACTGCCGTTAGGAGAGCAGCCTTGGTCACTGCCCAGGTGGACACAGCTCCCTGCCATGGCCATGCACAGACAAGGCTCTGCCCTCCCGGAGGCTGCCCAGCCAGAAGGGGCCACCCAGACAGGACCCCAAAGACCGGAACCATACACCCTGAAAACACCCTCAACCTTCCTCCAGCTCCAGACCCACAGGGAGAAGTGACACAGCTTTGGGGCCCAGGCATGGAGGGAGGTAGCTCATAGCACCCGCCCCCGCCCCATGGCCAGAAGCTGTCCCCTCCCCGGCCCTGGTCCCAGCCACTCTGTCATCCAGGTGAGAGCCCACACAGCTCCCCCAGATGGATGCTTCTCACAGAGCTCAGGGCAGGGGCAAGGTGTGCAGAAAGCAGGACCTCAATCCATGGCCACTTCCCACCCACAGTGGCCAAAGAGCAGCTTCAAGAGAGGGGAGGTCAGCTCATGGGGCCGCTCTCAACCTTACCATGCCCCCCTGCCTCTCCCCTCAACAAAGGGCACCTCCCTGGACAAGCAGCCTCCCCAGTCTAGCACGAGAAAATGGAGCTGATGGGCTGGGTGCCCATCAATCAGCTATTAATAGCACCCGAGTCCTGACCCAGCCCTGGAACAAGCGAGGGCAGTGCCACCTCCAGCCCCAGACCTCAGCGCTGCGGACACAGGAACCCAACCCTGGGGGCACGAAAAACAGGCTCCAGGGCTCTCTAGTCCAGCGTGGCAAATTGTTCCAGAACCTTCTGTGCAGGGCAGAAATGCAATCTCCAGGCTACCCCTTACCCTGGGCCAGATCCAGCAAGCCATCCTCCTCCCCCACCAAGCACATCCTCAGAGAGAGGCAGCCTCTGCTCCCCCCACACCACTCCCATCTGGACCCTCTGAGGCACACGTCCCCCACACAGGATCCTTTAGGGCTCACGCCCCTCTTGCCCTGGAGGAGATACGCCAAGCCACGTGCCCCGGGGTCTGAGAAGGCCAGCCTAGCCTCGGAGCGGAACCCGCCCTCACGGTGGAGGCAGTGATGGGAGCCCCCACCCCTACCCCCGACTCACCTCGGCAGCCTCCTTCTCAAACTTCTCAATGGTCCTCTTATCGATGCCCCCGCATTTGTAGATGAGGTGGCCTGTCGTGGTGGACTTGCCTGAGTCCACGTGCCCGATGACCACGATGTTGATGTGGGTCTTCTCCTTGCCCATGGCGTTCGAGGGTGGGAAGGGCCGTGCGACCTGGGGGGCTCTGGCTCGGGCAGGGGATGCTGAGCAGTGGCTCTGTGGGGTGATGGTGGGGGACAGGGGACAGAACCTTAGAGAAAAACCCAGCAAAGACGCAGCCCTGCACAGGCAGCAGCACATCTGGCCACAGACCCAGCCCCCAGGCCAGGCCAAGTGCCCACGCTCCGTGGGAAGGTGAGACCCAGCCGTGCCTGACCCAGCTGAGCAAGGTGGCAACCCAAACGGCCCCCATGTACCTATCCAGGCCCACAGAGCCCCCATGAGAGTCTGACCCCCTCTGGAGAAACCGAGAAACACCAGGGTGGACAAGCCCATGGCCAGTCAGGAGCCGGGGATGAGTCACCTTGCCAGCCCTCCAGTGCCCTTTCCCCATGCTGCTCTCTCCCCCGAGTTCTGGGCAGGACACTGTCCCCCACCCTCACCCCCACCCCTCCCGCAGAGCCACGCAGGAGGAAAGCCAGTGCTCCCCATTCTCAGGCAGGGACAGGGACGCGCCATCTTCCTCTCTCCCTGCCTGGCTGGCACCAGAGACTTGCTGGCCCCAAGCTCCAACCGGACGGAGGTGCCCAGATCAGGGGCCCAGAATAGCCTGGCCCTCCCCCTCTGGGCAGGGGCAGACAGTAGGGCAGGGAGGGGGTGTCTCTGCTCTGTCCACAGGAGGAAGATCTGGCCCTTCAGCTTGGTAGGGTCGAGGTTGGGGGGCACCCTTTCCCCCTTCCCTGTGGTCAGGGCCCAGGGCCCAAGCCCCTGCCCCATCCTGGAGGCCATGAAGAACCCTAGGCAGCCCAAGAGGGGCCAGGCGGCTGGGAGGGAGAGCGGGCACTGGCGTGTGGACACCCGGTGGACCCCAAAGGAGTGAGGGGAGGGGCTGCTGACCAGGGCCCCGGGCCTCTCCGCCTCCCCTTCCCCCATTCCGTCGCCGGGGCACCCCCACAAACACCAGCACTGACTCCCCTGCCCCAAACCTGCAGACACCCGGGCGGTCCCAAGGTCACAGCGCAGGGCAGGGCGACAGCCACCGCCCAGGAGCCCGGCCCCAGCCGCCGCCGCCGCCGCCACCGCGTAAACAAGCACCACCGAGAAGCCCGCACCCACTCCCGCCGTGGGGACCGACCCCGGTGTCGGTCCGGGCGCGCGGGGTGGGCGGCCGGTCCCTGCGGTGGCGAGCTGCGCAGCTTCGCTAGGCGCGGGGTCCAGAGCCCTCCGCCGCCAGCACCGGCCCCTGGGAGGGACCCCCCGCGGAAAGCTGGGGGCGGGGGCGGAGACTCGGGACCGAGCGTCCTTACCGGAGCGGGTCTCAGCCAGAGGGACTGGCGGCGCCGGCGCCGCGGTTTTATGTCTCCAGGAGGGTCCACCTATTGGCGCGCGGGCGCAATGCACCGCGCCCTGCAGCACGGCACTGCGGCAGCGCGGGCGGGGCGGGCGGAGCGGGGCCGGGGGAGAGGCGAAGAGGGAGCGAGCGACAAAGGCGCCGAGACGAGGCGCACCCGGAGGGAGCTCTGCGGGGAGAGAAAAACAGGCGAAGGCGAGGGGGCGGGGGAGAGCTGGGGCAGGGAGAGGGAGACGGGGAGGAGGGAGGCCGGAGATGGAGAGAGGTGCCAGGGGAGAACAGCCAGAGACAGAGGACGGAGAGCAGAGGCGGAGGCCAGGCTCAGGCACACCCAGAGAGAGACGGGGAGAACCTGCAGAAAGACACTTCGAACATAAACGGAGGTCCCCAGGGGTGGGGCCCGAGGGGACAGGGTGGCAGGGGAGCTGGGCAGACAGCAGGGCAGGCCTGGGGGTGGGCGCAGCCTGAGGCGGGGTTCTGGGCCAGGGTCAGGCCTAGCCCTGCGAGTTTGGTGCCTGTTCTGAGGCATCTCCAGGATGCAGCCCAGGGGGAACCTGCTTGTCTGTAGGCCCTTGACCCCCCTGCCTGCCACACGGGCTCACCCACGCAGGCCCCCAAAGCCAGGCTTCTCCCTGCCTGGCCCCGCGGTGAGGCCGGAGCGCTGGCCTCCAGGGCCCCTCAGCCTGGCCTGAGGTTCCGGCAGACCTGCTCAGCCCACCCTCCCTTAAGGCCCCTGAAGAGGGCCACTTCCACCTGGGTCCCTCTCAGTGTGACACTCAAAGTCTGTCCCCAGAGCACTGCCCCCCAGTATCTTAAAGGGCTGCCCTGGTGTTTACGTGTGGACGGTGCTCCCCAGGGACGAAGAGTTGCCAATAATCTGCTCCAGGCATCCCAGGCTGTGGCCCCTCAGCCTCCCTCGCTCTAGGTCCTGGTGGGGACAGAGCTTCAAGCCGCAGACAGCCCCATTCTGTAGGAGGTGGCGGAGTGGGGCCGGGGGGGGGGGTGGGGGGCGGGCGGTAAGGACCCTGGCCAGACCAAGATAATAGCCAGGGGCTTTCAAGGAGAGGAATGGGGAAGCCCTGTGTTGTGTGGAGACCAAGGCTATGGAGCGCCTGGGACCTGTGTCCTGTCAGGTCAAGTTCCCATCACCACGTGGCCGATGGCTGCTCTCATCTGCCTGGACCTGAGGACAGGCATGTCACTCTGTAGCCACAGGCTCTGGGAGGAGGCAGGGCAGGAAATGTGCTGAGTGGGTGAGTGCAGAGGCCCAGTGCCCAGCACTTCCCACTGGGGGGTGCAGTGGGGAGCCCCCAGTGGGTCAGGAAGTGAAGAGGACCCAGAGCAGTGGTTGGGGCCCAGAGGGTCTCCCAGGCCCGTGAGAGGGTCTCCCAGGGAAGGTCGGGCCCACCCCAGGGCTGTCCCAGGGTCTGCCCCACCCTCAGACCCACAGACCAGGCAGATGACCCCCACTTCCCGGTGCTGCTGATGCCATCAAACAGAAGCCAGGGAATAAAAATAAACTCCTGGCGAGAAAGCGAGGCCTCTATATTTAATGCACCCCTCCTGCCTGAAGGTTACTCGGGATTTGGGAGCCACTGGGATGGGCTGAGGTGGGGATGGGCCAGAAAGGGGGCAGGAGGCCAGGGTCCCCAGGACACCCAGTCCAGCTTCCCCTGAGAGACCCCAGCATCAGAACCCAGTGCCTGCAGCCTTGGAGGGCATTTGTTAGACACCCTCACACCAAGGGCTGAGCCCCACCCTCCCATCCGGGCTCCCAGGCAGCTGGCAGCTGGCGGCACCAAATTGCCAGAGGCCTGCTGTCCAGAGCAGTGGCCGCTGCAGGTGGAATGCAGTGTCCTCCCGAAGGGCCTGCACACTGACCCTGAGGAGGGGTGTCAGGTAGTTTCTTCAAAGGGCCTCCAACTCACACCGGCCCACCTGCAGCCAGGCTGCCCTGCAGGCCCAGGAACCCAGGTGATTCAGCCATCTGGAGATACTCAGGCCATACGGATTGTGAGACTAAGTGAGCTAGATGCTCCATGATAACATGCCAACCATGCGGAACAGCGCCTACCACCACCCAGCACCAAAGGACGGCTGCACAGCCCCTAACCATCGGCGGCGCGTAGTGGCCGTAACTACGGGTTAGTGCTGAGTAACTGCCAATACAACACGACCTCACACAGCCGCAGTCACGCACCGAGCGCTGGGCGGGGCTGGCTGAGCACCCAGGGACCAAGGGCCAGCTGAGCACAGGAGGCAACGCAGTGCCCAAGGCCAGAGCCAGGAGGGCAGAGTTTGCAGTGTGCTCAGGCCTGAGCCAGAGCTCAGCCAGGCCACGCCAGCTGTCTGCCCTCACACTCCCTTCTCTCACATAGCAGCCTCTCATCACCTATGGTGACCCAGTAGCAGCCAACAGTTGAGGACTTTAGCCAACCAGGCTGGTGCAGCCTCACAGCATACTTCCAGGGGCAGGAGGAAGGGGTACAGACTCTGCCCCCTCCCTTGGCCCCCAGGCCCAGCCAATGGGAAGTTTGGGAGACACAGGCACCCCCTCTTGGGCTGGCTGGGGTTTCAAGCCTGGGAAAGAAGATCCTGCTAAAATTAACGGTTCTCAAGCTGTCAGGCCTGGAAATAAACACGTCTCCCATTGGCTGCCGGTGATGTCACTGCCGGCTAACAATAACCTGCGGATGCAGAAGGCAGCCCCTGGGCCTGGGCTGTCCTGGCTACGCAGATGACTGTCACTGGGCTGAGGCTGGGCAGGGCAGGGGCAGGGCTGAGCTTAACTCTGGCCTCAGGCATCTCAGAATGACCTCAAGCCCTGGCCTTGGGCTGTAGGCTGCCCCCTGCCCCCAGGGCATCAGTGTGCACCCTCCTGTGTAGAGACCACCTGGGCAGCAGGACCTTTGGGGACAAGTCCTCGCCCCCCAGCACCCAGGAAACTGAGCTGTCTGCAAGGTGCAAAGTAAGTGGTCTCCATGGCACAGAGGAGCTCTTGGCTGTGGGGTTTCCTCAGAAAAGCAAGGTCATGGCCCCTAAATTAGAGGAGGGGAAGGCAGGGGGCAGGGGCAGGGATGAGGGGACAGGCTCGCCACACGCACACCAGCTAGACCCCACACAAGCCAAAGGCCCCACAAGCCAGCCAAGTGAAACAGGAGGAAGGGTGATTTACTGGACAATCTAGGCCCCCAAACACTCCACCCTACCACACTCTGTGTCTGGGGGGCATGCAGCCAGCCTGAATCTGCCAGGGCAGCCCACAGCCCTCAGGAGGGGGAGGGAAGCATGGCCTGCCCCCTTCCTTCCCAGGGGCACTTGGGCCAGAGGAGCTGTCTGGGGTCCCCTGTGCCTGCAGCGCAGTGAAGGAGGGAGCCGTTGCCATAGTGAAGGCGCAGGCAGCTCCACAGGCTCCTCTGCCCAAAGCCCTCACTCCCCAGCAGCCAGGGTGGCACGCGTGTGCGGCAGGCGCCCACGCTAGAGCTTGGCCTCGGCCCTGCACAGGCCCAGTGCCCACCTGCTTCCAGGGGAGGGGGTCTGGCGGCCATAAGAATAGAGTGGCAGGGGCCCCACACACCATCCTGCCCACACAGGCTTGGGGGCAGAGAAGGTGCAGCCCAGGAGCTGCAGGCTGGGGGGCCCTCCTTTCCCAGCTGGGTCCAGGTTCCCCTTGGGGGCTGACCAAAAGCAGAGCTGCCCTCCTGAGACCTGCACTGAGTGGCGGGGGGGCCACGGAGCTCAGCCAGCCCCCGGGCTCAAGGGGGACATCTCTGGGCAGAACTGCCCCGGGAGCCTGAAGCCCACTAGCACTCAGAGCCTGTTCTCACCTCCTGCCTCCGGAGCAGGAGGACAGGGGCGGCTCTCAGCCATGAGCAGGCGCAGGAAGCAGGCGGCACCCTTTGGCAGGTGGCAGACACCCAGAGCCTCCCTGCCCAGGAAAGGCTCTCCCCACACTGGCAAGACCCAGGAGGCTGGACCTTGGTGCCGGGAAGGATGGGTCCCCGACGGAGACCTGGTCCCTGAACCCTGAACTTCTCACTTTGGTTAATTTTGTCATGAGAATTTTACCTCAGTAAGAAGACTTGGGTATTACAACTTCCTATATTCTTCTATTTTAGAAATGCCTTAGTTATTTCCGTCCATTTGTCTTTCTTTCCATACCAATTTTAGGATCCGCTTGTCTGTATCTTCAAGACTCTTGCTGGATTCTCACTGGAATTGCATGAAATCTAGACATGAATTTGGAGGGAATAGGTGGTTTTTCTGCGCTAGGTCTCCATTTACTTAGGCATTTATTTATTTACTAGTGGCCCGGTGAACAAAATTCGTGCATGGGGGCAGGGTGGTGGGTGTCCCTCAGCCCGGCCTGCACCCTCTCCAATCTGGGACCCCTCGAGGGATGTCCGACTGCTGGTTTAGGCCCAATCCTGTCGGGCCTAAACCGGCAGTCGGACATCCCTCTTGCAGGGATTGGGCCTAAACCCTCTCGCAATCCAGGACTGCTGGCTCCTAACCGCTCACCTGCCTGCCTGCCTAATTGCCCCTAATCACTCTGCCTGCTGGCCTGCTCGCCCCCAACTGCCCCCCCACCAGCCTAATCACTCCCAACTGCCCCCCCTGCTGGCCTGCTTGCCCCCAACTGCCCCCCTGCTGGCCTGCTCACCCCCAACTGCCCCCCTCCTGGCCTGCTCACCCCAACTCCCCTCCCCGCTGGCCTGATTGCCCCCAACTGACCCCCACTGATGGCCTGCTCACCCCCAACTTCCCCTCCCACTGGCCTGATCACCCCCAATGCCCCCCCCCACCAGCCTGATCACCCACAACTGCCGTCCCCATCCTGGCCTGATCACCCACAACTGCCCTGCCCTCTTGGCCCCTAACTGCCTCTACCTTGGCCCCACCACCATGGCTTTGTCCAGAAGAACATCTGGAAGGTCTCCTGGAAGGTCTCCCAGTCTAATTAGCATCTTACCCTTTTATTAGTATAGATAGAGGCCTGGTGCATGGGTGGGAGCTGGCTGGTTTGCCCTCAAGGGTGTCCCGGATCAGGGTGGGGGTTCCCTTGGGGGGTGGGGCAGCCTGGGCAAGAGGCCTGTGGTGGTTTGTAGGCCGGCCACGCCCCAATTGGGGTGGGGGTCCCCACTGGGGACGGTACTGGCCTGGGCGAGGGGCTGGGGCAGTTTGCAGGCCAACCATGCCCCCATGGGGTGAGGGTCCCTGGTGGGGGGGCGTGGCCATCCTGGGTGAGGGGCTGAGGGCTATTTTCAGGCTGGCCACACCCCCTTCAGGGTGGGGGTCCCTGCTGGGGTGTCTGGCCAGCCTGGGTGAGGGGCTGAGGGCTGTTTTCAGGCTGGCCACACCCCCTTCAGGGTGGGGGTCCCTGCTGGGGTGCCTGGCCAGCCTGGGTAAGGGGCTGAGGGCCATTTGCAGGCCCCTCCCTCGGTGGCCGTCCCAGGCGATGATGACCCAAGCCTCCCATGTGCCCAAGCCGGCTCCATGGCCGCCGCCCACAGGCCCCTCCTTTGGCAGCCGTCCCAGGCAGGTGGGGGGCTTGGCTTCCTCCATTGCCAGGGGTGACCCAAGCTTCCCACTTGCTCTGGCTGGCTCCATGGCCGCCACCATCTTTGTTCTGCTAATTTGCATACTCACTCCTGATTGGCTGGTGGGTGTTGTGAAGGGATAGTCAATTTACATATTTCTCTTTTATTAGTGTAGACAAGAGGCCCAGTGCACGAATTCATGCACAGGTGAGGTCCCTCCTGCCTGCCCCAGTCGGGGCCTATAGGGCCAGGCCAGTTGGGGGAGGGGCCTCAGGCAGTTGGCTGGATGGCCCTGCCCCTGGTGGGAGGGCATCAGGGGCAGGGCCGGCCAGGGGGAGGGGCTAAGGGCTGTTGGCCAGCTGGTTCAGCCCCCTGGTTGAACTCCAGGTCGAACTCCTGGTTGAGGGGACAATTTGCATATTAGCCTTTTATTATATAGGATGAGAGAGAGAGAGACCTGTCATTCCACTTATGTCTGTATTCATTGGTTGGTTCCCATATGTGCCCTGACCTAGGAATGGAACCCCCAGCCTTGGCCCATCGGGAAGCTCTGACCCAGCGAGCCACCCGGCCAGGCCTGGGCTGTCTTTGGTTTCATTTTCTTTTTAGCACCCAAGCTCTGCACGGGTTTGGTTAGGTGCTTCACGGGCCCACAAATGATGTTTGCAAAATTTTTTAAATTTCTGCGTCTACTAGTATGTGTAAATTGCTAGCATGTAGAAGTTTGAGTGTTTTTGTGTATTGATTTTGCATCTTGCGGTCATTCTTCAATTAGCTTTTTGTAGATTCCGTGATGCCAGATCAACATGTAGCCCATGAACAGGGACGCCCTGGCCTCGCTCGGTCCTGGGGGTGGACTCAGCCTTTCTCCATCAGGGCGGTGGCCGCACTGGCTGAAGAGCTCAAAGTTCTGACTGGGCAGCAGCCGCCCTTTCCACTCCTCCTTCACTGAGGTTTGCCAGGCTCCCTCCATCACTCACAAGGTGTTTCTGCGGCAGCTGCTTCAGGCCTGTCCGAGGTCCCGCACCTGGGCCAGCTTGGCCTCACAGCCAGCGAGAGTGTCCCCTGCCCGTCCGGATGCTCCTGGTGTTTTATGCTGAGTAATTTCCATTTTATCCTGCAGTTAAGCCTTTCTGATGAATAAACACTTGTCGGTTGGTTGTGTGCCTTGGGTTGAATTCCAGAGCACCAGCAGGTTGCTGCTCAGTGTTTCCCAGGATCAAACACTTGCCCCTGGGGCGTGTGCTGACCTCCTCGGTCCTTCATGCTGAAAGCTGTAATGCCTCCTATTACGTAGCTCACCCTCTCACCAATGTGCCCACGGAAAGCCTGCTGCGTGGCCGTGCTCCGCAGCTGAGGGCAGAAGAGACACCATCCCTGTTCCTGGAAAGTCTGCTTCACCAACAAGTAAACCGATTGTGCTATTTCCAGTAGTGAAAAGTGCTGTAAACAACGACCGCATCTAACTTTCACGGCGCCCCTACTAAGTGCTAGGCACTAGTCCAAGCATGCACATGGAGCATCTTAACCTCAAAATAGCCCTGTGAGTCCTGCACTCCCCACCCCTCAGAGCAGGCAAATGCAGAACAGCTGCTGCACTGCTCCTCTAGCACATCATCTGGCCACACCAGTGCCTCCCGCGTAGTAGGCATTTATTAACTACTAGAGGCCCGATGCACCAAATTCGTGCAAGAGTAGGCCTTCCTTTCCTTCCCCCAGCTGCCGGCACTGGCTTCCCTCTGGCACCTGGGACCCGGGCTTCCCTCACAACCCAGGCTTCGTCCTGAAGGTCCTCAGAAAGGACGTCAGGTCTAATTAGCATATTACGCTTTTATTATTATAGATTACTCTGTAGTGGCAATTTCTTCTGCAAACTATGATATTACCTACAGCAGCTCCAGCTGTGCTTGAGAGTTGGCAGTGGCTGCCGCCAGGCAAGGGGTGTTCTGACCCTGCAGGCAAGGGGCGAGGCCGTTGGGCTCCTGGCGGGGAGCTCTGTTCTTGGGAGCAGGCTGAGAAGCTCTGAGGGCACACCTTGCCCCCAAATACCAGCAATCAGAGTAGCAGTACAGGTAACTAACAATACAGGTAACGGAACAGCAACAGCTCCCAGGGACCATGGCTGCAGAGAGCCTCCTCTCGAGGCCCCAGCCCCTCCCTCTCCTGTCCTGTCTTCAGAGAACACCTGTTAGGAAGGAGCACTATCACCTCTCCTTCAAGGGAGGGAGTGGAGGCTCGGGAGTGGTAGGAACGAATCACAAGTCCAAGCCCACCAGAGAGTTCCTCTAGGTCTGGAGCTCCGGCCCTCCACGGGGGCAGCTCTGCCTGGGGTGGAGCTGTTGTTTCTTGAGGTCCAGAAGAGGGGTTCCAAGACCCCAACTGTCCATCTCCTCTTCTATTCTCCCAAACCCACCATAGCTGCCCAGGCTGAGCCAGCCCAGGGAGTCAAGGGAGACACAGCCTGGGTCCCACAGGAGCGACGCTGGGTGCAGCTTCCTCAGGGAGGCCCAGGGCCCAGTACTGTTTGTCAGCCCCGGGAAGGTGCTGCAGCACCCAGGGCAGGCCCACACAGGCCCACTCCCGGGAGCCACTGGGACATCTCACCTCTGCTTCCCAGCCAGAGGCAGGACCTGGCTTTAGCCTCTCACCCCCACAGCCCCGTATACCAGGACTCCCTGCGGCCTCAGGCCTTTGCAGTTCCCTGCTCTGCGCTGTACCTTCTCAGCCTCCAGGGGCTGCGCCTGGAGAGGGCAGAGGTCCTGCCCCCACCTCTGCGCACCCAGGCCTTACACTGCCTGGCACACAGTAGGTTCTTCCATAAGCTCTGGATGATCACACAGATGTGTATCAGCCCAGGGCTGTGCACCGCAACAGAAACATAGCAGTGTCCTGGCCAGTTTGGCTCAGGGGATAGAGCGTCGGCCTGCTGACTGAAGGGTCCCGGGTTTGTGACCAAGGGCACGTACATCGTTGCAGGCTTGATTCCTGGCTCTGGTCAGAAGGCAATCAATTAATGTGTCTCTCTTACATTATTCTTTCTTTTTCTCGCTCTGTCTCTCCCCCTCCCTTCCACTCTCACTGAAAATCAATGGAAAAATATTCTCAGGTGAAAAAATTTAAAAAAAAACCACAGCAGCAAGGCCAGAACCAGCCTCCAGCCCCAAACAAGAGCTGCAGAAGCCCTGGTGGCCCTCCTGCCCTATGGGGGCCCTAAGGGGGCAGATGCATGGGCACCGGCAAGTTAGGCCCATCCCAGGACAGACAGCGACCTGCACCAGAGCAGAGGCCAGAGGGAAGAGGCTACTCCCCACAGTGGGCAGCTCTTTGAGCCTGAGCAGAGCTGCTGGCCAGGCCAGCATGGACTCCTGGGGCATGGCTTTGGTGCATCTAACCACTGCTGCCCAAACCAGGTATCAGTCACAAGGTCAGCAGCTTCCATCCCACCCAGCCTGAAAAAGCATCTGTATCCAGGGATGGCCAGGCCCCGGCCCTCTCAGGGTTCTGGTTTCCTGACCTGCTGCACAGGAAGTTGAAATGCTGGAGGGGGTCCTGAGGGTGTTGCAGATGTGGAGAGCCTGGCAGAGGGGGTGTGGCGTCTTCTCGGCAGCACCCTCCTGAAGCTCCCACAGACCTCCTGAGAGCCTCCCAACCGCTGGGGAAGAAAACTGTGCAGCCAGCCAGGGCCCAGCATATAAAGAGCCAGACGTCCAGAGCTGCTGACTGCCTCTCCCTGCAGAGGAAGGTTGGGGCATGGGTCTGTGTGAGGAAGGATGGAGGGATGGCTTCCACATCAGAAAGGAAGTCCTTCTGATTTACAAGCCCTAGGCATCTTGGGAAAATATTCTGGGGTCGCTCAAAACAGGGGACCACTGCCTCCATCTACTGGAGAAATCCCCAAACAGTAGGTCTTCACCCCAGCCACTCAAATAAACCCCCTTGCTGCCGGTGCCCTGCCCTCAATGCCCACCTGGGCCTCACAAGCAGCCTGGAGGCCGGCTGGAGCTGGGGAACTGGGATGTGGGTTCCAGAGCCACCCGAGCTGCGAAGGGGACACAGGAGGGTTTCACCAGCGGTGAAGCTTTGAAGGGCCACGTCTGGAGGGCTCAGGGCGCACAGCATGCCCTGGGTACCACCCAGCTCCCGCAGCTGGGGGCAGGAGATGCCGCTGGGCCCACTTCTGTGCTGGGTGAGCGAGTCCTGAGTGGAGAAGACCGAGGACAGGGACACTGCGGAGGCTGGGCCTGCGGGGCTCGGTCCAGGGCTGTGCACCGCAACAGAAACGACCTCCCAGTGCCCCCGCCGCCTCCACGGCGCGGACTGGTTGAGACAGGCTGGACCGGCAGGGGTCCGAGAAAATGGCTAGGACCCGGGAGGGGACAGGACAGGGAGGAGGGTCAGCTAACCACGCCCCCCGGCCACCCGAGGCCTGATGAGCTCCGCGGGGCTGGACTTCCGCCGGGGCCAACCCGGGAGAGCAGGTCGAGGGGCGTGGCCTGGGCGCCCCGCCCCGTGACGCAAGCGCGCAGCCGCATATTAGCGTGCGCGTCCGCGCGTGCGCACCTCCGCGCCACTCGGTCGTGGTGTGGCCTCCCGCCGTCTCCTCTGCAAATGGGCTCCCTGGCCTAGCGCCCCCGTCCCCGCCACAGTGATCGCGCGCCGAGGTCCGCGAGGGGTCGCCGCCGAGGTGAGGACGGCTCCGTGCGCGACGCTGGCCGGACGGATCGACCGGCGGACCGAAGGATGCGAGGACAAACGGGGAGCGGGGCGGAGCGGGAGGCGCGGGGCAGGGGGACGCGGCGCTGGAAGCGCAAAGGGCGGGGCCGAGCGCTGCCGTAGGGCGGGAGACGGGCCCCTGGGCCGGGGAAGCGGGTGGGTTCGGTGTCCCCGGGGGCAGCCAGGCCGGTTCCCGGAGGCGCAGGTGGTGGCCCCACGCACAAAGCGCCTTTGTTCCGCGCGCGCGGCCGGTTCGGGCTGGTTAGAGCTGCTGGCGCCCGGCGTGGAGAAGGCGGTCCTCGAGCCGGGAGTTTGAGAGCCACATCCCGTCTCGATAAACCGGCGCCGTCGTCCCTCCCGGGAGCCCGGGTGGGAAGCACCCTTCCCGAGGATCATTTGGTTACCAAAGGGGCTCCCGAACCCCCGTGTGCGCAGGTTTCCACCAGTCCACAAGCAAGAGCATGGCAGCCATCCCCTCCAGCGGCTCACTCGTGGCCACCCACGACTACTACCGGCGTAAGCAAGCCCCTTGCCCACTGCCCCACAGGTGTGCCTGGGGCTCCCCCACCACCCCAGCTCTAGTCCTTGGAGAAGCCCTGTGGGGGGGCGTGGAGTGGGCTGCAGGCTGAAGCTGACCTCTCCTCTCCAGGCCGCCTGGGTTCCACTTCCAGTAACAGCTCCTGTGGAAGTGCGGAGTGCCCTGGGGAAGCCATCCCCCACCCCCCGGGTGAGTGTAGCAGGTCCACTTCCTTTCTGTGGTGTGGGGACCATCTGGAGGGGTCAGCAGCACTGTGACCCCACTGTATTTCTCTCAGGTCTCCCCAAAGCCGACCCGGGTCACTGGTGGGCAAGCTTCTTTTTTGGGAAGTCCACTCTCCCATTCATGGCCACAGTGTTGGAGTCCCCAGAGCAGTGAGTGCACCTTCTTGGGGACCAGCGTGGGAGGTGTGGCAGCTGGGAGCACCCTCTGACCACACTCTCCCCCCCAGCTCGGAATCTCCCCAGGCCACCAGCAGCGTGATCACCTGTGACCTGGCTCGGGAAGCCACAAGGAAGCAGCCCGGCGGCCAGCCTGGCAAAGCCAACGCTGGGCCCCCATCCTGAGTGGCCGCCACCAGACTTCCAGAGGCGCTAGGCTCTTTGAGCCCCGCCCCCTTCCCTCTCTTCACCCCACCTCTTGTAGACTAGGCCGGCTGCAACAAGCAGACGCAGTTGGGTGCTTTTATAGCAAAACAGCAAAACACCAAAAAGGAAGTTGAGAGAGCCCCACTCTTTACTACCCAAGCCACACGCAAGCCTGCCTAACACCCCATAACCATGTGCCTTGCACCAAGTGGAAAATAAATGAGAAGCAGCCAGCATCCCTGATGGTGTTCCTGAGCTGTGTGTCCCAGGCTGTGGGAGAAGTCACTCAACCTCCTCAATTCCTGGAGGAGGTGGGGAGCTGGCCCTGCCCCCTGGACTCCTTGCTGGGGGGCTCCTCAGGCCTGGCCGATTCCCCCCAGTGAGCTGCTCTGAGTGTGGAGCCTTGTGCCTAAGAGGAGGTGGGTGCCAGGAAGAGCGGGTGGTCCGTGATCTGTGGAAACCACCGAGTTCGCCCACCAGGCAACCCAGCCCTGCCCGTCCTCTGGGAGGCTGTGGGTGTGGGAGCTGTCACCTAGAGGGACCTGGTGCCCTTGAAGGACCTTGATGAGGCCTCTCCATACTGGTGTGGGACAAGCACTGAGCCACACTCTCCCAGGTGACTTCCCATAAGTGTGCCACCTCTAGCCCCTTGTAGGACACGGAGCAGGGCCCTCCCAACCCAGGAGGGGTCGGGCCATGGCCCCAGGGACTTAAAGCTGAGGGTAGAGGATGGGGGTGCTCCTGAAGGGGTGTTCTCACCACAGGCAGCCCAGCTTTGGGCAAAGTCCAGCTCAGGGAGCTGGGCAGGATGCTTGTGCAATCTAGCTGCCTGCCTGGTGTCCACAGGTCTCCAGTGGCCAACAGAATGACCGAGATCTGTTGGCCAGGAGAGGGCAGCGTAGTGGATGGGGGCATGGTGTGAGGTGGGACTCAGCTGGCCCCTGAGGGAGCCCTCTCGTGCCCCCTTCCCTACCTCCCTGTGCTAGGGATAGCTGCATGAGTCTATTCCAAGGCAACTGGGGAGCTTGGGGCCCCCAAGGGCAGCACTTCTGTCCTGCCTGTCCTCAATGTGTCCAAGTAGGGTGCGGGCTTACCCAGGCTCTCCTGTGGTCCCAAGGCTGCATGGGCAAGTGCCCAGACCAGGCCCCCAGAGCCTTCAGAGGCAGCTCCTGATAGCAGTGGCAGGAAGATGGGGATAGCCACCTGGTCCTGGGATGGCAGGTGGCAGTGCCCAACTACCAGCTCACCCTGTTTGAGTGTGCTGGGGAGTCTTCCCAGCCCTAAGTCGGGGCAGGCAGGAGCCAGGTGGCAAAGGGAGGGCACAGCCAAGACCCAGGTTCCCACCATGTACTACCCTGGAGGGCCCAGCACTGGTCCTGACAGCTGGTGGGCTGTGGGTCAGTGCCAGGGACAGCTCCACTCCCTGCTCCTGCATGGTTCCACATCCAGGCAGGTGGGAGGGCCTGGCATGGTGCTGGTGCTCAGAAGAGGCAGTCTCAGCCCCAGGCCACAGATGACATCTCTGGCCAGAGCAGGGCGCCCTGGTGGCGGGCGCAGCTTCCTGCCCTGCGTGTATAGTCTGGACCTGGGCGCTGTTGTGCTCTTTGCCACCTCCATGCGGTGGGGAGGCCCGCACTCAGATTGGGTTCTCGTAGCTGGTGAAGCTGCAGAGCTTCTCCCTCAGGGCTTGGAAGCAGGGCCTCTGCTCAGGGTCCCGGTGCCAGCACGTGAGCATCAGCCTGTGGGCACTGGGTGGGCACTCAGGGGGGCAGGGCATGCGGTAGCCAGAGTCCACCCTCGTGAAGGCCTCGTGGTTGGACATGCCTGTGGAGAGGGGGACAGGGCGGCTGGGAGGCCAGTGCCCACCGGCTGCTGTGCCTCCTAGGATGCCTTGGCCACGCTCTCACCCTCTGCACCTTCCACACCCATTTCCTGGGCCTTCACTCTGGACAGCACTCAGGTGCTCAGAAAGGTGTCCAGGTTACAGGTCCAAGGTGACGGCTCCTTCCCACACTGCCTGGGCCCGCTACCTGGATAGGGCATCTGGCCCCTGCTGAAAATCTCATGGAGGAGGACCCCGAAGGACCAGACGTCAGATTTGATGGAGTAGTGCCCTCGGGAGAGCGCCTCTGGGGCCGTCCACTTGTAGGGGATGTTGCGGTCGTGGGAAAGGTAGATGTCCTCCTACAATGACAGACACGCTGGGGGAGGCAGGGGCTGTCTGCACCACCAGAGCACGGACAGGCATGGGGAGCCCGTGCATGGGGAGCGGGGTTGTGGCCGCCCGCCGGCAGTGTGAGCAGTTAGGCCATCACAGCCACCACTAGAGGGGGATGCTGCCCCACCTTGGAGACAGGCTGACCTGAGGCTTGTGGGCAGAGCAGACAGACAGGTGGCGGAGCTGGGAAGTCAGGGTCAGGAAAGCAGAGCCCAAACATGGGCAGCATGACCCAGCAGCACAGTGGCCACTGCGGCAGAGCCTGCAGATGGGTTCAAGTTCACGAGTTCAGAGGTGCCAAGAAAGGCTGGCTGGCCACCACTGGACAAACTCGAAAGGCTGGCAGTCGCAGTCAGCTGCCTTCTCAAGGGTCCTGTCCCATGCTGGTCACCGAGTGAGGAGGGAAAGGACACAGAAGCAGCAGTTCCTCGAGCGGCCCGCGCAAGGAGCAACGTAATGCACTCCCGGCACATGCAGGGAACGGGGGCTGTCGGCCGAGGGACCACGAGGCCCACGCATGATTCTAACCCATGTGTCCTCCACAGTCCCCACAGCTCTCTGGGGGTGAGCGTTGGGAGGTGTTTACCCTGAGCTCACGCACCACACTCTGCTACCTGAGCTGCAGAAGCTAGGCAGCAAAACGAATGAAAGAATGAGCAAGTGAAGGCTGGGTCCTTGCTTCTCCCACTCAGCAGAGACTTTGGCTCCTGTGGCTCCTGGACTGGCCAAGTGCCTCGGCCAGCCCCCCCGCCACCCCCCCACCCCCGCCAGCTCTGAAAGGCCCTGTAAGCAGCTTCCTGTGTCCTACCTCCCAGAGCTGCAGCCCTCAGCTCCTGTCCCCTCAGGGGCCCCACGGGCATCCCCAGCTCTGAGCACAGAGGATGCCCCGCTATGCCCCAGGCCCTCCAGGGCCCCACCTTGATGAGCCTGGCCAGCCCAAAATCCCCCACTTTGCAAATGTTGTTCTCTCCCACGAGGATGTTCCTGGCAGCCAGGTCCCGGTGGATGTAATTCTGAGATTCCAGGTAGCACATGCCCTCGGCCACCTGGGAGGCAATGTCCACCAGCTCCAAGACAGGCAGGGCTTTCTCATCAGACTCTGCAGAGGCAAAGGGGCCGGGTCAGCAGAGCGTCCTCTCTGGCTCAGTGGAGGAGCTGGCGGAGGGCGGGGGCCTGACAAAGTTGGGACATCGGCCCAAAAGAGGTTCATACATCTTTGTACTTCACTTCTGGGAATCTGAAGCAGGGTGATGGGAACTCTGGGGTGTAAGTACACAGACACCCATCACATGGAAAACCTAGAAAGATCCCACAGGCCACTGGCCAAGTGGAGGCAACTCACCTGTCAACTGGCAACAATGTCCTTTCTGAAGAACAGTCAGCGACATGGGACTGCCTGCAGTGCGCTGCTTCTGTGAGCAGCTCTATAGTCAGACTTTGTCAGGAAGACTGGATCCCAGGTGTACACATCACATACCGGGCCTCGGCCTACATTCCTTCCCGTTTCAACATCTGACACGGCCACCCCTGCCCCCTGTGGCCCTCAGCTCAGCGGCAGCCACCATCCGGCTGGGTGTCCCATGAAACCCTGGGGCTTGTCAGAGGATAAGACGCTCAGGTGGCCACGGCCACAGGAGCGAGGGGGGCTTTCCTTGTATTTCCTCAAACTTCACAATGAACAGATGGCACATTTGTCACAGATACCGCACACATCCCTCACACAGGAAAGGCCCGGCCACGCATCAGGAGACCCCTGGCGTCCTGGGCATGGTGCGGGCGGCCAGGGTTTTCTTCCTTCAGCGTCCTTCCTGATCCCCTCCCCCAGTGAGCATGTGTCTCTTCGGTCGCTGAAAGCAGCCCCAGGCCACCACTGCAACTCACCCCGCAGGAGCTCCAGCAGGCTCCCCTTTGCCATGAGCTCTGTGATGATGTACACGGGGTCCCCCGCGGACGCCACAGCGTACAGCGCCAGGATGTGCTTGTGCCGAAGCTTCTTCATGGCCTGGATCTCCGACTGGAACATGTGCTGGTGCAGGAGGTCACCTGCAAGATGGGCAGGTCTGTGGGTGCAGCCCTAACACCCACCCTCAGTAACTGTGGGTGCCCTCCCGGGCGACCAGCTCCCAAGGCCAGAGTACAGGGCAGACGCACTGGTCCCACAGCAGCCCCGCACCCCATAGGGGTCTCCATGAGGGTCCCCCATGCCCACTCTCCGCTCTGATCACACCCAGGCACCCTCATACCACTTTGGCCCACACCTGCCCCAGCCACAGGGGGAGTGAAACATGCCCATGCATTCCCGTGGGCCCTGGCCACTGGTTTTGCCCCTGGTGCCCACCAAGGAGATTGCAGATGGACCTGTCAGGTTACTAGCAACCGTGGTTTAGTGGCTTTCCATTAACGATAAGAAGTTAGCAGCCACCCTGGCCAGTATGTTCAGTGGTTGGTCATCCTTCCGTGCACAGAAAGGTTGGTGGTTCAATTCCCGGTCAGGGCACATGCCCTGTTGTGGGCTCCATTCCTGGTAGGGGGCATGCAGGAGGCAGCCAATCAATGTTTCTCTCTCCCTCTCCCTTCCTCTTTCTCAAAAATCAAATCTTTTTTAGAAAAGAAATAACAATGTAATTAAAATGGAATATAAAAAAAATTTAACATGGCCCTTATAATAAATGCATTTAGGTAAGAACATTTGCAACGTAGAGAAAATGTCACCTCCATGCGGCTGTAGGTGGCACAGGCAGGGCAGTGCATGGCTCACGGGATGTCAGGCCCGGGCTTGCCTCGGCCCCCACACCCAGTGAGGGAGGCCGGAGGTCCCTGTTGGTGGGACTGGAGGGGTGGGTGGTCAGGCAGAGTCCCCTGGCCTGGGGCCACTCACCTCGGGCAATCACCTTAATGGCCACACGGACCTGGCCTTTCCAAAGCCCCTCGAAGACCTCCCCGAAGTAGCCGGCCCCCAGCTTCCTGCAGAGCGTGAACTCCTCCCGGGGCCGCTCCCAGTCGGCACAGAGGGGCAGGGGCTCCTGCTCGTGCTGCAGGGACACGGGGCAGGGGGTGCCATCCCATCGCCCAGCCCCCTGGAAGTCCCTCCGACCCCAGCAGCGGGAGCCCTGGTCTAGGGTCCCAGTGTCCAGGGCGTGCTGCCCCTTGCTGTGTCTGTGAATACCCCACCCTCACTGCCTGCCCTGGGCCTGTGATAGTGGCCCGCTTGCCACTCAGACAAAATGCTTGTCCAGCTGCTAGCTGGGCACATGGCCTTGTCTCAGAGACAAAGGACACAGCAGGGGCACCCCTGACCTCTTCCGGCCCAAAGGTGAGAGTGAACAGCAAGAGGGGACCATCCTCTGCCCCACCCGCAGCTCCGGCTCTGTAGGACCTCAGCCAGAGTCCCCTGGAGCCCTATGCCTGACCCTGCGGACCCGTGTCATTGAGGAGAAAGGGCTGCAGTGGGCAGTCTGGGGAGGGGTGGCGGGGGGCGGCCCTACCTTCCGACAGGGCACGGTCAGCCGCAGGCCTGTGGACAGGCTGTGTGCCCGGTGGTGGCGCACGAGCTGGGCCAGGCTGGGGAAGGACACGGCTGCGCTGAGGTGCAGCCGGCCAGCACACCTCCAGATCCTGTAGTGCCGCACGGCCGGCCTGTCCCGCACTGGAGCGCAGAGGCATGGGCAAAGAAGGGTGCGTGAGCAGGCGCGAGCACCCCCGTCTCAAAGAGGAGTGCAGGCCAGAGGGGCACCACGCCCAGCCTCCTGCCCTGTGTCCTTCCAACAGTGAGAGGAGAAAACCCAGGCTGGGACCACAGGACAATCACTCCCGCAGGGCCTGAGGTCCCCGGGACAGGCCTCGATGTCCTGGATGTCACAGCCAGAGGAGGGAGAAAGGGTTTAGGGACAAGGAGGCACCAAGCCCTGCGCCCTGGCAGACCCGGGAGAGGGCTGCTGCACCTGAGAGGACATAGTCGGCGCCCGGCTTCTCGCTGACCCTGATCAGGAAGGCCCCGGGCTCGGTGCCGTCTGCCTGCAGTCGGTGCAAGGCTTCTGAGCGGGAGATGCAGCCGAAGAACCACCTGCAGAGGGGGCAGGAGGCCCAGAGCCCACACTGACTCCATGCTGATCCCTGCCCTCCCACCTGAGTCCCAGCCCTGCCACCTGGACCCCCAGCTGCTAGCTGACACTGTCTCCGACCTGAGGCTCCTTCTTTGCCCATCACAGACCCCAAATGTCCCGAGTGATCCGGAGGCCGTTAGAGCAGGCATCTGCCACCACTGTGGCCTGGGCTGTCCCCTGTGTGTGGTCAGAGCCACCCTGTCCCAGGGACGTGCCATCCATCCCACGAGACGGCATGGTTCTGTGATTCTGTGAACACCTTCAGCGACCCGGGCCACAGACAGGCTGTGCTCCAGCACCGGACCCTGAGCAGCCGGACCCGCACACCTGACTGGTCACACACCCGCATTTGCACACTCACCACACACTCGTCCCATGCCAACATGCCAGCAGCCCGCACCAGGGCCCTGCGAGCCCTGGACTCTGGGCTGCAGGGTGGGGCCCACCATCTCCCGGTGACCTCTGCTGCCAGCTGCTCTGCCTTGGGCACCCCAACTCCCTCAGCACCATTGGAACTCGGGCCCTGCACAGAAGCCCGCTGCCCCGCACAGCCCCAGCCTGCACACCTCAGAGGACTCCCTGCTCACCCTCCACCACACTGCCTCCTCCTGCTTCTCCAACCAGCTGTTCTCAGGGCCGCCAAGCCCTCCTCCAGCTGGTCCTGCCCTGCATCACACCCCCCGAGAGACCTGCCTCTGAAGCCGACCCGCTTCCGGCTGAACTTGCTCATTGCCAATCTCCCCTCGGTAGGTGGTCACCCCTACACGTGTTCACTGTGCTGCCCACACTCAGCGTGAGCTCAGACAAGGCGGCGCACAGGCAGGCTACTGGTCTCTCCTGCTGGACACCCCCCCCCCCCAGAGCTCCAGGGAGGCAGCTCAGGTCTCGTGGATACGCCCATCGAAGGCTGCCCCTGGTTCCAGCATCCTGGGCAGCCTCTCATGGCGGCTGCCCGCTCCCGGAGCCACCTTGCCATGACGAGGCAGCCGTGAGGGTGCGAGGAGCAGGCGCCCGCAGCCCACGCCCGAGCAGGGAGTGTCGCAATGACCTTCCTCCCTCCCTAACTAGGTCGCACATCTGGTTTCAGTTGGTTGGAAGGTGAGCAGAACTTGGCTCCCCCAAAGGTCCAGCCCTGCCTTGGATTCACTGCGGGCCAGCCACCCGGGAGGCCCCTGCGGCCTCTTCTGTCCTCTCTGGGTCCTGGCACCACGAAGTGACCATGTGGGAGCCCAGGGGAGGGGCCACAGGCCTCGGCTTCCCCCTAGATGCCAGTCGGCAATGGTGTACAGCCATGGATGGTGGGGTCTGGCCCTGACTTGGGGGCCCAAGGAGACAAAGCCACAAGTCCTCACCCTCCTTGGCCAGCCCTACATCCATTCCTCCCCGAGCCCAGCCACAGGGCACAGAACTCTGTTCCCCGGAGGCCCTGCCCTGCTCAGAGCTCTAGATGGACTGCAGGGCCCATGGACGGGGGGCTGGGAGGCGGGGGCAGCTTGGTGGCCCGCAAGGACCACAGGGGCACTCACGGCTCAGAGTCCACAGTCTCCCTCTCGGCCAGGTAGTTGTGAGGCACGTAGCCTTCAGCCAGGGCCCCGCCCTCCGCGTCCAGCAGTGTGGCCCACCACCACTCCTCTTCCTTCCTGGCCACGTGGAAGAGACTTCCTGCCTGGAAGCTTAGCTCCTCGTCTGTCCGGGCCTTGAAGTCCCAGAGGCCCACATACTTGGGGCCCAGGTGCGCCATGGTGTCTAAAGCGGCAGGACCCGGCCACCTGGCCTCTCCCTGCCTGTCACCAGGCGGCTTTGAACACCGTGCTGGGAGGTGTGGACGGGCAGGGCCAATTCTGACAGGCCACCCCCACCCAGCCAATGAGCTGCGCACTTCCCTAAGCACCTGGCCTCCACCTGGAGGGCCTGGCAGCCCCACCTGTTCTACCTCCTGGGCCAGGTCAGTGTGGACACTGTTCTTGCCCACCCTCTGTGGGAAATGTGCCCACCAAGTGACCATGTGGCTGGGCCTGAGCCCCAAGAGGGGGAGGGTAGAGTAACCAGTGAGGGCCCCCTGGTTCGCCTTAGTGGAACCTGGACCATGGGGAGAGAGTTTTGGAGCTGGGGTCAGCGACGGAGACCATGGACAAGGCACTCCACGGGGCGGTGGGGGGGGGACACGGGGGTGGCGAGCTGGTGTGGCTGCAGCAGGCAGTCCAGGGTGACCGTGGATTCCGGGTCAGCCTACTGGCCTGGGGCCTGAGTGGCTTCCTGTCTGAGGAGGTGCCAGGAACTGCTGCTACAGCAGGAGGCTGTGAGGACAAAGGAGCCAGAGTCCTGCTTGTTGAAACTCGCCCTTCATCGAGGAGAGAGTAAGGGCCCTGCGCACCCATCTCGAGGGAAGAACAGGAGGCGTGCTGTTTAACCAGGTCATATACGTGCTGTGCTGGGCAGCCCACTCAGCGCTGACCAAGCCACGTGGGAACGTGGCCGCGGGCACCTTGGAGGGGGCAGGGCTTAGAGGGGGCGGGACCACAGAGTGGTGGGCTGCTTAGCGCCTGTTGGGCCCAGGGGGTTCCAAGCCCCCCCAACTGCTCACCAATACACTCCAGTCCAAGGGGCCTCGAGTCCCTGGTGCGGAAGAGCCTGGGGCTCTGCCTGAGTCACACCAGGAAGCTCCAGTTTCCAGGCTGTGTCCGCCCCCGCCCAGAGGCTCCGAGCACAGAGCTGTCCAGCACGTGGCTGGTGGGACACCCAAGGTGACCCCCACGCACACCTGCCTCTCTGGCCTGTCACCACGCCTCGTACATTCCTTCCCCCTGAGGTTGCCTGCCCAGCCGCCCACACACACTGCAGCGCCAAGCCAAGCGGGTGAGCCCCTCCTGGTGGCTGGAGCCCCTGCCCAGAGGAGTCCCTTGATCCCCGAACCCAACCCGAGGAGCTCAGCTCCAGCCCTCACCTTCTGGGGCCCAACCCCTCGGCCCAGCACAGGATGGAGGGTCAGCAGCTGCTGCCCAAACCCTCCTGCCCCCATACCTACCCGGGCTGGGGCGGCCCGGCCTGGGCTCTGAGGCTCTGGGGACCCCCGCCTTCCCACTCAACCCTGATCCACAGCCAGATGTGCCTGGGCCTGATGTGGCTGGTCCCTGCCGCATTGCTGTGCTGCACCCGCCCCTCCCCCACCAAGGAGCCCCTCCCCCAACCCAGCCCAGCAGCCTCTGCTCTCTGAGCAGCAGCCCTGGGGGTCGCTTATCTGTGCCCGAGGGGCTTGTACATGCCTCTGTCCCTTCTGTCCCACAAGCCTCTGGGGTACAGCTGCCAGTGTGGGGCTCCCAGGAGGGTGGGGGTTGGGGACCCTGAAGGCAGACCCCACCCACCCACTCCTCCTGCTCCTCCGTTTGTTCATTCGTTTGCTCCAGAGCTGGGCAGGTGAGGCATCTCCTCACTCGGCGATGCCAACTGGTGGCTTAAATCAGTGCTGGGAGCCGCCTCGCTCTGGAGACGCTGCTCCCCTTCCCCGAGAGCTGTCCGCAGCTGCCCGCCTCCCACAGCCGCCTCCATATGGCCTGACTGCACAACCAGGCAGCGCCTGGACCCTGCACCACAGAGGCAGACGAGTCACCCGCCCCCAAGACGGCCACCCAGCCATCTGCCTGACCTTCCCATGTAGGACCAGCCCCAGCCGCCCCTCAACCCCAGCCCAGGGAGATGGAAAGGGCTGTTCTCGCAGCTCCTGCAGGGGGTCGTCTGCCTCTGGCTGCCCGGGGTGCGGGCTGGGACACAGGGGCCAGCTCTCCCTCCATCGTGACAAACCGGCCCTGCTCTGGTTGGGGCCGAGGCCTGTGGTGACGCACATCTGTGCAGCTGATTTAGTGCACGCATGTTTATTGAGGGCTGCCTCCCTGCACACACAGGGGCTGTCCACAGGCAGCGGCATACGTGTGCAGGCTGCTGCACCCCGCGTGCCCAGAGCCTGGGGCCAGCCTGGGAGCCCCGCACCAGTCCCTTCAACAAGGCCCTGGCGGGACTCTGGGAAAGACTGGGAAGCCACACCTGCCGCTCCTGACCCCGGGAGGGTGTCCCAGGTGGGAGGGCCCTCAGCCAGCTCAGAGCTTCTCCCCCAGTCACTCTGAGGGGGTAAACCCAGCTCGGAGGGCCTTCCCTCCGGGGTCCTGCCCATGCCAGGGACACGGCCATGCCGGGCAGAGGATGCCAGCCCCTCTGCTCTCTGAGTGCATGTCTTCATATGTTGGCCTGTGCATGCACACCTGTGTGTGTCAGTCAGCACGTGAGACCCACGACCAGAGGCTCTGACCCTGGATGAGTGGAGGCAAACATTGTCCTGAGGGAGGCCGAGGGAGCAGCCCAGCCCCGGCGGCGCCCGCGTCACGTGAGGGTGGGGTGGAGGCGCCTGTGGATGGTGCCCAGCGTCGCCTGCAGCACGGCGAAGGCCGGCCGCTCCTCCGGGCTGCCTTTCCAGCACGCCAGCATGAGCGCGTAGGCCTCGGCGGGGCAGGCGGCCGGGCGTGGAAGCCGGTACCCTCTCTCGATCTGCTGCAGCGTCTCGTGATTGCTCATTCCTGGGGAGGAGGAGTCACCGTGGATCCCTCCCCCAGCGTTCACCAGACCCTGTCACACGGGCAGCCTCGAGGCCTGGTGCCCCTTCTGAGGTGAGCAACCCGCAGGGCAGGGTGCGCCTCCCTCGGGCTGCCTGGAGGCCCACCTTCGTAGGGACACTGGCCGTAAGAGAACACCTCATAGAGCAGCACTCCGAAGGACCAGACGTCCGACTTCTGGGAGTACACACGGTAGTGGGCGGCCTCGGGCGCTGTCCACTTGACGGGGATCTTGGAGCCGCTGCTCGGGGAGTAGATGTCATCCTGGTGAGGGGACGCCCGTGGTGAGGTGGGTGAGGTGGCACCCTCCGCTCCCACTGGCTCCACCGCCTGCAGGGCCAGCAGCCCCAGCCCGCACTGACCTTGAGCAGCCGGGCCAGGCCAAAGTCAGCCACTTTGCAAGCCAGGTTGTCGTCCACGAGCACATTCCTGGCGGCCAGGTCTCGATGCACGATGTGCCGCTCCTCCAGGTAGCGCATGCCCTCAGCCACATGGCAGGCAAAGCCCAGCAGGACTGGAGGGTTCAGGGCACGGCCTTCGGGGCCTGCAGGGGCAGCCGACAGTCAGGCCACTGCCCTCTGTGCCTCAGTTTCCTCATCTGAGAGGGGTGGGCCCTGTGCGGCTGCAGTGACCATGCGGGGCAAGCTGTTTCTTGGCAACCAGCCTGGGCCCCCAACAGAGACAGAGAAGGACCAAAGTGGGGAGGGGGTGCTGGACTGGGTCCATCCTGATCTTGTTCAGGGGCTGGGGACACAGATGGACCACCCCCACCTGCACTCTGCCCAGCCCAGAACCCAATGCCCCGACTTTCTCTCCACAAGGCCCAGGCCTGGCTCAGACCAGGGGTCCTGAATCTACTGGTGGCCCCAGCCCCCCAGCCCTCTGAGCCTCGGAAAATCCAGCCGCCAACAAGGCCCGGAGCCTGTCCAAGGCCCGTGCCAGAAGGCAGCAGGGGTCGTCCCGGCCCGAAAGTCGTGCTGCCCACAGACAGGCGGCCAGTAGGGGCACACTCACTGCCCAGGAAGGCCTGCAGGTTGCCCTTGCGCATGAGCTCGGTGACGATGTACACGGGCTCGCCAGCGGAGCACACGGCGTGCAGCTGGATGAGCCGCTCGTGCCGCAGGCTTTTAAGCGTCTGGATCTCCTTGGCGAGGTCAGCGAGTTTCCTGTCGGCTGCTGGAGAGGGTGCAACCCAGGACCCGCCCACATCACCCGGGGCTGCCCGGGGCTCCAGGGGCCAGGGGTGGCCGAGCCTCACCCACCTGATTTGATGACCTTGATGGCCACGGGCAGAGAGCCGAGCCACAGGCCTTCCCACACCTCCCCGAAGTGGCCTTTGCCCAGCTTCCTCCGAAGGGTGAACTCGGAGCGCGGCCGCTCCCACTCGTCCTGCTCCAGGGGCTTCTGTGGGGGTGGGGGCACTCAGTGCCTCTGTGTGCCCCTGTCAGAGTGGCAGCTTCTCCAGGGACCAGGCCTCCGCCCAGCACGAGCTCGATGCTGGCTCCGGCTTGAGCAAGGGGTGCCAGGCGCTGACCTCCCTGGGGCCGGGCCCATTGGCTAAAGAAGGCCCTCTGTCCACAAACACTCATCACTGCCCTGCCAGGCTATCATTCAGGGACCAAGGAACCAGGTCGCTGCCCCGGCCCCTAGCAAACGGCCACGCTGGGACATGGTGGAGAGCTGCAGCTCCAGCCCAGGGGTGGCTCCTCAGGATCAGCATGTCCTCCCACAGCTTCTGCCCTGGGCCCGGAGCTGCTGCGGGAGCCTTCCCTCATGCACCCCAAACTCCCCCCTGCCCTCCTCACTGCTGCCTGCAGAGCCTGGCATACTCCCAGCCCAGCACTCTCAGAGGAGAGCAGACCCCACCCCCAAGCAGGGCCCCAACCAGAGTGTGGAGGGTTCACCAAGTGTGGGCTCCTGGGCCTTATCAGATCCCCTCTGGCAATATGTGAGGCCCAGCAAGGCCGGGCAGGAGCAGGGCAGGGTCAGGCCCACCTGGGACACGCAGGGCTGCAGTAGCGGGTTCTGGATCAGCTTCCAGTTGGCTTTGTAATAGGTGAGCAGCTCCCCCAGGCTGGGGAAGAGACAGCCCTTCTGCAGGTAGAAGCTGCCGTCAGCCGCCGTGGAGATGCGGTAGTGGCGGACTTTGGCCTGGGCCCGGACTGGGAAGGTGCAGAGATGGAGGCTGTGTTCAGACCCTCCACCACCACAACCAGGAGACTGCCACCACCCTCTGGAGAGCCAGGACGGCCGGAGCCTCGTGGAGAGGAGGGTGTGTGGGTAGCTACAGGCAGAGGAGCAGACAGGGTGCAGAGCAGTGCTGGTGAATGAGAGTCTGCCAGGGGAATGAAGGAGGGGCGGGGTGAGCTCCTGAGTGCCTGAGGAGGGAGTGGACAAACAGGAAGTGACCAGCAGTGGGCGCTGTCAGGCCCTAGGTGGTGCTGGGCACCGGTAAGGACTCTAAGGTCAAGGGTGTTCTCGTAAGAGATCAACCGAAGGACTTGTGTACATGCATATGAGCATAACCAATGGACACGGACACTGGGGAGGTGGGGGCTTGTCCTGGGGGGCAGGAGTGGCGGGGGAAGGTCAATCGCAGAAAAAGGAGACATATGTAATACTTTAAACAATGAAAAAAGAGTGTTCTACCTTGGCACTGCTGCCCAGGGTGCCTCAGGGGGACAGAGGCTGAGGGGCCCTTGTACCTGACAGCGAGTAGTCACCCTGGCTGCTCTCACTGGGCCGGATGAGGAAGGCGCCTGGAACGTTGGCTGGGGACAGGAGCAGCTGCTGGGCCTGGGTGCGGCTGATGCCACTGAAGTACCAGCTGCAAAGGGCGGGCGCAACAGTCACTAGGCAGGCCCAGCCCCAGGTACCCCTGCCCCACATTGGTCAGAGGCCCCATGTGCCCACTCTGTGCCCCCAGCCCTGGCCCCCAGTGCTCAGCCTCCCGAGTCATCAGGGACTGGACAGGAGAACCACTTGGGCTGGCATGGAGCTGACAGCCACCAGCAGTGACCCATGCCATGTGAGACTGTCCACTCACCTCAGCCACAGGGTCTCCATTAGTCCTGCTCATAAAGTGACCACAGCCCTGGCCATAGACCAAACCTGTCAAACTCAAGACAACTGAGCCCTTGCGAGGGAAAGGGTCCACTGGGAACCAGGGCACCCTGATGAAGCTCAGGTGTGTGGGCTGGGCTGCAGGTGTGGCCTGGAGAACCATGGGTGCCGCCTGGCTGGGCATGGCCCAAATGCCTCAGGAGGTCATAGGTAGGTGGGAGAAGCAGCCTCAGTGCTGGAGCAGCTGGGAAGGCCCTCGAGGAGGTGGCCTGAGCCTGGCTGGGCAGGTGGTCAGGGGAGGCTGGGAGACCTGGGAGGCTCAAAGCATTGAGTGTCCACCTCTGAGGAGCCCTGCCCAGCACAAACCAGCTCGAGCCCCTGGCCCTCTGCTCATACAGAGCTGCTCACGCAGAGGCCACCCCAAAAGCCAGGTGGCTGGAGACCCAGGCACCCACTCCACAATCTGTATAGTATTCCCAGACCCAGAACCCCCACACCTGGATGTGGGGTGGGGCGGGGCCTTCCTGGGGCTTCCTCATCTGACTCTCCATCTGGGCCAGCACCCTACCACGCATCGGGCCAGGGGAGGTACTGCCCACCCATCACCTGTGTCTCCTCCCCAAGGCCCAGGTGGGGAACCTCACACCTAGGTTAGCTTCTCTCCCAGGAGCCTCCCCACACCTAGGCTCCCTGGGGACCCAGTGGCAGGAGGCCTGACCCCAAGGGGACCACTAATATTCAGAGACAGCCCCTCATCCCCCCTGAGGGATAGCAGAGGTACTGGCTCTCAGATCACCTGGGGACCCAAAGTATGACTCAGAGCAAGTCAGCACAAGGTGGGGGTGCCCCCCAGAGAGGGGACCAGGTGGACATAGCTGTGCAGGTGGGTGCTGCTGGAGCCAGGGGCAAGGGCAGGGCCTGGCAGGAGGGGGCAGAGACAAATGTGCATCCTCCTGGGGAGCTATGGAGGGGGTTTGGGAACCAATGTGGCCAGAGCCGTGGGGCTGGCCTGGGCTGGAGGGAAAATTGGAGACAGAAGAAATGGGTGGGAGTGGGTGGAGAGGCAGAGGTCTGGGAAACACTGGGAGATGGAATCAGCAGACAGGGCAGGTGGGGAAGGGTGGAGGACCATGGACCTTACATGGGTCCCCAGAGACAATACCTGGTGGGGCAGCGAGCTCAGGGACACATTGACTGGGGAGCTCTGCCAGGCTCCGTCCACACAGGCCCTGCCTTCTGGGCCTGCTGGCAGGAGAACACCTCAGGTGTGAAGGCGCTCAGCAGCCTTCCCGGGACAGCAGGGCTGTGGGGGACAAGGAGAACCAGAGGCTCCCCAGACCGGCCTCCCTGCAGCCCCAGGGCCTGGGGTGGGAGCTGAGATCCTGGGCACCCCTGGGCTGCAGGGATGTTCTCAGGGTCCCTCCCTGGGGTGTGGGCCGTGGGCCAAATAAGATGGTAGGGGAGTCCTCAGCAGCTTGGAAGCAATGAGGCCTCACTGTGGAGGTTGAGGGGCCCAGCCCACCCAGCCAGTCTGACCCAGGGACAGGTGTCTGGGGCTAATGAGCCTGGGAGCTGGTCGGCCCTTTCATCTCCAGCCTAGGCAAATAGTTATTAGCTCTTCCTCTCGGCAACCCCCCCCCCCCCACAGCCCTGCCAGCCTTTTCTGGGAGCAGCTCTGGCTTTGTCCTTCACGCCTGGAGTGACTGTGGGCACCTCCCCACCGGAGTGACTGCTTGGTCCCAGGCTTGGGGTGGGGGCCAGGAGGCACCTTCCTGTGACTCTGGCTTCTCCCAGGAGCTGGCAGTGGCCTGGCTGAGGCTGAGGTCTAGGCTGGTCAGCAAGGACATGTCCAGGGCTCAGGCCTGGCCCAGCTGGGTGCAGGACCCACATCAAGGTGAGGTCTGCTCAGCAAGGCAGCAGCCTGTTCTCACCCAGCACGCCACCTCCATGCATGCTGGGGCTGAGAGGAGGAGACTCTGCCCTGAGTGTCCATCCAGACCCCAGAGATTGCAATGGCCACCACTGCCAGCTGACCCACTGCACTCAGGGGAAGATGGGTCAGGGTCACATCCCAGGTTTGGATGAAATGCCTGAGGCCTATGGACCGTGTCCACTGCCAGATGGCAAGGCCCTGCTCAGAGGTGGCACACAGCTGCCCCAGGAGACCACCTGTCCTTGGACCTGAAGCTTGAGCTGAGAGGTGACCTCCCCGAGGAGCCTGCCTGGAGAGCCCCCCCGCTTCTTCCTTCCATGGTGACAGGCTGCCATGCCAACAAGCAGACATTCCTGCCCATGGAGTGCCCCTGCCTCAGGGCTCAGGCTCTGGGGGGAATGGTTGGGCCCCCTTACCTGGGTTCACTGCCCAAACAGGCCTTTTTTGGAGCAATCCCAAAGGCTATGGTCATGTCTGCCCCATACCTGGCCCAGTGCAGGAGTGAGGGGCAGGGGAATGTCTGATATATCCACCCCCTCACCACCTTACCACAGGGCCTGGAGCAGCCTGCTGCTGAGTGCATGGATGACCCCAGACTCCCAGATGACCACCCTAGCCTCACCCACTTACCCCTGACCCCCAGAGCAGGCGGTACTCACGGTTGGTCTGCGAGCATCTCAGGGGTGGCCTTGGCTACGTAGGCAAGGGGCACGAGCCCCACACTGGGCTGGCCGGAGAGCCGACGGGCAAAGATGTAGTTGCCCTCCTCCTTGAGGGCATAGAGCCTGTCCCCGCGGCTGACACTCAGCTCATCCGCACACCGCGCTGTGAAGTCGCACAGCGCCCTGAAGAGCTGCCCAGGCGCTGGGGGGCTGGAGAGCGCAGCGGTGGGTGGTTCCAGCTCAGGGTCGGCGCCAGGGTCGGGGAAGTAGGGGATGCCATGGTCCTGGGCACCTGCTGGCCAGATCTTGTTCCAGAAGGAGGACAGGAAGGCCAGCCGCTTCCTGAGGAAGGGCTCCATGTTCTGAACCTGGTCCCCACGCCGCCCAGGCCCTGCAGGGAAGGGGACTTCCGAAAAAGGAGAAGCTGGAAGAGCTGGTGGGAAGGTGAGTGTCGGAGCCTGGAGCCTCGGAGCCTGGCTGCGTTGGTCCTGGCTGGTGCAAGGTGTGGTGTAGCAGGACACTGCAGAGGGCCCTCACAGCCCACACCCCACAAGCAGGAGCAGGCTTGCACAGCCCCCTGCCTGCCTCCAGGCTGGTGTTCAGACCAGCCTGGGGGGCGGGGCTGGGTGAGGTCCTGGGCGTGGCCTCGGGTGGGGCAGCCCCTCCCCTCCTCCCTTCTGTCCTACTCCAGGCCCAGGCAGGATGGAGCAATGCTGCTCTGCCAAGGATATGAACCCAGTGGCACAGAAGGGGTGGGGATGAGTTTGGTACACAGCCAGACCCCCCTGCACGATGAAGCAAACTTGGCCTGTGCTTCTGGGTTGGGTGGGGAAAGCAAGCCCCAGCCAGCAGGCTCTGGGATGGGGCCCTGGGGCAGGGTCTGTGGTGGGTGGATCCCAGCCAGGTAGCCTGCTCTCTCCCCGTGTGCGTCTCCCTCCCCACAGGGTCATTATGGAGGCCACCTCCCTCTGCTGATGGCTGCAAACTCTCCTTCCTCTCCTTGAACTCTATGTACACCCAAAAGTTTGCTCTCTTGTTTTAAAAATATATTTTTATTGATTTCATAGAGGAAGGGAGAAGGAGAGATAGAAACATCAATGATGAGAATCACTGATGGGCTGCCTCCTTGCAATGCCCCCACACTGGGGATTGAGCCCGCAACCCAGGCATGTGCCCTTGACCGGAATCAAACCTGGGACCCTTCAGTCCGCAGGCTGATGTTCTTCCCACTGAGCAAAACTGGCCAAAAGTTTGTTTTCTGTGGTGAATGGTCCCAATAAACAGGTGTGACGATTGTCCAACTGGCCCCAGAGAGGCAGCCAACCCTTTTCTCTGCATTGCCCTGGAGGCCCCACTACACACCTGGGAGCAGCTTATACCGTTTACAAACTGGTGTGCAGCCACACAGTGAACTGAAGGAGCATGGGCCTAGGGGCAGCTCCGGGCACCTGAGACTCACCCTGCTGGGGTGGGAGAGCCTGCAGCCCCGCCACCACCTGCTCCCCTGAGCGCAGGGCTGGGATTTGTGGGTATGTTTCCCTCAGTTCAGATACAGGGCTCCCCCTCCTCGGAAGCCAGGACTCTGACCTGCAGCCGCAGGGCCTCCTCAGGCCAGGGCCCCACTCGTGCTGACCATGCTCGGGGCAAGCACTCAGGTCCCAGACACATTCTCCTGAAGACTCGCTGCACCCAGAGCTGCAGGGCCTCTGGGACTCAGCACGTTCCTTCGGGCGCCAGGGCGGGCAGGGGGCCCTCCGTGGTCCTCTGGGCTAGCTCCCACGCCTGGCCCTTCTCAGTCTCTCCCAGTGACCAGGGCAGGAGGCTCCTCCTCCTTGGCCCAGGGCTCTGCAGGGAGCACCGCTGGCCCCACAGCCCACCACGGGCCTTCCACCAGGCAGGCCTCTGCTCCACCATCGCCCTAAGGAGCGGGCAGTGCTGGGTGGGGTGGGGTGGTGGGTGTGAGAGAGCGGAGGCCTCCACAACTCTGGATGTGGTCAGATGACGGGGTTCAAATCCTGCTCTCAGACTCACTAGCCACGGGCGAGGTGCTGATCTCTCTGTGCCTTGATTTCCCCATCTGTAAGAACACTGAGCTCACAGTGACGTAGTGAGCAGGGGCCTCCTGGCATGCAGGCTGAGGAGTCACCACCCTATGGGTTCATAAATGTGGAGGACACATGATGGGGGTGTCCGTGCTCAGGTGCACTCCCCTCGCCAAGGCCCTTGAGACCCCCAGGCTCACCACCCTCAGGGTCCAGGGTCACTCTGCCAAGGGCAGCACAGCCTGGTGGCTGCAGAGTTGGGCGAGAGAGAGAACAGATGGGGCCATGCCTTGAAGCATCACTCCAAGAGGAAGGACCAAGTAGGGCTGCACACCGCCTGCAGGCGGGAGCTGGGCTCAGGACGGGTTCCCCAAGGCTGCCACTGCAGGGCTCCACTCACACAGGGGCCTCAGCCCAGACCAGGGCCCGCCAGGGCTGAGGGCCATGGAATGGGTGCCTGTGGGACCACCCTGCTGTGATCTTACACAGCTTCTGCAGGAAACGGGCAGCGGGCTCATGGTGTGTCTGTTACATCTTACAGCTGGGTGTGATTTACAATGATCTCAAATTAAAAGTTTAGCCCGAACCGGTGTTGCTCAGTGGATAGAGCGTCGGCCTGCGGATTAAGAGGGTCCCAGGTTCGATTCCCGTCAAGGGCATGTACCTTGGTTGCAGGCACATCCCCAGTAGGGGGTGTGCAGGAGGCAGCTGATCGATGTTTGATGTTTGTCTCTCATCAATGTTTCTAACTCTCTATCCCTCTCCCTTCCTCTCTATAAAAAATCAATAAAATATATATTTTCTAAAAAGTTTAATGACAAAAAATTAGCTTAGGAACAAGAAACAGAAAAAAAGGGGTGGAGCCAAAGCGGTGGCAGAGGTCCAGGGGTGGGCTGCTGTGTGTCCCACCCTCTCTGTGGGTGGGCTGCAGGGCTGGGGGTCTTTCTCCCCTCAATCTTCAGACAGCACCCCCCTTTCCAAACCATTCAGCCCTTGCCCCTCGGATCCCTGAATAACAGCAGCTCCCACTGCTGAGTTAGAGCCCAGGGTGGACAAGGAGGGCAGACCAGGCCTCAACACACCCTCCTCGGGATCGCCCAGGCCTGGACCTGAGAACGGCTGATGGCAGCTACCCAGGGGCGACTCCTCCAGCGGGGAGGGTGCAGCGGGCGGGCTCTGGCACAGAACAGCCTGGGAAGGGACTCAGGCAGACGTTCTATCCTGGAAGGTGCCCCACCAGTGACCTCCCAGGAGGAGCAGACAAGCATGGCTTGGGGTGTCCCTGCCTCTTCAGCCTCCCCAAGGTGGGCAAGGGGTGTCTTGGGGAGTCAGACCTACCACTCCGGGTGGGACACCCAGGCTGGCTGAGGGGTCCCAGAGGCCCTGAGTCCAGCCGGCCCCAGAGATGGGGCTCCAGAGGCTGAGAATACCTCTGAGGGGCGCCGGGAGCTGTGGAGACCCATTTGTCCAGACCCGGATGGGGCCCCAGCGTGGGAGAGGGAGCCGGCAGCACCTTCACCAGGGTGACCAGCACTGCCCACCTGCCAGTGCCCGTGGCCCTGCCTCTGGGCAGCTCCAATGAGGGGTTCCCTGAGCTGCGCTCAGCCAGGGATGCAGCAGGAGCCCCCTGGAAATCACCCACAGGCTGCAGGCCCCACCCAGAAGCCCCGCCTAGGGAGCCCTGTGCCCGGCGGCCAGCCTCAGCCTCTCCTCTGAAGGGGCCCACTGCGGCCTGGCTCCCGCAGCCGCGGCGGCTCCAGGTCGGGCCCAGAGGAGACAGCAAAGGCGCGGACGGTTCCTCCGAGCCGGCCGGGCGGGGCGGAGCCCGCGGAGAGGCCAGCGGTTCCTTCCGTCGGGGTCCTGGCACCCCAGAGCGCCCCCGGCGCTGCCCGCAGCAGACAGTCTCGGAACCGGAACCGAGGGAGGGGTCTCCCCGCTAAGCCCTGGGTTCCGCCCACCCGCCCCACCCCGGGCGCCGCGGGGCGTCACAAAGACCCACGATCGCCATGGCAACCGCTGGTTGCCACGGGTGCGAAACTGGACGCCCCCGCTCTGCGCACAGTCAGCCGCACGGAGCTCCGGGAGGCAGGGCAAGTGGGCACGCGGGGCTGGAGGAGGGGTGGGGTGGGGTGCAGGGGACGTGGGGGGGCGCGGAGGTGGACGCAGGTCTCAGGGCGGTGGGGGGGCGTGGCTTTGGGGATGGGGGAACGGGTGGAGTAGGGGTCGAGGAGGCTGGCCAGGACTCCAGGTGACTCCTCCTGGGAGTTTACACCAACCCATCTTGGTTTTCCACCTGCGAGGCTGTTGGCGATTGGGAACATCCCTGACCCATAGCCAGATCCAGGGGCAAGAGTTCCCTCCAGAGGCCAGAGCAGGACTTAGGCCTAAGTCCTGGGATCTTGGGCTCTGCTGGCACCTCAGCCCCATAGCCTCTCTGTGGTGCCCAGGCCTCATCTGGCTCCGCTGCCTCAGGAAGGGCAAGGACCTTTGGGGAGGAGGCAGCCTGCCCCGCCTCACCCTGCCACTTGGTGGTTTCTTGGGCAAGTCACTGCATCTACTGGGCCTCCCTGTAACTCCCCCGGCCCTTGGGCTGCTGGAACAACCAGAGCTTCCCCAGGGGCAGGCCGGGGCCCTGGGGGTGGCTGGGACCTGGGACAGCAGCCAGGGATGCTGGCTCCTCCAAGGAGCCCCAGCTTGCAGGGAGTGGTCTCCTCAGGTGTGGGGTGCACTGACACCCAGAGCTGGAAACCTGAGGGAGTCGTGGCCCCAAACGAGCTTCAGGCTGTGGTGTCCATGGCTGACCTTGCACCTGGAGTGAGAGCCAGTTGCAAAGCATTTAGCCTCGGCACCACCTGTAAGAGGGAGTGACAGGACCTCAGCCTCTGGGCCTTGCCTAGGGAGTCAGTGGCTCTTTAAGGCCCTGGTGGCCCCAGGACACCCAAGGGCTCGGGAGCTGGGAGCTAGCAGGGTTATTCCTCAGGGATGGGGCCTGGGGCCACCCTGCCTCCCAGCTGGCCCTGGTCCCCAACTGGACTGTTCTGGGGTGAGCCTGGCCCTCTGCTGTGCATAGCAGTGAGGTGTGGAGGGTCTGCAGGGCAGTGGTGTCCCAAGGGGAGTCCGGTGCTGCTCAGACAGGACCACACTGAGTCTCCGTGGCCCCAAGGAGCACTGTAACCCCATTTCAAACGAGGGCCCGAAACCTTTGCCAGGCCGCACAGTTGGTCAGTGGCTGAGGTTTCTGCTCAAGTCATTCTGGCCCAGAGCCCAGCCCTGGTCTTAGCCCTGCCCTGCGTCCTCACAACCAATCATCAGTAGTATTTGCCCCTAAATACCTACTTTTTAAAAAATTTATTTCTTATTGATTTCAAAGAGGAAGAGAGATAGAACCATCAATGATGAGAATCATTGATTGGCTGCCTCCTCCACCCCCTACTGGGATCGAGTCTGCCACCCAGCCATGTGCCCTTGATTGGACCTTCAGTCTGCAGGCTAACGCTCTATCCACTGAGCCAAACCAGCTAAGGCTCTAAATGCCTACTTTTAATGACTCTGCAGCCTGCCCACCCGGCCCTCCAGGCAGCCTCTTCTAGAGAAAGGTGCTCCCCACAAGGTCCTCCCCCCAGGAAGGTTAGAGGGCCCCGTGTGGGGGTAAATGGGCCTGAAATCACACACACACACACACACACACACACACACACACACACACACACACACACAGCCCCCAGTGAGCCCCAGGTGGGCACAGAGGCCTGCCTGACTATTCCCACTCACGCCTCACCCTGCACCCCTCCCTCCAGACAATGAGCTTCCAGGTGACAGGCCTGGGCCTGGACAAGATGAAGCTGGACAGTCCCCAGTCCTTCCTGGACCAGGAGGAGGTGGAGGAGGCTGAGGACCAGCAGCTGCTGGAGCCGGAGGCTTGGAGGACCTACACAGCACGCCGCAACGCGCTGCGGGAGTTCCTGACCTGCGACCTGAGCGCCCACCTGCTGAAGCGCCATCACGCTCGCATGGAGCTGCTGAGGAAGTGCTCCTACCACATCGAGATCCTCCCCAAGCACCTGGCCCTGGGCGACCAGAACCCGCTGGTGCTGCCCAGCACCATGTTCCAGCTCATCGACCCCTGGAAGTTCCAGCGCATGAAGAAGGTGGGCACCGCGCAGACCAAGATCCAGCTCCTGCTGCTCGGAGACCTGCTGGAGCAGCTGGACCACGGCCGTGCCCAGCTGGATGCCCTGCTCGAGTCGCCTGACCCTCGGCCCTTCCTGGCGGGTTGGGCACTTGTGGAACAGCGGCTGGCAGACCTGTCGGCCATCATGGACAACTTCCTGGCCATGATGGTGCCAGGGCGTCTGCACATCAAGCACCGCCTGGTGTCTGATGTTGGTGCCACCAAGATCCCGCATATCCGGCTCATGCTCAGCACCAAGATGCCCGTCATGTTCGACCGCAAGGAGTCGGTGGCCCACCAGGACTGGGTCGCCCTGCGCTGGTTTGTCACCATCCAGCCAGCGGTGCCGGAACAGTTCGAACTGCGCTTCAAGCTGCTGGACCCACGGACACAGCAGGAGTACCTGCAGCGTGGCATCATCCCCGTGGCCGCCTGCACCTTCGACGTCCACAACCTGCTGCCCAACCGTGTCTACAAGTTCACCGTCAAGAGGGCGGAGAGCTACACGCTGGTCTACGAGCCCTGGCGGGACAGCCTCACACTGCAGACCAGGCCGGGGCCCCCCGAAGGGCCCCCACCCCGTCGGCTGGGCAAGACAGGCTGCCCCTGACCGCAGCTCCCGAGAGATGATTTTCTAATATTTATCCACTAATAAAGAGGAGTATAAACGCACACACACAATTAAAGAAGCAAACCTACTTATGTCCTGCGGGCAGCGGCAGCCACATGGGTATTTTTCCTGACTTGGCCCAGCACTCCCATGAGCCCCAGGCCCCGCAGCTCCTGCTCCATTTTCAGGGGGTGGGGGGCTCAGGCTGGACCTTACAGGACAGCTGGTCCCAGAGCAAGAAGCGTCAGCCCTGGCACCAGGATGCCACCTCCAGCATGACAGCTGCCCCAGGGGCTCGGCCACGCCAGCCCCAGCCCCAGCCCCTCCCTGTCACAATAACCAGCCATGTGACCTCAGCACAGGCTCTGCCACCTTCCCTCCCACTTAGGCCCGGTTCCCCAGGGGGACAATCCCCCAGACTCCACAGGGGCAGTCATGGCCCATCACTCTCTCCCCGGCTTTATCAGGATCAGAGTGCCTCAGGCCAAAAGGACATTTTATTTTTAAAATGACAATAGAAGTCTTATCTTTCCCCCAAATGAAGCTGAAGTTCATAGGCACCCCCATCTTGAGGTGGGTGAGGGTCCCAGGAAAGGGCGCCTGGCAGGGGGCATCCCCAACACACAGGCCAGCATAAGCTACTCTTGGGAGTGGTCCTCCCTCCAGCCCACTGCCCCTCCCACCAACTCCTGCTGTCCAGCCCCCTGTGGGTGACCACCCTCTGATGTTGCCTTGATAGTCTGCCCTTGCCCTGCAGTGTGGTCCTGTGACCCCGGGTGCCCAGCAGTGCCCCTCCCCGTACGCACGCTCACTCTGACAAAGGTAATGTGGACGTCAGTGCCCACCTGTTCCTGCGGCTTGGACACCAGCTCCAGGAGGGACAGCCTTATGTCCCCTGATAGTGGCTGAGGAGGATGGTCAGCACAGGTAACCACGTGATCATTAGCGAATCGTGTGATCAGGGATGATCAGAAACAGCCCCTCTCCCACTGATGGAGAAGTGGTGAAGGGGTCCCCAACTCTGCCGGAAAAGCCCCAGCTCCGCTCCCCAGTGTGGACAGGGTGCTCTTAGGCAGGTGGGGATTCAGCCTGGGGGGCTCCTCTCCCAGGCCTGTCCCACTGTGTGCTGCGCGCTCTGGCCTCGTGTGCTATGGGGCGTGCTCTCCTGCATGTCCTGCAGGGGTCCAAGGGCCCAAGCCTCAAGCTCCTCAGAAATGGAGGGAACAGGGGTAAAAGCAGGCCAGGGACCCGGGATTGGAGTTTGTGCTGAGTCATACCAGTCCAACAGAGGGCCCGGCTGGAGTGGGGTTCACCAAGGGAGGTGCATAGTGGCACGCCGGCTCATTCTATGTCTGCTGCTGGAGGCCTGGCTGGTGCCCTCACCCAGAAAGGCAGCTGCCAGAGGCCACAAGTCCCACTCTGTAAGCAGCTCTGCTGCACCTACTAAGTACAGCCCTTGAGGCCAAGATGCTGGTCTGTGCCTGACCCGCCTCCAGCCCCAGCTCTGCCCCGTAGTTGCCTCCCCCACCCCCCAGCCCCCTGATTACTGCAGCACACTTGGGGTTTCAATGCCTCTTCCTGCGGGAAGCCCTCCCTGGCTCCAGGTTGGTGAGGTCTTAACTCCCTGCCTCAAACACCTGTTCCTCTCTCCTTAAGCGCTTTTCACAGATGCTGTCAGTTTCTCAGCTGTGGCTGCCATGGAGAGGCCTCTTCCAGGTGGCCCATCGACTCTCTTTGGGCCTCACAGTGAGCACATGGCACACAGAGGCCTGCTATGTTTCGGTCTCTGTGACCTCCTGACCTATCCACTACCCCTGCTACAACTCAAGAGGCCAGGGCCTGGCCACACCTTCTTCTTCCTGCAGCTGCTCCACGGGGTGGGGGTGGGAGGCACTGGGGCCTCAGCCACACATAAGGGGAATGAGTAGCCCAGGTCAGTCCCCAGGGGCCATGCACTGCCCAAGATCCTGGATGGAACAGGACCCGCTGGAGGCCTTGGGGACTTTGGACTTAGACTGTGGGGCCTGAGACCAGAGTTCAGAGGGCGGGGCGCACCTGCAATACCTGAACACAGCTCACGGGCATGGCCTCGTCCGAGCCGGCCTTCCGGCTCCCCTGGTCCTGGCAGAGGACCTGCAGCCAGGCTTCTCCCGCATCCTCCCCATCCTCCCCACCTGTACCTGCCACAATGCTGGACAGCCTCACAGCCCCTTTGCCACCTAAGTAAGAGGGAGGGCTACCCTCTTGCCCCCAGACAGGCCTCAAAACACCCAGAGGTGAGAAAGCAGAGTGGCCTTTATAACAAAATTAATGTTCAATCATATAACAGTCCAAGAAAAGATACAAAATTGGAATGTAGAGATTTGATTTGTAGAAAACTTCAGGACAGACACAGACCATCCCTGTGGGCCCTGCAGCAAGGCTGGGGCTGCCCTCCTCGGCACACAATGCTCTGCAGCCCCAGCCCATAGGGAGTGGGGACCATCGCCCTGAGCCCCAGGTCGGAGCCGCCTCAGGGCGGGCTCGGTGGGGGACCAGAGGCTTCCAGAGAAGGCAGGACACAAAGGCCTCCTGACACACTGGGCAGGCAGGCTGTCCTGACCTGGCCACCTGCGGAGTGGGGGCGGAGTGGGGGTGGTAGCATCCAGGGGAGCCATGGTGGCAGCCCTGCCCACAGCCCTTGGGAGCACTGCTGTGGGAGGGAGGTCAAGGGGAGGTGGCCTCAGGGAGGGCTGTGGGTGCAGAGAAACGGCCCTGGCTTCCAGGGAACCCTCTCTGCCCTGAGTTTGGGTTTATTTAAAAATAGAAAATAAAGCTGAGCTCCATGGCCACACCGTGTGGCTGGGATGGCATCCCAGACCAAAGAGCTGGGATTTCCTTCCAGACCCCAGACCTTCCCAGGGGCCCCCACCCCTGGCACCACAGTGGCAGCAGACGCAGGTCAACCGGGAGGATGAGCACCGACCTCCTCTTTCCTCTCAAGTCCGTGCTCCCCCCGGGGCAAGGCAAGACTCCAGAAGGTGGCTAACGTGCACCCCATGCGGGCCGCTGCAACCTCGCCCAGTCGGGGGCGTGGGGGGCCAGGCCGGCCCGGCAATGACTCCTGAAGAAGGCACGTGGGATTCCGCAGAGTGGGGCCAAGGCAGCCGGCAGGGGAGGGCTTGGCCTTTTCCTGGCTGTCCTGCCAGCTTGAGGGCAGTGGACAGCTGAGGTGGGTCCTTCAGACAAGCAAGGCTGGCCTCCTCCGGACCCGCACCTGGCCAGCGGGAACCAGGCTCCGCTGGGCCTCACAGAAGTCCAGGAGTCTGCGCCACAGAGGGCAGCATCGAAGCAGGAGGTGGTCTCCTGCAAGAGGGAGGCGTCAGCGCTGGAACCCACCCCGGCAGCAGCCATGCCCAGCCACACCCAGCCCCGCCCCAGCAGCTCTCACCGATGAGGCAGAGCCCCTCCTGGGCCCGGGTGATGGCCACATTCACTTGGTTGGGGTCCACAACGAAGCCCAGGAACCTCTTCAGCCAGCTCTTCGTTGGCCGCTGGTCCAAGTCACTCTCTGGGCAGGAACGGACGGTGCTCACCAGCACATAGCGCCACTCACTCCCTGGGGACCAGGGGCACAGTGAGGCCCACCTTCCTGCCCCGAAGGCCCAGGAGCCCTGCCCAGGGCCGGCCCCCAGCCTCACCCTGGCTCTTGGTGATGGAGCACACTGCCACTCCGGTGACACCCTGACGCACGAGGCCCTTGCTGATCTCGGCAGCCTGCGCGTTGTAGGGCGTGAGGATGGCGATGTCCTTGGGGTTCACCGTCCTGTCCAGGGTCAGCTGTTTGGCGATGCGAACCTGAAGGACCGAGGGGGTGCTAGTGGAGCAGGCCCTGGTGCCTCCCCGCCGCCCCCGGCACCCGGGCCTCGCCTGTTTCCTCAGCTCCTCTGCCTCCTCCTCCAGGAAGCCCTCCTGACCAAGGGGCACCACCTGACACTCACCACCTCTGCCACCTCCTCCAGGTTGGCCTTGGAGTTCTCGTTCCCTTCATCTGTGGACACCAACAGGCTCTGCTCGTGACCCTGCACATGGCCAAAGATGACAGGGCAGCTCTCCTTGTCGGCATGGCCCAGGACGCTGGGCGGCCGCCGCAGGCCCGGCCAGGTCTTCAGCTTCTTCTGGTAGAACTCCATGGAAGGGAAGCTGCAGATGCCCTCGTGCTGCGGGAAGAACATGAGCCAGGGACAGGCTGCCATCCGCCCTCCCTGGGTCCCAGGAGAAGGCCAGGGTGGATGCAAGAAGTGGGAGTGGTCGGAGGCGCAGACGCGGGACGGCTCACCATGCGGTACTGCGTGTCCAGCATGTAGGCGTCCCTGTGGTACCTCTCAAAGAGAGACCGGTCCAGCCCCAGGCTTTGCAGCTGCTCATTCTTGACCACAGGCCGCAACTGCTTGTGGTCCCCAAGAAGAACCACCTGGAGGACAGGTGTGGTTCTGACCCCCAGACCCAGAGGCACCCAGCTCGTCCGATGCTACTCCACCTCAACCTGCCCTCCATGCGCTCCCTACATCCCAGGTGTAAGGTCCCAGCGATGCCTGTCTGGCATCACCACCTGCCTCACCTTCTCAGTGTGGGAGAAGTTCACCAGGGGGATGAGGGTCTCAGGCTCTGTGGCCATGCCTGCCTCGTCGACCAAGATCTGCCGGACGTCCAGGTTCTTGAGGCTGGCCGAGGCCGCACACGAGCACGTGCAGAGGATGACGCGGTGGCGGTCTAGCTCGAACTTCCTCGCCCTCCCCAGGATCTTCTTATACCTGCACAGGGATGCTGTCGGGTCACCCAGGGACCCCCCACGCCAGGAGACCACTCCACCGTTCCGCTGCTTACCTGGCGAGGTCCTCCTCGGGGAACACCTCCCCTCTCTGCAGCCGGGTGTCAAAGGCCTTGATGGAGGGCGCGTAAGGATTGGAGGACTGACGGATCCGGTGGTGCAGCGTGATGGTCCTGGCGGGAGAACCTCCGTGAAGCCTCGTGTTGCCCACGGCCCAAGGCAGGACCATCAGACAGCTCAGGCCTCTCCCCTCCACCCAGAGACAGACAGACAGACAGACAGACAGACACTGAGAGGCGGCACCTGAGGCTCTGATTGGGCCTCCCCTCCCGAGGGGTCTTCCTGGGCGGGCCCCTGCTGCTCACGCCCGGCACTGGGAACTCGGTGGCCTCCGCCTGCTCGCTGTACACACGGAGGGGCTTCAGCTCGGCCCTTCTGCTCAGGAGCATTCCTGGGGGCAGCCCGGGCGTGAGCGACTGTCCCCTGGGCCCGCTGTCCCCGGCACAGCCCCCACGGCTGACCCCGTGCACCTGCCACGACGTCCACCGACTTGTTGGAGGGGCCGCAGTACAAGATGCAGGGCCCCCCCCGCTGCTCCTCGTGGCCGGGCGTGCCCCAGGCCGGCGCCAGCTCCTCATTCAACTTGTAAAACCAGAACACGATGTGGAAGCCCACCACTGTCTTCCCGGTGCCTGTGGGCAGAAGGCAGGTGAGCCGAGCCGCCATCGGCCGGCCCAGGCACCTCGGCCCCAGTGCGGGTCCCACCTGGTGGGCCCTGAATGACGGTGAACTGTCTCTTCAGGGCCTCTCTGACAGCCCCGTTCTGGCTGGGGTTCAGCTTGTGGCGGCCTCCGGGGATGTCAAAGGCCTGTCGCTCCAGAAACCTGTTGGGGATTCCTGAGGAAGGAGCCAGGCTCCCTGAGCTCTGGCGCAGAGCGGGCTGGGGCAGGAAGAAGGGGCAGGAAAGCCGGGGGGCCCCCACCTACCTCTGCGGAGGGGCTGCTGGCCAGGAAGGTGTCGGGGAGAGTGGCGGGGCGGGTGTCGGGGCAGGGGGATGGGGCGGCCCAGGGCGATGTTGATGACCAGCTGGGACGCGTCCTTCAGCCCACGCACGGCTTCTTCCTTGCGGCTGGGGCATGTGGGGGCGGAGACGGACACTGGAACTTCAACTGGCCTCTCCCAGGGAGGGACCTCGGCCCCACAGGCCACCCCCTCCCAGAAGAGGAAGTCCAAGGAGGTTTCACCCCTCCCGCCCACCGGCCTCTCCCTGCCTCTGACCCTGGGGAAGCCACTCACAGGTCAGGCAGCTGCTTTGGTAGCACTTCAATGGTGAATGGGGCACCGGGCCGCAGCACCTCTTCTGGAACCTTCTCCATGGCCATGTGGTGGATGAAGAAGTGCACCTGCTTGTCAGCCTCTTGCCGGTCGGCCCGGCCCTCTGGATTTGTGTCCCAGTCCTCTGTCAGCCCATGGGCCACCCAGGTGTAGGTGTCCGGGTCGATGCTCAGGGTGGGGCCCAGGCTGCTGGGCCCAGGGGGCGGCTGGCCAGGGCTGGCTTCGGGGTCTGGCACCCCGGCATCGGGCACAGCCTGAAGCCCCTCAAGCCGGATGCAGAGGTAGCAGTGCCCGAAGCTGATGTCGATGCTGTGCTCCCGGAGGAAGGCGGCCTCCAGGCAAAAGCTGCCCTGGAGCTGCCCCTGCTCGGTCCGCTCTGTGTCCCAGGTGATGTACACGTGCTGCAGTGTGATGGCGTCGCTCTCGGCCACGGCGCTAGTGGCCGACTCCAGGGAGCAAAACGGCTCCCACATGAGGCAGTAGTCCTCTACGCTGCGGCAGCGGTCCCGCCCGGCCTGCGGCACACGGCCCGAGAAGCAGTCACCTGCTCTCTCCACGTGCTCCAGGCACAGGCTGAAGCCTGGGGCCACGAGCCACAGCTGCAGGGCTGGCGCCAGGATCCCCCGATGCAGCGTGGCGCTGAGCTGCACCTTCAGCGTGTCCCCGCTGCCCAGCTCCCGGGCCACCTCCACAAAGTGGCCACAGCGGCTGCGTGACACCTGCCCCAGCTCCCGCTGCGGCGGCCTGGCACTGCCCTGCTCCCGCACACGGGCAGCCACCTCCGGCCAGCGCTGCTCCTCCACCAGCTCCAGCAGCTGCTGCCACAGGGCGGCGTCCACGGGCCAGGTGTGCGGGTCCAGCAGGGCGCCTGGCAGTGGGGGACATGGCCCATTCGCCAGCACCGAGTAGACACGGCGCCGCCACTCAAGCCGCAGGCCCAGCCGGCTCACCAGGTGGTGCGGGTGCTCAGCCAGCTGCAGGGAGCGGTAGTAAACAGGGCAGGGGTCAGGCAGAGTCTCCCGGTTGACCGGGAAGAGCAGCTTGAAGCAGCGGGCACCCAATTCCACATCCACCACAAAGCCCAGCTTCTGGCGCGGCTGGGCCTTGAGCTGCGTGGCCAGGTGCAGGCTGTAGGCCCGGCGCTGGTAGCTCTGGGCACGTGCGTGCTGGCGGCTGAAGTCTTGGCAGAGCCCGTTGATGTCTCTGGCAGAGTAGGCGGAGCCCCCATGGCCCAGTGCCAGCAGAATCTGCCGCTGCAGCACCACATCCAGGTACCTGCGGATGGGCGAGGTGGCCCAGGTGTACCAGTCCACCTGCAGCGAGTAGTGACTGGCCAGTTGCCGCTCACCCTGGCTGGAGCGGCCGAAGACAGAGCGGCCCAGGGCCTTGCGGAAGTCCAGGCCCGCGGCAGCCAGCGAGGGGTGCATGTCGTCTGTGGTGATGAGGTCAGCCAGCAGGCCGAAGTCCTGGGCGTGGGCGGCAAGCTGGATGTGCCTCCAGAGGGAAGCCAGCAGGTGGAGCTGCTTAAGGGAGGTGCTGCGCCCCTGCAGGTGGTGTCTCAGGTGAAGCGATAAAGGCACCAGCTCTCCATGCTTCTCGATCACGGCTTCAAGCTGGTGGCCGCTGGGCGTGGGCTGCCACCGCAGCGGTGTGGCCGTCCGGGTGCGCTCACTGCCCACCAGGAACTCGGCCACCAGGCTGTTGAACTGGATCATGTACTCTTTGACCATGGCGTGGGCCTCACGGAAGCCCAGCGCGCTGTCCTCGTCAGGCTGCTCATAATGCCAGGCTGCCTGCAAACGGCGTCGGCGCAGCACCCGGGCAAAGTGGCACGCAGCCAGGATGCAGGCATCCACGGAGTCCAGGCGGGCGGGCAGCTCCAGGGTGGCCCCCAGCTGCCCCCTGATCACCTGCTCAGCTTCCTCGTAGGACAGCTGGCGGTCGGAGCGGATCACAGAGGGCGCAAAGCGCAGGCTCTTGAGCTGGTCGCTGCCCTTCTCGAAGGTGAGGAAGAGAGAGATGGCGAAGCGGTCCTTGCCTGGGAGGAGGCTGAGCACGTCCTGACAGAGGCCAGCAGGCAGCATGGGCGTCGGCTCCCGGTTGGGGGCATAGAATGCGGTGCCCCGTCTTCGGGCCTCCACGTCCAGCGCCCCGTCCCTGGGCACGAAGCTGGCCACGTCGGCGATGTGCACAGCCACTTCATACCTGGGGCCCAAGTCCCGCACACTGAGGGCATCGTCAAGGTTGCGGGCACCCTGGGGGTCCACGGTGAAGGTCAGGAAGCTGCGGCAGTCGTCCCGGCAACCTGGCGCCTGGCCGAGCTCTGCGCAATATTTCTGCAGCGCCTTGGAGACCACAGCTGGGTCTGAGGAGGGTTCCCTGAGGCCGTACTCCAGGTCCAGAATTCGGAGGCCCCGCTCCCAGGTGGTAGCCTCGGGGAGCACCTCCAGCACTATGCCCAGCGGGTAGTAGAAGCGCTCCCGCCAGACCACAATGCGCACCCAGAAGAGCCGGTGGCGCCTGGCCTGGGCCGTGAGCTGCTCGTGCCCCACCCTCTGCACGCGGCCCTGCAGGAAGCGGTGGACGGGCACCTGCAGTGGGTCCTTCAGGTCGGCCACAAAGATCTTGGTCACAGAGCCGTCGATGGGGGTCATGATGCGCGGGTCCCACTCATCCATGCGGCACACGAATACCAGATCGCTGCGCCGCCTCTTCAGCACGCCCAGCACGCGGCCCTGCAGCCGCCCCGACAGGCCCCTTTCGCCGCCGAGGACCCTGACCAGCACCTCGTCCCCGCTGAAGGCCATCCCACAGTGCAGGCGGCCCCGGAGCTGAATGGGGCCGGGCGCCGTGTCATCCAGCGGCACGGCCGTCGCCCGCTCGAAGGTCTCCTGCACGAAAGCACATCTGTGGTGCAGCTGGGGCTCCGAGCGCAGCAGCTTCCGCAGTGCGTCCGGCGGCAGGTTCACATATTGCCGGGCCTGCTGTGGGGACGCAGGCCTGGCCATGGTGTCCAGCAGCCCGTCCTCCCGCACGGTCACCGTCACATTCCGGCTCTCGTCCAGCAGCTCCTGCAGGATGGAGTCGTCGGCGCCAAGCTCCCCGTCGGAGGGCCAAAAGTCAGACTCGGGGTCCTCGGGGTCCTCGCTCTCTGTGGCCGCCGGCCCTGCCACCACGTCAGCCGGGTTCCCTGGTGGCACTCCATCCTCACTTGCTAGGCACCCCCTGGACACAGACCCTGAAGCTGTGTCCCCAGCCTCTGCGTTCTTTGTGGCCATGTCCCCAACCACTGAGGTGCTGGCCGGGGATCCACCCTCCTCGGCCTCGGCCATGGCCGCACGCTCTGTGGCCGTGGCTCCTGCTGCCCCCTCCACTAAGACTGTGTCCCCAGCCACCGCTGCCACAGACCCCTCTGCCGGCGGGGCTGCGGGCCGCTGGCAACGGGCCCAGCGCTGCCTCTGGGCCACGGTCTGCTCGATGTGCTCCAGCGACAAGCCCTCGGGGTAGGCGCTGCGGTGCGCCACACACTGGCGGATGAAACTCTTCCAGAGCTTGCTGCAGGCCCCGAAGGAGCAGAGGGCCACTGCGTCCCCCACCACCACCACCTGGGACTGGGCGCGGGTCATGATGGTGTTGAGCACGCGGGCGTCCGTGAAGAACTCCAGGGCAGGCGCGCCCGGGCTCTGCAGGCTCTGGTGGTTGTGGACCGTACTCAGCACCACCACCCGGAACTCCCGGCCTGTGGGAGGGGCACGGTCAGGCCGGGCTGGGGGAGCAGCCCCGCCTCAGCCCGCCTCACCCTTACCCCTGACCACCCACCTGGCAGGATCTCAAAGCTGCCCACAGACACCTGGCCCAGGTCCCTCCGCCTCAGCTCCTGCCTCAGCACACTCACCTGGAGACACAACCACATCAGCAGGCCCAGAGGAGCACAAGGAGGGCCCCCAACCACCACGCCCAGCACCTGGTGCCAAGCCCGGAAGATGATTCCTCAGCCCTCTACAGAAGGGGATACTGAGGCTGTGAAGACCACAAGGGGAGGCTACGTCCTGTGGGCAGTGGGCAGAGCTGCCCCACGACTGGGCTTACCTGGGCACCGTGGGACACAACACAGATGTTCCTCTGCTCGCGGCGGCCCCAGCAGTGGGGCCAGGCGCCGTAGAACTCCTGCACCTGCTCGGCGACCTGGAGGACCTCGGCGGTGTTGAGCCAGGATGTCAGGGACAGGTCACGCTCGGGGTTGCCCGCCACGTGGCAGAACATGAGCGGGTAGTGCCGAGGGTGGCGCGGGACCTTGCCGCGGGCGTGGATTGGTGTGCCCTTGGCCATGTAGAAGTGACGCGAGACGAAGGTGATGATGGCCTCCGTGGAACGGTAGTTCTCGTGGAAGATGATGCGACTGCGCTGGGCAGCCTCGTGTGCCTGCTGCTGGTAGAGCTGAAACAGACGATACAGCAGCGTGTGGCCGGCCGCCTGTGCCCTGGCCACACTGAAGAGCCGGGGCGTGACCTGCATGTGGTCCCCGGCCAGCACCACGCGGGTGCCTGGCAGGGCGTAGCGCAGTGGGGTGAGCGCCTCGCACTCCAGCATCTGGGCGGCCTCGTCGATGAGGATGTGTGAGAAAAAGCCAGCAGGCACCCTGAGCTCGCGGGCCTGCGAGGTGGTGGCCACCACGATGCGGTGCTGCTCCAGCTCGGCGCGTGTGGGCGGGCGGAAGGCCCGGCGGTCCTCTGTCAGGCAGCAGTACTGCAACGTGGCTGCGTCCGTCTGGCTGGGCGGGCGGTCCGTGTACATCACCCGCAGTGGTGTGGCCTCAGGGTGGCCGCTGCTCACGTAGCTGTGGAAGTGCTCCTGGATGTAGATGTCGGCCGCGCTGAGGGGGGAAGCGCACAAGGGGCCTCAACAGCTGTTTGCTAAAGTGCCTACTGTGCGCCTGGCCCTACCTGGATGCCAGGGCTTCACGTGAAGCAGACTGACCTGTGACCTGTGGCCTGACCTGACGGAGCTTACATCTGCATTTCATTTAAAAGCGACAGTGGAACCTGCCCCAGAAAGTGCTGGTGGGCCCTGCCTTGTCCTACCCACACCCCCCGCCCTCGCATCCAGAGCCTCTGCAGGGGCACCCACAGCCCCACACCCAGACAGCAGACCCAACCCCCAGGGCACCGGAACTATGCCTGAAGCACAGACGTCCCCTGTCCCTTTCAGCCCAGGACTGACCGTCTATCAGGGAGAATCCCAAAGATGGAAGCGACTGGGACTCACCCCATGGGTGCACTGGGCAGCCCAGCCCAGGCTCCACTCCGCCAATGGCCAGACCGCCCGGGCACATCTGTTCTAGCCTCTCAGGCCTCCAATGAGCCTGAGAACCAGCCCGAGCCCTAGGCCTGGGGTCCCGCTTTTTCTCTTGGAGTCACACCACCTCAGCAGCATTCACCCGGCCCAGGCAGCAGGGGGCGGACCGCGGCTCTGGCTCACCTGTTGGTGTGTGTGCAGATGAGCACCTTGGTGTGGGGCTGTCGGATGACCTCCAGGGAGGCCATGGCCAGTGTGTAGGTCTTGCCTGTGCCAAAAGGGCCATAGATAAGCAGCGGGGCCACAGGCCGCGTGCCCCCAGGGCTGCTGCTTGCGATGAACTCCACCGCCAGCTTCTGTTTGTGGTTGCCGTACAACGCAGGCGGGCTGGGACGCAGGCGGGGCAGGGCGCAGGCCGGCAGGTCGGGTACCACCAGACGCTCCTCAGGCAGTGCGTCCACTGCCTCGTGCCAGAGGCGGAAGGTCATCAGGTCAACCTGGAACTGCACCTCCAGCAGAGGGCTGGCCTCAGGCCGCAAGCCCAGGGCCGCACAGCAGTGGGCGGGGAGCAGCAGCCACCGCGCCTGCTCCCCGCCGGCCCGGGTCTCCAGCCGCACCTCGAACACCGTGTTGCCAGGTGAGGGCACAGGGGCCACGAGCGCCGTGCTGACCGCCCGGCCCAGCAGAAAGCCCTGGTCCGTGTCTGGTGTCAGGGAGGCGGGGATGGGGACCTCAGCGTAAAGGGCTCCCGGTGGCGGGAAGAGCATGCCCAGGGCTGGCGTCTGCAATGAGGTTTTCAGGGACACAGGGCCCCGGAGGTTCAGCCTAGTGGGGAGGATGTGGGTCAACTGACCAAGGCCACCTCTTTGCAGCCGGCATCCCAGCACCCGCCCACACACGCTGCCCCACGCACTTGGCCACCAGCTGCTGCTGCGCAGCCTCCTCCTCATAGAGGAACTGGTGCATCCTCTGCCGGTAGTTGGCGCAGGACAGGGGGCCCGGGGCCGGGCCGCCGCGGTGGAACTCTAGGGCCAGCGCTGGCACCTTGTACTTCGCCATCAAGGCTGCCTGCTCCGCTGTGCGCTCCACACCAGGAACCACGTGGCGGTTGCCAGTGTGCCAGCGCTCCAGCTCCGCGTGGTGGCCGGGTGCTGGCGGCGCCCCCGGCCGGTGCTCCTGGCCCAGCCGCAGCTCCAGCCTCCGCAGCAGGGCTGGCCGGCGGCCAAAGTCGAAGGCCACCCACTGCTCGAAAGTGCCGAAGGAGGCGCTCTGCACACTCACGGCCACCCGGTACTCGGTGGGGCGGCCAGGCCCCCGGAAGCGCGCCCCCTGCGCGTACACCCGGCCCAGCGGGAGGCAGGGAGCCACCAGCGAGAAGTCTGCTCCCGGCTCCTGCTTGAGCAGGGCCACGTGCTGCAACGGGTCCTGGGGAGAAACTGGATGGTGAGGTGGCCCGAGAGGCCTCCCACCCGCCAAGGTCCAGGCTGACACAGACCCCGCCCCCAGCGCTGCGCTTCCTGCTGTGATCGCAGCAGGTGCTCAGCCTCTCCAAACCGCGGCGTCCCCCGCAGGGCAGGTCGCAGAAACGGCCCAGAGGGCCTGTGCGTGCTGAGCAAGGGAAGGCAGCATGGGATGCGCGGTCACGGTCGTCACCGGCCCAGCCCCTTGCTCTCTGCCCGACACTCCACAAAATAACCCCGCGACCCGGGCACAGAGACCCCTCACACACACACGGGGGACAATGTGCAGGGCAGTGGCTCCAGGCCCCGGCCGACTCAGGGCCATGCAGACCCTCACCTCAGAGTGGACAACGAACGTCCAGCTGTGCTGAACTTTCCTCTCCTGGGCCTGATGCACCAGGGGCTGGTGGCAGGTGACGGACACACCATCGACAGTCTCGGCCAACTGCACAGGGAAGCCAGGCCATCAGCAGGGTGGCCCTGGCCCCTGACCAGCCTGGCCCACTCACGAGGCCCCACTCACCACCAGGACCTCCCTGCTGCTGCTCTGGTACTCGGCCAGCAGCCGCTCTCGGTAGGACACCAGCCCCTCCTGCCAGGCCGCCCGCTCCCGCAGCTCCGCCGTCCGCACCCGCCGCGTCCACTCCTGCAGCTCCTGCTCTGAATGTGCCTTGGTACAGATGTCCCCATACTCACAGAGGCTGGGCCTGGGGGGAGGTCAGCAGGCCGCCGGGGTGAGACCCCTCAGCCTAAAAGAGGCCTGTGTGGGGAGCAGGAGTGGATTCCAGGCTGGGGCAGGGCGGGGGCAGGGACCTCCTCCAACCTGTCCACTACTGTGCCCGCAGGACAAGGCCAGCAGAAGCCACCTCCACGGACCTCCTTGCCCACCTGAGGTGGACGAAGTGCCAGCCAGTCACACCGAGGGCACAAGGAGCTCCTGGTTCTGGCTGAAGGTGGGTCATCCCCCTCCCCAAGCCCCGCCCACAGGCCCTACCTGGGGCAGAGCTCAAAGGTGGAGAGCCCGGTGGGCGGGCTCCGGTACTCCCAGGCCACGGCCTGGCCCTGGGCCACCATCTGCGCATGCTCCTGGGATGAGCAGTGGTTCTCGAAGGCCTCCTGGGAGCGGCAGGTGACCAGGCAGGCGTGGCAGTACAGCTGGAGTGCAGGAGGCTGGCGGGGGGGCGCTGTGTGCCCGTCCCCCCTGGGGGCAGGGAGTGTGAGCAGGTCCTTCCGCCGGAGCCCACCCAGCTGCTCAGCCTCCCACACGGCCATCTCCACAGCACTGTGGGCGTACTGGCAGCGGGACGCCCCATGCCGGCACGGCCGTCCGCGCCCCACAAACATGCAATAGGCCAGCGGCTGGCGGTACTGGGGCTGTGGCCGTACTTCCACCACCTGCTGCTTGCGGCCCTCAGAGCTCACGTGGGCCAGGAGCGAGGGGCAGGTCCCATGCCTGGGGCAGCGCCCCTGGGCGTCCACCGGGCTGAGGTGCGGCGGGCAGAGCCGGAAGCAGTGGCAGCAGAGCAGCTGGAAGCGGCCGCCAAACTCCTCTCGGATGGTGTCAGCGGGGCTGCGCAGCTCGCCCTGGGCCCCGCCACCCTTCACCGCGGCCTTCAACCACAGCCGGCCGACACTGTGCTCGCGCTCGAAGGTCCAGACCAGCGCCTCCTCGGGGCTTCGGGCGAAGGTGCACTGGTTCCGGTGCCGCCGGCAGCCCAGCCCGGGGCGGTAGTAGCGGCAGACCTCGTACCGCGCAGGCCGCGGGAAGCTGGGCCGGCGGTCCACCTTGCGCCAGACCCTGCTCTTGGCAGCTCGCTTGGCGCGGGCCAGCAGGATCTCACAGGGGCAGCGGTGCTCCACCGGGCGCAGGAGGTAGGTGCTCTCGTTGAGGCGCTGGGTGCAGCGGGAGCAGCCCAGACACAGGTCCACCTGGGCGCACAGCCTGGCCAGGGAAGGCTCCTTGGTGGCCACGGGGCCGGTGGGCAATGGGCCAGACCCCGGGGACACCATCGCTAAGGCTGGCCTGGCCCTGCGTGGTGGCGTTCGAGGCTCAGGGCTCCGCTGTCCTCTGGGCGACTCGCTCTTGAGGAGAAGTGTGGTGCAGGAGGAGCAAAGAGCCAGGTCAGGCTGAGGTCAGGGCTGGGACACACCCCGCCCCTCAGCAAGGTGCGGGGGAGGCGGAGCCGGGGAGTTCTGGGCAGGACAGGAGCAGAGGGTGGTTAGGCCCCAGGAAGCTGGGCCCACTGGCCTTGGCCCAGCCCCGGCCCCCCTCTCTGGAGGGTCTCTGGGCCCTGCCCAGGAGCCAGCTGCTGCGCCGGGCGTGCCCCCCACAGGTGTTTGGGGGGCCTGGCTTCCTCCCCTTGGGGCAGAGCCTTGTGGGGCGGGGCAAGGGGCTGCCCAGGCCGCACAGTCGGCACCGGCCCAGAAGGAGGGGGTTCCCCGGGGTTCCCCGGGGTTCCCTGGGGACGCTCAGTCAGAAGGGGAACCGGCTCTGCCAACTGCGGCTCCCGGAGCACTTCCCAGGGCGGCTCGGGTGAGCAAGTGCGGGCAGCGGGGTCAGAGCCTGCCTGGCTCCACGGTCCCCGCAGAAGGGGCTGGTGGAGACCCCCGCGCGGACGGATGTTCAGGGGCAGGGGCCGGGAGCGGGTAAGGACAAGACCAGAGGGCTGGGAACTCGGGGTCCAGAGCGCCCCCTCCCCCCAGGCGCAGGGCGATGAGGCTGCGCTGCGGGGGGGCAGGGGTCTCGGCAGAGTCCCCCCCTCTCCACGGCTGCCTCGGGTCGGGTCCGGGGCACCGGCCCCCCGCCCACGAGCACCGCCTCCCCCCACCCCAGGAGCCCCCGCCCCAGGAGCCCCCGCCCCAGGAGCCCCCACCCACCCCAGGAGCCCCCACCCGCCCCAGGAGCCCCCGCCCCAGGAGCCCCCACCCGCCCCAGGAGCCCCCACCCCAGGAGCCCCCGCCCCAGGAGCCCCCACCCCAGGAGCCCCCGCCCCAGGAGCCCCCACCCACCCCAGGAGCCCCCGCCCCAGGAGCCCCCGCCCCAGGAGCCCCCACCCACCCCAGGAGCCCCCGCCCCAGGAGCCCCCGCCCCAGGAGCCCCCGCCCCAGGAGCCCCCCCCGCCCCAGGAGCCCCCCCACCCCAGGAGCCCCCCGCCCCAGGAGCCCCCACCCACCCCAGGAGCCCCCACCCGCCCCAGGAGCCCCCACCCCAGGAGCCCCCGCCCCAGGAGCCCCCACCCACCCCAGGAGCCCCCACCCGCCCCAGGAGCCCCCGCCCCAGGAGCCCCCGCCCCAGGAGCCCCCACCCCAGGAGCCCCCGCCCCAGGAGCCCCCACCCGCCCCAGGAGCCCCCACCCGCCCCAGGAGCCCCCATCCCAGGAGCCCCCGCCCCAGGAGCCCCCACCCGCCCCAGGAGCCCCCGCCCCAGGAGCCCCCCCGCCCCAGGAGCCCCCGCCCCAGGAGCCCCCGCCCACCCCAGGAGCCCCCACCCCAGGAGCCCCCGCCCCAGGAGCCCCCATCCCAGGAGCCCCCGCCCCAGGAGCCCCCGCCCCAGGAGCCCCCGCCCCAGGAGCCCCCGCCCCAGGAGCCCCCGCCCGCGCGCAGCGCGCTGCCCCCGCAGCGCAGACCTCGCACCCCGCACTTACCACCCATGGGGCCGCGCCCGCCGCGGGATCACTTTCGATTCCGCCCGGGGTGACTCAAACCTCCGACGCCTGAGCGCGGAAATTACCTCACTGCCCCGCCCCGCCCCCGCGGCGCCGCCCCGAGCCTGGCGCCCCGCCCGCGCGCCGGCGCCCGGGATTCGAACCCTGGTCCGCAGGCTGCCGCGCCAGGCGGGAGGGGCGCCCAGCCGGCCGTCTGGGCTGGTGGGGATCCCCGCGGGAGGGGCACGATCGGGGCCGGGGTGCGGCCCCCACCCACGCCCACCGCTTTAAAAAGCGCCAGTCAGTCTGGGCCAAGGGAGACCTTGCCTCCTACCCGGGGAGGGTCCTACGTGGGGACGCTCTTCTTACCTGGGGCGGCTCTGATGTATCCAAGCCCTTAAAATGCACCAAAGGATGCCTGGACCGAGGCAGGGCCTGGAAACGGAGAGCGCCCCAATCTGCACAGCAGGAAGGGGAGCTTAATTGCATTTGACTCCCCACAACTTTCTATACAGGGCCCACCCTCACCCCACTTGAGAAAGGGGAAAGGCTGGGCAGCTCCATGTCCCCCACCTTCACCGAGGAGCGAGCCCCTTCTGAGAGACATCCTGGCACAGTGCCCTGAACGCTGGCAGGCACCTGGCGGCCGCGCTGCCTCCGGCTCTCGGTGGGCACTGTGGGAGCCAGCCACCGCGTGTGAGGACGGCACTCCAGCAGCACAGTGTGAGTGCTGTGCAAGCGCCCCCCTTCAGACAACTCCCCCCCCTGACTGCAACCCCATGAGAGACCCCAAGCCTGAGGCACCAGCCAAGCCGCCCGGCTGTGAGCTGAGAGATGTTTATCACTGTTTTACGCACCCAGCTCTGAGGAGATCTCTCACACTGCAATAGGTCACTGAAACAGCAAGACTGTCCCTCCAACGATAAAGTGCCTCTGTGCTGACCCAAGGTCAACATCCTATTGGGAAGGACAAAATGGAAGCTTCCAGTAAAGTCAGGAACTGGGCTGGGCACGCCATTCGCAATCACGCCAGTGGCCTCTATACACGTAGTTTTAGAACAAAATAGAAAAAACACTTTGTAATTACTAGCAGCAACAAAAGACCCAGGAATAAGCTGAACAAGAAATACGCAAGAAACCAGAAATGTTCCCGCGAGGCACCATGATCCCTGGGGAGAATGGAGTGAAAGGCTAGTTCTCGGACAGGGAGACCTAACATTACACAAAGATGGCGATTCTTCCTAGAGAGAAATAGAAACAAAGATCCTAAAAGTTATTTTGAACCACAGAAGACCCCAAATAGCCAAAGCAATCATGAGAAAGAACAAAGCTGCAGGCACCACACTGCCCGATTTCAAGCTATAATACTAAGTTATAGTAATCAAACTACATTGGTATCGAAACAGGCACATGGGACAGTGGGACAGGCACGAGAGCCCAGATATGAACTCATACATATATGGTCAACTAATTTTTGTTGTTATTGTTAATCCTCACCCAAGGATATTTTTTCCATTGATATTTAGAGAGAGCGGGAGGAAGAGAGAGAGAGAGAGAGAGAGAGAGAGAGGGAGAGAGGGAGATACATCAATGTGAGAGAGATACATCAATTGGTTGCCTCCCCCACACCTGGGGCCAGGGATTGAATCTGCAACCCAGATATGTGCCCTTGGTCTGGAATTGAACCTGAGACCTTTTGGTGCAACCACTGAGCAACACTGGCCAGGGCTTGTCTACTAAGTTTTGACAAGGGTGCCGAGAACACATGATGGGAAAGGACAGTGTCTTCAATAAACTGTGTCTGTGTGTGTGTGTGGGGGGGGGGGGGGGGGGGGAGACTGGATATCCACAAGCGAAAGACTGAAATGGGACCGCTGACTGACACACCACTCACAAAAACCTACTCAAAATGGATCAAGCCTGGCTGTAAGACCCAAAACCGGAAGACTCCTAGGAGAAAGCAGGGCGCAGGTCCTTCATGTGATCTGGCCATGAGTCCTCGGATATGACACCAAAGCCCAGGCGGTGAGCACAGAAAGGAACAGCGGCTCCACATCAGACCAAGGAGCTTCTGCACAGAAAGGAGCCATCAGGAAACGGAAAGGGCACCTCCAGAGTGGAAACCCACACACCGTGTATCCACTAAGCAGTTAACGTCCAAACTGTGTAAAGAATTCACACCACGCAATAGTAAAAACAAATAATCCAATTCCAACTGGCAAAAATCTGAAGACATTTTTCCAAAGAGGACATGCAGATGGCCAGCAGGTGCATGAACACATGCTCATCGTCTCTCATCATCAGGAGAAAAGCAAATCAAAGCCACAGTGAGAGAGCCCTCACCCCTGCCTGAGGGCTGTCTCCAAAAGACCAGCCCTGGCCATTGTGGCTCCGCTGACTGGAGCATCGTCCCGCACTCGGTTCCCGGCCAGGACACATACCCAGGTTAAGGGTTTGATTCCCAGTCAGGGTGCGAACAGGAGGCAACCTATTGTTGTTTCTCTCTTCCTTCTTCTCTCTAAAATCAATTTTTAAAAAACTCTTAAAATGAAAGGACAAAAATAACAAGTGCTGGTGAGGATGTGGAGAAAAGGGCGCCCGCGTGCACTGTTGTGGGCATGCAGATTGGACAGACACTGTAGGAAGCTGTAGGGAGGTTCCTAAAAAAATTAAAAATAAAACTGCCTTAGGACCCAGCAATCCCACTTCTGAGTATTTATCTGAATGAAATTAAACCAGGATCTCTGAGATACTGCACCTCCACATTCACTGCAGCATTATTCACAGTAGCCAACATACGGAAGCGGCCAGTGTCGATAGCTGAATGAATAAAAAGACGCTAATGCCCTGGCCAGTGTTGCTCAGTGGTTAGACTGTTGGCCTGTTGACCGAAGGGTCTCGGGTTCAATTCCTACTCAAGGGCACATACCTGGGCTGCAAGTTCGATCCCCAGCCGTCGTTATAACACAGGACTGTGGACTGCAGTCACTATGCTGGGCATTAGGTAGTGTTTCTATTTTTTCCATTGATTTTTTGAGAGAGTGGAAGGAAAGGAGGGAGGGGGAGAGAGAGAGAGAGAAACATTGATGTGAGAGAGGCACATTGATTGATTGCCTCCCACACACACCAACTGGGGCTAGGGATAGAACCTATAACCCAGGGATGTGCCCTTGGCCGGGAATTGATCCCACGACTCTTTGGTGGGAGGGCCAACTCTAACCACTGAGCCAATGTTACATGTCAGTCACATCTCATTCAGTAAATTAAAAAAGAGCCCAGCCGGCGTGGCTCAGTGGTTGAGCGTCAACCTGTGAACCAGGAGGTCACGGTTCAATTCCGGCCAAGGGCACATGCCTGGGTTGTGGGCTCAATCCCCAGTGGGGGGCATGCAGGAGGCAGCTGATCAATGATTTTCTCTCATCATTGATGTTTCTATCTCTCTCTCCCTCTCCCTTCCTCTCTGAAACCAATAAGAACATATTTTTTTAAAAGAGTAACAGGATACTAGTCTTACCAACTGTGAAAACACATTGTAAAGGGCCTAAAAGAGTGTGGTTCTGGAGCAGGACAAGGTGGCAGCAAAGAGAGTCCACAGACAGGCTGGGACGCACACAGCGGTTTCACACATGGTGACCGATGGCACTCAGGTCGCTGGGAAAGATGGTTATTCCACAAATTCTGTTAAAACTGCTTCATTCTAGTGACTCTCTGACAACTGGTTAGCGTCTTAAACCAAAAAGGGGGCCGGGGACTCTCCACCCTACACTTGGCACCCTGCGGAGCAGCAGGCAGACCAAAGATTCAAGCAGAAACAAAGCCAGCCACAGAGGTGCCGGGCCCCCTGTGTGTGGCTGGTGGTGTCTCGCCGGAAGGCCTTGCTAAGTGGCCCGCCCTCCTGCTGGGGGCTCCTCGCTCATGCCCTGCTCGGGCCGGGCTTCAGGTGGGGAGTTTGAAATCTGTCCCGATGAAAATGGTGACACCACAGGAAGGACCAGCGCTGAGCCTGGCTGTGCTTCCTCTTCAGAGAGCACATGGCTGAGCACCCGCCAGCACCGGAGGCACAAGTGAAGCAATTATGTGCGGAGGGAAAACAGTAGGGTCAGCAGCCAGACACACACACACCGTGGACCCCATCACAGCGCAGGCTCGAAAAGACTGAGACTGGCTCTCAGGGAAATGCCAGGCAGAACCAACGGGTGTTTTTCACCCCCTGACCATAGGCCGGAGTCAGACATTGTGGCGTGGGGGCGTGGGGGGAGCCCCTGGCCCGGTGCCAACCCTGCAGCGGTGGGCGGCGCACCAGCAGCGCAGGGCCTGGCTGAGCAGCAGGCTGGCACCCGGGCCAGGAAGGGGGAAGCATCTCTGATGTCCCTCAATGAGGTGTTTTCCAAGATCACTTGTCAAAGAAGGAAATCGAGGTGCACAATGATGCACCTTGAGTTAAAAAATAAAAGACAGAATTTAAAAATATATAATTTACAAAACTCAGGTACAGAACCAGCAGGAAACTTCCCGCTCCGCCTGCACATCTGAGGTTTGTGTGTTTGCTCACCTCACCTGCAAACATTTTCTCCGTTGGTTTTTTTAGAGAGAATGGAAGGTGGGAGGGAGAAAGAGAAGGGAGACATCAATATGGGAGAGACACATGGACTGGTTGCCTCCCACACGCGCCCCAACTAGGATGTGGATCTATCCCGAACCCAGGTACGTGCCCTTGACCAGGGATCACACCCTCAACTCTTTGATGCTGGACCAATGCTCTACCCACTGAGCACACTGGCCAGGGCTTGTATGTCTGATTTTGTGCCACGTGTATCCCTTATTCAAACCGACAGGAAGAGTGTAGAAGGTACCATGTCAAGTACAGACTGTGGAGATTTGCACAGTAGCCCATGCTCAGGCCCCTCTGGTCACTCATGTCGGAGGGATCACCCCTTCACCTCTGGCCCCAAAGATCATGCAGATGCTGATGCACCAATTTCATCACCACCAGTAGGGACTGCCCTCAAAATGCAGACACACACAGTCCTCTCAGCTTCCTGGACGCCAGCCAGGCATCTCACACTGCGGGTTCAACCCCTCTCCTCCGACAGCCTCCTGTTTCCATTAAATGACACCCCATCCTCCCTGGGCCCCTCCTCACACCCTACAGCCAACATCTGCAAATGCTGTCAGCTGGAAATCCAAGCCGCTGCAGAATCCAGGTGCCCGTGCCCTGCAAGGCCTAGACCCCTGCAGCAGCCTCCCCTGGGGCCTGCCTCCACGCCCCTGGGGCACCAGGGTCCTTTCCAAATGGCTCAGCAATATGAGTTAATGCAGAGGCGTCGTGTTGGCCACCAACACGGTCATACTGAAACGGAACAGCCCCGTAGTCTCACAGCATCTCCCCAGGACGCCTACTAGTTACGAGGAAAGGCAGATTAGCTTTGCAGCAGAGAAACCACCGGGCTCTCCCGAGCCAAGCGTCAGGGCTCAGGGCCCTGGAGCCAGGGCGGCAGACAGGCTGAGCCCGTGTGCACGGAGGGCACAGCCACCTCCTGTGGTGCCAGCCCCAAACGCAGAGCCTCCACCCAATCTCCAGGCGTCCACCGCGGCCGGCCTGCCCTCAGAATGACCCAGTGTGAGGAGTCCCCAGGCTGGAGAAGACAGGGGCCTCGGCCGCACTACGGTTACCAAAACACAGACCAAATGCATAGGAGGTTGGCCACAGTGCCCACCGGCTGTGGGCTCAGTGTCATTCCTGGTTAGTGCTGAACTTCCTGCTGCAATAACAACCACGTCCCTGCTCTTAGACACGTTGCTGTCACCTGGGTGTCGGATGAAGGGATCTGACTCTCAGCTGGTCCTAGAGTCACATGTTTGATAACCCCGCTGGGGCCAAATGAGGTAAGGAGTCAAGATACAGGGGTGCCCAGCCGAGGCACAGGGGCTGAGCGCCCACCTGTGCACCGGGAGGTCACAGTTTGATTCCGTCAGGCACATGCCACGGTTGCGGACTCGATGCCCAGTGTGGGACGTGCAGGAGGCAGCCGATCCATGGTTCTCTCTCATCATTGATGTTTCTATCTCTCTCTCCCTCTCCCTTCCTCTCTGAAGTCAATAAATATATTTTAAGAAAATACCTACAGAAGTCTTTGCACTATTTTTGCAACTTTTGTGTGTTGTTTGAAATTATATCAAATTAAAAAGTAAATAAAGCATCCAGCCGTCACGCCCCCAAAACCAGGCCTTCCTCACCCAGCACATGTCCCTGTGGATGGAGCTTGGCCATGTGGCCTCTGTGTGGCCCTCCACCATCACCCAGAACAGCTGGAAAAGTAGGAAGGTCTCGAGTCTGGGGGCCAGGCCCAGTTTACCTGTGACGTGGGCCGGGTCCTGCCAGCTGGTGCTAGCAGCCTCCAGTGACCACCCACCTAAACAGAACTTTATTTTTTTATTTTTTAATGTATTTTTTATTGATTTCAGAGAGGGAGGGAAATAGAAACATCAATGATGAGAGAGTCGTTGGTCAACTGCCTCGTGCACGCCTCCCACTGGGGATCTAGCCTGCAACCCAAGCATGTGCCCTTGACCGGAATCGAACCTGGGACCCTTCAGTCCGAAGGCTGACACTCTATCCACTGAGTTAAACCGGCCAGGGCTAAACAGAACTTTAATACCAGGCCCTGGCCCCCAAGGACCCTAACAGGGGCCTACTCATGGGCCTGCCCACCCAGCCATAAGGTCACACCCTGGCCAGGAGCAAGGAGGTGACTGAGTCTATGGGTGGGAGCACCCCTGGGGGGAAGGGTGCAGCCATGAGGGCCTCTTAAAAATCGTCCTTTTGTGGGGCCATGGGGAGAAGGTCATGGGGGCCAGGCAGGGGCATCTGATCTCAAGGTCTCAATGCAAGGAGGTCCACACCAGGGGTGCTGCCAGCTGCTGCCTCCGTCTCGACCCCACAGTGTCTCTGCACCTGTGCGTGCCACCCCACACTCTGACCCCACACTCTGACCCCACCTGGAGCTGAGGTGAGCAAGGTGAAGATTTGGGATGGTCCCCAAACCGCTGGGGGAGGAGCCCCCACCCCCATCGCATCCAGGGCTCTTTCTGAGTCTGGCAGCTCCTCGAAGGACCTCTCATGGCCAAGGGCACCTCTCCAGATTGACTCGTGGGAGGCCACACTCAGGATGGAGGAAGGGGTGTGGCCTTCCTGTTACTAGACAGGGAGTGGGCCCGGTGGCTGCCTCAGGTCTGCCTTGGGCTGCTGGCAGTGTGTGAGTTCTTGACCTTGAGCAGGAAAGATTTAACAAGACGAGTCCAGATGGCATTGGCCAGTCTGGCTCAGTAGATAGTGTTGGCCTGCGGACTGAAGGGTCCTGGGTTCGATTCTGATCAAGGGCACATGCCCAGGTTGCAAGCTCAATCCCCACTCAGGAGCGTACAGGAGGCAGCCGATCAATGATTCTCTCTCAGCATTGATGTTTCTATCTCTCTCTCCCTCTCCCTTCCTCTCTGAAATAAAAAAAGACATATGTTTTAAAAAACAAACGAGGCCATGTGATTTTGAGAGTCCATTTATTAAAGCTGGGGACAGGGGAACCAGGAAGGGCTTAGGGTAGAAAGAGCAACAGGAGGGCCTCAGCTGGGCGCTTTGACCCCTAGAAACGACCCCTAGAAACGGGTGGGAAAGCCGTGGGCCCTGAGGGCTGCATGGACTCCCTGGGAGTGAAGGTCACAGAGAAGGAAGTGAGCTCACTGGGAAGTCAGAGAAAAGGGGGCCTTAGAGTAAGGTGACCAGATCGTCCCGCTTTTGGCGGGCCAAAAGCGAGACGATCTGGCCACCTTACCTTAGAGACATGTTCAGGGGGTGAGCCTGGGACCAGCTGCCACTGCCCACGGCTGCCCTGGTGGCAAGTCCAGTGGGGCCCTTAGAGTTTGGGGGGAGAAAAGTGAAGATGCACCGAGAGGGAGGAGAGGAGCTCCAGCGCTGGGTCTTGTCTCGAGGGCTCTATTCTGCTTTCTAAAGGCGAGGATTTTAGGGGAGGGCCTAGGGGAGGGCCTCACAGAATATCCATCAGCTTTATGCTGATTTAAAGTGAGAGGCACTCCCCCGACCTCACCCTTCCTTGGTGTGGCTGGCAAAATAGCACTACTTGGATTTCTGGCATGAGAAGTATAAAACATTTCCTCTTAGTGGCCTTGGTTAGGAAAGATGGGATTTGCAGTTTACTGGATGGCTGTCAATCACTTGGCCATTAAACTATTTGTGTGATCCTTGGCAGGTTTACCCCGTGGTTAGAGCATCGGCCTGCAGACCGAAGGATCTCGGGTTCCTGGTTACGGGCACCTACCTCGGTTGCAGGCTTGCTCTCAGCCCCCAGTAGGGGTGTGAACAGGAGTCAACCAGTCGGTGTTTCTTTCTCACATCAATGTTTCTCTCCACACGCCCCCCTTCCTTCTCCCTCCCTTTCACTCTCTCTGGAAATCAATGGAAAAAATATCCTCAGGTGAGGATTAAAACACACACACAACAAACTCTCTGTCCCAGTTCCCTATTCCACTTATCCAGCTTACTAACTGTCTCATTCCCAAGTGTGGAGGGTGCAATCACACCCCTCCTGCTTGGGGATAGGTCTGGAGAGACAGCAGCCCCGGCTCAGCCCCGCCCTCCACCCAGCACCTGACCTCAGTGCACTCAGCCCTGCAGACTCGGCCTTGACCTCCGCCCACTCTGGCACTCTGCCCTCCCCCACCCCCCACCCCGCCCAGCAGGATGCAAGGCTGGGCCTCTGTGCCAGAGCCTACTCTCCTCCATGGAACAGGGGTGGGATGTGGCAGGCCTCTGACGCCAGAGGTTCAAGTCCACCCTCCTGGCCTCTGGGCCTCACCCCGTCACCTCCCAGCCAGGCCACTCAGAGCCCGGTGCCTGCAGGACCTGCCCACCCAGGGGATTGGTCACTGATGGGGGACAGTTACTGCACGCAGGTGCTGGACAGACTAGGGACTGGGGACTCCTCTTCTGAAACTCAGCAGGTGGGGGGAAGGGCAGGAGACAGTCCAACAGGCCCAACCTGTGGCCAGTGGGCTTCTTAAAGGGCACTGCAGCAGGGGAAGGACCACCCCAGCAGATGGTGCTGGACTCCGAGGGAGCGAGGGAAAATGAAGGATGGGACCTGTCTCACGACACAACGTGTTGTTCAAGGCGGGTCGTGCACTGCACTGCCAGCCGCAAAGCTTCAGCCCTGGGGGGCAAGTGCTTCTTTAAAGGGACACGCAAAGCACACAATAAAAGCAAAGGCTGATAAACAGGGTTTCATAACCACCCACAGTTTCCGCTGCGCAGACGCCCAGTGAGGAGAGGAACAGCCAGGGCTACGAGGTGCTCGGAAGGTGGTCTGATGAGAACTGGTGCAGAGCACTCTGAACCTTAAAACTCAACAACTTTTTAAAGCTCTGGGTTTTTACTGAATATATCTTTATTGGTTTCAGAGAGGGAGAGAGAGGGAAAGAGAGATAGAAACATCCATGATGAGAGAGAATCATTGATCAGCTGCATCTTGCACGCACCCTACTGGGGTCGAGCCCACAACTAGGGCATGTGCCCTTGACGGGAATCAAACCTGGGACCCTTCAGTCCGCAGGCCGACACTCTATCCACTGAGCCATACCGGCTAGGTCAAAGCCCAGTTTTCTTAAAATGAGCAAAATAGTTGAACAGATGCTTCATGTGGGAAAATACACAAATGGCTGTAAGCACATTACTAGTAAAACAGGGCCCACATAGCAGGTCAGCAGGGCAATGCCCCTGGGAACCCATTCAAACGACTGTACAGAAAGGCTGTGTAACAAATGACCCCAAAACTCAGCGGCATAAAACAAGCATGTATTATGCTCACGAGTTCTGTGGGACTGGCAAGGACTGCGGGTCTCTGCTCTGTGTGCAGACATGTGGTCCTGTGGCTGAAGTCCCCTGAGGTGCCTCATGTATGGCTGTCCCCTGGGCTGGGCGTTGGGTGGAGGAAGCTGCTGAGCATGTGTCTCCATCTCTAGGTGGTCTCTCCACGGTGGCAGCTCCGGCTCCAGAATGGGGGTGTTGACAGAGACAGAGAGACAGAGACGGTGACAGTAACAGAGGCAGAGAGAGACACAGAAGAGAGACAGAGGCAGAGAGACAGAGGCAGAGGCAGAGGCAGAGACAGAGGCAGAGAGAGACACAGAAGAGAGACAGAGGCAGAGAAACAGAGGCAGAGAGACAGAGGCAGAGGCAGAGACAGAGGCAGAGGCAGAGGCAGAGGCAGAGGCAGAGACAGAGGCAGAGAGAGACACAGAAGAGAGACAGAGGCAGAGACACAGAGGCAGAGAGACAGAGGCAGAGGCAGAGACAGAGACAGAGGCAGAGGCAGAGGCAGAGGCAGAGACAGAGGCAGAGGCAGAGGCAGAGGCAGAGGCAGAGAGAGGCAGAGGCAGAGGCAGAGAGACCCAGAGGCAGAGGCAGAGGCAGAGCAGCAGAGGCAGAGGCAGAGGCAGAGGCAGAGGCAGAGGCAGAGGCAGAGGCAGAGGCAGAGGCAGAGGCAGAGGCAGAGAGAGAGGCAGAGGCAGAGGCAGCAGAGGCAGAGGCAGAGGCAGAGGCAGAGGCAGAGCAGAGGCAGAGGCAGAGGCAGAGGCAGAGGCAGAGGCAGAGGCAGAGCAGAGGCAGAGGCAGAGGCAGAGGCAGAGGCAGAGAGAGGCAGAGGCAGAGGCAGAGGCAGAGGCAGAGGCAGAGCAGAGGCAGAGGCAGAGGCAGAGGCAGAGGCAGAGAGAGGCAGAGGCAGAGGCAGAGGCAGAGGCAGAGGCAGAGCAGAGGCAGAGGCAGAGAGAGGCAGAGGCAGAGGCAGAGGCAGAGGCAGAGGCAGAGGCAGAGGCAGAGAGAGGCAGAGGCAGAGAGAGGCAGAGGCAGAGAGAGGCAGAGAGAGGCAGAGGCAGAGGCAGAGGCAGAGGCAGAGGCAGAGGCAGAGGCAGAGGCAGAGAGAGGCAGAGGCAGAGGCAGAGGCAGAGAGAGGCAGAGGCAGAGGCAGAGGCAGAGGCAGAGGCAGAGGCAGAGGCAGAGGCAGAGGCAGAGAGAGGCAGAGGCAGAGGCAGAGGCAGAGGCAGAGAGAGGCAGAGGCAGAGGCAGAGAGAGGCAGAGGCAGAGGCAGAGGCAGAGGCAGAGGCAGAGGCAGAGGCAGAGGCAGAGGCAGAGGCAGAGGCAGAGGCAGAGGCAGAGGCAGAGGCAGACAGAGGCAGAGAGAGGCAGAGACTGAAGGATGAGGGCAGCATGGACACTCTCACCTCTCCTCATCCAGCCTGAGAAGTCATGCAGCGGGACATCTGCCACGTCCTTGTCATCAGCATGAGCCACGGGGGCCAGCCCACATCAAGGGAAAGGAAATCGAACTTCAGGTTTTGTGGGAGGAGAAAGGGGTGTGCGGCCAGGTTAAAGCCACACACAGGCGCGGAGAGCCACCCACGCAGCAGGAGCAGAGCAGATCCAACCCAGGGAAGCACACGGTGCCTTTCACACTTTTTGACCAGGGTCTTCAAGTGACGTTTCCCACAGCGGGCCCTGCCCTCCTCGAGGCGCACCGTTCCTCCGAGCTGAGGAAACAACTCCCTGAGACGCATCACATCCTGTTTGAAAAGCACTAACCAGGAAGCTATGTCAACTGTTATGGTGTATGTGCCTCATACCTGACCTTAAGTATACACAGCACCCAACTTGATCTGTAGAGTCAACGCAATCCCCCTCAGAACCCAGCCTGCTACCTTGTGGATATGGACCAACTGATTCTAAAGTTTATATGGAGGCGAAAGACCCAGAGCAGCCAAAGAAACAATGAAGGAGCCCTCGCTGGTTTGGCTCTGTGGATAGAGCGTCGGCCTGCGGACTGAACGGTCCCGGGTTCAATTCCAGTCAAGGGCACATGCCCGGATTGTGGGCTCGATTCCAAATAGGGGGAGTGCAGGAGGCAGCCAATCAATGATTCCCTCATCATTGATGTTTCTCTCTCTCTCTCTCTCCCTCTCCCTTCCTCTCTGAAATCAATAAAAATATATTTTTAAATAAAATAAGATAAATAAATAAGCAACGAAGGTGAAGAACAGAGTTGGAGGAGTGACGCCACCGACTTCAAGACTGACTGTAAAGCTACAGCGATCAAGACAGCGTGGTTACTGGTGAAACCAACAGAGGAGGACAGAGCAGGACAGAGAGCCCAGAGATAGACCCCCATAGATAGGGCCAACTGATCTCGACAAAGGAGCTAAGGCAGCTCAAGGGAGAAAGGACAGTCTCCTCAGTAAATGGTGTTGGAACCGCCGGGCATCCACATGCAAAACAATGAATCTGCACGCAGCATTAACACAAAATGGACCACAGGCCTAAACGTAAAACGCAAACGTGTAACACTCCTAGAACGCAACACAGGAGAACACCTAGAGCAGTGGTCGGCAAACTCATTAGTCAACAGAGCCAAATATCAACAGTACGACTGAAATTTCTTTTGAGAGCCACATTCTAAACTTAAACTTCTTCTAATGCCACTTCTTCAAAATAGACTCGCCCAGGCCGTGGTATTTTGTGGAAGAGCCACACTCAAGGGGTCGAAGAGCGCATGAGGCTCGCGAGCCGCAGTTTGCCGACCACTGACCTAGAGGACCTTGGGTTTGGAGGTGACTTTTTACAATGACAAAGGCACGACCCATGAAGGAGACAAGTGATGAGCTGAACTTAATTAAAACTGAACACTTCTGCTCTACAAAAACAATACTGAGAGAATGAGAAGACAAGCCACAGAGAGGAGAGATATTTGCAAAAGACACATCTGATATAGGACCGTTTTCCAAAAGATACAAAGAATTCTAAACCCAGAAAGAAAACAAACCACCAGATTAAAAATGGACCAAGACCTTCCCAGACCCCTCACCAAATAGATACACAGATGACAGGTAAGCAAATGGAAAGATGCTCCGCGTCCTAGGTCATCAGGGAAATGGAAATTAAACAATGAGATTCCACTGCACACCTATCAGAATGGCCAAAATCCAGAGCACTGACAACACCAAGTGCTGGCGAGGACGTGGAGCGGCGGGAACTCTCCTTCACTGCTGGTGGGAACGCAGCTGGTGCAGCCACTTTGGAAGACAGCTTGGTGGTCTCTTACAAACTGAACAGACTCATGGGACCCAGGAGTCACGCTCCCTGGTATTTACCCAAAGGAGTTGAAAGCTGATGTCCACACAAAACCTGGGAACATTTGAGACCTTGCTTTCTAGCATCCGTCATCAGTTTGGCTTAAATAAACTCTTATAAAAATTATTTTAGCCCGGCTGGTGTGGCTAAGTGGTTGAGCATCAACCCATGAACTGGGAGGTCATGGTTTGATTCCCAGTCAGGGCACATGCCGTGGTTTCAGGCTTGATCCACAGAAATCAGCCAATCAATAATTTTTCTCCCATCATTGATGTTTCTTCTTCTTTTTTTAAAAAAATATATTTTATTGATTTTTTACAGAGAGGAAGAGAGAGGGTTAGAGTTAGAAACATCGATGAGAGAGCAACATCGATCAGCTGCCTCTTGCACACCCCCTACTGGGGATGTGCCCGCAACCAAGGTACATGCCCTTGACCGGAACGAACCTGGGACCCTTGAGTCCGCAGGCCGACACTATCCACTGAGCCAAACTGGTCAGGGCTCATTGATGTTTCTATCTCTCCTTCTCCCTTCCTCTCTCTGAAATCAATAAAAATATATATTTTTTTAAATTATTAAGACAAACAAACCTGCACACAGATGTTTATAGTAGTTTTATTCATAACTGACAGAACGGGAAGCAGCCCAGACGTCCTTCAGCAGGTGGGTGGATGAATCACCGTGGCCCACCCAGCCAGGGGGATATTATTCAGCACCGAAAAGAAATTAGTGGCAAGCCATGGAAAGACACAGAAGAACCTGAAATGCACGACTAAGTGACAGAAACCAACTGAAAAGGCTACAGACTGTGTGACTCCAGCTGTGCGACATCTGGAAAAGGCAGCGCTGTGGAGACAGTAAAGACCATGGTGGCAAGTCTACGGCCATACCACCCTGAACGCGCCCGATCTCGTCTGATCTCGGAAGCTAAGCAGGGTCGGGCCTGGTTAGTACTTGGATGGGAGACCATGGTGGCCAGGGGCTGGGAGGAGGGAGGGGATGGGGGGGGCCCAGAGGATTTTAGGGCCGTGAAACTACTCTGTGTGGTACTATGATGGTGGGCACATGTCATTACACATTGTCCAGCCCCACAGAACATACAACCCCGAGGGTGACCCCAGTGCACAGCGTGGGCTCTGGGTGATGCTGTCAATGCAGGGGCACTGACTGTTACAAACGCCCCGCCGGGTGGGCTGTGAGTAGGGGGAGGAGCTACAGGGAACTCTCTGTACTTTCCTTTCAATTTTGCTGTGAACCTAAAACCACTCTAAATAAAAGGAGATTGTAGTTCACATTTCTGAGAAACCCCAGGTCGAGCTGACCAAATAAACATAGAAACACAATTAATAAGCTTGATCCAACAGATAAACATAGACACACACTCAGCCAGGAGGGAGCGCACAGGCGTTTACAGGAGCTGTGTGGCTCCTGGGAGCCCAGGGCGGGGCTCAGGGGCCCCTGCCCTTTAGTCTGACAGCTGATGTGGCTGAGGGTATGGAAGCTGGGAACCAGTTAGAAGGCGGCCCAATGACTGCCCCCTGCTGGCCAGGGGCTGCATACGAGGGTGCAGGTGGGAGAGCTCTTGAGGCGAGGGCTGGGTGTGGAGAAGCCACTCTTTTCCAGCCTGGCACCTGGCTGGGAGATGTCACCCCTCCCGAGACAGGAAAGCAGGGAGGCAGGCATGGCCACAGGGCTGGAGGGGCTGAGGGACATTCGAGAGCCGAGAACCAAGAGGCAGAGGCTGGAGCCATGGAGAGGAGGCCAGGCCCAGTGCCCCTGCTCCTTCTCAAGGAGCCCTGGCACCTAGGCACTCATTGGTGAGCACCGACTGCGTCCAAAGCTCCGACGTCCCTGGGGATGAGCCTGCTGATAGGCCTGCAGCAGCCGGAGGAGTGGCCCGTCTGTCCCGGTCGCTAAGCCGAGGCTGCACCACGCCCTCCACCCTCTTCCATACGCCTCCAGAGCTCAGTGAGCTGGAGTTGGAGGGTGTTCTGCAAACCATTGGAGGGTAGGAGTCAAGTTGTGGGGGGCTGCCTTCCCCACCGCTGGCAGCCCGGACTCCTGGCCTTCAAGCCTCCACCCTCCGCCCTCGTCCTCCCTCCCCAGGGCTCATCTGGGTACTTCTCTTCATTGCTGTCCAGCCCAGGGCTGCAGGGACCAGCGCACACCTGGGGCCACGCCCCGGCGCTGGGCCTCGAAGGAGAAAACGTCCTCCTTGGAGTCAGGTCCTCATTCCCTCGGCCCAGGTGCTGGGTGCAGGGAGTCCCCACTGGGCACCCGCCCTCTGAGCAAACGGTGCTGCTCTGAGCTCATCTGCGACACAGCGAGTAAGGAGCTAACGGTACCCGCCCCTCACAGCTCTGGGCTGCCGCCATGCACCCAGCCGCTCTGGCCAGCCCCGAGACCCACCTCTGTGACCATTCCCCTCCAGCACCTTCGGGCTCACTCCCACCCTCCTGCCCCATGACACCCCCACTCCCCACACTTCTTGTTAGGTGGTCCACAGGCTCTGGATGAGAAGCCCAGTGTGTGGGGTTTCCCTCCTGAACACTGGGGACTCTCTGAAGCATCTTTAGCAGGGGGTACAGCAATGTGGAGGGCAAGAGAACAGACAGACTCAGATGGACCCACAGCTTCTGCAGCCATTTGCCGAATGGTCAAGACCCCGTCACCGACAGCAGCTCCCCGTGGTCTGGCCTCCCGTTCTCAGCACCAACCAGAAAGGCAGACCCGTCTGGACGCTCCCTCCGCGAGCCTGGGGACCACTCTCTGCCCTGCGCCTGCAGCCAGTGTCTGCCCTGGCACTTGGGACCTGGAGGCTCTGCAGGGGCTCTCAGCACGGCCACGTTACAGGTCAGATGTGACCACACTTAGATGGGAGCGCACAGTGCACACGCCACAGCGTGGCCGCCGCCTCGGGAGGAGGGACCCTGCCTCCAGAGCAAGTCAGAGGGAGGGCATGCATGGCACCCTTGTCAGACAGACACCAAGTACGAAACATGTTTTTATTTTAGATCAAAGTACCGAGCAGATCTTTGCAAAACAACATACAAAGGAGAACTCAGATGCTTGTCCCCCAAGCTGCCCCTGAGCACCAGTGAGAAAACCAAGCCTACCGATCGCTTTCCCAACCAGAGCACAGGCCAGCATGCCCCACCAGGCAGGGGCGGAGTGGCAGGTATGGTGGCCCCTCCCCAGCAGCTAGGGCCCCTGGAGGATGGTGGATCCCTCCCAGCACCCTTGTGGCTGGGCGTTAACCTGAGCTGCCACTTTGTGTGTATGGCTCTGAAGTGAACTCTCCCCAGCCTGGTCTGAGACCAGCGAGGGGCTAGAACGGGGGGAGGGGTGTGTGTGACTCTGACAAAGGCTCCACGGGCCAGATGAGGCTTTGTTAGTGAACGGAGCTGATGCAGACAGGGACGCTGGGCCTGCCCACACTGCCCACCTAACAGGACTCACGACTCAATCAAGATGCACTTAAGAAAAACTGCAGACACAAACAGGAAAGTAAACATGAGGAAATCAGCAGACCCTTGAAAAGAGCAAACAAAACAGAGAAAACAAAGACAGCCTCAGGAGCTCCACGTGGGCAAGGCCACTGAGGTAGGGTCTGGGGCACTGAATGGATGGATGGACAGACAGACGGAGCCCAGTTCCCTTCAAAGCATGAGGAGGGCCTCTCCATGATGGAACCCCAGAAAAGCATCCTCAGCAAGTCCCTGATACTCGAGGGGCTCAGGCCGTCCTTGGGGACCTGCGCACAGCCCTGCCCATCTACCTGATGACTCCAAAGTCAGGCCTGTGCGGGCCACGGACAGCCCTCCAGTGAGCATCTGGGCGTCCACCTTGAACCTGCGCTGGCCCTGGCTGTGCCCAATGGCGATTTCCCCACACGCGCTAGAGCAATAGGCACAGCACCTCCAGGTGGGGGTCCCGGGGCTGAGGTCATGGTGGCCCCATCAGCATGTTAAACACAAGGCAACTGGAAGGTGCACCCCACCTTCCCATCTTGCTCTGTTTATGCCTTCACCCCCAGGACCCAAGTGGCAGGACCTCCAGCCCTCGGTCACCTTCATGCAGGCGGTCCCTACAGCCATCTGTACACACTCTGGAATCCAGAGCAGATTCTGAAGCCTAGGCACTCGGCATGGTTTGGGTTGAAAAAGCTATAAATCAGACTCTTCCTAGAAGCCCACGAAACAGTTCACAGGAACACGCAGGGTGTGTGTGGGGCAGCCCTGAGCGCCAAGCATCTGCAGGCAGGCGGGCAGGGGCAGGGAAGCTCGTGCTGCTGGGCCCCTGAGCCCCTCTGCTCATGCAGTTGCCCCCAAGTCTGCACCCTAGACCCCAGGAGCCAGAGCCCCCAGACCTGAGCCCTGTGTCGACCTGACACACTGCCCACACCTGTTCCGGAGACGGGAGAGCAGAGTGCCCACCACACTAACCTACAGAAAACTGTGGGAAGATATCAAATCCATAGGATCCATGGCTTTCCACCCTTGGGGACGGTCCCCAAGGCCTGTGCTAGTGGTGTGCCCAGCTGTGCAGCACAGCAGGTCCACCCTCAGTGCTGCCTGCTGTTCCGGCTGCAGCGAGGCCTGCACATCCTCTTGTCTGGCTCCTGGTTGGGCCCAACGTGTAAACAGTATTAATAAGCAAAAGATGGAAAAATATATTTCCCAAGAAAATGGGGAAGTGCAGAACTCAAAGCCCAGCGGACGTCACAGGTTGCTGTCACCTTCTGCCCCTTTCTCCTCTCGATCCATTTTGATGTTTCCTCTCTTTGGTTCAGCAGCCCCATGTGACACACTGTGGCCTGAGGAGAGGGGCCAGTCCCGTGCCCACCAGAGGCCTCACCCTCTACCAATGACTACTTGTGCTCGTGGCCCTCAGCCATGGCGGCCACCTCGATGGTGGCTGTGTGCTCCTCGGGCCCCGGGGCAGCCATGGTGCTCTCCACGGCCCCTGTGGGCACTGTCACAATGGTGCTGCCCCCAGGCGACACCTGGGCCACATTCTGCAGGGCGGGGCCCAGGCCTGGCAGGGTGAGCAGCTGCAGGGGGCTGACCACCTTGACCACAGTGCTGCCGTCCTGCATGGCGGCCGTACTCAGGACCGTGAGGCTGGATGCGTCCGGGTGGATCTCCACCGTGCCAGGGAAGGAGGTGCCTGATGAGGCCAGCACTGTGTAGCCCCCAAGCAGCGGCGAGGCAGGAGAGCTGGTGGGAGCCGCCTGGGGGCAGCCCTTGCCCAGCACAGGAGAAGGTAGGGTAGACATCACTTTGCCGATTGGCACACTAGTCAGCTGGGAGACGGGCACGCCGGGGCTGAGGGCAATCTGGGCAGACTGGGTGAGTACTTGCGAGGCGATGGCAGCAGGCCCAGATGTGGCCCTCGCGAGACGGGGCCGCTTTATGGGGGGTGGCAGGGACACGGGCGTTAACGTCATGAGCACGTTGCTGAGGTGCTGGGACTTGTGCTTCAGTTCCTTGGCCCGTCGGCGGTGCTCGTCACACTGTTGCTCCAGGGCTGCAGGGACAGGACAGAGCGTCACTGCGGGGACGTGGGGACAGGGAGTGTCAGAACACACACAGCCTGCCCCTCCGAGCTGCCACACATTCCAGTCCACCTACATTGTGCATGGAGAGCTGCTCTCGTGATATTAGGTATAAACTAGGTCAAAGCAGCACATGTAGCCAGCCAGCTCAACGTACACATCTGCACACCCACACATGCATCCATTCACACGCATGCGCGCACGCACACACATGCACACCCCACACGTCCAGACACCAAGGGGTGCTGGGAAAGACGGGCACAGCTGGCACAAACTGGGCTCAGGGTCACGGTCTGTCTTTTCACATCTCTGCCGTCTCCTCTTGTCAACAGCCACGCAGTGAGTCACAAGCTCCATGGTTTGAGCCTCAATGCACCTGCTGACAATGCCAAGTGCCCTCTTGTCCTCGCGGACTTCGGGCCCCACACCAGGGATGTAGGCACCCACGCACCGGCCAGGTCGCGGGCATACTGCTCCCGCGAGCGGTCCATCTGGCACTTGTGGCTGGCCAGCACCTTCTTCACCAGGTCCAGCATGCCGAAGTTCTGCACAATGTTGTTGAGCAGCACAGCATCTGAGGGTGAGACGGGCGCAGTGAGGACGGCCAGCCGACAGGACACAGTGGAGGCCCCTTCCACCACCAGAAGCTGGGCCTCAGCAGATACATCCTGAGCCAAGGAGAGGCCTGGAGGAACAGGACTAGCTGCCCACCCCCTGCAGAGGCTTCTGGGCTCAGCTCAGAGCTGTCAGGAGCAGGCTATACCCACTCCAGCCTGAGCGAGCCAACCACCAGCCCTGCTCTGCAGGAAGGGGCCCCACGGGCAGCGCCCTCACCTTGGAGCTGTAGAGGAGGGTCCTGCACCCGCTGCTGCAGGCCTCTCATGGTCTCCACCATCTCCTGGTGGAACTCCTGTATGACCTCCTCCAGCAGGCCTGCATCCTTGAGCCCTCGCCAGAAGGCAAATGTGTCATCTGCGAGGGAAGGAGAGGCTCAAACAGCAGGAAATCCTGCCCCAGCCCATGGGAGGACACAGCTCTGGGGTCAGCGGTGTTGCCCTTCCGAGCTGGGCAACAGCTCAGAGCTGTCAGGCCAGTGGGCCAGCCCAGCAGGAGACACAGCCTCCAAACATGCATGCTGTCCACAGGCACAGCTCCCTGTTCTATCCCGTCCTCCCTGGGGCCCCGCCCCAGACCCCCCAAGGAGCCTACAGGAAGGACCCTGTACCTCCGATGGTCGTGGTCCAGTCGCCGGAGTCCTCGCAGGTCTCTATGGTGATGGTAGCAGGAGACCCGTTCACTGCAACCAGGACGGAAGCAGATGAGCCCGGCTGCCTCGCTGCGAAGCGGCCTGCACGTTGACTCAGAGCTGACACACATGCCCTGGTGCAGGGGCCCCACTGCCTCGCACTGAATTGTACTTTCCACTGTCTGACCGCAGGCACCTCAGACACATACAGAGCAGAAAGAACCGACAGGACCTCATAAGCCCACAACCCAGTCCAATCCCTCAACACTGGCTCCAAGGGTCAACGAGCCTGGGCTGCACAGCGGGGTCCTGCCACTCACTCAGCTGGGTCAGTGCCCTGATTCCTCCCCTCCCGTCTGCTTCGCCGACCTCAACACGTATCTCAGTGTCTCTCCACGTGCAGTTTCCAGTCAAAAGAGGTGAAGTTCTGGGAGACACGAGCTGCCACTCGGCCTCTAGGGCCTGCTGCACACGATCATGAAAAAAGGGGCATCTGGCCATTGTGGCTGCTTTTGATAAAGACCTGGCTTCACAGAGACCTGACTTAAAAACAAGTTGGCGGCTGGCTCATGTTCACACTAGCTTTTCAACGTGCCACATCCACACCCAGCAAAGACATGGTGCTGGGAATGCCACATGCTTGGAGCAAACCTGCTCCTCGGTCAGGCTGACAGGTCCCCGAGCTGCACAGGAGACTCAGGCTGGGGAGCCACTGCATGGGTTAAGCCTAAGTAAAGCAGCAGACAGCCCCGTCTGGACCATGAAGGGACGAGAGTTCAAAGAGCTAAATCCTGACCGGATGCGCCTGTGCCAACACAGTGGGCACTAACTGGCACATTCGGAGACTGGTCCTTCCTCAGAGATCAGTCACCCCACTGTCACAAAAGCTATGGGCCCAACAGGAGTGGGACATGCGTTTAGATGTGTCCCCTGGGGGCGGGTGGAGATCTCTGTGGTGGCCCAGCCCCTCCACACTGTCTGGCGGCAGCACCTGGTACTCACATAGACCGCCAGCAGCTCGGCCAGGACTCGGGGCATGTTTGGACGACGATAGCACCTCACGGCCGCCCAGCCTCCCTCTCCTCCCTCCAGTACAGGCCACGCTCCCTCAAATATCCACCATCTGGTCAGCAAAAAGGACAGTCCCTGGCCACATGCAGTGCCCAGACTGACACCGTGCAGTGATAGTGTAGAGACAATGCAAGTGACATCACTGGAAACACCCACAAAATTATCACCAGGCAATCCGAAGGGGGAGCTTAGGACCTGGTTCCACTCTTAGATTTCAAAAAATCTATATTCACAAAGTTGGAATGAATTCAGGGGTATTTCGTACCCCTATGCGTGAGCGCCACAGACATCAACTTGAGTGCGTCACAAAGACGCCAGAGCCCAGGCCAAGAAGGCACACACAGCCGAGCGCCAGGAGTGCAGGCGCCCTGGGTGCAGCTGCAGGGGCAGCTGTGGGGGCGAGGAGCACCCTGCAGGTCAGAGCTGCAGGTGGGCCCTGGACATTGGCTTCATCACTCTGTATGTGCTCCTACGTAGGAGTTTCTATGTTTTATGACAAAAGTGGCTTAAAAAGAAAAAGTGCTTGAATCGTCCCTGCCAATGAAATATCAGTTCAGACTTCTGCAGTGAGGGAGGAGGTGGCCACTGACCACGGGGCCCAGGGGCCCAGCTGCCCGAGCTGAGGGGCACATCTGCTCATCCAGCTCCGTGGCCAGCAGCAGAGGGGCTGGGTGACACCGAGCAGGCATGGCACATACCATCAGCCGTGGCGGGTGTGAGCGGGAGGTACTCGGCCGATGTGGGGCTACTCAAAGACACGCGGGCTCCCGAGAGGTCGATCTTGGTGCTGCGGCAGGTGTTGGAGCAGACCTTGTCGTGCTGGTAGAAGTCCAGCTCCCCGGAGTCCATGATCTTCCTGTGCAGGAGACAAGCTCCCCATGTGTGCCCGCGCCATGGCCAGGCCATCTGCGCAAATGACTGGACCCAAACATATCGCTCAACCCGCCATTAGGGCGACCTCAGGTCCCAGGAGGGGTAACCCAGGCCACATCGGGAGGCCAAAGGATGCTCCCTGACAGGCCTGTCCAATAGCCTAGGACCGTGGTCGGCAAACTGCGGCTCGCGAGCCACATGCGGCTCTTTGGCCCCTTGAGTGTGGCTCTTCCACAAAATACCACGGCCTGGGCAAGTCTATTTTGAAAAAGTGGCGTTAGAAGAAGTTTAAGTTTAAAAAATTTGGCTCTCCAAAGAAATTTCAATGGTTGTCCTGTTGATATTTGGCTCTGTGGACTGAGGAGTTTGCCGACCGCTGGCCTAGCACAAAGCTCTGGGTCCGTGAGTGGGCTCACTGCAGCAGGCATGTGGCCCTGACCAGTGCTGGTGCCCTGGGGGAATAGTGAGGCCGCAGGAGAGCAGACCCACGGTGCACAAAGGTGCTTTCGGTGGCACAGGCTGGCAGGTAGGCGAGTAAGAACCTGCCAGGAGGAGCCTCATGCCTCTGAGTTCCCGCTGCAAAGTCGAGCTGAGTGTCAGATGCTCCAGAGGGCCTCCTGCCTCTCTTTCTGTGGGCACCGTGTTTGCACCGACCTTCCTTCAGTGAAATGGGCCATCGCCTTCCTACAGCTCTGACACCCAGACACTTTATAGAAAACCAGGGACACCTGGATGGGTTTAGGGAGAACTGTGAGCACCATGGGCCTGCCTGCTCGAGGGCAGGAGACATGACAGCCGCTGGGTCCCTGGCCTTGAATATCTGCCTCTCTAAGGCCAGACTGCAGTTCACAAGGAGTGACCAGGGTCATGGTCAGGGCTCCACGTGAGGGCCACAGGCGCTCCTGCAGCACCATGTGTGGCCAAGGACAGCAAGAACCATCCTCTGGGGAACAGGTATGAAGGACAGAAGCCCCGTCAGCAGCAAAGTAACCGAATCTAGCTACGCCAGACACGGCGAGGCTCGTCTCTGGACGGACATGCTACGGGGGCCATGGGGCGCGTGGGGCAGAGGGCAGGGACAGACCAGCAGGGGTGCTCCTCCCAATCAGGGACAAATTGTGACACCAAAACAGAAACTACTGATGTGTGAGAACCAGGGGGCAATATTCCTGAGGCTGTGAATGTGAAGGCTCAAATCAGAAGGGGTCAGAAGGCCATCTGCCACAGGCCCCACCCCGGGCACCTGTGGAGCAGACACGGGCGAGAACCCCATGCAGAAGAGAGAGCCTGAGCCAGGCTGCCGTGGCCCAGGGTTTCAGATTGGCCGCCAGTGTGGAGAGCCAGGAGCTGCCAGGGGCTCACACTCCTAATTAGTGCCCAAGGGAAGGGCGTCTCTGAGGACAGAGGGCACTCCTTACCAAGGGCAGGCGCAGCCCACCATACCCGCTCCTCATCACAGGGCGGCCATGGTCCAGACCAAGACCCTCTGCAAACTCGCAGGCACCAAGGGCCAAGTAGACTGACCCGCAGCCGCCAAACACAGACACAGTCTGGACAGGCAGACCCAGAGCCAGAGGACAGTGTCTAGACGACTGGCAGGGGAACACGCACCACAGGTTAAAGACGGGGCTCTTGACACGCAATCCCAGTTCTGAGGACGCCACCCACCCGTGACCTGGGTACTCTGCATGCGCAGCGGGAAAGCTGGCTAAGAGATGAGCCAGCGCCGATTGGATGTGCAGACACTGTCACACCCACAGGGCCTCCAGGTAAGAACCGGCGGAGCGCCGAACAAGACGACAAGACCACAGGAGGCCCACCTGAGCATGATGCCGTTCATCCGGATGGCCCTCTTCCAGTCCTTCAGGGTGGACTTGCCGGCCAGGTGCACAAACTCCTTAGGGCTGATGACATGCTCCTCATACTGTAGAGGGAACACAGCAGAGCCGTCAGGATGGCACCTCCCACCACCAGCACTCCCCCCTGACCTTTCCGGAGCACAGCACGGCCTGGGGAAGGGATGCAGGATGGAGGCAGAGCACTGGCACAGAGGAGCCACAGGCCCACTCAGTCAGGCACAGGACTCAGCCAGTAGCAACCCTGGCTTGGGGAAAGAACAACTCAGGTGAAACAAGGTGTGGCCCTCCTGCCTGCACAGGCCTGGCTTCCTGCTGTCTGCCCAGGAAGTGAGTGGCACTCTCTCACTCTAGACAGGACCCAGTACATCTCACACATAAGTTATCCCATAATTAACTTATACCTCTATTATGTCAAAATAACACAGGATACAACGTATAGGGAGCTGTGAACATCCCCTGTGGCCGCCCCGTCCCACCTCTAATACCGTCCCGCAGTGACACACGCCCGTCCATGCTGAAGCCAGGGTGTGTCCCCCTGTGCACAGACTCGGGCCTGGGAGTCCCACCATGGCTGGAATTCAGACGGCCCGAGAACATAAAATACCCTATTCAGTCTTGTTAAACGAGCAATCATGGGAACCAACGAATCAAGATAAAACTGCATTTACTAGTACTTAGAAAACAAGCAGGCTGGGGATGGGTGGGTCAGCGGGTCTCGGCAGAGGCAGAAAAGAAAGTTCCAACTGTGACCTGGACACCCCACTGGACCCAAGCCAGGGCCTCCCCTTCACTGGGGGCTCCCTGCTATCGGCATCAAGCTCAGGTTACCCAGCTGCCTCCTCTGTCTCCATCAGACATAGGTCGGTCATGGCAAGTGAGGCCACCCTGGGGACTCCTGCCAATGGAGGTGATTTTCCCACATTCCTAAGCAGGTCCCCTTTCTCTCACTGAGTCCAGGGAGAGTCGACCCACACTCACCTGGTCGGGGACACAGACACAGCCCATGTAGGCAGAGCCCTACTCAAGCCCCTGCCAGCCGGCCATGCATTTGATCCTGTTAGAATCTGCCTAAGACATGTTATGGATGTTGCAGCGTCTGTCACCCTGCGATTTACCACAATTTCCGCTCCTTTACTCTCCACGCCTTCCTTCGCCTAAAGCTCCTGACTGATCATCTGCCTGAATCACTTGGCCCCTCGACCCTGAGCTGGAATCAGCAGCCTGGGAAATAATAATCTGACTTGTGTTTATTCATCTTTCTTAAGTGGATGCAGAGTTCACATTTGTTTCAGTGCTCAGTATTGGAAGCTGGGTGGTGTGTTTCTGACCAGAAGTATCCGCAGGAGCTTCACTCTCGCTTACATCACGGAGCCCAGGAGAAGCCTGTTTCCTTCCACTTTCTGCTTGAGGTCAGCTTCCCAGTGAGGACTCGCTTCACATCTGCTTCCTGACAACAAGGTTCTCACAAAACCACGCACCAAGCTCAGGAAATTGCCATGCATGTGTGACCTCACCCAAGGCAGCAAGCAGCCTTCACCAAGTGTCCCAGTGACAGCCACTAGAGCCACTTCCTCTGCGATGCAGGCCCCGGCCCAGACTGTGCTGTGCCTGGCTGACAGTCTCCTCCCCTTGAACTGGAGCAGCACCTGGCATCCCATCCCCGCCATCTTCGCAGCGTGTAGGTCACTGTGTTGTAGCCTGTCCCTCAGTCCTGCCCGTCCCGCCGCCAGCTCCCTGTGCAGGTGCTGCTGTCCCTCTGCCATCACTGCCTCATCGACGACGGTATCTGACGCAAAGCTGTCACCAACCACTCCCGGCTCCATCACCCCTAGTGTTGTTGGTTTTCTAATACGAGAGGTTTCCTGCTCACTATCTATTTGATATAAATGACATGAAATACTCGGCAACCACATGGCTCGCTGGTTCTATTTTACTGGAGTTACAATCCAGACTGTCGCAAATCATGCTGCCATTCACTTGTCCCACGGAGCAGTGGGCAGTCCCTGAGCTGACACCCAGAGCTTTATTCACACAGGCTGGGACCCGAGCCTCCTGGACTAGGACACCCTCCCTCCATCCTGGACATGCTCAGACCCGCTGTGCTCTCTGTGCGGCACTCAGAGCCGCCTTCGAGGCCCCTGGTCCCCTTCCCCTCTCCTGCGGCTTGCCTTCCAGATGCCTGTGTTGCCACTGCCCTCTCATGGCAAGTAGCTCTCCCTATGCTCTTTCCTGTGCCCTCAGCGAGTCCTGCTGCCCTTGAGAGCCATTCCTCCTCTGCTACCCTCGCACACGGACTGCTCCCTCCTGAACTACCTCCACAAGCTCACAGCCTTGGAGCAGGGCGCTCACACTCACTCCTGGCCTCTCCACAGCTGTCCTGGGAGGACCCTGCCCTTGCAGCTGGCACCCAGAATCCTCACCTGCACACACTTCACATTGATGCCGGGGCACACGAACTTCCTCCAGATCAGGTTGGCTCTGCTGTCCCCACAGGTGATGGGGTACACGATCTCAGCCTCCAGGTTCTCCCCCTCTTCAGTCATCTTCACTTCTCATGAGGTGTGAGGACAGGGAAAGGGTAAGACAGAAAGTCAGTCACAACCTCTCCCAACACACTTCCTGCCAAAACACGTAACTACTAGCCCAGAAACCAGAAATCAGGATCCAGAAGGGGCCAGGGACAGGGCAGGGTGAGCAGGGGCACCTTCTCAGTCCCAAGTTACAGTTTCAAGTTAACTCACACAAACAATTCAATGACATTAAGCAACAGTTAACTACATTAAACGATAGTTAACTACAGTAACACTAGCATAAGTGCATTAAACTATGTTCAATTGAAGAACCACTTGAAGACATAAAATCAAACTCTACTTGGGATAATTCCAGAGAAACATATTCATCATGTTCCGAGTTCTAAGGCCCTTAACGTTACGAGATATAGAGAATGTTCACTACCACTCAGGATAATTCTAAGCAGAGCTTCACCCACAGCCGCAGGTGCAGACACAGCCAGGCCACCCCCGGAAGGCCCTGCGGCCTGGCTCCCACTGGGGCCCAGGCTCGGCTCTGGCCCGGAAGCCTGTCCTCTTGGGAAACACTGTCCCACCAGCCGCTGGCAGGCACCTACCTAACACAGCTTCCTTGAGCTGTGAGGACGCTGTGAAGGCAGCTGCAGCGGCCGCGGCCGCGTTCTCAGTCTCCATGTTGTCCTCACTCAGGTCACCTCTGGAAGAGGAAGAAGGGGAGACATCAGCAAGCCCCAATGAGAGTGTGCGTCTCTGCTGCTGCTTCATGGCACTTCCTAGTTTAGTCCAGAAGTCCAGTGGCCATGCAGGTCAGGGGACCTTCACTGATGGTCACCAAACTACAGCCCCCCAGCAGGTGTTCCTCCAAGTGGGCTGTTTTGCTCACAGCTGTGTCTCAGGTACCTGAAATGCTCCTGGCACATGAAATGAATTTGTGGAGATCACCAGCACTTTGTCAGGAATTCTATACCCCCATATCTTTAAAAAAATTTTTATTCCTGCCCTAACCAGTTTGGTTCAGTGGATAGAGCATCGGCCTGCGGACTAAAGGGTCCCAGGTTCGATTCCGGTCAAGGGCATGTACCTTGGTTGCGGGCACATCCCCAGTAGGGGGTGTGCAGGAGGCAGCTGATCTATGTTTCTCTCTCATCGATGTTTCTAACTCTCTATCCCTCTCCCTTCCTCTCTGTAAAAAAAAAAAAAAATTAGCCTTTTGCACTCGGATGTCGAGTGTGACTCGACACGGTTAGCATCGGTAGCAGCTTGTATGTCGAATTGTATTGAATGTATCAGTAATTTGAAATATAAAAAAATCCAAATAAATAAGTTTGTATGAAAAGAAACTCCAGTTTTTTATTCTACTGCCGTGCTTTGTAAAATCTGGGGTATTTAAAAAATTAAGTTCCGAGTAGAATAAAGGAATTGAGAAAAAAGCAAGCAAGTGCAAAGGGTTAATAAAATATATTTAAAAAATAAAATTTTTATTCCTATTATAATGATTTCTCATGGGTATAGAAACTATCCAAAAATATAATATTTTAGAAAGAAAGGTCAGATCTGCAGAGACTCCATCACTGTGCACCACCGAGCAGGTGTTTACCCCAGGCCTGCACCTGGGTCATGGTGGCACCTGGGGTGCACAAGGATCCTAGGAAGGTGAGGGTGTTATGAGCGACAAGAGGACCAGCATCAAAGCAGCAGCAGAGAAAGCCAGGCCCCAGGAGGGAGGCCGCCCAGGAAACGGGTGCTGAGCGCACTGGCTAAGGGACCTGGGGATATGCCGCCGGCCCTGGGGCAGTCCTGAGGGCAGTCAGGGCAGCACCACTGGGGGTGCAGGAAGAGGGGCAGCAGATGCAAAGGCTCTCGGAGGGCAGGTTGTGGGGGGGCCAGGTAGGGGGTCAGGAAGGAAGGGAGGGGGAACAGCAGGCTGTGGGGACTATGGGCAGTGCTCAGGGAATCCCTACAAGGCCCAACCACCCCTGCCCCGGATTTCTGGGTTCACTGGCACTGAGGTTCTACCCACCTGCCCGTCCCACCCCTCACCACACACCCCCAGGGTCAAACTTGCACCATGGCCTGTGCCCTGCCTTTATCCTCCTGACATGGGATCCCACCTGCTCCCTCCCGACAGGCCTGCACTGGCTGACTTCAGAGCTGCCCTGAGAGTGGGGGCTGGGGAGGCCCGGAAGGGCCGGGGATACTGCCCTGCCATGTCCCCCTCTCCATTTGCCCAAAGCTTTACCTCACCTCCACCCAGGTCAGAAATGAGCTGACCGGAGGTGCACACTTGGAATCTGGTCTTTGGGACGTATTGGAAGTGCCTCCTACATAAGGAAGAACACTGGATGAGGCCACACCTGACGAGGGTCATGGACTCAGAGGGGCAGCTGTCCTTTCAGGCCAGAACTCTGGAAGGCAGGGATGTGGGCAGAACAGGAAAATAGGCTCCTTCCACACAGGAGAACCAGGGCGGTCCCAGGGAGGAAGTGAGTCAAGGGTGGGACAGGAAGCAGCATTGCAAGAGGGCCCAGCATTTAAGGAGCAGAGCCAGGTCCCTGTCACAGGCCACCTACAGGGAAACACCAAGACTAAAGGGTATCCAGGAGGCAGACACAGGAGCAGAGGTCTCCTGCCCACGGCCCCTGCCCTCGGCCTCCCACACAACTTGGGGACGAATCCCCCCGCGGCACTAAACATTCACTTTACTAAAGCAAATGTAAATCAGAGCTGCTGTCAGACTACAAACGCTCCTTTCAGCCCAGCAGTTGTGACTCAGTAGTTGAGTGTCAACCTATGAACCAGGGGGTCATGGTTTGATTCCCATCAGGGCACATGCCCAGGTTGCGGGTTCGATCCCCAGTGTGGGGTGTGCAGGGGCAGTCGATGGATGATTCTCACTCATCACTGATGTTTCTATCCCTCTCCCTTCCTCTATGAAATCAATAAAAATATATATTTTTAAAAAACAACACTACTTTCTTCTCATGTCACCATGGCAAAGCAGTGGGTGGAGGCAGCCTGGGTTGGTTGTCACAAGGAAGGAACACTCCCAAGTTCTCCCCAAATATCCAGCCAGGAAAGGAATCTGTGCCCACAAAGTCATTAGCTCGCTTCCACTCCCCAACTTCTTCTTAAACGTGGGGCAAGAGTAAATCTCAGCTTCCCACTCGTAGAACATAAAACATTTCAGAGAAAGAGAAGAAGCATCTCCAGGGCCCTTGGCTGCCTCCTACCTCAGTGCCCTCCGGGCCCTATGACTCGGGGGTACACAGCCAGACCCCACGAGGTTCTGCAGCTTCTCACCCGCTGCTGGAACCTTTCTCCATGAGGACACCAGCAAGTGTCCCTGAGGATGAGAGCCCCAAGCAGCGCGCTGAGAGCCTCCTTCGCCAGCGCCCCAGACACTGAAGGGAGTGCATGCCAGACCACCCAGCAGGACCAGGTGCACAGGCCCCAGCCAGAGTGCCTGCCTGGCCAGCCCATGCCCCTAGCAAGTGGCAAACACAAGTTCAATGCACTGAGTTCTGTGGTGGTTATGCAGCGTCAGTGACACAGAAACTATCCGGAAGTGGTGCTGCCACCACATTCTGGGGAAGACAGAGCAATGGGGCAGCCAGAGCAGGAGCAGCAGGCTACACAGGGGCTGTACCAGGCACTGGAGGAACCACTGGCAACAATGTAGCCAGTCCCTGAAAAGAATGAAACTCGCAACAGGACTGTGGTGGAGAAGGAAGGTGCGCACAGCTCTGGGGAGTGCAGATGCTGATGCAAGAGGGAGCTGCCCACCCTGTGGTTGCAGAGATGACAGGGAACACACAGTCACATGGTTTTGTCTCCCACTTCCCACCTGGCAAAAGGTTTTCAAAGTAGAAATGGCCTCAGGATAAAGATCAAATTAGGATGTGGCTGGACAACCCTCAGGTGTTCAGGCCAGGCCTGGCCAGACACAGGACTCCTATGAGTCCCCAGGACATGGTTTCCAAGCAGTGGGGTGGGGTGGGGGGTGGCTCAAACACCCCTGGAACCAAGATGCAGATCCTAAACCAGCACAAAACCAAACCAGAAAAGCGCAGCAGTGAATGGATCTCATCTGTGCGCCTGCAGGACTCAGGCCCAGCTGGAACAGGAACTGAGGGAACCCAGGCAACCTGGACAAGGAGACCCTCCTGTCCCAGCCCCGCTCCCAAACAGCAGGCATCTGCCTCTGGGACAGGGAGGGGGCATGCTGTTGTGGACTGAACTGTGTCCCCAAATTCACATGTCAAAGCCTAATCCAAGTGTGGCTGTATCTGCAGATTTGGTCTTCAGCAGGAAATTAAGGTCAAATGAGGTCAGAAGGACAGGCCCCAAGGTGAGAGGACTGCAGTGCTCAAACCAGAGGAAGAGACTGTCTCTACCAGGTGAGGCCACACGAGCCAGGGAAAGTTCTCCCGACACCGAACCTGCAGACCTTGATCCTGGACTTGTGGCCCCCGGGACACTGAGAAATGACGTTTCCCCAGGTGAGCCACCCTGTCCACAGTATTTTGTTATGGCTGTCAAGCTCATTAGGACACATCTTCTGGGCACTCCAGCGATGCTGATGAGAGGGCTCAGCGAGTCACCCCACATGCTGGGGCACAGCTGGGAAGTCACCAGTGTGGGGCTGGATGGGGTGGTGCTGGATGGGCTGGGTGGGGTGGTGCGAAGACTGGGCTCAGTCGGACCAAAGCATCCCATGAGGTGCCTATGGTAAGGGCTCCTCCCAGCACCCAGCACACCAGGAGGCAGCAGAGTGGTCTTTCCCACCAGAGGTCACTTCTGCCCACTGTGTTCATCAAGAGCCATCTCCAATCCACGGGAAGGGGCTTGGGTGCCACCTCTGAGCAGGGCATGGCAGGTTGCTGCAGAGCAAGTGTGCGGAGACACCAGGGAAGCCCGCCCATAGCGGTGCACCGACAAGCTACCAGAGATTCAGGTGGGAAACCCACAGGCTCAGTCACACGCGCCATCAGTGCAGCTAGAACCCAGCAAAGAGTTGGCTGCCTCACTGTGTGCGCAAGGATGGAGAACGAGCCCAGCCCTGAGAGGAGCATGCGGCAGGCGCGAGGGCGAGGGAGGCCAGCACCCCGTGCAGCAGCTGCACACAGAGTGCAAAGCGGCGACAACCCAGTGTCCTGTGTACACTACAGGCACTGCGCCTGGGCTGGGCCCTGGTCTAGAACCTTCCTCCAAACATCCTGTTAGACAGGGCAAGGCCAAAGCTTGCCTTTGTGGTCAGTGACATGCTGAGGTCAGTCTGAACCGACACACTCAGGACACAGCAAAGATGACCCACAGGGAGCCGGCCTACTCCAGCCTCTCTAAGGCGACAGGTGGGGCTCGGCGAAAGGAAGCCAGCAGTCAGCTCACACGCCAGCTTCTTTGCCAACTAGTATTCTATGTGAACGTCTATTGTAAGAGATGGGGAAGAAAACGCTGTTACCCTGAGGAATATCAGGAAACTACTGGCTCTTCATTTTGAAACAACAGTTCCCAATTGTCTATCTTATCAAGAGGAACTCCAGGTGTTTTCAGAAATGAGCCATAGGACCGGGGTGATGCAGGAGTCCAGGGCAAGGATAGAGCATTATCATTGTCCGGGCTAATGTGATGTCCCCATTTGTCCTGCACACTCTGCACTGACACGGACTCCAGTCTGGATCAGAATGACAATGACAAAGGGAAACTCCAAAGGCCTCACACTGTGCCAGATGCCGCCATCCCACGCCCCCAGGGCACAGGCCTGTCCTTACCCATGGGCAGCCAGGTTGGTTGTCACCAGCACTGTCTTGACCTCCTCCATGCCACTGCCATCCACCGCGGTGTCGGGTGTCGTCACCACCACCACCTCCTCCATGTGCACACTGACATCCGGGGTCGCCATGGCTCTGCTGAAGAGGACACCCAGGACTGAGACGTCACTCTGCCAGGACCCCAAGTCCTAGAGGAAACAACAGGCAGGGCACAGGGTCACAGAAGGTCCACATGTCTGCACAATACAGCTCACTGTTGCTGACGAGTCACTCTCAGTCCCAGCACACACTTTCTGACACAAATGACAACAGGAAAAGGGCTATCCTGGGCTGCCATCTGGTGAGGATGGACTGGCACAACTGCCTGTCCTGGCCGCTGTGAGGGCTGAGGTCCCTGAGCAGAGCGATTGAACAGGCAGGCACCTGAGCCTGATGACGCAGAGTCACAGCAGGTGTGGGAGAGGAGGCCAGGATCCCAGCAGACTCCCAGCAGGTGAGTCTCTGGTTGTTACCTATCCCACCACCATGTCCCGGCCACAGCCCAGAGCTCTGCCTAGAAAGCAGTTGCAAACAGGTCCTAGGCTGGGGAAACGGAGGGAAACCCACACAACTACCTGCAAAAGAGCCTGGAAGTTTCCTATAAAATAGGTGTGCTCCTCCTCCCACAAGACCAACAACCCCACCTCCAGACACAACGGCCAAAATAACTGTGAGGTGGGACTAACACAGATCCACACACCCAGCTTGTGACAATAGGACTCACAACAGACACAGGGAGGGGACCAGCCTATACGCCCATCAACAGCTGTCCTCACCCAAATTTCAAAAACAGAGCACTAAGTGATGTGAACAACAAAAGTTACTTCACAGAGAACTGCTGGAGTTTAGACACCATCTTCATCTCCCCAGCCCCTGGAGGAGCCAAAGACCATGCCCAGTTCTTGGCACCAAGCTTGGGTTCCACTAGTGAAAACTGAGCACCAACTAATTTAGAGGTAAGATATGAAAAAGTATTTTTGAAATTGCATTCTTGGGCATAAATATATATATAAGCCCAAGCGACCAACCAAACAACTGGTTGACAGGTCGCTATGATGTGCACTGACCACCAGGGGGCAGACGCTCAATGCAGGAGCTGCCTCCTGGTGGTCAGTGCGCTCCGACAGTGGGAGCACCACTCAGCTGACCAACGGGCACCAGATGCCAGGCTCACGGCTGGCAAGTGCAACTGCAGCGGCGTGAGCCTCTCCCACCTCTGGCGCGACTGGGGCGGCAGCAGCGGCAGAGCCGGGATGAGTGGGAGTGGCGCGGCACCTGGCCTGGGCTCAAGCTCCTCCCCGCGGCCTGTCGCTTGGCACACTACTACATCTCCCAAGGGGTCCTGGATTGCCAGAGAGCACAGGCCAGGCTGAGGGACCCCAGCAGTGCATGAATCCATGTACGGGGCCTCTAGTATAAAAATAAGACAAAAATGTTAGTTCCTAAGATTAAGATCTGGCCTTCCATGTCTTCTACAAAATTACAAACATTTGAGAAAGGGGGTCTACAGGAAGGAATCTCACAGGGTGATCTCACCTCAAACCCCTAACTGGTCATGCCCCAGGCCTATAACTCCTTTAGTAAAATGTCTTTGCCTCGAGCCAGCCCTGTCCATTGTTTCTGTGCATCTAGGTTCTCACACCTGTGAATTGCCCCCTTGCAGACCTCTCCCTTTAAAGCTTGAGCACATAATCTTGACTCTCCTGTAATCCAATCCAGGCCTGCCTTTCTCCCTTCCTTCCATTCCCTCCTTAATTCCAAATGCACAAAAGAAGCTGCAGACTGTAGCTCTGAGAAGCATTTTTCTGTCTGTCGAGATCTTGCTTCCAGGCATTTCCTCTATTTGATTCTGACAAATTATTATAAAAATCCTCTGCAGGTCTGGCAGTTCTTATGTGGACACTTTCATGAAAACACCACTAGAGATACGGCAGAGGTCACACACCAGGAACAGCAGGGTTTCTTTGATCCTTTCGGTGTTCCAAATTTTTAATTAGTTGCCAAATTTTTCAAAGTTTACAAAGTTCACATTTTAAATTTAATTTCCAGCTTCTCTTGGAAAATGTTGGGAGTCCCTGGAGGTGGTTCCTCTCGTTCTGCCTTTCCCAGAGAATCTGGGCTTCTAGTCCAGTCGGGGTGGGCTCAGATGAACCAGCTCTGGTCTCAACCACACTCTCGCCACACCCAGCCAGAATCCCACCCAGCCAAGCTGAGCTATGCACCTACATGTGCAGCCCCCAATTCATAAGAATTTGTTTGTGGCTCTGAAAAAACATTTGAGCAGCCACCCTTCCCAGTTCAGACATGAAATGGCTTATTATTTTAAGGCCTAGGTTTGAATACCTATACATATAAAAAGCCAGCGACCATAGGCCATAACGCCAAAACGACCGAAACGACCAGTGGCTATGACACCCACTGTGGCCAGCGAACCAGCCAGTCAGGGGATGGGGCCAGCCAGCCACCTCCCATGGCCCCTCCCCCTGGTCAGCCTGCCCCTAATCAGACTCTCACACCCAGATCAAGGGCAGGGCCAGCCGGCCAAACACCCTTTCCCCGCTACCCCTGATCGCACCCCCCACCCCAATAGGGGGCGGGGCCAGCCAGCCAACCTCCCACAGCCCCTCCCCCCACCAGGTCCCACCCCAGATCAGCTGCCCCACCCCAATCAGGGGCAGGGCCAGCCAGCCAACCACCCATGGCCTCTCCCCAAGGCTGCTGCCCGCCCCCATCAGAACCCCCCACCCCATTCAGGGGCAGGGCTAGCTGGCCCACCACCCCTCCCCATGGCTGGCCCCGCCCCCAATTGCCCACAACCCCAATGGGGGGGGGGGGGGGGAAGGCCCACCAGCCAATTGCCTGCAGCCCCTCCCCCCAGGCGGCCCAACCCCAATCCACCCCATTGGGGCCAGGCTGGCCAGACCCCACCCGTGCACGAATTCGTGCACTGGGCCTCTAGTAGTTTTATAAGTATTCTAAATTCACAGAAACCATTGCATGTTTGTACATAGATATGCAAAGTCCTCCCCAGCCCAGTGTCTCTCCTTACAATTTTTAAGACACTTCCCATGAAGAAATAATTTCTGGACAGTCTGCTTAATTTGTTGTATTTGGGGTTTATTTAATCTTTTGCATTTGCCCTTAATAAGACTGACATTGTCTTGTGCAGTGTTGATGGGAATGTAATCTGGTACAACCACATGATCCAGCCATCCCACTTCTCAATATTCTTCTGAAGAAAATGAAATCAGACCTCCAAGATACCTGCATCACGGAGATACCTGCACCCACATTCACTGCAGATTTATTCATAGTAGCCAATGTATGGAAGCAGCCGAAATGTCATTCAGTGGTGAGGGGATAAAAATGTGGTCCAGCCATACAATGACATGTTAGCCTTAAAAAAGGAGATGCGGCCATCTGTGACAGCATGGATGACCTGGGGACATTATGCTAAGTGAAGTAAGCCAGACACAGGACAAATACATGACTCTACTCACATGAGGATCTAAAACAGTCCAACTCACAGCAGCAGAGTGGAATGCTGATGAGGATGTGATATCAGTCTACAGTTTCAGTTGTACGAGTAAATCCTAGAGACCTACTGTGTAGCATGGCCTATGCTTACCAACACTGCATCACATACTTGAAAGCTTGCTAAGAGGGTAGAACTTATGTCAAGTGTTTTTATTACAAATTAATAATAAGAGGGTGAGAGGAAACTTTTGGAGGTGATGGACACAACTGGTTTCCAGGTGTATACTTATCTCCAAATGCAAGTTGTATAAAATTATGTACAGCTTTTTATATGCCCAAAAAAAGAGAAAAAGACTGATGGAATTCAAACATGTATTTGAAGTGTTAGCAAAGAAACAACTGGTTCAAGGGAAAAGGAACAGAACTGGTTCAACCAACTAGAAGTTAACCAAGTACCGGCAGGTCATTACCAGGCATGGGCCCAAGTGGATTCAGCTCCCACCCTGGGCCGCAAGGGCAAGGTTCCCAACGGGGGGACGTGTGGATCTGGCTCCCACCGGGCCCGCATGAAACACGGTTCCTACCGAGGGGGCCGCGTGGACGCGGCTCCCACCCGGGGGAAGGGTCCCGCGTGGACATGGCTAGCACCCGGGTCCGGGTCCGGGTCCGGGTCCGGGTCCGGGTCCGGGTCCGGGTCCGGGTCCGGGTCCCCGGGCCCCCGCCGCCCGCCGCCTTCCCGCAAGATGGAGGTCGACGCCGCCGCCGACGCCGCCTGACGCGGGCCCGTGACGCCCGTGACGCCCGCCGCGCGCCACCGCCCCTCCCCCGCTCCCCTCCCCCCGCCGTAACGTCCTGACGCTCCGCAGGGACCCCTGACTGGACGGCGGCGCGCGGCAGAGCGAGAGGCCTCGCCGCGGGGGGCGGTGGGCGCTTACCTGGGCCGCGGCCGGGCCTCTGCGGGCGCCGCCGGGCGGGCGGACGGCGGTGACGGCGGCGGGGGCAGTGGGGGAGGCCGCGGGCTCCGCTCCTTGTTGGGGATTCGGCGGCGGCGGCGGCGGCCCGGGAGCGCGCTTTCTAGTGACGCAGGCGGCGGGGCCGCGCACGTACGGACTAGGGCGGGCCGGGAGATTTATTTGGCGTTCGGCGGGGAGACGGGCGAGGCCCAGAAATAAGGCCCGGTGGGGCCCGACGCGCGTGCGCGGTGGCGCTTTGCTGGACGGCTGGCCCCGCGGCCCCGCCCCCGCCCGCCGGCACACCTACTGGGCGCCCGCACACCTGCCGGGCTCCGACGAACCGCCTCCGTGGGTACACGCCGACCAAGAATTCGTAGGGAGTCTGGTTTAAGGACAGAGGGACGCGAGCGTGAACAGTAAGCCACAAAAACCAGATGCGGGTACACTGTCATCTCAAGCGAGTGAAAGGTGCCGACCCAGAGTCGCTGGGCGGGCCTGTCTCCGCCCTTCCGCTGGTCTAATGCGAACCCTGCCATTGTCATGCTTAAGTAAGCCGTAAAAAGTGCCTTTACAGCGTTAGGACGGCGCCATACAGTGTTCTTGTGAGTGTTGACCCCTGGCAACAAGAGCTCATTTATATTTAATTAAAATTCAGCCTGGCCGCTGTGACCCAGAGCGTCGTCCCGCGCACCGGTAGGTCTCGGCTCAATTTCTAGTCAAGGCACAGACCCGGATTGCAGGCTCCATTCCCGGTGGAGGGTGTGCAAGAGGCAGCCAATCAATTTTTCTCCCATCAATGTTTCTCTCCCTCGCCCTTTCTCTAAAATTAATGACATTTTTATTTTTTTGTTTGTTTAAAGTTTAATAACATTTTTAAAATAAATAATTACAATGCAGTTCCTCAGTTATAGCTGAGCTATAAAAGACACACAGATGTAGGGTTAGGGACGCTCTGAGAATTTCATTCGTCCTCTCAGGGTCCAGAAGGTAAGGAGATAGGCATCACTCGGATTTTGTGGTGTTCCTTTGACTTGTGAGCAGGTGCAATTGGCCTTGCTGTGTGAAAGGTGCAGCAGAGAGCCCAGGGTGGTGATTAGTGGGATTCACCTACCCTCCCCAGAGCCCAGGCAATTATGAAGCTACCTGCCCTTGGTCTGAGGACTTGCGGTGTCCTGCACATTCCTTAGTGTCCCTGGCTCCAGCTGTCAGGGTAGCTAGCGCCCAGAGGGTGGCCAAGGCTGGCTGCTCTCAGAACAGGGCAGGCACACCTGAGCTGTTCAGTATCATTGCTTTTCGTGCTAGCAGTTTCTAAAAAATTGCCTCTGGAAACGGGCAGGAAACTGATGTCTTGTTTAGGACCAAGTTGTAAACCATGTTCATTCTTCAGCAGGAAGACAACTGAAGGCCATTTCCCAGAATGGGAGGTTTTCAAGCAAACTTCATTTCAGTGAGGTTTTATTAGGAGAGTTGCACTTCCATGTTTTCAATAATGTAGACTGTACTCAAGCCAATGATGGAAAAGGTCCTTTTAAAGATTAGACTATTGAGCCTAGACTGAGCAGATGTGCACAGTGTAGGTCCATTATCTGAGTTCCCCTCTTCACATTCTGGACACAAATGCCAATAAAATCAGCAAAGAAGGCCCAGAAGGGCACTGGTGTCAGGGATCAGACGAGCGTGGCACCAGGAGAGCTGCCAGCGGCATCATGCTTGCACCAGGCGCCTACTGCTCTCCGGTCAGGGAGAGCTATGGCCGGCAGCCGGAGTCTGAGCACTCGGACTCCCGGGCTCCATGTTTCCACTGCAGCATGACCTCCGGCCTAACATCTGAACCTGACCTCACCTCTTCTGTCTCCAAAAGAGCTAGACTACGGCACTGGGCTCTGCTTGGCTGGCAGGATGGATTAGTTCACACTGGGCTATGGGGGTGTTGATTTCCTCCCAGGCGCACTCATGGGAGATGCCCATCCTGGGTCCCATGGGGCTGGAGCTTTCACTCTGGGTTTTTTGCAGGGGAGAGGAAAACTCAGTGTCATGCAGGTCACCGCCTTTAGACCCTCTCCTGAGAACACCTGGACCCTGGAGAGGCAGACAAGGAGATCATCACCAGGCCTCTCATTGTTCTTTTCAGGCTCCAGACCAGACAAGAAGCAGTACAAAGCAGGCCCAGCTCACCCAATCCTGTCCCCTCCCTCCGCAGCCATACAGGCCCTGAGCTCCGCTCTGTCCTCAGAGTCCCCACCCATGGGTAAAGATTGAGTCAAGGACGTGACAGACTAGACGGCTGATGTAAGAGCAAGGAAAGTTCAAGTTGGCTTTGACTTCACATTGCAGCCAACTTTTAAGAAACTACCCCTCATCCAGCTTCTGTTTGGTATTAAGGAATGAGCTATTAAAATACACATTCCTTTTCCAACAGCCATTGATCTCCATGAAGCCAGTTTTTTTTTCATATACAACCATTCCCGTTTTTTTTCCATTGTTTTTAATTTTAAAGTGTTATGCTAAAAGTAATGGGTATATCTTTTTTTTTTTTTTGGTACAGCAAAGGTGGAAATTTATTGAAGAACAAGTACTGACTCCCACGTGGGGAGGGGAAGAGTCCCTGGGTAGATCATTTTTAAATGAGTTAAAATTTTTTTAATTTCTGAGTTCTAACTCCTAATGTGACAACTGTTGATTCATATACCCCACATAAACAAAGCTCTTTGGAGGTTCTCCCTAAATTTTTAAGATTGTAAAGGGTCCCTGAAGCCTAAAAGTTGGAGAAGTTTTCTCAAAAGTCCTAGTATGTCCATAACATAGGTGATTGTGCAGCCACTGAGGGGACACTTGTGGAGATGCAGGCAGAGTGCCAACGTGGCCAGCAGCCACCTGGGCCCCTACCCCCTTGCTCCCGGGCTCTGAAGGGGAAATGGGCTGTGTGTCATTTACACACTCATTTCCTAAAATTGCCATTGTCACCAGAACTGCTCCTAACTGTGGTGGTAAAACAAGCTGATCACAGGGAGTGGCAGCTCCTTCACGCACAGGCCGTAGCTCGAAGCCCATTCCCACCCCACAGACACAGGACAGTGGGACAGTGCAACCGTTTCTTAAACACACAAGTTTGATTTTTCTTTAATTGTTCATTTGATTTAGTTTTTAAGTTCACTTTCACTACAGGATGAGATGGGTGCATTTACACTAGGCTTCCGCGCTGAGAGCTGCCACAGCTAAAAGAAACTCAGCCCTCCGCTCCCTTTCCACATCCCTCTGAGTCCCACCAAAGCTGCGGGTGGCATTGCTGGGCCCCCTCCTAGCTTATCCCTTCTGGAGGCTCTCTCAGTGGGGACGAGGAGGAGGCATGTGTCCCCACCTCCCCTAAGCCCCGGGGATCACCTCCCACCCTGATCCCTGGCTGGGCCCCCGTTCGTTTCTGCAAGAAGGAAGCTGGGCTCTGGGTCCTGCAAGGACTTATAGTCCGTCCCCTCCTCTCTCCACCAAGAGAATGGTCAGCAGGGACCGTGCCACCAGTGCCCGCGGAGGGTGGGACTGCCCTGGAGAAGGGGACGGTGCTGCAAGGGGTCAAAACCCCGACAAAACCCATGTCCAGGCTGGTGGTGGTCCTCAAAGGCCAGGCTGAGGGTGGGGGAGGAACCCAGTCCAGGAGGGTCTTTGCAGGAAAGCACTAGAGCCAGGACTCCAGCCTGCAGGCTGGCCAGAGGGGCCAACAGCCAGGAGTGCCAAGGATGGACCAGGTGGGGCGGTGGCTTGGGAGCCCTGGCCCCTGCCGTCTGCCCTCTGCCGTCTGCTAGGGGCTCCCGAGAAGCACCTGTGGCTGCCACTCACACGTGGCTACACTGGCTGGAGGCAAGCCTGAAAGCGCGAGGGCAGGAGCATCGTGAGCAGGCACAGGAAGGCGCCAGGACTGCGAAGGACTCTGAGGACAGGTCTTGGGGAGGAAGAGCAGGAGCAGGCTTTCCCCACAGGGCCTTGGCTGGGGGCTCTGGAAGGAGGGCACTTCTGGGAGGAGGGGCCAGCAGGGGTGTCATGCTGCCCACAACCCTGTACACCACCCAGGCTGCTCTTGGGTCCTTGGTAGAGAATGCCCACTCCCTGAAGACTCAGGCCAGGCCACCTTCCACAGGCCCCCACTCCAGCCACAGGCAATGACCACAGGCTCCCAGGCCAGCCAGGGTGTCCCTCAGGCCAGCTGGTCTCCAAGGACCCTGTACAGCCACAGTAAGAGGCGCTGCAGCCTCCGCCCATCAGTTCACAAGGCTCCACTGCGCACATCCCCAAGGCTGACCCGCACTGCCCACAGGTCCCTCCCAGTCCACCCAGGACCTCAGGTGGTGGTGCCTTTGCTTGGGGTGCCCTAAGTGACAAGTTGCTCACAGGACAACCCAGCATAAAGACTACATGTTCCTGCCACCACTGCTGGTCACCAGCACGTCCACTAAGAGGACTGCCAAGAGGGGACCCAGCCACCACCCAGCCTGGTGCCTGAACTGAGGGACCTTGTGCCCCACCCCCATCCCGCCCGTGACTCCTCCAGGGAGAGCCTGTGGCCAGGGGCTGCCACGGGACGGGACAGCTCAGAGTGCGGAAAGAGAAGCATGAAGCTGGGAGTGCGGGAGAGGGGAGGAGCGGGAACAAAGTGTTGCATCTAGACAGAGTTGAACAAAACAAAAACAAAACCCGAATGTGTTCTTGTCTCGGCTCAGGATCCAGGTGCGGTGGTGTCCAAAGCCCCTTAGCCGGACATCTCCTCTCGCTGCTCCTTGTTCCTGCGCACCTCGGCGGCATGCAGCTCCTGCGGGGGACGAGGCGGGGGTGGGCTGGGGTCCTGCTCCCGCATCCCATCCCACCCTCCGCAGCGGCAGGGCCTCGCCTCATCCTGGTCTGGCCCCAAGCACGGACCCGGCGATGGGGGCGCTGGGGGTGCATTGGGCAGGAACCCGCCAAAGGATGGCTCCTTGGGGACTTCCCTGGCTCCCCAACCCAAAGCAGCTCCTCCCGCCTCCTAGCTCACGTCCGGATGCGCTGCTTCAGAGCGCTTCAAAACTGACGCTTGTCCGTTTATTACTGCGTTATCGACTGTGTCCCAGCAGGACCAGATTATGGCTCTTCACTCGTCCACTCTTGGAGGTCCCGCCAAAATGCCGGGAGAGCCCATCCCGCGGCCCCCGCGCTCTGCTGGGGCCCCGCCCCGCCCCGCCCGGCGCGCACCTTCTCGCGCAGCCGCTCGCGCAGCGCCGCCAGATGCGCCTCGCGGATCTCCTTGCTGAGCTCCATCTTGTAGTTGAGCTTCTCCTCCGCCAGGCGGCTGAAGTTGTTGCTCCCCTCCAGCGCCTTGTGCAGCACCTCCCGCTCGTGCTCGCGCCGCTCCGCCAGCTGCTTCAGCACCTGCGCCTCCTGCGTCTGTGCGGCGCGTTGGAGGGCGTGGAGCGCGGCCCGGGCTCCGCCCCCAGCCCAGACCCCGCGCCCGCACCCCGGTCCCCCACGCGGCCATCGGACCCGCCCGGGGCCCGTCACCCTGCCCTGCTGCCCCCAAGACACACGTCTTCGCGGAGCTCACGCCTACACTGTCCCGAGTCGGGGAGGGGGACCTCCTTCCTGGTTTGCCTGCCTTCCGAGGACCTGAGCGCTGAAAGCTCCGAGGCCCGAAGACTCCTCGTCGTCCCGCCCCTGGCCCCTCCCTGGCTGCAGAGCTGCCCCTTCCCTGCTAGGCTGAGGGCGCCCTAGGCAAGGCAGCCTCCGTTCCTCTCGGCGCTCCGAGCCGCGCGGTGCGCTGGGAGAATGCTGAGGAGCAAAGAGAATCTAAACTTGTGGGCCACCACTGAGCCTTCCCGTCTCTTCAAACCCCTGCCCGCTGAGCACAAAGTAGCGGTTTGGTACAGGCCAGGTGGCCGGCCCCGCAGGGGTGCTGGGGAGAGGCTAAGTTAGAGGGAGGAGCCTGGGGCTGCTGGTGTCCCAGTGTTGGGCCCTGCTGGGGGAGGGGCTGCCTGGTGGCCCCCAAGGAGAGCCTGAGGCTCCCAGTAATTAGAGCCCTCAGCCTCCGCAGAAGGCCAGTCACTCCGGGTTATCTCTGGGAAACCTGGGGCCCAGGTGTCACGGGACCTGCTGTGAAGGAGGTGGAGCCGCTGCCCCTGTCCTGTGAGCTTGGGTACCAGGACACACTCCTGAGAGCAATTCCTCTTCTGTGTGTTTCAGCCTCAGAGAGGCTGGTGTGAGGTAAAGGGGCAGGGAGGGGCCTGGGCCCACTCCCCACTTCTCTCAGAGGCCCTTGAACCCCCAACAGGTCTAGTTGTGCAGCCCCCAGCACATGGAGGCCCTTCCTTCTCGTTCCCTTGTCCAGGAGAAGGATGTCAGTCCAGCCTCATGTCCCAGGGCCACCACCAGACCCTCCTAGCCATGGCCAAGGCCCCCCGATAGTGTCTGGTTCCTGTCTCCCTCCAGCTGACTGCCATTGGGAATCCTTCCTCCCCCATCCCATTCGGACCTTTCAGGAGGAGGTCCAGGAAACCATGGGACTCTACACCACAGGCCAACCACCAAGCAGCGGTTTGGAGCACCCTGCATCTTGGGGACCATGTCCATGGCCAGCAAGACCTCCTGGCTACCTTCATCAGACCAGATGTGGGATCCTTACCTTCCTCCGCTCCTCAGCTGCCTCCAGCCGCTTCTGCAGCTCCTCCAGGGAGGTGTCCTTCCTCTTGGGGGGGGAGGAGAGCACAGGGCTCTCCGGTGACAAGTCAGAAGGGGACTTGAGGATGACCTCAAAGCTCTGGCCAGAGGCCCTCTTGTCCAGCTGCTTCACCTCCATGTCTGCAGGGCAAGATCAGACTTCAGGAAGGTCATCCAAGTGGGGGTGGGTGGAGGGGCTGGTTCCCAACACACATCCAATTCGAGGCCTGAGCCAGAGAGTGTGGCTGCTCATAGAGGGCCTGCAGGCCTGAGTCCCTAACCAGCCACTCTCCCCAAAAGCCCCTCTCCAGAAGCCAGCCAAGCCAGGGGTCAAAAGGCCACAGGATGGGGAGTGGGCACACTCACCCCCATACTGGTAGATGGTGTTGGGGTGTGGCTGTGAGTAGAAGCAGGAGCAGATGAGTGACAGCACGGAGAGCTCCTTCATCTTCTCCTTGTAGGCTGTGGGTGGGAGGCCAGGTAAGCAGCCCCACCCTCACCTGCCCCATTTCCCCCCCGACCCTACCCCCCCCACACCCACCCACACAGCTCCTCCCTCTGGTGCATCTCTCTGGGAGCCTGTCATCTGGCTCTTTCTGTTCCCACATCTCTGACTCTCTACATCTCTTCTCTCCCTCCCCACCTGAGGTCTTTCCTTGGACATGCCTCCCTGTGGGTCACCTGCATTGTTCTCTCTGATCCTGTCTCTCAGCCCTGGTCTGTCAGCCTCCCTCTCTGCACTGCTGTGTCTGTCTTTTGTTCTTTCTTTGGATCACTCCCTCACTATCTATGTCTCTGTTCATCCCTCTGTCTTTCTGGCTCTCTATCTGTCACTATCTCCTTATATTCCTGTGTCTCTGATTCTTTGTCACTGTTGTATTTTCCCAACTCTCACTCCCTCTACCCATCCCCCCCATACCACTTTCCCCTCTCAGAACTTGCCCCCGGGGTAGACAACATTAACCACTCAGGACTGGGCTGGCACTGAGTGGAGCTTGTACACTTGGGTGAAGCCCACAGACTCCCTTATCTCTGCCCCCTCCACTTACCCTGACAGTATTGTGGTCGCTCCATTAAACCCGGGCCTCACCAGATGCACTGGTTGCCCATCTAGGGCCAAATGGAAGGGAGCTGTCCATTCAGCACCACAGCCCACCCTTTAGCTTTGCAGAGCCAGTGCCCACAAGCAAGAGTTATCACCTCCCAGACAGAAAAAGAGTTGAGCCTGAGCCTTGTTGGGAAAGGGGAAATGCCCACTCTTGGAATGGAAATAACTGAGCTATTTGTGGTGTATTCATGGCAATCCAGGCCTCAAAGTAGACACATTAGTCAATCTTGCAAGCCCAATACTGTCACCCCACTCAACCAAGATGATGCTGGGCCCAGGTGACTCCAGTGACTTTCCCAAACCTCCTCACGCACAATTCCAGGTGGTCTGTGTTCTTCTCACCACTCCAGCAGGTCCTGCAGTCTAGGAGGCTCAGAGGCCCATGTGACTCCAGGGAGAGGGAGTCTGGCTTCCATGAAGGAAAAAGGATGCACAGTCCCCTAAGCACTCTTCCAAGGGGCACACAAAAATTTGGACAAGGGTTTAGATGGACAAGAAACTTTCTGATCAAATTTCACAAGACGCCCGGCCTGCGTGGCTCAGTGGTTGAGCGTCGACCTATGAACCAAGAGGTCACGGTTCAATTCCTGGTCAGGACACATGCAGGCTTGATCCCCAGTGCGGGATGTGCAGGAGGCAGCTGATCAAGAATTCTCTCTCATCATTAATGTTTCTATCTCTCTCTCCCTCTCCCTTCTCTCTGAAATCAATTAAAAATATTTTTTAAAAATTTCACACAAGATGTTTTGAAACTGAGTTAACAGGAAGGTGAGGAGAGTGTTGGTGTGGAAACAAGGCACAGGACAGAAACAATCAGGCCCTGGTCTGAGAGAATAGCTCCCGGGAGCAGGTCCTCCCACAGCCAGCACAGGGAATGAGGTTATCGGATCAAAATGCCCTGATGGCCTAGACTCTTCTGGAGAGAGTCCCAGAGGCTGTGAAGGGTCCACAAAGAACTCTTGGGCCTCAGCATAGAAAGCCTTGGGGGCCTGGAGGGCTGGGGCAAAAACACACCTTACTCATTGGTTCCGGGAGGGGGGTGGGGCGCTCATAGGGGGTTTTGGTCTGACTTTCTATTCATATATTACTGGTGTTGTTAAAAGTTCATTTCAAAGAGGAGGCAGAGGGGTACATCACAGCGCATGTGACCAGGCAGAGCTGGCTCACCAGGAGGCAGTCCAGGAGAGGCCGGGGGGTAGCCAGCTCCGTGCTCAGAAGGGAAGGTGGGGAGGGTCTCCGGAGGGGCCTGGGTCAGGAGGCACCTCGGGGTTCGGGAGAGAGCAGGAAGGAGTGGACTCCGTCCAACCCTGCCAGCACCTGCCACTGGGCGACAGATACAGTCTCTCATCCTGACCTTTCAGAACCTGTGAGTGGGTTTATGTTACAGGCCAGGAACCTGGGGCCTCACAGCTGCTCTGGCTCCTCTCTGCCTTGAGCCTGAAGTTTTTCCAGGAAAGGGAGCTGCAGTCATTAAAGAGGAGAAACAAGTTTATGGACAAATGCCAGGGGGTGCTTCCTTCCAGGTCACTGTCACCTCAGCATGGGGGAAGGCTGGCAGCAATTCAGGGAGCAGGATGGGGAGCATGGTCAGGTATGAGCGCTGTGTTGTCAAGAGAGAGAGGAGAGGGACCGGGGGCTGGAGACAGGTCAGAGCTCTCATAGGTCACAGCCGTACCCAGGGGATAAGTGTCCACCTGGGAAGTGAGGGACTGTGTCCTACAGCTTCGAACAGGGTCACAGCTCAGTGTCTGATGGTCATGGAGATTCCCCAGGTTGGTTTATCCCAGTCCTTCCCAGAAGACTTATCCTCATGAAGCCAAATGGGAAGGGACTTGAGAGTGAGCCCTGCTCTGTGGTCTGGCTGCATGACAGAGGGGATGGTCAGCAGGTGGGGAATTGGAAAACGAGGCCAGTTCAGCCTCATGCAAGACAGGAGGTTACACCTGTATTTTCAGAGCTGGAGGGGCTTAAAGGTCATGTCTCATTGCAGAGGGAAGAGATAGAGACCCAGACCCATCCAGGCCACCCCTCCACAGACATACTCAGCTCAGAAGCCCCTTGAGGTCACGAGGTACCAGGCCTTGTCTGCCCTTCACCAGCACCCTTCTCTTCCCTCCACATCCCTGGCTTCAGGAAGTCATACAAACAAATCTCTGCCATGACCTGATTGATTTCATCTCCCCCTTCCTCTTCATATCAAATGTTAAATATACAAAAATGTATATTGGGCTTTGATGGCTAGATCCCAGATGAGCAAGAGTCAGAAGGCACCAGATCAGCATACAGCCACATGGTAACAACACCAGTGCCTAATGGAGGGGCAAATCCCACCCATTTCTCCCAACTGACCCTCAAGATCAGCCAGCCAGGCAGAGACCTTTGTCAGCCTCATTCATACAGAGGAAAAAGGAGGCTCAGAGAGGGCAAGTGGCCCACCCAAAGTCACACAGCATGCCAGGATCAGAGCCTGGTCACAAGCCCAGGCCTCTGATGGCACTTTCCTGTTGGGAGCTTCATGGGGAGAACTGGGAGGCCAGGTGGCCCACAGATGCCCACTCACCCCTAGAAGGGCCCTGGGGGCTGCTGCTAACTGCTCTCCAACAGGTGGAACTTGTTGCCACCAAGCTGCCCCTCTCTAACCATCACAGTTGCCTCCAACAGTGCCAGGAGCCCAATATGGGGGAACTTGTTGGTGCAATCACCTTTCTCTGGGCAGGACACTGGGAAATGTGGCCACAACAGTCACACTACTTGACATGGAGGGGCATTCTCCTCTTGCCAGGCAGCAGACCAAGCACCTGTCCTGAAATTTCTCATTCGACCCTCAGAACAAGCAGTCATTATCACCCACACTCGATGGGACCGGAGGCCCAGAGGGCTCAGCAGCAGGCGGGGCCTCAGGCCTGATGGAATTGTATCAGGCACAGAGGGAGCAGGAGTCTGCAAGAGCCTGTGAGAACCGTGTGCCTGAGGTGGACCCTGGCACGGAGAGGAAGCCGCGTCTTCCCAAGTGAGAGCAAGAGAGAGCTCGCCCCTCCCCCACCCCCACGATCAACCTTGTGGCAGCTACGAGGCCACAGCAGGTGACCACTCCTCACCCTGGTCACGAAGACCAGACAGACCACCAGTGGGTCAGTGATGTCTTTCACAGAGAAGCCACAGCTGGAGTTCACTCAACCTGATTTTGGCCACATTTACGGGCGGCCTCGGCAGCCCCTCTGGGCCAGGCTGCCATGCTCTCCAGTGCTGAAGGCTGGAGGCGCTGGTGATAGAGTGAGGCTACAGCTTTGTGCACCTGTAGCCACACTCTATCAAGGGTGGCGCTGAGGGCAGAGCAGGAAAGCCCAGGCCTGGGGCCTCAGCAAGGGGGCAGAGAAATTGTGGGAACAAGTAAGGGTCAGCGGTGCCCCAACATCTGGCAAAGAGAAAGGGCTGGGGTCAGGGGGCTCTGGGGTCAGAGGGTGTCTGTGCACAGCTCTGACAGCCATGGAAGGTGGTTTTTCAGTCTGCTTACCTGTCAGATGGATGGGGCCGGGAGGCCTATTGAGCAGGGTGTTCCCCACTAAGGAGGGTGAACCAGAGAAAACGCTGAGAGGTGCTCCCCACAAGAGGCTGCCCATTGTCCCACCGCGCAGGCTCAGGGAGGAACAAGGCCCACGGCCCTCAGGGCAGCTCGCTGGCCACCCAGCCTGGCTGGAGAGGGACTCGCTCTGCCCAAAGCTGGTCCCCAGCGAGAGGCAGGTGTGGAGGAAGCCTACAGGGACCCGACCCCCAGGCGACGTGGGAGCAGTGTGCTCAGGGACACACGCTCCGCCCACGGGTCACCTGGGGCCTGGAGTCGCGGGCCCGAGGGGCGGGGTCGAGGCCGGGCCCCGGGTGGGCGGGGCTCTGGAGAGACGCGGGTCCGGGAGCGGAGCGGGGACGCGGCGGCCCCAGGGTGGAGGGGAGGGTGGCGGGAGTGCGGGTCCTGGTCCGAGTGGGAAACAGGGCGGAAGTGGGGCCGCCCGTCGCAGAGAGGGAGCTGGTCCCGGGGCAGCTGGTCGGAGCAGACCGCGCTGGGGAGAGCGAGCCCCGCTTCCTCACCCCTGGGGGCCCCTGGCAGCTCCCCCGCCTGGCAAGTGCCCAGCGGCCACCCCCACCGCGCCCGGTGCCCGCCCTCCGCCGGAGCTCCGCGCAGGAAGGTGGGAGGGCCGAGCCCACCCTGGGAAGGCTCGGAGCGGCGGCAGCCCCTCCCGCTCCCAGCCCGCGGCGCCAAGGGCGGTGGCTCCCCCTCCCGCCGCGGGGGCACGTGTCGCAGAGGCTGGTCCCCGAGTAGGCGGCGGCGAGGGGAGGGGAAGCTGGCGAGGTCCGAGCGCCGCCCCTCTGGGTCCCAGCGGGTCCCCTCCAGCCCTCTCTCAGCCCCGCTTCGGAGCGCTCCGTTGGCGCCGGAAGGGCTGGGCCCCGCCGGGCCTGGGCCCGGCCCTCCACAGAGGTTCCCCCTCCCCACCCCGTCTCTTGCGAAGGCGCAGGTCGCCAGGGTCTGGATCGCCGGGTAGCTCAGGGGACCTCGTCCGCACCGCAAGCGCGCCCACTAGGGGCACCGGCTCGCGCCCACCTCCTGCGCGCCACCCGCCGCAGTCGCGCCAGGCCTGGTACCCCGACGCCCTCGCCCAGGACGTTCCTCCAGGCCACCCCGCCAGACCCGCGTTGCAATCCCTTGGGGCACCGGGTCGCCCCAACCCGGGACCCCTGAATCCCGGTTTCTGCGGATTCGGCCCGGCCGCGCCCTGCGTCCTTGTGGTGCGTGGGTCCGAGATGAGAAAACAGAGTCCACAACGGGCCCCGGCATCAGGCGAAGCGAGACAATGGCCTCTGCCCAGACCCGCCGCAGTCCCTGCAAGCCCCGGGGCAAGCCGCCTACCGGACATGGTGCTGGCCATGGTGCTGGCGGCGAGCGCTGCGGAGACCGGGAGGCGCGGGCGCGGCTGGAGCTGCAGCGGGCGAATGCGGCAGAGCCGGGAGGGGAGGGAGGAGGGAGGGAGGCGGCGCGTCGTGGGGGGAGAGAGGGAGGGGAGAGAGAGAGAGAGAGCGAGAGCGAGAGCGAGAGAGCGAGAGAGAGAGAGAGAGAGAGAGAGAGAGAGAGAGAGAGAGAGAGAGAGAGAGAGACTGGAGCCTGGCTGTGGCAGGGGCTGCAGGCGTCAGAGAAAGAGAGGTGAATGAAGGAAGGAGGGAGGGTTGGAGGGAGGGAGGAGCCCAGTCTGAGATGCGGGGCAGAGTGCTGCAAACAGATGCCCATCCTCCACCGCTCACCGCAGGGACACACTGGTCCCAGCTTGGCTTTGCGCAGGCTTGGGGGGATGGTGAAGACACTCCCCATTCCTCAGGGTGAGCCCAACAGGAGGGGACCGCTCTATGTGAGGGTGGGGTCAGAGAGCTCTTCATGGAGGCTGCTGGCACCTTTTGTGTGCCCAGGCTTGTGCTGAGGGGAAAGTGTGTCATGGACGTGGGTGGGGCTGATGTGGAGGCTGAGAAAGGCATCCCAGAGGACGGGCAGATTCTGAGGCAGAGAAGAGGGTAAGTGGGGGCGGTGACCAAGGGCCTGGGACAAGGGCTTCGAAGCAAGATATAGATGGGTTCCAAGCAGGGCTCTGACAGCCACTGCTGTGTGGCTGTGTGGCTTTCTGAACCCTCTGCGTAAGATTTCTCAGAGGCAATGACTCCAGTCCCCAGGTGGTAGAGGACAAATGTGCACACTTGGTGAGTGGATGGGTGTTCTGCACCCCCCCCCCCCCCCGGGCTCAGGGCTCTGGTTGATTCCCACAAAGGGAGATCCTTGCAGAGATGGTAGGCCCTTTTCTGCAGTGACCACCTCGCCTCACTTTGGGACTAGAAAGTCAGACAGATGAACTGTTATTCCCATTTCAGGGACAGAGTCACCGAGGCTGAGAGCAGTGCTTACTCCACAAGCAATTAAGTCCCAGGGCCAGGAATAAAACTCTGGGAAACTCCGGGAACCTGCAGAGAGATGAGGTAGGCTCAGAAAGGTGAAAGTCAGGGATAAACCTAAGGATCAGAATCAGCCAGGAGGAGGCCCAACAGGTGTGTATACAAACACACCTTGATATGCACACGGAGCAAGTGTATGACTGGTTAACATCTGTCCTGTGGTCCACATGGCATTTGGTCCACTGTGGGCGTCTCACAAAGCTTGCCAAAACAGACAATCAACTCAAGTTTATTGGCTGATCAGGATCCCTGTGCCTACCATCTTGCTCTGGTCAGCCTGTTTCCCTTTCCTCTCTGGGACTTGTTAGCTGCTGGCTTCAGGCAATCTACTAACCACCTGTGCTTTCTTCCCTCACCTGTGAAGTGTGCACAGCAGAAGAACTTATCTTAGAGATCATTAGCACAAACATACCAATGCCTGCATGGATAGTTCTGAAGCCTGTGGCTGGTAAGCATTAAGTAAGTGTGTGGTCAGAGCTTCTCCAAGCTCCCTGCTCAGAGACCAAGGTAGACACTCTACAGTTCCCTCACCAGAACAGGTGGTGGGGGTGGATGCCAGCATGTGTCCCAGACATGATCTCACACATCAGCGTGGACACACATGTGACATAAATGTGCCATTGGCGGAAAACATCTGGACATTAATGAGCCCATGAGGAGCTCTGAAGTCAGTATTGTCAGTGGCCCGTGGGCCATCACTGCAGCGTCGATTTCTTCCTGATGTCTTTGGAACATGCTGGGGTTGCCTAGACCAGCATTTCTGACCCCACAGAGCTGTGCTGACCCCTGGGACCCTCTGTTGACTGCCAGCTGGTGCTAGATGCTGGGGATTCAGAGGGACCCCACCCTAACCAGTGGGGGACATTGACCGGAAAAGTGGCTAAACCTAGGGGAAAGTCAAGGAGGAGCTGGTGAGGCTCCCAGGAGCCAGGTCACGGCAAGGGGCAACCATTTGCGGACTTAAGAAGCGTGATTGGTTTAGACTACCGTCTTAAAGAGTTCTGGTTTCCAGGCAACCAAGGTAGCCTGGCCCAGGGAAGGATAGTGGAATGGAGGCTATGGTGGAGATGACATCGAGGGAGGGCATGGGCGGGACCCCAGGTTTCTTCCCGGGGGAGATGGAGTGCCTGTTCCTGAGCTCAGGGTCAAAGAAAGTCAGGTGGGGCCTGAAACCAAGCGCACAGGCAGCGCGGAACCTTCAGTTGGAGAACGGTTCCCGCTGGGAGCGCAACGCAACGGACCGGAAGTGGGAGCAGAAGTGACGTTAAGTGATCACTACGCACCTGAGCGCGCGAAGTCCGAACTGGCAGACGGCGGAGCACGCGCTGGTGGTGCCCCGGAAGGACTGGGGTGAATTCTTGGGACCCTTGGTCATGGAAGGCTTCCGCAGAGACTAGTGGGCCGAGAGTCGCGGAGACCCTGGAACTGGTACTTTTAGCCGGGTGGCGGCTTCCGAGATTACAGCTCCCGGCAGGCCCCGCGCTGCCCTCAGGCCCACGCTAAGCTATTTGGCCGCGCTGCATTCTGGGATTGGTAGTTTTCCTGCGCTCTTGGGCTTTGGGTGCCGTTCTTGGCGGAACCGGTCCCTTGGCTGTGGTTCACTTGTGGCGGGGCCCTGCAGCCAGGGCGGGCATTCATTGTTTAGGTGAATGCGGGCTTCCAGGCGAAACTGAGGCCTAGAGAAGTTGAGTGACTTGCTGGGGACCACACGGATTCGCCTCCCAGATTAGAGCCGGCACACATGCACTTTCGTTATGCGTAGTTGCCCACCAGACCGATGGGGCGTAGCTCCGGGCCAGGGGAGCAGAGGGTTGGGAGACACAGGGGCAGGAGCTTCAGACCGGCCCAGGCTGGAATGGGACGCTGCTAGAATCTGGCCTCTCAAACTCTGATGGAAGGAAGTGAATTATTATCGCAGGTGGAGCGTGTGGAACCGTGCCCTACTTCTGCTCCTTTAGTCTGTGAGCCTGGTCGCCTTTGAGAGTGGGATGGAGTTGTGTAAGGCAGAAGGACAAGGCAGGGCTGATGCTAGGTTCTTCACCTTCCAGCTCCTTGTGATAGGATGTCACAGGCGCGCCTTAGGGCCTTGACCCTGGGAGGGGCTGCCTGAGATGACTGAAGTGGCCTGGCCTCCAGAAAAGCTGGCTACCAACAGTCTTGTCCCCATCTCTGTGCCATAGGAGTTCCCTGGAAAACTGCGTCATGTCCCAGTGCCACGGGCTGGCATCCCTTACCTGGAGTGCCTGAGACCCTGAGGTGTTCAGAGCGAGTTTTGTCTCACAGACCCACACAGCCTGCATGTCAGCCAACCTCAGAGCCCTCCTGAGAAGAGGCCACTATGCCCAAGATAATTCTGAGTGGGGTGACCGTGGATTTCCCTTTCCAGCCATACAAATGCCAGGAGGAGTACATGACCAAAGTTCTGGAGTGTCTGCAGAAGGTAAAGCTTGCACCTGGGGGTTGGGTCAGTGTGGGCAAAGAACCGACATACTCCACGTCCTATTCACTGTAGCCCAGTCCTACTGGGTGAAAGGCACCCTTCTGGACATGGGATTCAGTAAGTAGGGCCGATGGTCTAGGTGGGATAAGAGACGATAAACAATGAAAAGAAAAGGTCATTCTAGACGGTGATGAGTGCTGTGAAGGAAAGACAAAAGGTGATAGGCTTCTGAGGAAGCGTCCTGAGGAGATGATGTTTGAGCTGAGGCCAAGTGAACAGCCAGCCGTTTGAGGATCCAGAGGCCTGTTCCCACATAGGGGGATAGAGAGACAGCCGGTGCCCAGTCCTCATTGTGGAAGGTCTTTAAACCTCAGGGGGAGGGGGTACAAAAGGGCGGAGGATGCAGGTGGCGTTCTGCTGGATTTCCTCTTCCTTGCTCGAGCCCCAGCCCCCGAGGGCTGCCTGACCTGGGCTCCGGGCTGCTCTTGAGCACACAGACTCCTGTGGCGAGGAATCTGGCACAGCTTTGCCTTTCTGTCTCCCAGGTTTCCCGCTCAAGCTCCCATCTGAGAGCTATTTAGGCCACCAGGTTCCATCCAAGGTGAAAGCCTGGACCCAGAATTGCAGAACAAGCTCCTGTTTTGAGATGTGGTACCTAATTAGTCACCTTGCTATTTATATGAGGCTGGAAAACGCTCTGCGTTTGTTTGCTAACCAGGGCCGGCTTGAACCCGCGTTGGTCTGAGAGTGGAAGTAGTCCTATGGGATTATCCACAGTCCCATGTCCCTTGGGACTTTTGCTACCTGGTGGGTGGGCTCTGTCTGAGCAGAGCTGCAGGCCTGTCTCCGGTGGGGAGTGTGGCCTGCCTCCCTCACCCCGCTTTCCCATTCAGAAAGTGAACGGCGTCCTGGAGAGCCCGACGGGCACAGGGAAGACCCTGTGCCTGCTCTGCAGCTCACTGGCCTGGCGGGAGCACCTCCGCGACTCCATCTCTGCCCGCAAGATTGCTGAGAGGACCCAAGGGGATCTCTTCCTCGGTCGCCCCTTGTCTTCCTGGGGGAATGCTGCTTCAGAGGGAGACGCCACAGGTCAGCCCCTGGCCTGGCCTACCGCAGGAATGCAGGGACAGAAGGAAGGGGGGAAGGGATGGAGTGGGCAGGCGAGGCCCTCGAGTGCAATGAGCAGGCAGTGTTGTAGCTGCCACGTCACTTCTCGCCATCCTGGCTGCAAACCTAGGGTCAGAGCCTTACAGCTGTATGAGGACATTGCAGATGCCCCCTACCCCATTCCTGGCATGATACCGGGCATCCGGCGTTTAGCTGTCTGAAGCGCTGAGCTGGCTGAGTGCTCCTGGGTTAACAGCACGTGAGAACACTGTCTCATGGAGCCATGCCCTGTTCTGCTTCCTTGTGCCTGGGCAGCTTGCTACGCAGACATCCCAAAGATCATTTATGCCTCCAGGACCCACTCACAGCTCACACAGGTCATCGGCGAGCTTCGGAACACGTCCTACCGGTGGGTCAGGCAGCGTTCACCCTGCCTCAGAATTGGGGGGAATGGTCTCCACGCGGTGGTCGGCAGTGTTGTGCCCCAACCCGAGCTTAGGGCATGCTGTGCTCCGGGCATGCTTGGGCGGTCGCCGATGCCCACTGCCTGTGAGAAAGCAGCTTCGACTGCGTGATGACCTTGGTTCGCACCCTGAGCTCCTTGCAGGTGCTGCAGTGTTAGCTGTGGTGTGGTCATCGCTGCTGCACCTATGAGGGGGGAGGCTCTGCCCAGGTCCAGCGGCAGAACTGAGGAGTCTTGTTGCCCCACTTGCCTCCCTGTGAGTGAGCACGTGGGTGCTGTCGAGTCTCCTCCCCTCTGCAATCCCAATCTGGGCTTCTGGCTTCTTGCTCACCCCGGGCCCTTGGAGGAAGCCCCTCCCAAGTCTGGGATATTCTGGCCATGGCCACTCCCTGTGGCTGCCTACATGAGCCACGTTTCCTGGTGCTCCCTGTGTGTGCCTACACAGCTCAGGCTGTTGGGCGGCACTGTGGGCTACTGCCCTCGTTCTTGGGCCCCAGGACTCTCTCTTCCCAGGCCCAAGGTGTGTGTGCTGGGCTCCCGGGAGCAGCTGTGCATCCACCCCGAGGTGAAGAAGCAGGAGAGTAACCACATGCAGGTGGGATCCTGGGCCGCCCGCTTGTCCTCTCTGGTTGTGTTAGGTGGTGCTGCTGGCTCTCAGACCCCATTGTGCCCCAGGGTGGGAGATAGAGGGTGAAGAGCTGGCTGGGTGGAGCTGGCTGGAACAGGGCTCCCACCATCAGCAGTGGACTCATTGGCCAGCCCAGTGCTCTGCCCTTTCTTGGCCATCACGCAAGCTGGGACCACATGTCCTTTCCCTCCCAGATCCACCTGTGCCGCAAGAAGGTGGCGAGTCGCTCCTGTCATTTCTACAACAACATAGAAGGTAAGAGGGGCTGGGGCTGCTCCTGCTGATTGTCAGCACACAGCAGCTGGGAGGAGAGCACGTGCGGCCTTGGGGCTGGGCTCGGGGCCTCACAGCCTGATGGCTCCTCCCCCTTGGGACTCAGCTTGGTGAGGCAGGTGCCCGGCATTTTCTCCTAACTGGGGACTTCTGCTGGATTGCATGCAGATGCACCACATGTGGGCCTGAGGCTGCCATCTCAGAAAGGCATGCTGGCGAGGCTGGTCCCCCATGTCCCCAGCACCCCGATAAGAGGGGCTCCCTGAGTTTAAACTGTTGGCAAACAATGTGGGTTTTGCTGAGCACCCACTTCCCTCTGGGGGTCTGGAGCTGGGTGGCCCCGGGAGAAAGCCTAGGCCCTGGGTGTCTGGTGGGCTTCCCGGGTGCGGCAGTCCACAGTCTGTGACAGCTCGTTCTGGGGAGTTGGCGGGGAGGGTTCTGGAAACTTGTGCCTAGTCTCCCGGACTCCTCCACGCACGTCTCCCTTTGGGGATTTTGCAGTGTGTCCTTTCCCTGCGACGCGTCACGGCGTGTGCGTGGCGCTCTCTGAGTCCCAGCAGCTCCTCCAGCCCGGGTGCTGCGAGGTGAATAGCTTCATGCAGAGATGAGTGACAGCAATGAGCCTAGGGCTGGTGGCAGCAGCCTGCCTTGGTGCGGCTTAATGTGCGTGACTGCAGGTGCCCGGCCCTGGGAAGGCCCGTCTCCTGTGGCTGACTTTGCTGGGCCACAGTGCAGGGGTTGGTGCTAGTACTCTCACCTCCAATTTCTCTCTTTCTCCACTGAGGCTGCCCCTCCTGTCTGTCAGGGGCTTCTTCCAGAGGCGGTGGCAGGACGGCCTCCAGAGTAGCCTCCAGTTTCCTATCTGTGTTGGGCGGCGGGGGGGGAGGGGGGTGAGGGGGGAGAGGGGGAGGGAGGGGAGTCGAGGTTCCCTCTGTTTCCTGCCTCAGAGTTGCAACTCAGACCCTGACCCAGAGGTGACATGGGCTCAGCACTCTCCAGGCATTAGTGGGCCACCGTTTGGGTTTGGAGTGCCCATGTGTGGGCCTTGCTGGAAGAGGGTCAGGACAACATTGTCTAAAGGCCTGCGCCGGAGGGCCCCCACTCCCCCAGGAGGTGTCCCTGTGCCCTGCTTCTTGGAGAGATGGGTAGAGTGTGTGCCCGATGTGGGCATGGCTCAGGCCCTCCTTAGGCGTCTCCTGCAGAGCTTGGCTTGAAACGCAGACCCAAGCTCCTGGAACTCACTCACCCGATTTTGTTTGCTGGTTTTGGGTCTGCTGGCACTGAGGACGCTCGGAACAGCAGTGGAGGGGTGTGGCCCAGCCGGAGCACAGCCTGCCCTGCTGCCTGCGTCTGCTCGGGCCTGTGGGTATTGTTGGGTGGGAGGCATTCTTTCCCCTTTGCTTTGTGCACCCTCTGCTCGCAGCCCTCCCACCCCAGTCCAGCCTTGCGTGGACCCTGGCATTGTACCCATGCGGGTCGATGGAGTTGCCCTTCATGGCTGCCTCCCTGTCTACATCATCCCTGGCAGAGGAGGTGGGGTGCAGGTGCCATGTGTCAGAGCCTGGAGCAGCACTGGGTGGGGACCATTCTAGCCACCATTTCCGGCTGCTGTGGGTCAGCTCACCCTCTCTGCTGGCCTCGCCTTCACCTGCTGGGTGCCTCACTGGCACTGCCCCTCATCTCCTTGGAGGGTCCCTGAGCAGGGAGGGGAGGAGGTTAGGAGGGGTGGCAGCTGAGGGGAGCTTTCTGCCCACGGCAGAGGCAGTGCTGGAGCTGGTGTGTGCTGGCCCATGGGCTGTGGCCCCATCCCACTGGCCCAGGTCCTGCGTGGCCAATAAGGGAGCTGGCCTGCTGGCTCTGGGCTTCATGTCTCCTCCCTGGTCCCCAGCCCACCTGCTCTGCCTGGCTCTGCTGCCTCTGCTGTTGGGTCTACTCACCATAAACGTGAACATCCTCGCTGAGGCTCAGCCTCTCCTGCCCGTGCCCCTGGATGTGAGGGTGTCTCCAGCAGCTGCTCAGCCCTTGGAAGAGAGAGAGAAGTGGGGAGGCGTCAGGGGGCCTGAGAGGAGGGGAGGCTTGTGTGGGAGGAAGGAGAGATGCAGAGCTGGAACCTGCGCAGCCTGTACTGGGGTGAGGGGCACATGTAGCGTCTCCTCCCCAGTCAGCCTGGGGTGCCCTCCTTGCTGCCCCCTCATCAAGTCGCTGAGCTGGTGGCTGGCCTGCCACGCAGCACTACGGATTGCTGGTCAGTTGCTGTGGCGTGGATGGCCCTTCCTCCTCCCCTCTGCCTGCTATTCCTGGGGGCGCTTTGGGGTTGTGTCACCGATGAAGGCCCAGTGTGTTCTGGCCTCTGCACTTTAGGGCTGGGCTGGTACCTGCCACTGTAGGGCCGGGAGCCAGAGGTTGGTTTCCACATATGGCTGTGCCAAGGCTCGGAGTGTCAGTCAGAGACCCCTGGTCCTGCCGGCCAAGGCCCTGGCCTCCCTGGGTTAGAGCAGCTCCCAGCAGATTCCTGTGCCCCTTCTTGAAGCCCTTTCCACCCGGGACCTGCAGTCAGCAGAGATGGTGCCAGAGGAAGGGGCCCTGGGTCTGTTGGGCCTTGGGTGGGCTCTGCCTCAGACGCACGCTCCCTGCACTGTTCCTGGCAGGCAGTGACCCCAGCGCCCTGCTCCCGGCTGTGGCCAGCTTTCCTCTGGGGGATACTGGGCCTGTTCTCACTGGTGGAGGGGAAGGGACTTGCTGCCAGACCGCAGCCTGATTCCAGGTCAGACACCTGCAGGGCTCATCGGAGATACATCTGTCCTCTGAGCCTCTGGGTGGCAATGACCGGCTGAGGCGCTCCACTCCCCGCCCGTGCTCCCTCCTGTTGGTGCTTAGCCTCGGCTGATAGCCGCTTTCTGGGGTGCAGAGCAGGGCTCCCTCGGGGTCACTTCCGGTTCAGAACCCTCCCTGGGAGCCCTGAGGCCCGTCGGTCAAGGATTCTCTCCAGTGAGACTCCAGGTGGCTGGGCACCCCAGTCCTGCCCTGAGGGAGGGTCTCAGGGTGGCCACACCTTCTGCCCGCTTTGTAGGAGCTGTTCCATCCTGGGCGTCTCCTGGGGTCTGGGACTTAGAGGACTAAAGGGTGTGTGCTTATTCCTGTCTGTGTCCCCAGAGAAGAGCCTGGAGCAGGACCTGGCCACCCCCATCCTGGACATCGAGGACCTGGTCAAGAATGGGAACAGGCACAAGTAAGTCCCTCCCTTGAGGTCTCATTTGCATAGCCTTCCAGGCTGGGACCTCCCGCCACGTGCAGACACATACGTTTCTTTCCTTTTCTGTTTTCATCTTTTAATCATGGAACTAACAGTCGTTCAGTATAAAAAACATAAACGATTCTGAGGAATAGAGAGAGAAATGGAACTGCCCTCCTTCCCTGCACTCAGCCTGCTCACTAGTGACTGCTGGGGAGTGGACCCGCCCACTGTGCTCCTGTGGTCTGGTTTTTGGGGACCAGTGGGCGTGGTGCTGACCCTCCTGCCTTGGGCTCAGCCCTCCACTGGACCCTTACCCGCCACCTCTGATGGTCGCTGGAACTTCTGAGCATCAGGGCTCCACGCTGTGATGAAACAAGACAGTTTGTTTCTGCTTCCCTCACCAATCTACCCAGAACAGGGTTGAGGTTTTCTTGTTTTTGTAAGTTTTTAAATAGGTGATCCACTCCCAGAGTTGAACACATGTTCCGCTTCCCCCCACCCCTGTGCCCATCAGAGGATGTAGCATCCAGCCCAGCCTCAGCCTGTGGCCCAGGGTGGCTGATGCATGTCCTGAACCCCCAGCCCTGTGAGGTTCATGTCCTTCCCCTGTGCCCCAGGCTGTGCCCATACTACCTGTCCCGGAACCTGAAGCAGCAGGCTGACATCATCTTCATGCCCTACAACTACTTGCTGGATGCCAAGGTAAGGCCTCAGCCATGTAGAACGATTCCTGACCCGGGTGTCCCCGGGCTTGTGAGGGGCCATCTAGCCTCTGCTGGTTCGGCTTCTGGGATTAAAGACTCACTCAGACCAGCAGATGTGTGGGAGGACCCGGTGTCCCTCACTGGTCAGGGTTCACTGTGACCAGCTTCGAGCAGCTGGCTGGGTAGCAAGGAGACCGCAGGGCTGCAGCTGGACTGTCCTTGCCCTCGTCTGGCAGTCAGCTTTAGTCCCGGACTGGAGTGTCGCGATGTTTGGCCTTTGGAGTGCTATGCCCTCCTGTTTTAATGCAGGGGCATCACGTCCAGCAGCTCATGCTCCATGTCATGGAAGCACCCCATGGATGTGCCCTGTGCTTTGGCATCGACTGGGTCCCAGGGACCATGCTGACGACGCCCTGTGCCAGGCACAGGTCTTGGTGCTGGAAGGCAGCCAGCAGGAAAGCCAGCATGTGGGCTCTGACTTCCAGCAGAGTCTGCACAGGAGTTGGTAGTGCCCGAGGGCCATGGGGTGAGCCTAGGGGCATGGCCTCAGGAACAATAGCCCCTGAACCACTGCTGGAGCGAGTGGCTGGAGAGGGTGCAGGAGGAGGAGCAGGAGCCCGGCGAGCCCGGACTCTGGCACAGAGAGCCGTGGTTGGCTGAGGGTTGCATGTGATTCTCCCAAGTCTTGCTTTTAACCTGGAGGGTGGGCCTGGGCACCCAAAGGCAACGATATCTCAGCTGACCCCCTGGAAACATACTGATCTCAGAGCAGGTGGAGCACCCACTCCTGATGCCTGGACCCACTGCAGACATGTGCACATCGAGTCCAGGACAGACCCACAGAGACTGGCCAAGGTATCTCCGTGGGAAAGGAAAGGCAAGAGTTGTTTCTCCCCCAGATGGTACTGGAGTAGCTGGATGTCTGTTTGGAAAAGAGTGGGTCTTCCCCAGGACTTCACTACTTCCCGTTGCATGAAGTTGAGCCTCCTTGGAGGTCCTGGGGTCACAGCAGTGGTCAAGAGCTTTCTCCACTCGGAATACCAGGGCAGCACCCATGAAGGAAAATACCGATAAATGGGACTTCACCACAATTTAAAGCCTTGAGTCTTTGAAAGAGGTACTCCTGGTACATTTGTCTTTCAAAGGGTGGTGCCCAAAATATGTGCAGCCCTCTTCACCAGAAGAAGAGGTAAATGAAGCAGAGATGAGAAATTTATCGGAAACAGTTCAGAGCAGTGATGGTAAAGATGCTCAACAGCATGAAAAATATAGTGACTGAAAAAAGAACAGTCTGAGATAAAGAATGACATAACACAAATAACACATTGGAAGGAATACACAGCAGATTAGGGGAAGCTGAGGATCGAATCAGTGAATTAGAAGACAGAGTTGAAAAAAATCACTCAATCAGAGAATCAAAAAGAAAAACAAAAAACATGAGGCCAGCTTACAGGAGCTGTGGGGCAATGTGAAACGTAACAATATTAGAATAGCAGGTGTGCCAGAAGAGGCAGAAAGGTAGAAAAGGAGAGAGAATGTGTTTAAAGAAATAACGGCAGAAAACTTCCCTAACCTGGTAAAGAAAAAACCACACAAGTTCAGGAGGCACAGAGAACCCCAAGCAAGAAGAACTCAAACAGGCCCACACCCAGACACATCATAATTAAAATGCCAAAAATTAAAGACAGAGAGAATCTTAAAGGCAGCAAGAGAAAAGCAAACTGTTACCTACAAAGGAGTTCCCACAAGGCTGACACCTGATTTCTTATCAGAAACTCTACAGGCCAGAAGGGAATGGCATGAAGTACTCAAGGTAATGGACAGCAAGGATCTGAGACCAAGATTACTATATCCAGCAAGGCTGTCATTCAAAATAGATGGTCAAATAAAGAGCTTCCAAGACCAAAAAAAAAAAAGACTAAAGGAGTTCATCACCACCAAGCCAGCATTACAAGAAATGCTAAAGGGACTGCTGTAATGAGAAGAAGAAATAAAGAAACCTAGCCATACAGAATTTAAATGGCAATAAATAAGTACCTATCCATAATCACCTTAAATGTAAATGGATTAAATGCCCCAATCAAAAGACCTAGGTAGATCATAATACCAGATATCAAGCTATATTACAAAGCCACTGTTCTCAAAACTGCCTGGTACTGGCACAAGAACAAGCATATAGACCAACTAGGGGCCTGGTGCACGAAATTTGTGCACTGGGGAGGGGTCCCTCAGCCCAGCCTGCCCCCTCTCACATACTGGGAGCCCTCAGGGGATGTCCTATGGACCTAAGCTGCAGTCTGGCTTCCCTTTGCTTGAGGCTACCGGGCTGATCAGGGGAAGGTGCCCGCCCCATCACCCCTCTGCTGCAGCCACTGTCAGTCACCGCAGCCGCTTCATCAACACAGACCCCAGTCCCTTCACCATGAAAAAATGACAAATTTCTTTAAGCATTTTCAAGATGTGTCTTTCATAGGATTTGACATTTCTTTATTTTTCTTTTTATCCTCACCTCAAGATATGTTTCCATTGATTTTTTCCCCTTCCCTCTGATCGCAAGCTCAGCCCCTTCCCAAGCCTAAAGCCTCCTCCCCATGTTTAGGCTTGGGAAGGGGTCCCCCCCACACCTCCGATTTCAGGCTCTGCCCCTTCTTAAGCCTAAAGCCTCTACCTGATGGCCGGCTGGGAGTGACCTGGGTGCTGAGGAGGTTCCCCGGACCCAGGTATGGATGCAAATTAACCGCCATCTTGGTTGGGTTAATTTGCATACTTGCCCTGATTGGCTGGTGGGCGTGGCTTTGGTGTAGCAAAGGTGTGGTCAATTTGCATATTACTCTTTTATTAGGTAGGATGGAACAGAACAGAGAACCCAGAAATTGACCCAAGCCATTATGCTCAATTAATATTTGACAAAGGAGGCAAGAGCATACAATGGAGTCAAGACAGTCTTTTCAATAAATGGTGTTGGGATAATTGGTCAGATGCATGCAAACAAATGAAACTAGATTACCAACTTACACCATACACAAAAACAAACTCAAAATGGACTTAAATGTAAGATAGGAAAGCATAAAAATCCTACAAGACTCTGTAGGCAGCACAATAGCAGACATATGTTGTAGCAATATTTTTACCAACACATCTCCCAGGGCAAAGGAAACTAAGGAGAATATAAACAAATGGGACCACATCAAAATACAAAGCTTCTGCACAGCAAAAGAAACCAGCAACAAAACAAAAAGGGAGCCCATTGTATGGGAGAGCATATTTGACAGTAATCTATATAATAAAGAGGGACTATGCTAATTGGTCCTAACGCTGTCCCAGTGACGACCAGTGACCAGTCAACAGACAGGAGCTGCTGGGTGGGGACGGAGGTGGCCACTTCCACCCCCAGCGCTAACCTCCCGCTGCCCGATGGCCCGCCGCTGCCGGGGCCCCTCTGCTGGGGCCAGACACGCCTCTCCTCCCTACAACTCCAGGCCCGGGTGGAGGCAGGCCTGAGCGGCCCCCAGGGTCAGCCCCCCGCCCCCCACCTTCGCCCCACAGCATGTCACACTGAACCTCGCTGGGGGCTGCGGCTAAACCCGACCTAGCCTGCCTGGCCCCCACCCCACTTCAAGATCGGAGCCCCGCCCTGAGCACTTAATAGCTGTGAAATGGCCACATTTAAAGAATGGCGCCAAGCGGGGAGATTTGACCGTTACCCCCCCTCCGGCCCCCCCTGCCAGCGCTTCCAGGGATGACCACCGCTACAGGGCTGCTGGCCAGAGCCCACCCCGCCAAGGCCTGCCAAACCCTCTGCAAACCTCTATACCTACAGTCCCAGGAAACAATCATGCCCTCCTCCCCTAATCAGCACCTGCTACCTGTGAGGGTACCCATGGGCAGTTGGGGGTGAGCAGGCCAGCAGGGGGGGGCACTTGGGGGCAAGCAAGTTGGTGGGGGGGGGTGGGATTGTTGGGGGCGAGTAGGCCACAGGGGGGGGGCAGTTGGAGCGATCAGGCTGGCAGTGGGGGGCAGTTGGGGGCGATCGGGCTGGCAGTTGCACACCAGTCCAGAAGGGGGGCAGTTGGGGGCGATCAGCCTGGCAGGCAGAGTGGTTATGGGTGATCAGGCAGGCATGCAGGTGAGCAGTTAGGAGCCAGTGGTCCCAGATTGCGAGAGGGATGTCCCAGATTAGAGAGGGTGCGGGCCACGCTGAGGGACACCCCCCCCGCCGCACGAATTTCATGCACCAGGCCACTACTACATCTGATAAAGGGCTAATATCAAAAATATATAAGGAACTCATACAATTTAGCAAAAGGAAGACAAACAACCCAATTAAAAAATGGGCAAGGGACCTAAATAGACATTTCTCCAAAGTGGACATACAGATGGCCAAGAGACATGTGAAGAAATGCTCAGTCACTGATCATCAGAGATACAAATTAAAACGACTGTGAGGTACCATCTCACATCTGTCAGAATGGCTACCATCAACAAATGACAAGTGCTGGCGAGGATGTGGAGAAAAGGGAACCCTCTTGCACTGCTGGTGGGATTGCAGACTGGTGCAGCCACTGTGGAGAACAGAATGGAGTTTCCTCAAAAAATTAAATATGTCACTTTCATTTGACTCAGTGATCCCACTTCTAGGAATATATCCTAAGAAACCCGAAGCACCAATCAGAAAGAATATGTGCACCCCTATGTTCATAGCAGCACAATTTACCCAACATCTGGAAACAGCCCAAGTGCCCATCAGCAGATGAGTGGATAAAAAAGCTGTGGTATGTTTACACCATGGAATACTATGCAGCGGTAAAAAAGAAGGATCTCTTACCCTTTGAGACAGCATGGAGGGACCTGGAGAGTATCATGCTGAGTGAAATAAGTCCGTCAGAGAAAGACAAGTATCACATGATCTCACTCATATGTGGAGTCTAACAAAGAAAATAAACTGATGAACAGAATGGACCCAGAGACATGGAAGCAGGGAACAGAGTGCGGAATCTCAGAGGGAAGGTGGGGTGGGTGGGTGGGAGGCAATCAATCAAAGACCTTGTGTGCACATATGCATGGCCCATGGGCACAGACAATAGGGTGGTGAAGGCCAGGGGCTGGGGTGGGCTGGAGACAGTCAACAATAAAGAATTATTTAAAAAAAAAGAAAATGTTCAGGAGTTGCACACGAAGACCATAGGCAGGTGGCCCTGCATTCCCACCAAAAGGGCTGAAATTCAAAAGACCTAAAATTGGTGTCGGCAAGTTTAACATTCACCAAAGCCAGAGACAGCCCTGTCCTTAAACAGCTGGTGTCCCAGGAACAGCCGTGAGCAATCAGAAGGGGTGACCTGCACTCCACGCAGCCACATGCATGGGCTCGGGAGAGCACGCCCACACAGTCCTGGTCCCTGCTCATAGGAAGAGGGGGTCGTACGGCGGGGATGTCTCCTCTTGATGGCACACTTAAAATGGGCACTTTATTTTATGAGAATTAAGATTAAGTGAAAAGAAGTACGGATGCCAGACCCCTCTGCAGGTGACTTCCCTCCTACGCTGGGGTGGCAGGTGCTGCTGAGCATGCTGTGGCAAGGGGTCATGGCCTGCTCCCTTGTGCTCCGTGTCACTAGGACACACACCTGATGTCCAGCCCAGTGGTGGTGAGCAGTGCCCGGCCCCTACAACTAGCCGCCACCCAGCAGCAGGTATCAGGGCCTGCCCAGTGTCCCAGGTGGTACGGACTCAGGCTCACCAGGGCTGTGCTCCCTGAGCCTCCCCTCCTGGCCTCCAGGGGCCCTGAGGGGAGCGGCTTCCCCACTCAGCTGCAGCCCTGCATCCTCTCCCCCGCCTGTAGAGTCGCCGGGCACATGGCATCGACCTGAAGGGGACGGTGGTGATCTTCGATGAAGCTCACAATGTGGTGAGTGCTGCTGGCCTTCCCCACGCCCTCCCTCCCTCCCTCCCTCCCTCCCTCCCTCCCTCCCTCCCACCTTTCCCCGCAAAGAGCAGTGCAGACCTTTGTGTCCCAGCCCTGCTGCCCTGAATGTCAGGACCAAGCAGACCTGTCACCTGCGCCCCCAGTCGGTCATGTGGCCTCTGCCAGAGCCTGTGTTCCCAGGAGCAGTGGCCTTGACCAGGCCCTGGAGGGAGGCGCCAGGCAGCCGTGTCATGCTCTGGAGCGGGGGCGGCTCCATGACAGCTTGGTGTCCAGTGTGGGTGGCGGCCCTCAGCCCCACTCAGCTCCAGGCACTTGCTGCCCATGGACCAGATCTGACTTTGAGAGTAGCCAGAAATGTAGATTTTAATGGGACATTTCCCATTTATGAAGTGTTGGCTGCTCAAGTAAAGCGGTTTCAAACACTGGGCTGGGCTGGGCTGCTGTGTGGGCTGGGCTGCTGTGTGGGCTGTGTGGGCTGGGCTGGGCTGCTGTGTGGGCTGGGGCTGGGCTGTGTGGGCTGGGCTGGGCTGCTGTGTGGGCTGGGCTGCTGTGTGGGCTGGGCTGGGCTGCTGTGTGGGCTGGGCTGCTATCGTGGGATGTTTGTGGCCCGGCTTCAGAGTCTGTGGGTAGGGCTGGGCTCCCCACTCTCCTTAGCTCTGCACCCCCAGGCCCTGCCTCCTGGAGCTCTCCAGGCCCAGCGCCTGCTCACTGTCACACTGCATGCTTGGCCTCTCAGGAGAAGATGTGTGAGGAGTCTGCGTCCTTTGATCTGACTCCTCACGATGTGGCCTCTGGATTGGATGTCATCGACCAGATTCTGGAGGAGCAGAGCCGGGCAGCGCAGCATGGGGAGCTCCGCCTGGAGTTTAGCGCAGACGCCAACTCAGGTGAGCCTGTGGGCAGGACATGAGGACGGGCGCGGTCTGCTCCCAGAGGCCGTCTAACGAGGGCCCTTGCACGTCGGCATCTGGGGACACTTCCAGAGACTTCCCAGAGACTCACAAGCAGGCGGCTTCCGCCCAACCCTTCTGGCATTTTCTAAAGACCTTTTCATCCTTCCCCAGCCCGTGTGCTTTCCCTCTGCTGTGTAAAGGTGAAAACAAATGTATTAACCGTGAGACATTGTGAGTTTTTTGTTAATCCTCACCCAAGGATATTTTCCTGTTGATTTTTAGAGAGAATAGAAGGGAAGGGGAGAGGGAGTGAGAGAAACATCAATCTGAGAGAGACACATGGGTTGGTTGCCTCCTGCACGTGCCCCAACCAGGGCTGGGGATTGGGCCTGCAACCAAGGTACGAACCCGGTATCTTAGGTCTACAGGCCGACGCTCTGTCCACTGAGCCAAACCAGCTAGGGCCATGGAGACGTTTTGAATGACCTGCGAGCATGGTCCACGCGTCACTACTCCGAGGTTTGTTCCCAGTGGTTTCCCCGGGCAGCAGTAACCTTGGTTGATGGAGAAGCCTTTGATGGATGTGGTAGTGTGTCCACAAGTTCACTGTGGCCTTTGCTAGTGGCTAACGAGGCCTCCAGGTTTGTTAGGCCAGCCTGCTTTGTGGTGGTGTTCCCAGCAGCTGCCGCAGGCTTTTTAGCATTCATGCTTCATGTTGTGAACACGATCAGTTGTTCTGTGTCCTTACATGGGCGTGGGCACAGGTGGTGTGGACAGCCTCCGTGTCCTCATCCCTCTGTGATCACAGACGTGGGCGGGCTGTGCAGGGAGTGCCCCCTCCTCTCACTCACGCTGACTTCCGTCCTGGTGCGTCCCTGGCCTCCCGACCCACACCCACCTGCCTTGGGAGATGGAGTTTGGGAGTGGCATTTGTTTGTTTAGTGCTGGAGTTCTCAATCTTTGTGGCTTCAGGACCCTTTACGTTAAATCTGGCTAAAGGTGGTTTATGTGAGTTACGTCTCTGGATACTGTGTGAACAATGAAAATGGAAACTTTTTATTATTATTTTTATTTAATTTTTAAATCTTGGTAGGAGACTCAGACTGAGGCCTGAGGTTCAGACATGTTCTTTTTTTTTTTTTCCCAGAGAGGAAGAGAGAGGGAGAGAGAGATATAGAAACATCAGTGATGAGAGAGAATCATTGATTATCCGCCTCCTGCACACCGCACACTGGGGATGGAGCCCACAACCTGAATTGAACCATGGCCTCCTGGTTCATAAGTTGACTTTCAACCACTGAGCCACACTGGCTGGGTGAGAAATAATTTTTAAAGATTAGAAGAGTGACAGGGTGTTACAGTTTGGCAAATCTCGTTAATGTCTAGCATGATGGGAGAAAGGTGGGCCCCACATGGTGCTTTGGATTTGCTGTGGCAGCCCCATCGAACCAGGTCCTGGTCGCGGCTGCTGCTGACAGTCACTACAGACTCAGTGGCTTAAAGCAACACAGCCTGATTCTCCTACGGTTCTCAGAAGTCCAAAACAGGTTGGCAGGGCCGCCTTCCTCCTGGGGCTCTGGGGAGACCCCGTTTCTTGCCTTTTCCAGTTCATAGAAGTGCTGCATACTTAGCCCTGGGCCCCACATCCCTCCGACCTCTGCTCCATTGTCCCCTCTCCTCTGACCCTCTGCCTCCCTCCTGCCTGAAGGACCCAGCATGGTCTCCCATCTCAGGTCCTTTAACATCCTTCCACCTGTAAAGCCCCTTTTGGCATGGAAGGTGACGTGCTCACAGGTTCCGAGGACCCGGTCTGGACGTGTTGGTGGTCGTTCTCCGCCTCCCACATGCAGCCTCTGGAAATGGCACTGTGTGTGTATCTATGAAATAACAGGAGGTAAAAGGCAAATAGGACAGTGTGGCTGTCATTTACTAGCAGTGACATTAGGAAAAGAGCTTTGGCCTTGCAGTGTCCTGAGCAGGGCTCAGGCCTGCCCAGCAATGCCTCGTGACCCGCCCTTCCTGCTTCCCTGTAGTAGGGGGTTCCTAAGTCAGCCACAGGCAGCACCCGGACCCACGTCTGAGGAACATGCGGGCTCCCAGGCACTTGTCCAGAAGCAGGCTACCTAGGCTGACTTCAACCTGGTTAATTTAAAAATGCAGTTTATTTCAGAAGCCATGGGTCCTTTAGGATTTTATCTTTAAAGCCCAGTGATTCTGTTGTCTCTGCGTGGATTTTTCTGATCAGTGTTGTCCCGTATGTGATGTGCTTTCTCAGCATGTCCCAGAGCTGTGTGTTTGGGATGTTTTCCTGCATCTGCGCTTCGGGCTGCTGCGACCAGACGAGCTGTCCCTCCACCTGAGCCAGAGCTCCCCTCTCCAGTCCTCGTGTCTCTGGTTTCTTGGATTTCTTTGTCTTTGATTGAGTTCCAGGTGTACAACAGGGCGATACGATATTTGTCTCCATCTGCAGTTTCTTTTTTTCTTTTTTAAAATCTTTATTGTTGAAAGTATTAACTATGTCCCCTTTCCCCCCATTGACCCCCTTCAGCCACCACCCCCCCCCCAGGCTTTCACCACCTAATTGTCCGTGCCCGTGGGCCATGCATATTTGCACACGAGGTCCTTGGTTGATTGCATCCTACCCATCCTCCCTCCCCCACTTCCCTCCCAGATTCCGCACTGTGTTCCACACTTCTGTGGTTCTGGATCCACTCCGTTCATCAGTTTATTTTGTAATTAGATTCCACATATGAGGGAGATCATGTGATACTTGTCTTTCTCTGACTGACTTATTTCACTCAGCATGATACTCTCCAGGTCCCTCCATGCTGTCTCAAAGGGTAAGCGACCCTTCTTTTTTTTACTGCTGCATAGTATTCCATGGTGTAGATGAACCACAGCTTTCTTATGCACTATCTACTGATGGGCACTTGGGCTGTTTCCAGGTCTTAGCCATTGTAAATTGTGCTGCTATGAACTAGGAGTGCATACCTTCTTTCTGATTGGTGTTTCGGGTTTCTTGGGATATATTCCTAGAAGTGGGATCACTAGGTCAGATGGCAGCTCCATATTTAGTTTTTTGAGGAAACTCCATACTGTTCTCCACAGTGGCTGCACGAGTCTACATTCCCACCAGCAGTGCACGAGGGTTCCCTTTTCTCCACATCCTCGCCAGCATTTGTCATTGGTTGATTTGTTGGTGGTAGCCATTCTGACAGGTGTGAGATGGTACCTTATTGTCATTTTAATTTGCATCTCTGATGATCAGTGATCTTCAGCATTCATTCATATGTCTCTTGGCCTTCCTATCTCCTCTTTGGAGAAGTGTCTCTTTAGGTGCTTTGCCCATTTTTAATTGGATGTTTGTCTTCCTTCTGTGAAGTTGTAGGAGTTCCTTACTCTGCCTGCAGTTGCTTTTTTCTTTCTTTCTTTTTTTAAAAAATTTAATAAATCTTTATTGTTCAGATTATTACAATTGTTTCTCCTTTCCACCACTACCCCCATAGCTCCCCTCTACCCGGTTCCCACCCCACCCTCTGCCCTTACCTACACCCCACTGTCCTCATCCGTAGGTGTACGATTTTTGTCCAGTCTCTTCCCGCACCCCCACACTCCTTTCCCCCTGAGAATTGTCAGTCCACTCCCTTTCTATGTCCCTGATTCTATTATATTCACCAGTTTATTCTGTTCATTAGATTTTTAATTCACTTGATTTTTAGATTCACTTGTTGATAGATATGTATTTGTTGTTCATAATTTTTATCTTTACTTTTTTCTTCTTCTTCCTCTTCTTAAAGAATACCTTTCAGCATTTCATATATTACTGGTTTGGCGGTGATGAACTCCTTTAGCTTTTTCTTATCTGTGGAGCTCTTTAGCTGACCTTCAATTCTGAATGATAACTTTGCTGGGTAGAGTCATCTTGGTTGTAGGTTCTTGCTCTTCATCACTTTGAATATTTCTTGCCACTCCTGTCTGGCCTGCATAGTTTCTGTTGAGAAATCAGCTGACAATCGTATGGGTGCTCCCTTGTAGATAGTTAACTGTGTTTCTCTTGCTGCTTTTAATATTCTCTCTTTGTCTTTTGCTCTTGGCATTTTAATTATGATGTGTCTTGGTGTGGTCCTCTTTGGATTCCTTTTGTTTGGGGCTCTGTGTGCTTCCTGGACGTGTAAGTCTATTTGTTTCACCAGGTGGGGGAAGTTTTCAGTCATTATTTCTTCAAATAGGTTTTCAGTATCTTGCTCTCTCTCTTCTTCTGGCACCCCCATAATTCTGATGTTGGTATGCTTGAAGTTGTCCCAGAGGCTTCTTACACTATCTTCATATTTTTGGATTCTTTTTTCTTTTTTCTTTTCCGGTTGAGTGTTTTTTGCTTCTTTGTATTTCAAATCTTTGACTTGATTCTTGTGATCCTCTAGTCTGCTGTTGGATCTCTGTATATTATCTTTTATTTCAGTCAGCGTATGTTTAATTTCTAGTTGGTCCTTTTCCATATCTTCAAGGGTCTCATTAAATTTATCAGCCTTTTCCAGGAAATTCTTGAAAAACCTTATAACCGTGGTTTTGAACTCTATATCCAGTAGCTTGCTTTCCTCCATTTCTTTCATTTGTGACCTGTTTCTTTGTCTCCTCATTTTGGCTGCTTCCCTGAGTTGATAGAATGGCTTTGTGTGCTGGGTGTCCTATAGGGCCCAGTGGCTCAGCCTCCCCAGTTACCTGAGGTGGACGCTCTTGGTGCACCCCTTTGTGGGCTATGTGCATTGTCTTATTGTAGTTAAGTCTTGATTGTTGTTGGTATCACTGGGAGGAATTGACCTCCAGGCCAATTGGCTGTGAGGATCAGCTGTGTCTACCCTGGGAGAACTTCTGTGCTGGAGACACCCTTATGAGACAAGACTTGCAAAATTGCAAAAGCCTCTGTGCTCAGCTTGGATGGGGCAGAGTCTCAGGGCTGAGCAGACAGTCTTGTCTTCCCGTCAGCCCTGCCCTATGAGGCCCCTGGGTCTCAGTGTCCCTCAGTAATCGCTGCAAGCACCTCTGAGAGAAAGCCGCCCTCAAGTTTCGCCCGCTGCCAGACAGCCCAGTTTCTCCCCCAATGAATCTGGATTCCCAGATTCTCGCCCGGAACTGGGGTTCAGCACAGTTGGAACTGGGGTTCAGTGCAGTCGGGAGCTTCTGTCTCCCTCCCGCTAGGGAAAGCCAGTGGCGCACTCAGCAGTCAGTCCTCTCTGCGCGCACTTGTGCACGCGCCTCCAGACACCTGCCTGCCGCGGCTCCCCCGAATCTCCGTGTGCCTTTCTCTCTACCTGACAGTCCAGATGCCCCCCGTATGAGCCTGGGTACACAGGGTCTCGCCCGGAACTGGGATTCAGTGCAGTCGGGGGCTTCCTTCTCCCTCCCGCCAGACAAAGCCAGCCAGGCACTCAGCCGCCCTTCCTCTCTGCGCGCGTGTCTCCGTACCTCAGTCGTTTGCAGCTCCTCTGATTCTCCGTGAGCTTTTCTCTTTCCTTCTAGTTGTAGAATTTCCACTCCGCCAGCTTTCCTGTAGTTCTGGATGATGTCCGTTCTGTCTTTTAGTTGTAGTTTTGAAATTGTTGTGTGAGGCAGCAGTTTAGGTGCTTACCTATGCCGCCATCTTGGTTTCTCTCATTTATCTCTGCCTGCAGTTTCTAAGGCCCTCTATGTGGCCTGTTTCTGCTCCTGTGTTCCTTCTCATTTAATCCTCATTTCCAAATAATTCTTGCCTTTCCTTCTCATTCCAGGTAAGTCTGTCACTTCATTTCTGAGTTTTTAAACCTGTGTTATGTTGTTTCATGTCTTATGTCTTGTTCTGATGTGTTCACTTTTTGTTTCATCTAACTTTTATTTTGAAATCATGTCAAATTTACAGATAATTTGCTGGTAAAGAACCTCTCTCCCATCACCTAGACTCCCCCTTGCAAAGGTTTGCCCCATTTGACGAGCCTCCCCTTCATGTGGGCAGTGCAGGTGCAGGTACCTCAGGGTGTCTCTTGAGGCCAGGGTGCTGTCCTGTGGCTGCAGTGTAGTGACCTGTTCAGGAAACCAGCGCGGATGCTGCAGTCTTGTCTAATTGACAGACCAGAGGAGGATTTTTCAGCTGTCATTATAGCCTGAAGCACAACCGGGCGAGCTGGCCTGTGCGGAAGCTGGGCCCCCGCAGGGCCTGTGGCTCTGGCTGTAAGCTGGACAGCATTTCCCTGTGGTCCTTCCAGGCCTGGAGTTTGTGAAGAGAAAGTTACAATGTTGCATATTTGGGAAGAGAAAGTCAGTTACAGTGTTGCATGTCCTGCAGTCTGGGTTTGTCTGCTGTTCCTCACAACTCCCAGTTGTGAATTTTCAGCCCACCAGGTTGCACACCCAGCATCTGTCTGTCTCATTGGTGATACTGACTTTTCACTGGGTTAAGTGGTGACAGCCAGGCTTTCTCCTGTGAAGTTACTGTTTTTCTGTTTGTAATTCTTAAGCGATTTGTGACCTCCATTGACGGTTCTCCCTGAATGAATGATCCTGCAGTGTTGACACCGGCACCACCTCATGCCTCCCATTCCCTGGCTAGAAACGCAGCACGCAAACCTTCTGCTTATTGATGTCCCCACGGGCCAGGTGCTCGCTGTGTGCTCCTGCCTGGGTGCTCTGTGTGTGGGGCTCCCTCCTCTGCCCTGGGGACTGCACTTCCCCCGGGCACCCCTCACGTGTTGAGTGAGAAAACCTGCTTCCATGATCCTCAACATTTTACTCACTTGTTTGAGCCTCGAATACCCAGTCGGTTGTTTCAGAATCACTATGCCGTCTGGGAGAGACACACACCCACTCCTGGGCTGCGTGCTGGCTGTGCCTCCCAGAGCGAAGCTGGAGTGTGTGGGGCACAGCCTTCAGGGGCTCCTCGGGCTGCGCCCTCCCCTCCCTCCCTGGGTCATAGGGTTCAATTTACATAATTGGTTTCAGTGTATATTTCTTTTTTGTTAGTCCTCTTGTGAGGACATTTTTCCATTGATTTTTATTTTTTAATGTATTTTCATTGATTTCAGAGAGGAAGGGAGAGGGAGAGAAACATCAATGATGAGAGTGAATCATGGATAGGCTGCCTCCTGCATGCCCCCTACTGGGGATCAAGCCTGCCTCCCAGGCATGTGCCCTGATTGGGAATCGAACCATAGGTTGATGCTCAACCACTGAGCCACACCAGCTTTTTTTATAGTATTTGAAACATTCACACGGTTCCAGATATCAGAGTAATAGTATACTCAAGAGCAGTGTCTTGTTTGTTTCTGGTTTATTCTTCCTTTACCTTTATGGGTACCTTTTACTTGTTCTCACTCCTTTTCCACTCTGTTCTTTTTTTTTTTCAGGTTTTAAAACTTTTTATTTGCATATTTAAAATATTGTGCATGCCAATAATTAAAATCATTTTAACAAAAAAAGTGGCCCTCTGATAACACTGCATTTTACAGCCTGCAGGACCTCTTGACCAGCTGGGTTTCCTTTAGCTTCCCCGTCACCCCCCAGCTCCTGCCTTCAGCAGCGTGCAAATTCTCCCCTCCCGCCAGCCGGCCGCGAGGGGCAGGGCAGCTTCGTTGTCTGTGGTTGTGAGGGGGCAGCACAGTCACTTAAACTGGTCCAACCTCTTGGCATCTTACAACGTTCAACAGCGGGGAGAAGGAAGATAAGAGGGCAGTGCTCGCTCGGGCAATGTGCAGCTCACAGTGGCGGTGTGCGCCGTTACGATCCGCCTGCTTGTTTCTCCTGCTCGGACCTTTCTTTGAAGGCAGTAGGTTTTCTCTTGCGTTTCTGTCTTCTTCAATTGCGACTTCTCGGATTTCTCAACCTCAGCCATCGGGCTTGTCAGGCATGGCTACAGAGGAAGCCGCGCAGGTGCCGAACGAGAGGAGTCTGACCTGCTGGGGGCGGCCGCGAGCTCACTCTGCCCTTCCCTGCTCTGTGTCCTGTGTGGAGCTTGTTGGCACTGTGCCCTGTCGACGCCCTCGACGCCCTCGTGTGCGTGTGCGGGGAGCGCCTCACCGTGCAGGCCTCCCGCTCTCGCTCTGCTGCCGCCCACGCCCTCCCATGGGCTCTGCATCTGTGCAGCCGTCCTCGGGCTGAGGCCGTCCCGTGTTGCAATTACACACAGCGCCGTAATGAGTAACTCGGGGTGCACGCACTTTCCTCTTGTTTGCGGTATTTCTTCAGGTGAATTCCCAGAAGTGGGCGGCGGGCTGGCGGGTGGTGTGTGCTGTGGACAGAGCAGCATCGGGCACGGTGTCCGCCCGCCCCCTGGTGGCACCGTGGGCGGCAGGCCTTTGAGGTCGGGCCACAGCGATGGATGGGGACGGTCTCTGCAGTTCTGATCTGCTGTTCTCTGAGGAGTGAGACTGAGCGTCTTGTCCGTTGTTTGATGGCCTTCGTTGCTTTGGAACAGCACCCTACGAGGTGTGAGTGGGTGACGGCCGTGGTTCGCCCTCGCGTCCCTGCCCTGTGTGTGCAACATGCCTCCCCCCCCCCCCCCCCCCCGAGCTGCTCGCCCCGGGACAGGTCTCAGGCTCCCCTGTTCTTGTCGGCCTCGAGGCCTGAGCAGGGGTCAGATAGCGTGTCCCTGAGTTGGGATTGTCGGTGTTTTCTCAGTCCCTGGCCTGCGGGGTCGGGAGGAAGAGCACAGATGCGAGGTGCCCTTTGTCACGTCCTGTCCATTCCACACTCTCGGCTTCTGCCACACACACGGGGCTCCAACCCGCCTGCCTGCCGAGGTGGTCTCTCTCAGGCTCACCACGAGGTACTGCTTTTCCCTTTTGTGGCCCCAGCTCTGGGGGAGCGTGGGCTCCTCGCCCCTCGCCGGGGGGGCCGTCTCCACGACCTTGCCTGAGGCATGGATTCCTAGAAATGACACCAGCAGCACAGTCACCAAAAGGTAGATAAATAGGGCTTCGTCAAAATTAAAAACTGCTTCGGAGCACACGGTCCAGGGAGCAGGGACAGCCCGCAGTGGGAGAAACTTGCACACCGTAACTGACAAGGGGTCTGCAGCTAAGATGCGCCGACTCTGAAGCCCCGAGACAGCCCGCGGACGGAGGGCAGAGGCTCGCCTGGCTCCCCGGCGAGGGTGCCGTCCAAGCCGGACGCGGCCCCGCGGGCTCTCCCTCAGGAGCCGCCCTCCCGCCCCTCACCCAGGCCCCTGCCTTTGCTTTCTGTCACCCCAGGGCCCTTCTTTTGCTTCTGTAACTTGTTTCCTGAGCTTGCACAGTCCAGTGGCTCACTTCCATTTCTGTAACTTTCTAAATAAACTTCCTCTTCTGATTATAAAAAAAAAGAAAGACACATCACTCTCCATCAGCAAGGTGGGTGGCTGTTGTCAAAACGGTGGACAGTGACTGCGAACAGGTGGGGACGGTTGGACCTGTCCTTCCTGGTGGAAACATGAAATGGTGTGGCCGCTGGCCTCCATCTGGAGGCCGAGGTCTGAGCTCCGGGTGCCAACAGGCTCGCCGGCTCTGGCTCTGGCTTCTGGTGGTCCCGCGGGCCTGCTGCCCCTGTTGCTGGGCTTGAGGGCAGACCGGAGGCGCACGGTGCTGGCCTCGCTCGGCCAGACCCACCCTTCCCGGCGTGCAGGGCGGATGCGCCCCCTGGGCTGTGGGATGTATTAGCAGGAGTAAGTGCATCAGGGTGCTGTCCCTCGCTTGCTCGGTGGTGATGCTGTTCTTAGGGGGAAAGGCAGAGCAAATGCTCGGGTTTCCCCTCCCCTTCCCATTTTCAAATTGGGAGTTTGCATCTGTTCCCGCCTCCTCTTGTTGGCCCTTGTCAGCCGGAGGGGAAGAGCTGCACTGCCCCGTGGGCACGTGTGAGGGACCACAGGTGACAGTTTCATTATTGAACTCAGGTGTCCCATCTGTGCTGTCACACGGGCACCTCTGTCCCCTGGGCCCCCGTAGTGTGGAGGGGGTCACTCCCCCCGCCCCCCCTGCTTTTCCTGCCCAGCCTCAGCCACGCTTCCCAGGAGCCCTGGCTGCTCTCAGTGGGAGATGGTGCACAGGACCTCGGTCACTGCCCCAGGCAAGGCGCCCTGTGCTCGCTGCTTCAGCTCTGGCTCCTGGGGAGGGCAGAGTTCCCCCCCTGCGGGGCTCCCCCACACGCCCTGCAGTAGGATGACGCACATGTGTGGGTTTGCACTTTCTCTCCCAGGGCTGAACATGGAGCTGGAGGACATTGCGAAGCTGAAGAGTAAGTGCTGTTCTCACCCCACCCCCCACTGTGGCTGGTGTTGCCCTGACCACCCTGTGCCCCGCAGTGATCCTGCTTCGCCTGGAGGGGGCCATCGATGCTGTGGAGCTGCCCGGAGGTGACGAAGGTGTCACCAAGCCGGGGAGGTGAGGGACTGGGAGCTGGCCCTTGACCCCAGGCCCTGCCTGGAGCTGGAGCTGGATGTGTGTGGGGCTCTGTCCTGGCTGCCCAGTGGGGTCCCTCCCAGGTCTGGAGGCCCAGGAGGCTGCCGACTCACCCAGATGTGCACTGGTCTCTGCTGTGTCCCCTCTGGTGCTCAGACACCGGCCCAAGCACACCTTCTGTTAAGACGGAAAGTGCAGTCACACCAGCCATTTTGTTAGGCCTCAGAGGGCCGACTATTCTGAACAGCCCCAGACGTCTAGGCCTCTGAGGCTGGGCAGTGGAGTCCGTTCCTGCAGGCAGATGCCGGATCCTGGCTGAGGCTGATGGTAGCCTCCTCGGTCCACAGCTGACGGCTGCGCTGGGACCCAGGCCAGGTTGTCGAGGGTTGGATTGGTCAGGAATATTCCAGAGCACAAGCCGCCTGTCTGCTCTACTATACTCAGACGCTCACAGACACCAGTTGCCTCCCAGATGAAGGAAGCTCCCTGCCTGCCTGCCCCACACCATGGCGCCCAGATCTGGTGCCGCCTCCCATCTCTCACCAAGCTGCTCTTTGGGGGCCTGGCCAGAGCCACGGCCTCAGGGGCCCTGACGACCTCCCTCTGGAGCCCGGGCCGGGCACTCCTGGCGCAGAGGCTGTCCCCTCAGGTGGCCTCCTGGAGGGCTCAGGGCTCGTTTCTGAAAAGCCGTTGGCCATTAGGTTCCCAGAGCCCAGCTGGTCACCTCTCTCCCCGGCAGCTACATCTTCGAGCTGTTTGCCGAGGCCCAGATCACACTTCAGACCCAGGGCTGCATCTTGGAGTCCCTGGACCAGATCATCCAGCACCTCGCAGGACGTGAGTCCCACCCGCCCTGCGCCTCCTGCTGCCTGTGCTGAGGGGAGTGCCACGGACATGGGACGTGCGGGCACGGTGCCGTGCCACGTGGTGATTGGTCCAGCTTTGCACCAGCCTGCTGTTCCCAGTCAGCTTTCCAGAAGAGCAGGGTCATGGAGCTGTGGGCCCCGCCGGCCTCTGTTCCCTCTTGGGCAGGGGGTGGGGCTAGGGGTGGGGGTGAATGGGCATCCTCAACCTTATTTGGTTCCCCTCACTGATGCTCTGGAGACACACAGGGAAGAGTAGGCAAGCCCCTTCCCTGGGTGGCCCCATGTGGGTTTGGGGTGAGGCGGAGCTTAGCACATGTCCAGGAGGCTCCTGGCTCCTGAGCCGCGGCCTGATGGTCAGTGCCCGCTGCTCCCACAGGCGCAGGGCTGTTCACCAACACGGCGGGACTGCAGAAGCTCGCGGACATCATCCAGGTAGGACCAGGGGCGCCATGCAGGCGGCTCCTTTCCCCGTGGTAGTAGATGCTTCCTTTTCCTGTACTTGTCCCTCGGCCTAGACTTGGGCAAGGCCTGCGCGCCCCCTGCCTCAGAGCCTCAGCCCTCAGGCTGCTGTCTGCCTGAGCGCACTGCCTGCCTCGGGCCGCACTGCACCGGGGGCAACGGGCAAAAGCCTTCTCAAGGTTTTCCTGAAACAGCTTTTCAGAGGAAAATCTGAGCATAAGCCCATCACAGAATGGGGGTGAAGGCTCTCCTCCCAGCCCCATGTCTGGCCTCCGAGCCCGCCACCCCGGAGAGGCGTTCAGATACGTGGCAAGTGTGTTCAGTCAATGTCCGTGAGCCCAGGTGGGGCCTGCGGCTGCTGAACTCAGTGGGCGTGGTCCCCACTTCCCAGCCAGGCGGGCCTTACCCTGGGCCCTGGAAGCTGCTTTGGGGTGGGGCAGCCACCAGGGGTTGGGAAGCCCCTCCTCTGCAGACCCAGTGGGGATGTTATATCTCAGGCCACTGCACACAGCCACTTCCTGCCCCCCAACTTCAGCACACTGTCCTCTGTCCAGCTGAGGAGCCCACCGCTCTCCCTCAGTTGCTGGCGGCTGGGGCCAGCTGGGCGTAGTCAGGCCGCGGCGAGAGCTTTCCCCCGGTGGCTGGTGTCAGGGTGGATGTGTACCTGGAGGGAAGAATGGACAGGTGTCCTGAGCCCTCCACCGATGAGCTGTCCCCGTGGCGAGAGGCCGGTGGTGGTGGGAGCTCTCCCTCCTCGGTGCCTGTTGGGGGAGCAGGTTTCTGCCCTCTGGACTCTCTGGAACCCAAACTGCTCGGCCAGTTGGGGATTTCCTGCAGCAGCTGCTCTGAGTGACCCCTGGTGGATGATGTGGGGTACCTGCCTGCCTGGGGTGCATGCTGGCCTGTCCCCTCCAGCAGAGAGAATGTGACTGGCAGCAGCTCATCCCATTTGTGGGCATAGGTCCCCCAAACAGGGCTGTGCTGGGTGGGTGTGGGTAGGGTCCCAGTGTGCTGCTGGCCTGGCTCTGGAGCCCTGGGTGCTCTCTGTTCCATGGTGGGGCGGTGGGGTGCCGCAGCAGGGCAGTGGGGTGGTGGGGTACCCGTGGTGGGGTGCCCACCGTGGGGCAGTAGGCTGGTCAGATGGACAACCTGTGGGAAACATGGGAGCTCACGGTTTGTGCAGGGTAAAGGGTCTAAAGCTGGTGCAGGCTGGAGACTGAACGAGGCCAGCTTCAAAGGGACAGAGCAGGCAGGGATGTGGGGTCTGAGATGGCGTGCAACCTGCTCACGTGTGGGACCAATCGACAGGATGTGGTGCTGCCAGGCACAGATGCCACTCTGCACGGGCCCACTGGGCATCGACAGGACAGGCCCAGCCCTGGACAGTGCTGCGTGCACCCACTCGAAGTTGTCCTGTGGTGGAAGGGGTCATGGGAGGGTGGGGAGTGGAGAAGGGGGAGACAGCATGGCAGGCACTATGGGCAGGTCACGGGGGACTCACGCTGGTATAACTGCAGCTCCTTTTCGTCTCCCAGCTGGGGGCCCTGAGGGGAGGGGAGGGGATAGGCAGGGGTGCTGTTGGCTGGAAGACGGGCAGATGATGACGACACCCTGCGTGTCTGTCCTGTGTGGTGTGTCCTGCTGACCTTGCCCTCATCTCCTTTCAGATGGTGTTCAGTGCAGACCCTGCTGAGGGCAGCTCCCCAGTGGGGCCCGGGGCCTCTCAGCCCTACAAGGTGGGGGCCGCCTCCAGGGGGGGCTGTGGGCAAGGGCCTCTGTCCTATGGGATGGGGACCGCCTCCAGGGGGGGCTGTGGGCAAGGGCCTCTGTCCTATGGGATGGGGGCCGCCTCCAGGGGGGGCTGAGGGCAAGGGCCCCTGTCCTATGGGATGGGGGCCGCCTCCAGGGGGGGCTGAGGGCAAGGGCCCCTGTCCTATGGGATGGGGGCCGCCTCCAGGGGGGGCTGTGGGCAAGGGCCCCTGTCCTATGGGATGGGGGCCGCCTCCAGGGGGGGCTGTGGGCAAGGGTCCCTGTCCTATGGGATGGGGGCCGCCTCCAGGGGGGGCTGTGGGCAAGGGTCCCTGTCCTATGGGATGGGGGCCGCCTCCAGGAGGGGGGCTACAGGTGGAGCGCTCAGGACACCTGTCCATTCTTCCCTCCAGGTACACATCCACCCCGACACCAGCCACCGGGGGATAGCTCATCGGTCAGATGCTTGGAGCTCCATGGCGTCCAGAAGGCGAGGTATGGCGCCTGGGGGGCCGGACACGCTCCCCTGCCCGACCCCAGGGAGGGGCACACACCCAAGCAGGCCTTTGAGTCCAGCCTCCTTAGTTGTCAGAGCTAGAGAGGCCTGCGAGGAGGCCGGGTGGCGCCAGGCCTCCCACATCAGCCAGGACGTTTTCTTTCTTTTCTTTTTTCTTTTTTTAATATGTTTTATTGATTTCAGAGAGGAAGGAAGAGGGAGAGAGATGGAAACATCAATGATGAGAGCGAATCATGGATAGGCTGCCTCCTGCACGCCCCCTACTGGGGATCGAGCCTGCAACCTGAGCATGTGCCCTGACCGGGAATTGAACCCTTCAGTCCACAGGCCGACGCTCTATCCACTGAACCAAACCGGCTTGGTCCACCCGGGATGTTTTGAGAAGGGTTGTCACCAGCCCCTGACCGGGCACCGGGCTGTCACACTGTCCCACCAGGCTAAGAGATGTGGGGCAGGTTCAGGCTGAGGCCACTCCACAGGCCTCAGGGCCGCATCGGAGGCCTGCTGGCCGATACCACTCAGGTCCCGGGTGCAGCCTGTCTCCCTGACACCCACTGTGTGCTCAGGCTGTCCTGAGTCCTGCCCTCTCCATACCAGCTTCTTCTGCTGCCCGGGTCCTCGGTGCTGGGGACACTTGGGGCGGAGTCTGTGCAGGCACACCGTGGCTCCTGGTGTGGGGTAGCCTGTGCTGGCCCAGGCACAGACTCCTGAGGTGCCCAGTCCTGGCCACCGCCCCTGGGGACTTAGCTTTTGGGTGGGGTTTGTAGCCCAACAGGTCCAGTGTGATGTGATGGTGCTGTGGTCAAGGCCACCCCCATCCCAGCCAGTCCCCAGTGCCGCTGGTGGCCCACCAGTGCCACCTGCTCCGGGTCAGCTCTCGGCATTGCCGGACTCCTCCATTCTCCTCGGGCTGCCGCCTGCTGTCCCCATGGAGCTGAACAGGGACAGAGGGTTAGGAGTGTGGGGCGGTTGTGCCAGGATCAGTTCGCCCCTCACACAGCACCATGATCTCGGAGGCCAGCTGGGCCTTAGCCCTGGCAGGTGTACGGGTGCGGAGGGTGAGTGGGGCACAGTAACCTATGTTCCTGTACCTCTGAGAGTGTGTGGATTCTCAGAAGTAGCCACTCCCTGGGTGGGGTGTTTATAGGAAATGGGATAATTTCCGGCCTCCCTGAAAGCTGGGGCGGGGGGGTGGGGCCTGGCCCTGGCACAGAGGAGTGCAGGCTGAGGCCCGGACCCAGGGTCCCCATGCTCCCCCAGGTCACCTGTCTCTGCTGTGGCAGATGGCGATATAAGAAACATCCAAACCTGTAGAGGATTTTTATAAGTTTATTTGAGTGAAACTGACAATTGCTAGGAAGCAAAATCTGAAGGGATTGAGAAAATGCTCCGGAGAATGGCGGTTTTACATGAAATCCATCGGTGGTAGTTTAGGGAGGTGGGAGAAAGCAAAGTGGGGATGCCTCTGGGATGGGATAAAAAATAAGACACATAGTTTTACATTGGTGGGTACTGCACATAGAGATGGTACTCGGGGGGCCACGGTGACAAGGAGGAGTCCTGTGGACTCTGGTGGGAGACTGTGCTCTGAGGGGTCTGGAAGGGAGATGACTCTGCCATTCCAAAGGTCGGCTGTAGATGCAAAAAGACAAAACCAGGCTCAGTTAGGGGAAGACTGGCCTTTGTCAAGGAAGCTGCAGGCCTAGGAGGGACCCGCTGTTAGTCTGGAATCTGTATGTTCAGACCGTCCTGGTGGTTACTTTCGGCTGGCCCTGGGTAATGCCGGCTGCTCCCACCGCCCCTCCTCCGTCCACGTCGCAGGGAAGATCCCATCCCGAAAGTAAAAAAAGGTTCTCTGACCCTACCCCAGAAAGTGGCTCATTCTTTTCTGGAAATGTCCCTGCTGACCTGTGACCTAGTCTTGACATTAGAGCCCTGTTTGAAGTCATTTCCTGAGTGTGGGGAGCAGCGAGTGGGAGGCAGGCGTGTCTGCCTGGGTGAAAGGGGGGGCCTGGTCTCCTTCCCAGCGGGCCAGGACGAGGGACTGCCACTCCCTGTGAGCTGGTGGCACCCCTACTGCTCCTGCCTCCCAGGCCTGAGCTGCCTCCTCCCTGCAGCTCCAGCATCGGGTCCCTGGAGGCCCGGGTGTCGGAGGCGGGACTCTGCTTCCTTCCTGGGTGCCTGTGGCCTGTGTCTCCATGTCTGGGGTGGGGTTGGCTGGCCTCTCGGGAGGTGACCAGCGTCTTTTCCCACCTTCTCTGGGCCAACTTCCTGTTCCGCAGGCGCCCCCGGCAGGGCTTTCTCTCCCCTTCAGCTCAGGCAGGCCCTCAGGCACACTTGGACGCGCCCACAGCTGCTTTTGGAAGACTTGTGGGTGGCGGTCATGGGCCTCCCTGTGGGTGACTGAGTCCCAGCCTCATGCTCGTCCGGCAGGGAAGGTGCTCAGTTACTGGTGCTTCAGCCCTGGCTGCAGCATGCGTGAGCTGGTCCGCCAGGGCGTGCGCACGCTCCTCCTCACCAGCGGCACGCTGGCCCCGGTGGCCTCCTTCGCCCTGGAGATGCAGATGTAAGGCTTCCCTTGCCCGGGCGGGGGTGATTGCCTGGGTGATGGGGGTTTAGAACTTCACGGGGGACATCCCTGCCTTCCACCGCTGCCTCCAGCCCCTTTCCAGTCTGCTTGGAGAACCCACACGTCATCGACAAGCACCAGATCTGGGTGGGGATTGTCCCCAAAGGCCCTGATGGAGCCCAGCTGAGCTCCGCCTTTGACAAACGGTAGGGTCCCGGCCTAGGGAGGTGAGTGGGTGGGCTGGGTGCTGGGACCCGCGTGGCAGCAGCCTCCTGGCTTCATGCAGGTTCTCTGACGAGTGCTTGTCCTCGCTGGGGAAGGCGCTAGGTGAGTTCCCGGGAAGCCCCGGCCTGGCTGTCCCATCCTGGACCCAACCCATCCATGGTGTCTGGGGAGCCCGCCTCGCCCTGCCCAGCCCTGCACTCTTCCCTGCTTTCTCGTCCTGGGGCAGCTGGCGGGGCCTCTGGACGCCCTTCCCGCTGACCATGGCTGCTCACTTCTAGTCAACATCACCCGCGTGGTTCCCCACGGGCTCCTGGTCTTCTTCCCCTCCTACCCCGTCCTGGAGAAAAGCCTGGAGTTCTGGCGGGTGTGTTCCCTTCCCTGTGTCCTGGGGCGGGAGGGGAGCCCAGTGGCCAGCGTGGCTGTGGTGCGGCCGTGACTGCCCGTCTTATTAGCCTCACTGTCCCCTTCTCCTCCTCACAGGCCCGGGACTGTGCCAGGAAGCTCGAGGCCCTGAAGCCTTTGTTTGTGGAGCCGAGGAGCAAGGACAGCTTCTCAGAGGTCTGAGTTCGCTGGGCCCCATTGCCCCGCAGGTGCCCCGGGCTGGCTGCCGTGCCTCCCCGGCGGTGCGTGGCTGCCGTCTGCGGCCTGGTCCTGCTGCCTCTTGGAAAGCTTGGGCGCAGGGAGGGTGGCAGCAGGTGCCTGGGGGGAAAGGCTCCCAGTCCGGCCCTGTGTTTTCTGGGAAACTGAGCAGCCCTGGGTGCTGGGTGCAGGTCAGCCTGGGAGCCCAGCCCTGAAGCGGCTTCCAGAGGAGGGTGCACGGGCCTCACTCGTGGAGGTGGAGGGGCCAAGGCTCTGCTCCGGGTGACCCGTCTCTCCTTCCAGGTGATGGGTGCTTACTACGCAAGCGTCGTCTCCCCAGGGTCCCGAGGGGCCACCTTCCTGGCTGTGTGCCGGGGGAAGGTGAGTCGGGTCCCACACGCACTGCCTGTCTTTCCTCCCCCACGGGAGCTCATGACTGCGGCCTGGGGGACTGCGCTGCGGGTGGAACGGGCCGGTCCCTTCCCTTGGGCCCCACTTTCAGCAAACACGAGTTTGGAGGGCAGCCCCCTGACCCTGGCTGGGGCCGGCGGGGTGAGCACGGGTGGGACAGAGGAGGAGGTTCCAAGAACGTGACAAGTGGTGGTGGGGTTCTGGGAGTGTGGGCCCCAGCCAGGGCCTGGCCCTGACTGTCCACACCTGGGAGCTTGTGGCCGTGAGGGTCTGGGCAGACCCTGGGGAGGTCCGCAGGCTCCCGGGCTGTGGGTGAAGACTGTGCTACCCCAGGCCAGCGAGGGGCTGGACTTCGCAGATATGAACGGCCGAGGGGTGGTTGTCACGGGTCTCCCATACCCCCCACGCAAGGACCCCCGCGTCATCCTCAAGATGCAGTTCCTAGATGAGATGAAGGGTCGGAGTGGGGCCACGGGCCAGGTGAGGCGCCACGTGGTGGGCGGGGACCTGGTGGCCCTGGAGACCTTGTGACCAGCTCCTCCCCCTCCCCCAGTTCCTTTCTGGGCAGGACTGGTACCGGCAGCAGGCGTCCAGGGCTGTGAACCAGGCCATCGGGAGGGTCATCCGGCATCGCCACGACTATGGGGCCGTCTTCCTCTGTGACCACAGGTGTGGCCCTTTCACCGCAGGGGCCCTGCTGGGGGTGGGCGGGACTCGGGCTGATGTCCCCTTCCCCCAGGTTCACCAGTGCGGATGCCAGAGCCCAGCTGCCATCCTGGGTGCGCCCCCACGTCCAGGTGTATGACCACTTCGGCCACGTCATCCGCGATGTGGCCCAGTTCTTCCGGGGGGCTCAAAAAGCAGTGAGTCCCGAGTGCCCAGCTGGCTGTGCCCCCTCGCCCTCCCCAGGGGAGGAGTTGGGTGGGACTCCCAACCCCAACCACCTGTGACTGTCCAGATGCCGGCGCCTCTGGCTGCCACCCCGAGCCCGGACCCGGGAGAAGGTACCGTCCCAGTGGCTGTGTCGCTCGGGTCTCTCTCCACCAAGAAAGCCAAGAGTCTGGACCTGCATGTCCCCAGCCTGAGGCGGAGGCCTCCAGGTGTGTGTGGCCAGGTGATGTGGCTGGGGGCTGCTCCCACAAGGCTGGCAACAGGCAGGGCCTGAAGACCAGAGCACGTGGGTCTGACTGCTGTGGGGACCTGCTCACCCCTGCCCTCCCCCAGGACTGCCAGCCTCCGGGGACGGCGGGGACACCGAGGGCAGCCTGTGTGTGGAGTACGAGCAGGATTCGGTTCACACCCAGCGAAGGCCTGTGGGGCTGCTGGCCGCCCTGGAGCACAGCGAGCAGCTGGCCCGAAGGCCCGGGGAGCAGGCCGGGCCCGGGGAGGAGGAGGTATGGGTGCAGGGGCTCCAGAGATGGACACAGACCCCAGGCACTTCCTGTCTGTTCTTGGGCACCTCCCCACTCATCCCATAAGTCCCCTGTTGGGCAGGTGGTTGGGGTTTCAGCACACGCCTAAGCCCCTGGCTGGGGCTCCCCAGCACCCCTCTCGCCGGGGCTCCACTGCCCCCTGTGGGCTTTGACATGGTCCTCTCAGGCCCGTCCTGCTGCGCCTTCAGGAGCTGGATGGTGGCCAGCTCCTGCCCAGCGGCTTTTGCCCTGAAGTCGCAGCTTTGACCTGGAGGTCCCTGTGTCCTGCTGGGTGGCATCCCCTGCTCCCTTCCCGTCAGCCCTGTCAGTTACTACAAGACCACGTGGCGTGCCTGCTCTCGGACTCTGCCCCCAGCTGACCTCACTGTGGCCCCACACAGTGTCACCCAGGGCTTTGCAAAGGGCCCGAGGGCCTGGGTTGGGACAACAACTGTGTGACCCCCCAGGCACAGTGCCACTCCAGCCCGTCCCTCCCCGGGGAGAAGAGGTCTGTGGCGGAGCAGAGAGGGGGCAGGAAGAAGATCAGGCTGGTCAGCTGCCAGGTGGGTGAGCCACCCAGACCCCCTGGGGATGTGGTGGGAGCCACGGCCGGTGCGGCTCTTGGTGCTCTTGTCCACGGCCCGTGGCCCTGACCCAGCAGAGTGTGAGGTGTGAGCCGGCCGAGCCTGCGCCATTCTGACTCCACTGTCCCTTAGGGGTGGGGGCCTCGGCTGGGCTGGGCGTCGGGGTGCAGGAGCTGAGGGTGCAGTGTGGCTGTGATGCCTGCCTGGGCCCCGCCTTCGTGTTGCCGGGACGTTTACAGCGAGGTGCAGATTTGCGTCTTGGTCCTGACAGTGCCGACTGGCCTCCCCGCCCAGGCTCCTTTGGCCCAGTTGCTTGTTGGTGCGGGGCCGGGCCTGCCCAGGTCCCCTCTCCTCATTCAGCCTTTCACGGCAGGAGCACGAGACTCCCACACAGTGTGCGAGAACAGCACGGCCTGGTGCTGGCCACGGGCTCCTGCCCTGGGACCCACGCGGAGTCCTGCACACTTGTGGTCAGGTTGGGCCTTTCAGACATGGGCTCCTTTCACAGAAGGCCCTGCCCCCAGCAGGCAGGAGTCAGGCCCCAGCCCTGGAGGCCGCACTGGGGTGGGCCTGCAGCCAGGCTGGCTCCCCGGGCAGTGCTGGGTCCTGGCATGAGGTGGAGGCCATATGCCCACACATGGGAGGGTCTGTGTCTCCATCCTCAGATGAAAGCAGTTGAGAGCAACTGAGGAGACAGCCTGGGCCAAGAAGCCTCGGGAAGCCCCGCGCACTCCTTTGTCCATCTCCCTTGCTTCGGGGGAAAAACCAGGCGGGGGTGTCAGGAAGTGGGCTGGGGCCCGGGGGCCTGCCTGTGCTGAGGGCTGAGCTGGGCAGAGCAGAAAGCCTGTCTTCCACGCTTCCCGTCTAGGCCCATGTCAGGGCCAAGGGCGCAGCGGGAATGGAGCCGGACACCGCCAGCCCCAGGGTTTGAGAGGTGTCCCTTGCTGTGAGCTGCCCACCTCCGAGCCAGGAGTGTCCTCTGAGCTAATGCTGCTGCAGCTGCACCGGCCCTGGATGACCCGTCCTGGAGCCCGTGGGGGCAGGAGGCGGGGCCGGAGGGCAGCCCAGGGCCTCAAACCCACCTGTGCTAGTCCTGGGAGGATGGCCTCCCTGCAGCCCCTGCTGGCTGCCTTCAGTGGGACCCTGCCACCTGCCAGCCACACTCTGGGACAGCGAAGAGTCTGAGGGGTCCCTGGCTGTGTCCAGCAGGAGGGGCCGGCGGCAGGCGCACAGGCGGACGGAGCCAAGCTCTTCATGATGGCCGTGAAGCAGGCGCTGAGCCGGGCCAGCTTTGCCGCCTTCACGCGGGCCCTGCAGGAGTATAAGGGCTCGGACGACTTCCAGGCTCTGGTGGACCACCTCAGCCCCCTCTTTGCCCAAGACCCCAAGAAGCACAGCCTGCTCCAAGGTGCCTTGGGGGGTGCCGCAGCCATGGGGTGGGGCCAGAGGACACTGGTGGGCCACACAGGTGCAGGGTTGTCCCTGCTCCCTAGCAAAGGTCCGGGTGGTGGCTGCAGCATGTGGTACCCGTGCACCCAGACACCCCCTCCAACAGGCTTCTACCAGTTTGTGCGGCCACACCACAAGCAGCGATTTGAGGAGCTCTGCCTCCAGCTGACGGGCAGAGGCTGCAGCCACCCGCCTGAGCACAGCCTTCCGCGTGGGCAGTGGACGCAGCCAGCCCTGGACCCTGGTGGTGAGCAGGGCTTTCCCCGGCAGACTGAAGGGGCTGGCACCTGGGGTCCTGAGGTGGGCCCCAGCTTGGTCCAGCCTGTCTATAGGGACCAGTGGGTCACTGAGGGTGGCACCACGTCGACCCCCAGAGCATGTACAGCTGTCTTCCCCACACCGGGCTCCTGGAGCCCCTTGTCCCTCCCTCCAGAGGGGGCCCTGCACCTCCGGAGCGAGCGAGCCAGTCCCTGTCCATGAGCAGCCTGCCTGGTGGGACTTCCTCAGGGACACGCCCTGGGGTGGGGCCTTTCCAGCCCCAGAGTCACTCCCTCCTGGGTTTGGTGCCACAGGGTGTCCCTCCGAGCAGCCAGCTCCACGGGCTGTGCAGGTCAGGCCCGAGGAGGATGTGAGCCGTCTCCCCTTGGGCAGACCTGCCCCCTTGGGGACCAGCTGGGTGACTCCCGTCTCCCTGTGCCTCAGGAAGGAGGGAGCCTGTCCCCAAGATGACCCTGTCCCAGAGTGCGGCCAGGCAGCTGGACACTGGAGGGCACCTGAACCGCGGCCAGCCTCACCTGGCCTCCCGGCCACCACCCGAAGGTACGTGGTCCCTGAAGAGGCTCTGACCAGAGCCAGGAGCAGAGCTGAAGACCTCGGAGGGAGGAGCCTCCTGGGGGCTCTGGGCCCGACGCAGTCCATGTCTCTCCCTCTCAGGAGACTCTGCACGGGAGGGGCGTGGCGCTCCGCCAGCCGAGAGGCCGAGCCCGCCTGTTGTGAGCACCTACCTGGCGGATGCCCGCAGGGCCCTGGGGGCTGCCGGCTGCGGTCAGCTCCTGGCAGCACTGACCACCTACAAACAGGATGATGACTTCGAGAAGGTGGTGGCTGTGGTGGCAGCGCTGACCACCTCGAGGCCTGAGGACTTGCCCCTGCTGCAGAGCAAGTTTCTGAGGAGGGGCCTTGGCGGGGCTCTGGGGGAGGGGACTCAGGGGACGGGGGCAGGTCCTGAGCGCCCCTCCCTGCAGGGTTCAGCATGTTCGTGCGCCCACACCACAAGCTGCGCTTCTGGCAGATGTGGGCAGACCTGACTGGCCGGCCTCCCCCGGACACAGGCACCGTGCCCGCAGGACTTGAGGAAGGGAGCTCCGAGGTGTTTTCCATCCTCACCCCCAGGGCTCTCTGGCCAGGTAGGGTGACCTGCTGGTGCTCTTGCCACCCCTCCCCTGTCACCCCAGAGCCCTGTGCAGCCTCGGGAGGCACGGGCAGCAGAGGCGCACCAGCTGCCCCTTGGACTCACTCCTCTGTGTCCAGGCCCCTCCGAGCCAGAGAGACCAGGGAGAACCCAGAGCAAGATCTCCTCCTTCCTCCGGCCACGGCTGGACCCCCAGTGACCCCATGGAGAGACAGTCTAAGTGGGTAGGTCTCGTGGGTGCTGGCTGCCAGCAGAGGAAGCCATCCCTTCCCCGTGTCCCTCCTACTGACAGTAGCACCCAGGTCTTGACCAGCCTTCAGGGGAACGGCTGCCGGGCACCACCCCTGTGGGGGAGGGCGGGGAAGGGGGCCTGGCAGGTGTGGCCAGCGTCCTCCGTGTCTTCCCAGACCCCCAGGAGGACATGGTATGCTGGACCTGGGGCGCCCCCGCCAGGAAGCAGAACCACAGGCCACTCTTCTGGAGACACCTGGGCTCGGCAGGGCCTCCGAGGCTGAGGCCACCCTCCCAGGATGCAGCGCGGACACTTGTCTGCTGGCTCAGGGTGGGCCAGGCCCAGCACCAGCAACCCCTTGGCCCAGAGCCTACAGTCAGAGGCCGGTCTGCGCAAGGGACAGCCCTGAGACGGCAACCAGGTCTCGGCCGCCTGGGAGAAGCCCTGTAGCCACCGGGGGGTATGCGGGCGAGGTTCCCCAGAACTGTCCCTGGCTGTGGGCTTGTGGAGGGGCCTCAGGCCCACAGCTGAGCCGCACCTGGAGGGGCTGCACCCTGGGCCATGCTGGGACTGTGCCTGGAGGTGGGTGAATAAAGCTGCTGGCACCTGGGGAAGCTCTTCACATTGCCTGGGCTTGGTGATGGGGTTTGAGATGCCCGAGAGAAAGGAGGGGGCGTCTGCCTGGGGTCCCCCGCTCACCCTGTCCCACGAGAGGGTGCCTGAAATTGGCTCAGCCTCCATCCTTGCAGCTGGACAGGAAGACACTGACACCAGAGGGGAGAGGAACCTGCCTGCCTGCCCCCAGGCTTTGTCACTGGGTCACAGGCTGTGCCTGGTGATAGGAGGGCCCTCACAGGACTGCCTACTGCACTGGGGGGGGGGGGGGGGGGGAGGCGCTGGGCCAGGCCAGGTGAGGGTGCTGCGACTGTGCCCAAAACTGGGTCAGAACATGCCCTAGCTGGTTTGGCTCAGTGGATAGAGTGCTGGCCTGCAAACTGAAGGGTCATGAGTTCAATTCCAGTTAAGGGCACATGCCAGGTCACAGGCTTGATCCCTAGTCGGGGGCGTGCAGGAGGCAGCTGACCAATGATACTCATCATTGATGTTTCTATCTCTCCCTCTCCCTCCCTCCCTGAAATCGATAAAAATAAATTTCAAAAACAAAATTAACTGGGTGAGAACAGGGCCTGCTGGAGGTCACCAGCCCCTCCCCGGGGTGTGGCGAGGCCAGCCCTTCGAGGAGGCGCTGGGCCAGAGCTGGAGTTCTCTGGTTGGCTGCAGGTAGAGTGGGCGGGGCCTGCTTCTGCGGGGGCAAGTGGGAGTGGCTGTGGCGGACTGGTGTCCCCGCCGAGTCCTGCTCCAGGGAGGATCATGAAAGCGCCGGCGAGGCTGCCCCTGATCCTGCCGCGGGCACTACCGTTCCTATTGCTGATGCTGGCCGTGCTCGGGGCGGCGGGAGACGTGCCCACCTACCCGTGGTGGGACGTGGACACGCGGGAGTGGCTGACGTGTGGCCAGTGCCCCCCAGGCACCTTCGTGCACCGGCCGTGCGGCCGGGACCACCCCACAACGTGCCGCCAGTGCCCTCCTCACCACTACACGCAGTTCTGGAACTACCTGGAGCGTTGCCGGTACTGCAACGTGGTCTGCGGGGAGCATGAGGAGGAGGCACGGCCTTGCTCTGTCGTCCACAACCGTGCCTGCCGCTGCCGCCCAGGCTTCTTCGAGTTTGCGGGCTTCTGCCTGGAGCACACGCCCTGCCCGCCTGGCTATGGAGTGGTTGCCCTTGGTGGGTACCGGGCACTGTGGGTGGCGCCGGGCCAGGACTCCTTTCATGAGGATGCTCCGGGTCACCCTGACCCTGTCCTCCCATCTCGTCCCCAGGCACCCCCACCCAGGACACACAGTGCCGACAATGTGCCCCAGGCACCTTCTCAGCCAACAGCTCCAGCTCAGAGCAGTGCCAGCCCCACCGCAACTGCACAGCCCTGGGCCTGGTCCTCAACGTGCCTGGCACCCCCTTCCATGACGCCATGTGCACCAGCTGCTCAGGCCCCCCACTCAGCACTCCAGAACCAGGGAGTACAGGTGACCGGATGGGGGCAGGTGAGCTGGGGGGGGGGGGGGGGGGTGCGGGGGTTGCAGATGAGGGGAGGTTGGCCAAGGGGTGGCAAGCTCAGCCTGTGCCCTGCCCCAGCTCTTGGCCAGTCCAGCCCTGGAGCCATGAGGCATTTAGCGGGCATCTGGGAAGTGCCTCCAGCCTTGTGGGGTCAAGGGTCCCCAAGACCCACTGAGGAGCCTTGGGTGGTGGCAATGGCACCATTGAGTGCACTGTGCTGATGGCTTTAGCACCAGCAAGCAATGCTGTTCCCCACCCCATCACTGGGTGCTCAAGTCAGCAGTGGCGTCCCCTCACCCCAGGCCCACATCTTGGGGCTGCCTCTCCCACCACCCTCCTGGCCTGGGATCCCAGCAGGTCACTCTCAGGTGTTAACGCAGGGGCATGGGGAGGGCTGTCTGCAGGGAGCCCTCACCCCAGGACCTGGCCCAACCCTCCCACAGGGACCGAGGAGTGTGAGCGCGCCCTCGTGGACTTCGTGGCTTTCCAGAATGTCTCCCTCAGGAGGCTCCTGCAGCTGCAGCACGCCCTGTCGGGCCCAGGGGCATGGACTCCCCGCCAGCCCTGGGAGGACCGCCTATCCTTGCAGCAGACGCTGCGGAGGCAGCTCACGAAGCTCCGCGAGGCCCGGCCAGGGGCGCTGGCGGCAGGGCTGCTGCAGGCCCTGCACACAGCCAGGCTGCCAGGGGTGGAGCGCACTATCCGAAAGCGCTTCTCCCTGGCCAGCTGAGCCCCTTATTTATTCTACTGACCAGGCACCAAGTTTAGTTTTTATAAAACCCTTTTGTAAAACTGATTGTGTAGAACAGTGCTGTGTGATGGTGGTGGACTGAGGCAGACCTTGATGGCAGGAGCATCATGGGAAGTGGCAGGTGTGGCCTTCCCGCTGCAGGGCACAGGGGAGCTGAGGCTCACTCCATGGCCCGGCCCCAAGCTGAGCTCTGGGTAGTTGGGTGTGGAGGGTAGATCAGGGCCAGTCAAGGAGTGGCAGTGCCCAGGAGGGTCACCAAGTCCAGGGGCTCTGCTGTGAAAGAGGACTCAGCGGACTGCCGCGCCCCACACCCCTCCTTTTGAGTTCCACCCACTCCCTACCAGCAGGGGACTTCCCAGGAGGGACCAGTGTCCCGCCGGCTTTCTGGGAAATGGCTTTTCCCTTGTGGGGCAGGCTCACACCCTCAACATGAGGGAACCCAGGGAACAAGGGACTAGATGGCTCCAGGGTGGGGGATGGAACTCCCAGCCCTAGCTGCCCCCACTTCCCAAAAGGCCCAGGATTTCCCATGAGTCACTTCCCCTGCCACTGGGTCCCCAGCCCCACCCCTGACTCATCCCTTTCCCAGCAGCTCCTCTCAGGCCCCCACTGGAAGAGAGAGAAGGAGGGAGGGAGCAGAGTCTGGTGGGACCTCCCTGGAACATGAAGCCAGCAGGTCACTGGGCAGGGGCCCAGCCATTCCCACGACAGCAGGAATGCCCTTGGGCCGTGGCCACTACACAGGCTCAGAGTAAGCGTGCATAGGAGCCACACAGACTATCTTTATTTTCTGCACAGGCCGCTGGTCACCAGCTCCCACAAGGGCCCCAGGACCAGCCTTGCCTGGAGGGCCTGTGCTGCTGGGCACAGGTGTGGAAGGGGATACACCCCTCACGCTCAGCTGGGAGCACAGGCCCAGCACACCACCAACCGGGCAACACAGGGACCCAGCCCACCACCCAACACCCCCACGTCCAGGTCACCCAGCCCCCGACGCATCCCTGAACTGGCAACCGTGGCTGTCCCAGGTGGTGGCAGGTGTGCTAGGGGCCTCCCACTCCCAGCTTGCCGCTCCCTGACGTTGGGCCAGTGGTGGGGTGGCGGCAGGGTCCACAATGGCTAGTCAGATCGCACCTAGCCCAGTCCTGAGGCTGCATCAGAGCCCAGGACCTGCTGGCCTTTGGGGATGTGGGTTAGACCTCCTTCAAGGTGACACCAGCTCCCAGCCCACCTCCATGATCTGAGGAGGCAGGGGCCGAGGCCAGCAGGGCCCCCCAGCCTCCTTCGTGGGCATGCTGTGGTTGGAAAACGCCACCTCTGCCCGGGATTCCTGAAGCCCGCCCAGGCCAGACTGGGGCAAGCAGCTCCAAAGGGCACCCACAGGGCTGAAAACCGGGCCTTGAGTGGGCCCTGCTGCCCCCACTCGCCTGGCAGAAGCCTCCGGGCGCCTACACTTTTCAGGACACACAAGTCTGTCTTAGAGAAAAAACAAAGCAAATGAAAAAATCCCAAGGCAAAGCCAGCCCAGCTCCAGGGCCGGTGGCTCCGCTGCAGGTGTGCTCCTCTGGCTCAGGCACCAGCTGCACGCGCCCGGTGCCGGCTGCACCTACGTGATGTCCCTCTGCCGAGGCGGCCGGTGCACATTCCGCACGACGCACTTCACCATCCACTCGATGCCCTCACGCACCCCTTTGCTGTGGAGACAGTAGGTATGAGGTGGGGCCACCCGGGACCCTGGGGCAGGGTGAGGGCCCCACTCACCCTGTGAGGGCTGAGCAGGCCTGCGTCAGGCAGTCCCTCCGGCCGATCTTGGAGGTGCAGTCACTGAACGCAGTCTTGATATCCGGAATGGAGAGGCAAGTCTGCGGGGACGGGGGGGCAGGCTGTAAGGCACAGCCCGTCCCTCCTAAAGCCATTTCCTGGCATCAGAGAAATTGTCCAGCCCCCAGGGCAGTCCCTAGAGCTGCCAGAGGTCAAAGGGGCATGAGCTCAAAGATGGGGGCTGAGGACGGGGTGGGGGGCCAAGGTGGCCCCTTCAGAGCTTCTCTGCCCAGTAGGGTCCTGCCTGGTGAGTGGCCTCAGACAGCTGGCTGTAGGCTGATGGGAACAAACTAAGATGCACCCTCAGGATGCTGTAAACCCCCACCCTGCGCACAGCCCTTCCCTGGGGGTTTGGCTGACTGGTGGTCCCCAGAACGGCCTGTGTCCCTCCCCAGACAGCCCCTGGTTTTGGGGGTAGGGCTAGCACTGCTGCCAACTCCAAGAGCAGCAGACAAGTTGTCGTCAGCTCTGACGCCACCCTGAAAAGACACCACCTTTGTCTCCTCTCCAGAGCTTTCTGTGGATTACAAGGGTCTCCCAGGGCCACAGAGGGACAGGACAAGGTGCAGCCGCCCCTCCCCGCCCCCCATGGAGAGGGAGTGCCCTGCACAGCCAGGAGAGGCCTCGGGAGAGCTCTGTGCACCTGGGGCAGACACCGTGCAGGGTGTCCAAGGAAGGTGGGGGCAGGCTCACCTCAACATCCTGCTTGTTGGCCAGCACCAGGATGGGGACACCGTCCAGAGCCTCGCTCGTGACCATCTTCTCTGGAATGGGCAAGAGGGGGCATTAGCACCCTTTTTCCCCCCTTTGTCCCCCTGACCACCCAGCCACACCAAGGAGTCCATACATTCCTACCAACCTCTCCATAGGCGGGGACACTCCCTCATGGCCAGGACCCTCTGACCTGACATGGCCCAGCTACAGACACACGGGATGTGCGGACTGGACATGAACAGCCCCCAGCCCTGGTTGGGCTATACCCACCGAAAGCTTGCTTGGACTCTGACAGTCTCTCCTCGTCTGTGGAATCGATAACATAGATGACACCGTGGCACTCAGCATAGTACTGGGGAAGGGCAAAGGGGCAGAGGGTGAGCCATGAGCATTCAGCCAACCCCCAACTGCAAGACCCTTATATGGGGTGCTTTCTGTGGGTGGGGAGGTAGGGCAGAGTGTGGAGGTGCGCCCCCCTAGGCCCCTCAAAGGAAGGACTTGCTGACCTTGGACAGGGGTAGCCACCTCCGCTGACCACTTCCTAGGGGCTGTATCCCATATCCCACTTCGGGCCACCCACGACCACGGGCCTGATGGTGGCCCGAAGGGGGAAATGGGGCTTGGAGGCTGGAGGAGCCCAGACCAAACCGGCCCCAAGCAGACCCGGAAGTGGAGCACACCAGTGGGGCCTCGTGCTGGCACCGACAGCAAGCCAAGAAAGGCCTCCGAGGGCTAGGCCAGTGCCACCTGTGAAGCAGCTGTGCCCTGTGCCGATGGCAGGCCAAGGACCAAGCCAGCTGAGCTTGGAGCTGTGTGTTCTGGATGATGCCAGAGGGTGGTCAGCCGTGAGCTTGCTCACAGCAAGGGTCACGGGGAGCCCCCTGCCAACCCTTAACTGCCGGAGCCCGGGGCTGTGGTGCTGTGGGGGCGAGTGGAACATATGCACAAAAGCAGGGCCTTCTGAGAGACGGACTCCCCACAGACCTGGTGAGTCCACATTCTGCACCAACCAGAAGAGAGCCCTGGCAACATCCACACTGCGGAGCAGACAACAGAACCTTGCCGCTGGGCCCCCTCCTGCCTGTCACCGGCACAGCCAGGCTGTGCTGTGGACCAGGCAGGATGACCCAGTGGTCAGCAAGCCGAAGGATGCTCTGGAACATTCCTGAGGGTGACGCCCACCCCATCTAAGACAAGCCGGTATCTACTTGCCAGAGGCGGCCCTGGGTTTTGCAGGCTAAGCCCTGCACACCAGCCTTCATGCCGAGTGACGTGCGGTACAGCTGCTCTGGGCGCACTGGCCTTGCTGCTGGCCGAGCTGCTGGGCCACAGCAGAGGTCTCTGTGCAGAAAGGAGGCCTCTCGCTCCGGGGCCGGCAGCCGGGGAGAGAACCGCACCCAGGCATGCGATGGCAGAGGACCGCGCTGCCCGTGTGTCTGGGCCCCGGTGGGGTGACGGCTCCGTGATGAGAGCACACATCTGGGGTGGAGTGTGAGCAGGCTGCCCCACCACACCCCAGACCCGATGGCTGTGTCACCCACTGGGACCAGGAAAGAGTTCAAGTGTGGCTTGTGGGTGGACAAACAGCAGTCCCTCGAGTGTAGCCTAGAAGGACAGAGGCCAGAAGTCCTCCCTGGCTGAGCGCCAGGTGGTCTCCCGTGGGGAAGGCATGGCCTATCTAGGCATTGGTGAGGAGCTCACTGGTGAGGGGCACGGGCCCTGCTCATCACTTCCACTGCCCACTGGGCTCGGCAGAGTTGGTCACTGCAGCGCCCGCTCACCAGAGTCACAGCAGGAGACCCTCTGGGCCACAACCCTGGCTGCCTCCTGGGCATCTTGGCAGAGAGCCCACCCTGGTGGACGTAACTGACCCTACCACAAGAAGTGGGGTGCCACTCCACAGTGGGGCTAGGAAGCACATGAGGAACCCATGGGGTCCACCAAGAAAGAGGAGGCCACAACAACACACAAGTGGTAGCTAAGGGGGGACCACACCAACTGCAAAGCCAGTCTGTAGTCCCCCCTTTCCTGTCCCTCTCCCAGCTTCCCCTTAGCAGAGGCCCTTGGACTTGGAGGAGCCGTCCCCAAGCAAAGGTGTGAATTCAAGGGGCACAGGAGGCCTCCACAGGAACGGTCACCCACTGAGGCCTGGCTGCCCAGTGGTGGGCAGGATGCCAAGTGGACAGCAGGACCCACATTACCATGTGGCCCACCAGGCGACAGGGAGTCCTGGCCAGCTTGGTCCACCTGGGCAGCATGAGGAACAACTTCCCTCCAATGCTTCCCCCGGCCCCCACCCAGGATGACCTCGCCCTGTCCAGTCCTGCACCTCCCCACTCCCTTCCCAGATGCTGACCCCCAACACCCACCCTGCACCCCAACCTCTGCCTATTAGCTCCGGAGACCCTGGCCTACAACAGAAGGTCAGGATCTGTGTTCACTCCCCACATGGTCTGGGACTCAGACGTGTAGGCTCGAGCTTGGCTCTGCCTCAGGATAGTTTAAATGGCCAAGCCTTCTGGCCACAAGACAGAAGCTGCCCTCTTGGCTGGAAGTCAAGGCGGGGGGAAACACTTGGGTGGTAGTGGGGGGTGGGGGGGAGATAGGAAAGGGTGACTGGGTACCTGTTGCTGGGATCAAACCAGAAATCAGGACCTTGCCATTCAGTTCTAAACACATGGGCCACCAGTAGGTGTCGGGAAGACATGCCTGTGCCCCCAACATTAGACTAGCACACCCATCACCAGTTCACCGAGGGAGCTGCCAGAGGGAAGGAGGTGGGTCTCTTCCTCGCGGCTATACCCAGTGCCTGGTGCTGACTCTCGCTCGGGGTGTGGGGAAGGGCACCACCATCTCAGAAGTGCCCAAACCCTGTGTCAGAAGAGCCAGCGGCGGCTGTGGGCCTTTGATGACACCTTTGCCTGATGGGGAAGGGCCACTCTGGAGGTCGGCCCTAAGCCAGAACGGAGAAGGGCCAAGCAGGAGGCCAGGCCTGACGCTGATGAGCACGCCGGCACTGTGCCTTCGCCACCTCTGGCTCCGGGCCACCTTGTCTCGCCCTGTGCTCACCAGCAACATTTCTACGCCAGAAGGAAGCAAGTGGATCCTCACCCTCAGGGGACTGTTTCAGGAACCAGGGTAGAATGGGGGGGCGGGGGTCAGGAACAAAGAGGGTGACAGAGCTGCTGACAGGAAGTAAAGAAGGTGAATCTGAGGCCCTCTGTGAAAAGCGGGGACAGGATAAAGGTGCCACCTGGAGGGAAATGGCGTGAGGCAGGTGGCCTGTGCATCCGTCTCACCTTGTCCCACAGAGACTGCAGCTCCTCCTGCCCCCCTAAGTCCCAGAACATGAGTCGAGCCTTCCCCACGTCCACAGTGCCGACTGAGGAGAGAAGAATCCTGGTGAGGCTGTGGCCCCGGTCCATGACACACAGTCTCACCGCTCCCCTGGGAATAGCACCCCGCTCCCGTGCTCCTGAGATGGGCCCTCCAGGAGCTGGCGGCCTCACACTCAGGGCTCTGGCGCCATGGATGTCACAGCATCCTCGGCTAGGTCCCACACCCACAGCCCTCAGCGACCCCCTTACTGTTCAGACCCACGGTGGTGGTGATTTTGGAGAGACTCATCCCCTTGTAGTTCTTGCTAAACCGGGTTTTTGATTGCTCCAGGAAGGTCTGAGGGGGAGGAAGAGACAGGCACGGAGGCACTAGAGTCGTTTTCAAGGCTGTTCTCCTTATGTCCCTCCTCCGGCTTATGCCGAAAATAGACGTTTTGCTGTTAGAGCAGCTGGAGGTGACTGTCCCATGGCCTTGGGTGGGGAATGAACTTGGGTGTCCCAAGGCCTTGGGTGGGGACTGGATTCGGAGCAGGCAGTGAAAGGGCCAGGCCAGCGGGGCCTGGGACAGGGGAAGCATACCGTCTTCCCGGCATTGTCCAGGCCCAGGATCAGGATGCAGTACTCGTCCTTCTGGAACACGTACTTGTACAGCCCCGACAGCAGCGTGTACATCCTGCCAGGGTGCCCGGAGCTGAGCCCAGGACCCGGGGACCGCCCAGCCGCCCCACCCCCGCGCCAGGCGACCTGACCCGGCCCACCGTCCTGGGGCCCCGCCCCGCAATGCCTCCAACACCGCCTACAGCTCCCTGCGGAGCGCGGGGCGCCCCCCCCGCTTCACTCCCGCTTGGCGCCGCCAGGGATTCGCTTCCCCAGCCAGACGGGGGTCACCACGCCTTCGCTCAACTCGGTCCCGCCCATCAGGCGGCGCAGGGCTCACGGCAGGACCCCTGCAGGCGACATACGTGGAAGCCCCGCTTTTCAGAGGCGGGTGTGGTGCAGTGGCCGGTAGGCAGCGGGAGGCCCCGGAGCCCCGCCCCCAACGCCAGCGTCAGGCCCGGCGCCCAGCTCCGGCCTACCTGCGCCCGCCCGGGCCGGAACCGCCGCGCGCCTGACCCGTTGACCCCACGCCGACCCGCGCTGCTCCGCGCGGTGCCCGATGGGAAGCGGCCGGCCGCCCGGGGAGGGTATGAGCTGTCCCGGCGGCCCCTGTGATAGGCACTTCCGGCTGCGGCGGCGCTCGGGAGGAAGTGCTGGCCGGCTGCGGTGCCGGAAGCCGGAAGCCGGAAGCCGAAGCCGCGTCCGTGCCGCTCTAGCCGGAGAGGTTGGGCGCTTTTCTATGGCGCGGCCGGGTGACTGCGCGGAGGAAGGTTCCAGCCCGGAGCGAGGGGCGCGGTCGGGGAAACCCGTCACTGGTGGCAAGTCTGGCGGAGGCCGGTGGGCCGGGAGGCTGGGGCTAGGGGCAGCGTCCTGAGCGGTCTCGGGAGTTGGACGCGGGGCCAGGCGGCCGGGAAGGGAGCTGAGGCCACTCGGAGCGGCTCATCTCTTCGAGCCTGTTTCTCGTCCTTGAAACGGAGGAGAAGCGCACACGGCTCCGCGGCCGTCTTGAAAGATCGGTGAAGTCCCGAGTGCAGCCGTCGGCCCCGGGCTTGGTGTCAGCCTCAGGGCGGCGGCTGGGCAGTGCAGGCGGCAGTCCCGGGCTCACCTGCTTCCCTCCCTTGCAGCTGTGCGCCCGCCACCCCGGTGAGGGCCCAGGACCCGCCCTGCCGACCCGGGAAGCCAGGCTTTCCCCGCACGATGGACGAGGAGAGCCTACAGAGCGCGCTCCGGACCTACGGCGCACAGCTGCAGCAGGTGGAGCTGGCCCTGGGTGCTGGCCTGGAGCCCGCCGAGCTGGCCGACCTGCGCCGGCTCCAGGGAGACCTGAAGGAGCTGATCCAGCTCACCGAGGCCAGCCTGGTGTCTGTCCGGAAGAGCAAGCTGCTGGCCACCCTGGACGGAGAGCGCCCAGAGCAGGACGCCGCCGAGGACCTGGCTTTCCAGAAGGCTGTTGCTGAAGCAGTGGAGGCGCCAGTAGCCCCCAGCGCAGAACTGGACCCTGTTCCTGAAAGAAAGGCTGCGCCAGCACCCAGCAAGCCTGGACTGGAGGAGGATGAAGGGGAGGACTTGGAGGATGAGGGAGAGCTGAGTGGGACGAAGGTGAACGCCCCCTACTACAGTTCCTGGGGCACCCTGGAGTATCACAACGCCATGATCGTGGGCACGGAAGAGGCAGATGATGGCTCCGCAGGTGTGCGGGTGCTCTACCTCTACCCCACCCACAAGTCCCTGAAGCCCTGTCCCTTCTTCCTGGAGGGCAAGTGCCGCTTCCTGGACAACTGCAGGTAAAGCTCTGCTCCTGGGCCCTCGGGGCTGGAGGCAGGGCCAGGTCGTGGCTTCCCTCTGTGTTGGCATCTTGCCCCTGTGTGTCCAGCAGAGTGCCTGCAGGAGGGAGCTCGCCGCTGGTGCGTTGGAGCCCTTGTCCTTGTTTAGGTGTTTCCTTGGATTTTCTCTGGTAAATCAAGAGGCTTATGTTGAAAAGAAGGGACCTCCTCCATCACCAGTTTTATTCTTTAGAGTTGAACTTCTAAAATGTATGCTTATTATGGACACTGGCCACCGTGCACAGAATTAGAGAGGGTGGTATGGTGACCTCCCAGGTTGTCATCTTACTTCATCGTTTGTCATCCTTCTGCCAGTTTTGTTTCATCCCTGCCCTGCTTCTCTCCCCCCCGACCACTTTAAAGAAAATTGCAGGGCCTACTGGGTGTTTTACCTATAAGTACTTCAGGATGCACCCTTCACCTGACTGTTAGGGATGTTATAAAAAGGGCCTCCAGTTCATCATCAGACCTGACAGATTTAACCATAGTACCTCATCTATGTTCAAGTGTCCACAGTTGTTTTGTCTTTCTCTTAGGGCATAACTTTAATTTTGCTCCTTTTACTTCATCTCTGAAAAGAGTATTTACTGAAATCCCTAGTAGATAATTTACATTTTTAGCCAACAGTCCAGAGTAACTGTCTCTAGTTCTTTGGTCTTTCTATTTCATTTTCTTTCTTTTGTTTTGTTGTTAATCTTCACCCAAGGATATTTAATTTCCAGAGAAAGTGGCAGGGGCGTGGGTAAAGCGGGGAGAGAAATATCAATGTGAGAGAGAGACAACCATTGGTTGCTTCCTGCAGGCGTCCCAGTCAGGGTCTGAGATGGAACCTGCAACCCATCCTTTACCAAGAATCGAACCGGAGACCCTTCTGTGTGCGGGCCAACCCTCTAACCATTGAGCAACGCTGGCCAGGGTGGTCTTTCTATTTCTTTTTTGTTGTTGTTAATCCTCACCTGAGGATATTTTCCATTGATTTTTAGAGAGAGTGGAAGGGAGGAGGAGAGACAGAAACATTGATGTGAGAGAGACACATTGATTGGTTACCTCCCACCCATTCCCCAGGACCAGGGTTTGAGCCTGCAACCTAGGTAAGTGCCCTTGACCGGGATCAAACCCGGGACCCTCCAGTCCACAGGCCAATGCTCTATCCACTGAGCCAAACTGGCTAGGGCGATCTTCCTGTTTCTTTTTTTCTTTTTTAATATATATTTTTATTTATTTCAAAGAGGAAGGGAGAGGGAGAGAGATAGAGACGTCAATGATGAAAATCATTGGTTGGCTGCCTCCTGCACGCTCCCTACTGGGGATCAAGCCCAAAACCTGGGCATGTGCTTTGACCGGAATCAAACCCGGGACCCTTCAGTCCGCAGGCCGACACTCTATCCACTGAGCCAAACCTGCCAGGGCCTTCCTATTTCTTAATAGGCTTTTGCTAGGTTTTAAGTCTTATTTGGCAAATATCTCCTCCCTCCCGACAGACTGACTTCCTTCCTTCCTTCCTTCCTTCCTTCCTTCCTTCCTTCCTTCCTTCCTTCCTTCCTTCCTTCCTTCCTTCCCTGTCCATTGTGTTGAAGTGTAGTGTATGTGCAGAAAAGTGGGTAGATAAGAGTGTGTCGTGAGTTTCCAGAGTGGACACGTCCTGTCGCCAGCACAGATGAAGGATCAGAGGACTGAGCCTTTCGGCCTCTGTGCCCTGAGTCCCTGTGCTTCCCTGCGTGATGTCCCATGCAAGGGTTAGAGGTGCACCTCTGAGCTGCTTCCTCGGCGCCGGCATGTTCCCAGGTCTCTTTCACATGTGTTCACTCGCTGTGTCTGAGTGGCTGCCCTTCCTTTCTCCCTGCCCTTCCTGGCCTCACAGTTCCCTTGTCAAAGGACTGGACCCCTTTATTTATTTTATTTTATTTTAAATACGGAACCACTGAATTTGTGTGTCATCCTTGCGCAGGGGCCATGCTAATCTATGTATCTTTCCAATTTTAGTGTATGTGCTGCCGAAGCAAGCATAGGACCAGACTCTTTGAGCCAGCATTGAAGCCCCTGGTACAGTCCAGCACACCCCTCTGTTGCCCGCAGGCCGGCAGTCGGGTCCAGGGACCTGACCACATTCGTTGCAAAGACTCTCAGTGCTGTTCTTGCATCAGGAGGCCCCGGTGACTGGCTTTCCTTTGTCACGTTAACAACTAGTGGTGCTCAGTGCATGTCCGTGGGCTCAGCTGGGAGCGGTATAGGGATCGCCTCCTTCTGTTGGTTCATTTCGCTTATTAGCTGGATTGTTACACGGAGATGCCCTCCCTCGTCTATGGTTTGCTGCTCAGTGGCTCAGTCACACAGAAAAGGTGGGGAAATGCTGGGGTTTTCTGTTTTGTTTACTTAACAAGAGAACCAATGAGTTGGTTCTCTTTCATCCTGAAAAGATGAGGACACATGGATTTAAATATATTTGGTGAATTTCAGTCTATTGTGATTCTGATCCTTAATGAGGCTCAGATTGTGCCAACTTTTTAAAAAAATTTAAATGTATTTTTATTGATTTCAAAGAGAAAGGGAGGGGAGGGGAGAGATAGAAACATCAATGATGAGAGAGAATCACCGATCAGCCGATCAGCCGATCAGCCGCCTCCCGCACGCCCCCACTGGGGATCGAGCCCACAACCAGGAATCGAACCATGACCTCCCGGCTCATAGGTCAACACTCAACCGCTGAGCCATACCTGCTGGGCAGATTGTCCACCTTTGGCAAGTGGGAGCCTCTTCCAGTTGGCGCCTCTGGCCCCAGTAGTTGTTGGGAAGACGACACCATCCCTCATCCATGCTTTTCCTGCCCAGCCTAGAATTGGCCATACCCCCTGGAAGTCCTGGGTGTTCACAATGGGAGATGGCCCACAAAGGGGGCACTACTAGGATTTTTTGTGCATTATTTAGGATTTTCTACGTATGCAATCATGTCATTGACAAATAGAGATCATTTTACTTCTTCCTTTTGAAATTGGATGGCTTCTATCTCTTTTTCTTCCCTGCGTGCCCTGGCTAGAATCTGTAGTGTCATGTGGAAACAAGTGGAGAGAGCAGAAACCCCGGTCCTGCTCTTGCCCTTGGGGATTGGGGCCCCAGGCTCTCACCAGTGAGTGTATGTGAGGACAGCTCTGAGCTTCCATTCTTGCCCTTGTCAGGCTGAGCAATTTCCCTCCTGTTCCAAATTGGTTGAATGTTTTTATCATGAAGAGCGTTGGGTTTTTGCAAGTAACTGTTCTGCATCAGTTGACCTGATCATGTGTATTCTCCCTTCGTTCTGTGAATGTGTCATATTCCACTGAGTGATTTTCATATGTGGAACCACCCTTGAATTCCTGTAAAATGCTGCTGGATTTGGTTTGCTAGTTTTTTGTGGAGGATATTTCCATCTCTCCGTTCCCAATAAAGACCATTGGTCTGTTTGCTCTCCTTGTGATATTTTTGTCTAGCTTTGGTGTCAGAGTAATTTGGTCTCAGGAGTTAGGAGGTGTTCTCTCATTTTGGGGAAGAGTTTGAGAAGGACTGCTGTTGATTCTTCTTTAAACATGTGATAGGATTCACCAGTGAAGCCTCTGGGCCTGTGCTTCTCGTTGTTGGAAGTTCTGTGATGAATGACTATTTGCTGTAGGCGCATTCCGATTTTCTGTTTCTCCTTGAGTCATTTGTGTGTTTTTATTATTTTCCCTTTTCATCTGAGTTACCAGTGTGTTGGCACAGAGAGCTCCCAGCGGTCCCTGGCGGGCCTGTGTGCCTGTCAGGTGGGAAGTAGGTCCCCTCTCTTTCCTGGTCCAGTCACTGAGTGCACTCTTACTTCTTGGTCAGTCTAGCTCAAGCTTTGTCAGTTTTATTATTTTTTGGTTGTTGATTCTATATTGTTTTTCCTTTTTTTTTTTTCTATTTCATTTATTTCCACTCGTACCTTTATTATTTCTTCCTGTGCTGCTTTGGGTTTAGTTTGCTCTTTTTCTGATTCTTCACGGTGTACAGAGAGCTTAAGAATTTGAGGTTTCCCTCTTCCCTACTGTAGGCATTTGCAGCTGCTTTCCCAGCGAGCCCACAGCTTCAGTGTGCTGTTTCCGTGGTCAGTCATCTGAGTATTACCTGACCCTTGACCCCCCATCGGCCCTTCGTCAAGACTGTACTGCTTAATCTCCACATGTTTGTGAATTTTCCAGATTTCCTTATGTTGTTGATTTGTAGTCTCATTCCCCATGGTTGGTGGAGATACTTTTTTGTGATTTCGGTGTTTTAAAATTTATTGAGACCCGGGTCGAGGCCCACGTATGTCCTGTTCTGCAGAATAACCTGGTCCGTGGGAAGCTGTGTGCTCTGCGGCCGGGCGGCTGTTCCGTGGGCAGCTGGAGGGCTGGTTGGTCCATGCTGTTGACATGCTCAAGTGCTCTCTCTCCTCAGAGTCTTTAGTCTGGTTTCTCTGTGCACGGTTGAAAGTGGGGTGTTGGTGTCTCAGCTTTATATATTTCATCCTTTAATTCTGTCAATTTTTATGTCATGTATTTTTGGGACTCTGTTCTTAGGTGTGTAAAAGTTTATAATTATTGTATGATTTTCTCATCGGTTGATGCTTTTATCATTGTATTTTTCTTTATCTTTTTTTCACTGATGTCCTTTTTTTTCAGTTACAGTTGACATTCACTATTACATTGCATTAGTTTCAGGTGTACTCTCTCATCAGTGTTTCTCTCTATCCCTCTTCTTTCCTTGCTCTAAAATCAATAAAAACGTTTAATTAAAAAAGAGAGTATGCAAAATAAATAATTATGATAAGCAAGGGCTTGCCTCTGTGAGTTTTTTCCTATTTGTCTCATATCTTTTTGTTTCTCAATTCCTCCATTACAGCCTTCTTTAGTGTTTGTTTTTTCCAGTGTCTTTTTGTTGTTGCTGTCCCCCTTATGCTGTTACTGTTAGAAATTACACCTTTATACCCTTTATACATTGTGTGCCCAGAAATGTAGATTTGTGATTACTGCTTAATACATTTGTTTTTGAAATCATATGGGAAAAATAGTTGCAAACAAAAAATTTTACTACTACTCGCTTCTGTTTGCCTCTGATTACCTCTCCCAGTGCTCATATGGCCTGAGTTACTGACCAGTGTCTGCCCTTTCATTCCAGTCTGATGGATGCCCTTTAGCATTTCTTTTTTTAATAGATTTCAGAGAGGAAGGGAGAGGGAGAGAGAGTTAGAAACATCAATGATGAGAGAGTATCATTGATCAGCTGCCTCCTGCAGGCCCCCTACTTGGGGATTGAGCCCACAACCCGGGCATGTGCCCTGACCGGAAATTGAACCATGAACTCCTGGTTCATAGGTCGACATTCAATCACTGAGCCACGCCAGCCAAGTTTCTTGTAGGCAAGTCTACCAGTGACAAACTCCCTCAGCTCTTGTTTACATGGGAATGTCTTCATTTCTCCTTCATTTCTGAAGGATAGTTTTGCCAGAAATATGATTCTTGTCTGACAGCATTTTTCCTTCAAGACTTTAAATATGTCATCCCACTGCCTGTGGCTTCCATAGTTTCTGATGAGAAATCAGCTGTTAGGGATCCTCATCGCTGAAGAGCCACTTCTCTTGCTACCTTCAGATGCTGTCTTTGTCTTTGGGTCTTAGCAGTTTGACCACAATGTGTCTTGCTGTGGGTCTCTTTCACTTTATACTGCTTGGATGCATAGATTCATGTCTCTCATCAAAGTTGGGAAACTTTCAGCCATTATTATTCAGTTTTGCAAACATTTTTTCTGTCCCTTTCTCTCCCTCTTTTTTTGGGATTCTATTATCCATATTTTGGTATACGGTGTATTTTAGTGTGCTTTGTAATTATTTTCTTGATAGTCAGACACAAAGTACTGGCTAAAAAGAACGTTATAAACAGGCCATTAGTGATGTGGTGGTGAGTAATGAAGGGAAGCTTTCTAATGCCTATGATTAATACTGTCTTCTCGTAAACCCAGGCCTCTGGTGACCTGCTTCATAAGTCGACGCTCAAGCACTGAGCCACGCCGGCCGGACTCATTGCACTTTTTGTTAGGACAGCGGGATCCTCACTTCCTATATGCTAGCCTGGTGACCAGTGTCCCATTGACTGTTTTCTCATTTCAGCATTGACTTTTCAGCCCTGGAATTTCTATTTGATTCCTTATATAATTTACTCTTCTCTTTTAAGATTCCCTACTTATTGAATCGGCATCAATATGCTATCATTTAATTCCTTGAACATACTTACACTCTCTACTTTGAAGTCTTTTGTTAGAGTCACCATCTTGGCCCACTCAATCAGACCCCATCAATTGCTTTTTTTTCTTAATATGGGTCACACTTTTCTGTTGGTTTGCATGTCTCATAAATTTTTATTGAAAACTGGACATTTCAGATATATTTTAGCAACTCTGGCTTCTGAAATGTTTTTCCTGATGTTTTATTTTAGCACATGTTCTGGACCTAAATTACAGTCTGCCCACCTGCCATAGTGTGCAGCCTCTGATGGCTCTGCTCAGATCTTAAATTTGCTTTTCAGTCTGGCTTCCTAGACAGCACTCTGCAGCTGAGTGGTCCGTCAGAACTTAGTCGGAAGCTGTGCTCAAACACTTCCTTCCCAGTCCATCTCTGTGAGCTGGGGAGTGTCATTCCCAGCTGCCTCCCCCCCGCCCCAATCTCTCCCTGCTGTCCATGTCCTGGTACGTCTTGGAGCTCTTGATTCCTGCGCATCATTCCATAGAGAGGATGTGCAGAGAGTGGAGCCCTCTGCGACCCTTTCAGGCTTGTCCGTTCTCTGGTAGTTTTGATTGGTTTCACCACTTTTAGCCACAAGGCCCTGGTTTTTACCGTCTTCCCCACTTCCACCCTCTGCATCTGCTGCTTTGCAGGGGATGCTGCAGACACCCCTACCCAGGCATCACTGCTGCCGTCAACTCCCAGAGCTCTGAAGCGGTGCGTTTGGACAGTTTTGTCCAGTTTTAGCCTTGTTCTCCTGTGGCAAAGATTCAGTCACCTCTCTACTTGGCCACAGCTGAACTCAGGGAATGTCGTCCTAAGAGCTTGTTCCCGGGTTCGCGTGTTTGAGACTGGCATGTGTTTCTGTGAATATTGTGAGGTGGGTGATTGAGTTGGTTTTTAAAATTTTTAAATATATTTTGGAGGTGTTTTTATCTATTTTTTTAATTGATTTCAGAGAGGAAGGGAGAGGGAGAAAGAGATAGAAACATCAACGATGAGAGAGAGTCATCGATCAGCGGCCTTCTGCACACCCCACACTGGGAATCGAGCCCGCAAGCTGGGTATGGGCCCTGACGGAATCAAACCGTCACCTCCTGGTTCATAGGTCGACGCTCAACCATTGAGCCACGCTGGCTGGGCAAGTTTTTCTTTTAATATGAAAAAACAGTTTTAAGTTGTTTCTTTATGAAATGCACAGTCCCTCTTTTCCTGTCTCGTTTCTAACACTTCCTGTTACGTGTGAAGCTTTCTGTACGCATGGGGCTCTGCGGAGCTCTTTCCATCCCATCTGTCGGTTCACCCGTTCTCTTAGGCTTCAGTCCATTTTATGGATTTGCCATTAACTACTTCCCATGGTCGGAAATTTAGGCTATTTCTAAGTCTTTAATATTTGGTTAACATCCCTATAGCTAAATCTTTGCATACTTCCATTATTTTTTTTACAAAAATTTTATGAAGTGCTTGCTAGGTTTAAGGAATACACCAAATCTTAAGGTTTCTAATATTGCTGAAGGGCCCCATAGAAAGGGGTAACTGATGGTGTCTGTAGGTGTATGCCTAGATCTGTGCGCGCGAATGAGTGTGAAGTATGGGAGCCAGTGTGTGTGTCTCGAAGGCGGTATTTGGTTGCATTCACCCGGGTTTAGTCCCCCCTTTTGAACAAGCGGTTTTGCTTCTCAGTTGATCGAAGCTTTTTAACCACAGACTCTACTGCTGTCCATTTGGGACCCAGACTTGCAGCTGCTGGTGCCATTCGGCCATTGGCAGCTCCCTGGGTGCCTGAGGACAGCCAGGTGTGAAAAGGAGCTGCCCTGAGGCCATCTGTAGCCGCCAGACAACATCTTCCACCTTCGGTTCCCTCTCCCTCTGTGTCACCACCAGTTCCTGCCTCGAGACAGCTATGCCCAGCATGGGCTCCGTGTCATGGGCAGATGCCAGTCCTGGCTGCTCATGTGGGGTTAAAGCAGTTCCTCTGGAAATGATGGCACATGGGGTAGATATGTGGTTGGTTTTCTCTTGTCTTTATTTGGCAAAGTAAAGGTTGCAATCCTCACATTTCCTCCTTTCTCTCTCTCTCTCTCTCTCTCTCTCTCTCTCGGTTTTAGTTTTAATTTCACTGGTGCACTGATCTCTGAAAGTCAAGGCACCACTGTTATAAGTGGGTTGTGCTAGTTGGTTTGGGAAGGACTCAGCTACGTGAGCACACCAACACCTGCCCTGATTACTGGTTGCCGTCTGGGGCAATGGGGCACTATGCCAGCCACACTGTCACCCTGGCCCAGAAAGCTGAGAGCATCCTCATCCTCGGAGGGGCCATGTTCATCCCGAGAGCTAGAGTGAGGCAGCACAAGTGTGTGCACGTGTGTGTACGGATGTGTACAAATGGTATGTATGTATGTATATGTGGACACGTGTTTGTGTGTGTTTTGTTTCCGTTTCGCCCTTCCTTGAGGGCTATGCCCAGATAGTTAGACTTGGTTCTGGGGTTCACATGCCCTCTGTGGGCTGTGTCTGAGCCCCGGCCCCCGCGGCCCTCTCTGCAGGTTCTCCCATGGGCAGGTGGTCTCTGTGGATGAGCTGCGCCCCTTCCAGGACCCGGACCTGAGCTCCCTGCAGGCTGGTTCTGCATGTCTGGCCAAGCAGCCAGATGGTCTTTGGCACCCAGCACGGATCACTGGTGAGGCTGCCCATGGTGGGCCCCCCTCAGGCCCTTCTGGAAGGCCCCTCCGTTCCTCACCCATGTCGGTCCCCTGTGACCACTCCTTTGGTTGGTGTCGGGTCCCCACTCTGTGCCCAAGAGGAGCGAGATCGCCCCTGGCCTTGGCCCGTCTTGCTCCCAACTTCCAGTGAGTCTCCAACCCCCTGTGAAGCTGCTAACCTGGTTGTCTTTGACCTTGCTTCCAGATATGGACAGTGGCTACTACACAGTCAAGTTTGACTCGCTGCTGTTGAAGGAGGCCGTTTTGGAGGGGGACAGCATCCTTCCCCCACTGCGCCCAGAACCTGCAGTGTCCTCTGACTCAGACAGTGGTGACCCAGACGATTCCAGCTATGCCAGAGGTACAGGGCAAGGGGCACCTTGGGCAGCGGTCTCCCTGGGAGGTTCCTGGCTGGTGGGGACCATCTAAGCAGAAAGAGAGCGTGACAGCGGGTGAGGTGGGCTCTGCCTAATGGATGACGCACAGCAGGGGGCACTAGTTGGGCCTGGAGAGGCAGGGAGGGCCCCCAGGAGGTAGGGAAATGAGAGCATGTGTGAAGGGTCTGGGCAGGTCCGCAAACATGCAGACGCAAACACCCGTCCCTTGTCATCAAGGAGTGCATGTGCAAACGTGTCCCCCATGGTGCAACCTGAGGGTGGGCCACTGCTGGGGACAGAGAAGGGAGCAGCAGCTCCTTTGGGGCTTCTGCTGGGGCCTGGGGTCTGGTAGGTGGTCGTGGTCGGGGGGCGTGCAGACAGCCACTGGCTGGGGAGCTTCAGGAGCTTCAGTGTCCTGCCCCAAGGGGTCAGTGAGGAAGAGGACGGGAGGAGTCCCTGTGGGGCTGTCCTATGTGTTGGTGGTTTCTGAAACCCCGTGTCCTTGGGATGGAGAGAGGACTGAGCTCTTGGGCTAACGCTGGCCAGAGCCCAGGTATTCCCTGTGCAGCTGGCCAAGTCCCTGCCCTGTTTCCTGCAGTGGTGGAACCCAGCGCCAGCGACCACGGGGCCTGCAGCTCTGCCTTTGCGGGCTGGGAGGTGCACACGCGGGGCATCGGCTCCAGGCTGCTCGCCAAGATGGGCTATGAGTTTGGCAAGGGTGAGTGAGTGGGCGCTGCTCTGGGGTAGGGGCTGGGTTGCCGCTGCACAGTGCAGGGGGGTGGGGGTGGGTCCAGCAGCAGTGTCAGCCCCTGTGCCCCCAGGTCTGGGCCGACACTCGGACGGCCGGGTGGAGCCCATCCACGCTGTGGTGCTGCCTCGAGGGAAGTCGCTGGACCAGTGTGCAGAGATCCTACAGAAGAGGACCAAGGGCAGCAAGGCTGGCGCTCGTAGGGCCCCAGAATGCCGGGGCAGAGGAGGCCGGCCTGGGGGCCACCCGCCCCCTCGGAGCGTGTTTGACTTTCTGAATGAGAAGCTGCAGGGCCAGGCTCCTGGGGCCCTGGAGGCAGGGGCTGCCGCCCAGGGGAGGAGGGGCAAGGAGCTGTACCATGCCAGCAAGGGCGCCAGGCGGGCCCTGAGCCTGCGGCTCCTCCAGACAGAGGAGAAGATTGAGCAGGCCCAGCGAGACATCCGGGGCATCCAGGAGGCCCTCGCCCGCAACACTGGCCGGTATGTGTGGGCTGAACTTGGGGCAGAGGACGGGCCCCAGGGTGGCCATGCCTCCAGTCCTGCTCTGGGCGCCCAGCCTAGTTCATGTGCGGGATTTCATCCTGACCTGGAGGTGGTGAGCTGGGTCTGAGGAGGGTCTGCATGGTGGGAGGGTGCCCGGCAGTGGCCACAGCATCCTGGGGTCTTTGTAGCAGTGGCCCGGGAGCCCATGCTGAGTGGCAGCCTCTCTCTAGGCACAACGTGACGGTGGCCCAGCTGCAGGAGAAGCTGGCAGGAGCCCAGCGGCAGCTGGGGCAGCTCCGGGCCCAGGAAGCGGGCCTGCAGCGGGAACAGAGGACGGCGGACACTCACAAGAAGATGACGGAGTTCTAGAGCCCAGCACGTGCCAGGGACAGGGCTCAGCCCCAGCTCCCACTGCCTCTGGGAGACCTGCTGTCGTCCAGTAACTGGGTGCCGACAGAAGAGGGGCCACCCCCAGACCAGATCCCACGGTCAGCCTTATTGCCAGGCTGGGGCGTGTGGACATTGCTGAGTGGAGATGGGGTACAGGGGTCACGTCTTGGTGCTCACGTGCCCACAGAGCCCCCCTGCCAGTGTCTGCTTATCGAGGACATTAAAGTGACTTTGTCGCTGTCTTTTAGTGGTGGCGCGGCTGGCTGTGCTGTGTGGGGAGAGGTGTCTGTGCGTGGGGCAGGGGGCTGGGCTGGAGAAGTCCCCAGTGAGCCCTGAGGCAGAGGGCCCAGGGGGACTGTCATCTTCCCTGGTCTCCCAGGGGGTCCCCATGTTACCCAACACACAAACAGTGGAGCATGGTGGGAGGGGCTGGCCACCTCGGGCCCTCAGGAGTACTGCTAATGGGACAGGAGGGCCTGGCGGGTGGGTTTGAGAGCCTGGATTTACCCCCGGTGCTTGGTGGCCTGTCCTCTCCCAGTGTGTGCCCACCTCTTTGTGGGTGGAGACAGAGAGGTAGGCTCAAACCTTGGCAGCTCGAAGCACACACCCACTGAGTGTCATCTGGACCCCAGCCGGGCGCAGCAGTTGGGTGAGGCTGCGGTGGTGGTGGCTGCTGCTGTAGGGGGTTGAGACGAAATCTGACAGAGGCAGGAAGTGGGGGAGCTGCACACAGGCACCACTGCTCCTGGGAGCCGCTGGCCTGCCCACACGGCTGAGGAGGGCCCTGCACCCGTGGCCCTGGTAAGTGCCTCCTCTGAACTCCAGCCTGGCCAGCTCTCCAGGCCTGTTGCTGCAAGCCCTTCTGGGAGCACTGGAGGGCTGGGGTCTGGGAGGACTAGGCTCTATCAGGTCACAGCACTGGGACCTCCTGTGTGGAAAGCCCACTCCCTGGGTCTGGGCAGACAGCCCCGATCCCCCCTATCTGTGCCAGGCTTTGCTGATTGTAGAGTGGACCCCACCCCTGCAGTCCTGCTAAAGCCCCAGGAAGGAGACAGGTCCAACAGCAGGAATGGAGGAGAGGGGTGGAGAGCCAGGGAGAGGTGGGGGGAGGGTACCCAGTGCCCAAAGCAGCCCCTTTCTGTCAGCTGACCCCCACCTTTCCAGCCCCTTGGGGCCAGGCTGAGGTGAATGACGAAGGCGTCACCTCGGACAGGGCCTTACCTGGGCAGGGCGGGCTGCAGGTGAGTCTGTGGCCTGTGGCTTGGCTCATGCGTGTGACCTCAGTGGCGTCCCCAGGTCTCAGGTTTGGGCTGTAGTGACCACGGTGGGGCCTTGGCCAGGTCCTCTCTGGCCATGCTCTGCGGTCATGTGGGTCATCTTCGCTGGCTTGGGCACACAGGAGGGCCAGGAGCCCCCAACCAGAGGCGGGAAAGGAAGGTGGGCGCTGAGGCTGCGTCCTCTCGGCCTCTGTAGGAGGGAGGGGCTGCTGAGCCTTGGGTTTCCTGTGTGCTGAGTCAGAGCTCCCAGGGCGGGAGACCGCCAGCACTGTGAGGCGAGGTGGGGTGGCAGGTGGGTGCCCAGTCCTTCGGCCAGCCCCCAGGACCCCTGTCTTCTGCCCTCAGGTCAGTCCGGGGCTACACAGGATGGGGCCACTGGTGCCCTCAGCCCCTCCTGTCCTTTGGGTCCTAGGGTGCCTCACCCTGCTCCTCTGGATGTGGGTGCTGTGCACAGCCTGCCACAGGTATGTCCCTCCCTTGCCTGTGTTCCATGCGGAGCCTGTTTCAGCGCTGTGGCCAGAGGGGGCGGGGCTCCAGGCAGGTCCCCCTTCACCAGAGGCTGACGCCCCTGCCCCTCATCTCTGCTTTCCTGGCCTGACGACCCTCTTGCCCCCAGGAAGCAGGCTCGGAGGCAGCCAGCTGGGCTGCAGGGTACCATAATGCCAGTGGAAATGGTGAGTGCCAGGCTGCCCCTGGGGCCAGGTCGGGGCCAGCGGGGACTGACCTGCCTTCTTTGCCCCCAGTCACTGCTGAGAAGGCCCCCTCTCCGCATCCTCAGCAAGTCAGACACCAGACTGCATGAGCTGCACCAGGGGCCGCTCCACCGCACAGGTGAGCCCAGGGAGGGTGGGGCTTGCTGTACCACACCCTCTAACCCGCTGGGATTAGACCCTACCTCTCCACCCCAACTGACCTCTGCCCTGACTCCACTCCCAGCCCCTCGGCCTGCCAGCATGGATCTCCTGCGCCCACAATGTCTGGAGGTGTCCAGAGACACCACCAGGCCCCCAGCCGCCTTCTCACACCGGGAACTGCCCCAGACCTCACCTACTGCTGCTGCCCAGCCCTCCCCGGGCCCTGAGGCCACCTATTCCAATGTGGGGCTGGCAGCCATCCCCAGGGCCAGCCTGGCAGCCAGCCCCGTGGTGTGGGCAGGGGCAGGGCTGACCAGCAGCTGTGCCAGAGACGGGCCTGAGGCCAGACCGGTGGTGGCTGAGTATGCTTGTATCCACAAGCTCAAGGGAACAGGTCGGGGTCCCCTAGGCCTGGACCAGGGGAAGGCCCAGGGGACCCCAGCCACTCAGGTAAAGTGGAGGTGGTTGGGTGGGGTGCAGTGGGCGGGCTGGGCAGGTCCTTGCCAGCGTCAATGATGCTGACCCGTCCCTGGGTGGGCTTCCTCCCTCCAGGTGGATACCCTGTACTCCAGGGTCAGCAAGCCTAAAAGGAGGGACCCGCGATCTGCCTTGTACCGGCCGGACCCCAAAGGCAGGGCAGCAATTCTGACTCTGGGGAGGAACCTGGATTACGAGGCCCTCCCACTCAGGGGCTTGAGTACCCACAGCGACCTAGAAAACGTGTATGAGAGCATCCAGGAGCTGGGGGCTCGAGCCGGTAGCCCCCAGCTCTAGCTAACAGATCAGACATGAAGGCCTCCTGCTCCTCCAGCCTCAGCCCGCCTCAGCCTGTGGGGCTCAGCTACGCAGGGGTCTCCAACCCCTCCGTGCCCTAGCACCCAAGGTCAGATGTTCCTTCTTCCAGCGACCCTCTTCCTTCTGGCCCCCACAGAGGGCAGCCTGAGTGTCTGGGGTCCTGGCTGCCCTGGCCTCTCCTGCCAGCGTCTAAATAAATGCCCGGCGCGGGGAGGATGAACGCCAGGAGCCTCAGCCTGCTCTCCTTCAAGGCCCGGGAGGGCTGTTTGGAAGGAGTAAAAAGCGTCCCCTTACCTCAGGGACAGGCTCCCGCCCTCCTGGGGTGCCTGGGCCCAGTCATCCTGGCCCGCAAGACGGTGTGGGGGGAGAGAGACCAGATTAGGGGGGTGTCCCCAGGCCAGGTTGGTTCTAGAGGGGGGTGTAGCCGGCCGGCAGGGTGGCAGCCCAAGGTCGGACTTGGCCACTGACGGAGGGCTCGGGACACCCAGCCCAGGGGTTACTACTTAGGGGTGCGAGAGGTGGGCAGTCGTGCGTTAGAGTAACCGGCTCTAGGGAACCCCAAAGAGACGTGGCCCCTTTCCGGACCTGGCAGCTCTGCGCTCGGGCACCCCACAAGGAAGCCGGCCCTCCGCGGCTCCACCGGGCACCCCACAAGGAAGCCGGCGCTCCGAGGCCAGAGAGCGGACGGGTGGGCCCCCTCTCCTGGCCAGCGCGGGAGCGGCGGGCCCGGGGCGGGGCCCTGAGGGGCGTGGCTTCAGAGCGCAGGCCAATGGGATTGCGGTCTGCCCAGAGCACGGTCCCCCTCGGAATGTTGATACTGAGCGCGGCCCAATGAGCGCGCGAGGGGGCGGGGCCTGCCGCCGCTTGGGGGCCGGGCGGCGCGGGCGGCGGCCGATCCGGGGTGGGGGACGGCGGCCCGGTGCCCGGCCCGGCCCGGGGCCGCGTCCCGAGCGTCCGCCCTCGCCGCTGCAGCCTCGGCGCCCGGCCGGCGGGCCATGGAGGCCCAGCGCCGCCTGGCGCCCGGCCCGGGCTGCGGGCACCCTCCTCCCCGCGCCGCCGGTTCGGAACCCGCGGCCGCGCCCGTGTTGGTGCCCGCGCCGCCGCAGGTACCGGGCGCCGGGGACCAGTGCCAGTGTGCGCTCGCCGCAAAGATGGCGTCGGGGTTGCACAAACTTCGGGCCCCGGAGGCGGGGCGGCGGCCTGTGTGTGTTCGTGGGTCCGCGGGGCCGGGCCGCCGGGACCACTTCCCGCCGCGCCGGGCCGGGGGCGGGGCCTGGGGCGGGGCTCGCCGGCCGCAGCCGGTTTGGGGGAAGGAGCGGATACGGGTGGGGCTGGGTCCCCGGGCCCGCTGCCTCCGCTGAACACTCCTGGTCCGCAGGGCCCTGCCGTGGGCGGCGGCTTGGCGGGCTTCGAGTTCGTGCCTCCGCAGGAGCCAGAGCCGCGGGCTCCGGGGACGTGGGCGGGGGCGGCAGCGGGACCCCCGACGCCTTCGGCGCACATCCCGGTGCCAGCGCTCAGGTGAGCCGCGCGCCACGCCGAGGTGGGCGTGCGCACACGTGCGCCCCGGTGAGCAGGGTGGTGGGTGGGCGCGGGCACGTGCCTTCCCGACATCCGCACGGGGTCCTAGGTGGAGAGCAGGTCAGGGCCCCGCACCACTCCCCAGCTCGCCAGCCCTGGGGAGGAGCAGGGGTGGTGGGTGTGTCAGTGTCCCTGCCCCGCACTCCGGGCCAGAGCTCAGCTGGGAGCGCCGCTGTCAGTCTCTGCGGTAGCGGCCACGGGCCGCGAGGCTGACGGCCAGGGATCAGGGTCTCTGGCCGCCACCTCCCCGGCTCTGCCGCGAAACCCTCCTGGGTACTAGACACCTGGGCGGCTGTGCAGCCCTGGGCGGGCTCGGGCCCCGCCCTGCTGGGGCTTGGGGACTCGCTTGTGCTGGGAGCATTTCCCCTGGCTGTTGCTGACTGCTGGCTGCTCCCCACCACCCCCACCCCGCCCCCAGGCCTGGCTCCTGGCCCACCGCTGCTGTTGCACAACCCTGGTTAATGTGTGATGGGGGGAGGACTGGGCCTCTTGTGCCCTGGTGGGGCCTCAAGCCCCTGTCCAGCACCAGTGAAGGAGACACTGTGGAACAGCCCAGGTGTGAGTGACTCAGGCTTCAGGGAGACCCCAGTCCAGACCCTGTTTTTCCTGGTGGTTCCTGGAGATCTGGCCTCTGCAACCCGACCTGGGGGTGGAGCTGGGCCTGCCGCCCAGCCAGCGCCTGGGGAGCCTGAAGCAATCGGGCCTGGTGTGCGAGCACACATGCCAGGCCTGCACATGGTGCCTGGCCCGCGGAGGGTTCTGGAGTACTGCTGGGCCCCACCAGCCCCCCACCCCATTCTCCTCCAGAGCCCCCCAAGGAAAAGTCCGGCTGGATGAGGTCATGGCTGCCGCAGCCCTCACAAGCCTGTCCACCAGCCCCCTCCTGCTGAGGCCCCCTGCTGCAGCCTTAAGCACAGGTGAGACAGAGGCCTGCAGAGCATGGAATGGGGCAGGGCCCAGGCCACTGTTCCTCCAGGACGTTTGTGGGGGGCAAGCAGAGCCCCCTCGCTTGCAATACTGCCTTCTAAACACATGGACGTCAGGACCCCCAGTGCCCTCACTGAGGCCTCAGCCCCAGTACCCAGGCCTGCAGGCATCTCCACTCCCGGCCATGCATCTTTCCACCGATCCTTTCCTGTTCCAGGGAGATGAGTCCCAGGCTGCTGGGCCAGCTCCTCCTGGCCACCGCCTCCTTCAAGAGGCTGCGTGCCCACCTGACTTCCCTGTGAATAGGGGACTAGGCGACGCTCACAGTTAAGGGACTCACAGCAGCAGTCTGTGCAGAGCGGCATGAGCATGCTCAAGTCCTGACACTGGCCTGGCGTGTCCCTGCAGACGCCTGCTTGGAGCCCTGGCCCCAGACCCTGGGGCAGCCACCAGGCAGTTACAGCAGCAGCAGCAGCAGTGGAGACTGGGGCTGGGACCCAGCCAGCGAGCAGGCCTCTCCATCCTCCCCATCACCCCCACTGCCCCCAGAGGCAGCCTTCCTGTTTGGGGAGCCTGTCCCTCGGAAGAGGAAGGTAAGGGGGTAGGGGAATCTGCTCAGGGTGGGATGGACACATGGGTGGCGAGCCTGACCACCAGCCCTTGTCGTCCAGAGCTCGGGGCAGGTCCTGTTCCAGTGCCTGTGGAAGTGCTGTGGGAAGGTGCTGAGCACAGCCTCCGGGATGCAGAGACACATCCGCCTGGCGCACCTGGGGTGCGGTGGGGCAGGCAGGTTGGGGTGGGCCAGGCAGGTTGGGGGTGGGCCAGGCCAAGTGGGCCAGCGCTTCAGCTCCCACCTGCTATGTCCCCAGCAGGCGGCAGGCAGAGCCAGAGCAGAGTGATGGCGAGGAGGACTTTTACTACACGGAGCTGGACATTGGTCTGGAGGTGTTGGCCAACGGGCTGTCCAGCCTGACCCCAATGTCCCCCACGGCCTCCCTGCTGCCCACCTTCCCTCACCTGGAGCCGCCGGAGCCCCCAGCCTCGCCCAGCCTGCTGCACCCATTGGCCTTGCCCCCACCCCAGGTGCTGAGTCCTGCGGCACCTGCCCAGGCGTGCCACAGTGACCACTCCTACCAGGTGGGTGAGGTCGCTCACAGGCAGCAGCTGGGGCTGGGTCCCGGGGGCGCGCTGGACGCGAGCAAGACCACAGCTCTGTCTCCTTGCAGGGCTGCCTGGCACCCACCCAGCTGCAGCCACAGCCCAGCACGGTCAGGGCCTGCGTGCCAGCCCTGCCCTCTAAGCTTAGTGCCAATCTGAGGTGCGTGTGGGTTGAGGGGCAGGTGGGGAGGGTCTCGGCCCAACGGCAACTCCGTGCTCCCTGTGCCCCCAGGAAGCCCCGAAGTGACGCCAGGAAGTGCCGGAAGGTGTACGGCACGGAGCGCCGGGACCTGTGGTGCACGGCCTGCCGCTGGAAGAAGGCCTGCCAGCGCTTCCTGGACTGAGGGCGCAGCCCCCGGGACTGGCGCACAGCTGAGCCCTGCGCCTGCCCACCGGGTTCTTACGGGAGAAAACACGCTGCACCCACCCTGCCCGGGCCTCTCCTAGCCACGGGGTCTGCTTTCCATGGGGAGGGGCGTCAGTGACCCTGGGCCCCGAGGCGGGGAGGTCCCACCTCTCAAAGTGCCTCTGAAGGAGCCAGCCTTCTATACTAAAGCCACACAGGTCCCTGGGGGGCCGTCCTCCGTCTGTCCACGGACTTGTCAAGGGTGCCGATAGGCCCAGGTTTGAGGCCACGTGGGAGCCAGACCTGGATGCACTTTGTGGGGGGTCTCCCCCGTCGCACTCATCCTGATGGTTCAAGGGCCCGGGGCTGACATCTGTACCACGTGTTTGAAGCTCAGGTGTCCTGTGTCTGGGCAGTGCCAGGCGAGGAGAAAAATTAAAGCTTTGGGGTTTTTCCAGAAGCCGTGCCCGCCTCCTGGGAGAGGGGAGCGACATGGATCTGGGACCCTGCCACAGGCATGGTTGGTGGGTGGGCGACTGGCCACCTCCGCTCAGTGCAAGGCTGTGGGAGGGGACCAGCTGAAACACACACAGGCATCTGCTTGAGCAGCAATTTCCCAGTTTATTGAGTGATCGCTTTGCAAGACTGTCCAGGCTGTCCCGTCACAGGAAGGAACCGCAGGCGGCGAGCCCAGGCAGACGAGAACCCGCAAGCCCACTGAGAGGCCTGTCTGCCTGTCTGAGGCCACAGAGAAGCGGACAGCAGCTCCGATTCCCCCAACCGATCACAAAACCTCCCCCAAATGCTCACCATCTCCAATGCCAACACAGGTTTATAATAATATAAAGTCAGTATAATATAGATTATCCCCAGAAAAAATCAACAGTCTTCAAACACGGCCCTTTTTTTTTTTTTTTGTCTGTTTTGTTTTTGTTGACAGGTTGAAAGCATATTGAAAAAATAAATATTTAAGAAAAGCACACACACGCACCCTCCCTACAAGGAACTCTAAAAGGGCTGCGTACAAAACGACGCAGGATCTAAAAAACAAACAACCACCGTTAGGTATGGCTTTAGGGTTGCACATGTCACAAAATGAGGGAAAGTAAGATTATCTTTCATCACATTGCAAAAAGTTCCAGTTTTTCATTTTCTTTTTTTTATAAAGAGATATGTGCAAAGTTGGAAGCAGGAGCTGTGTCTTTTGAGTCAAGATCCCTATTGAATCCTGGCAGTGTTGTGACTGTTTCCCAAAACCCAGGGCCCAAATGAACACCCTGTCAGGATCCAGAGCCTAATACAAAAGTCGGCGGGTTCCCCGTCACCCACAGACCACCCAGTGGTCCGCTTCGGTGTTACCAACACCAAAATACAGACAAATGAAAAAGTACAAAATGTGAAATGTAATCTACACAGTTTTTCCTCTTCATAAAAAAATATTTATTAGCTTAAACATTGATTAAAAAAAAAAAAGATCAGTCACATGAAATAAGCCTTCATGACACACACTTTCCCTCCTGAGAGGTGGTATGTGTGCCTCCATCCCGTCGCTGCTAAGCCTGCACAGCGGGCCTGGGGCCTGGGGCCTGGGGCCTGGGGGCAGGGGCGCGGCCCTCCGTTTTCCGGTCCAGTGTGGGTGTTAAGGAAGAAAATACCCCTGTGGCACGGACAGTGAACCCCCAAAAGGTCAGCAGGGGCAGTGAGCAGGTCAGAAAGAGCGAGGTGTCCTGAGTGTGGAGGTGGCCAGGGCATGGGCAGGGTGGCCTGAGCGGTGGGACCAGTACAGAACCCAGAGACACCTGTCAGCTGCAAAGGTCTGGTTTCAAAACGTGTTTTATAAGAAAGTAGGTCTGTTTAGGAAAAGGGCTAGAAAGGGGGGGGAGTACAAGTTCTGAGAGCCCAGTGGGGCCCGGCTGGGCCTCATGGTGACAGGCAGGGAGCATCCCAGAAGCCCCGCACAGCCTGGCCCACCCTCCGCAGGAAGAGGGGGCACCGGGGAGGGCTTGCCTGTTGGGGACAACCTTGGCCCTTTCTCTTAAGGACACAGTGTCAGGGGCTCACAGCGTCTGCAGGCAGCTGGGTAGCAGCCCCTTCCAGAGCGTCCTCTGCTAATGGATGGAACGGCGGCTGATTTCATTCAAAAAATAAATAAGTAAAAGCAAAAGCGCGACTTCTCCCGTGGGGCAGGACTTCAAGGACAGCACCACGTCCCATGCACCCACTTGGGCCAGGGCGGCCCCACCCCAGCAGGGAGACCTGTGGGGCCACTGGGACCCACGTGAGGGCGTGTGGGGTCCCACCGGGCACAGGTGTGACGCGTTAAGAAACTTGGTAAAGCCACTGAGCTCAGAACCTGACAGGAAGCCACGGCTCTGTGGGACCCGGAGCCCGGGCAGGGGCGCGTGCTGTGCCTGAGCGAGGCGGCCAGAGGCGGGAGGCCTGAGGAACAGGTGCCAGAACAGCCTTGACGAAGAGGAGGGTCTGCCCTCAGCCAGGCAGGGTGCTGGCCCACAGGCTGCGCGAGGCGGAGCTGTGCTTTCCGCTCGGAACAGGAGAGCAGGCTGTGAGCGCCGAGAGGCAGCAGAGGGCCTGGCCCACGCTAAGGAGAGACGGCGGCTCGGCCAGGTGCGAGGAGTAAAGCCAACCGCCTGCGTGTGCCCATCTCAGCGTGGTTAGCCATTCGGGGCATGAGTGCGTGGCAGGCAGGACGCCGCCTCCAGTGTTAGCAGCAGCAAAGGCTAGTCCCCGGCGGGGCAGCAGGCATGGAGAGAGCCAGGGGACAGGCGCGTGGGCTCCCCAAGAAGTGCACGTGGAACAGGGTGGGACCCCTGGGCCCAGCCCCCCGCCCACCGGCAGTTAGCACCTGGGAGCCCTCAGTCCAGCGGGGCTGCTGCAGCTGCTTTGTGTTGAGCACCGAAGCCCAGAGGCCAGGGCCGGGCTCTGCAGGCGCCCGGGCAACGGAGCCTCCAGAGCGAGGGCTGCAGGCAGCGAGCGGGCAGCGGAGGAGAGGAGGGCTGCAGTGCTGGGGGCCGTGGGGTGGGTGCAGAGCTCCTCATCTCTCGGACCTGTGACCTCGGGGCCACACCGACCCCAAGCAGTACTGACCTGACCTGGCCCCGATGCCATCATGTGCCCGAGGCCAGGCCCCTTGACGCGTCTCCCACACGCACCTGTGGGGACTCTCTGACCCCAAAGATGACAGGTAGGAACCCTCCCTGTACCCCACCAACTTCGTGTTTGACCCCAGAGCCCCCGTGGCGGAGGCCACACCTGCTCCCGAGACCACAGGGCTGGCCCTCGGGTGTGTCTAGGGGCAGGAGCAGAACCAAGGGGCCGGGAGGAGGGGCTGCGGGACTCAGATGGCCCTCCCGGGCGAGGGAGACCCCTAAGCATGCACACACAGGTGGAGGGTGGCACAGCCACCACCCTGGTGCCCGGCCCAGGGCCTAGGAGATCCAGGCAAAGTCCTTGCCAGCCGACCCCAAGGGGCTGCGAGGCCCCCGAGGCGAGTCCTCGTCTTCCTTGTCCTCCCCCAGCAGCGCATCCTCGTGGGCCAGGCCATCGTCCTCGTCCTCACCCAGCTCCTCCTCGCCGTCCCCGCGAGGGTCGTCGGGGTCCTCCAGGTAGGGTCCATCACTGGAGAATAGCTCAGGGGAGCCGGCGGCCCCAACACCATCCAGCGGCCCGGCCGCGCCGCGGCCCGCACAGTCGGCACACACGCCGTGGCGCCGCGAGCCGTGCTTGATGCCCACGCTGGCGGCCGACATGAACACCCGGCTGCACAGCTTGCACACGTACTTCTTGTCCTTGCTGTGCACCTGCGGGGACAGGCGGTCAGTGAGTGGCGGTCGGAGCCAACGGTGTCCTGTTGGCAAAGGGTTTGCAGGGCTGTGTCCTTCCTCCCTACTCGCCAGCACCACACGGGATGGCCACTGTCCTGGGTGCTCCTCGGCCGCCCTCCCCAGCGGCCCCGCCGTCCTGCCACGCTAACGTGTGCTGCTCACACCTGAGCAGCGTGAGGTCGGGATGAGGGCGGGGGCCACCCTGGGGGAAGCCAGTCGGGCCCTGGAGCCAGGCGCTGCCCCCACAGCTCCCGCCCTGGCCAGGGCTCTCCGGGACCCTCCTGGGTCTTTGTCTGTTGGACACACTTTAAATCCAGGCTTCCTCAGCCCTCCCCCAACAAAAGAACAAACCCTGAGAAACTAAAGGGGAGGATGCGGGTCCCTCCGCGGAGGGAGACAGCCCTTGGATTTCAAGGACATTTTCAGGGCTTTCTGACCTCCCTGAAGCCCACTCAGAACCTGTGAAATTCCACGGTGAGCGGGCACCGTGGCCCTGACCCTCCATGGGATCAATGGTACCGAACCGCGAATGTGGTTTTGCCAAAGAAAAGACGTAGCTGCCCCAACTATTAAGGTCCCAGGTGGGTACTGCACCCCTGTAAAGTGTCAGCTGGACTGCCCACGGTGCTGTACCCTGAACTAACACAATGACGCGGAGGGGAGCTGGAACTGGAGACAGAACGTGCAGTCCCCGCGTGTGCCCAGGGAAACCAGGGCCACGGCTCAGCCCGCCTCTCTCCCGGCCCCCAGGTCAGACCCGCGGCTCCCTCAGCAGCTCCTCCTGCAGGTGGTGCGCCTTAGTTCCTTTGATCAATGTGACGTATGTTCTCAGGTCACTGGCTCATTCTAACCTTTTCTACCAAATTATATGAGCTTTCATTCAATTAAGATCATTAATTTTGATTTCCACACATCCAGGGTTTCGTTGTAAATGATTTTTCCAGCTTCTCATATAACTATGAAGAAATTCCTATATTATAACCTGTGTTATTGCAATGCAGCCCACACTGCACTTCCATTTCAGTGGATTATTTAGAAATTAATTTAGTGGATGACTGAAAAAAGTATATAGCAGCCCATGTCACCGCTTCCCAGCACTTGTCAGTGTAACAAACAACAAGACACGCTTCTTTGTGGACAGGAGATGCTCTCTCCCTGGAAAGCAGCGGCTGAAGGGAGTATCGTGGGTCCCTCTGGACGGGGCAGAAGCCGCGGGGGAGGGTCTAAAGTCAATGCATCGAGTGGGCCTCGTGCTCCTGGGCTGCCAACTTGCCTCTCCAGGTGCAGGCTGGACCCCACCTGGGGAGCAGGAAGACCGGGCCGCCCAGGGCGTGTGCACCCTGGGACCCTCTCCGCTGGGGCTCGTGGGGCCGGTTGGGGGACATGGGCATCTATCAGTCAGCCAGAGCCCCTGCAGTCCAGCTGCAGGCCCAGGTGGTGGGCTCTGCTCACTCCAGTGGTCCCTCTGTCAGGAGCCAGGCCTGAGGGTCCTGCCTCACCCCCCAGACTGTCACCTTATGTCAGGTTACACCTGGGCCACCCTCAACAATTTGATATGGCCCCCAGGCTGGCCTGGATGGCTTTTCACGCCACACCTCCTGGTGGCTCTGCTCCTGATGCCAATCCCCCCTGCAGCCCAGCCAATCCCCCCTGCAGGTCAGCCAGCCTGTGTACCCCACAGATGACTCTAGACACACCCGAGATTCCCAGAATTGTGACATCACCCCAATGCCCTCTTCCCACCTCCACTCGAGCCCAGGGCTGCCCCCACTACTTCCCATCAAACAGGTCCAAACCCAGCCAATCCCCCCTGTAGCCCAGCTACCCCCTCCACCGTGCAGCCCTGTTCCCTCCCGCAGCCCTGCTCCCCCTGCAGCCCAGCTCCCCCTGCAGCCCTGCTCCCCCTGCAGCCCTGTGCCCCCTGCAGCCCTGTGCCCCCTGCAGCCCTGCTCCCCCTGCAGCCCTGTGCCCCCTGCAGCCCTGCTCCCCCTGCAGCCCTGCTCCCCCTGCAGCCCTGCTCCCCCCTGCAGTGCACATCCCAGGGGGGCTCGGATGCTGCGTGCACCTCCTGGTCCAGCTCCTCAGCCTGAGCCACACAGCCTTCCTAGTTTATCTCACCACCCAAAGGCCCGGCACCTGCCTTTCTGGGGATCTGCCTCCATTTCAAGGACCTTTTCATGTCTGGCCACGCAAACCCACCAACACCTGATGCCTGGGAGCCGGCTCGCACAGAGACAGGGGTGACCCAGCACAGAGACGGGGATGGCCCGGCACAGAGACGGGGGTGGCCCGGCACAGAGACAGGGGTGGCCCGGCACAGGGCGGAGAAGGCTGGGCTCGCACACCACGCAGGGCAGTGGAGTGGGACCCAGGGGCCACGGGCAGGGGTCCCAGAAGTGGAGAGGAAACAGGGTGTGATGTGGCCCTGCCTCTACACCCAGGCCCGGAGGGCAGAGCCAGGTGGGGAGAATGGGAGAGGGTTCAGTGGACCCCACTTCAGGGCTTCCTGTGGTGATCCAAACCATCCCCCCCACCCGACCCTGCCAACCGGGCAGACCCCAAGGTGACCCCTGACCCCTGACCCTGGCCGCCCCCAACCCCACTCACCAGCGTGTGCCGCTTCATGTGCTCGCGCCGGGTGAACTTCTTCCCACAGATCTCGCAGGGGTAGGGCCGCTCGCCTGTGTGGGAGCGCATGTGGCGCTTGAGGATGCACTGGTGCATGGCCGAGAAGCTGCAGTACGGGCACTTGAACTTCTTCCTGATGACCGTGAACTCATTGACTGGAAGACAGCACAGAGGGCATCACCAGCGGCCCTGGAGCCTGCCCTGCACAGACGCCCCCGAGGCCCCGCCCCCACCAGGCACAGGTGTCCCAGGTGCCGGACAGCTGGGCAGAAGGCCAAGGCAGCCATGTCCGCCCTCAGACGTCAGTGCCTAAACACACTGCGTGCACACGCGCAGCCCCAGCGGAAGCAGCGCCCACACCGGAGCCGAGCGCAGCCTGCGCCCAGCACTGCCACGGCCGGCCCCTGGGGCCCAGCCCCGCTCCGCCCTGCGGGCACCCAGGGTGCTGCCTGGTGACGGCTGTGAGGCGTCCCGTGGACAGTGGACACGGCGAGCGCGAGGCCGAGTGCCCCCGCGCAGCAGGAAGTGAGCGGCCTCTGCCTCGCAGGAGGCTTGTCCCGCGCTAACCCCCACTTCACCAAGCCACGCCGCGGCCCAGGCCACCCGGGGTCAGCTGCACGCCAGGACGCAGCCCTACCCTCAGGCATCTCAGCCCACATTCCTGGGGGTCTCTTGGCCCCCCTGGGCACTGGGGCAGCCCAGACACTACAGGCACCCCCTCTTGAGCCCACAGGGAGTCCTCCCAGTACCCCACAAACCCAAAGGCCTCCTGGGTTCCTCTGGGATGACCCCAGCAGCCCAAGTCCTGCGGCTGCCTCTTCTCCTGAGCGAGGAGCCGGTGGTGGACACGTGTCCCTGGCATCTGGAGCGGCTTCCCCGGCCCTGAGCCGGCATCCGCACCCAGAGGACAGGCCAAGGGTCAAGAGCACTGGGCGTGGCCAGAGGGGCTGCCGGGAGCCCACCCAGGACGGGGCCAGCAGTCAGGGCAGGGTGGCCTCCTGCTGCACCTTCAGACCCCTTGCAAATGTCCATGTGTGGCAGGCCCTGGCCGCGGTCACAGCTGCCCCTGGAGGCACTGAGAGGGAGGCAGACATGAGGACAAATACCAGAGTCACAGCCCAGGAGAGCAAGGAAGGGCGAGAGCTGAGGTGACCCACAGCCCTGGGCCTTCCCGAGAGGGGAAGCCAGCCAGCGGGCTGGAAAACTGACCAGGCAGCTTCCATGAGCCCACACCCCCACCCCTGAGCCACCCACCACGTCCCAGAGGCAGGGACCCCGCACCACCACCGCCGGGAAGTGCACCCCGGCTCCCGCTCCTTCCTGCTGCTTAGACCCTGGTCACGGCGGGCCCTGTGGACAGGTGCCCGCTGACGGCGCCGAGCAGGGACCCGAGCAGTGTCCTTGCTTGGCAGCCCGTTTCCGAACGTCTGCGTAAATCGGGGAAGACCCCGAGTGCAGCGTTCTCATTTGTTTCTTAAAGAAGCACCTGTTTTCTCCCAGGAGCTCTCTGCTCTGGGGTCTCCCGCACCCACGGCAGTCAGTGCGTGCCAGGGACACGCCTCCTAGGACAGCAGGGCCCTGCCTGGTCAGGTAGCCACATCCTGCCTCACCTCCGAGCTATGACCGTCAGGTATGACACGCCTGCTTGTGTTAAAGGCCCCACAGAACACTAAACGTTGCTCTAAACGTCAGGACCATTCCTACTGGTCACAGGCCACTCCCGGTGTCCCATGGCTCCCTTCAGTCTGTGCTTCTGTCCAGGGCACATTCCTTTGGCCACGGCTGTTGGTGCTTCTTGTCAGCTGGCCAAGTATTCTCTCACTTTTGTTTGTTTGTACCATAATGTGTTCAGCCTTGATTTCTGAAGGACATTTTTGCTGAGTATAGAATTCTAACTTGGCAACTTTTTTGCAGCCTTTTAATGATGCTACTCATTGTCTCGAGCTTCTGTAGTTTCTATTAAAAAGTGGGCCATCAGTCTGTTCCCTTGAAAGAAACATCTTTATTCTCTGACTGCTTTTACGATTTTTCTTTTTTGTTTTCAAGTTTCACTATAATGTGCCCAGATATTGTTTTTCTGTTGCTATTATTTTATTTGGTCTTCATTATACAATGCTTCTTAAAACTGTGTATTGATGTCTTTTATCAGTTTCAGAAAATTCCCAGCTACTGATTCTGCTTCGGTTCCATGTTTTCTCTGGAACTCCATTCACACAGATATTAAAATTTCTCGCTGTGCTCTTTGTGTTTTTCTCATTCTTTCTCTTCTTCTGACTTTGGGTATGGATATTTCCCACTGCTCTGTCTTCCAGCTCACTAACCCTACCTCGTGTTGCCTCCAGACTGCTCCTGAACCATCTGAGAATCCTCAACGTCAGGTATTGTATTTTCAATTTCGGAATTTCACTTCCTTCTTTTGTATAGATCCCAATCCTCTGAAAGTCCTCCATCTTTTAATCTGCTTTTCACCATTTCCTTGAGTGTGTGGGTAAGGGTAGCTTCCAGGCCCTGTCGGATAGCAGTGTCTGCTTTTCCTGGTGGGGTTAGTCACATGGTTCTGTGACTTAGCGTACATTACCATTTTCTTGTGCAAAACACTGCTCCTCTCGGCTTACCCTGTTTCCTGCTTCAACATTTGAGAATTTGCTTGAGAAAACTCTGCAGTGAGAGTTACTAGGAGCTTGTCCCTCACAGTCACCCCCTCAAGTCCCACCTGTGCTGGTGGCTCCCCAGGTGTGCATGGGAGGGCAAGCCCAGTGGAAGCTGGTCACAGTTGAAGCTGGAGGCTGAAATAGTTTTCTTTTTTTTACATATTTTTATTGATTTTTTACAGAGAGGAAGGGAGAGGGATAGAGAGTTAGAAACATCGATGAGAGAGAAACATCAATCAGCTGCCTCCTGCACACCTCCTACTGGGGATGTGCCCGCAACCAAGGTACATGCCCTTGACCAGAATCGAACCTGGGACCTTTCAGTCCACAGGCCGATGCTCTATCCACTGAGTCAAACTGGTTAGGGCTGAAATAGTTTTCTTTAAAGTAAATTAAAATGTTTCCTTTGGCACCTTAGTTTATGAAGCTGCCAAACTGACAGTGATCAAAAGTGAATTATTTATTTTAAATGCAGTTAAAATTAGTAAGTTAACATACCCAAGCGTGTGGAGGAGTCTTCATCCCCCCCCACACACACACACACACATGTGGGCGAGGCCACGCATCCACATTTTGTGGCAAAGAAAAATATGCTGAGGAGCCCAAATGAATGTACACATGAAGCAAGTCCCTGTGGCAGCGAGTTGGCCTAAATAAAGGATTAACTCTTCATTATTGAAATTCTCTAATAAAGAGCAGTGTTACATTTTGATAAAAAAAAACCACTCTTGCCCTGGCTGGTGTTCCCAGTGGTCAGAGCCCCAGCCCGTGCACCGAGGGGTGCAGGTTCTAACCCAGCCCCGTCGGGGCGCACGCAGGAGGCAACCAACTAATGTCTCTTTCTCACATCAGTGTTTCTCTCCCTCCTTCCCTTCTAAAAATCAATGGAAAATATCTGTAGGTGATTAAAAAATAAAAACCTCTTGAAATCAAGTCGAGTATCAGTATTTCAATGAGAAATTCAATAACAGATGAAGCACCTAAATGAACCCACTGAAAAATCCACATGTTGGATGACTGCACAGTTTTAAGGAAAATAAAGTTACATATTGGAATGAAATCAAACAGCTATTGATACTAAAAATGTTTCTTACACCCCTCGCTGTTTTGCCATTCAGCACAGACCTATTTCTTCTAGGTACAATAAAACCTCTCTTGACATTTTTTAATTGTTTTAAAAATTGAACCAAAGCCCTTTAGCCCAATAGCACAGACAGACCCTCCCCAATTCAGGTCCCCTCAGCCCCATCCACACGCCATCTGACCAGGAAAAAGTTTCCCAAGTGAGCGGGTAAAAGCAGCCACAGGTCCACGCCATGCAGTCAACAGTGTGATGATGGGGTGGCCCAGAGCCGGCATCCCATAGGCTCCTCCTGCCACGGGGACGAATGGCTGGAGACCCATCATGACGAGCAAGAACAGGAGGTCTGAGAGGTGAGCACTTACAGAAGCCAGGCCTTTCCGAAGAGTGAGGTGCAAGGACAAGGACGGACTGACCCACCTTTCAGCCACTGGAGACACCGCTCGAGTCAGTTGCCGTAGCAACAACATAGTAAGCCTCTCTGAAAAGCCAGCCTCGCTGTCGTAGTCAGGACTCTGATGAAGGTAAAGACGCAGCATCTGGGGCAGGCAGAGGCCTACAGGTGGGCCACGCCCAAGCAGGGTTGGGGGGAGGGGGAGGACGGCCTCTCAGATGGATGGGGTCACACCTCTCCCTGGAAGCTCGCCCTCTCCAGCTGGAACGCGCTCTAGAACCTGGCATGGGGCCACCTGCTTCTGTCTCCATCCTGGGTCCTGGAGCCCACCACGCCGCACCACCACCCTGCGCAGGAAGCAGACGTGAGAACCAACGTCCAAAGAAGGGGACAAGGGCAAGCCCAGGGCGCTCTGTCCAGAAAGCTTTGGGTGACTCCCCCCCAGGGTGTGTCCTTCACACCTGGAGAGCAGTGCCATGGGGCACGCAACGAGGGCAGGGCGCTGGGCTTTGTCCTCAGATCTTTCTAGAAAGTACCGGAGTCAGAGCTATTGGGCTCCTCTACTTGTGGAGAGTTGCGCATTTCTCTGCATACATCCCCGGGATCCCGTCGCCTGGAGGCGGGTGGCCCGCTGCCCCCTGCCCAGCAGATGGGTGTGGGAGGCCTCCCCCGCCGCCTGCAGGGATTTGAGGAGCGAGCTTTGCAGGCACAGGCAGCGAGTCCCAGGTCCCGGCAGCACCCCCAGATACCTGCCCAAGCCTGGCGCAGCAGAGCAGGGCGGCATCTGCTCCGCAGGGAGGCACCCAGTTTCCCAGGTGTTTCCTCACGGGTCCTGGGCTGACTCCAGCCAGGCCTATGGGAGCCGCACGGCCTCCTGCACAGGAGGTGGCCTGGGAACCCAGCCTGGCGCTGGCTGAAGCCAAACCCAGAGGAGGCTCAAGCTCAGCCGGGCTCCAGGTCTCGAGAGGCGTGGGCCCACGAGAGACAGACAGGTCCCAGCTGTGGGGTTCGAGGACATCGAGGAAGGAGACTGTTGGAGCACGTGCCTGCCACCCTTACTCACCACCCATCCCGTCGCCACCGGAGGGCCCGTCACTCACTGAGGCTACAATTAATTCTCAGAAGAAAACTCCATGGCAACAGAACACAAACACATCCACCCAACCATCGGTTGGAAAGGACTGCGGAGGAATAACATTGTTAATTCCAAAATCAAAAATACATAGTTCAGCTCCTCTTCAAGACTTACTTTTCCTCACAGAGACAAAGGAACTGAACAGACCTTTTAAAAAAAATGTTTTTATTGGTTTTGAGAGAGAAAGAGGACAAGAGAGACAGAAACATCAATGATGAGAATCATGGGTTGGCTGCCTCCTGCACGCCCCCCACAGGGCATCGCCCCCCACAGGGCATTGCCCCCCACAGGGCATGTTCCCTGACTGGGAATCAAACCTTGGACCTCTTGGTTCCTGGGTCGACACCCAACCACTGAGCCACCACCAGGGCAGCAGACCTTCCTTTACATAAGAAACAGGAAAGATTTAAAACCTATGCTATAGGAAACCAAGAGGGCGGCATAAGGTATACACCTGTACGTGCTGCCTCTCACAACCACACCAAAACTACAACTAAAAGACAAAACATCTATCACCCAGACCCACGGGAAAGCTGGATGAGTAGATGTTCTTCAACTAGAAGGAAAGAGAAAAAAGCATTGAGACGTGCACAAGCGTTGAAAAGCTGAGGTACAGAGGCGCGTGAATCAGGCTGGCGGCGGGTGTCTGGGTACGCTGTTTTTTTCAACCTTAACTCCAGTTTCCAGCGAGACTCTGGGGACCCAGACTCCTATGGGGAGAAGCTGGACTGTCTGCCATCAGGTCGGAAAATGAGGGTGGCTTTCTTGCAGAGCTGTGTGCAGGAATCATTCTTTACTGCACTGGGGCGCGGGGCGCAGGGACTCGGAAACTCAGAGACGCAGAGACGGCTGACTGGCAGCCATTGCTATTTGCCACACCCTAGCCTAGTGATTCCCTGAGACCCCGCCCCACACAATTTACAAACCCACCCAAGCTCTGCACAGCGACTTTTGCATATAAATGGCCTGCCCTATCGCAGCTTAACCTAACAAACTGCAGCCCTGATCAGACAGCTCCAAAACCTCCAAACCCCAAACAAAGAGGAGGAATCTGCAGATCTCTCTGTAGCTCCTGCTGGGTGGCCTCAGACAGTAGCTGATCTGCACCCCATTGGAGATCCAGAAGCCAATGCACCTAGTGGCCAGTGTGAGACACCAGATTTCAACTCCTCACATCCATAAGTGACACACTTAAGAGGCAGACTCAGTGAGCACTAAAGCCGCACTGAAGCAAGTCCTGCCCCATAAGCGTGTCTCCAGTGCAGCAGTGCTTCCATTATAGACACAGCAGGTCCTCACAGCCAATTGGCCTGGAGGTCAATTTGTCCCAGTGTACCAACAGTGATCAAGGCTTAACTACACCAAGACTTTGCACTCAGCCCACAAAGGGGTGCACCAAGAGTGTACACCTCAGGTGATAGGGGAGGCTGAACCACTGGGCCCTATAGGTCACCTACCACAGAAAACCACCCCATCAACACAGGGAAGCAGCCAAAATGCAGAGACAAAGAAACAGGTCACAAATGAAAGAAATGGAGGAAAGCAAACGACTGGATATAGAGTTCAAAACCACATTTATAAGGTTACTCAAAAATCTCCTAAAAATCTCTGAGGAACTTAGTGAGACCTTTAAGGATCTTGAGAATGCCAAAAAAAATGAAAAAGGACCAGTCAGAAATTAAGCATACACTGTCTGAAATAAAGAATATACAGAAATTCAACAGTAGACCAAAGGACCCCAAGAATCAAACCCAAGACTTGAAATATGAGGAAACAAAAAACACCCAACCAAAAAAAAAAAAAAAAAAGAAAAAAGAATCCAAAAATATGAAGATAGAGTAAGGAGCCTCTGGGACAACTTTAAGCGTACCAACATCTGAATTATGGGGGTGCCAGAAGAAGAGAGAGAGCAAAATATTGAAAACCTATTAGACGAAATAATGACAGAAAACGTCCCCCACCTGGTGAAAGAAATAGACTTATAAGTCCAGGAAGCACACAGAACCCCAAACAAGAGGAATCCAAAGAGGACCACACCAAGACACATAATAATTAAAATGCCAAGGGCAAAAGACAAAGAGAGAATCTTGAAAGCAGCAAGAGAAAAGCAGTTAGTTACCTACAAGGGAGTACCCATACGACTGCCAGCTGATTTCTCAACAGAAACTATGCAGGCCAGACGGGAGTGGCAAGAAATATTCAAAGTGATGAATAGCAAGAACCTACAACCAAGATTACTCTACCCAGCAAAGCTGTCATTCAGAATTGAAGGGCAGATAAAGAGCTTCAGATAAGAAAAAGCTAAAGGAGTCCATCACCACCAAACCAGGATTATATGAAATGATGAAGGGTATTCTTTAAGAAGAGGAAGAAGAAGGAAAAAGGTAAAGATAAAAATTATGAACAATAAAATGACAACAAATACATGCCTATCAACAAGTGAATCTAAAAATCAAGTGAATAAAAAAATCTGATGAACAGAATAAACTGGTGAATATAATAGAATCAGGGGCATGGAAAGGGAGTGGACTGACAATTCTCAGGGGGAAAGGGGTGTGAGGGGTGTGGGAAGAGACTGGACAAGAATTGTACACCTATGGGTGAAGACAGTGGCGGGGGGTAAGGGCATGGGGTGGGGTAGGGAATCAGGTGGAGGGGAGCTATGGGGGAAAAAAAGAGGAACATCTGTAATAATCTGAACAATAAAGATTTATTTAAAAGAAAGAAAGAAAGAAAGAAAGAAAGAAAGAAAGAAAGAAAGAAAGAAAGAAAGAAAGAAAGAAAGAAAGAAAGAGGAAAGACCTGTCTGAGGCCCCGAGCCTCGGGCCAGTGTGGACCCGGCTTGTCAATCGCTCCCTGGGGCCCTGACCCTGCTGCTTCCTGTGGGTGGCTTTCCACTGGGGGAGCTCCTCGGGGGGCATCCTCACTGAAGTACAAAAACCACTGACTCGTCCAGCACGGAGCCACGAGTGTGAAACAACTGCTACTGCAGAGGCCACTAACCTAAGGTGACCAGATCGTCCCGCTTTTGGCGGGACAGTCCCGATTTTTAACAATTAGTCCCGCGTCGCCGTGGGACACGGGACAAATTGTTAAAAATCGGTTTTGTCCCGCCAAAAGCAGGACGATCTGGTCACCTTACACTAACCTAGTCGACCCGAGCAGGGCCTCGCTGTCCCCCGGCTGGCCGAGCGGAGCGCAGTGACCCACGCCCGCCGCAAGCACAGTCAGGGCGCCGGTGGGGCGCGCAGGTCACCAGCGGAGGCCGTCTCCTCGGGGCTGGGGTTGGCTATCCTGGCCTCGGCGTCCAGGCTGAGCAGAGGGTGAGGGGCTGCTCGGTCACCAGTCCCCCAGGGGACTTGGGCTGGTGTCAGGTCCTGGGAACAGGAAGCCAGGCTCAGCCCTGGGAGCGAGCGGCGCTGGTGGGGCTGAGGGAGTTCCGGAGGCGCATCCTTGACCTTCCCGTGGTGAGCGCCACCAGGCATGCTGCAGCCTGGGGCTCGCCAGAGTGGGTGGGCATTTGGGTGCTTTTCTCAGCTTCCCTCCGGCACCAGGGGGTGCCAGGGGGCTCCACACCTAACTTGTTTGCTGGCTGATTACCCGGAAAGTCTGGACGTGTCCCGAGGACACGGAGCAAGCCTATGGCCTTGAGAAATGGTCTGAGAGAGCGAGCGTCACGGGGTCGAGCTGGCTCTTTTCCTCAAAGTGGGCTCAACCAACACCCTCCCACAATAAACTTGAAGTTCCGGGTCTGTCAGAACCTGGGGAAGCCCCAGCCCTTTAAACACAGGACACGGGTCTCAAACCGCACCCTGAACCTGGGCAGCGGCAGCGCTCCCCTCCCCCCAGGGCCACTGCAGAGCCGCCCCGTGCAGGCCCAGCGCTCGCCCCCAACCCAGGCTCGGCAAGTCCCCCTCCCCATGGGAGGTGTTCAGTAGTGGGGACAACGTGGGGTCCCACAAGGCACCAGGACCCTGCCCCACCTGCCCCACCCGCCCCACCCGCCCCACCTGGCTTGTCTGCAGGGTGTTCCCAGGAAACTGGCCAGGGACCCCGGTGCGAACGGCACTTTTAAGGGCCCAAGAAAGCAGCACACAGGTCAGGGTCCCTGCACCCTGAACACCACACCCCGAACAGGGACGTGCTTTGAGCCATGAACAATGCTTTCCATGGTTTCCATTCAGTGAACAGTAACGCCTAACAGGCGGGACTCAGCTGCTGCTGAGATGGCATAAACGTGAGGCAAGTTCACCGGAGTCAGAATGAGAACTGCAGAGACCTTCTCGGGGAGAAATCGGTGAAAGCGGACGGTCTGGGGAGGAGACCACCTGTGGAACTCAGGCCTCTGAAAACAAGGGCTCTTATGTGGAAGGATCCAGAACCAGTAGAAAGGACCGGGCTTCAGCTGCAGAGCTCATGGTTCCCTCAAACCTCTGCTATAACTGTCCCCTGATCAGACCACATCCAGGCACCACGACGCCCCCTCCAGGCCGGGAAGGTTGGAGACGGGCCTGGCCCCCACAAGGCCTGCTGGGCGGCGCTGTCCTGGGGCAGCCGAGAGCAGGGCAGGGCCTCTGCTGTGGAGCCCAGAGTGAGGCTCTTGTTCTTTCTGCAAACGTGTCCCCGGGTCCCTTCCAAGCACGCACCATCCTGGGCTCCCCAGGGTCGAAGTCTGCAGGCCACGGGTGAGGGCCCCTGGGAGAGGCCCTGCACAGCACGTGTCTCAGCCCCGACGCCCGAGTCTCGGGCCGTCCCTTCAATGGAGCCGCCGCCACGTGGCCCAGGGACAACGCGGCGGAGAAGACAGGCCTGGGGCTCTGCACCGAGTATTTGGGGAAACCGACATCTACGTAGGCCAGAAGCAAGCAGCTTTTATTTTATTTATTTTTTGGTTGTTTTTTTGTTGTTATTGTTGTTGTTTTCGGTTAATCTTCACCTGAGGATATTTTTCCATTAAATTTTTAAAATATATTTTATTGATTTTTTACAGAGAGGAAGGGAAAAGGATAAAGAGTCAGAAACATCGATGAGAGAGAAACATCGATCAGCCGCCTCCTGCACACCCCCCACTGGGGATGTGCCCGCAACCAAGGTACATGCCCTTGACCGGAATCGAACCTGGGACCCTTGAGTCTGAAGGCTGACGCTCTATCCACTGAGCCAAACTGGCCAGGGCTGGCTGTTTGTTTTTTGAAATATGTTTTTATTGATTTCAGAGAGGAAGGGAGAGGGAAAGGAATAGAAACATCAGTGATGAGAGAGAATCATTGACCGGCTGCCTCCCGCACGCCCCACTCTGGGGATCGAGCCCGCATCCCGGGCATGTGCCCTGACCAGGAATTGAACTGTGACCTCCTGGTTCATAGGCCGATGCTCAACCACCGAGCCACACCGGCTGGGCAGAACAGGCAGTTTTACCTGGGATGTCAGAGTATCATGTGTTAAAGTAACCATCCCCGGCAGCTCCCCTGGCCTTGCTGCTGCTGACCAGCTGAGCGGTGACAGGCAGACGTCGGATCCACCACAGCCCATGGCACAGCTCACAGCCCAGCCCGAGAACTTTGCCAACTTCTCACTCTATTTACAGAAAACAAATGGGCAGATTCTCGTGAGAAAAGGGATAGATTTAGAACATCAAAAGCAAGGAGGGCAAAGCACAATAGAAATGAGGACATGGAGCCTCACCTGCTTCACCTGGCATTAGTCCCGCTCTCAGCTCCTCCGAGCTGGAGGGCCCGCATGTGACGGGACTCACACGTGCTCACAGGCACGGGGGCGGTGTGGCCGCCCTCGCTCCGCACACGTCGGACAGCGAGCGCGTGTGAGAGGTGAAGACCTGAAGAGAAAAATCTGGCCCGAAAGGCCTCCTCGTGGGGTCCCCACCCATCCCGTGACCCCCTCGGCATGAGACCTGCTGTGAGGGTGATCGAGGGCCTCTGCCAGGGGAGGGGGCAGACGCAGAAACTGAGGTGGCAGGGAGATGCCACCCAGGGCGGCTGCAGCCGCCATGTCCCGGAGCCCAGTCAGGCCCGGCACATGGGTGACCCTGCTCGACTGGAGGTGGGAAGTTGGGGCTTGGGGGCTGGTGGGCCCCTGGGCCCCCTTCAAAGCCCAGATGTGGCAAACTCGCGCTGGGGAGAAAGCTGCCAGACGGAGAGACAGAGAGATGGCAGAAAAGCAGCAAGTCACCCAAGGTCCTTCTTGGTGACCAGGACAGATTAGCCACATGAGGGCAGCACAGACTGCTGTCCCAGCCCCCAGTCCCAACCTGCCCTTCCTCATCACCCACAAACCCTGCCCAGTCATCCCCGGCTGGTGTCCAGCTGCTGGACCTGCCGAGTGTCAATGCCAGGCGCCCAAAGGCCCGAGACAACACCTCCGTGTCCCGTCCCGGCACCATCCGGCTGCTGCCAGGCCACAGCGTTCACGCCAAAGGGCTGGCATCCTGGAGTGACTCACACACGCCTGGCTTAGTGTTTGGCGTTTTACAAAAGCTGTTTTGTTTTATTTATTTATTACTTATTTATCTATCTATTTATTGTTAATCCTCACCTGAGGATATTTTTTCCACTGCTTTTTAGAGAGAGTGGAAGGGAGGGAGACAGAGAAACATCGATGCGAGAGAGACACATCGATTGGTTGCCTCCCGCATGCGCCCCAATCAGGGGTGGGGGTTGGAACCTGCAACCCAGGTACATGCCCTTGACTGGGAATTGACCCCCCACCACCCATGGGTCCTTGAGCTGACACCCTACCCACGGAGCACACAACCAGGGCAAACGCTGCTTTCAGTTCAGACGCTGTGTCGGAGACACTATCCCCAATTTCAGACGCAGAAAACGAGGCCTGGCGTGTTTTTAAAAGCATGCCCAACGCCAGCCAGCCCAGGTCTGAGTCACAACCCAGTCCGATCCACAGACACGCTCCGGCCTGGCAGCGGCTCTTACTTCAGCCACGGAAATAAAGGGAACGTAAAACGTATTTTCCAGTGTTAGTCTTTATTAGCCATAAGCAATTTTTGTCACTCTAACACAAAAACTTGAATATTTTAGTGCTCATGAAAACAAAGTTACAATATATTGTTTTTGAAAACGAAGATAATGTCCCAAGGCCCAGCCAGCACTGGCAGGCCGTCCTTCCCCCGCGGTGCTCAGCGCCCGCCCGGCGTGGGCACCTCATCTCTTCCACACGCAGCACCTCCTGTTTGGGGTCCCTTCCCCCAGGGAGAGCGGCCAGACACGGGGTTTCTCCCTGGTGACACGCTCAGAGCCTGCACATGGGAGCGGCCACCAGTGTCCCAGAACACCCGTGACGCGGGGGAGGGCTCACGCTCGGCTGGCACGCAGTGGGCACGAGGGCAGGTGGGGTGCACAGGCCAGCGCCCGGTGCTGCCAGAGGGCCTCTCAGAGCCATTGCTCCGAGCACCTGGAATTCAGGGGCACTTAGCACAGCACCCAAGTCCTTTTTAACAACCCTGTGTGACCAGCGTCACCTCGTGCAAACACAGCCAGGAGCCCACCCTGGCCTCCTCGCATCTCCCGGGGGAGCGAGCGGGCGGGAGGCCGGAGGCTGTCCCTTGCCCCCTCCTGACCGCACAGGGCTGTGCCCCCAGCCTGCTCACTGCTCCTGTGTACTTCTGAGCTCGAGCAGGTTTTAGGTTTAGATCGATTTCAAGTAGGAAATGTCTGAACAAGCACGCACAGCCCCTCCCTATTGCCCTGACAGCCCCACATGTGTGACCTCCTGACGACCTCGGGAGTGGGGTCTGAGGGAACCTGGACCCAGGGCTGGTCGCCAGCCCCACGCACACGACGCCCACACCCACCACCCGGTGGGCCTGATGCCCTCTGCTCCTCTCAACACTCGGAATCACACAGAAGTGGCCGCGGGGCCTGCACTTACGAGACAGGGAGTGGGTGCCTTTGGGCAGGTACTCCAGCAGGAGGGCGCTGTCGTCCCCGAGCACGTCGGCCTTGAGGGACAGCAGGCTGTTCTTACTCATGAGTGCCGCCCGCAGGTTGGCCACCGCAGTGGCCTGCTGCAGCGCCT